>CM038346.1:35180405-36516655 GCA_021464625.1 Proterorhinus semilunaris
ATCATGCTGCAGTGTGAGATAAAACAAACAGAGAGAGGGAAGGTTAGAAAAGGGTTAACGACAGCTGCGCACAGAAAATGCTGATATCCAAGTGATTATAGCTCATTGGAATGGATAGTTAGGCATTTAGGAGGGAAATTAATTTTGACAAGACATTACAGGGGCTGGGGAGACATTTAAGACTAATGGATGATTTTTTTTTTTTATCTTTTGGGAGGACATGGAAAAAATTAACCACCATCAAATTTATTATGGATTTTTTTGGCCATATTGTGCAGCCCTAGATTTTTTTTTAATCTTAAAGTTTATCTGTACAGAGTTTTATCAATAGAGAAGGAAAGTATATCATTTTATATCAAAAAAATGTAGAGATATCAATTTGAAACTTTAGGCCGAAGCTAATTGGTGCTTGTTTGTAGCCCGTGGTGTTGTTGTGGTTAGCAGCCGTGGATCTTGTGTGTTGTGGTAGTGGCTTAGCCGATACACTATCGTCGAACGCCCTCTTGTGGCTCGGGGGAGTAACTGTTACTACTTTAATAAATGGCTACCAGCTCTGATACACAACGTCGTCTGTCTCATACTTCGAGTATAGTTTACACTTACATCTAACAAGACATGGTGTCAGAAGTTGGCCGGGGGAGTGAGAGATCAGCAGAAGTACTTGCTCTTACTCACCGGAGTGAACTCACGTTGTAGACTCGAAGGAACGAGTGCAGTAAGTGTAAAGCTAACCAGAGCTAGCAAGATAGCGGCGCCAGGTAGCATTGACCGCGAAACAGAATGGCCGCAGCAGCCCCAACGGCATTTCAAGTCGCCCCGCCGCCCAAGTTTGACTTCAAAAAGCCAGAAGAGTGGCCAAAATGGATCAAACGTTTCGAAAGATTCAGGATAGCTTCTGGGCTCGAGCTACAGCCAGAAGAAAACCAGGTGAACACGTTGATCTATACGATGGGAGAAGAAGCAGAGGATGTGCTTACTTCACTAAACATGACTGAGGCGGAGGCGAAGGAATACGACACTTTGGTAGCTAAGTTGGAGGAGCATTTTGTGGTGAGAAGAAACATCATTTTTGAACGTGCAAAGTTTAACCAAAGGAAAATTGGAGAGACTGCAGACAGTTTTATTACATAATTGTACGCCCTGGCAGAGCACTGTGGCTATGGTGCGCTGCACAGTGAAATGATCAGAGACAGACTCGTGGTCGGGATACGTGACAAGCGGCTCTCGGAGTCACTACAGATGGATGTGGATCTCACGCTGGACAAGGCAGTTACTAAGATTCGCCAAAGGGAGCTTGTGAAGAAGCAGCAGGACCTTCTGAAAAATAACTTCAAACAAGAAAACCCGTGCAATGTGGATAGCGTCAAAGTTAACGCGAAAATATTTACAAAAACCTTCAACAAACCAGTGAAGACTATGAAATGAGGCCAAGAGAGAAACACAAGACGTGACACTCAACAATGTAACAGATGTGGTAAAGCACCCTCTCACAGCACACATGTATGCCCAGCCAGAGATGTATTTTGTAATCAATGCAAGAAAAAAGCACAGTGTGTGTAGGTCAGGTGCAGTAAGAGAAATCCAGGCTGCAGGTAATGATAACGACAGTGAGAGTGAGGTTGCATTTTTAGGCTCAGTGGCTTCAGATCAGTCAGAGGATGCATGGGTCACTACCGTTAAAGTAAACAATCTAGACTGTGTGCTTAAAATAGACACAGGAGCAAACGTTACTGTCCTCCCAGAGAAAGTGTACAATGCACTAGCGCAGAAGCCGCAACTACAGCCAACTAAACTGAAACTGTATGGGGCAGGCATGTCACCTCTCGCAGTTAAAGGGAGTTCACAGCTAACCTAAGCACAGCCAACAAGTCCGCAGTACAGGCAGTATATGTGGTGGCAGATCTGTTACAAGGTCTACTCAGTCGCCCAGCAAGTGTAGCCCTCGGGTTAGTGGCTAGAGTGGAGGCAGTGTTTCTTACATCAATAGAGGCAGTGAAGCAGCGTTTCCCAAAACTGTTCAGTGGCTTAGGCAAAATGGAGGGAGAATACAAAATTGAGCTAAAAGAAGATGCCAAGCCATTCGCTCTGACAACTCCCCGACGCATTCCACTACCCCTGTTACCTAAAGTTAAAAAGGAACTAGCTCGTATGGAGGAGCTAGGGGTAATTTCAAGAGTGGAGCAGCCCACTGACTGGTGTGCCGGGATGGTCCCTATTCCAAAGCGAACGGAAGACAAGGTTCGTGTGTGTGTCGACTTAACAAAACTAAATGACTCTGTCAAAAGAGAACGACACATGCTACCGTCCGTCGAACACACGTTAGGACAACTACAGGATGCAAAGATATTCTCAAAACTTGATGCAAACTCTGGATTCTGGCAAATTCCGTTGTCCAAGGAATCAGCACTCCTAACAACTTTCATCACACCATTCGGGAGATTTTGTTTTAACAGACTCTGTTTCGGAATCTCATCTGCTCCCGAACATTTTCAGAAAAGGATGTCACAGCTCTTGGAGGGGCGGGATGGGGTGGTATGCCAGATGGACGACATCCTGGTGTACGCTGAAACGCAGACCCATCACGATGCGCGACTGGAGGCAGTTCTACGGAGGCTCGAAAAGGCTGGTGTAACGCTGAAAAGTGAGAAATGTGAGTTCTCTAAAAGTTCAATTAAGTTTTTAGGTCAGATCATTGACAGCACTGGTGTGAAAGCAGACCCGGATAAAGTGAAAGCGGTGAGCAACATGGAAGCACCCACAGACGTCAGTGGCGTGAGGCGGTTTCTGGGGATGGTTAATCATTTGGGTAAATACCTTCCTCACCTCGCGGACAAAACTCAGCCACTGAGAGAACTGCTGAGCTCTAAGAACATGTGGTGCTGGGGTGAAGCGCAACAAAAAGCGTTTGACGCAATCAAGTCTGAGCTGAGCAAGTCGCCGAACTTGGCACTCTACAACCCCAAAGCACAGACGACAGTTTCTGCCGACGCATCTTCCTTCGGACTCGGAGCAGTCCGAAGCAAGAAAAGCAAGAAGATGGCGCAATCAAACCAGTGGCATTCGCATCGAGAGCACTCAGCCCAACAGAACAAAGGTACGCTCAGATTGAGAAAGAGGCACTGGCCATTACCTGTGCGTGTGAGCGGTTCTCAGACTTTCTCATAGGTATTGAGTTCCATGTTGAGACAGATCACAAACCTTTAGTGCCACTTTTGGGCTCAAAGAACCTGGATGAGTTACCTCCACGCGTACAGAGACTGAGAATGAGATTAATAAGGTACTCTTTCTCCATCTCCCATGTGCCTGGCAAAAGCATAGCAACCGCAGATGTATTGTCCAGAGCACCACAAAAGACAACATGTGACAAGACACTAGGAGAAGAAATAGATTTGTATGCACATCAAGTTGTCACTTCCCCGCCACAGAGAAAAGATTGCTACAAATCAGGGAACAACAAGATGAAGACGAAATATTAAAACAAGTGAAAGAATACTGCTGGAATGGCTGGCCAGACAAACACAAAGTGCCAGGACCTTGCTTTTCCTACCATCAACATGCTGGTGACCTCACAGTGGAAAATGGCCTTTTGTTAAAGGGGACACGTATAGTCATTCCCAAGTCACTGCAAAAGGAAATTTTGGGCCGCCTGCACACAGGTCACCAGGGCATTGCAAAGTCCAGGGAGAGAGCAAAACAGTCGGTATGGTGGCCAGGACTCAGCGCACAACTGCAGAAGCTTGTGTCTGAATGTGACATCTGTGCTAAAGAGAGGCCACTCCACAGAGAAACACTGCTACCCACAGATTTTCCAGCACGGCCGTGGGAGTTAGTTGGTGTTGATCTATTTGACTGGAATAACAACCAATACTTGCTTTTAGTGGACTATTTCAGCAGATTCATAGAAGTAGCCAAGCTAACATACACTACTTCTATCGCAGTGATTCAACACATGAAGTCCATATTCGCAAGACATGGCATTCCGGTGGAGGTGCGTAGTGACAATGGCCCGCAGTTCTCATCAGAGCACTTCCAAAAGTTTGCTTCAGAATGGGGCTTTGTCCACACCACCTCTAGTCCAAGATTTCCCCAGAGCAATGGCGAGGCTGAACGGGCCGTAAGAACAGTGAAAAACCTTCTGCGGAAAGAGAGTGACCACTACCTCGCACTCATGGCATACCGTGCCACTCCACTTGCCAATGGTCACAGCCCTGCAGAGCTCCTGATGGGAAGAAAACTTAGAACTACGGTGCCCATTCTTCCAACCTGCCTCAAACCAGGGTGGCCTGACCTCACATCTTAGAGAGGGAACGGAAGGAGAAAGATAAACAGTGGAAATGGTTCAACAACAGACACACAGCGTGTGACCTTTCCGGACTGCACCCAGGAGATCAGGTTTGGATTACAGACATGAGAGAAAATGGGACAGTTACAGCCAGAGCGGACACACCACGCTCATATTTGGTCCAGTCTCCCAAAGGACTCCTACGACGAAACAGAAGTCATCTTGTTACGCTCACAGGGACTAAGACTGAACCTGAGGACACCTCTGATCCTGTCCTGCCCGTTGATAACTCAACACCTGACACATCAGCTACTCCTACATCTCCACCCAACCATGCTGTGGAGAAGCGGTATCCAATCAGAGAGAGAAATCCTCCGGGGTACCTTAAGGACTTTGTTCTAGGTACTCTCGCACACCTGAGTGACCAGCCCAGGGCAGAATAATCCCCTCACTCAGCGGGATGTTTGGATTGTCTATCCCACCTTCATAGACAGTTCATATTCAAGTTAAAAGAGATGTTTACATTGAAATAAGCGTTCAGATGCAAAAGAAAAAGTGTTTTATTGCTGCTAGAAAATACCAGTTCACCCGAAACAATATGCAATGTTTACTTTATTGCAGTGTACTTTAACATACGTTATATTTACATTATTGTTTATAATGTACTCAGAAGGGGGGATGTTGTGGTAGTGGCTTAGCCTATACACTATCGTCGAACGCCCTCTTGTGGCTCGGGGGAGTAACTGTTACTACTTTAATAAATGGCTACCAGCTCTGATACACGACGTCGTCTGTCTCATACTTCGAGTATAGTTTACACTTACATCTAACAAGACATTGTGTGCCCAGTTTCGTCCGGTCGGACTCGCCGTGTGGGCCTCCGATCAAATAAAAGCGTCAAGCTCTGGTGTACCGAGGCAGGGAACGGTATGTTGCTCCCATCCGCTTTTCAGGTGTAGCCAAGCCCAAAAGTGCAGCCTTTCGCTAACACCATTACTTTCATTCATAGGTACGTCCCGGCTATTTGGAGCCCAGAGTCACTGAGAACCAACTGTTGCTCTATTACGGCTCTGTTCTTCTTGTGTTATATTTCTGTTACACTTTTGGTTAAACCCTTTCCATCGTTAACTCCGGTTTTGTCATGGAGAAACGTATTGTTTGAGACCCCTGAAATGTCGCAAATACCTTAAAGAAAAAGCTCTTAAGGCCCAACTTATATTTTCTCTATGGAACGAGTGTCTGTCCTCAATTAACGAACCTGTGTGACCTTTTAATTTGGAAGTTACACTTTGGTCCAAATCCGAGATTGACCACTCGGTGGCGTTGTCGTGCACACATTCCCAACCTTTTTACAATAGAAGCTAAGGTTAAATAATCATCGCAAACACTCCTTCTGCTACCTAGCTCCACCCGCCATGCCACAAATATATAATGATATATATTATATACAAATATAATACTACAAAAAAACTATCGGATTGGTCTCGGCCAGCATGAAGGGTCAAAATATCAGATTGGAATATCCCCACTCATCGTTTTAATTTAAATGAAAAGTCTCCCTCAAAAATTCTGTCTGCTGCGCTCTCCCACTCTCCCTCACTCCGCTTCACTCCTTCACAAAGGTTCGTAGCATGTTGTCAGGACTCGGTAACAAAGCTTTGGCGGATGTTTTCGCCTGTTGGTGCTAGATTGAGAGGTAAGGAAACCACTTTTGTGGTTACGCAGGGCTGTGGGAGGAGCTTGTGATAAACAGGGGGATCCTTGTATTAGCTTCCAGAACAGTCACCAGGAAGAGTCGAAGATTAATCAAGCATGCGCAAGTGGATCAAAACACAACTCCAGGTATGTTTTTGATGAGGGAACACCACCGCAGCGTGGTAAAAAGCTAACATTAATTTACAGTCTTTTAACACAGAACATTCCACTAACAAAATCTGCACGATGACAAATCCAGAAAAGGTAAGATAAGATTTGTGGATGCAATGTTTCTCGAACAGCTGCACATTTCCAAATACTGCATCAGGATAAAGGGGAAAGGTTTACCACAAGCTTTACAGCGGTGTGAGTACGAGAGATGGTCAATGTTAGAGTCAAGTTCCCAATTCAGCTTTGGCATGTCAAACAAAATGCAGCTACTTACCGTGAGTCTGCGGGGCGACAGCAACATGCACAAGCACAAATGAACCGCCGCACAAACTGCGCTCCTTCATCACTACGGGCGTTGCAAACTTTGTGGAAGCCTTATTTTGAAAGGGCATCGGTCTAGATTTACATAAACTCACGTGACAGCGACTGATATGAAGGAACTCAGCTTGTACGTGGGAAAACGTCGAATACTCACACCCCAAACAGACAAGTAAAAAAATCCCAGGCAACATCACGAGACGGAAACAGAAGCAGAAAATTAGAAGACACAACACAACATGGCTTTTAACAGATAATAAAACGTATAAGCATCAGCTTGATTTGGCAATGAAAACAAATATACCATTTGAATCATAGAAATCACAGAAATGCATTTTAAGAGTTCAAGTTCAAGATTTTTATTAGATTTAGATTTCTCTCATCCTTGATTGTGGAGCAGGGGGTGTGGGGGAAGAGGGGTGGGAGGGAGGGCAGGGAGTTCAGCTTCCCGATGGCCTTGTGTATGAAACTGTTTTGAAGTCGACTCGACCTGGCCTGTAGATTCCGCAGTCTCCTCCCTGAAGGCATCACCTTGAAGAGACTGTTGCAAGGTCTGGGCAGCCAAACCATGGACCTATTATAATATCTGGATAGGGCACTCCCCCTCCCCCGCGCGCCGGTCGGCGGACGGCCACTAGATGGCACTACAGCAGCAAATTCTCATCGGACCCAGAAAGGATTTTTGCCATAAGCGGCCGTGCAAGGAAAAACTGTCCGTGTTCGGCTGACAGGACGCCTACAACTTTCACAAAGGTCAGATTTAGTGTCGATTATCATCTATATTAACATCATGTACTTTTTTTCTCTTTAAATTGTGCGTATCGCCTAAAAAAATACATTTTTAAGGACTTAGCCGAGCTCCACTCTAGCCACGCTCTAGCTTTCCGCCGCGCTGCTTGGGCAGTGCTGCTCGATTTCCGTGGGCGCGCTCATGAAGGAAAACAACATCATGGAGGAATCGAGAGAAAAGAGGACCTTAAAACTAACTGTGCAAGTAGGTTTGCGCTGTTTGTATCACACAGAATGTTTTCCGTAACTGTAAATGTTAATATACGCCACGTAAATACTATTTCGATGAGACAGTTGATTATAAATTGTAGCTTCGTGAAAAATAGAAACTACTACAACGAGTACCATTTTAAACTAACAGAACAATGCTATTCTAGATGACAGTGTCCCTGTTTAATGTAAAATACACATACAGTATATTTTACATTAAAATACACGGTATGTGTATCGAATTACAATAATGACATAGAGTAACACATAGCGAGGAGTTATTTAACTTGCCGGACAAACTAACAAAATAGGGTTAGTTAATATGATCGAGGTGTACGAGGCCATCAGACGGTTCCAGCTATTTTGCCTCATATTTAATCTGGACAGTATCTTACTGGTTATGGTTATGGGCAGGAGTTGGAACAAGTTTAGAAACAGGAAAACAATTAAGGCTAAGGTTAGGAAAAGGTTAGGTTTAGGTTTATTGGGCACTATATAATAATGACGTGACTTTTTAATCAAGTTTGTTAAAATCACAAATTCGTGCTTTCATACTTGTTCACTAGTGTAACTAGACTGGTGATTATAGTAACCATAATAGACACAGTAGTCAGATATATATAATTCTTATTTTGTCGCGTGATAATAAAATATGAACTCTAGAGTATAATGAGGGTGATATTTTGGTTCTTTCTTCACCTAGGTCGCCTGCTGCATTAGTTTGTTATGTATTTTATAGCCACAAATAAAACTGTAATAAAGTTGCTGCTCAGTAATTGTACCTATATTGAACAGATGCGGCCGTGTCCTGTCCCATCTCCTCCACACAGGACAGACCAGACTCTTATTATACCGTCTCCTGTTCTGCTGTGAGTGAGGTGCTCAGCACATGGCAGTGTTGGAACGAACAGAGGCGAACTACCAGTAGCAAGTAATTTACATTGTATGTAGGTCACATTCAAACTGTTGACCCAACTTCACCAAAATAAACTCTTTGGTCATCCACAGCATATACAGCTTATATTAAACAGAACATGTCAAGTCTCGGTTTAAAGCCCCATCACCATGGCAACACAAGACCAGACAAACAACCTGACGGGACAACAGGTAAGATGCAAAAAAAAAAAAGAAAAAAGGTATACTTTTCTAATTATGATTAGTCATGCAAGCTATAACTTCTTAAATCACAACAGTGCCAAATTCAACTGTAAAATGTAAGGGAACTTAATAAAAGAAAGGTCTATCATGTTTCTGACAATAATAACTAGTTATTAAAGTGGACCAACTTTGACTATTTGTGTCATGTCTAACCTATTCTCCGGTCATTTTCTCAGTTTCTCTTTTAGCCTAAATGATGGAGCCAAAAGAATGGTGCAGTATGAAGTGCAGCCCTGGAAACAAAGTCTTGTTCTTGCTGTCAGAAAGAACTGCAGTAGCTGGTGACGCCCGTGTCCTTGGAAGATGACCAGATTTAGCTTTTAAACTCAGTTAAAACCAGTTCTCTGCCTCTTTACAAACTGCAGTTACTCCTTGGTTTCTTGTTGGAAGAGTCATTGCCAGACTGGGCAGCTCTTTTGCAATACCCAGTGATAGTTTTTGTGTGTGTGTATAGTGTTGTAGGCCTTCTATGCAAATATGTCGGGGCACTTTTCTTTTTTGCAATATCATTAATTTATTGTGTACATAAAAAAACCTTCATTGCATTTCAATTACATCTATTAGTTTCTGCGAAAGTCCCATAGACAATTGACATAAATGTTGGTGATTTATTTTACTTGAATGATTTTTTTTTTATTAATTTTGCAATTCTGTAGTAAAATTACAATGCAGTAAAATTATTTTAAAAATAACACTACTCTTTAGTACAATGTTCTACTCTGCTGATTTACTTGTGATGAGTTGCTAGTCTGCAAATGTTGTGAAATACAATGTAATGTGGTTCCAAAATTATGAGTAAAAGCTTATAATTTGCATTATAATGTATATAATGGATCTTGTCAGCCTAATAATTAGAGGATGGTATTTATCACATTGCCATTGTTGATAATTATGAATATACGCATTGCAATGCGATTTTTGTTCTCATGTTCCATCCATAAAAATGCAAATGTCTATATCTACACACTATTGTCTGATTGTTAAGATGACAAAGTACAAGATAACATTTCAGTGTGTCCATGCAAATTCAGCCATAAGGAAGTAGTATAATAACAAAGGTATATATGACATGACATTTTTAATGATAGTATGTAAAAGAAAAGGCAATATGCCCAAACAACTATAAATATGACATTTAAATAAAACAGAATAACCAAAGGTAAAACTGTATGGTAATTGTATTGTAGGATTTCATTTACACACCACGTCTAAAAATGGGTCTCGTTCATTTCACGTTTGTATTCATGTCACGGCAAAAAGTTAAATGGATCAAATGCTGCGTTGAACAAAATTACGGTATTTCAAAACTTACAAAGGCATAAATGAACATTGATTTTGTCATTATGCTGAATAATCAAAGATATGGATGTATTTAATAATAGATTAAATACATCCATGCATAGGGCAGTCGGCTACTTGGAGATCTGGGTCTACTGCTCCGCTCACGGCAGCTGCCCTGGCTGATTCTCTGCCGGCTCTCGTTGCGCTGTGTGGGCATCACACACAGGAAATTACTCTCTTATATATAACATAAACCTGACTCCATTAATCACAAAAGGTAGATGCCGTCATATTCGTTGATTCCGTCGATCACAGAATGGACACCACACAGTCGTGAAGGTTTTAGATGAGCAGATTTATTACCTCACGTTTACAATTCTAAACAGAATATTGAGCACTCTCTCTAGTCCCCATTTCAGCAGAGCCATTCGGAGAGGTCATTCCTCGGCCGAGTTCATTCTCCCTCTGCTGTTTCTTTCCTAGCTATTTGTACAGAGAATTGTGCAGACGTTCTTCTCAGTAAGTATCCACTGGGTGCAGACCGACGTGTGTGGCCCTCCCGCATTCCAATCTCGGACATCCTGTGATAAGCTTTGACTGACACGTAGGAGATTATAGAGCAATAGAGCAAGAATGGAGTGTGTTTATGCACTGTGCTTGATGTCGATAATCCTAAGTCCCGCAATGAGCTTTTAACAGTATTACACCATTTTACTAAACTAATTCTATGCTCTGTTCCGTCAGCTGTCAATTTACTTGACATGTGGTCAATTGTAGAAGTGTAATTAACTTTGTAATTAAACGCTGGAAAACAGTTCCAAAAGTGAATAACTTTGATTGCATCAATGACTGTTGAGATATGCTCTCATTATATGATTTGATGTATGCTAAATATTGTTTATGTTAACAAGTTAAACGTCAGTGACAAAGCTGATCATGTGACTGACTGACTGATTGCTGATGAGCAACACGTGCATAAATAAATATGGTGTGGGTGCGGTGAAACACACATACAAAGAGAAAAGACGTGTTGTGTGCTGTGTCTTATGCCACGTTGAAACGCTGGGAAATTGACTCTGCTAACAGGTTATGGGCCCAAAGTCATAACTGATTACCGGGTGAAAGTCGCGACGTTAAGTATACTGCGTGCACCTGAGAGGCAAGTTGGAGTAATCTGACCATGAGTGGAAGAAACAGAGACGCGGTGCCAACAAGCCGCTGGGCGAGGCTCGTTTTTGACGGAGACGAAAAGAACTACGAGCTATGGGAGACAAAGTTTTTGGGCCACCTCTGTCTACAAGGGTTGAAAGACACTATCCTGAATGAACCCGCTCCCGATAACGAGGAGGATGAGGAGAAAAACGCAGAGGCCTACGCGGAACTCATTCAGTTTTTGGATGACAAGAGCCTGTCGCTTGTGATGCGCGAAGCGGCGGATGATGGACGCGGAGCGCTCAAGATTCTCCGTGGATATTACGCTGGCAAAGGAAAGCCCAGAGTAATAAACCTGTATACCGAGTTGACTTCACTGCAAAAGTCACCCACTGAGAATGTCACTGAATACGTCATCAGAGCGGAGACTGCGATTACTGCCTTGAGAAACGCAGGTGAGACGCTCAGTGATGGACTTTTAATAGCCATGGTGTTGAAAGGGCTACCAGAGACATTTAAGCCTTTTGCAATACATGTTTCTCAGAGCGAGGATAAAATAACTTTTGCCGAATTCAAAACGAAGCTCAGAAGTTACGAAGATGTTGAAAACATGCGCGCACCTGTGTCTGAAGATACGGTTATGAGGGCGAGAGCGCAATTTGGCACAAAGCGCGCGCCCGAAGGTGCAATGAACGGTGAAAATATTGACATTGTTTGTTACAAATGCGGTGTAAGAGGCCACATTGCCAGGACTTGTCCACGCAAACAATGGTGCAATCAATGCAGAAGCAACACGCACAATAGTGCAAGCTGCAGACGGAAGAAGCAGCGCGATGGCGCACGGATGGCGTCCGAGGAGTCGGGGAACAAGGAGTACGCATTCCGGGTGAGAGACGTGGAGATGGGGTCCCCTGATGTCAAGAAAACGGGACTGATGGTGGACGCGGGAGCCACATCGCACATCATCACGGACAACACGAAGTTCAAGAAGTTCGACGGGAGTTTCCAGGCTGGGACGCACTGCGTGGAACTGGCGGACGGATCCAGGTGCCACGGTGTCGCCAAACGAAGAGGTGACGCGGAGGTGTGGCTTATCGACAGCAAGGGGCGGAAATTTCGAACAACGCTCAGGAGAGCCCTGTACATCCCAACATATCCCCAGGATATCTTCTCTGTGAAAGCTGCAACCACCAGCGGAGCCACAGTGATCTTCAGTGAGAAGAACAGTATCCTGCTTCATAGAGACGGTACCACATTCCCCATACACGAATACAACAAGCTTTTCTATCTGCACACTTCAGACATTGACTGCAATGACCAGTGTAAGAAAAGTCTTGATTTACAAAGTTGGCATGAAATTTTAGGCCATTGCAATTATGCAGATGTATTAAAATTAAGGCATGTTGTAGATGGGATGGACATTAAGAGTGATGGTAATAATGTTCCATGTTGTGAAGTTTGTACTAAGGGGAAGTTTGTTCAAACTAGGAACAGAAGGGCAGATACAAGGGCCAAAGCACCTCTGAACATGGTGCACACAGATTTAGCTGGTCCTATAGACCCAATGTCTAGAGAGGGTCACAAATACGCACTGTCCTTTACGGACGACTATTCGAGTGCAGTGTTTGTATATTTTTTGAAAAATAAAAGCGATACAGTGCAAGCAACTGAGAAGTTTATAGCTGACATGGCTCCTCATGGCAGAATAAAATTAATGAGATCTGACAATGGTACAGAGTACACCGGCAGAGAGTACCAAGCTTTGATGCGCAGGAGTGGTATTAGGCATGAAACCTCAGCCCCATACTCTCCACACCAAAATGGTACTGCTGAACGCAACTGGAGAACCCTGTTTGAAATGGCCAGGTGTATGCTCATAGAGAGTGGGCTGCCAAAGATGTTGTGGACCTATGCTGTCCAGACAGCTGCTGTGGTGAGGAATAGGTGCTTTAACAACCGCACTAAACAGACTCCTTACTACATGTTAACAGGCAGACAGCCAAATATTGCCAGAATGCAGAAGTTTGGGCAGGTGTGTTATGCTTACAAACAGGATAAAGGGAAATTGGACTCTAGATGTGAGAAAGGCGTTTTTGTTGGATACGACAAGAATAGTCCAGCCTATTTGGTGTACTATCCCAGCAACAGAAAAGTACAAAAGCACAGACTTGTGGAGTTTGTATCCAGATTGAATCAGGAAGTACTGGATGCTGACGATGATGATATAGTGATTGAAAGACAAACTGTAAAAACCCCGTGTCCAGAAATAACTGAAGAGCACTCAGAAACCGAGACAGAGGAGTGTGATACTGAAACAGTGAAAGTTGAAGAAAAAGACAAACCCAAAGAGAGGCGTTACCCTGATAGAGAAAGAAAAAGGCCCGACTATTATGGTGACCATGCTTGCGGGTTTGAGGATGATGATGCAAATATTGACTACTGTTACAGACTTTTGTGCAATGTTCCACAGACTTATAACGAAGCTGTTGCCTCAATAAATGCAAAATACTGGACTGAAGCAATGGACGAGGAAGTTCAATCTTTGAAAGACAACTCAACATTTACCCTGACCACCCTACCAGAGGGCAATGATGTAGTGGGGGGTAAGTGGGTGTATGCAATGAAGAAGAACAATGATGGTTCAGACAGATACAAGGCGAGATATGTTGCCAGAGGATTCAGTCAGAAAAAGGGTGTTAACTATGACGAGACTTTCTCTCCTACAGCCAGTATGACCAGCATCAGGCTGTTGGCACAGAAAGCAGTACAAGACAATTTGATTGTTCACCAGATGGATGTAAAAACAGCATATTTACATGCACCAATTGAGTGTGACATTTATATTGAACAACCTGAAGGTTATGAAGTGAGATCTAATGGAGACAAACTGGTATGTAAACTGAATAAGTCCCTGTACGGATTAAAACAGTCAGGGCGCAACTGGAACAAAATGTTGCATGATTATTTGTGTGAAATACAGTTTGTGCAAAATCCAGCTGATCACTGCGTCTACAGCAAAATTGATGACAATGACAAAGTTCACATTATCATATGGGTTGATGATTTGATTATTGCCGCTAATGATGATGATGTCATAAAAGGTGTAAAAGAAAAGCTAAGTTCCAAGTTCAGGATGAAAGACATGGGTAAACTGACACATTTTCTAGGTATTGACTTTGACCAAAGTGCTGAATGTATTAAGATGTCACAATGCAAGTATGTACATACAATACTGGAAAGATTTGACATGTTAAACTGTAAGCCTAGAGCAACCCCATGTGAACAAAAACTTGACTACAGCGATGATGCTGAAATAATGGATGATGTGAGAAAATACAGAGAAGCAGTTGGTAGCTTAATCTACCTGGCAACCTGTACAAGGCCAGACTTAAGCTTTGTGGTGAGCAAACTGTCTCAGTATTTTACCAAACCAACTACTGAACAATGGACAACTGTAAAGCATGTTTTAAGGTATTTGAAAGGTACTCAAAACAAAGACCTATGTTTCAGAAAATACCAAGATGAGAACCTAATCTATGCGTACAGTGATTCTGATTGGGCAGCTGATATTGGTGATCGAAAAAGCACTACAGGTTACTGTATCAGTTTAAACAAAAATGGTCCAATAGTCTCATGGAAAACAAAGCGACAGCCTACAGTCGCACTATCCACCTGTGAGGCTGAGTATATGGCTTTAGCTGCAACCATGCAAGAGTGTCTATATTTGAAACAATTTTTGAACTGTTTTGATGGTCAGACTTACAAGTCTATTGTTTATGAGGACAATCAGGGCACTATTGCTTTAGCTAAGAACCCTGTTCATCGGCAGCGATGTAAACATGTGGATATCAAATATCACTTTGTAAGGTCTACGTTGGATGGTGACCAAACAAGACTACTGTACTGTCCAACCAATGAAATGATTGCAGATGTACTGACCAAGCCTGCAACTCAACAAAAACTAAAGAAATTTGAAATGTTTATGTTTGGTGTGTAAGCCAAGTTATGTTAAAGTTGAAAGGACTCTTCAAATGTGAGCAAGTGGGGGTGTTGAGATATGCTCTCATTATATGATTTGATGTATGCTAAATATTGTTTATGTTAACAAGTTAAACGTCAGTGACAAAGCTGATCATGTGACTGACTGACTGATTGCTGATGAGCAACACGTGCATAAATAAATATGGTGTGGGTGCGGTGAAACACACATACAAAGAGAAAAGACGTGTTGTGTGCTGTGTCTTATGCCACGTTGAAACGCTGGGAAATTGACTCTGCTAACAATGACTAGGTTGAGCGATCTAGACCTGCTGCGTCTCTGCTGCCGAGCTGTAGTGCGCGTTCTCGTCGCGCTGAGAGTCATGGGGATTGGCAATAAACATCCGCGTTTGTGTTTTTTATTGGAAATGATTAAGGACCCTAATGTTGGAGCCATGTGCCACCACTAGGAGGAGCTGTGGTGGTGCTCTATAAATGGGGAGCCACACCTTAGTCCCACAGGTGTTGGCAATCCAGAAGAGCAGTTTGTTGAGCGCTTCACTGTGTGTGTTTTTAGCCTTTTTTATGGACATAACAAACTGGATTTTATGACGAATAATTGGAACTTATATGAATTTGAACTTAATAAAGCAGCTGTAATTTTGTACAATTTGACTCTTCGGCTTTGTATTGAAGTGCACAGTCAGCGCGTCACTTACTTCACCTGGATTTGCTGCCCTCATCGGTCTAAAGGGGATTTAGCCGGTACCAGTGTTAATTTTGACAAGATATTTTCATTTAGTTTTAGTCTTAGTCTTTTGACGAAAATGTAATTCAATTTTAGTCAAGGTTTAGTCAAAAAAATACCTTAAATTTTAGTCGAGTTTTAGTCGACAAAAATTGCAAGTCAATTTAGTCGACTAAATTTAAGACAAATTTAGTCGACTTTGTATTTATAATATTCATTATAATCATTATAATCATCTGCTTCATGGAGCTGCTTCCTCATGAACAAAGCTCAGAGCTGTTCCTTTGGCAGTGAATTTACATGAGGCTAGAAGTTTGGATGATTTTAGTCTCTCATTTTATTTAGTCTTATTTTAGTCGACTAAAATATCTGGACATTTTAGTCATAGTTTTAGTCTCATGAAAAACTTTAAATTTAGATTTAGTCCAATTTTAGTCGTCAGAAACATCACTTTGACTAAAATTAAGACTAAATATTTTAGTCGACGAAATTAACACCAGCCGGTACACCTAATATGGCCATAACAATGAATAATATAAATTATACAAGTACTGTATATAGTAGGCGTTAAAAAATGCTCTGGACCCGATGGACCCGGAAGTAACGCGGAAGTAAGAATTTTTTCTGGCTCGCTGCGCCAATGAGCACAAACCATTTAAATCAACGGGCGGCCATATTGGAAGCCCGGGGCTTGAGCCAAACCCGCCCAAAAATATCTAGAAAAACGCCCAAAACCCGCAGACATTCAATGACATGGAATTTTCAATATTTTTTACTAGTTAACAGAGCCCACGTGGTCCTTCGACGATGAGAAACCGCCTCTTCTCCCCCTCTCATTCAAATAGGTTTGGATTTGAGATTTTGTCATTCTAAACCCATAGCCCATTTAACATTGTAAACAACAAGGCAGTTTTTGGCTTAAAAAAACACCCAATTCTGCAATTTAACTGCAGACCTGGCAACCCTGAACACACTCCTGTATCTGACACACACATGACCTGAAAGACAAAGCACTTATATTAACTACATATTGTAAGCCAAGGGTCTCCAATCTTTTTACATGATGAGGTACTTTTATGCAACAAAACCTTATTTAATTAACCTATAGGTTTGCAGATTCTGTTCAAAATGTTCAGCATCAAAGAAAAGGTCTCTCAAATGTGTGTGTGGAGATCCCTGTTATAAGATGTTGGGCTTTCCCCAGAATGGGCTATATGCAGAGTCCCCATGTGAATTCTTCATGGACAATAAGATCGGCGCTGTACTTCCTGTCCCGCATCTTTTTCATTCACAATTAGTAGGGTCCCAAACAAATAAAGTGATAGCTCAGGATTTGGCAAAGGACAACGAGTTGGACAGTCACTGCAGTGTGTTACAAACCTCATGGTCGCTGTGAATCCTGCCCTGGAGGGAATGCCAGTGGTCATGAGGTCGGAGCTTATATCTTGCGAGCTAAAGGCTAGTGTTAAATAATGACAATATAACATGTAAACAACAAAATAAAATGTAAACTACTTGCTCGTTCAAAACGTTGCACTAGTTTTAATTTATATTTTGTGTTAGCCGTTAACCTCAAGACAAAAAACCCACCATTATGAACACTGTTTCCTCCAGTTCAGTCGTTACATCTCACGTAATGTTTTTAACTTGCCCCAGTCGCATCACAACTTGTAGTCGCTGTCCTTTATGAAATCTTGAGCTATCGCTTCATTTGTGTGGGACCCTGCCAATTGTGAATGTAAGAGATAGGAGAGAGGATGTTGCTGTCCAGTGTTGCTGTCACCCATTATGAAACTGAATATTTGGTTAATGAAATGTGAACAAATGCTATAAATATTTAAGTGTGATTAATCGGGATTTTATCGGGGTCTCGGAGATATTGCAAGGACGTCACAGAAACAGCTGCTTTAGACCGCTGCCCAGGCTTCCCAGGTGGGCGTTTTTTAAGCCATTCCGCGGGTGAATGCTGTTTTCAATGTAAAATTGGCTATTTCTATCGTATTTTTGGATCAAAATCCCTTTTACGAATGACAAATTCTCAAATCCAAGGCTCTGTGAGCTGCTTTTTCAATAAGAGAGGGAGAAAGGGGCGGTTTCTCATCATCGCTGGAGCACATGGGCTCGTTTACTGGTAAACAATATTGAAAATTCCAGCCGTGCCATATGTCCATATGCCATATGTTTTAAGATATTTTTGGGCGGGTTTGGCTGCCCAGACGTGGCAACCCTGCCGCTGCCAGTCACAGCAGTCTCCAAAATGTCTCTACAACGCTCTGGTGAGATAGGCCTTTTAGGACACGTTAAAAAAATGGGAGAAATTTATCGACCAGAAATGCTGCAGCCGCCAAACCCACACACGTTCCTGTAACTATAAGTGGCATTTTCCATTTGCTTGCATTATTTGTGTCATCATCTGAAATAGGAGACTCCTCTGGTTCGCTAACAGAGTGGTCACTGCCTGAACGGTCTTGATTCAGACTTTGTGCCATACAGGAATCAGATTTTTCCGTTAAGGCCTCTTCTGTTGTCTCTACAGATACAATATTTCCTGTAGCAGATAAATGACTCTTCGGGGCTTGAACTTGGATCTCATCTGGCAGATCCTCTATTTCTCTAGACTGCAGATAACCTTTGTTCTCCTCTCCTGACCCCTGGTTCTGAAATTGGTGCATGTTGAGGGTGTCTCTTGTTGGTATCTTCTCTGATACTGTGGCAGATAAAACAGAGATTGTTTTTAGATGCGCTTTCTCTGTAGACTGAAGAGCTACGACAGAGTCACTTTGCTCCTGGTTTTTTGATTGGAGAGTCTTGATTTGGTCTTTTAAATCTCCTATCTCTGTAGATAGCAGCTTTACTTTTGTTGACAGTTGACCATTTTCATCACGGAGCTGGATCTCATTTTGCACTGAGCTCTTCTCCAAGTCAGAGATTATTTTTAGATGCGCTTTCTCTGTAGACTGAAGAGCTACGACAGAGTCACTTTGCTCCTGGTTTTTTGATTGGAGAGTCTTGATTTGGTCTTTTAAATCTCCCATCTCTGTAGATAACAGATTTACCTTTGTTGACAGTTGACCATTTTCCTCGCGGAGCTGGATCTCATTTTGCACTGAGCTCTTCTCCAGAGCTTTGATAGTCCCACTTTGCTTCTGGTTTTTTGTTTTCAAACGGTTGAGTTCAACTTCTGCTTTAGCATTTTTTTGGTGCATCACTTCTAGTTGTTCAGTCATTGCTTTTTGTTCTCTCTCTTTGACTTCGATGATCGATTCAAGCCTGGTCACCTCTTTAATCAACTCCGTTTTACGTTTGAGGAATTGTTCTTGAGACTCCCACATAACCCCTCTGTGGTCCATACACCGTCGCTGGATCCCTTCGAGCGACTGAACCTGTATTTGGAGGCATTTAATATCTGCTTCTGATCTCCTCTCAGTCTTTCCTTGTTTAGACTGAAGATCTGTTATAATACCCTTTAGACGCTCGATCTCTGCATCTTTCTCATCCTCTGCAGTCCCCCTAGGTTGTGTCGCTTTGGACGTTTCATAAGCAGGTTTTGTCTGTGATAATGACATCTGCACGCTGTCAACTAAGTTTGCTTTAGCATTTTTTTGGTGCATCACTTCTAGTTGTTCAGTCATTGCCTTTTGTTCTCTCTCTTTGACTTCGATGATCGATTCAAGCCTGGTCAGCTCTTTAATCAACTCCTTGTTACGTTTGAGGAATTGTTCTTGAGCCTCCCACATAACCCTTCTGTGGTCCATACACCGTCGCTGGATCCCTTCGAGCGACTGAACCTGTATTTGGAGGCATTTAATATCTGCTTCTGATCTCCTCTCAGTCTTTCTTTGTTTAGACTGAAGCTCTGTTATAATACCCTTTTGACGCTGTATCTCTGCATCCTTCTCATCCTCTGCAGTCCCCCTAGGTTGTGTCGCTTTGGACGCTTCATAAGCACGTTTTGTCTGTGCTAATGACATCTGCACGCTTTCAACTTCTGCAGGTACCATGGCCACTTCTGGGTCATTCAGATTTAAAGCCATTTCTTCATTGGTTGGTTCACCTGCACAGGTCTCAAGCAAGTTGCCTACTACGATCGGGACCTTTCTCTCCAGTGACGCTGCCTCTTCCAACATCTTTGGTCTTTGAGTCTCGTTAATATTTACAGCTTGAGGTTTCAAGCTTTGGCGACGGTCTGGACGATCCATTCTCTCAGATATTCGATCTCAGAGTTGGTAATGCAAAAACAAGTTAATCTTCTGATGCACGGGTGAAAGTGTTACCTCTGATCGCGTCTGACTGGGTCTGGACCTGTAATGAGCATCACCAGAGATTCTTTGGCAAAGGAGTTCAGAATGGAATGTTCGTAATGTAACGTTACCATGGTAATTCCTCATGACGGCGTCTCTGGAATCGACCTTATATGGTCATGTTAGAAGCAGTTGAAGACGAGAAAATCCAATTATTTAAAAACTGCTTTAACAAATACTGAATTATCAATATATTGTTCTACTTAATAAAGAGACAACATGGTGAGGAGCAAAGTGGTTCAACAGCCCAGAATGACATAACGGAGAATGTTAGCATCATGCTAACGCTAGCTAGCGCTTGCTACGACTGTTGTTTTTTCACTTCTACAGAACAATCTGTTGTGAAAAACATCCATACGGGCCCGATTTACACTTGACTTTATTTGTATTTGATAAATACATTTTTATTACGCCAGTAAATGGCAAAAAAAAGTGAAAAACTGTGTTCCCCCCTCGGCGAGGCCACGCCCCCTTCTATGACGCGATGCATTCTGTATCTATGAGGTGCTAGCAAACACAGTACGTAGCCTAGTATGAATAAAAAAATAAAGAGCTAAAGGCCCAAAAATGCCGCTATCTGACTCCTCGCCTCGTTGTAAAAAACAGATAGATCAGAAAGGTTACGAGTTCTCAGAAGGCACTTTATTCTTAGATGGTGAGTTACAAGTTACATGTTATTCGTTCAGTTGCTAGGAAAAGTCTCACCACAACATTTTCCTCCTCGGTAATTCTCTGCCTGTTAGCCCCTCCTACTCAATGCATAGCCACACTTAGGCCTGCCACGATAAGTGTTTTTTTGAGGACGATATATCGTCTCAGAAAATATCGCGATAAACGATAATATTGAGTATAATGCAAATACTGTAGGCAATAAAAAGAAAACTGTAAGCAACTATTTAATTGAAATGTATTGAACTTCTGACATTCAATATTAACACCTTATACCAAACAAAGCGCAAACTAGAAGGGTCGACATATTCTAGGACACTGTTTCCATCTGTGCGTCTCAACCTTTAACATAACTTACACTCTCACCAGGTTCTGTGTTTGAACTAGGCCTGTCACAACATTTACAGCAAATAGTCAATATACAGTATCATCTTTAAAAATATCCCAATAACAATTGGGATAACAATTGATATTTCATCTGCATTATTCTGGTTAAATATTTCCTCACAAAAACAATATATTAAATGTATGGATTCAGATAATACTGTATTACTGCTAAAGTAGCCATATGTTGTGTTCTTTTTCCTTTTCTTTTAAAATATAACCTCCTGTACACACGGTTGTTGGAGTGAAGCAGCTTTTTTGGGAAACTTGTTGACTGTTTGTCAAACCGCTGCAGCATTTCTCTGTAACATGTAGTCCTAAGCCCTGAGTAATGTTCTCAGGACTATCGCGCTTGTATTTGGACAGTGGCTAAAGCGCTCGGGTTCCTCTCGCTAACAGTAGCGCTGATTAGCTTTGATGCACTGACTGGGCGGTGGTTTTGTTTCGTTCGCATTTTGGACAAACCTGCAGTCGCATTAATGTTGTTATTCTCTCCGTGATGAGTTCTTTTGGCTAGAATTCCAAATGTTTTCTCACGAGTCCCTCTTGCTCCGCGATAAAGTTTACAGAAGGTGTCGGGTTCAGCAGCTCCGTAGTAGCGCCACTTTGTTTACACCCCGCCTCTCTCCAAAAGCAGCGCTGATCTGGACACATGCGGGGACACGGTAGCCTGGTGGGACCAGAATGATTCCCCTCTGTATTTTTTGAGTCTGGATTTTTCCAGGCTAGGGACACGGCTGATGTGCTGTGATAGCGTTCATGTTTCTGTAGTTATTTTAAGCACACGCAGCACGGGCATTTATCGAGGCTAAAAATGTTATCGTCCTTCATTTTACTTATCGAGCGATAACTCGATATAGTAATTATCGCGGCAGGCCTAGCCACACTCACACTTCAGGACGCTCCAGTTGGCCATCCTGACTCACATCAAAGCCTTATCTCGCCATCTGGAGATCTGATCAGCTCCTTCCTGACCACTCTTTATGGCCCAGTGACTTTTCACCTTTGATCGAGATTAG
This sequence comes from Proterorhinus semilunaris, assembly GCA_021464625.1. Lineage (NCBI taxonomy): Eukaryota > Metazoa > Chordata > Actinopteri > Gobiiformes > Gobiidae > Proterorhinus > Proterorhinus semilunaris. The sequence continues at coordinate 35,202,561 of CM038346.1, forward strand.
CATACATTCTTTAGCAGAGGGACGAAGGCTGCCTGCCTCTGGCCAGATAAACAGGACGCCTGTTTATTGCCCCTCAAGGCCCAGTGACCTCTTCTACAGTTAGCATACAATATTCAGGGGGATAGTAAACAGACATTTTCAGATAATTGACAATTTCCCCCCTTGGCCACATAGAAATGTGGTCACCATAAGAAAAATGTCTACAAAAGTTTAATACATTCAAAATCAAAAAACTAAATAACACTGTCCATCTTCTTCTTCTTGTCACATGCAAGTATATACGACGTGACCACGATCTGAAGATAACAGCTGTGGGCACCGGTGGTGGGGGCCGAGCTGGGGAGACCTTGGGTGGAAAAGACAGAGGTGGAAGAGGGGCATGATACTTCTTTGGGGATGAAAGCCTTGGTCTTGACATGACTGGAGTGAGGGGAGTCATTTTAACCCCTTGTTTTATCAAGGGTTCAAAATGGTTGGGGAGTCCCATAGGTGAGTTTGGGGATGGGAATGATTCAGAAAAATCTCTGGAGGGTGTAGATGTAGCAGTCGGGCTCAAGGCCTGTGGTGTAGTTGACGAAAGTGCTCCTTCGGCTGAATCATTTACTATAGATGCAGGTGGTACCGAAGCTGAGCTTTTCCCCGGAGATACAGATGCTGATGGCGCTGCTGTGGCTGGATCCTTAACTGTGGCGGAGTCCTTTACTGTAGGCGCTGATGGTGCTTCTGTGGCTGGATCCTTTACTGTGGCTGAGTCCTTTACTGTAGGCGCTGATGGCGCTGCTGTGGCTGGATCCTTAACTGTGGCTGAGTCCTTTGCTGTAGGCGCTGATGGTGCTGCTGTGGCTGGATCCTTTACTGTGGCTGAGTCCATTACTGTAGGCAGTGATGGTGCTTCTGTGGCTGGATCCTTTACTGTGGCTGAGTCCTTTACTGTAGGCGCTGATGGTGCTGCTGTGGCCGGATCCTTAACTGTGGCTGAGTCCTTTACTGTAGGTGCAGATGATGCAGCTGCGACTGAATCTTTTATTGAGGATGCAGGCAAAACCTTTGCTGGCAAGCCAGGAGCTCTTCTCATGCTCCTCTCTGCTCTCTCAGGCCTCCACTGATTTTGCAGAGCATGAAGGAGATTTTCCGTCAGTCGTCTCACTCCACCTCTGCTCAAATGTGGGCCATTTCCTTTAAACAGATCGTCACGTTTCCAGAAAAGATTAAAGTTCTCTATGAAATACAGTCCTCTTGACTCACAGACATTGGCCAGCCATGTGTTCAACTGAAACAGCCGGGAGAATGTGTTTATTCTCCCATCGATGTTAGGGATAGGTCCACTGATGAAAATTTGTATTGCATCTTTATCCAGAGAATCAAGTCTCTCAAAAAGCTTATTAAACTTTTCTTTCAGGACTTCAGACTCTCTGTTTCTTATGTCAACAGCACCAACATGAATAACAAGTTTATTTATCCCAGGGTTATTTGTAATTTCCTTGTTTAGAACATCTATGATGTCAGAAACGGTGGCGCTCGGATAGCTGATCGTAGTAATTCTCTGATTGTTTACGTTAGATATGGCTCCGTCTCCAAGCACCAGAATATCTCTGGCCTTGACACTTGGCACAGTTTTTCTCTTCATCTTTGTTTTGACTTCTTCTTCTCTGTTTCTCTGTGACTTTCTCTGTTCGTTATACTCATCCTCTGAGAGAGGTGAAAATCTGTTTGTTAACTTTATTCCAGGTGCATTTTTACCAGCATGTTGTCTTTGCTTTGGCTTAGCACCAGGTTGTCTCTTAAGTTTTGGGAATGTTACGGTCTCGTTTAGCTTTAGGTTGCAAGTATCAGTTTTTCTAGTCTTCTTACCGGGTTCCACCGGGAGCGTGTCATTAAGTCCTTTATCCGTCTCTAAGGCAAAAATCTTGTCCCGTAGTAGGAGAATTTCTTGTTGATACATCCGACAGCTTTCACAAGGAGATGTTTGCGTTACTCCCTCAGCCATGTTGACAAGATTGTCGTTGTTGGTCCGTCAAATGAGTTGTCTGGATTTTGGGAGACTTTTCCGATGATTGTTTCTTTCTGAGATTTGTCCTCCTCTCCTCTGTTTTGGCGTTGTTGGCTTTGGAGCGTCTTTGATGAAAAAAGCAGTTCTTCTTCAGCTTTCGATGCTCTTTGTCCTTCTAAAAAAAGATTTGGGTCGCTTTTGCTCTCTGCCTTACGTTTTGATCACGTCTGGGTCACCAAATTATGAATAAAAAAATAAAGAGCTAAAGGCCCAAAAATGCCGCTATCTGACTCCTCGCCTCGTTGTAAAAAACAGATAGATCAGAAAGGTTACGAGTTCTCAGAAGGCACTTTATTCTTAGATGGTGAGTTACAAGTTACATGTTATTCGTTCAGTTGCTAGGAAAAAGTCTCACCACAACATTTTCCTCCTCGGTAATTCTCTGCCTGTTAGCCCCTCCTACTCAATGCATAGCCACACTCACACTTCAGGACGCTCCAGTTGGCCATCCTGACTCACATCAAAGCCTTATCTCACCATCTGGAGATCTGATCAGCTCCTTCCTGACCACTCTTTATGGCCCAGTGACTTTTCACCTTTGATCGAGATTAGCATACATTCTTTAGCAGAGGGACGAAGGCTGCCTGCCTCTGGCCAGATAAACAGGACGCCTGTTTATTGCCCCTCAAGGCCCAGTGACCTCTTCTACAGTTAGCATACAATATTCAGGGGGATAGTAAACAGACATTTTCAGATAATTGACACTAGCTTTCGCTGATCTATGAACAATAAGAAAAGGACAGACAGAAATGGAGGGCTTCGGCAAAGAAATACGCAACGAGATCTGATCCTTGCAGGAGACAACCAAGGCGGACATGAAAACTGTTCATTTTTTAAATAAATAAATGTATAAACATGTAAACGTCCACACACACCAACACACACATAGGGAAAGGGGGGGGGGATTAATCGGAAGGCAAGGTTTGAATAGATATTGATAGAATTTCGAATCAGTCATGGTTTGACAAATAAAGCAATCTTGAATCTCTTGAATCTTGAAGTGATTTACAATATTCAATAAAGGAACCCCATTTATATTCGAATTTTTCCTCTTTTCCTTTCATTGCGAGATTTATTTTCTCCATTTTAAGAAATGATAAAACATCGTGAAACCACTGAGATATTAAAGGTGCTTTAGGCGATATCCAAAAAAGCAAACTTTTTCGTCTCGCAATATTTTTGAATGCAAAGAGTTAGTTAAAACAGAGTTTACTGGAATACCAAATATAGCTAAATAAGGATTCAAATCAACTTTAATTTTTAGAGCTTTAGATAGAATAACAGTATATTGGTTCCAGAAATTATGAAGCGTTGGGCACAAAAAGTGTGGCTCAGGTCGCATGGGCTTGTATGACATCTTTCACACTCATCTACTATCTCTGGATAGATTCTTGACAGGCACGACTTAGAGTAATGAACTCTGTACAATACTTTAAATTGAATAAGTTGTAACCTTGCCGACGGTGTACTAGATCGAATAGTTGCTATTGCCTTTTCCCATTGTTGATCCGAAATAGTTATTCCTAGTTCACGTTCCCAAGATGTTTTAACTTTAGATGTTGTGTACGTATCCAAGTCCATAAGTTGTTTATATATAACAGATATAATCGACTTCTTATTAGGTTTAAGAAGTAACAGTTCTTCCCATGGTTGGGTATTTGGAAGAGAAGGGTAAGATGAAAAAAGTGAAGATATACAGTGTCGTATCTGAAAATAGCGAAACAAATGAATCGCAGGAAGCTTGTTCTCAGAGGACAAATCAGAAAAGCTTTGAAAAGTGCCATCTTTAAATAGATCCTTAAAAGTTCTAACACCACAGTTGTTCCACAATACATAGGTAGCATCAGCAAAATGCAAAGAACATGTCCCTGGCAGTCCACTCCGCACCTGCGCGTGATTGACGGTTTGCCTCCCGTCAATCACGCGCAGGTGCGGCTTCCGTCCCCACACCCCCTCCTATCGTTTCCACGCCCCCCTCACAAACCATCCCTGTCATCACTAGCAGAGAGCGGACACAACACAACCCTCCATGGAATTATCCCGTTAATATGGACAGGAATTATCCTGTCCATATTAACGTTTTAAAACCCCTCCCCAAAGCCCCCCCACAGTCCACCAGAGATGCACATAAGTCCCTCACCTGCAAGTCCAAGTCAAGTCCAAGTCCCTGACCCACAAGTCCAAGTCAAGTCCAAGTCAAGTCCAAGTCAAGTCCAAGTCCCTGACCCACAAGTCCAAGTCAAGTCCGAGTCTGTGACCCCACAAGTCCAAGTCAAGTCCAAGTCTCTGACCGCAAGTCCAAGTCAAGTCCAAGTCCCATGGTTTCTATGTAATGGTAATTTAGGAAAAAAATAATATAACTATTTCTGTGGCCAAAGGCAGGCCCTGTCATTCATTCAACTAGCCCTCCCACACCACTACTTCAGTTTTGTAAAAGTAACATCAGTATAGTTATCACAGCTGTACTCTGTCACAAACATGTCTGCAGAAGCTTCAGAATGTTACTGAAGTGCCCTTTATCATGCAGTAAAACTCCACTGTGGATAATAATACTTCCAGTCTTACCTTGAAGGCTTACAGACTGTTGACATGAGTGTCCTGTCTTCAGCCTGTAGCTACAGAACCTGCTATATCCACTGCCAGCTTTTGGTCTTTGACACAATATCCCCTAAATAAACGGTAGCCTCGTAAAGGTAATGATTTGATCACTAATCACTTTACTGAGTATTAGCTACAACTTATGCAGCTGCTCAAACTCCTCTTACCTCCGCCTTTTTCCTTCACTCTCGCTGTGGCGCTTATTAAGCACCAATGAAGGCTTACCGCGGTGGGCTTTACATGAATAATGAGAGAAACTGTTGTATTTCGCCGTGATCGCTAAAAGTACAGTCCGAATAGCGCGCTCACGATGTCAACAACCCCACGACCGGGCAGCGTGCGCACGCAGGGAGGGGGGGCGTACGGCAGAGGAGCCGATGAGCAGCGCGGTGCTGGGTGAGAGAGAGAGAGCGCACACAGAGGAGACCGAGACAAGGGAGCGGCCGAGAAAAAAAAACAGAATCAAGCGTCCAAACAGCGTGTGTAATGAGTGCGCGAGGGACTCGTAATGTTCACGAGTCTCAGACCACGAGTCCGAGTCAAGTCTCGAGTCTTTAAGGGACGAGTCCGAGTCAAGTCTCGAGTCTTTAGGGGACGAGTCCGAGTCGAGTCGCAAGTCTCTAAAAATAGCGACTTAAGTCCGACTCGAGTCCGAGTCCGACTCGCGAGTCCCCATCTCTGCAGTCCACAGCTAATCCATCTCAAACCACAATAAACATGGCTCTTTTAAATGTCCGCTCTCTGCAGAACAAGTCTTTTATTGTGAATGACCTGATTTTAGATAATAATCTTGATTGTTTGTTTTTAACTGAAACCTGGCTGGGTACAGATGCGACCGCGGTTCTTGCTGAGGCCTCCCCACCTAATTTTAGCAGCACCTTTTCAATAAGGAATGGGAAAAGGGGAGGTGGCACTGCTTCCATATGTACAAACACTATTGCCACCAAACCTATTTTATTTGATCCATTCCCCACTTTTGAGCACCATGCAGTTGTTTTTAGTAATCCCCCCATTTTATGTGTCACTATTTACAGACCCCCCAAAAAATGCCCTCTTTTTGTTAAGAGTTTTTATCACTTTTACATAGCTCTTTTAATATGATTCTTTTAACTGGTGATTTTAATCTACACATAGATAATCTTTTAGACCCTGTTGCTAGGGATTTTTTAAATGTTCTTAATTATATGGATTTTACCCAACACGTCACGCAGCCAACTCACGACAGAGGACACAGTCTGGACCTGGTCATCACGTATGGCCTGTCCACAGCTGTGTCTTCTGTCATTGACTTGGCTGTTTCTGACCATTACTGTGTGTTTTTTAATATCACCAGTTTTACCCAGCGGGAGACCTCGGTAAGAGCTGTGAGGAAACGTCATCTCACCCCTGAAGTGGCTGCAAATTTTATTGATGTTTTAGAGAAATATTCTCCTATTGTTCTACCTGCCCCCTGTGATTTTATTTTTGAAAATTTTAACAGCAAACTCAAGTCAGCGCTTGATTCTATTGCTCCTTTAAAATTCAAGAAACTCCCCACAAAACCAATTCCTCCATGGAGGAATGAGGAAATCAAACGACTCAAAAGACAATGCAGGGTGGCAGAGAGAAAATGGAGAAAACACAAAATTACCATAAACTACCAAATCTTCCGTGAACAACAAACAACTTACAATAACGCAGTAAGAAACACAAGAAACAACTACTTCTCAAAAATGATCAACAATAATAAAAACAATCCCAAGGTACTCTTCTCTACAATAGAACTTCTAATCAATCCTGATTTTAACAAGACCAACTTTACTCCAAGTGACTCCCTTTGCGAGGCGTTTGCAGACCAGGGGAAAGATAGACACTATCAGATGTAATATTTTATCTACTCAAAGTAACACGGCTTTAAATACATCTGGTTGTGTACTTGTTCCAGAGGAAACACTGCACAGTTTTGTCCAGGTTGATGCTGAGATGCTTGATAAAGTTTTCTCCTCAGTGAGGCCCACCACATGTCCTTTAGACCCGGTCCCAACCCCGTTTTTTAAAACGTTTTATGGATCTCTTAGAGATGAGCTTTTACACATGATGAATTGCTCCCTTCAGACGGGGGTCTTCCCTGCTGCCTTTAAGGGGGCGGTGGTGAGGCCTCTGCTGAAGAAGAGCAATTTGGACCGTAATGATTTTAACAACTTTAGACCGGTATCCAACTTACCATTTTTAAGCAAAATCTTAGAAAAACTTGTTTTTACCCAACTTAGCGACTTTATAAATGCACATGACGTCCTTGAGAAATTTCAGTCTGGCTTTAGGGTAAACCACAGCACCGAGACGGCCCTTTTAAAGATTTTAAACGATTTTAGATTAAATTATGATTCAAAAAGGTTGACAGTGTTGGTTCTACTGGATCTGAGCGCCGCTTTTGATACAGTCGACCATACTATTCTTTTAACTCGTTTAAAACACATCGGCCTCTCTGGTGCTGTCCACAAATGGTTTACATCCTACCTCACAGACAGGACATTCATGGTAAGTGTGGATACCTGCTCCTCCAAGGTCCATAATATTACATGTGGTGTGCCCCAGGGTTCGATTTTAGGCCCAGTGCTTTTTAACCTGTATATGCTCCCTCTTGGTGATGTCATCAGGAGACATGGAGTCAACTTTCATAGTTACGCTGACGATACACAGTTGTACATCTCCATGTCTCCTGAGGACACCAGGCCAATGGATGCACTTTTTAACTGCATTTTAGATATCAAATCCTGGATGGCAGAAAACTTTCTCCAGCTTAACCAGGACAAAACTGAAGTTTTAGTCATCGGTCCTCAGGCCCAGAGAGAGAAACTTTTACCCAAACTACAGTCATTGTCTTTTAATCCTTCCTCACAGGTGAAGAACCTGGGCGTGATTTTTGACTCTGAGCTGACTTTAATTCCACACATTAAGAATATCACAAAGATAGGTTTTTACCATCTAAAGAACATAGCCAGAGTCCGCCCCATTCTCTCTCGGGCCAACACGGAGACGCTAATGCATGCTTTTATCACCAGTCGTATCGACTACTGTAATGCCCTGCTTTCTGGTCTTCCCAAAAAGAGTATCTCAGGTTTACAACTTTTACAAAATTCAGCAGCTCGTGTCCTGATGAAGACCAGGAGGCGGGACCACATTACACCGGTTTTAGAGTCGCTGCATTGGCTCCCCGTGTGTTTCAGGATCCATTTTAAAGTTCTTTTAATGGTTTTTAAATGTCTTAATGGTCTTTGTCCTTCTTATCTTTCAGAATTGATTTTACCCTATGAACCTTCGCGGTCCCTTCGCTCCTCCGGCAGGGGTCTCCTAGTTATTCCTAAAGTCAACAGAAAGACTCACGGCGAGGCGTCTTTCCAATATTATGGCCCTCGCCTCTGGAACGACCTGCCGGAGGAGCTCAGGACCGCAGAGAACGTTCATGTTTTTAAGAGCAGGCTCAAGACCCACCTTTTTAGTTTAGCTTTTAACTAATATTTACTTATATTAACCTTATTTACCGGTTTTAGTTCTATTATTTCTTTAGTTTCCCTCTCTTTATCCTGTGCTATTTCACGCACAGTTTTAGCTGTTTTTAATGTATCTCTTATTAAATATTAATTAATTTTTTTATGTGTGTGTATATATATATATATATTTATAATTTTTATTGTATTTATTTATCTATTTTTTAGTTATTTTATTTATTTATTTATTTTTTATGTTCTCCTAGTGGTTCCTCTGAGGGAGCCCTCTGCCCCAGGAGTGCTGGTTGGCTGCGGCTATGCGGGCGCTCTCCTGGGGGTGCCTGGATGGAGATAGGACATCTCTCCTACACCTACTCCGAGCCCCCTGAGTTGGCGCTCTGTGGCTGTGGCCAATGGGCTGCTCCTGGTGCAGACGGCTCCTTGGATGATGTTTCCTCTTTCGGTCCATCTGTACTCAGCCTTACGTACTCAACTCTATGTCCATTTTTATTTAAGACTTTTTAACTGCTGGCTGTCTGTACGTATATGTGTCTGTGTGTCTGTGTGTGTGGGTGGGGTGGTGGGGTTGTAGTTTTTATGTATATTTACTGGTGATTTTTAAGCACTGTAAAGCACTTTGTGTTACATTTTGTATGAAAAGCGCTTTATAAGTAAAGTTTGATTTGATTTGATTTGATTTGATTTGAAAACCAGGTGGAAACAAATGATTGTTTACAATGGGCATTGTTATTGATGCGGAAGTAAATTTAAAATGATTTCTGTATTGTGACCATATTTTAAGAGTGGATAGCACTACAGGATTCTTAGTGAAACGAGCAAAGGTAATCGGAAGTGAAGAGGACACCAGAGCCTCGAGTGATGACGAAGTACATGACTGGGATTCCAGTTTACACCATAACAATTCGTGTGACTGAAGCCAGTATGTCAATTTATGAATATGAGCTGACCAATAATAGTATAAAAAGTTAGGTAGGGAAAGTCCACCACTCAATGTGAACCTCTGCAAAAGCAGTTTCCTCACCCTAGGGTTCTTTCCCTCCCATAGAAATGAAGTTACAAGTGCATCAAGAGTTTTAAAAAAGGTTTTGGGGAGGAAAATGGGAATACACTGAAAGAGAAAGAGAAATCGAGGCAAGACATTCATTTTAATTGTATTAATTTGACCTATGAGTGACAGGGGCAAAGAGCCCCATCTTTGAAAGTCTAATTTAAGCTGGGTAATTAATGGAGAGTAATTTGCTGCATATAAGGAGGGCAATGTACGAGTAACGTTAATTCCTAAATATTTAAATCCTGATGGGCTAAGTTTACAATTGAATCCATGAAATAAAACGACTCCCAAAGCCAAATTTATATAGAACAGTAAAAAGGTATGCCCATTCCACTCGATCGAATGCTTTCTCAGCGTCGACTGAGATGACTACTTCTGAGTTAGTGTTGGAATGATGGGATGCAATAACATTTAACAGTGTACAAACATTGTAAAAAAGCTGGCGACCTTTAATGAAACCATTTTGTTCTTCGGGAATGATTGAAGGAAGAATTTTTTCTAAGCGACCTGCTAAAACTTTAGCGAGAATCTTGACATCCACATTAAGAAGTGATATAGGTCTGTATGAGGCACAGGATAGAGGATCTTTATCTTTCTTCAAAAGAACGGTAATAACAGCTTGAGAGAGAGTAGGAGGCAATGTGCCCCGGTCTAAAGATTCATTATATACAGAAAGCAAAATTGGGGCTATTTTCTCTGTAAATGTTTTAAAAAATTCTGCAGAAAATCCATCTGGACCCGGTGCCTTACCATTGCGCATTGTATTGATGGCATGAGAAATTTCTGCCAGTTGAAGAGGGGCATCGAGCTGTTTAGCCATAGTTGGATCGACTGTGGGTACAGAAAGATCTTCAAGAAAAGATGTTAAGTCAAAAGCATTGGCCGTAGATTCAGACTTGTATAAAGTTGAATAATATTCTTTAAAAACCTCATTTATTGCATTTGAATCAGAAACTAAGTTTCCTAATGGATTCTTAACTTGTGGTATTAATCTAGACGCTGCTTAAAGTTTGAGTTGATGAGCCAAGAGCCTACTAGGTTTATCACCATGCTCATAATGAGTTGCACGTGTCCAGAGCAAGAGGCGTTCAGCATCGTGTGTAGAAAGTAAGTCAAATTCGGTCTGCAAATCTAGACGTTGTTTGTGGAGAGTAGGAGTTGAATTACTTATAATCTGCTATATCTATATCTGAAATTTTGCTCATTAATGTTTTAAGCCTAGCTCTACGTTCTTTATTAGAGTGAACAGAAAAGGAGATGATTTGTCCACGCAAATAAGCTTTCATAGATTCCCATAACAGGGAGGATGAAACTGTGTCACACTTATTAAAAACAATAAACTCATCAATTTTAGTTTTGATAAAAGTATTGAATTTCTCATCAGATAGTAGTGACGAATTGAAGCTCCAGGGTGAGGAAAAAAGAGGCCGATCTAATAATTTAAGGTCAACACTGAGTGGAGCATGGTCAGAAATAACAATTGGATGGTACTCAGCAGAAGTCACTTTAGAGATAAGAGAACCATCAATAAAGAAATAATCAATTCGTGAAAATGACTGATGTACCCGAGAATAATAAGAATATGCTTTTGCATTAGGGTTATAAAACCTCCAAGGTTCTAAAAATCCGTTTTGAAACATAAATTCGGAGATTGATCTCGACATAGATGATTGAGCCATAGTCTTGGGATTTGAGCGATCCAGTACAGGATCCATGACGCAATTCAGATCTCCTGCACATATTAGAAGGTGAGTATCAAGAGAGGGAAGGCTACTTAATAGTCTATCTGTGAATCTTGGGTCGTCAAAATTGGGAGCGTATACATTAACTAGTAATACAGGATGATTATACATAGAGCCAACAACAATCAAGTATCTCCCATTTTTGTCAGCTACTAAATTTGTCATTGTAAACTGCACACTTTTACTTATCAAAATAGCCCCTCTGGCTTTGGAGTTAAAAGTAGAATGAAATACATGTCCAACCCATGGATACCTGAGCCTAACATGATCCTTATCTCGCAAATGAGTTTCCTGAAGGAATATTACATCACTTTTGAGGCGTTTCAAATGTGCAATTATTTTTGAACGTTTAATGGGGCTATTCAAACCTTTAACATTCCAAGTTAAAAATCTAATGCCACTTATTTGGTCTGAAACATTGGTCATCAATAAGTCTTATTTTGCCCAGTAAGAAAAGAAATATAAACAGGGAGGGGGGGGAGACAACCAAGCACCACAAGAACAAGAAAAACGACAACAAAGCAAACACCACAAAATTACACATGACTCGGAACCCCATCTAAACCAATCCCTCCCTTTTCCCACCCGCACAGCAAATGGTCCCATCCCCAAACGATAGAGACGGCAGTGCAAACTCCTAAACGGAGTGATCAAAAAATTAATAGACCTTCCGGCTGTATAGCGAAACATTAACCAACAAAACATAGCCGTTCCTGCACATTAATAAACAGATATATGGCACACATATAGTAGCCTTAGAAATGGCTTTGACTTTGAAACTTAGAGAAAATAATAATAATAATAATAAAATAAAAAAAGATATATATATTTTTTTTAAGACAATGAATTAAAAATAAAATAAATTAAAAGGATGTTTGGGTTCAACAAAAACAAAAATACAAATGATTACACCACTGTTATATAAACTACTGTGTACACCTTATCATAATCAGTCATAACTCACCAAATGAGCCATACACAAATCCAGAACAATAGTAGTGGTGTTGATCATTATGTGATCGGTTATCTGGTCAATGTCTTAACGTAAACATTAGCCTCCCCTGGCGAAGTGAAATCACGCTGCACTCCCTCATACGTGATGCGTAACTCGCCTGGATGTATGATGCCAAATCGGACTCCCTCAATGTCCCGTAGTTGGCGACGCACATCATTAAAAGCAGCACGAGCACGGGCCGTCTTCGCGGTGTAGTCGGGGAAAATGGAGATGGTCATGTCTCTCACTCCGATACGATGCAGCTCCCTGGCCTTCTGGAGAATGTTGACAGCGTCCGCGTAGTAATACAGCCTCGCCACAATAGCGCGAGGGCGGTCACCCGGACCAGGTTTGGGTGCCAGTGAACGGTGTGCACGGTCCACAAGCGGCGGTTTGGTCAGCGAAAAGGCCTCCATCAAAAGATTAGACACATAATCACAGGATGGAGAGTGACTCTCAAAGACCCCCACAATACGAATATTGTTTCTTCGGGACCTGGACTCCAAATCTTCGCATTTGTTCTCCAGCGTGACCACGTTTTCAGCCATATTATGCATTTGGTTGCGAAGGGAGATAATATCATCAGTGCAGGTGGAAAGAGACTGTTCCATATCCGTGACGGTGCCCTTCAGTCCCGCGAAGTCTTGTTTCATGGTAGCGATATCAGATGAAATTTGGGTTTTAAAAGCACGTAGTTCAGATTTAATCACTGTAAGGTTTTCCCCCAAAGCCATTTGCAGTTCCACCTTAAACATAGTCTTAATTTCCTCCCGGAGAGAAAAGAGCAAATCCGTCTTGAGGGCAGTAGCATCGGCTTCGGCTAGCTGCATGCTAAGCGCCTGAGGCTGCTCTGTGTGCGACGCAGGCTGCGGCGAGGATTCACCTGAAGGCGTGGACGTAGAGTTAGCAGCAGGCCTCTGTCGAGGCGGAGGGACGCTTACGTTTTTAGTAGGTTTAGGCATTGCAATCTTGCAACAAGTGGGAAGAAAACAGGTTGTTGTAGGTTCTAATGCGAAGCCAAAGTGTTAAAAGTAAAATAGATGTACCAAAAATAGTGGATAATGAAATTTGTGCAGGAGCTGGCCACCGCGCGTCCTATCACATGTTTAGCTAACCAGGAAGTCCCCCATGAAAACTGTTCATGACGAGCGACGGAAAAAGTCAAGAGACTATTTTCAATGCAGGCAGAAGCAGCTGACACACAGACGGGCATAGAGCAGTCCCTCAGCGACACTTCTGACAGGCTCATGAGAATTCCTACCTATCTCTCGCTGCTAATCGTAAGAAACTACAGGAGAAATGCATCGTTTTGGAGAATTGGAGCTGCCGCCAAAATATCAGGATACTAGATATTCCACAGGGGTCCGAAAACAATAAGCCAAGTGTATGTGGCCAAGTTCCTGTCTAAAGTGCTTGGTGAAGAGTTGGATTTATTAGCCTATAGATATTGACAGCTTGCACATGAGCCCAAGGCCATATCCCTGGTTTATTGTAATTAAAGCCGTCTGTTATTCAAATGTCATTTATCATAGCATACTTGAAAGTGTATCAATCAATCAATCAATGGTTTTGTATAGCCCAATATCACAACAGGAGTTGCCTCATAGGGCTGTAACAAACATTAAGGCAATAAAACAGAGCAGTAAATAAGACAATGTAAAGTTCCGGTGAATCAAATATCCAGGCAAACATAATGTCCAAATAAGCGTCAGCAGTGGGTGGCGATGAGCAGCTCGGGTGTCCCCTGTCCTTAGACTCTCCAGCCCGGCAAGGAAAAACTCAAAAACCCAGTGGGAGAAACGAGAAACCTTGAGGAGAACCACAGAAGGAGAGATCCACTCCCATGGACGGACAGGCTATAGAGACCCAGGGCCGAAGGAGTCCCTCAGTAGACGGGCCAAGATCACAGACCGTCCAGTCCTTGTTGTCAGTAGGCAGGGTTCCTCCGTTCAGCCGGGTTCCTCCGTTCAGCCGGGTCCCTCCGTTCGATCTAGACAGGCACTCCCAAGGGGGAGTGGGACAGGAGACACCATGTGAAAAGTAATGAACAGACTACAGATGAAATAAATATTGTATCATAGTAAGACAAAGGTTGCAGTAAGAAGAAGAAGAGGATAGCGCTCAGTGTACCGTACTTCCCACAGCAGTGTTTCTCCTAAAGCAGCTTTACTTCAGGCTGTGGGTTAGAGCTTTACCTAACTGACCTGATCATAAGCTAATTCTCAGAGGTACGTTTTGAGCCTAGTCTTAAATGTAGGGACTGTGTCTGCTTCTTTAACGTGAGCTGGGAGTTTATTCCATAAAACCGGAGCTTGGTAGCTAAAGGCTCTTCCTCCTACAGTGATTTTGGAGACCCGAGGAATCACTAGTAGCCCTGAGTTTTGAGAGCGGAGTGCTCTGGTTGGCCGATATGGAACGATAACGTCTTGGAGATAAAGCGGAGCCAAACCCTTTATGGCTTTAAATGTGAGGAGCAGGATTTTAAATTTGATTCTAAACTCAACAGGAAGCCAATGGAGAGACTTTAGCACAGGTGTAATGTGTTCTCTTCTCTTTGTACGCGTTAACAATCTTGCAGCTGCATTTTGAACTAGTTGAAAACTTTTTCGGGAACTTTTAGGACACGCTGCTAGCAGGCAGTTGCAGTAGTCCAGCCTTGAGGAAACAAATGCATGAATACGTTTTTCTGCATCACTCTTAGGTAGAATGTTTCGTATTTTAGCAATGTTGCGCAGGTGAAAGAACGCAATTTTACAAGCCTGGTTTATATGCGTTTTAAAAGAGAGGTCCTGGTCAGACAGAACTCCAAGGTTTTTTACTTTAGAGCTCGTTGATACGCTAACATTATCCAGGGAGATGATCTGCTGAGATAAAGACTCTCTCAGTTTTTGAGGACCTAAAATAATAACCTCGGTTTTATCAGGGTTAAGGAGAAGGTAATTTACAGTCATCCAGGTCTTGATGGCTTTTACGCAGGAACTAAGCACATCTAGTTCTTAGTTCCTACTTGAGGTGAGCCATTGAGGTGTTTGGCGCCATCTAAAGGACTTATAAACAACAGGACTCGGCCTCAGCCCAAACCCTACAGATTTTCATCTATTTCGGCTTCATCCGCGCTACGTGTGTTGCTGCTTCTACCGCGGGTCGCTGTGGCTGCAGCCGTTAGCCAGAGCTGTGAGAGATCCGCCGATCCGCTCATATAGCGGGACGGGCAGAGGTAGACCTGCTCACAGTGCACTCAGGGCAGGGACAGGCAAGCACCGCTCTGAGCCCTGGGCCTGAGCGGGGGCTGCAGAGGTGCGCTCAGACAGACAGCCTCGGACCTGAACTCAGAACACAGCGGCACGGGGCGACGGCGGGCACATCAGCGAGGCACTGAACCCCGTGTGTCATGACAATAGCGACGTATCGAAAGTTTGGAAAGAATAAACGGAGCGTTCACAGCAGTTAATGGACTCTTGCACAAAGTTTAATGGACTCCTGCACAAAGTTCAATGGACTCCTGCACAAAGTTTAATGGACTCCTGCACAAAGTTTAATGGACTCCTGCACAAAGTTTAATGGACTCAAGTTACTTGGTGAATGTACTGATGATTGTGGACAAAACTTAGGCTGTTTAACTTGTTCCCAGGAAACGTGGCTCACTTCCCCAGCCTGAGAGAAGTAAACCTTGTGGAGGAGAGGCTGCCTGAGTATGCAGGACTTGTCAGCAACCTGAATAGGGAGTTTGATGTGCGTTTTATGGACTTCAGAAAGAATGCTGATGATATGGAACTATTCTCCCAACCCTTCAATGTTACTCCTGACTCTGTCCCAGACCACATTCAGATGACACAAACCTCATCGTCCTCCTTAAATGTGAGGACAGACCAGGAGATGAAGACGGTTTGAGGGTTCGGGATTCTGCTCTGTAAGTGACATGGGACGGCAGCGTTGTCCCCTTTGACATGTTGAAAACGCACTTGTGGGATGTTCATGACACCTAAAAACACAGAATCTGTGATATCAGCGTTGTGACGTTACATGATATTAAGAATAATATGTTAATTTGGAACTTGCCCTGGCAAATCTTACTGCAGATTCGCCCATGAGGTCAAAGTGAATGGAATGAAGCGTCAATAAATGGTGGTAAATATTTTTTTCTTACGCAGTTTTTACTTGAAAGAATGCTGATGATATGGAACTGTTCTCCCAACCCTTCAATGTTACTCCTGACTCTGTCCCAGACCACATTCAGATGGAGCTCATTGAGTTTCAGTGTGATACTGAGCTAAAGAATAAATTCATGTCACTGAATCTGAAGGATTTTTATACACAGGTCTCACTAGAAAGGTACCCACAGATTAAGAAGCATGCACAGGTGATGCTTTCACTGTTTGGTAGCACTTACATCTGTGAGCAGACTTTTAGTGTCATGACCCTCAACAAGTCCAGACTCAGACGTACACTGACTGACTCACATCTTGATGACATACTCACCTTGACGGTGACTCAGCTGCAACCTAACATTAATAGGCTAATAATGTCCAAAGACCAGCTTCATGTTTCTCACTGAGCAATTTGTACTGTTGAAGATGCAAGGTTTATTGTTGTTTACATTTTGCACTATGTTGCTACAATTTTGTGCTGCATATGTTGTACTAAAACTAGGCTTCTACCATAGTTAAGGTTTGTTGTAATGTAGCCTGTTATTTGCACACGTATAGCCTGCCTAAAAAAAATAAAGTAAGTATTAGTATTTGCAGTTGTGCGTTTCACGCTTGAAATCGCTGTGTTTGGCCTGCGGCCCACAAGCACATTTTCATTTTGGCCCTCAGAGACAAAACGTTTGGCCACCCCTGGTGTACAGGAACATCTGTGCAGAGTATGGGCTGGAAACCCCAAGGTCAAAGTGGGAAACACCTCCAAAGGTGGTAGAGAATGACCGAGCCAAGATCCTGTGGGACTTCCAGATACAGACGGACAGAATGGTAATGGCGAACCAGCCGGACATTGTGGTGGTGGACAAAGAGCAGAGGAAAGCCGTTGTGGTTGACATAGCCATACCAAGTGACAACATCAGGAAAAAGGAACACGAGAAACTAGAGAAATATCAGGGGCTCAGAGAAGAGCTGGAGAAGGCCTGGAGAGTGAAGGCATCAGTGGTGCCCATGGTCGTTGGGGCACTCGAGGCAGTGACCCCCAAACTGGAGGAGTGGCTACAGCAGATCCCAAGAACTACATCAGACATCTCGGTCCAGAAAAGTGCAGTTCAAGGAACTGCAAAGATACTGCACAGAACCCTCAAGCTTCCAGGCCTCTGGTAGAGGACCCGAGCTTGGTTGCAGAAATGCAACCAAGTGCTCCAAGATAACTCTGGAGGAGCTGCAACGTACTGCCGCTGAGCTGGGGGAATCTGTATATGGGACAACTAAATGGTAAATGGTCTCAACTTATATAGCGCTTTTCCACCTACATTAGGCACTCAAAGCGCTTTACAGCAAGGAACCTCTCACCCATTCATACACCAATGTACGCAGACACTGGATGTCTGCGTACGACTATAAGTCGTACTCTACACAAATCTGGCCTTGATGGACGAGTGGCAAGAAGAAAGCCATTATTGAAAGGAGGCCATAAGAAATCCCGTTTGAAGTTTGCTAGAAGTCATATGGAGGACACAGCTACCATGTGGAAGAAGGTGCTTTGGTCAGATGAGACAAAAATTTACCTTTTTGGCCCAAATGCAAAACGTTATGTATGGAGCAAACCTAACACTGCTCATCGTCCTGAGTGCACCATCCCCAGTGTCAAATATGGTGGGGGAGCATCATGCTATGGGGCTGCTTTTCCTCAGCAGTGACTGGGAAGATTGTAAGAATAGTTGGGAAGATGGTTGGAGCCAAATACAGAGACATTTTGGAGGAAAACCTGCTGGAGTCAGCAAGAGAATTGAGGCTGGGGCAGAGATTCACCTTCCAGCAGGACAATGACCCTAAACACAAAGCTAAATCTACAATGGAATGGTTTAAAAACAAACATATTAATGTGTTAGAATGGCCCAGTCAAAGTCCTGACCTAAATCCTATTGAACATCTGTGGAAAGACCTGAAAACTGCTGTTCACAAACGCTCTCCTTCTAATTTGACAGAGCTTGAGTTGTTTTGTAAATAATTTATATTTATTCATTTATTGTAATGTTTTTATTTTTATTTTTTACTCTATTACATTTCACCACTGATCTTCTAAATGTCAGAAGTTCAAGCTCACTGGGCAGTCAGAACATAGTCATAACAATACTTTTGAATGTACACTAATCACAAACCTCATCATCCTCCTTAAATGTGAGGACAGACCAGGAGATGAAGACGGTTTGAGGGTTTGGGATTCTGCTCTGTAAGTGACATGGGACGGCAGCGTTGTCCCCTTTGACATGTTGAAAACGCACTTGTGGGATGTTCATGACACCTAAAAACACAGAATCTGTGATATCAGCGTTGTGACGTTACATGATAATAAGAATAATATGTTAATTTGGAACTGGCCCTGGCAAATCTTACTGCAGATTCGCCCATGAGGTCAAAGTGAATGGAATGAAGCGTCAATAAATGGTGGTAAATATTTTTTTCTTACGCAGTTTTTACTTGAAAAAAACACACACTTAAATCAGTGGAGGAGGGTGGTCGCACATCTAGGGGTACTGTTTGGCATAAAAAATATAAAATTTTAAATAACTTATAATGCAGTGCCAGACCAAAAAATAAGTCACAACCTGGATTTATGATCTGGGGTGGGTGCAGTTGGTCATCTGACGGCTTGCATTTGCAGTAATGCATTTACATTAGGTGTTCTTCTGGTTTAGCCATAATGGTTTTGAAAAATAGTATGCCAGTCTTACCCAGCACCACCAGTTGAGCGATGTCAGCCGGTGTCCCCTCATTGTCCCCGGGGATTTGCACTCTGCACTCGTAGCTTCTGTTTTCATCCATGGTGATGGAGTAAAGCCTCAGGTCAGCTTTTCCTGTGGCTACTTTCACGTCCAACTTCGCGCGGCCCTTGTACTTAGAGGTGTAGTCTGTGCTTCCATTTTGTGAGTAGAAGGTCGCGATCACGGTCTATAAGAGAAGGACAAGACAACTAAGATTTATGATCACATATCGTTACAGCTATATGATAGTACAGGATTCGTATTTATGCACAAGACACAATGCCCTTTTTCCATGGGTTGTTATGTATGAAACCCTGTTTTTGTAGCATGTGATTCTTGTATGAGTTTAACAGTTGGTATTTCAGTCTTCTCTCAAATTTTAATGCTCCAGGACGTGTTTGAAATATCCACTGTGAACTGAAGATTGATTATAAGAAATTGCAAATCTCATCACAAACATAATCATAAGAATATTTTCCAAAATCATGCAGCGTTAATAAAGACTTTTTCCTTTAATAGTAATGACCCACTGCTATCGTCAACAGAAGACCACTGCGACTATAAAGTACTCACATCTTCTGTTTCCTCCTTCACTTTCAGGGCGCTCCAGGTGACGATGACCAGTGAGGGACTGGTGACTTTGGGCTTGAAGGTACAGGGCAGCGTGATGTTGTCCCCTCTGGGGTGCTCATAAACTTTCTGTGGGATGGCTACCTCGAGGCTGCCAACTCCTGACGCAAGAGCTGAGAGAGAGACAGAGAGAGAAAATTCTAAAACATGATCAGTGTGGATAAAAAGTGTGATCAGAGTGGGGAAAATGACTGGATCGCAAAAAATAAGGGCTCCTTCATGGGTCCCAACTCCATCAACGACCCCAATATGGATAATGTTTACATTAAGAATGGAAACTACTGAAGTCATAATTTGTAGGCTACTAAACACTGACACAAACATTTCAGTATTTTAGTGTGAGTCTCCATAAATCCACCTAAAAAAAAAATCACATAAATAACATGTTTGCACTTCCATCCCAGGTATCAAGTATTCAGATTTCTTAACTCACCCCAAACAAGCAGAGTAAGTTGTAAAAGCGTTCGTGGCCTCCATGTTGCTCTCTATAAGCACTATAAGACACCAAGGACTGAGTCTACTGCAGCTGCTCGTGACGACTGAACCCAAATAGAGGAACCTGTTCATGTGACCTATAGTTCTAAAATATGTTTTAATGTGCATTGCATTGAGCAAAAGCATGTGGACTGCAACTACTAATGCGACAAAATGCAATTATAAATCAACTAAATGCCTACAAATTGCACAATAAGGCAGGGCCGACATTCAAGCTTTTGCTATTTTATAACGATTTAAGCACATTGACATCAATATAGTACCACATTTCCATGTTTATGAATCATTTATTTATAATCAGGGCTAGACAAAGTTTCGTTTTCTTTCTGGCCACTGTGGCTCTTTTCAAGTGTTACTCATCACTTTATATTTTTCTAGCACCAACTTAATTAGTTATAGCATTTTTCTTGTTTACTTGGGCCATGTTTAACTTTCTTATATTATACAAAGTCAGATCCATGTAAACCAGTCAAAAGGGCTAGAAAAAAACCTCAGACACACCGCTTTTCTATTCTTCTTTTATTTCCAGTACAATATAATTTCATTGTATTAAACTCCGACAATAAAAAATATACATCGAACGATAGCATTCAGTTAAAAAGAGGCATCATGATATCATTTGTGATCATGTTCAACCTGTTTCAGTAACAAGGTAAAAGGGAAGAGAAATTAAGGCGTTTCTATTGTGTTGCTATAAACTGTACAACATGGTCAACACAAAAGTCCACATAATAGAGAAGTAACCCAAACCCCATACCAATGAAATCATACATTTGTAAAAATGCAGATTGTGTGAATTGAAAACTAAACTAAAATGCTAATTTTGCTTGAAAACCACACTCAAGAACTGTCGCATAATGCACACTTGTCAATATACCTAAAAAAAACATAAAACAAGTACAGGCAAAGTACATTTCATAGTGACACAATCCGTTTCATTAGACTGATGTCGATTATGACCTTTATTCAAATGGGTTATATTACAGCTAAATGTGCAACAGGTGCAAAGCTGTTACAATTCTTCCTGATTGAGTTAAAAAAAAAGAATGATCTAAATAAAATATTCCATTGGATTCCGTTGGAGGTCATGAGTTTTGACCCCGTGCTGATGGGAGCCTAATTTATCACTGTCAGAGTTAATAATTACAGCCTTCAGTTACGAGGTAGATTACCTAATACGAGTCAATCATGCAAGTCTGTTAGCCTAACTATACTCTTATTTTGTTAGACCTGCTGTATTCATCAATCCAATTCGGTTTTAATTGCCGTTTGGTCATGTATATTAGCATTTTAAAATCATGTACTTATGTTAGGCAGATCTTTAGCTGTCAAAATGAACTTAAAATAAATCGATAACATATTGTATATAGTTAGTTGTAGTCACGAGGGTATCGGAGCATGTACTGATTGAATTTTGATGAATTTAGTTAACAAAATACATCACCAGCACTGCCAGAGTTAAAAGCAGTCCCATGCATGTGAAGAGATATAATATTTTTATACGATGTTTTGTTCCTTTGGCTATTTAGCAAACTAACCAAAAGTTGTCATTCAGTGCAGAAAGGTGTGGGTTCCTCAGAATCTTTTGTTTCAAGACACAGCAACCCCCACCCGGTCCACTGGCCATTTGGACAGAAGGGGTCAAATTACGACGGAACTGAATGGACAGCTTTGGGGAGCCAATGGGAAATCTTGTGGACAATGGAATGTGGAGTGCTGTGCTTCCCCAGGAAGAGTCAGTCTGACCATGGGAACGGCTGAAGGCAGACTCACGATGGATAGGAAAAACAGAATTCTGTATTGAGATGACATGTTAGAGAAATAAACGTTTAACTTGTTTAACTCCTTGATGTGTCATCAATTCCTGGTATTTAATTATTAGTTTATGTAGAGTAGTTTTTGACGACTCTCAACTCCTCCTCCAGTTTGAATACGCGGTGTTGTCAATTAAAGGTAATGTTAAATAGGGAAAAAGTAACCTCCGTCGTAGCGGTACTATTTTATTGTGTACAGCGACAACACAGGAAAACGGCTGTTTTTCTTTACATGCCAGTGCCCTGGCATGCATGGGACTGTATTTTATTTTGTGTAATCACTACGGCGATCACCGTGTTCGTCGTGGAGGTCGTCCCTGGGGTTTCTCTCAACGCGGTCGTCGTCTCGAAGCTCGCCATTCTCTGTCGGCTCTTTGTCACGGTGCTCCTCCTCCTCCTTACGCACCGTCAGTCACAACAAACACAAACACAACATGTCACTGCTCTGAATGCATCAAACATGGAATCAGACAGTTGATGTTCTGGACTCAATTAGGGCTGTAATCAACCAAGGAAATGGTTGGTCGACCAAGAGTATGGCACATGTAGCGATTAGTCGACCAAATAAAAAAAAAGTATTATTATTCAATTATTAAAAACCATTATAAAAACGGTGGCGCAGATGGTCGGGGGTTCGAATCCCGCCTCCTGAAGGTGCACAGTGTCGTTGTGTCCTTGGGCAAGACACTTCACCCTCCTTGCCTCCAGTGTCTGCGTACACTGGTGTATGAATGAGAGTGTGAATGGGTGAAGCCCCCTATGAGAGACCAACAGGCCCCCGTTTGGAACCATGAGGCCGTCCTTCTGTGGACCCACCACCTGCAGGAGGAGCCATAGGAGCTGGTGCAATGTGATTTGGGCAGCTCCAACAGCTGCCCCCACGACCCGGCAACGGACAATTGAAAGAAAATGGATGGATGGATGGATGGTGCAATTGAAAGCCCCTGCATAGTAAAGTCTAGTCGACCAATGAAAATCTTGGTCGACTGCGACGGCATCGACCAATTAGTCGACTTAACGACCGAAGTTCCCAGCCCTAGACTCAATACAATATCACTGCAGTTAATATAAACTACTCCATGGATTACCTGTGGCTCATGGTGGAGCAGAGGATTATGCAGCAAAAGCCATTATGTTAGGTCTCTGTGTAAGTGCTCAGTCGTACAGGAGTTGTCCATCTTCAATGAAGGTACTTGAGTCATCTTCTGTAGTTGAAGTCTTCGAACGTTTCGCCTCTCATCCAAAAGGCTTCCTCAGCGGACTAAAGTCCCGCTCAGCCCGCAGCTTTAGATATAGACCAACAGGGAGGAGTTGGGGTCGGCCCGGCTCCTCCCCTCTAATCACAGCTACTCTCACCTGTGGGTAAACACCCTCAGTATCGGTCAGTCATGTCCTATTCATAGATGATCACTGCTAATTACCTGCCTATTGTTCTCCTTGGACTGGGCGTGCCCTGTCGGTTTTCCCCGAAGGAGATTTGCGTAAAGAGAGACGGGAGATTAAATCTGAGCCCGCTGACGAAGCCTTTTGGATGAGAGGCGAAACGTTCGAAGACTTCAACTACTGAGAATCAATCAATCAATCAAGGTTTATTTATATAGCACTTTACAACAACACCAGGAGGACCAAAGTGCTTCACAGAAAGATTAAGAAAATATAAAAACACAAAATGATTAAAACCAAGACACAATTCAGTATTAAAAGCCAGTTTGAAAAGATGAGTCTTTAATCTGGGTTTAAACAGGGACAGGTCCGTGAGAACACGTAGACTGAGGGGAGGCTGTTCCACAGTTTAGGCGCTGCAACCCTAAAGGCACGATCGCCCCACTGTTTGTAGTGGGACCTGGGCACGTCCAGAACCATTTGATTGGCAGACCGGAGACTCTGCTGGGGCGATGTACGGTCAACAACTCAGTCAGATATAACGGAGCGAGACCATGAAGAGCTTTAAAAACAAGCATTAACATTTTAAAATCAATCCGAAAACGGACCGGGCCAGTGCAGGGAGGAGAGGGCAGGAGTGATGTGGCTGTGTCTGGATGAACCAGTGAGAAGACGGGCTGCTGCATTCTGCACTAACTGTAACCGGTGGAGTGACGACTGTGGGAGGCCAGAGTAGAGAGCGTTGCAATAGTCCAACCGAGAACTGATAAACGCGTGCGTTGCCTTCTCGAGGTCTTGGCGTGAGAGAAAGGGCTTCACCTTGGTCAAAAGGCGCAACTGAAAAAAGCTGGCTTTGACAACAGCATTTATTTGTTGTTTAAAGTTCAGTTCTCGGTCAAAGACAACTCCCATGTTCCTGAGGGCATCACGGACTGGACCCATGACCCTGGACTGAATCTGAGGAACGTCCCCGGAGCCAAAAATAATAAATTCGGATTTTGTTTCATTGAGGTGGAGAACATTCTGCGTGAGCCATTGTTTAATGTCCGAAAGGCAGTGACGGAGGGAGTCAAGAGCAGTGGCAGTGTTAGGGAGTACTGGTAAATAGACCTGGACATCGTCAGCATAAAGATGGAATGATAAATTATGTCTGGCAATGATGGACCCGAGTGGCAGCATGGATGGAAGTGGTGATTTTAAAAAACACGCAGTAGTGGTCAGAGACCGCCAAGTCAACGACAGAGGACACACCAGTGGACAGGCCATACGTGAAGACCAGGTCCAGGGTGTGTCCTCTGTTGTGAGTTGGCTGTGTGACATGCTGAGTAAAAGGCATATAATTAAGAATGTTTAAAAATTCATTTGAAAGAGGATGTAAAATATTATCTACATGCAAATTAAAATCACCGGCTAAAATTATTCGCACATAGGAGTTGTGTATAATCGATAAAAACTCTGAAAACTCATGAATAAAAAGCGAGCACTTTTTTGGAGGTCTATAAATTGTGGCACATAAAATTTCCGGGCTGCTAAAAACAATTGCACTGTTTTCAAAGCTGGTAAAATCATCAAATAAGATCGGCTTGGTAGCGAGGTTTGTTGAATTTACCAGAGCAGTGCCGCCTCCCTTTTTGCCACTCCTCGTAGAATAAGTGAAGTTAAGTACAGTACATTTTTGTTTTGGTTCATAGAAGGACGAGCCACACACTTATGGTTGCCAGGTTTGCATGTCTTCTGGCTAAAATCTGCATCAAATGAACACAAAGCAGCTACTGTCCTACTTCCACAATCACCGCCCCCAGTCAAGTCCTGAATGTGATCAGTGCTAGTGCAGCCTCCAGTAGTTAAAGCTCAGTGACTAAGCTGTGGAGGTTCTTTTGAATGAGGAATGGCATGTTCATCTATAGTGAGGCTTGTGCTTGGACTGCAAAAAGTTATCTTCAAATAAGTTTGTCCTTGATTTGAGTAACTAATTTCAGGATGTCCGTCCATGGAGCAAGTTTTTTGTACACTTAAGAAAAAAAAAAACATCTACAATATTTGTTTTATGTAAATTCAATTTAATTATGTCATGAGTTCTTTATTGCTTAATGCGAGATACTGCAGGTGAATAGGGAAAAAAATTCAGATTTAGAGATAAACTTTTGCTGTACATGAATATTGCAAGTTTTTTGGTTGTTTTATATTTTGTTTTCATTTTTTGGAGGGGATTTTGGATATCTTGTTTTGGAGTTTGCATCGATGCTACTGACGTGGAGATATTGTCGCAATGCATTGCATAACAATGCATTTTATTTTGAGAAAATGGCTCTTGAAAAGAAAATTTCCCACAAAAAAATCTATGGAAAACATTGAGTCAGTGCAATAATTAAACATGTTATTGTCAAGATAGGTTTTTTTTTTTGGTTTCAAGTGAAACCTAATCAGATTTCTTGAAATGTGTAACTCAAATCAAGGACAAATGTATTTATTTCAATAAAATGTAGCTTATTTCTAGACTGCTTGTGTGCTTGTCTTCTTTATAAACCATTCACAGCGAACTACCTTTCAAACCTTTTGATGGGTTTCAGGTGACCACATGATATATCCCTGTAGTGTTACATTTTTTGCAACATACTGTGGCTTCTTGCAATAGGGATGATACGATACAGATAATTTGGCGATAGTGCTGCCCTGTACTGTTTATGTTTAACAAACCATACGCCAAATATGCCAAATAAATGAGCCTCTTTGTATGGGTACTAGGGATGTAACGATTCATCAAAAATCGATTTAAAATCGATTTAATATGCGTAAAATGTGAATCGATGTAAAAAATAAAATAATCGTTTTTAAAGCCACCCTCAGCTACTCTATTTTGCGCGACCGAAACAGACCGGAAGAGACCGGAGCATACTAGCTCTTGTTTCTAACAACGTTAACTTTTTCTCAAGACAAGCTCCACACCTTCCCGGCCTCACCCCCAACACACACGTAAACACATACACGTGTCGGCATGGGAGCAACAGACGCAGCTAAAGTTAGCGGCTACGAGATTAGCGTTAGCGGCTAACGCAGAGTTTAGCATTTTGACAGAAGTTTACCAAAGATCGTAAACTGACAAACATCTGACCAACCTGCTCTGATGCAGCTGAAATCCTCATCAAATGTCCGTTTGTCAAATAATCCAACACCTACAGGAGCCGTCATGTCTTTTTCCTCCTTATGTTTACAAAGGCTGCACCGGAGGCAGTGAGGCGTTCAAGGGTGGAAAAAACTGCACTGTAAAAATAGTTTTAAATGGTAGTATTATGTTCAAACTGCAAAAATTAAAAAATAAAGGTTTGGTAAAATATAATCTCACAATGTTTGCTTTGCTACATAGTTTACTTATGCTGAAAAAATAATTATTGTAGTTCATCTTCATGTCTTGTAATTGTTTGTAATGTAAAGTTCTCTTACTGAGACAGTTGCAATTTGTTACAAGGACAAAAATACAGATGTTAAAACAAAAGAAACATTGGTATGAAGGAGTCCTTTTCTAAATAAAAAAAATCGGGAAAAATCGAAATCGGGAACTTCAAATCGGAAATCGAATCAGGGCTTGAGTGAATCGTTACATCCCTAATGGGTAATTAATTTTAGATTTAGTCGACAAAGTTGTCATGAAATTGAAATGGCAGTTTTGTCAAAAACTAATTGAAATGTTTATGTTGCCAAAAATATCTGTGTAAGTTCTCAGTCGTACAGGGGTTGTCCATCCTCAATGAAGGTACTTGATTAATCTTCTGTACTCAGTAGTTGAAGTCTTCGAACGTTTCGCCTCTCATCCAAAAGGCTTCGTCAGCGACAGAGGTCACAATCTGCACGCAGCTGAATACATAGACCAACAGGGAGGAGTTAGGGTAGGCCAGTCTCCTCCCCTCTAATAACAGCTACTCTCACCTGGGGGTAAACACCTTTGAAATAGAGCGTCTCTAACGATCTGCTCACCTCAGTATCGGTGAGTCATGTCCTAATCACTACCCAGTATCTGTCCCATTCAAGGCTAATCACTGCTAATTACCTGCCTATTGTTCTTTTGTTTGCTGAGGTGCCATCTCCTTGGGCTGGCCAAGCCTTTTTGGTTTCTCCCGAAGGAGATTGGAGTAAAGGGACGGAAGATTAAATCTGAGACCGCCATTTCGGTTCATGGAGGGGTTTTCTTTCCTGACAAAAATAGCTTCTTTAACTCCTCTTTCAAACCAACGTTCTTCTTTAGCTAAAATGTTAACCTCCCCGTCCTCAAAGGAGTGGTTCGAGGCTTTGAGGTGGAGGTGCACCGCCGACTGAGGGCCACTTGTGCTTTCTCTTCGGTGCTGATAAAGTCTCTTCTGTAAAACTTGTTTAGTTTCTCCAGTATAATGTCCAATATAATGTCTTAGCACCACATACTTTCAGTTCAGGGGCAACTTCTACAGACAGATCCACGGCTGTGCCATGGGCTCTCCAGTTTCACCCATAGTGGCTAACCTCTACATGGAGGAAATGGAGAGGAATGCCTTGGCCTCATACCCAGGAAACAAACCCAGCCACTGGTTTAGATATGTAGATGACGCGTGGGTCAAAATTAAGCAGAAGGAAGTGACCCCTTTTACAGATCACATCAATGCTGTGGACCCCAGCATAAAATTTACTCGGGAGGACGCCAAAGAGAAAGAACTCGCCTTTTTAGATTGTAAAGTTATCATAGGGGAAAATGGACAATTTCAGACAGAGGTTTACAGGAAGGCCACTCATACTGACCAGTATTTGATGTTTGACTCTAACCATCCACTCCAGCACAAACTAGGGGTCATTATGACGCTCAGAAATAGAGCTAAAGATTTGCCGACCAGTGCTGAAGGAAAGACCAGAGAGGAACAACATGTCCAGAGAGCCCTCTCAAACTGTGGCTATCCGAACTGGTCTTTCACTAAAGCACAAATTACAAGAAGACCCAAAGAACAAGACAGACAGACTACGGAGCTTAGAAGAAAGGGAGTCGTAGTGCCATATGTAGCCGGGGTCTCAGAGAAACTTCAGAGAATCTTTAGGCAGCACAGGATTCCAGTGAACACACTGAGACAAAAATTAGTTCATCCCAAAGACAAAACTCCGAGCCACAAACAAAGCAATGTGGTTTATTCTATTCGATGCAAAGAAGAAGAATGCAAACAACATTATATTGGAGAAACTAAACAAGTTTTACAGAAGAGACTTTATCAGCACCGAAGAGAAAGCACAAGTGGCCCTCAGTCGGCGGTGCACCTCCACCTCAAAGCCTCGAACCACTCATTTGAGGACGGGGAGGTCAACATTTGAGCTAAAGAAGAACGTTGGTTTGAAAGAGGAGTTAAAGAAGCTATTTTTGTCAGGAAAGAAAACCCCTCCATGAACCGAAATGGCGGTCTCAGATTTAATCTTCCGTCCCTTTACTCCAATCTCCTTCGGGAGAAACCAAAAAGGCTTGGCCAGCCCAAGGAGATGGCACCTCAGCAAACAAAAGTCAGGACATGACTCACTGATACTGAGGTGAGCAGATCGTTAGAGACGCTCTATTTCAAAGGTGTTTACCCCCAGGTGAGAGTAGCTGTTATTAGAGGGGAGGAGACTGGCCTACCCTAACTCCTCCCTGTTGGTCTATGTATTCAGCTGCGTGCAGATTGTGACCTCTGTCGCTGACGAAGCCTTTTGGATGAGAGGCGAAACGTTCGAAGACTTCAACTACTGAGTACAGAAGATTAATCAAGTACCTTCATTGAGGTTGCCAAAAATAGCACAGATTGGACTAACCTGCGTGACCAAACACACCGTCTAGAGTTAGCATTTCTCTGCTCTGTTAAATGTGCATTATGCAACTTTTTATGCAAAAAAATGTGATTGATGTGTGTATTTGACCTTGTAGTGACCCAGCGGAGGTATGAGTGGTCAGCATGGTGCCTTTACTTTCCATCACAGTGGGCTCTACAACGAGCCAGGATCAATTGTTTTGTAGGTTTTCTTGTGAGAGGCTCTGTCAGCAGTGAAAACCTTCCAAACAATTGATCCTGGAGACCACTGTGATGGAAAGTAAAGGCGCCATGCTGATCACTCATACAGCCGCTGGGTCACTACAAGGTCAAATACAGGACTTCAACTGCATAAATCTCTTACTGGGGCTAAACCGGGCTCTCTCTCGACAAACTTTGGATGCGATTTATGGCTCTTTGGGATCGGTTCATTTTAAAGCAGTACTAAGTAACTTGTTTACCTAAATAAATCCTTTCCGTAGTCCCTCTGGGGGTAATACAAGTGTTAATGGGATGATTGGAGGGTCTTTCATCTCCCCCTGGTGTCTCTGACCAGAAAAGTTGCAATTATGGTTTTCTGGCCTTTTCATTGTAAACTGACGAGAAGTAAACCATAGACAACACAAATCTTCGAAAATGGCAGGAGCCAGATTGATACTACAGGGTGGATAATATACCATCCTGGGATACTTCTGGCTTAAATCATTCAAGGAGAGGTGTTTGCTGAAGCATTTGCAGCTGACTGGATCGACCAGTGCTTCGTTTCAACCACAGTCGAGTCTCAAAACAATAAACTCCACATCCATCAAATATTTATTTTCTATTATTATTATTATTATTATTTTTATGTATTTTTATGTTTTATGTTTACGCATTTGAAAGCTTGTAGCAGCACTTGTGTTTTTCCTTCGACCACTCGTTGTTAATCGGTATCAGTAAAATCGCTTGTTTTTGTGGGCAAATGTTACTCCCGCCCACTCATGGCAATGCGGCGACCTGATTGGTCCAAACCTCTGCTGGTTCAGATTGAAACACATCGGTGGGAGCGACACAAGATGGATTCTTATGTTTGTGGAAATACAATACAATTTCAGGCTCTTGCAGGCGCTGTTTCAAATCATCGAGTTTGTTCATAAAATTCTTAAGGACAAATGCACACAGCAGTTTTATTTTTTGACTCAAATGACTGCTTTTACATGATATCCTATGGGGCACAAACGATTTCCCTCAATAGGATATCAAGAGAAAAGTCATGTACACAGCCTGTTGTACAGGATCATATAATCAATATTTTTAAGCTGCAAAGAATACTACAATTAAAAATGTGCCTAAGACAAAGAGGATGATCAGAATCAGAATAGGTTTTATTGCCATGGTTTGAGAACAGGTTTACAAACTAGGAATTTTTCTCGGTGCAAACGTGCGACATAAAACCTATAACACAACTCAACGGGGTTTTCCTCTTTTAAAGGGGGTACATTTCTCATTATAACACTGTTTTGTGATTGGCTTCTATACCTACAATCGTACAGCTGCACCCGCCATCAGAAAAACACCTATAGACTACGTAAAAAAATATAACTCATTATTTAGCCGAGTGAGCAGTATACAGTGGTACAGCAGAGATCTGTTCTTTGATAAAGCGTGGATGAGAGAGAGGGTTTTGTTATTCTAATCACACATTGTATCCACTGAAAGAGAGGAAAAGAGAGAGCCTTTAAAGCTGGGTCTGAAAAACGACCTGCTGCAGGGGCAATGTAATGTGGTTTGAACAGAAACTTCAAGTTGAAGTTGGAATTTACTACAGTGCGGGGTTATTTATCCCACCAGGGGCATTTAGTTCAAGAAATATGGAAAAATACAAAACACTGCACACAATGTGGAGAGGTCCAGCAAGAAGAGTTCAATAAAAAGCGACACAGTATGAAATAAAAAGTTTGTTATCAAGACATTTAATGGTGAATAAGCTAGAGTCTAAACAAAGTGCCAATTTAGTCCTGAACCAGGGTTGGGCCATATCGTATCGCATATCGTTATCGTGATATAATGTTTTGATATCGTTGTAATTTTTTATATCGTTGTGGACACAATATAATTTATGTTACGCTCTGCTCCATCAGAGCAGCATAAACGGTGACTGTAGAACACGGGGACACGTGCTGAAAAAGTAAAATGAAATGAAGGATGTAAACTGCTTGAGTAGATCATATTTGGAAGACAATTGTGCCGTAAAAAAAGAATAAAATATCACTGAATGAATCTTCCCAATAGGCGTAAGGCTGGGATTTTGAAGTAATTCGTCCATTGTCAATTATATCGTCAAATAAATCGTTATCGTGATATTTATTTTTTCATATCATGATATAGATTTTAGGCCATATCGCCCAGCCCTACATGAACGTGATCCATTTTAAATCCATCCAAACGTTTATGAAATGAGCTCGATGACTAAGTCCTGCACTACAATAACGCACTGCGCTGTTTTCAATAAATTAATCCAGGAGACACTCAATGATATAGAAACTTTAACACAGCTGCCCCGGGGTAGACTGACGAAAGCGAGGCTGCCAGTCTACGCCATCGGCCCCTCCGACCACCACCAACCACTCACTCACTCACTCCATTCGCTAGGCTTCCTGGTGTTACCAAACAGTCTCCCATCCAAGTACCGACCAGGCCCTTCCCTGCTTAGCTTCCAAGGTCTGACGGGATTGGGCAGAGCAAAGGCGGTATGACTACAGGGCACTGACCCAAGGGAGCCCAGAGGAGGCACGACAGAGACACCACACCTCCACCTGAGCACCCACAGGACAGCACCCACACAGCCACAGCTTATCACTGCTCTTGTGGCAGAGGGCCCCTTCAGGGGAAACACTGGGAAAGCCTAAAAATATAAGAAAACATCTAAAAACACTCATACGAGTTTAACCCCTTAACTGCCGTCTCCCCTGATCACGGGGCTAGGGTTAGGGTTAGTTAACCCTAATCAGGAATTGATTAGGGTTAAGAACGGCAAATGTAACGCAAGTTGTGTTTCATTCACACAGATCTCACACATATTTTTAGAAACTAGAAGGACTTGGCTTTCAAATTAGGTATCACACTGGCATATAGACTGTAAGCTCTCCAGTCAATACGCTTTGAGACTTGGATGTTAATAATTGTTAATCCTAATCCTTAAATGGCAGTTAAGTGGTAAAATCCAGAAGTAAAAGCAAGTAATGAAGCTAGAAATATATATATATATATACACATATATACATACAGTGCCTTGCGAAAGTATTCGGCCCCCTTGAACATTTCGACCTTTTGCCACATTTCAGGCTTCAAACATAAAGATATAAAACTGTAATTTTTTGTGAAGAACCAACAACAAGTGGGACACAATCATGAAGTGAAACGAAATTTATTGTATATTTCAAAAAAATTTAACAAATAAACAACTGAAAAATTGGGTGTGCAAAATGATTTAGCCCCTTTACTTTCAGTGCAGCAAACTCTCTCCAGAAGTTCAGTGAGGATCTCTGCATGATCCAATGTTGACCTAAATGACTAATGATGATAAATAGAATCTACCTGTGTGTAAACAAGTCTCCGTATAAATGCACCTGCTCTCTGATAGTCTCAGAGGTCAGTTTAAAGCGCAAAGAGCATCATGAAGAACAAGGAACACACCAGGCAGGTCCGAGATACTGTTGTGGAGAAGTTTAAAGCCGGATTTGGATACAAAAAGATTTCCCAAGCTTTAAACATCCCAAGGAGCACTGTGCAAGCGATAATATTGAAATGTATCAGACCACTGCAAATCTACAAAGACACGGCCGTCGCTCTAAACTTTCAGCTCATACAAGGAGAAAACTGATCAGAGATGCTGCCAAGAGGCCCATGATCACTCTGGATGAACTGCAGAAATGTACAGCTGAGGTGGGAGACTCTGTCCATAGGACAACAATCAGTCGTATACTGCACAACTCTGGCCTTTATGGAAGAGTGGCAAGAAGATGGCCATTTCTTAAAGATATCCATAAAAAGTGTTGTTTAAAGTTACAAAAACAACCACCAAGAAAAAAACAAGTCGTTAAAAGTCACTCAATCATACAATAATTCAATCTATCTCTTAGCACTGGCAGCATTTCTGATTGTGTTTTTCTAGCACACATACAAAGGACAAAGCCCTTTCTCAAATGTTCAGACACAAACTGCTTTTTTGCTGTTTTGTTTTTTTGGTTACCAGTTCATTTGGATATGGAAACGTGTAGTTTTATTTTATAATTCCAGATCACAGTCTTATTAGAAGAGGACGGGGCCTTGTTTTCTGAATATTTACACATTTTCAGCGATTGACCATTTATCAATGGACTAATTATTGCCTCATTCTTCCTGAAGCCCAAAGGAAATGGCAGCTGGCTCCGGAGGTTCCTTGCACTAATGGACTTTTTTACTGAAATCTTTTTGCCTCTTTAAGTCCTTAATGAACACTTGTCATTCTGACCTCCACGTGTTTGTCTTTCCACGCGCAACATCGTCCTATTTTTTACCCCTAAGGCTGTTTATTCTTTACCTTATTCTATAAAAGAAGCTGGCTCCAAAACCCCAGCCACATTGCTAGCATGAACAAGCTTCAGTTAGCCGGGGCTGAACGCGATGGGGGCAGCCCTGCGCCCTCAGTCTATAGTACGATCTATGGTTGTTCTCATAGGGTAAACAATGTAAACGCAGTCCAGTAAACCCTCCAGCAGATGGATCTCTAGGGAGACGCCCGGGTCGCCTATGCCAGGGACTGCCCTGCAAACTACTCAAACTTACCGAAGTACTGCGTTATACTGTTACATAGTTCAAAGCTAGAAATAAAAAGTTGTAAATGTAAGGCCGACACCCCCGTCTGGATTAGCTCGGTTATATAAAGAAATTAAAATGAAATCTAACATGTCTCTGGGAAAACAAAGTTCACCAAGTTCATACTCAGCACTATCCTAAGGAGAATTATGCTACGTCCACACCGAGCGCCGCCGACGCCTCCAAAGCGTCAGGTTTACATTTAAAATACATGGAGGTCCTCAAGAGGTCCTGCGTTTTGAAGATGTTCGCGCGTGGGGAGCCTTTGACGCGCCTCCAGGGCGTCCAGGGCGGCTGACGAGCTAGAGTTGGGAAATGTTGAACTTTTTGGAGAAATTCGCGAGCGTCGACCATTCAGGAGTTTTCTCCAACAGTGACGTACGTTGTAGCTGAGCGGCCACCGGGGCAGAAGCTACGCCCGCAGATGTAAACAAGTCATCGAGGATTAGCTTCATTGTGAACAGGAGCTACAGCAGCTCTGGGACTTTTACAAAGACACGCATCAGTGTTTCATTTACCTAAACACCCAGGATTAAAAGCTGCGACAAGAAAACCTATTTGAGTGGCTGGATCTGCGCTGGGAATGTATTTGGGCCTTGATGATGCACGGAGCCTTCCTAAAGCTGCTGCTGCCAATCGATGTGAAAATGAGAAATATGCACGAATAACGTCACAAAAGCCCTTAACTACACAGAACTGTAGTTTTCAGGCAAGAGCTGCTTCCAAGATGGCTACGAACGCACTCCGAGCTGACGCGCGGCGCCATTACAAGCGTCTGACTTCAGTAAGCACAAGCGTCCAACTACAGGCTTGAGGCGCGTTTTTGACGACCCAGCAATAGCTCCACGTTATGAAGCATTTGGAGAGCAGCAGCAGTAGTTTCTCTGAGAGGGAGAAGCCTGAATGTGCACCGTCTACACAACGTTTATTTACAAAGGCAAAGGGAGAAATGATGCGTCTGATAAAAGGTGATCCGAAAAGAGTTCACTCGTCATCATGCTGCAGTGTGAGATAAAACAAACAGAGAGAGGGAAGGTTAGGAAAGGGTTAACGACAGCTGCGCACAGAAAATGGTGATATCCAAGTGATTATAGCTCATTGGAATGGATAGTTAGGAATTTAGGGGGGAAATAATTTTTACAAGACATTACAGGAGCTGGGGAGACATTTAAGACAAACGGAGGATTTTTTTATCTTTTGGGAGGACATGAAAAAAATTAACCACCATCAAATTTATTATGGATTTTTTTTTTTTTAAAGTTTATCTGTACAGAGTTTTATCAAAGTATATCATTTTATATCAAAAAAATGTAGAGATATCAATTTGAAACTTTAGCTGTAGAACACTGACATGAAAATGACAAAAATATGTTGGATACAGATACGAGGGGGCGTGGCCTCACCGAGAGGGAAGGAAGTATGTTTTGGGAAACACCATTTTTTACCCTTTTTAGCCATTATCTGGCATAATATAAACTTAGTTATCACACACAAATAAAGTCAAGTCTAAATCAGGTCCATATGGATGTTTTTTCAGATTGTCCAGTAGAAGCAAAGAAATACAAAAATACAAAAAACGCAGTTGTAGCTAGCTTTAGCATCTAGCATGATGCTAACTTGAAGCATCATGTTAGAATTCTCTGTTATTTATGGGCTCTTGAACCACTTTGCTCATCCCCATGGCTTTGTATCTTTATTGGGTAGAAAACTATATTCATAATTCAGCATTTGTTAAAGTAGTTTTGGAGTAATTATAGAAAGTTTAGATTTTTTTCCCCTCTTTGTTTAACCCCTTAACTGCTTCAAACATGACCATATGGGGACGATTCCAGAGGTGCCGTTTGTACCTATTGCAGGTTTTCTGTCATTTTATATTTTCATGTGAAAATAAGGAATTTTATGCATAAAAAGGACCAAAATTGCATATATTTTCAGCGACAAAATCCTTTCACCTCTACAGACGGAGCATGAAACACAACATCGGTTATATTATGAACGCACGCACTGGTGTCACATGACCTGATGACGGATGGAGGAGGTATGGGGGGGAGGGACACAGCTCGGACAGAAGCAAAGGACCGACATGACGCGTTTGTGCGGCTCAACTCTGACCCCTGAAATGTCGCAAATACCTTAAAGAAAAAGCTCTTAAGACCCAACGAATGTAAAATAAATGTACTTATATTTTCTCTATGGAACGAGTGTCTGTCCTCAATTAACGAACCTGTGTGACCTTTTAATTTGGAAGTTACACTTTGGTCCAAATCCGAGATTGACCACTCGGTGGCGTTGTCGTGCACACATTCCCAACCTTTTTACAATAGAAGCTAAGGTTAAATAATCATCGCAAACACTCCTTCTGCTACCTAGCTCCACCCGCCATGCCACAAATATATAATGATATATATTATATAAAAATATAATACTACAAAAAAACTATCGGATTGGTCTCGGCCAGCATGAAGGGTCAAAATTTCAGATTGGAATATCCCCACTCATCGTTTTAATATAAATGAAAAGTCTCCCTCAATAATTCTGTCTGCTGCGCTCTCCCACTCTCCCTCACTCCGCTTCACTCCTTCACAAAAGTTCGTAGCATGTTGTCAGGACTCGGTAACAAAGCTTTGGCGGATGTTTTCGCCTGTTGGTGCTAGATTGAGAGGTAAGGAAACCACTTTTGTGGTTACGCAGGGCTGTGGGAGGAGCTTGTGATAAACAGGGGGATCCTTGTATTAGCTTCCAGAACAGTCACCAGGAAGAGTCGAAGATTAATCAAGCATGCGCAAGTGGATCAAAACACAACTTGATGAGGGAACACCACCACAGCATGGTAAAAAGCTAACATTAATTTACAGTCTTTTAACACAGAACATTCCACTAACAAAATCTGCACGATGACAAATCCAGAAAAGGTAAGATAAGATTTGTGGATGCAATGTTTCTCGAACAGCTGCACATTTCCAAATACTGCATCAGGATAAAGGGGAAAGGTTTACCACAAGCTTTACAGCGGTGTGAGTACGAGAGATGGTCAATGTTAAAGTCAAGTTCCCAATTCAGCTTTGGCATGTCAAACAAAATGCAGCTACTTACCGTGAGTCTGCGGGGCGACAGCAACATGCACAAGCACAAATGAACCGCCGCACAAACTGCGCTCCTTCATCACTACGGGCGTTGCAAACTTTGTGGAAGCCTTATTTTGAAAGGGCATCGGTCTAGATTTACATAAACTCACGTGACAGCGACTGATATGAAGGAACTCAGCTTGTACGTGGGAAAACGTCGAATACTCACACCCCAAACAGACAAGTAAAAAAATCCCAGGCAACATCACGAGACGGAAACAGAAGCGGAAAATTAGAAGACACAACACAACATGGCTTTTAACAGATAATAAAACGTATAAGAATCAGCTTGATTTGGCAATGAAAACAAATATACCATTTGAATCATAGAAATCACAGAAATGCATTTTAAGAGTTCAAGTTCAAGATTTTTATTAGATTTAGATTTCTCTCATCCTTGATTGTGGAGCAGGGGGTGTGGGGGAAGAGGGGTGGGAGGGAGGGCAGGGAGTTCAGCTTCCCGATGGCCTTGTGTATGAAACTGTTTTGAAGTCGACTCGACCTGGCCTGTAGATTCCGCAGTCTCCTCCCTGAAGGCATCACCTTGAAGAGACTGTTGCAAGGTCTGGGCAGCCAAACCATGGACCTATTATAACATCTGGATAGGGCACTCCCCCTCCCCCGCGCGCCGGTCGGCGGACGGCCACTAGATGGCACTACAGCAGCAAATTCTCATCGGACCCAGAAAGGATTTTTGCCATAAGCGGCCGTGCAAGGAAAAACTGTCCGTGTTCGGCTGACAGGACGCCTACAACTTTCACAAAGGTCAGATTTAGTGTCGATTATCATCTATATTAACATCATGTACTTTTTTTCTCTTTAAATTGTGCGTATCGCCTAAAAAAATACATTTTTAAGGACTTAGCCGAGCTCCACTCTAGCCACGCTCTAGCTTTCCGCCGCGCTGCTTGGGCAGTGCTGCTCGATTTCCGTGGGCGCGCTCATGAAGGAAAACAACAGCATGGAGGAATCGAGAGAAAAGAGGACCTTAAAACTAACTGTGCAAGTAGGTTTGCGCTGTTTGTATCACACAGAATGTTTTCCGTAACTGTAAATGTTAATATACGCCACGTAAATACTATTTCGATGAGACAGTTGATTATAAATTGTAGCTTCGTGAAAAATAGAAACTACTACAACGAGTACCATTTTAAACTAACAGAACAATGCTATTCTAGATGACAGTGTCCCTGTTTAATGTAAAATACACATACAGTATATTTTACATTAAAATACACGGTATGTGTATCGAATTACAATAATGACATAGAGTAACACATAGCGAGGAGTTATTTAACTTGCCGGACAAACTAACAAAATAGGGTTAGTTAATATGATCGAGGTGTACGAGGCCATCAGACGGTTCCAGCTATTTTGCCTCATATTTAATCTGGACAGTATCTTACTGGTTATGGTTATGGGCAGGAGTTGGAACAAGTTTAGAAACAGGAAAACAATTAAGGCTAAGGTTAGGAAAAGGTTAGGTTTAGGTTTATTGGGCACTATATAATAATGACGTGACTTTTTAATCAAGTTTGTTAAAATCACAAATTC
The DNA here is from genome assembly GCA_021464625.1 of Proterorhinus semilunaris. Classification (NCBI taxonomy): domain Eukaryota; kingdom Metazoa; phylum Chordata; class Actinopteri; order Gobiiformes; family Gobiidae; genus Proterorhinus; species Proterorhinus semilunaris. The sequence continues at coordinate 35,241,017 of CM038346.1, forward strand.
GTGCTTTCATACTTGTTCACTAGTGTAACTAGACTGGTGATTATAGTAACCGTAATAGACACAGTAGTCAGATATATATAATTCTTATTTTGTCGCGTGATAATAAAATATGAACTCTAGAGTATAATGAGGGTGATATTTTGGTTCTTTCTTCACCTAGGTCGCCTGCTGCATTAGTTTGTTATGTATTTTATAGCCACAAATAGTGCTGGGCGATATGACGATAGATATCGTGGTGACGATAGAAAAGTGTCTATCGTGGCATTTCTCTTCTATCGTTTATATCGTTTCTAACCTAATTTCATCAATTATTAAAGCAAATATTACATTAAATAGGCCACAAAGAATGTATTAGTGTTTTCTTGTCACTATGCATTCTCTAAGTTTATATTAAGTGATTATAAACAAGAATAAAAAAGAACTTTTTCGCAAAGAAACTCCGTCTTTACACCTGCTTTACGATATTGCTGTCCGCCGCCCGCCACACCTGCTGTCGCAACAGCGACATCTAATGGACGTACACCCCTACTACTACACTCAGCATTCTTATTTCTGAGTTAAATGTCACTTCATAACAGAGGTTACATTAACCGAAAATTCTCCGTCATTTGCGTAATATGTTTAGCTTTGACGCAGCGCTGATCCGTCTCTCAGCTACTTCCCTAAACACCGCGTGGTTTCGCTCTGCTTCACGTACGGCAAATAAACAGCTTTTTAGTGATGGATCTCACAATGGAGCTGACTGATAGGCAAGGCAACTTTATTTATACCGCGCATTTCGTACACAAGGCCACTCAATGCGCTTTGATAGTGCATGGATCTGGATTAAACACACGAGAGAAGAGAGGAGAGGCGTAAGGAGGTAAGAGACGGATCGGGCAGCGCGTAGAGCAGCTAAAGACGTACGATGCAAACGGCTCGCCCAGTGTTTCTTAAACATTACGTTAAAATTGAGATATAAGCTCCAATTTACATTTGTATTAGTGTAATTATGAGCCTTGATATTGAGGAGCAGATGATGCTCTGAATAAGTCGTTCTCTACGCACGAGTTTACACATTTCTGTTGTTAAATTGGTGTCAGGACTCAGATGTTCAGATCATGTTTAGCCCATTTATCCTGCTGTCTCACATTTTTCCTGACATAAACAATACAGGCGATATAAATTATCCATAGCGAAACCACTGCTTCAAAATAAAGTTAAAAAAAAGTAAGTAAGATATTTTTGTTAAACTTTTGAAAGAATAACTGAAAACTGACTATATTATGGTATATCGTGATATATATCGTTATCGTGATATAAAATAATCCATATCGTGATATACGTTTTTTCCATATCGCCCAGCACTAGCCACAAATAAAACTGTAATAAAGTTGCTGCTCAGTAATTGTACCTATATTGAACAGATGCGGCCGTGTCCTGTCCCATCTCCTCCACACAGGACAGACCAGACTCTTATTATACCGTCTTCTGTTCTGCTGTGAGTGAGGTGCTCAGCACATGGCAGTGTTGGAACGAACAGAGGCGAACTACCAGTAGCAAGTAAATTACATTGTATGTAGGTCACATTCAAACTGTTGACCCAACTTCACCAAAATAAACTCTTTGGTCATCCACAGCATATACAGCTTATATTAAACAGAACATGTCAAGTCTCGGTTTAAAGCCCCATCACCATGGCAACACAAGACCAGACAAACAACCTGACGGGACAACAGGTAAGATGCAAAAAAAAAAAAGAAAAAAGGTATACTTTTCTAATTATGATTAGTCATGCAAGCTATAACTTCTTAAATCACAACAGTGCCAAATTCAACTGGAAAATGTAAGGGAACCTATTCAAGTTAATAAAAGAAAGGTCTATCATGTTTCAGACAATAATAACTAGTTATTAAAGTGGACCAACTTTGACTATTTGTGTCATGTCTAACCTATTCTCCGGTCATTTTCTCAGTTTCTCTTTTAGCCTAAATGATGGAGCCAAAAGAATGGTGCAGTATGAAGTGCAGCCCTGGAAACAAAGTCTTGTTCTTGCTGTCAGAAAGAACTGCAGTAGCTGGTGACGCCCGTGTCCTTGGAAGATGACCAGATTTAGCTTTTAAACTCAGTTAAAACCAGTTCTCTGCCTCTTTACAAACTGCAGTTACTCCTTGGTTTCTTGTTGGAAGAGTCATTGCCAGACTGGGCAGCTCTTTTGCAATACCCAGTGATAGTTTTTGTGTGTGTGTATAGTGTTGTAGGCCTTCTATGCAAATATGTCGGGGCACTTTTCTTTTTTGCAATATCATTAATTTATTGTGTACATAAAAAAACCTTCATTGCATTTCAATTACATCTATTAGTTTCTGCGAAAGTCCCATAGACAATTGACATAAATGTTGGTGATTTATTTTACTTGAATGATTTTTTTTTTATTAATTTTGCAATTCTGTAGTAAAATTACAATGCAGTAAAATTATTTTAAAAATAACACTACTCTTTAGTACAATTTTCTACTCTGCTGATTTACTTGTGATGAGTTGCTAGTCTGCAAATGTTGTGAAATACAATGTAATGTGGTTCCAAAATTATGAGTAAAAGCTTATAATTTGCATTATAATGTATATAATGGATCTTGTCAGCCTAATAATTAGAGGATGGTATTTATCACATTGCCATTGTTGATCATTATGAATATACGCATTGCAATGCGATTTTTGTTCTCATGTTCCATCCATAAAAATGCAAATGTCTATATCTACACACTATTGTCTGATTGTTAAGATGACAAAGTACAAGATAACATTTCAGTGTGTCCATGCAAATTCAGCCATAAGGAAGTAGTATAATAACAAAGGTATATATGACATGACATTTTTAATGATAGTATGTAAAAGAAAAGGCAATATGCCCAAACAACTATAAATATGACATTTAAATAAAACAGAATAACCAAAGGTAAAACTGTATGGTAATTGTATTGTAGGATTTCATTTACACACCACGTCTAAAAATGGGTCTCGTTCATTTCACGTTTGTATTCATGTCACGGCAAAAAGTTAAATGGATCAAATGCTGCGTTGAACAAAATTACGGTATTTCAAAACTTACAAAGGCATAAATGAACATTGATTTTGTCATTATGCTGAATAATCAAAGATATGGATGTATTTAATAATAGATTAAATACATCCATGCATAGGGCAGTCGGCTACTTGGAGATCTGGGTCTACTGCTCCGCTCACGGCAGCTGCCCTGGCTGATTCTCTGCCGGCTCTCGTTGCGCTGTGTGGGCATCACACACAGGAAATTACTCTCTTATATATAACATAAACCTGACTCCATTAATCACAAAAGGTAGATGCCGTCATATTCGTTGATTCCGTCGATCACAGAATGGACACCACACAGTCGTGAAGGTTTTAGATGAGCAGATTTATTACCTCACGTTTACAATTCTAAACAGAATATTGAGCACTCTCTCTAGTCCCCATTTCAGCAGAGCCATTCGGAGAGGCCATTCCTCGGCCGAGTTCATTCTCCCTCTGCTGTTTCTTTCCTAGCTATTTGTACAGAGAATTGTGCAGACGTTCTTCTCAGTAAGTATCCACTGGGTGCAGACCGACGTGTGTGGCCCTCCCGCATTCCAATCTCGGACATCCTGTGATAAGCTTTGACTGACACGTAGGAGATTATAGAGCAATAGAGCAAGAATGGAGTGTGTTTATGCACTGTGCTTGATGTCGATAATCCTAAGTCCCGCAATGAGCTTTTAACAGTATTACACCATTTTACTAAACTAATTCTATGCTCTGTTCCGTCAGCTGTCAATTTACTTGACATGTGGTCAATTGTAGAAGTGTAATTAACTTTGTAATTAAACGCTGGAAAACAGTTCCAAAAGTGAATAACTTTGATTGCATCAATGACTAGGTTGAGCGATCTAGACCTGCTGCGTCTCTGCTGCCGAGCTGTAGTGCGCGTTCTCGTCGCGCTGAGAGTCATGGGGATTGGCAATAAACATCCGCGTTTGTGTTTTTTATTGGAAATGATTAAGGACCCTAATGTTGGAGCCATGTGTCACCACTAGGAGGAGCTGTGGTGGTGCTCTATAAATGGGGAGCCACACCTTAGTCCCACAGGTGTTGGCAATCCAGAAGAGCAGTTTGTTGAGCGCTTCACTGTGTGTGTTTTTAGCCTTTTTTATGGACATAACAAACTGGATTTTATGACGAATAATTGGAACTTATATGAATTTGAACTTAATAAAGCAGCTGTAATTTTGTACAATTTGACTCTTCGGCTTTGTATTGAAGTGCACAGTCAGCGCGTCACTTACTTCACCTGGATTTGCTGCCCTCATCGGTCTAAAGGGGATTTAGCCGGTACCAGTGTTAATTTTGACAAGATATTTTCATTTAGTTTTAGTCTTAGTCTTTTGACGAAAATGTAATTCAATTTTAGTCAAGGTTTAGTCAAAAAAATACCTTAAATTTTAGTCGAGTTTTAGTCGACAAAAATTGCAAGTCAATTTAGTCGACTAAATTTAAGACAAATTTAGTCGACTTTGTATTTATAATATTCATTATAATCATATTTAATCGAGGTCCTCTGCTTCATGGAGCTGCTCCCTCATGAACAAAGCTCAGAGCTGTTCCTTTGGCAGTGAATTTACATGAGGCTAGAAGTTTGGATGATTTTAGTCTCTCATTTTATTTAGTCTTATTTTAGTCGACTAAAATATCTGGACATTTTAGTCATAGTTTTAGTCTCATGAAAAACTTTAAATTTAGATTTAGTCCAATTTTAGTCGTCAGAAATATCACTTTGACTAAAATTAAGACTAAATATTTTAGTCGACGAAATTAACACCAGCCGGTACACCTAATATGGCCATAACAATGAATAATATAAATTATACAAGTACTGTATATAGTAGCCGTTAAAAAATGCTCTGGGCCCGATGGACCCGGAGTCGCGATCAGGGGTGACAACAGCATATGCTGCGGATAAATCTCCGGAGCTTTTGCGAAAACAGCACCCGTCAGAGAAAAAACACAAGACCCCCAGTTAATGGTGCCAGCTCAAGGTCTGGGCGGGCCAGCGCTGCGGCTCTTGTCGTAGCAACGCAGTCATGAGGTGTGCCCCCGATCCCATAGCATGAAGCCATGTTTACCCCCTGGGTAGTGTAGGTGATGTGGGGCTGATCCAGCACCTGCAGAATGCGCGTTTGGCACAAAGGGGTCAAGGTGAAAGCTGAAGACTGGACCAAAGACATCACCGCATGTGGGGTCACTACCGTTAAAGGATGGTCCATCACTAAGTGTGCACATTTGGACACTAGGGTAGCCACCCCAGCGTCTATGGGGCAACTCGTGTACAAGAGAACTCTTCTTCCCGTAGTCATGCGTTTCTGCCACAGACAACCCTTCACACATCCATTGCTCACTGCACAATATAAATAGAAAGTTGAGCTGATGTCCGGTGACGCCAGCACAGAAGCCGACGCCAGCCATTGTTTCACACGGTCAAAGTCCAAATCTGCTTCTGGGGTCCAGACCAATTTGGCTGATGAATTCCTCATTCCCTGCTCTCTTATCAGGGCGTGCAGACTGGCATACTCTGGTTTTGGATGTGCTAATATGTCCGAGCGGTGCTGCGCCGACATTGCGCTCCCGCTCCCTGAGATCTCACGTCCTAGAAAGGTCACAGTTCTCCGGCAGCACTGCAGCTTCTTCTTAGAAGCTTTAAACCCATGTTCCGCCAATCGCGTCAACACTGCAACCGTGGCGGTCAGACAGGCTGTTGCTGTTTCTCCAGCGATCAAAATATCATCTACATATTGTAGAGCCAATGTGCCATCTGGCAGGGGACAGTCCTTCAGGCATTGCTTGAGAAATTGATTGAAGATGCCTGGACTCAATTTCCAACCTTGTGGAACCCTCGTATATTGGAGATGGCAACCAGCATGAGTGAAGGCAAACATGTGACGCACAGAAGGATCGAGTGGAAGGGAGAAGTATGCGTTTGCCAAATCTAACACTGTGAACCATTGTTGAATTGGGGTCAATGTTTGTAACATGCGATAGGGGTCAGGCACTGGCGGGCAGGGGTCCATAGTGATATCATTAATGCGGCTCAAATCGTGAGCTGCACGATACTGCCCTGGTTCTTTCTTAGGAACCGGTAGAATAGGAGTATTCCAATTGGTGTTTTGCCGGTTCCAGTACTCCCGCTGCCCACAGCCCTGCCGTTAAAAAATGCTCTGGGCCCGATGGACCCGGAAGTAACGCGGAAGTAAGAATTTTTTCTGGCTCGCTGCGCCAATGAGCACAAACCATTGAAATCAACGGGCGGCCATATTGGAAGCAGTGTTAATTTTGACAACATATTTTAATTTAGTTTTAGTCTTTTGACGAAAATGTAATTCAATTTTAGTCGAGTTTTAGTCAAAAAAATATCTTAAATTTTAGTCAAGATTTAGTCGACTAAAATTGCAAGTCATTTTAGTCGACTAAATTTAAGACAAATTTAGTCGACTTTGTATTCATAATATTCATTATAATTATATTTAATCAAGGTCCTCTACTTCATGGAGCTGCTCCCTCATGAACAAAGCTCAGAGCCTCATGACATGAGACTCTTTCAGACTGTCAAAAGAAGTTTGGATGATTTTAGTCTCTCATTTTTATTTAGTCTTATTTTAGTCGACTAAAATAGCTGGACATTTTAGTCATAGTTTTAGTCGCATGAAAAACTAGTCGCCCTGATTGGAAGCCCGGGGCTTGAGCCAAACCCGCCCAAAAATATCTAAAAAAACGCCCAAAACCCGCAGACATTCAATGACATGGAATTTTCAATATTTTTTACTAGTTAACAGAGCCCACGTGGTCCTTCGACGATGAGAAACCGCCTCTTCTCCCCCTCTCATTCAAATAGCAGCTTGGATTTGAGATTTTGTCATTCTAAACCCATAGCCCATTTAACATTGTAAACAACAAGGCCATTTTTGGCTTAAAAAACCACCCAATTCTGCAATTTAACTGTAGACCTGGCAACCCTGAACACACTCCTGTATCTGACACACACATGACCTGAAAGACAAAGCACTTATATTAACTACATATTGTAAGCCAAGGGTCTCCAATCTTTTTACATGATGAGGTACTTTTATGCAACAAAACCTTATTTAATTAACCTATAGGTTTGCAGATTCTGTTCAAAATGTTCAGCATCAAAGAAAAGGTCTCTCAAATGTGTGTGTGGAGATCCCTGTTATAAGATGTTGGGCTTTCCCCAGAATGGGCTATATGCAGAGTCCCCATGTGAATTCTTCATGGACAATAAGATCGGCGCTGTACTTCCTGTCCCGCATCTTTTTCATTCACAATTAGTAGGGTCCCAAACAAATAAAGTGATAGCTCAGGATTTGGCAAAGGACAACGAGTTGGACAGTCACTGCAGTGTGTTACAAACATCATGGTCGCTGTGAATCCTGCCCTGGAGGGAATGCCAGTGGTCATGAGGTCGGAGCTTATATCTTGCGAGCTAAAGGCTAGTGTTAAATAATGACAATATAACATGTAAACAACAAAATAAAATGTAAACTACTTGCTCGTTCAAAACGTTGCACTAGTTTTAATTTATATGTTGTGTTAGCCGTTAGCCTCAAGACAAAAAACCCACCATTATGAACACTGTTTCCTCCAGTTCAGTCGTTACATCTCACGTAATGTTTTTAACTTGCCCCAGTCGCATCACAACTTGTAGTCGCTGTCCTTTATGAAATCTTGAGCTATCGCTTCATTTGTGTGGGACCCTGCCAATTGTGAATGTAAGAGATAGGAGAGAGGATGTTGCTGTCCAGTGTTGCTGTCACCCATTATGAAACTGAATATTTGGTTAATGAAATGTGAACAAATGCTATAAATATTTAAGTGTGATTAATCGGGATTTTATCGGGGTCTCGGAGACATTGCAAGGACGTCACAGAAACAGCTGCTTTAGACCGCTGCCCAGGCTTCCCAGGTGGGCGTTTTTTAAGCCATTCCGCGGGTGAATGCTGTTTTCAATGTAAAATTGGCTATTTCTATCGTATTTTTGGATCAAAGTCCCTTTTACGAATGACAAATTCTCAAATCCAAGGCTCTGTGAGCTGCTTTTTCAATAAGAGAGGGAGAAAGGGGCGGTTTCTCATCATCGCTGGAGCACATGGGCTCGTTTACTGGTAAACAATATTGAAAATTCCAGCCGTGCCATATGTCCATATGCCATATGTTTTAAGATATTTTTGGGCGGGTTTGGCTGCCCAGACGTGGCAACCCTGCCGCTGCCAGTCACAGCAGTCTCCAAAATGTCTCTACAACGCTCTGGTGAGATAGGCCTTTTAGGACACGTTAAAAAAATGGGAGAAATTTATTGACCAGAAATGCTGCAGCCGCCAAACCCACACACGTTCCTGTAACTATAAGTGGCCTTTTCCATTTGCTTGCATTATTTGTGTCATCATCTGAAATAGGAGACTCCTCTGGTTCGCTAACAGAGTGGTCACTGCCTGAACGGTCTTGATTCAGACTTTGTGCCATACGGGAATCAGATTTTCCCGTTAAGGCCTCTTCTGTTGTCTCTACAGATACAATATTTCCTGTAGCAGATAAATGACTCTTTGGGGCTTGAACTTGGATCTCATCTGGCAGATCCTCCATTTCTCTAGACTGCAGAGCTTTGATAGTCCCACTTTGCCCCTGTTTTTTTGTTTTCAAACGGTTGAGTTCAACTTCTGCTTTAGCATTTTTTTGGTGCATCACTTCTAGTTGTTCAGTCATTGCTTTTTGTTCTCTCTCTTTGACTTCGATGATCGATTCAAGCCTGGTCACCTCTTTAATCAACTCCTTGTTACGTTTGAGGAATTGTTCTTGAGTCTCCCACATAACCCCTCTGTGGTCCATACACCGTCGCTGGATCCCTTCGAGCGCCTGAACCTGTGTTTGGAGGCATTTAATATCTTCTTCTGATCTCCTCTCAGTCTGTCTTTGTTTAGACTGAAGCTTTGTTATAATACCCTTTTGACGCTGTATCTCTGCATCCTTCTCATCCTCTGCAGTCCCCCCAGGTTGTGTCGCTTTGGACGTTTCATAAGCAGGTTTTGTCTGTGCTAATGACATCTGCACCCTTTTAACTAAGTTTGCTTTAGCATTTTTTTGGTGCATCACTTCTAGTTGTTCAGTCATTGCTTTTTGTTCTCTCTCTTTGACTTCGATGGTCGATTCAAGCCTAGTCACCTCTTTAATCAACTCCTTGTTACGTTTGAGGAATTGGTCTTGAGTCTCCCACATAACCCCTCTGTGGTCCATACACCGTCGCTGGATCCCTTCGAGCGACTGAACCTGTGTTTGGAGGCATTTAATATCTGCTTCTGATCTCCTCTCAGTCTTTCTTTGTTTAGACTGAAGCTCTGTTATAATACCCTTTTGACGCTGTATCTCTGCATCCTTGTCATCCTCTGCAGTCCCCCTAGGTTGTGTCGCTTTGGACGTTTCATAAGCAGGTTTTGTCTGTGCTAATGACATCTGCACGCTTTCAACTTCTGCAGGTACCATGGCCACTTCTCGGTCATTCAGATTTAAAGCCATTTCTTCATTGGTTTGTTCACCTGCACAGGTCTCAAGCAAGTTGCTTACTGCGATCGGGACCTTTCTATCCAGTGACGCTGCCTCTTCCAACATCTTTGGTCTTTGAGTCTCGTTAATATTTACAGCTTGAGGTTTCAAGCTTTGGCGACGGTCTGGACGATCCATTCTCTCAGATATTCGATCTCAGAGTTGGTAATGCAAAAACAAGTTAATCTTCTGATGCACGGGTGAAAGTGTTACCTCTGATCGCGTCTGACTGGGTCTGGACCTGTAATGAGCATCACCAGAGATTCTTTGGCAAAGGAGTTCAGAATGGAATGTTCGTAATGTAACGTTACCATGGTAATTCCTCATGACGGCGTCTCTGGAATCGACCTTATATGGTCATGTTAGAAGCAGTTGAAGACGAGAAAATCCAATTATTTAAAAACTGCTTTAACAAATACTGAATTATCAATATATTGTTCTACTTAATAAAGAGACAACATGGTGAGGAGCAAAGTGGTTCAACAGCCCAGAATGACATAAATAACGGAGAATGTTAGCATCATGCTAACGCTAGCTAGCGCTTGCTACGACTGTTGTTTTTTCACTTCTACTGAACAATCTGTTGTGAAAAACATCCATACGGGCCCGATTTACACTTGACTTTATTTGTATTTGATAAATACATTTTTATTACGCCAGTAAATGGCTAAAAAAAGTGAAAAACTGTGTTCCCCCCTCGGCGAGGCCACGCCCCCTTCTATGACGCGATGCATTCTGTATCTATGAGGTGCTAGCAAACACAGTACGTAGCCTAGCTTTCGCTGATCTATGAACAATAAGAAAAGGACAGACAGAAATGGAGGGCTTCGGCAAAGAAATACGCAACAAGATCTGATCCTTGCAGGAGACAACCAAGGCGGACATGAAAACTGTTCATGACGAGCGACGGAAAAAGTCAAGAGACTATTTTCAATGCAGGCAGAAGCAGCTGACACACAGACGGGCATAGAGCAGTCCCTCAGCGACACTTCTGACAGGCTCATGACTCATGAGAATTCCTACCTATCTCTCGCTGCTAATCATAAGAAACTACAGGAGAAATGCATCGTTTTGGAGAATTGGAGCCGCCGCCAAAATATCAGGATACTAGATATTCCACAGGGGTCCGAAAACAATAAGCCAAGTGTATGTGGCCAAGTTTCTGTCTAAAGTGCTTGGTGAAGAGTTGGATTTATTAGCCTATAGATATTGACAGCTTGCACATGAGCCCAAGGCCATATCCCTGGTAACTCTGCTGGGTCTGATTGCAGTATTAATTCGCCTAGAATATTTTCCTTGTAACTTGTCTTGAAGGGCCAAAAAAGGAGATATCAATGTGTGGTTTGGCAATTATCTACAGAAGTACCACTTCTTTATATATTTAAAGTTTCAATAACATAGCATTATTATTTAATGTGTAATTGCTGTTGTAAAACAAGATGATGTCAAAAAACGGAAATGAATGTTAGCCTTTTTATTAGGCAACAACAGATAAAGCATCAGGGACGACTGCATAACACAATAAATTAGATCCAAGAACCATATTATACATTCACCCAAAATAGAATGTTCACTGGGCTTCAACTTTAGCTTTTACAGTCTTCAATATGATGAAAACTCCAGACGTTTTTTTTAGGTTGACATAGTTCACATTGAATCATAACTGTTGTCTTGCTTGTAACAGACACATATAAAGTGCTATCCCCATGTGCTTTTGATCCACATTACATGCCCACTCCATTTTGATATCCAGCAGTTTGTTTTTTTCCACAATACTGACGGGTGACCTGCTCCTGGCGTCTCCTCCCTCCACAGATCGGCCAAGCCTGACCCTGCTCCGGCCGTGGCCATTGGCTTCCCTCTCACAAGGCCTCCTATAGAAAATAAATTATAAATTATAAAGTACATACACATTAGTATAAATATGAATTCAATGATCAATATATTTTACTAACTACCATTATTCTTTCAGAAAATAGTACTCGTAATAATAATACTCGTTTCTACAGCATGCATGCAAACTTATTGTATTGTCGACCCCATGTACCATCTGAAAACATGCTCTTGAAGATATGTGCATTATTATAAAAGTGAGTATAACATCATAGTAGTGAGTATTTACAAAGAAAAACGTATATATTGTAAACTTGTCTGCGGGTAGCTCACGAAAATCCTGGTTTTGTGAATCTACATTTCCCGCGAAGAGAACCGCGCCAAACTACGCGCGCCCCGGTTACAAACAGAGAAAAGTGGCTTCACGCGCCTCCTGTCCCGGCGTCAAGAGGGGGCGGACAGTCCCGCCCCCTCAGTCAAAATCTGTCATTTTTTTATATATTGTTTTCAGTCTATGATGTGTTCAAAACAACCCAAAACTTGGAAGAAACTGCACTGACACGCACGCACCTTACTATGTCATCAGTGCATCATCCCGCCATAAGGAGTAGCCTGTAGCCAGCAGCTATATTTTCTGTGCAAAATGAACATTCGCAAATGGCTGAAAAGCGACAAACTACACCATTGGCGTCCCTGCAGCCTGTGTGCAGTTTTCTCATACTATGCACACACTACACCACTTCATCTCTACCACTTCATTTCTCCTCCGGTTTCAAAAACTGACTCCAAATCCGCAAAGATAGGCCTGTGTTTGTGATCGTGGAAAAACATATGCGTGTCCCTAATTGGTCAGGGGTGTCAACAGTGTCACAAGCCTTTAACTTGGCTATAGTTCTGTCAAATGGAGATAAAAGTCGGCGACACGAAGAAGCAGGACGTATTTCAGTGGATTTAATAAGAAAAGGTGACGCGCTCCAAGATGGAGGAGGCGGAGGAGAAAGCGGAGAGAGGCGAGCCGCTAGCGGCGACGTGAAGCTGAACAGTCCGTCTCCCAACTCAGTAAGTGCCGCTAAACTCTGTTTGCGGTTGAAATGTAGCTTGAAAAAGTGATTCTCGTGAACCTTTGGTGATATAAAGTTGTGCTGTTTCGTGTGGGAATCGCTGTGGCCATGACATGAGCTGTTTGTGCCGCTGTTTTGACAGAAATGACGAGGGAGGCGCCGCGGTGTTTTTGTCTTTTTGATCGTTTTACACAGATAACGTACATGCTAACTCATACTACAACATACATGTTAGTTTTGCCACGTTTGCAAACTTACTCGATGCTGGACGATAGAGGCGGACCGGCGCCTCTTCCTTCTGTTCCGCTCCAATGACGACTTCCACCGCATGTCTCCTTCTTCGATAAACCTCCGGGGGCGTTTGGGGACAAGACAAGACCTCCTCGACATCGCTCTAACTCCCTCCTACTCGCTCCAACCCTCCAAATACTTAAAAAACACTCGCTGACAACAAAATTCTCGCTCGAAATCTCCACTGCTCCGCACAGTACGCTAGTGGCGTAGCGTATATCCGTCTGATTTCTTGTCTGTGATTGGACGGCATGAGTCACGCGAAGGAAACGGCCTACCGTAATGGCAATAACACTGAGAAATAGCGCAAGGGGTTAGCTTTCCAACACGGTAAACACAATTTCGAGGGCGCCTTTACTTTTGCAGTTATGGGGAAAAGAACAGCGCATGCGCAGCTGTGTCGGCGCCGACACACAGCCACAGCAGCGTTGCCGTCTGTTATTCAAATGTCATTTATCATAGCATACTGCAAAGTGTATCTACTTGAGGTGAGACATTGAGGTGTTTGGCGCCATCTAAAGGACTTATAAGGAGGTGTCCTTGAGTCTTTACAGGACTGTGCTGCGACACGCCAATGAACAAACCCGAATTAACCCCGCCCACGTTGATCCTCAACACCTCCTCCTCCTTCGCGGTGTTTACCCAGTATGTAAATACACACAGACAAAGTCACTCCCCTACGGCGCGCTCCGAAATCTCCCAAAACAAGCAGGTTTGAACCTAAAAGTTTACGCTTTTAAATATACCAATACTGGTAGCTTAAACATGGAGAGGCTTCTTCGTGACTTCAACTGAACGATTTTGCAAAAAAGTGAAAATCACCCATTTACATTTATCTCGAGACACGGGCTGCCAACTTGTGTCTTTGGAATCCACGGCGGGTCACATATTTCCCATAAACAACAGGACTCGGCCTCAGCCCAAACCCTACAGATTTTCATCTATTTCGGCTTCATCCGCGCTACGTGTGTTGCTGCTTCTACCGCGGGTCGCTGTGGCTGCAGCCGTTAGCCAGAGCTGTGAGAGATCCGCCGATCCGCTCATATAGCGGGACGGGCAGAGGTAGACCTGCTCACAGTGCACTCAGGGCAGGGACAGGCAAGCACCGCTCTGAGCCCTGGGCCTGAGCGGGGGCTGCAGAGGTGCGCTCAGACAGACAGCCTCGGACCTGAACTCAGAACACAGCGGCACGGGGCGACGGCGGGCACATCAGCGAGGCACTGAACCCCGTGTGTCATGACAATAGCGACGTATCGAAAGTTTGGAAAGAATAAACGGAGCGTTCACAGCAGTTAATGGACTCTTGCACGAAGTTTAACGGACTCTTGCACAAAGTTTAACGGACTCTTGCACAAAGTTTAATGGACTCCTGCACAAAGTTTAATGGACTCTTGGACAAAGCGAATAAAGTCATGAACGACGCGTTCTGCAACTTTATAATTGTTGTAAGAGTGCTTATTGATGATGTTCATGAATTTATTTCACAGCTTATTTCCGTGTTTTGTCAAACTCCTCCGCCCCTTCGTCTGTATTGGCCCTCTTCCTCACCTGCGCCGCAAATAGAATTGGGACATCTCTTCATCTCTCTTGAACGTGCAAAACAAGGTAACGGGCTAAGGAGGGCTAAGGGGTAGAATTAAGATTGGGCCTAACACACTTCAGCATTAAAAATCCAAAAAACAAACTCTATCCCAGTCAGAACAGCACAAAATGTCTGTGTATTTAATATACATTTATTTCAATCTTGGTGAGAAGTAAAACTATTAAACCCAATACAATTATTGAAAAAATAAAGAAAAAAGACCAGGCATATATATAACGGTCACATTATATTTAATCACAATAAACTACCGCCCCTGGATCTCGCAAATGCTCGGTGTCTTTGTGGCTCTTCACATGATCAAGGTTGAACATTTCGGCTCTTGGTGTCTGACTAGTTGGCCACCCCTGCATTATAACCTTCAGCTCAAATGTGTTCACAACATCCTATAATATTAAGTCATAATTTGAGTTGAAGATTAAGGGGTGATACAACTTAATGGAGAGATACACAGTTTTGGAAATAAATCTCCAAACAGAAAATCTCCAAATGTTTTCCCTCATGTTTTGAAAGTGACTGGAAGTCCTTTCCTCTGACCAACGTCAGGCGCATCATTTTGAATATTGTCTCCACTTTTGGACGCCTTTATGAACAGTCATGTGACCTTAGTTCAAAGTCGTCTCTCTCGGCTCAAATGAACTTTGTGATACGTCTTTGTTTTATGTGGTAAGGTCCAGCCATTACAGAGATATTGACCATAAAACAAGTGGACAGCTACTGTAGTTACCACAATATAATTTATGCTGCACCAACTATAGGCCGTTTGCAATGTTGTGACGTCAAGTGAACTGTCTACTACTGTCTATTGTCCTGCACGGTGGCACAGTGGTTAGCGCTCGTGCTTCACAGCTAGAAGGTCCGGGTTCGATTCCCACCAGGGACGGGGCCTTTCTGTGTGGAGTTTTCATGTTCTCCCTGTGTCTGCGTAGGTTTCCCCTACCACTAAAAACATGTACAATAGGCCAGGATGAGAGTGTGTTTGGAGAGTGCGCATGGGGGACAACGGACGGAAATTAGCCCAAGGCTGCAATCTGGTGTGGCTTTTATACATGCATGAGACCCATGTATGTTCATTAACATGCACTTAACATCTGCAATCAGCCCGTGGCTGTACAAAAGGAGGACAATATACCCGCCACTACGAGACGAAACATGCAGCGTTTTCCAAGTACCAAGGAGAGGCGCGAAGGAAGAAGTCCTGCGAGCTGCTAGCTAAACTCCGTTCAAGCAAAGCACTCTAGCACGGCCCTCAGCTGTACAGGACAGCGCAACACGGGCCAGCTATGAAATTTCAGCGCTAATCGCTAAGACTGGAAGATCTATTTCAACGGGGGATTTTGTAAAGCAGTGTCTGTCCACAGCGGCGTCATTAATATGCCCGTCCGAGGAAAAAGCCTTGTCTCAAATCAGCCTCTCCCGCAAAACAGTGACTCGCCGGATTGAAGACCTGAGTCAGGACATTAAGGAACAACTCAAAGCTAAAATGTCAGAATTTACTGCTTTTTCACTGGCCAACGTACTGCCGCTGAGCTGGGGGAATATGTATATGGGACAACTAAATGGTAAATGGTCTCAACTTATATAGCGCTTTTCCACCTACATTAGGCACTCAAAGCGCTTTACAGCAAGGAACCTCTCACCCATTCATACACCAATGTACGCAGACACTGGATGTCTGTGTACGACTATAAGTCGTATTCTACACAAACCTGGCCTTCATGGACGAGTGGCAAGAAGAAAGCCATTATTGAAAGGAGGCCATAAGAAATCCCGTTTGAAGTTTGCTAGAAGTCATATGGAGGACACAGCTACCATGTGGAAGAAGGTGCTTTGGTCAGATGAGACAAAATTTTTACTTTTTGGCCCAAATCCAAAACGTTATGGATGGCGCAAACCTAACACTGCTCATCGTCCTGAGGTGTCAAATATGGTGGGGGGAGCATCATGCTATGGGGCTGCTTTTCCTCAGCGGGGACTGGGAAGATTGTAAGAATAGTTGGGAAGATGGATGGAGCCAAATACAGGGACATTTTGGAGGAAAACCCGCTGGAGTCAGCAAGAGAATTGAGGCTGGGGCGGAGATTCACCTTCCAGCAGGACAATGACCCTAAACACAAAGCTAAATCTACAATGGAATGGTTTAAAAACAAATGTGTTAGAATGGCCCAGTCAAAGTCCTGACCTAAATCCTATTGAACATCTGTGGAAAGACCTGAAAACTGTTGTTCACAAACGCTCTCCTTCTAAATAATAAATAATTTATATTTATTCATTTATTGTAATGTTTTTTTTTTTTTTTTTTTACATTTTTGTTACATTTCACCACTGATCTTCTAAATGTCAGAAGTTCAAGCTCACTGGGCAGTGAGAACATAGTCATAACAATACTTTTGAATGTACACTAATCACAAACCTCATCGTCCTCCTTAAATGTGAGGACAGACCAGGAGATGAAGACGGTTTGAGGGTTCGGGATTCTGCTCTGTAAGTGACATGGGACGGCAGCGTTGTCCCCTTGGACATGTTGAAAACGCACTTGTGGGATGTTCATGACACCTAAAAACACAGAATCTGTGATATCAGCGTTGTGACGTTACATGATATTAAGAATAATATGTTAATTTGGAACTGGCCCTGGCAAATCTTACTGCAGATTCGCCCATGAGGTCAAAGTGAATGGAATGAAGCGTCAATAAATGGTGGTAAATATTTTTTTCTTACGCAGTTTTTACTTGAAAAAAACACACACTTAAATCAGTGGAGGAGGGTGGTCGCACATCTAGGGGTACTGTTTGGAATAAAAAAATAAAAATTTAAATAACTTGTAATGCAGTGCCAGACCAAAAAATAAGTCACAACCTGGATCTATGATCTGGGGTGGGTGCAGTTGGTCATCTGATGGCTTGATTATCCTGAATGACCGGGCTATTCGAACAATGGATTTCTTCTTCCCTGATAGCACTGGCATATTCCAACATTACAATGGCAGGGTTCATCCGGCTCACATTGTAAAAGAGTGGTGGGTTGATGCATAAAACTCAAGTGCAGCCTCACCGTGTTTAAGTTGGTTAAGTTAGGTGGGTCTTGGAATGAGGAAGGCTCTAAAAGTAGAGTAACTACACAACACCGAAGATTTCATCCTTTCATCCCTGTCTGAGGCAAATGATTAAGTTCTCATGCTCTCTCTGTGTCCTAATATACAGTCTCCCCCCTTTTCCTACAGAAAGTGCTCTCCTTTGGGCCACTGCATACACAGCTGCAGCCTCTGTCAGTGTGAAAACACAGTCTGTGGCTCTAAACCTCTCACTCTCCCACAAACCACACACACACATCGATCTCACTGAGCGTATGGGTCCAACCATGACCTCCCTGACCTCAAACCACTTCCAAGGTTTTTCAGGAACCATTCACGGTTTACCCAAGAACAAACATGGGTTTCAAGAAACGAGCCTGACCAGTCAAGACAGATACACTTTTCTTCACAAGTTTTCTAGGATCGAGGCGGTTGGCTGGACTGGCTCCGCAGTAAATTTGGGTATCTTCTTTGTTCGCTGATGTAAATATTTAAGAGCAGGAGAAGAATAACTTATCTCAGAATTGGGAAAGTGGAGCTCTTCCCGGCGTGCCTTGATATAAAGACCGTAGCGTGCGGTGGATGCAGTTTTTTTTACGAGCGAACCTCCCGCGTGGACTGCTCCCGTCTCTGACTCAGCGCGGCCCCTCTGCAGCGGCCCCGGGCTCCTCCTGGAGTTTACGGCCCTGTAAACTGTGTGGAAGCTGTACTGACAGTTTTTAGAGTCAACTAAACTAAAACCAGTCGCAGCAAATACACAAACTAAACCTGCCATCTGGTGATCTTCTGGGCCGTCTGATCAGTGCAGAGATGACCGTCTGACGCCATGCTGAGTTTGCACTAAAGCGCCGGCTTTCTGCATCACACCTGAAGACATCACAATGGCCACAAAGGCCTCTGTTGGATGCTCCTTTCACACTTAAGACAAAGGCCTTCCTTTGTCTTGCGCCTTCCCTCTAAACATTACGAAAGATTGGCGTTTGATGATTTGATCATCATCGCATTACATCTGAACAGTATCACCCCCATTAGGGGTGTCACGATTTCAATTTTTTGAGTCACGATTATTGTGAGACAAAAAATTGCGATTTTACGATTATTCACGATTATTCCCCGAATGAAAGGAAAGAACTGATATTTTTAGTTTTTGTCTTTAAAAAGCTTTTTAATACTTGTAAACAGTCACTGTTTCTAAAAATGAAAAATGCTTTAAGATTGTTTTGCATTAAAATAAATAGGCCTCCATTGAATAAAACAAAACAATGTCAACTTTACTTCTTATAATGACCATTATTATCATAATTATTTTACTATATATTATTAGGCCACAAGCTAGGCTAGGTTTTATGCTCTCAAAAGTTAAGCTGTTGCTTAATTATTTTGATGAACAGAGAATGAAACGTGTTTACAAAGTGACTAATGAACAGCTGATTCCCACATGTGCGCGGTTTCACTTTCATTTCTGCTACGCGTAGCTGAAGCAGAGCGGAGCGTTAGCCTTTTGTTTACATCCTGAGCCAGTTGTGGCGGCTATTTCCGAACATTTGGACAACTTTTTTGGGAAGTATGCAGTTTGTTACCTGGACATTCAGAGCGAAGGATTATCTCCAAGATGTTGTTTATATTCGACGTAGCTGCAACTTTCTGACGACAGGGTTTGCATAACGGACGTCCATCGACAACAAAGCCTTGATCATGTTTTGGATCCTAAAGAGGTCCCACTCTGCTGACTTCAATCGTTTTTGGGTGGATACAACACTGGAGGAGAGCGTCCTTCTGCCTCGCTCAACTACCGGTGAGTTTGCGCGCTGTTTATGGCGCGCAGTGGCTCCTGCGTCCGCATGAAACATTTCCGCGGTAAACCGTGGCTTCTGAAATTCTTACGGTTAACCTACCGCGTCCTTTTATAATCGCGGTAATCGTAAAACCGGTTAATCTTGACATCCCTAACCCCCATGCCCATGTGACGTCACGGTTTCTATGTCCTGCTGTGTGCCCCGGCTTATTTAACCTGATCAGAAGCTCTGCCTTGATCAGAATCTCCCTCAAATGCGCCTTTAAGAGACGTTTAATGAGGCCACAACTCGCTCGGCAGTGGAAACAGGCAGAGCAGCGGGAAACTTCTCACGAAGCAGGGAGAAAGTGAGGCGCATGGGGCAAAGGTGTCGCCCATTTATTCAGAGATGGACGGTTGCAGATGGGATGGGAGTGTCATTTTTTTTCAATACCAGAACTTTGACAATACTTTTTTCTTATACTAAAATATGTGTCATTTAGAATCAGAAAACAGAAAAACGATAATGTGTGGAAGAGCTGCAAATTTTATAACATTATGTTCATCTCCAATGTCAAGAAATTAAAAATGAAAATATAAATGACAAAATCGGGAAAATGACAAAAAAAAAATAGCGCAACGGGGTCAAAGAATATTTATTTGAGCTGAAACAACCAAGTCACTTTTCTTTAATTCTGTCCCTGAACCAACGGCATGAAAAGTTGGATCTAAAGATTTCTGCATTTTTTTCTATACTGGTAGTACTTACTGGTTTGGTTTAAACGAATCCAGCCCGAGTGTGAAAACAAAAAAGCCCCTTCATCCCGGTTTACTGTCCCGGCACGTCTTTGAATTTCAATTGCCTCCTTTATCCAGCGCCGATGTTTATCGTCCTCGGTCCCAATAACTGTCGCTCTGTCCCAGTCCATAATGTAGTTTTCTCTTTTTTGTTGCTCTTGTGCGGAACGCCCTTCTCGCATTCTGTTTCAGGTTCCTTTTTTCGAGCACTGAAAGCCCTCCTTGTTGTGTTTTATTGCATGATCTACATGGGATTCCGTATATTACGTTGCATGCAGTTTGTGTTAGCTGTCAAATCCCGGACCCATTCAAATTGAACATTCTACCCCCATGCAAATGAATAGAGAAACTGGGTGCAATACTAAAGTACGGCGGGGTATGTTTTGTCCTTTTCTTGGCATTTATATAATTTCTGTGGTTTCTTTATCATCAACGTATAATTAGAGGATGTTTAGTGGCCTATTGGATGCGTGTCTGACCCACAAAAAGCATAAACGTGACTGAATTTGAGTTAGCATTTAGCTCTGAGGACACTTTTAGACGATAATGTGTATCTCAAGTGAAATCTCCAAAGGTCTGTACATTTATTAATGATTTCTAACTAGGCTTTGCCCTAAATGTAGTCACTGGGTTTAACATCAGCTGAAAACATTTGTATCGTTCATAATTTCTGGTGTTTTATGGCTAATGCTAACGGCTATAGGAAAAATACATTGCGCAGGTTATCAGACTCTGAATAGTCTCCCGGACTAGCCTACTCGCTAACTGTCCGCATACGTTAGGATGGCACGCCGCTTCTCCTTTTTATTTCTATGTGAAAACCTACCATTAACCAGAGAAAAATACAGCCACTGGGTCATTGAAAAGTCCATAAAGACTTCCGGTGGCGCCATGTTCTGAATAGGACGCAAGAGGTGTCGGCTCCCGTAAAATTTGTGATAATTAGGCCCGAGCGGCCTGCCGTAGCAAGGGCCTATTGTAATCGCAACGCAGTGCGCGCAGCGCACTGTACCGAGGTGCGCGGAGCGCACGAAAACAGCGCGAAGCGCTGTCCCCATGTCAACCGTAAACTCACCGTGTAAAACAGTGACTGCCCACACGTCTGGTGTGGGCCCTTATACTTGTAATTGCAGCAAAATGAATGGGGGTATATGGCCAACTGTCATACGGAGGTGGATGACGAGCGCGAAGCGCTCGTCATCCACCTCCGAGCCCCACGAGTGTGTGGGGGAAGTCAAAAGCTTTCCAAAAATGTATAATATGATGTAGTCGCGAAAGCGACTATATTGTTTTTGCAGGAAATATTATTATTATTAGGCCCGAGCGGCCTGCCGTAGCAAGGGCCTATTGTAATCGCAACGCAGTGCGCGCAGCGCACTGAACCTAGGTGCGCGGAGCGCACGAAAACAGCGCGAAGCGCTGTCCCCTTGTCAAACGTAAACTTACCGTGTAAAACAGTGACTGCCCACACCTCTGGTGTGGGCCCTTATACTTATAATTGCATGAAAATCAATGGGGGTATATGGCCAACTGTCATACGGAGGTGGATGACGAGCGCGAAGCGCTCGTCATCCACCTCCGAGCCCCACGGGTGTGTGGGGGAAGTCGAAAGCTTTCAAAAAATGTATAATATGATATTGTCGCGAAAGCGACTATATTGTTTTTGCAAGAAATATTATTATTCTTCTTTATTTATTTCTTTCTTCTTCTTCTTCTTCTGCTCTTTGAGCAGGAATTTGGCCCCCTGAACATAATCAAAAACTCACCAAACTTTGCCCAAAATTCAGATCCGGTGAAAAATTAATTAAAATATGTGTTTCGTTTTGGGGAAATAAAAAATGGCGCGACAGCGCCACCTACAAAAGTGAAAATACATTGCGCCTATGGGGAGGGGGCCAACATAAACTTTGTCGTAGAGCGACGAGATTCGGTACAGACATTCGTCACGTGACGACAACAAAAAAACATTATTGTGGCCACGCCCCCTGACAAACCGGAAGTCCGCCATTTTGACAGGGAGTCCGGAAAATGCTGAGTCAGCGTTTTCGCTGACGTCGCATTTTAACGAACTCCTCCTAGGGCGTTTCACCAAATGAGCCCAAAATCGCTCCAGTTCATCTCGAGATGTGGGACATCAAAAGTTATCCAAATTTTTTGGCTACGTTTTACGGTTTGTTTGCGGCGAAGCCGCAATCTTTACGAAGAATTTTTCAACTTATCGTAAACAACAAATTGCTCCCATTCGCACAAACTAACTCTGATTAAAAATCGGAAATATACATTTTATTGATCTTTCGCCCCCGGACACAACCAATGTGAAAAAGTGACATTTGGCGCGATAGCGCCCCCTCTAGGCTGAGAAGAAAAAATGCATTATGGGAAAAAAATTAGTTTCTCGCAAATGGATAAAATTCGGCACAAAAATAGCTGATGGCATCCCGATCCAAAAAGCCAATGAGACCCATACCGTATTTTTTACGGTGTTGCCATGGAGACGACCGAGGACCGCCATGTTATTCCAATGGGACTGACCCGCATATCACACATTATACACAATTACAGCGCGTTAGCGCCCTCTGTCAGGAGCTTGTGGACAGTAGTCATTGAAGTACGGCCCGTCAGGGCCGTCCGATGCTGCTTGTGAAATAAAAAAGATTTGGGGCGCGCTAGCGCCCTCTGCAGGTTGGAGCCATCATTCACATGGAGACACGAAAAATCTCGTTTTGATGTTTATTCACAGAGATTAATGGCACATCAGGGCAATAAAATGTAGTGTGGCCACGTCGGCACCCTCGGTGGGTTATGGCGCGGCAATGGAGGTACTAAAGGAGGCCTCTATTACATGGTTGCTAGGCGACCAACAGGTGGTCGGCCATTTTGGGAAAAATCGAGTAATCAGCGCCGAAGGCGCCATTTCTCGCCTTTGCTCTTTTATTATCTCGACCTAGGGTGGCAGCGACATTATAACCACGTAGGGCGCGGCAGCGCCTCCCGGTTATTGTGGCGGCGTGCGGGAACCGGCGTTAAACGGCCAACGAACCCCCGCGAGGGCCTCTCGATGCCGCTTGCGGCTTTAATTAGGCCCGAGCGGCCTGCCGTAGCAAGGGCCTATTGTAATCGCAACGCAGTGCGCGCAGCGCACTGTACTGAGGTGCGCGGAGCGCACGAAAACAGCGCGAAGCGCTGTCCCCATGTCAAACGTAAACTCACCGTGTAAAACAGTGACTGCCCACACCTCTGGTGTGGGCCCTTATACTTATAATTGCAGCAAAATGAATGGGGGAATATGGCCAACTGTCATACGGAGGTGGATGACGAGCGCTTCGCGCTCGTCATCCACCTCCGAGCCCCACGAGTGCGTGGGGGAAGTCAAAAGCTTTCCAAAAATGTATAATATGATGTAGTCGCGAAAGCGACTATATTGTTTTTGCAGGAAATATTATTATTATTAGGCCCGAGCGGCCTGCCGTAGCAAGGGCCTATTGTAATCGCAACGCAGTGCGCGCAGCGCACTGTACCGAGGTGCGCGGAGCGCACGAAAACAGCGCGAAGCGCTGTCCCCATGTCAACCGTAAACTCACCGTGTAAAACAGTGACTGCCCACACCTCTGGTGTGGGCCCTTATACTTATAATTGCAGCAAAATGAATGGGGGAATATGGCCAACTGTCATACGGAGGTGGATGACGAGCGCTTCGCGCTCGTCATCCACCTCCGAGCCCCACGAGTGCGTGGGGGAAGTCAAAAGCTTTCCAAAAATGTATAATATGATGTAGTCGCGAAAGCGACTATATTGTTTTTGCAGGAAATATTATTATTATTAGGCCCGAGCGGCCTGCCGTAGCAAGGGCCTATTGTAATCGCAACGCAGTGCGCGCAGCGCACTGTACCGAGGTGCGCGGAGCGCACGAAAACAGCGCGAAGCGCTGTCCCCATGTCAACCGTAAACTCACCGTGTAAAACAGTGACTGCCCACACGTCTGGTGTGGGCCCTTATACTTGTAATTGCAGCAAAATGAATGGGGGTATATGGCCAACTGTCATACGGAGGTGGATGACGAGCGCGAAGCGCTCGTCATCCACCTCCGAGCCCCACGAGTGTGTGGGGGAAGTCAAAAGCTTTCCAAAAATGTAAATTATGATGTAGTCGCGAAAGCGACTATATTGTTTTTGCAGGAAATATTATTATTATTAGGCCCGAGCGGCCTGCCGTAGCAAGGGCCTATTGTAATCGCAACGCAGTGCGCGCAGCGCACTGTTCCGAGGTGCGCGGAGCGCACGAAAACAGCGCGAAGCGCTGTCCCCATGTCAACCGTAAACTCACCGTGTAAAACAGTGACTGCCCACACCTCTGGTATGGGCCCTTATACTTGTAATTGCAGCAAAATCAATGGGGGTATATGGCCAACTGTCATACGGAGGTTGGCCATATTCACCTCCGAGCCCCACCGGTGCGTGGGGGAAGTCGAAAGCTTTCAAAAAATGTATAATATGTTGTAGTCGCGAAAGCGACTATATTGTTTTTGCAGGAAATATTATTATTCTTTCTTTCTTTCTTTCTTCTTTCTTCTGCTCTTTGAGCAGGAATTTGACCTCCTGAACATAGTCAAAAACTCACCAAACTTTGCCCAAAATTCAGATCTGGTGAAAAATTAATTAAAATGTGTGTTTCGTTTTGGGGAAATAAAAAATGGCTCGACAGCGCCACCTACAAAAGTGAAAATACATTGCGCCTATGGGGAGGGGGCCAACATAAACGTTGTCATAGAGCGACAAGATTCGGTACAGACATTCGTCATGTGACGACAACCAAAAAACATTATTGTGGCCACGCCCCCTGACAAACCGGAAGTCCGCCATTTTGACAGGAAGTCGGGAAAATGCTGAGTCAGCGTTTTCGCTGACGTCGCATTTTAACGAACTCCTCCTAGGGCGTTTCACCAAATGAGCCCAAAATCGCTCCAGTTCATCTCGAGATGTGGGGCATCAAAAGTTATCCAAATTTTTTGGCTAAGTTTTACGGTTTGTTTGCGGCGAAGCCGCAATCTTTACGAAGAATTTTGCGACTTACCGAAAACAACAAAATGCTCCCATTCGCACAAACGCACTCCGATTAAAAATCGGAAATATACATTTTATTGACCTTTCACCCCCGGACACAACAAATGTGAAAAAGTGAGATTTGGCGCGATAGCGCCCCCTCTAGGCCGAGAACAAAAAATGCATTATGGGAAAAAAATTAGTTTCTCGGAAATGGATTAAATTCGGCACAATAATAGCTGATAGCATCCTGATCCAAAAAGCCAATGAGACCCATACCGTATTTTGTACGGTGTTGCCATGGAGACGCCCGAGGCTCCCCATGTTAAACCAATGGGACTGACACAAAAATCTCACATTATACACAATTACAGCTCGTTAGCGCCCTCTGTCAGGAGCTTGTGGACAGTAGTCATTGAAGTACGGCCCGACGGAGCCGTCCGATGCTGCTTGTGAAATAAAAAAGATTTGGGGCGCGCTAGCGCCCTCTGCAGGTTGGAGCCATCATTCACATGGAGACGCTAAAAATCTCGTTTTGATGTTTACTCACAAAGAGTAATGGCACATCAGGGCAATAAAATGTAGTGTGGCCACGTTGGCGCCCTCGGTAGGGTTATGGCGCGGCAATGGAGGCACTAAGGGAGGCATCCATTACATGGTTGCTAGGCGACCAACAGGTGGTCGGCCATTTTGGGAAAAATCGAGTAATCAGCGCCGAAGGCGCCATTTCTCGCCTTTGCTCTTTTATAATCTCGACCTAGGGTGACAGCGACATTATAACCACGTAGGGCGCGGCAGCGCCTCCCGGTTATTGCGGCGGCGTGCGGCAACCGGCGTCAACCGGCCACCGCGTCCCGCGAGGGCCTCTCGATGCCGCTTGCGGCTTTAATTTTTCTTCTTCTTCTTTCTTCTGCTCTTTGAGCAGGAATTTGACCCCCTGAACGTAGTTGAAAACTCACCAAACTTTGCCCAAAATTCAGATCCGGTGAAAAATTAATTAAAATGTGTGTTTCGTTTTGGGGAAATAAAAAATGGCGCGACAGCGCCACCTACAAAAGTGAAAATACATTGCGCCTATGGGGAGGGGGCCAACATAAACTTTGTCGCAGAGCGACGGGATTCGGTACAGACATTCGTCATGTGACGACAACCAAAAAATATTATTGTGGCCACGCCCCCAGACAAACCGGAAGTCCGCCATTTTGACAGGAAGTCGGGAAAATGCTGAGTCAGCGTTTTCGCTGACGTCGCATTTTAACGAACTCCTCCTAGGGCGTTTCACCAAATGAGCCCAAAATCGCTCCACTTCATCTCGAGATGTGGGGCATCAAAAGTTATCCAAATTTTTTGGCTAAGTCTTACGGTTTGTTTGCGGCGAAGCCGCAATCTTTACGAAGAATTTTGCGACTTTCCGAAAACAACAAAATGCTCCCATTTGCACAAACGAACTCCGATTAAAAATCGGAAATATACATTTTATTGACCTTTCACCCCCGGACACAACAAATGTGAAAAAGTGAGATTTTGCGCGATAGCGCCCCCTCTAGGCCGAGAACAAAAAATGCATTATGGGAAAAAAATTAGTTTCTCGGAAATGAATAAAATTCGGCACAGTAATAGCTGATGGCATCCCGATCCAAAAAGCCAAAGAGACCCATACCGTATTTTGTACGGTGTTGCCATGGAGACGACCGAGGCCCACCATGTTATTCCAATGGGACTGACCCGCATATCACACATTATACACTATTACAGCGCGTTAGCGCCCTCTGTCAGGAGCTTTTGGACAGTAGTCATTGAAGTACGGCCCGTCAGGGCCGTACGATGCTGCTTGTGAACTAAAAAAGATTTGGGGCGCGCTAGCGCCCTCTGCAGGTTGGAGCCATCATTCACATGAAGACGCGAAAAATCTCGTTTTGATGTTTACTCACAAAGATTAATGTCACATCAGGGCAATAAAATGTAGTGTGGCCACGTTGGCGCCCTCGGTAGGGTTATGGCGCGGCAATGGAGGCACTAAGGGAGGCCTCCATTACATGGTTGCTAGGCGACCAACAGGTAGTCGGCCATTTTGGAAAAATCGAGTAATCAGCGCCGAAGGCGCCATTTCTCGCCTTTGCTCTTTTATAATCTCGACCTAGGGTGGCAGCGACATTATAACCACGTAGGGCGCGGCAGCGCCTCCCGGTTATTGCGGCGGCGTGCGGGAACCGGCGTCAATCGGCCACCGCGGCCCGCGAGGTCCTCCCAATGCCGCTTGCGGCTTTAATTAGGCCCGAGCGGCCTGCCGTAGCAAGGGCCTATTGTAATCGCAACGCAGTGCGCGCAGCGCACTGTACCGAGGTGCGCGGAGCGCACGAAAACAGCGCGAAGCGCTGTCCCCATGTCAAACGTAAACTCACCGTGTAAAACAGTGACTGCCCACACCTCTGGTGTGGGCCCTTATACTTGTTATTGCATGAAAATGAATGGGGGTATATGGCCAACTGTCATACGGAGGTGGATGACGAGCGCGAAGCGCTCGTCATCCACCTCCGAGCCCCACGGCTGCGTGGGGGAAGTCGAAAGCTTTCCAAAAATGTATAATATGATGTTGTCGCGAAAGCGACTATATTGTTTTTGCAGGAAATATTATTAGGCCCGAGCGGCCTGCCGTAGCAAGGGCCTATTGTAATCGCAACGCAGTGCGCGCAGCGCACTGTACCGAGGTGCGCGGAGCGCACGAAAACAGCGCGAAGCGCTGTCCCCATGTCAAACGTAAACTCACCGTGTAAAACAGTGACTGCCCACACCTCTGGTGTGGGCCCTTATACTTATAATTGCAGCAAAATTAATGGGGGTATATGGCCAACTGTCATACGGAGGTGGATGACGAGCGCGAAGCGCTCGTCATCCACCTCCGAGCCCCACGGGTGCGTAGGGGAAGTCGAAAGCTTTAAAAAAATGCATAATATGTTGTAGTCGCGAAAGCGACTATATTGTTTTTGCAAGAAATATTATTATTCTTCTTTATTTATTCTTTCTTCTTCTTCTTCTTTCTTCTGCTCTTTGAGCAGGAATTTGACCCCCTGAACATAGTTGAAAACTCACCAAACTTTGCCCAAAATTCAGGTCTGGTGAAAAATTAATTAAAATGTGTGTTTCGTTTTGGGGAAATAAAAAATGGCGCGACAGCGCCACCTACAAAAGTGAAAATACATTGCGCCTATGGGGAGGGGGCCAACATAAACTTTGTCGTAGAGCGACGAGATTTGGTACAGACATTCGTCACGTGACGACAAACAAAAAACATTATTGTGGCCACGCCCCCTGACAAACCGGAAGTCCGCCATTTTGACAGGAAGTCGGGAAAATGCTGAGTCAGCGTTTTCGCTGACATCGCATTTTAACGAACTCCTCCTAGGGCGTTTCACCAAATGAGCCCAAAATCGCTCCAGATCATCCCGAGATGTGGGGCATCAAAAGTTATCCAAATTTTTTGGCTAAGTTTTACGGTTTGTTTGCGGCGAAGCCGCAAACTTTACGAAGAATTTTGCGACTTACCGAAAACAACAAAATGCTCCCATTTGCACAAACGAACTCCGATTAAAAATCGGAAATATACATTTTATTGACCTTTCACCCCCGGACACAACAAATGTGAAAAAGTGAGATTTGGCGCGATAGCGCCCCCTCTAGGCCGAGAACAAAAAATGCATTATGGGAAAAAAATTTGTTTCTCGGAAATGGATGAAATTCGGCACTAAAATAGCTGATGGCATCCCGATCCAAAAACCCAATGAGACCTATACCGTATTTTGTACGGTGTTGCCATGGAGACGACCGAGGCTCCCCATGTTAATCCAATGGGACTGACCCGCATATCACACATTATACACGATTACAGCTCGTTAGCGCCCTCTGTAAGGAGCTTGTGGACAGTAGTCATTGAAGTACGGCCCGTCAGGGCCGTCCGATGCTGCTTGTGAAATAAAAAAGATTTGGGGCGCGCTAGCGCCCTCTGCAGGTTGGAGCCATCATTCACATGGAGACGCGAAAAATCTCGTTTTGATGTTTACTTACAAAGATTAATGGCACATCAGGGCAATAAAATGTAGTGTGGCCACGTTGGCACCCTCGGTAGGGTTATGGCGCGGCAATGGAGGCACTAAGGGAGGCCTCCATTACATGGTTGCTAGGCGACCAACAGGTGGTCGGCCATTTTGAGAAAAATCGAGTAATCAGCGCCGAAGGCGCCATTTCTCATCTTTTATAATCTCGACCTAGGGTGGCAGCGACATTATAACCACGTAGGGCGCGGCAGCGCCTCCCGGTTATTGCGGCGGCGTGCGGCAACCGGCGTCAACCGGCCACCGCGTCCCGCGAGGGCCTCTCGATGCCGCTTGCGGCTTTAATTATTCTTTCTTTCTTCTTCTTCTTCTTCTTCTTCTTCTTCTGCTCTTTGAGCAGGAATTTGACCCCCTGAACATAGTCGAAAACTCACCAAACTTTGCCCAAAATTCAAATCCGGCGAAAAATTAATTAAAATATGTGTTTCGTTTTGGGAAAATAAAAAATGGCGCGACAGCGCCACCTACAAAAGTGAAAATACATTGCGCCTATGGGGAGGGGGCCAACATAAACTTTGTCGTAGAGCGACGAGATTCGGTACAGACATTCGTCACGTGACGACAACAAAAAAACATTATTGTGGCCACGCCCCCTGACAAACCGGAAGTCCGCCATTTTGACAGGGAGTCCGGAAAATGCTGAGTCAGCGTTTTCGCTGACGTCGCATTTTAACGAACTCCTCCTAGGGCGTTTCACCAAATGAGCCCAAAATCGCTCCAGCTCATCCCGAGATGTGGGGCATCAAAAGTTATCCAAATTTTTTGGCTAAGTTTTACGGTTTGTTTGCGGCGAAGCCGCAATCTTTACGAAGAATTTTGCGACTTACCGAAAACAACAAAATGCTCCCATTTGCACAAATGAACTCCGATTAAAAATCGGAAATATACATTTTATTGACCTTTCACCCCTGGACACAACAAATGTGAAAAAGTTAAATTTGGCGCAATAGCGCCCCCTCTAGGCTGAGAAGAAAAAATGCATTATGGGAAAAAAATTTGTATCTCGGAAATGGATAAAATTCGGCACAATAATAGCTGATGGCATCCCGATCCAAAAAGCCAATGAGACCCATACCGTATTTTGTACGGTGTTGCCATGGAGACGACCGAGGCTCTCCATGTTATTCCAATGGGACTGACACACATATCACACATTATACACTATTACAGCGCGTTAGCGCCCTCTGTAAGGAGCTTGTGGACAGTAGTCATTGAAGTACGGCCTGTCAAGGCCGTCCGATGCTGCTTGTGAAATAAAACAGATTTGGGGCGCGCTAGCGCCCTCTGCAGGTAGAAGCCATCATTCACATGGAGACGCTAAAAATCTCGTTTTGATGTTTACTCACAAAGATTAATGGCACATCAGGGCAATAAAATGTAGTGTGGCCACGTTGGCGCCCTCGGTAGGGTTATGGCGCGGCAATGGAGGCACTAAGGGAGGCCTCCATTACATGGTTGCTAGGCGACCAACAGGTGGTCGGCCATTTTGGGAAAAATCGAGTAATCAGCGCCGAAGGCGCGATTTCTTGCCTTTGCCTCTTTTATAAACTCGACCTAGTGTGGCAGCGACATTATAAGCAGGTAGGGCGCGGCAGCGCCTCCCGGTTATTGCGGCGGCGTGCGGCAACCGGCGTCAACCGGCCAACGAGACCCGCGAGGGCCTCTCGATGCCGCTTGCGGCTTTAATTAGGCCCGAGCGGCCTGCCGTAGCAAGGGCCTATTGTAATCGCAACGCAGTGCGCGCAGCGCACTGAACCTAGGTGCGCGGAGCGCACGAAAACAGCGCGAAGCGCTGTCCCCATGTCAAACGTAAACTCACCGTGTAAAACAGTGACTGCCCACACCTCTGGTGTGGGCCCTTATACTTGTAATTGCAGCAAAATGAATGGGGGTATATGGCCAACTGTCATACGGAGGTGGATGACGAGCGCGAAGCGCTCGTCATTCACCTCCGAGCCCCACCGGTGCGTCGGGGAAGTCGAAAGCTTTAAAAAAATGCATAATATGTTGTAGTCGCGAAAGCGACTATATTGTTTTTGCAAGAAATATTATTATTCTTCTTTATTCTTCTTTCTTCTGCTCTTTGAGCAGGAATTTGACCCCCTGAACATAGTCAAAAACTCACCAAACTTTGCCCAAAATTCAGGTCCGGTGAAAAATTAATTAAAATGTGTGTTTCGTTTTGGGGAAATAAAAAATGGCGCGACAGCGCCACCTACAAAAGTGAAAATACATTGCGCCTATGGGGAGGGGGCCAACATAAACGTTGTCATAGAGCGACGAGATTCGGTAGAGACATTTGTCATGTGACGACAACCAAAAACTATTATTGTGGCCACGCCCCCAGACAAACCGGAAGTCCGCCATTTTGACAGGAAGTCGGGAAAATGGTGAGTCAGCGTTTTCGCTGACGTCGCATTTTAACGAACTCCTCCTAGGGCGTTTCACCAAATGAGCCCAAAATCGCTCCAGTTCATCTCGAGATGTGGGGCATCAAAAGTTATCCAAATTTTTTGGCTAAGTTTTACGGTTTGTGTGCGGCGAAGCCGCAATCTTTACGAAGAATTTTGCGACTTACCGAAAACAACAAAATGCTCCCATTTACACAAACGAACTCCGATAAAAAATCGGAAATATACATTTTATTGACCTTTCACCCCCGGACACAACAAATGTGAAAAAGTGAGATTTGGCGCGATAGCGCCCCCTCTAGGCTGACAAGAAAAAATGCATTATGGAAAAAAAATTAGTTTCTCGGAAATGGATAAAATTCGGCACAAAAATAGCTGATGGCATCCCGATCCAAAAAGCCAATGAGACCCATACCGTATTTTGTATGGTGTTGCCATGGTGACGCCCGAGGCCCACCATGTTAATCTAATGGGACTGAAACACAAATCTCACATTATACACAATTACAGCGCGTTAGCGCCCCCTGTAAGGAGCTTGTGGACAGTAGTCATTGAAATACGGCCCGTCAAGGCCGTCTGATGCTGCTTGTGAAATAAAAAAGATTTGGGGTGCGCGCTGGCGCCCTCTGCAGGTTGGAGCCATCATTCACATGAAGACGCTAAAAATGTCGTTTTGATGTTTACTCAAAGATTAATGACTCATCAGGGCAATACAATGTAGTGTGTGTGCAATGGAGGCACTAAGGGAGGCCTCCATTACATGGTTGCTAGGCGACCAACAGGTGGTCGGCCATTTTGGGAAAAATCGAGTAATCAGCGCCGAAGGCGCCATTTCTCGCCTTTGCTCTTTTATAATCTCGACCTAGGGTGGCAGCGACGTTATAAACCACGTAGGGCGCGGCAGCGCCTCCCGGTTATTGCGGCGGCGTGCGGCAACCGGCGTCAACCGGCCAACGAACCCCCGCGAGGGCCTCTCGATGCCGCTTGCGGCTTTAATTTTTTTTCTTCTTCTTCTTCTTCTGCTCTTTGAGCAGGAATTTGACCCCCTGAACATAGTTGAAAACTCACCAAACTTTGCCCAAAATTCAGATCCGGTGAAAAATTAATTAAAATGTGTGTTTCGTTTTGGGGAAATAAAAAATGGCGCGACAGCGCCACCTACAAAAGTGAAAATACATTGCGCCTATGGGGAGGGGGCCAACATAAACTTTGTCGCAGAGCGACGGGATTCGGTACAGACATTCGTCCTGTGAGGACAAACAAAATATATTATTGTGGCCACGCCCCCAGACAAACCGGAAGTCCGCCATTTTGACAGGAAGTCGGGAAAATGCTGAGTCAGCGTTTTCGCTGACGTCGCATTTTAACGAACTCCTCCTAGGGCGTTTCACCAAATGAGCCCAAAATCGCTCCACTTCATCTCGAGATGTGGGGCATCAAAAGTTATCCAAATTTTTTGGCTAAGTTTTACGGTTTGTTTGCAGCGAAGCCGCAATCTTTACGAAGATTTTTGCGACTTTCCGAAAACAACAAAATGCTCCCATTTGCACAAACGAACTCCGATTAAAAATCGGAAATATACATTTTATTGACCTTTCACCCCCGGACACAACAAATGTGAAAAAGTGACATTTGGCGCGATAGCGCCCCCTCCAGGCTGAGAAGAAAAAATGCATTATGGGAAAAAAATTAGTTTCTCGGAAATGGATAAAATTCGGCACAATAATAGCTGATGGCATCCCGATCCAAAAAGCCAATGAGACCCATACCGTATTTTGTACGGTGTTGCCATGGAGACGACCGAGGCTCGCCATGTTATTCCAATGGGACTGACCCGCATATCACACATTATACACATTACAGCTCGTTAGCGCCCTCTGTAATGTTCTTGTGAACAGTGGTAAATTGAAGTACGGCCCGTAAGGGCCATCCGATGCTGCTTGTGAAATAAAAAAGATTTGGGGCGCGATAGCGCCCTCTGCAGGTTGGGGCCATCATTCACATGGAGACGCTAAAAATCTCGTTTTGATGTTTACTCACAAAGATTAATGGCACATCAGGGCAATAAAATGTAGTGTGGCCACGTTGGCGCCCTCGGTGGGTTATGGCACGGCAATGGAGGCACTAAGGGAGGCCTCCATTACATGGTTGCTAGGCGACCAACAGGTGGTCGGCCATTTTGGGAAAAATCGAGTAATCAGCGCCGAAGGCGCCATTTCTTGCCTTTGCTCTTTTATAATCTCGACCTAGGGTGGCAGCGACGTTATAAACCACGTAGGGCGCGGCAGCGCCTCCCGGTTATTGCGGCGGCGTGCGGCAACCGGCGTCAACCGGCCAACGAACCCCCGCGAGGGCCTCTCGATGCCGCTTGCGGCTTTAATTTGTCTAGTTTTCTTCAAAACTACTGAATCCCCCTACATTCTAAGTTAAGAGGAAAGATGACAACGAGACATATTGCAAAACAGCAATTGGCTCTAATGGAAACTAAAGAAAGGAATGGCTCAGAGCAGTGTAAGGGTGATGCTAACGTTAGCACTAGCCCAACAGCTAAAGACATGAACATGGCGGAGATTCTTTGTGAACTCAAAGATTTGCGGCGAGAAAACCAAACCTCTTTCACAGAGACAAAGGCCTCGCTGGACAGACTTGAAGGCTCAATGCAAGAGGTGAAAGAGAGGTTGAATACACTGGAAATTCGTACTAAGGAAGCTGAGGGCAGGATTAGCGCAACAGAGGATGCTAGCCAACGCAACGAGAGGGTGCTCCGCTATCTGCTCCGAAGAGACGCCACGTTAACAAGTCATTGCGACGAATTGCAAAATCGCCTTCGCAGAAACAATCTGTGCATCTACCAGGTCCAAGAGGGAAGTGAAAAGGAGGATATGATTGGTTTTGTGAAAGAGCTCATTAAAACCGTCCTGCGCTTTCCTCCAGATGACATACAGATTGAAAGAGCTCACCGAGCCCTCGGGGCAAAGCCGTCCAATGCAGATCCGCCACGCGCCATATTATCTGTTTCAGGGACTGTGCGGTGAAAGAAGCTGTCCTCCGGCAAGCCTGGGCCCTAAAACAAGTGATGTTTCAAGGCAAGACCATATATTTCGACCAGGACTATTCGCCCAAACTCCAAAAGAAGAGGGCACGGCTGCGCGGTGTGATAAAGCAACTGAAGGAAAAGGGGGTGCGGGCTAGGTGTCGCTACCCCGCACAGCTACGGATCGACCTGGCAAGCGGACCGAAGACCTTCCCGATACTCATCGAGGCTATACCAACACTTCATGACCTGGGTGACCCTGTACAAGTGAGTGAAAGAGAGAAGATGGACAGGGAACTGACCAGGGATCTGTGGAGCAAACACGAGAACGGGAGAAGAGGTGGAAATGGATCTTTATCTGAGAATGACTGTGGTGGATGCCTCTACCACAATTTTGTGTTAGTATTGTTTTACTTAAGTTACAATGACACTGCACATTATGTTATCATTTCTTTATTTGGACACTTTAGTTAATTTTAGTCGAACCTCGGATTCAGGAGGAACAATGCGGTTTTCGTCCTGGTCGTGGAACACTGGACCAGCTCTATACCCTTCATCGGGTGCTCAAGGGTTTGTGGGAGTTCGCCCAACCAGTCCACATGTGCTTTGTGGACCTGGAGAAAGCGTTCGACCGTGTCCCTCGTGGTGCCCTCTGGGGGGTGCTCCAGGAGTATGGGGTCCAGGGCCCTCTACTAAGGGCTATCCGTTCCCTGTATGACCGTAGCAGGAGCTTGGTTCGCATTGCCGGCAGTAAGTCAGACCTGTTCCCGGTGCGTGTTGGGCTCCGCCAGGGCTGCCCTTTGTCACCGGTTCTGTTCATTACTTTTATGGACAGAATTTCTAGGCGCAGCCAGGGGCCGGAGGGTGTCTGGTTTGGGAACCTCAGAATCTCATCTCTGCTGTTTGCAGACGATGTTGTTCTGTTGGCTTCATCAAATCAGGACCTTCAGCGCGCACTGGGGCGGTTTGCAGCCGAGTGTGAAGCGGCCGGGATGAGGATCAGCACCTCCAAATCTGAGGCCATGGTTCTCCACCGGAAAAAGGTGGCTTCCCCGCTTCAGGTCGGTGGGGTGTCCTTGCCTCAAGTGGAGGAGTTCAAGTATCTCGGGGTCGTGTTCACGAGTGAGGGACGGATGGAGCGTGAGATCAATAGACGGATCGGTGTGGCGTCAGCAGTGATGCGGTCGCTGTATCGGACTGTTGTGGTGAAGAGGGAGCTGAGTCAAGTGGCAAAACTCTCGATTTACCGATCGATCTACGTTCCCACCCTCACCTATGGTCATGAGATTTGGGTAATGACCGAAAGGACAAGATCGCGAATACAAGCGGCCGAAATGAGTTTCCTTCGCAGGGTGGCTCTTTTAAGTTGGGCCCAGATTTTTGTCAGTTATAGTTTGCCTTATTTTTGTGAGCATTTGTTAATTCATTTGAAGATTAAATTATGTAACTTTCTCAATTTTTAACACCTTTGTCCCTGCCTTTGTTTGGTCCATTACAATGACTTACGAGTCTATATCTGAAATACCAAGATTACTAATTTCATTCGAAGGATTCATGTTTATCGTGATTTGAAGGTATGTTCAGTTTTGTTGTCAGTAGGGGAAATAAGTATGTAATTGTCACTGCTTATTAAGTGTATTCTATTTTAAGTTTTTATCACGGGAGCCTCCTGTATTGTTTGCTTTTTGTTTTGAGCCCCACGTTGTTAGGGTTTAGATCTCGCCAGTGGATTTATTTATCTCCATTCTGGTTAGTGATCGTGTGCGCACTGAGTGCTAGCTTCCCAGAGCAGATGAGAAGCCACACTGCTCTGCCTGGTGACCAACAGGGGCCTACTAATATTGGATCACTTTTTGGATTTGACGTACTCGTACGGGAATCTTTGATGGGGTCCAAGTTGGTTGGTTGGACAGATGGAAGTAACTATTGTCTATTTTGTTTGTCTGGTTATTACATTTATTTCTTTGTTCTTTTTCCTTGACTCGTTCATGTTCATGCAAATGCTGTTTTACAACATTCAAAATATGTCTGGCATTTATGTACACACATGTGAATATATGGAGAGAAACAACCTAATAATACTTGTTAAAGACAATTTAATAAAACTTACTTTATGACAGAAATTAAGATTATCGGTTACAATGTCAAAGGGCTAGGCCATCCTATCAAAAGATATTGAGTCAGTTGAAGTCATTTAATTATTCAGTAGCCTTACTACAAGAGACTCATCTCAATGAGCGGGAGCACAAAAAATTAAAGAGGGAATGGATAGACCAAGTATTTTTTGCAAGCTGTCCAAAAAGTAGGAAGAGGGGTGTGGCAATTTTGTTTAATCTAAATACCTTTTTTGCCGTACAGAAGGAAGTGAAAGATCCACAAGGCAGATATATAGGGGTTGTTGGTACTTTACAAGGAATAGAAATGACAATCATGAATATATATGCACCAAATGAAGATGACCCCTCATTTTTTACACAGATGGCATCCATTCTTGCAAAGGAATCTAGGGACATGATTATTCTTGGGGGAGACTTTAACTGTGTGCTGGATCTAAAACAGGATAAATTACCTCCTGAGAACTCCAGTCCAAGTAGGAAAAGCAAAGCGGTAAAATATTTATTGGGAGAATTGGGATTGGTTGAAACTTGGAGAGCTATAAAACCAAAGATTTTACCTTCTTATCAAATGTGCATGGAACTTATTTGAGGATAGATATGATATGCATATCTAAACAAGACCTACACAGAGTTTCTGACATCGCAATAGAACCTATAACTTTATCTGATCATGGACCGGTTAAGATGTTGTTGAGTTTAAATAAAGACAGGCACTTTAAGTACTGAAGAATGAATGTCTCGATCCTGAGTGATCCAAAAATTTACAAACACAATTGATGAATATTTTCTGTTAAACGATAATGGGGCAGTATCCCCCTCTGTGTTGTGGGATGGAGCCAAAGCAGTGTTAAGAGGCCGGTGCATTGAGCTGGCGGTACAACTCAAAAAACAAAGGCTAGCAAAACAGGTAGAACTAGAGAATGAAATTAGAAGATTAGAGCGATTACATAAAGATAATAGGGACAAAAATGTATTACTACAACTCAAGGATCAAAGAAATTCTCTTGATAAATTACTCACATATAAAGCGGAGGGATCAATGCGCTTTACAGAGCAAAAATATTATGAGATGGGTAACCGCGCAAGCCGTCTATTGGCTTTCCAAATTAAAAAAACACAGGCTAGCCGTGTAGTGCCAACAATAAAGCATCCCACAACAAGACAAGAAATTACACACCCAGAGCAAATTGCAGGTGCATTTCGAGACTTTTATGAAAAGCTTTATACGCCTGATATACCACAAGATAAAGATAATATGGATAGTATTTTTAAAAGATTGAATTTAACAAAACTAACAAACACAGAGGCAGAAAACCTTACTACGCCTATTACAGAAAAATAAATAGTAGAGATAATCAATTCATTAAAAAACAATAAAAGTCCCGGTCCAGATGGTCTTAGTGGAAAGCTATATAAAGTATTTACTAAATAACTCGCTCTTAAACTTTGTGCAGTATTTAACTATGCTTTAAAAGCAAATGACCCACCAAAGAGCTGGTCAGAAGCATAATATCAGTAATACACAAGGAGGGAAAAGACCAAAAAGAGTGTGCATCTTACCGGCCAATCAGCTTGCTTGGAAACGATGTGAAGATCCTTGGCTCTATATTGGCCAAGAGGATGCAAACACGTATTGGGAAATTAATTAAACCAGACCCAACAGGGTTTATGGCAGGACGACAAGGCTCAAATAATATTAGAAGAGCACTAAATATCCAATCTATTGCTAAGAAATCTATCCATCCTTCAATGCTTCTTGCGTTGGACGCGGAGAAGGCGTTTGATAGGGTGGACTGGATATATTTGAACTATACATTAGATAAGTTTGGATTTGGTCCTACTTTTATCAGTTGGATTAATACTTTAAATAAAGATCCAGTTTCAAGAATCCGTGTAAATGGTTACTGCTCTGACTTTTTTCACATAAGCAGGGGGGTACGACAGGGCAGCCCTGCGGCTCCAATTCTTTTTGCTCTTAGCATCAAACCCTTGGCGGAATGGATCAGAACAAATAATCAAATAGAAGGAATACAGGATCAGAAGGGCCTAGGACACACAATTTCCTTATTTGCAGACGATATACTCTTGTATATCAAAAATCCATTATCTTCTATTCCTCCTCTAATGCACTGTCTAAGTAGATTTGGTGACATCGCTGGCTACAAGGTAAATGAAGGAAAATCGGAAGCAATGATGATTACGGGATACTGGCCAAGCCAACTTAACGCTGAGGTAAAATAGGATTGAAACAATAAGGATGAATGTGCTGCCACGTTTTCTTTCTTTTTAAATCTCTTCCAGTCACAGTGCCCAATACTACCTTTAAACTTATGGACAAGCTTATGTAGTGGTAGGCCCTGCCCCGCTGGCAGCCCAATCACGCTGCACCTCTCCTTTTGCTTTGCCTCTGATCGTCCCTGCGTGTGACACGGGGGAGCTGGACCGGAGCCACGGATAATTTAACTATTTTCGCTGTAAAGTCCAAAACAAGCTAGTAGTCTCAAAAGCCTTGTGCCGCCATCGAAGTACGGTTCGTCGTGATCACGGTGTCGGACCTTGGCGTCAGCGTGTGGCTCTCCATCTCGGCGTGTAAAACGCCCTGTGCCTTACCAACTTCAGTCTCCGTAACGCCAGCGCGAGGAACACGGACACAGCAAACAGCCTTGGATCTCCGCTGCTTCGTGTCGTGCGTTTCCTGAGTGCTACATAGGACTGGGTCCAGTTTTCCGTTCCCTCTTGGTCATCGTCCCCGGGCTAGAACCTCTCCACTCGGGATTTGGTTCGTAAAGAGACATTATTGCGTGTCGAAGCGAAATACGGACTCCAAACGGTGTTAAAAGCACCAAGCAGTTTTTATCCCAGATAACTGAGCTCCTGGTGTTCCCAAGCCCAATGCTATGAGTTTAAAGGACATTTGGCTTTGATTATGTTTTCTGCATATTTGATTTGGGTGAGTGGTTGAGTGAGTGGTGCGACTGAGTGAGAGTGTGTTTTAAACTTCTTAGTAACAATTATTTTAAAAAGAAAAAAGGTTTTATAATCTAGTCTTTTCAAATTCAGAAATAAAAGTAATGTAAACTGATTATTTTTGTCTGTCGTTCCTCTCAGTTCTTTCGAACCTGCGTGGCCTTCGCGGGGTGAAATTCCAATTTTGTGTTAATTCCACGTGCTATCCAGGTTCCCTGGACCTGAAATTCCAGGGTGGCGTTGTCAAACTAAATTTGGGTCACTATCTGAGGTTTTGTCACCTTACTTCACGGTGTCTACCGCTCGCGCCGCTACACTTATATCAAAATCTATCTGGCAAAACAAACGACCCAGAGTGAGACTTAAAGTTTTGAAATCCCCCAAGGGTGGAGGTGGCTTAGCCCTTCCGCATTTAAAAAGCTACTGGGCAGCCCAACTTAAAGTTTTGGTCACATGGGTTAGGATGGACACAGACACAAAATGGTTTCAGTTAGAGCAGGGCTCAGTGCCAGATAGACCAATATCAGCACTGTTATTTATGGACATAAGAAGAAGAAGAAGAAGAAGAAGAAGATCTTTATTTATATAGCGCCTTTCACAGACATGGTCACAAAGCGCTTTACATGAGAGCATTTACATTCACTCAACACTCGGTGATGGTAAACCACGTTAGTAGCTTCAGTTTCCCCTGGGGGAGACTGACAGAAGCGTGTCGCGACTACACACGTCTGCGCCAACGGTCCCTCTGACCAACACCACATTCACACTCTCATTCATCCTGGCCTATTGTACATGTTTTTGGTGGTAGGGGAAACCGGAGTACCCGGAGGAAACCTACGCAGACACGGGGAGAACATGCAAACTCCACACAGAAAGGCCCCGTCCAGGTGGGAATCGAACCTGGGACCTTCTAGCTGTGAAGCGAGAGCACTAACCGCTGCGCTACCGTGCTGTGTAAAACACAGACACAAACTGAAAATACAGAATGAATGTGTTAAATTCACATTGAATGTTTGGGGAAAGATCAGGAAACTATTTAAATTACCCCTCTCTTTATGAAGAGCATCTAAAATAACAACCATAGCTGATTTTGTTCGTGCGAGGCTCGATAGTGCCTTCAACAGGTGGGCTGACAAGGGTTTAATAACAATAAGCCATTTGTTTATCGGCTCAAACCTGATATCTTTTACCCAGATTTAAAATGAATTTGAATTACCTAAAAGTGACCTATTCTGTTTTTTTCAGATACGACATTATTTAGAGAAGCACAAAGAATTAGAAAAAGTTAAAGAACAGCCAGAAGATTTTGAACAGTATTTGATAGAAGTAGTGGAGAGTAAAAAGGTTTTAACAAAGATAACTTCTTGTCCAAACAAAATTGTTCGCATAGAACAAGATGAAAACACACTTGATGTCAAGAATAAATGGGAATTAGAGCTCAACACAGTGATTCATGATTCAGATTGGGAACAATCATGGGACGAGTGGCATAAATGTCTCCATCCATCCATCCATCCATTTTCTTCCGCTTTATCCGGGGCCGGGTCGCGGGGGCAGCAGTCTCAGCAGAGATGCCCAGACTTCCCGATCCACGCACACCTCCTCCAGCTGTTCTGGGGGGACCCCGAGACGACACCAGGCCAGCTCGGAGACATAGTCCCACCAGCGTGTCCTGGGCCTTCCACGAGGCCTCTTCCCAGTGGGACATGCCCGGAACACCTCCCGAGGGAGGTGACCAGGAGGCATCCGGAACAGATGCCCTAGCCACCTCAGCTGGCTCCTTTCGACGTGGAGGAGTAGCGGCTCGAGTCCGAGCTCCTCCCGGGTAACTGAGCTCCTCACCCGATCTCGGAGGGTGCGCCCAGCCACCCTGCGGAGGAAACTCATTTCGGCCGCTTGTATTCGCGATCTTGTCCTTTCGGTCATTACCCAAATCTCATGACCATAGGTGAGGGTGGGAACGTAGATCGATCGGTAAATCGAGAGCTTTGCCCCCCGACTCAGCTCCCTCTTCACCACAACAGTCCGATACAGCGACCGCATCACTGCTGACGCCGCACCGATCCGTCTACCGATCTCACGCTCCATCCGTCCCTCACTCGTGAACATGACCCCGAGATACTTGAACTCCTCCACTTGGGGCAAGGACTCCCCACCGACCTGAAGCGGGAGAACCACCTTTTTCCGGTGGAGAACCATGGCCTAAGATTTGGAGGTGCTGATCCTCATCCCGGCCGCTTCACACTCGGCTGCAAACCGCCCCAGTGCGCGCTGGAGGTCCTGATTTGATGAAGCCAACAGAACAACATCATCTGCAAACAGCAGAGATGAGATTCTGAGGTTCCCAAACCGGACACCCTCCGGCCCCTGGCTGCGCCTAGAAATTCTGTCCATATAGGTAATGAACAGAACCGGTGACAAAGGGCAGCCCTGCCGGAGACCAACACGCACCGGGAACAGGTCTGACTTACTGCCGGCAATGCGAACCAAGCTCCTGCTGCGGTCATACAGGGAACGGACAGCCCTTAGTAGAGGGCCCCGGACCCCATACTCCCGGAGCACCCCCCACAGGGCACCACGAGGGACACGGTCGAACGCTTTCTCCAGATCCACAAAACACATGTGGACTGGTTGGGCGAACTCCCACAAACCCTCGAGCACCCGATGAAGGGTATAGAGCTGCACTGTAAACCCTAACATGCCGATTGGACTTAAAATATTTGATGTAATCTGTTTCACCAAAACTTTAAAGTTGATAAACTGAAAACTTTAAAGTTGAACTTGGCTTAAAACTATCAGGAGTTTTTAAG
This sequence comes from Proterorhinus semilunaris, assembly GCA_021464625.1. Taxonomy (NCBI): domain Eukaryota; kingdom Metazoa; phylum Chordata; class Actinopteri; order Gobiiformes; family Gobiidae; genus Proterorhinus; species Proterorhinus semilunaris. The sequence continues at coordinate 35,283,572 of CM038346.1, forward strand.
CTAAGTTGAACTTTAAAGTTTTCAGTTTATGTTGGCAAACGATTTTTAAGTTTTTATGAACGTAAAAATCTCAAGTTCAACTTAACTTAAAAAACGTTTGCCAACATAAACTGAAAACTTTAAAGTTCAACTTAGCTTAAAAACTCCTGATAGTTTTAAGCCAAGTTCAACTTTAAAGTTTTAAGTTTATCAACTTTAAAGTTTTGTTGAAACAGATTACATCAAAACTTGTAAGTCCAATCGGCTTCTTTTAACAAATATTTACAAGAAAACCCAAAAAAACAATTACAAAATGGCAGATTACAGTTTTTTTTTTTATTTCATAAAATAATAGTTTACATACCTTATGTTGTAACATGTAGGCTGAGTTATTCACAACATAATTCAGAATGTAGTAAAGATGCACAATATTTGTCAGTCCTTATTGACTTCAAGCAGATTCCCTGGACTTTGCTTCCTGGCTCAACTGGCACCAACATCTGAAAAATATGGAGAAAGTCTGTTAGTACAAAGCAAGAAATTAAACCAAGTTCAATGTCATGTGACTGTGTTTAAACTTACCGTTTGTCTTCTAGAGCGCACTCTTTCTCCTCTTCACATTCTGTGATATACCACTTGGCTTGTACAAGTCTGTAAGAATAATAATAGAACAAACATCAAATGTCAGAAATTATTAACTTTACCACGTATAGTCCAATATTGCTCCAACACTTTCTAAGCCAATCTGTAAAATGATCTGAGCAAACAGATGAACAATGAACACAAAGCTCTAGACTTTTACATTAACAGAGTAACAGCAAAGTTTTTTAATGGTAGCATTTTGTCCACAAATGTTATCAAAACATCCAAATAGTTACGTTTTTTAAGTTTTTATGAACGTAAAAATCTCAAGTTCAACTTAACTTAAAAAACGTTTGCCAACATAAACTGAAAACTTTAAAGTTCAACTTAGCTTAAAAACTCCTGATAGTTTTAAGCCAAGTTCAACTTTAAAGTTTTAAGTTTATCAACTTTAAAGTTTTGTTGAAACAGATTACATCAAAACTTGTAAGTCCAATCGGCTTCTTTTAACAAATATTTACAAGAAAACCCAAAAAAACAATTACAAAATGGCAGATTACAGTTTTTTTTTTTATTTCATAAAATAATAGTTTACATACCTTATGTTGTAACATGTAGGCTGAGTTATTCACAACATAATTCAGAATGTAGTAAAGATGCACAATATTTGTCAGTCCTTATTGACTTCAAGCAGATTCCCTGGACTTTGCTTCCTGGCTCAACTGGCACCAACATCTGAAAAATATGGAGAAAGTCTGTTAGTACAAAGCAAGAAATTAAACCAAGTTCAATGTCATGTGACTGTGTTTAAACTTACCGTTTGTCTTCTAGAGCGCACTCTTTCTCCTCTTCACATTCTGTGATATACCACTTGGCTTGTACAAGTCTGTAAGAATAATAATAGAACAAACATCAAATGTCAGAAATTATTAACTTTACCACGTATAGTCCAATATTGCTCCAACACTTTCTAAGCCAATCTGTAAAATGATCTGAGCAAACAGATGAACAATGAACACAAAGCTCTAGACTTTTACATTAACAGAGTAACAGCAAAGTTTTTTAATGGTAGCATTTTGTCCACAAATGTTATCAAAACATCCAAATAGTTACGTTTTTTTTTTGACCATCATTTAATCAAATAATATAACTTATGATCTGACCCTGGGCCCCCCCTTGCAATCCCAGGCACCCCCACTCCAGGATGGGAACCACTACTTTAGGCGACAGTTTGTGCTTCCTACATTTAATTAAGCTTGTCTAGTTGCACACTCAAAAATTATCTGAAACAAATTTGTCTAAATGTGCATGGAAATGCAACCACAACCTAACCCTAAACAATTACAACTTTACAAGTGAAACTCTGAAAATAAGGATATTGTTCAATGTGCATTTATTTCTGCAATTCAACTTAAACTGAAACCAATATATGATATAGACTCATCATGCAAAGTGAGTTATGTATAGCCTTTGTTTGTTATAATTTTGATTATTATTACTCAGTATATAAAAACCCTTATTTAAAAATCTCAGAAAATTTGAATATTTTGAAAATGGACTGTAAGCCATAATCATCAAAATTATAACAAACACAGACATGAGTCTATATCATATATTAGTTTCACAGTTTAAGTTAAATTACAGAAATAAATTAGCTTTGAACAATATTCTAATTTCCCTGAGTTTCACCTGTAAATGCTACAGTAAAGTTGACAAATTTACTTTCGCCAGTGCATTAGATTTACTCACTTTTAAAGCGAAGAGCTGAGAGTCTGTCAGGGAGTGCTTCTCATCCTAATTCGCGCAGAGCTTCTAATGTCAGAGCACGAGATCCCATCGGCCTCAGGTCTACTGAAACAAAAACATTTAAGAACATAAACATTTGTAAATACTTCAGTAAGAGATGAGAGGTACAGAGTGAAACCTGACTCAAATCTACTTACATTCTGGCTGATTAGCCAAGTCATTTTCACAGTGCGTGCTTCTTTTCTCTGCATTCTCCATTTCCACATACTGTAGGACATACTTGTGGACACTGGAAAGCCTCGTCTTCATCCTCACATACTGTAGGACATACTGGTGGACACTGGAAAGCCTCGTCTTCATCCTCACACAGGCCTCTAGGTCACAGCACCTCCTCCTGTATTTGTAAAATGGACAAACAGGATACTGAAGTCAGGACACTTCACCTTAACACAACTATGGCAATAGTTACTCACTTTACCTTCTTCGTTGTGCATATCCAAGAATTAGTAAGACGGAATTTGTAGAGTTGATTCTCTAGATAAAAAGAAACATTTGTTATTACTCTAGGTGTCCATGACAGAATTAGAAGATTTATCATAAACCACGGTAAATGGTCTTGATTGCGCTGTTCAACCTACATGAGGCTCATTTATTCTGATTCATACTCCAGCGTGTGCAGACGACACTGGAGACAAGGTGGGGAATGTGTCTTGCTCAAGTGCACAACAGCAGCATGCACCTGTGGGAGCTGGGATCATCTAGGTGAAAAGGACAAAGTAAAGAATTGCCCCAATAGAGCTCCGGGAGCTGACGTCACGCAATCCCAGAATCCTACCGTGCGCCATTTTGGCAGTAGTGGTCGTAAACAAACCAATCGGCTAACCTACATTGTTCCCGTTTTTAACGATGGTAGACTCGTGTTGTGCCCCTGGATGCACAAACCACAGAGGGCAAGGTAAAGGGAGAGCATTTTATCGCATCCCTAAAGATCCAGCTCGAAGGGAAAAATGGATTTCTGCGATTAAACGAGCTCAAAGTGTGCTGAAGAAAACGGAGCGTTGGACCCCGGCACCCAATGGATTCCGCTTGTGCAGTGACCATTTCATATCGGGTAAGTTTTCACGAACAAATAATTCAACGCTATGTTATTTGAATGTTAGCTTTTTCAGTAAAGATTTATGTCCACCATTTGTTTATGGTAATGGCAGAGATAATGCTTCTCCGTGGAAGCTAACTGAAACCAATCTGACTTTTAGTTTTACCCAAAAGCTGAGTGAGTGATATGATTTTCTACTTTGGCATAGTCCAAACATCACACATTATCCAGTACAGTACAATGATTAGTAAATGATTAGTTTGTCAATGACATTGTATTGTATTCTTGAATGAATTCTTACTAATTGTGCGTTGTGTGCCCAAGGTAAAAAGAGTGAGAATCCGCTTTCACCCGACTACATACCATCAATTTTCAAGCATGTGCCGTCACCAATAAAGAAGAGAGGAAAGATGCTTGTGGACAGATTTAACAGAAGACAAGCATCAAAAAGAAGACGATTACAGCGAGAAATTCCTGCTGCTGGCTCATCGTTCATCACAGACGGTACCAGACCAGAAAATGCCCCTGACCCTTCTGCTGGACCCTCTATCAGAGACTATACCGAACAAGAAAATGACTCCCATTCTTTGGATGATTCTGACATTGGACCTACATGTGAGAATGACAAGTGTAAAACACAAATTAATTCACTGAAGTTGGAGGTTCAAGCTTTAAGAGCTGAAAATCAGTTACTGAAAGAAAACATTTCTAAAACTGAACTTACTGAATCTGCTCTTCAAAACCTCTTTTCTTTGTCCTTGCGGTGGTCACCTTGTACACAATAAAATATGATTAACACGTCGTCTCTACTTTTCCATATTTACCATTACCACCGTTGGACAATGCGCATTCACACTGGAAGGGGGATTAGAAAGTTAGTCGTCAACACTGCACTATCAGCCTAATAAACACACCAGGATAAAGATGACTATGAAACCAGGAACTTAAAGACACGAGGATTTATTCACAGGTCACCTCACACAGACGCGTCTGTTCCCCAGGTCCCTAACACTCAATCTGTCAGCACCCCACACGGAGAAGACTGAACTCTCTGGGGACACAGACTTCTTCACACCACACCTCAAATTATAATATTCATGAGCCTATACTAAGCGCATCAGTTTCCCATCGTACGAGTCTGGCACTTTCCACTTATCGGCCCATGTCTGCCAGCCGGCCTTGGTTGGGCCCATGTTATCTCTTTGTTTACGTGTGCATGGGGTCTGTTTTCGGAGCCCGTCTGCACATCGGCTCTGTGTTTTTCCACTCCACTGTAACAGAAAACTGAGAGGCTTCACAATGTAAAAACAACACTTCTATTGCTAAATTGCTCTCTAAGCAAGACATCATTGATTAGAAACAATCATTCTTTTCATACCCCCTTCTGGCCTCGAAGAGGCCATTTCCTTGTTTCTAATTAATGAAGGTACAGCCGTCGTCAAAACATAGTTGTCCCCCGCCCAATGTATAGTGCCACCACCAGGTGTCGAGTTTGGCCTGGGCATACTTGACCACATCCTCCAGCCCTGTGAAATCATCACTGTCCTCCCATGTATAATCACCACTCACGAATCGTTCCATCCGGAACCGGTATCTCCCAGGACTGGGTTCAATGATACATTTCACTTCCTCAGTTCCATAGGCTCCATCTCGAATTAATAGGAAAATAAACATTCCTGCAAAATATAAGCACAGCGAAGCAAATCACAACATAACACTCATCATATGGTTCTTAAAGTTATTCTGAGCCACGTGTGTCCTCCCATTCATATCCCAGAGCCTTAAATGCCCTGAGTTGATACAGGCTCGGCTCACCCCCTTCAGGCAGGGACCTGTCCCCGGCCTCTGGGTCCTCCGGGGGCAGGGTCACAGCTGCGTACAATCCCCCCGAAGTCCCCAGAGCCCTGGAGACCATGCTGCGGACGAGAGGGAGAACACAACAGAACAACACACAACACATCAACAGTATTACACCAATTAATATACCCACCTTTTGAAGGACATGGATCCAGGAACCGGAATTTAGCCAATTGAGCCAAGTCCATTGTGGACCTTGGTTTTCTTGGGACTTTAGGAAACCCCTTAACTCCCTTACCTTATCCCTTATTGCTGTCCAATTCCCAGAGTCATCGGGGATGTATGTACAACAGTGGTCAATGCCCACTGCCGCACACATACCCCCTCGTTCTGCATATAAGGCATCTAAGGCTACCCTGTTTTGCATGGCCACCGCCGCTACGGCCTTTAGCTCTGGGCTCCTCTCCATTTGGTCCACGACCTCGCCAATGACCTCAGTGATATCCTCCAGAGCCCACCAAACCTTGTTTAACCGCTTCTGGGTGGCCGCGGTACCAATCATAGGAATAAGAGTACCCAACATCCCCCGCGCATCCCCGTACAAGGGTGTTCGGCCATTGTTATTTGAGAACGGGACGTACGCTTGGCCAAGGGTCCGGCCTCCCACCTTTAGGGCGGCCCGTTTTCTCATGGCGTGCTTATGTAGGTTATGGTGTCTATATTCTTGTACGGCTTCTTGCATTAGTGTATCTGACACCACAATGGATGAGGGCTTCAAACGAGCCAGGGTGCAGGTCCCACACCAACCACTCGGCAGGGACAAATAACTATTACCGCCACATAGCCAGACGTGTCCGACCGGGGTGGGAAATCCCCATCTCGTTGGGACTGGTATTAACGCGGAGTAGCCGAGGGGAGTCACTCCCACCACCCTAGCCCACGTGGTTTGGTTTAACTGCCATGCTTGCCCGAAAAATGAACAATCACTACATTCTATCTCGGTTTTGTTTACGAGGTCACTGTGGAATTTTTCTACCCTCTCGGCCCAAGTTTGGTTTTTTACAGAAAACCCATCCCCCAGGTAATCTAAGCACGATGTTTTACCCAAGTGCCGGTCCCCCTGCATGCATTCCCGCTTAAACCCAAGAGGCGCCACTAGCTCCTTCCTAAAATGTGCCACGCCCGCAAACCGTATCCCCTCCCTTACGGTGTTATTGGTTTCGGTCGTCCACCTCCCTGGCCTCACCCACTGTGAGGGACTAGCATACTCCTCGTATGGCTCGCACCCCGGTAGGACCCCCTTCCCTTTACCCCAATGGTGGAGGAGCCACAATAGACAAACCGAGGCCCTACTCGAAATCGGGACTGGGACCGTGGACGGCACGTCTGCAGCATGATGGGGCCTGAAAGAGCACACCCAACAGGGCGGGGTTGAGTTGGTAACCCTGGCCGTGTGCTTAGCTAGTTTTACCCATTTATTCTCGTCGGGACCCAGGCCTTCTACATTCAGAGACCGTCGCTTCCTAGATCCATCGCCTTCTGTGGGAACAGACATGTTAGATACATCAAAAAACCTTGGCTTCAACAAAACTTTCTCATTCTTTCGGTTCTCCCATGTTTTCTTTGCCCTTTCTGTACATCGAGTAATCCATTCCCGGGTGTGTTGGTCTGACACTGGACCTCTCATTTTTACCGCCAATGTTCCTTTTTGACTACAATAGATTACCAAGTTTCCGCCTGGTTTTGTGCCTCTTTGACGACACACTCTCAGGTATTCCGCCTTTAGCTGGGGAAAGGGATGTCCCCTTACTAGCCCCTCACAACTGTTTTGGTCATCCACCCTTATCATAATTGGTATCATTGTCATACTTAAGGCCAGTATCAGTCCCCACACCCAGTATGGACACCGTAAGGGGCCCGTACGCCACATTTCATCTTTAAGTTGCCGCATTCTCTTTCTGATTGCGGAGTCTTTGTGATCTCCTGGGTGGGGGTGGGAGTTGTCCCCCTCCCCCTTCAGTGGGGCCATTGGTCCCACTAACATTCCCAATACGTTCAGGGTCGGTCCACACTAGCCCCGTGGAGCAGGGTTTAAGATGAGTCCAGTGGTACCAGTTATCCCGACCGTCAACTTTCACAGCTGTGGCAGTCCTTTGAGTCACCGTGAAAGGTCCAAGATACCGTGGTTTGTGCCAGGCCGTACGAGCGTGGTTCCTGACGTATACCTGCTCAGGCAGGTGCGCTGTATGATCAGAAACAACAACATCGTTATGTACAATTGGGGTCAGTTCCCTGAGTACTGACTGTAGAGCCTCAAAGTACGGCCTGAACTGGAAGATGGTCGCAACCTCCGGTAATGGGGCGGAGTTAGCCCCCGGCAACGCCCCGGGCATAGCCCTGCCAAACATCAATTCGAACGGGGTGAAACCCGTGTTAGTATTCACCGAGGAGCGCAGGTGGAACAGAGCAGCCGGGAGAGCCGACAACCAAGTGCTTTTGGGGGTGTCCTGTAACATTTTTGCCAACACCGTCTTGAGGGTGCGGTTCATGCGCTCCACTTTACCATTCCCCTGGGGATAGTACACACACGAGAATGATTTGTTTATTCCCAGCAGGGAACACAGATTTTTCACGTCCGTTGCCGTGAAATGAGTGCCAGAGTCACTATGTAGTTCAGAAGGGACACCAAAAAGTGGGATCCATTCCTTCAAAAGCACTGCCATAACCTCAGCCGAACTTTCTCTTTTGCAAGGGTAGAAAGCCGGCCATCCAGAGAACGTATCCACAATTCCCAAAAGGAAGCGCTTGCCCTTCACGGGTACAAGCATGTCGGTAAAGTCAATCTGAATCACATCACCGGGGAAACGTCCAGTTTTGACAAGACCCGCCCCACTCCTGTGATGCGGGTGCGGGTTAAACCTGCCACAGCCAACACAAGCCTGTACAAAGGTTTTACACAACAAAAAAGGAGTACGATGATAGTAATACTGTTCCAACAAACGGGTCATGGCCCGCGGACCCTGGTGATGAACTCCATGTATCTCCGTCAGAACTTGTTCCTCCATACAAGAGGTCAAGAAAGTCAACCCCGTGGGCCCCCGATAGACCCCGTCCCCATGGGGTTGGGCCTTCGGGTGCCGTGTCCAGAAGTCAGAGTCATACTTACTATGTGCTGTCTGACAGTCTACTACACTCAGCAGACCCTGGAAGGAGGAAGTGTCCCCGTACACGGGTTTCCAATAGGTGTCCAGATGTAATTCCAACTCATGTCGTCGCCCTGGGGGCAAAGACGAGGCCAGGAGCGACACACGATCCCACACGTCTAGTGGCATCCCTAACTGACCGTTTCCAGCGTGGGCAACAAGCCGTCCACCCACACTCGCCACCGTAACCCCCACATCCGATATATGAGTGACCGAGTCTAGAATAGGGAGCTGTATTTGTTGTATCATGGCCCAAGCACGTTCCTGTGGGACATTGTTCTCTAAGGGATACCTACCCGCTGTTTTGGCCGCCAAATCTGCGGCTCTATTTCCAATGGCCGTCATGGAGCCCGCCTTCGAGTGGCCCGGCACCTTAACTACGGCCAAAGTGCGTGGCAGTAGCAACAAATGTGCGACTTCCTCACAAAGTTCTTTATGGGCTACCGGAGTGCCCTTAGCAGTCAAGAAGCCAGTCTTCACCCACCCTGCTAAGTCTCTAAGGACTACACCACAAACATAGGCTGAGTCCGTGTAGATGGTAACCTCCTGATCCTGTGATATTTCCAGGGCCAATTTCAGAGCCATAAGTTCTGCATACTGCGCCGAGGAACCCCCTTCCGGGCCCCACTGCGCCACCACGTGGGTGCGATCGGGAGGGAGAAGCTCCACAACCGCCGCCCCCGCGGACAAAGAGCCATCAGGAAGTCTGTGACAATGTCCATCCGTGAACAATGACCTGGAGTGTGGGAGAGGTTTGTCGGACAATCCAGCCCGGATTTCCGATTGCCTCTGAGAAAAGTTTTGGCAACAATGAGGTAGTCCAGGCAGCCCCATGCCTGTGGAAACCGTTGGTGCATCGTCAGCTGCGAAAGTCAGGTTTGGGGCCGTTAATTCATTCGCCAGCTTAAGCTGTCTTTGCGGAGTCAGGGCAAAGGTCTTGGACTGGACATAGGCCACCACTGAATGGGTGGTATAAACCACCAACGGATGACCCATGACCACATGCGCCACTTTCCTCAACAGGGAAGCCAAAGTGTCAGCATATAAAGCGCAATCCGTCGATTTTTTCGCCACGGGATCCAGCAAGGTAGAAGCATAAAGAATCACATTGCGTCTCCCCGTGGAGCCCTTCTGCCATAACACTGCATGTCCAGAGCATGAGGTGATGGTCGTGTCAAGGTGAAAAGGTATGTGATAGTTAGGTATCGCCAAGTCAGCACAGGAGGCCAAAGCCTTTTTCAAATCAGTGAAGGCCCTATCCGCCTCTTCCGTCCAGACCAAACTGGCCTGCAAGTCTCGGACACCCGCGGCCTTGATGACGTCCCTCAGGGGTGCTGTCAGGCCCGTATAATCAGGAACATGGTGGCGTGAGTAATTGGCCAACCCCAGGAAGGAGAGCAGCGAGCGGACCATCTCTGGCCGATCCGCACTTAAGATCGATTGTTTCTGGGAGGCGCTTGGGGCAAGACTGTCTGCGCCAATCACTTTCCCTAAGAAAGAAACCTGCGGGCGACAGCACTGAAGTTTAGATTTTGAGACCTTAAAACCCCACAGGTGTAAGCGACTCAGCACTGCTGCAGTCATGTCCAAACAATCGCGAGCCGTAACTCCTCCGATACAAATATCGTCCACGTATTGTAGGACAACGGAACCAGGTAACACTGTGGTGGGTGCCAAACAATTCTTCAGTACCTGGTTGAAGATTCCCGGTGAGTTCCTGTGTCCCTGGGGAATTACTTTATATTGCAGTTTTACGCCTCCATGGGTGAAGGCAAATTGATACCTACTCTCAGGAGCCAGTGGAATGGTGAAGAAGGCATGCTTTAAGTCAATTACCGAGAAATAACCCATGTCTGGAGAAAGCACTGACAGACATTTGTGTGGGTCTGGGACTGGCAAAAGTGGTGTGGTGGTTACCTCATTCACTTTACGCAAATCGTGTGCCGGTCGGAAGGTGCCATCGGGTTTGGGAACCGGGTTTAGCGGAGTGTTCCAAGGAGAGTCTGATAGTTCCAAAACCCCTGCCTCCCATAAATCTGTTAAGGCCGTCTCGATACCCTCCCGTTGTTTTTCTGTCCTGAAGTGACGTTGAGGAACATACACACAAGATCCTGGGATTACATCCAGTTTGACAGGATCGATTTTAGTACAGTAACCAATGTCCGCCGGACCCCTTGACCACAAGTCCTCCGGGAATTGGGCCAGCATGGCCGCTGCTCCTTCATGATCCGTCACTTCACGGCCATGAGAGCGAGAAACAATCTCTTCTTCTGCTACTGAGGTATCTGATGAGCACCCTATATCAATTTTATAGGCCTGGGTGCTCGGGCTATACTGTACATCACCCATGGCAGTACATTCCCAATCCAACGCTTTGTTCAGCACATGTGTTAAGGGTCCCAATTCTCGAGCCTCATGTCCTGGTCCCAGGAACAATGAGACATGTGGGGCCGTTAAGGTGTCACGTTTATAAAATGGCATGATTTCCTCTGGGAGAGTCACTGGGGCAACCACACCTGATTCATGTACATAGAGGTGTGAGGAAGTGTGTGAATAGGTGTTACCTCTAACCTCACAATCGAATGCCAATTGGTATTGAGCGTCCGAGTTGCGATCGTCAAATAGGGTGCAGTGTAGGGGATCCTTTGGAGGGGCATAGGGGTGGAGCAGGCTGAACCATGGTTTCCATTCAAGCATCTTCGCATATAGTCCTTCCAACTCCAGAGTACCAGGTTCCAGTCGTAGCCAATAGATAGAAACACCATTCATCACGTCTTCTTCTCGAAATACATACTGTCCATATGTCCTGGTAGGTGTACAGGCCACACAATGTCCATTCGGCCAGGTGATATACATAGCGTCCGGTGAGCAGTTGATCACTGCCCCTGTGGCCTGCAAGATGTCTCGCCCCAATAAGTTCACTGGTGTCTGTGGTGAATATATCAGGGAGGATTTAAATGTCTGTCCGGCAAGTTTCAAAGTCAATTCTTTTGTCATGCGTAGAGGGGTCGCTTGTCCCGTGAGTCCCGAGAGACAGATGCTCCTTGTGCTTAACATTCCAGGCGTAGCTCTCCTAGTCGTGGAGTGCGTCGCCCCTGTGTCCACCAACATCATCAACTTCTCCCCACCCACCTCTACCGTGACAAATGGTTCCGGGGTGGGGCCAGGACTCACCGGGCAACCCTAGTGTTCATCCGTGTATCCGTCGGGCAGGCCCCCGTGTGTGTCGTACACCGGGTAGTTGCCTCCCCAACCTCTTGCTCCGCCCCCGCGCCACGGCGGTGGCGCTTGTTGTCCTGGTAGGAAGCCCCCTCCGCGGATAGACCCCGGCTGCAGAGCACCCCGGCCCCCGCGACCCCTTGGCGCGAGGGCTTGTGTTGGGGGCTCTGGACAATCCCGTAACCAGTGACCCTGGTCTCCACAGTTGAAACAGCCTGCGTCAGGGCAATCCCGTATGTAGTGGTCCGGTGACCCACAGGAAAAACATCCCGTCGGTGCTTGAGCTGCGGCTCCCCGTCCCCCAAAACCCGCTCCTCCAGATCCCCTTCCCTTACGTCCCTTGAAACCACCCCTTCTCCCTGTTGGTTGTCCCCCCATCCCATGGACATGTATGTGCATTTGAGAGGTCGGGCCGGACGGCTGTTGATGGGACGCGTATAAGACGCTTGCTGGTGAGTCGGGCGATCGTGTAGGTGTAAATATGGGAGTGGTTGCCACCATCTGAGTCTTCCTGTCTTTCTTGGCTACGGTCATTCGTTGCCGCGCCTGAGTCAGTTGAGTTTTCAGGAGTTCCTCCTGCATGGTTTCAATGTTTTGCAGTTTGTCTTGACACTGCTTGTTAAAGATGTCAGCGTGGTGTTTGAAATGTGTCCGGAACAACGTGGAGTCTGCGGTTAATCCCGGCACATTTTTCAAATTTGTTTTGACCGGTTCGGGCAGAACGTCCAGCACGTTCTGCAAGAACAAGCAGGAAGTCTGAGGCTCCCTATATGGGTGCACATGCATAGAGGAGATGTACAGTTGGATACATTTATCCATAAATTGGGAGGGGCAAGTACCTGCCATAAACCTTGGAAACGAAGGAGGTTGTGGGCAAGGGGGTGGGTACATTAGGTTCACTTGATTGATAAACGCTTCCGAATACTGATCAAACGGTTCATACATTGGGGCCACATGCAAGCCCGTAGACCTCAGGATATGAGTCACTGAGTGTGGGGGGGCACAGGCCGAAACCAGGCCTCTTATATCCCCCACCGCCAGTTGTGCGTTCGCACACTGCAGTTGCAAGGTGCGGAACCAGTTCTTTCCCCCATTCTGTAAGGGGGGTAAAATGTCTTTTAAATGTTGTAACTCAACACTAGTCAGGGGTTTGTATGTCGTTGGGGCGAGCCCCCCATCTACCAGAGGAGGCCCCGTAGGTATCAGTGGGTAGTTTGCGGCCCCTCCCCTCTGTCCCACGGGGAGCTTTCGTGCCTCCTCTGCTTTTTGTTTCGCCGCCTCTGTCACTGCTCGTAACGCCCCTTTGGCCACCTTACGTCTGGCCTCCCACTCTTCCACTGACTCCTCCTCCTTTTTATTTATTTTGGTCAGTGCCTGTGTCATAACATGTTTCTGTTTGTATAGCCCCAGGAGTTCATCCTGGACTCTGTATGCTTCGGCAGTATCCAGTGTCTCCTCATCTTCGTCACTGTCATATGTCCATTTAAGTGAGCTGGGGTTCGCTGGTGTAGGTTTTGGCTTCGCCCCTGGTAATGGGGGTGCTGGCGCAGGTTGTTCCGCCATTTTGGTAGTCAGCTCCTCGAATTTGGCGGTCAATTCGGCCATTGCTGCGCCTCTTTCATCGGCATGTTCCTGCAGCTTCCCTAGCACTTCTGCTCTTACCTGGGCCGCCTCCGCTTGGCTTCGTTGCACAGCTGTCGTTGTTTGTTTTCTTACCTCCGCCACTGCGTCTCGAACCGTTGTGGCCTGTTCCCTAGTAACGTCGAGGATCTGTTGTCCCCATACATTACCTCCGAAATCCCTCAATGTTGGTCCTACCGGTTCGAACTTCTTTTTCAGTATGTCCATTACTGCTTTTGATTCCTTGTCTGATAAGGGATGTGAGCCTTTAATGTCCACATCCACAACACCTTGCACTGTTAGCTGTGGATATGTCCCCAAGGGGGCTGGGGCATATGGAGGTGGGGCCGTCGGGGCCAAGGCGGGAGCTCCTCCTCCTCTCGGGAGGGGCCTCTGAATCCCGCCCCCTGAAGTGGGGGAAAAAATCTTCTGGTTTTGTATCCACTGTGCTGTGGCCAGAGCCAGGACTGGTCCAATGTGTTTCCTCATTCTTTGATACTTACCGATCGTGAGCTCCCGGAGTTTCCTCTCACTCTGCGAGAGTCCCCCCCCCTTCTTTGACATTCCCTCATCCTGCTGTTCCCTCGCGCATAGCTCCATGGCGGCAGTCAAAACACTGCAGAAGAATTCCAGTGTGTGTGGGGCCGTGGGGTCCGTCTTCTGTTCTCTGAAACCTTGTGCACATGCCTCGACCGCCTTATCCGTCTCTTTTCGCGTCGTCGTTTTCACGAGAGGCGACTCCCTTCTTACCGCCGTCACCCATCCTCTGCAATCCATCATTTCCAGCATTCTGTCCCACAAGTTATACACCAAGCAAAGCAAACACAGAATGGAAATAACGATCTTCTTGTTGCATCCAAAACCAAAGCCAACTCTATTAGTTCAAAGCGTGATGTGATATGTATCTCAAAGTTCAGTAGCTGATTCTGGAGTTTTCACAGTTAGATTAGAAGCGAACCCGACAACCTCCATACAACAACAGTGTCACGGGTGAGAAAGATTATGCCTGCTCACTCTCTCACTACAAAATCCGCTAATCTCCACAACAACCGATTTCTCTCAATGCTATTCAGACAAAATCCGCAGCTGTATTTCAACCACACACGTTTGACCACCCGCAATAGACGATTCTAATCAGGCTTAAACAACCCGTGTGCCCACGGCGGCTTTCACTCCTCTGACTGTTTCAACAACAAACCACATGGCCCATTCAACATTCAGCACACAGTCCAAATCAAAGACAACACGAAACAACAGCCACACACAGTTTGGGTACCCGACTATGACTCCAACAACATAACCGAACATCAATGCGCCTAATTTTCAATGTTTTCACCCCTAATTCCCCCGTTTTCGCAGACTTTAGGATCCTCGATCCAGGGACTCAAACCCATTTAGGATCCTCGATCCAGGGCCTCTTACCCGTATACTTTAGGATCCTCGATCCTATTTCAGACAGCCCCTCGGACTGTCAACGGCCGTGTCACAACTCTTATCTCCAGCCCGCGCGTCCGCGGTGCTGGTCGGACGTACTACGTGCTTATCAGCTTTTACCGGGATATCCCCAACGCGCAGTCCTGTAGATAAACTCTCGCTTCTGTAGTTATACTCCCAATTTCTTAACTTCTATTTTGGTTCGGTATTTGGTTCGGTATCTTAGTTATGACGTGTTTTCCCTTCTTACTTCCAAACATCAATGCAGATTTAAACCATCCAACACTTAGCTTCGTTGACTATACTCCTAACTAAAATTTAGACAAAAAATAGCCAATAGACGTACTTTGACACTCGTTAAAAATAGTAGTCAAAAGCAGTCTTACCTTATTCTAGAGTGGACGCGTCCATGAAGCCGTGGTTGAGTGGTTTTTGGAAGATAAGACACCTGGCATGTCTAGCGCGATGATTTATGGGACCGGACCTCCGCCGACGTCCGTAGTTGACGACTCCAACCCCCCCTTCAGCACTGTCGGGGTCACCAATGAAGAAAACCTCTTTTCTTTGTCCTTGCGGTGGTCACCTTGTACACAATAAAATATGATTAACACGTCGTCTCTACTTTTCCATATTTACCATTACCACCGTTGGACAATGCGCATTCACACTGGAAGGGGGATTAGAAAGTTAGTCGTCAACACTGCACTATCAGCCTAATAAACACACCAGGATAAAGATGACTATGAAACCAGGAACTTAAAGACACGAGGATTTATTCACAGGTCACCTCACACAGACGCGTCTGTTCCCCAGGTCCCTAACACTCAATCTGTCAGCACCCCACACGGAGAAGACTGAACTCTCTGGGGACACAGACTTCTTCACACCACACCTCAAATTATAATATTCATGAGCCTATACTAAGCGCATCAGTTTCCCATCGTACGAGTCTGGCACTTTCCACTTATCGGCCCATGTCTGCCAGCCGGCCTTGGTTGGGCCCATGTTATCTCTTTGTTTACGTGTGCATGGGGTCTGTTTTCGGAGCCCGTCTGCACATCGGCTCTGTGTTTTTCCACTCCACTGTAACAGAAAACTGAGAGGCTTCACAATGTAAAAACAACACTTCTATTGCTAAATTGCTCTCTAAGCAAGACATCATTGATTAGAAACAATCATTCTTTTCAACAAGTACTTCTGCTGACTGGACTGCCAACATTTTCTATTCTGATGGCACTTTTTAATGTTGTTTCCCCACACCTTAAAATGAAATCAGCCTTTACACTATTTCAACAGTTTGTGTTGACATTAATCAAACTACGAATGAATTTAAGCTTTGACTTTCTGGCCTTCTATTTCGGTGTTGATTCCACCACAGTTTCAAAAGTGTTCAAGCACTGTATTAGTGTAATGTACTGTCGATTAGTTCCAAGTCTTATTGTCTGGCCTGACAGAGAGATTTTAAGAAAAACTCTTCCAAATGCATTCCGTAACAAACATTTTGAAAAAACTATTTGTATTATTGACTGCTTTGAAATATTTATAGAAAAGCCAGGTAACCTATTAGCCAGTGCCCAGTGTTATTCAACATACAAATCACATCACACTATGAAATATCTGATTGGTATTAGCCCACAAGGATCGATTTGTTTCATTTCTAATGGGTGGGGGGGTCGTACAAGTGACAAGTTTATCACAGAAAATAGTAACTTTTTATCACATTTACTTCCAGGAGACCTAGTTTTGGCAGACAGGGGCTTTAATGTTAAGCAGTCTATTCAAGCTTTCCAAGCTGACTTAAAGATTCCGGCATTTACACGTGGGAAAAAGCAGTTGGATCCCTTTGACCTTGAGAGCACCCGAAGCTTGGCATCTCTCAGGATACACATTGAAAGGGTCATAGGAGTTGTTCGTCAAAAATATACTTTATTGCAAAGCACAGTACCCATTACATTTACTGACATAGACGAAGAAAATGATGTCATGTATCTTGATAAAATTGTGAAAATAAGTTGTGCTCTAACGAACGCATGTGGATCAGTTGTATCAGCTCTGTAGGGCTGCATCTTTCTGAACAAATATCTAATTTTTTTTTTCTTTGCAAGTGATTAACATTTGATAAGCATTAACATCAGTGATTACTGAAATATGAACTGTTAAAAATAATGAAAGAATTCAATGCGTTCAAGAACTTGTTTTTGTTTTATTTGGTTGTTTGCAGAAAATATTGTTTGACTATTTGCAGTCTTTGTGTTTTTTGCAACCCTTTGAATTGTGATTTTGAATAACTGCTGATTATGGGTTGTTCGTGTAATAAACACTTATCGGCTTAACTCTTCTTTTGTGACTTAATTTTCCTACAGGTGGGACAAATCCACTGTTTAGGCACCCTTTTGATTCCCAGACAGGTTTGATGAAACTTCTTTACAGAACAAAATCCAGAAAGACAGACCAACATGCTATCAGATTCTGCCTCGCGACAATAGCACCACTGCTGACCATTATCACACAAAACTTTAGGTGCAGAGAAAATCTTGGCAAGTAACTCCGGAAGGACACATTTTTTAAAGAATTCTTCAGCAATCTGTAATTCTTTTTGAACAAAAACTTCATCTAGTTTGATCCGCTCAACAAATGGTGAAGAGTCTTTTTCAGTCCATAGGATAAAGTCACAGTATGATTTGCCAGTCACAAAAATTTGCATTTGAACTTGATAAAAATAAGCATGGTCACGTTTCAGTCTTAAGCTACTATTTGGATTGTTTTCCAGACAAAACCCTGTGATACTATTTGCAACATCAGCAAGAGTTGCACCTTTAGCACAAAATGGACACTTGATTTCGATAACACCAGTACCACAACAGCGGCAAGAGACGAAGCCATCTGGTGACGCTCCAATGAATGGATGAGTAGTTGAGATTGTAAACCCAGCCTTTTCGACCAGAACGTCAGAATGCGTGAGACGATGTTGGTTTTCATAGTGTTGTCTTGCTGCAGCTTCATGCTTACAGCCCCATCTACAATAGGAAAAAAAAACATGTTCAATATCAGATAAACTTATTTACAGCAACATTCATATCCTAAACACATAATTGCATAATACAGAAAATACCTTGTTGCCTCATTTGAAAAACTGTACGACTGTGGATAACATATTTTTTTAATCAGAGATACTGAAGGCTTCGTGATGTCTGTTTTAGTTGCTGCTCTGAATGTGGATGCAGTAATTCTACCTGCTCTCTGTTCAAACCAAATTTTTGACTTTGACTGATCTTGTGTCTCCTTCTCAACAATTTCACTCTGAAAATACAAAAAAATCATCACTAAATAAATAACACATTTGATTATCACTATGTAAATACAGATAACAAAACTACCTCACCTGCTCTTTACTCACTGACAACTGCTCAAACAAACTATCCACTCTTTCCTGAAGCTCATCTCTACTCACATCTCTCATTTCTTTCTCATATAAGCTTGTGAGGGGATCTGGCAGATCCAAGCTTACTGTTTTGGGCACATATGATTCTGAATGCTCCCGTACAAGAGACAGGACTACCGGCTTTATTGTTTGTCCATCTTTTGCACAACACTGAGACAGGCTGTTGTAGAGCAGGGATTGCTCACTTGGGGTCAGTGGTGGGATGGCTTTGGGGTTAACAGAGGGCATTTGGGTCTTGCTCTGCTTTTTAGACCTCTGTGTGTTATTAAACACAATATCCTTTCCCTGCAGGTACTCCACCTTCTTCATAGCAGTTTCACTTGGTCTGTCCCATTTACACTTTTTGGATGTCACTGTTGTTTCTTCCTCTCTTTCTTGGTTATGCTGCCATAATCTGAACAGCGTGGCAGACACACGTAGGTTTCCTCCGGGTACTCCGGTTTCCCCTACCACTAAAAACATGTACAATAGGCCCAGGGACTGCAGGTGGAAATTAGCACAAGTGCTATAACCTGGTACAATGCATCTCTCCTTTCTGAGGCTAATGTATATTGTACACTGTCCCTGTTCAAATAAATAAAAATAAATAAATAAAATAAAAAAATGAGAGCAGCACTCGCCCTGGCCTGCTGTACAATTACAATGAGCACCTAGCACTACGCCATCTCTTCTGACCGCTGCCCATGGTCTCAGGGAGGGGTCATTTAATCTTTGTGAATGATTTACCTGTAACACAAATCAGCGGTAAAACTGTCGCTTTTTCTGCCACTCGCCTACAGCCCAGTTAGCGCAGTTTATGCTAGCTTAAAGCTATGGCTACTTACCCGTGAAGTGACGATAAACAAGTCTTTTTGAGGTAAACTCCACAGCAAAACCTCGGCCACAAATCCCGATTGAGTCCACTTGAATCCCTCCAGACTTTTGTAGGCCTTCAGCGCGTCTCCGGTGTAGTGTGAAGGAAAGTTGATTAAATAATTGTATATATCAGGATATTGTAGATTAGGGAGTCCCACGCCGCCTGCCACCTGCTCTATTGTTTTAAAAAGCACACCAGGAGCTAAATATGGATCACTAATTTGTAGTCTGTTAAGTTTATTGACGTATCGCTGTTTATCGCTGTCTGAAAGTTGACTGCTGCAGTCCATTCTCCTCGTTACCTCTTCTTGACGCTAGGTGTCTACTGCCAAAATGGCGTCGTAAACAGAACTGGTCACGTGGGGTCCGGAGCTCTATTCCCAGTTGTGACAGTGACAAATCAAACACCTAAAGAAACTGTTCTTTCTGTTTAATTTAACTTTGTGTTTAATTAATTATGCTGGACATTAAAAAATGTCCAACATAAATGTCTCACAAAATGTTGCAAATGCAACTAAACAGCTACGTCTACTTTCTGCCCAAAGACAGGAACGTCGGGGACTTTTCTCACAGCCAATCATTCATCACATTCCATATCGTTCCAATCAGAGATGCATATTTGTAAATGAAGAAGAGTCTCAGAGCACATCTCATTCAGAACAAACGTTATAATTTCTGTTACCTGTAATTAAAATAGTTAAGTGATCTGCCTGTTGATCTGAAAGAGTGCAATATTTGTTATGTTTAGTTTTTTTGTAGTGGGGCGGATCAGCATTTTCTGTGGTTTAAGTGTTTCTCTGATCCAGAGAGCTGTACAAGACATTTTTGCAAAGAATTGGAAAAGTGTGTTGTCTGGTTGGATAAAAAAAAAACACACAACAAAAACGCAATAAACCAATTGTGTAAAATAGGACCATATAATCAGTAAGTGTATGGTCTCACCTTTATTTTCTGCTACAATTTCCTTTCTTGTCTGGTACTTGTTAACCTGCATTACAAAAAACAAATTAGGGTTGGGCAATTTGGCCAATAAATGAATTGTTTAACTACTTTGGACAATGACCGAATCAATTTTATTCAACATTCTCTTAAACAGGGACCATTGTAGCTCATTTGTACTCAATCTTTTTAGGCCCATAAGCTAAGTTTATTTTGGCTTAGCCCTTTTACTTAAATTACAACAATTGTAATTTCTTCTATTAGCCCAAAGAAATATAACTTGCTCTTAAAGTTAAGAACACACTTGTTACGGAGTTCTCAAAGCTCTCTGTCCTCTGTCCGCCCCGCTGATGCTGATGCTGATGCTGCTGCTGATGCACAGACGGAAGTGCGGAGGCAGCGCTGAAAACAGCGATATTAACGTTACTTGCACTTCACGGTCGCTAACAGCCTTCGAGCATATTTAATTAGGTCCTCACGATTAGTTGTAAGAGTTTTAAAGACAACATGACTCGGACTTGGCTCCGGACTCGGGCGGAAGTGCGTCGTTGCTGCAGTTTTAAAAAGAAGCGGGAAAGATCTCACGCTACGCATTATCGATTAAACAGTACAATCTGAAGCGTAAACAATTCTCCTGGTTCTAACTACCTGCACACTGAAATCATACATATCATTTCACTGGATATTAATAAAGTATATTACCTTATTCAGGCCGTAGAAGCTCCTCTTCGTTAAATGACGGACACTCCCACAGCAGCGCACTGCGGCTGTGCAGAACCAAACACGTCACTCCAGCCAAGGCACGCAGGCGTCATGATGTCATGACGCAAAAGACCCGCCTCAAAACTTATAATTTAAACTTTCTAAACTTGACCATTTTAATCTGAATGGCAATAAAACCTTACTAAACTTAAAAAACACCCCTTTGGACTTAAACATTTTGAGATGAATGAAGATTTTGGCTAGTTTTGAGTTCTTTCAAATCTTAAATTATGACCTCAAATAGCATTCGGGTTTACAGTGTGGTCCAGTGTTCCACGACCGGGACGAAAACCGCATTGTTCCTCCTGGATCTGAGGTTCGACTATTGGCCGAATCCTCCTCTCCAGCACCCTGGAGTAGACCTTACCAGGGAGGCTGAGGAGTGTGATCCCTCTGTAATTGGAGCACACCCTCCGATCCCCCTTCTTGAAGAGAGGGACCACCACCCCGGTCTGCCAATCCAGAGGCACTGTCCCCGACCGCCACGCGATGTTGCAGAGACGTGTCAGCCAAGACAGCCCTACAACATCCAGAGACTTAAGGTACTCAGGACGAATCTCATCCACCCCTGGGGCCTTGCCACCGAGGAGCTTTCTAACCACCTCGGTGACTTCAGCCTGGGTGATGGACGAGCCCCCCTCCGAGTCCCCAGCCTCTGCTTCCTCATCGGAAGACGTAACGGTGGGATTGAGGAGATCCTCGAAGTACTCCTTCCACCGCCCGACCACATCCCCAGTCGAGGTCAGCAGCCCCCCACCCACACTGTAAACAGTGTTGGTGGAGCACTGCTTCCCCCTCCTGAGGCGCCGGATGGTTTGCCAGAATCTCTTCGAGGCCGACCGATAGTCCTCCTCCATGGCTTCTCCAAACTCCTCCCAGACCCGAGTTTTTGCCTCTGCGACTGCACGAGCTGCAGCACGCTTGGCCTGCCGGTACCTCTCAGCTGCCTCCGGAGTCCCACAAGCCAACAAGGCCAGATAGGACTCCTTCTTCAGCTTGACGGCATCCCTTACCTCCGGGCGCCACCACCGGGTTCGGGGATTGCCGCCGCGACAGGCACCAGAGACCTTACGGCCACAACTAAGAGCAGCCGCATCGACAATGGAGGAGGAGAACATGGTCCACTCGGACTCCATGTCCCCTACCTCCCTCGGAATCTGGGTGAAGCTCTTCCGGAGGTGGGAGTTAAAGACCCTACTGACAGAGGGATCCACCACTCGGGTTCTGATCGGGGAGACCGTTCTTCCCCATCACCCCCACCCAGGTCTCACTGTCGTTACCCACGTGGGCGTTGAAGTCCCCCAGTAGAACAATGGAGTCCCCAGCCGGAGCACCATCTAGTACCCCTCCCAGGGACTCCAAGAAGGCCGGGTACTCTGCACCGATGTTGGGCCCGTAGGCCGAGACAACGGTGAGAGACCTGTCCCCGACCCGAAGGCGTAGGAACGCGACCCTCTCGTTCACCGGGGTGAACTCCAACACGTGACGGCTGAGCTGGGGGGCTATAAGCAAACCCACTCCAGCCCGCCGCCTCTCCCCGCGGGCAACTCCAGAAAAATGGAGCGTCCAGCCCCTCTCCAGGAGTTGGGATCCGGAACCCAGGCTGTGCGTGGAGGTGAGCCCGACTATATCTAGCCGGTACCTCTCAACCTCCCACACAAGCTCAGGCTCCTTCCCCCCCAGCGAGGTGACGTTCCATGTCCCGAACGCCAGAAGCTGCGCACGCGGACCAGGTCGTCGAGGCACCTGCCTTCGACTGCCACCCAGTCCTCTCTGCACCCGACCCCTACGGATCCCTCTGCGGATGGTGGGTCCACAGGAGGGCGGGCCCACGTCGTCCTTTCGGGCTGTGCCCGGCCGGGCCCCGTGGGCAGAGGCCCGACCACCAGACGCTCGCATTCGAGCCCCAACCCCAGGCCTGGCTCCAGGGTTGGGCCCCGGCTGTGCCATACCGGGCGACGTCACGGTCCTTGGAATTAAACTGTCCATAGGTGTCTTCGAACTGCTCTTTGTCTGACCCGTCACATAAGACCTGTTTGCCATGGGAGACCCTACCAGGGGCATGAAGCCCCAGACAACATAGCTCCTCGGATCATTCGGGTGCTCAAACAACCCCACCACGTTAAGGTGGCAGTTCACGGGGTTGCATAAATGTCTCAACAGTCCAAATTAGAAAGAGTTTAGTTGGAAGTTAAGAATGAGATTTTTTAGAACCCCAGTCATCGTGGCCAGTTATAATAATAATACAAGCGCCTTTTGTTGGCGAAAGTGTGGGGAAATAGGGGACTTCTCACATATTTTCTGGGAATGCCCCATTTAATTGTGTATTGGGAAAAGGTGAAGGAAGAAATAAATAAGATTTTGAATATAAAGATATCAAATCACATCTTCCATGTAATACTTAGTGGCAATACACCTGAAGTCAGGGAAAAGGGAAAAGTATATTTGTTAAAAGTTCTGGTGCTGGTTGCCCACAAAGTAATTACAGCTAATTGGCTCAAACCGCACTCGCCACTTTGGACCAATGGTGGAGGAAATCACCG
The DNA here is from genome assembly GCA_021464625.1 of Proterorhinus semilunaris. Taxonomy (NCBI): domain Eukaryota; kingdom Metazoa; phylum Chordata; class Actinopteri; order Gobiiformes; family Gobiidae; genus Proterorhinus; species Proterorhinus semilunaris. The sequence goes on from CM038346.1 coordinate 35,306,789, forward strand.
CAATTTTACGATTGAAACAGGACATATATTTGAAAAATTGGGCACCTATATGTGGTAGTAGGCCCCTGTAACCGCTGGCGACCTATTGCGTGCCGACTGAGCCTTTAAAAGGTGGGTACTTCACCTGCGCTAGCCCTCTCTCGCCCCTGACGTCACCCGCTGCCTGGGAGCTGGCAGCAGCACGAGCCGGACTGGAGCCTTATACCAAACAATCTAGCCAACCGTTGATTTAAGATTAAAACCAGCGATTGATCCAAAGCGTTATCATTCTCCAGTGAGTATCGCGCGTCAACCTTCCATTCATTCATTCCGCCGAACTAAAATCAATCTTATTTCTTTAGCTTCCATTTACGCACAGTGTGCTTGCCTCTACGGCTTGGCCCAGTCAACTCGGGAACACCTTCGTGCTCGTACTGCACGGATCCACGTTAATAAGCTCCGGTAAGCAGTCTCTTGCCCAATATCGTCATGTGTGTTAAAATTACGTTCTAATCTGGTGCTGGTTGTAGTGCGCGGCGTCAGGCGAGCGCTTTTACGCACGAGGGTTTCATCAGGCTCGTGCCGTGCCTGGCTCATGCCAAACTCCGGTAAGAAGTTTGATCGCATTAAATTTAATCTTTAATTACAGTCAACTAATTAGCTTTTCTTTGCGTAGTGCGGCTCTCAATTTAAGCCATTTTGTTTGGCGTGTTAAGATTGGCTTTTAATGCGCACAGCGCGCCGAAGCGCTTTTGGTAAGTACGTGTGCTCTTCTCTGCTGCGCAGATTCTTTACAGTCATATAGGATAAAATGTGTCTAAAAATGTACCTTTTTAGGATTGGAATCCGAGCGGGCCTTTCCTTCGCCCATGGTCCATTCATCCTTCATTGGCTTTTTCGTTTCTTCCCCAATTCTGTTCCTATCCTCCCCCGCCTCACCTGGTTCAAGATCCCTTTCGCTCCTTTCCAACACTCCGAAATAAACAGTCTACGTACCATTAGGGACTAGTGCGGACACTGCCTTGGCCCCAGGTGGGCTGCACTTGTGCGCGCAGTTCCAAACCAGTTGGCACCGCGTGGATCTGCGCCACTTTCTGGTAGGACCATAACACACCGGGAACATTTGGGGGGCTGCTGCCTTGGGGAATTGTGGGTCGAATTGTATTAAATGTTGGACTTTTACGTGTGAATGAGGCCTTTGTGTATTTTACATTGAATATCCAACTGTTTTTATACCTGATCTAAATAAATTTTTTACATTTTCATATTTATGTCTCATGGTCCACTCAATCACGAATTTGCGAGGCCTTCTGAAAGTGTCCCTGGCACTATAACCCAGGATGGCGTTGTCTGATAAATTGATCCACTAATGGGAGCTTGTGGGTCATAGTTAAGTTACGCTAACTGTAAGACGGTCATTACATATAAACTCATACTTATCAAAATAATGTTATTTTATAATCTTTTAATTTTAATTTTTTTAGATTTGTTCCTTGTCTCCTCTCTAGAATGTGCTGTTGCATTTATTACCTTGTACAAATTCTAATGCTGTCTCTTTCTCTTTGTAAACCGTTGGAAGAACGAATGTGAGTATGACACTTCATTCCAACCAAACAACTTTAACCTCTTCTTATGAGACCGTGACGTTGCCACTTTTACGGGTTTCACGGCGGCCCCTGAAGTGCTCGGAACAGGGCAGGTCCCTGACATAAACAGGAAGCAACAACGCTCTTCTTTTAAACAGGTGGGGCTGCTCTGCTCACAGCCATTATAAACACACGAGGGGTCCTGGGGTCAGTGAACGCCTCGCTGTCTCTCGCTTTTATTAAACAAACTCCCAAAAAGTCTCGACTAGTCTTGACGTGGCCTGTTGGGCCATGGTTGGGTTTTGGGCGGAGCGTGTGGAAAAGTGGGTTTCCTCTGACACATAGACACGAAAAAAGGACATAAAGGCTTCATTTAAAAGCGAGGATGTACAGTCAGGTCCATTAATCGATTAATTTCTTGTGTTTTTGGCTTTATAAACCACCACAATTGATTTGAAATAAAACTAAAAATATATACATCCAAATCCAATGAATGGTGAAGGAATTACAAGCGTTTTCATGTGAGCCTCCCACTTTTCAAGGGACCAAAAGTAATGGGACAAAGGAACAATTATAAATCAAACTTTTCTATTTTTAATATTTGGTTGCAAATCCTTTGCAGTCAATTACAGCCTGAAGTCTAGAAGGTGTGGACGTCACCTGACGCTGGTTTCATCCCTGGTGATGCTCTCCCAGGCCTCTACTGTAAACGTCTTCAGTTCCTGCTTGTTCTTGGAACATATTCCCTTCAGTTTGGTCTTCAGCAAGTGAAATGCAGCTCAATTGGATTCATGTCAAGTGGTTGACTTGGCCATTGAATAGGGCTGGGCGATATGGCCTAAAATCTATATCATGATATGAAAAAATAAATATCACGATAACGATATATTTGACGATATAATTGACAATGGACGAATTACTTCAAAATCCCAGCCTTACGCCTATTGGGAAGATTCATTCAGTGATATTTTATTCTTGTTTTTTTTTTACGGCATAATTGTCTCGCAAATATAATCTACTCAAGCAGTTTATATCCTTCTTTTCATTTCAGCACATGTCCCCGTGTTCTACAATCACCGTTTATGCTGCTCTGATGGAGCAGAGTGTAACATAAATTATATTGTGTCCACAACGATATAAAAAATTACAACGATATCAAAACATTATATCACGATAACGATATTCGATACGATATGGCCCAACCCTACCATTGAATAACATTCCACGTTTTTGCCTTAAAAAGCTCTTTGCTTTGGCAGTAGTTTTGGGTCATTGTCCATCTGCACTGTGAAGTGGCGTCCAAGCATTTGGCTGGATATGAACACATAATATTGCCTGAAACACTTCAGAATTCATCCTGCTGCTTTTATCAACAGTTACATCATCAATAGATACAAGGGAACCAGTTCCCTCGGCCATACAAGTCCATGCCATGATGCTGCACCACCATGTTTCACTGATGAGGTGGGATGTTTTTAATCATCAGCAGTTCCATATTTTTCTCTTCCCATCACTCTGGGACGAGTTGATCTTTGTTTTACTGGTCCTAGGATGTTGTTTCAGAACTGTAAAGGCTTTTTTTGTTTTTTTGCCAACTCTAAGCAGCCTCCTGTTTTTGAGGCTCACCAGTGGTTTACACCTTGTGGTTAATGGTCTGTCTTCTCTCTGGTGAAGTCTTCTCTTGATTGTTGACTTTGACACACGTACACACACCTCCCGGAGAGTGTTTTTGATCTGACCTATTGTTGTGAAGGGTTTTCTTCACCAGGGAAAGAATTCTTTGGTCATCCACATTTGTCATCCATGATCTTCCAGGTCTTTTGGTGTTGTTGAGCTGCTGTTCTTTCTTGTTAATAATGTTCCAAACTGTTATATTGATCATTAATAGCAACAATATCCAAAATGCAAATATCACACTTGAAATGAACACGTCTCATCTGTTCCTTATAAATGGGACAATGAGGGAAAAGCAGACACCAGGCCATGGAACACCTGAGCAACCACTTGTCCCATTACGTTTGTGAGGCATACATACAAACAGTTTTAATTCCTACATCGTTCATCCGATTTGGATTTAAATACTCTCAAATGAAAGCTACAAGCCTGCAGTTTATGGACATAAGAATTGAGTCAATGTCCCAATATTTATGGACCTGACTGTACATCCTTTCATTTCTGTCTGTTTTTTGTTGGTTTTGCTGTCTGTTCTGACATTTGTTATTGTTTTCTGTTTTTGTTAAGGTTTTGTACTGTTATTGTATTTTTATTTTTGCACAATTCACAATAAAAAAAAATAATAATAAAGTGAGGAGAGGTTTTATGTCTGTCAATGTCAATTTTATTTATAAAGCACATTTACAAACAACCTCAGTTGACCAAAGTGCTGTACAAGTACAGTAGCGATATGTACAATATACACAATAAACTTAAGCACAGGTAATATAAAAAGGCACAAACTGTATCTGGTCTACGTAGAACCGAAGGCCAAAGCAAAAAGGTGAGTTTTTAATTTGGTTTTGAACTCCTCTACAGACTGAGCCGAGCGTACATGTAGGGGAAGGCTGTTCCAAAGTTTAGGGGCCGCCACTGAGAAGGCTCGGTCACCTCTGGACACACGCTTTGATTTAGGAACAGACAAAAGGAGCTGGTCTGCAGACCTCAGAGCTCTGGAAGGACAGTAGAGCTGCAACAGCTCTGACAAATACTTAGGTGCCAGCGAATTAAGGCATTTAAAAACAACCAGCAGAATTTTTTATTTTATTCGAAAAGGAACTGGGAGCCAATGTAAAGAGGACAGAATGGGAGTAATGTGCTCCCATTTTCTTGTGCCAGTCAGCAAGCGGGCTGCGGCATGTTGGAGAGACTTTAGGTCCAGCCCTGTGTAAAGGGAGTTACAATAATCCAACCTTGAAGTGATGAAGGCGTGAATCGCTTTCTCTAAATCTTTTTGCGGCAAGTAGGCCTTTATTTTCGCAAGGAGTCTCAGTTGGAAGTAGCTCGCTTTTACAACTGATCCAATGTGTTTTTCAAATTTGAAACAAGTATCGAAAGTCACTCCAAGATTTTTAACAGTAGGGTGGATAAAGGAAACAAGAGGCCCAACAACACTGTCGGTATTTAAGTTTGACAGGGGGTTACAACTTCCGATTATGGCTATCTCTGTTTTGGTTTTGTTCAAAGACAGAAAATGTATAGTTAGCCAAGACTGGACATCACTCAGGCAGTTTGTCAAGGACGTTTTACTGGTGTGGACTGTAATTGGCAAATATATTTGAATATCATCTGCAACGCAGTGATAGGAAACGTTATGCTTCTGGAAAATAGAGCCCAGTGGTAACATGTATAAAGCAAAGAGGATTGGACCCAAAATTTTAAAAATAAAATGAGGTGGATCGTCAAAAGTGGGTCAACCACTGGCGGGCCAACAAAAATGGGCCCGCGGGCCAACTTGCCAGCCACTTGGTTATGGCGCTCCATGTAAGCTTTCCCTTCCAGCATCTTACACCCTGCAGTTATGTGCTGGATTGTCTTATTGGCCTCTTTGCACAGTCCACACCTGGGGTCTTGTCTGGTGTGATAGATCTGGGCCTCTATTGCTCTGTGCAGCCATGTTGAGTACCTCTGTGCTGTCCTTCAGGCCAGCTCTGTCTAGCCATTGGTAGGATTTCTTGATATCTGCCACTTCAGTTATGGGTCGGTGGTACATCCTGTGTAGGGGCTTGTCCTCCCATGACGGGACCTCCAGCGCCTCATCTTCTGTTCCCCATTGTCTGAGACATTCACTGAGCACACCATCTGTTGGAGCCTTGTTCTTGATGTACTTATGGATCTTGGATGTTTCATCCTGGATAGGGCTCTCACACTCACTAATCCTCGGCCTCCTTCCGTACAGCTAGTGGACAGTCTCGAGGTGCTGGATTTAAGATGGAACCATATATAATGTATAATACTATATAATAAGTAATTATTAAAATACTAAAACACCATAGGCCTTGCTGACACACCAGGCTTTCAAGAATGATTTAAAATCTATAGACAACTTCAGACTTCAGCTGTAACTCAAAGTAATAACAAAATGTGTAAATATAACAGATAAGCCTATTACACATTTGACTATACCAATGACAATGAGAAAAAGGGAAGCAATGCACACCAAAAATAGTCTTCGAGGTGCAGATGTAGGGGAAAATCTTCATACATCAAAAAACATCGCACCATCATGAGCCGATGTCCAAATTTTTAATATTAGTGATAGTGATCACGTTTCGGCATTAGCCTTCATCAGATCTTTCTTTTGTCTTCTTTTGAAACAAAGTGCACAATGTAATAGCACTTACAAAACTTCTTTCTTCCAACATCCCCACAGTGGTAAAAAAATAGCCATTTGCAATGTAATAACGTGTGCATCTACGTATGTGGTCTATTTATTGCGTTGCCCTTGTGGTTTGGCATATGTGAGAAAAACCATGAGAAAATTAAAACAAAGAATAAGCATAAGAGCTCAATACTCAGAGATGACATAGAATATCCGAATATCCAGTAGCCCATTTCAACGATGAACATCATGATGTCAGTGCTCTACGTTTTTGCGGCATTGAACAAGTCCCTCGTCCTTATAGAGGAGGAGACCATGACAAACTTTTGAAGAAAAGAGAAGCCTACTGGATTGAAACTTTGCAGACCCTTACACCCAAGGGATTAAATGATGATATATATATATTTCTAGCTTCATTACTTGCTTTTACTTCTGGATTTTACCACTTAACTGCCACTTAAGGATTAGGGTTAAGGATTAGGATTAACAATTATTAACATCCAAGTCTCAAAGCGTATTGACTGGAGAGCTTACAGTCTATATGCCAGTGTGATACCTAATTTGAAAGCCAAGTCCTTCTAGTTTCTAAAAATATGTGTGAGATCTGTGTGAATGAAACACAACTTGCGTTACATTTGCCGTTCTTAACCCTAATCAATTCCTGATTAGGGTTAACTAACCCTAACCCTAGCCCCGTGATCAGGGGAGACGGCAGTTAAGGGGTTAAACTCGTATGAGTGTTTTTAGATGTTTTCTTATATTTTTAGGCTTTCCCAGTGTTTCCCCTGAAGGGGCCCTCTGCCACAAGAGCAGTGATAAGCTGTGGCTGTGTGGGTGCTGTCCTGTGGGTGCTCAGGTGGAGGTGTGGTGTCTCTGTCGTGCCTCCTCTGGGCTCCCTTGGGTCAGTGCCCTGTAGTCATACCGCCTTTGCTCTGCCCAATCCCGTCAGACCTTGGAAGCTAAGCAGGGAAGGGCCTGGTCGGTACTTGGATGGGAGACTGTTTGGTAACACCAGGAAGCCTAGCGAATGGAGTGAGTGAGTGAGTGGTTGGTGGTGGTCGGAGGGGCCGATGGCGCAGACTGGCAGCCTCGCTTCCGTCAGTCTACCCCAGGGCAGCTGTGGCTACAATAGTAGCTTACCACCACCGAGTATGGAGTGTGTCCAGAAAAGCGCTATATAAAACTAATGCATTATTATTATTATTAGCTGCGCTGGACTGCTGCTCCCGGCGCAGACGGCTCCTCAAATGGGGTTTCCACACTTGTCCATCTGTACCCAGCCTTTTGTATCTATTTATTTTATTGTGTGTGCGTGTGTGTGTGTGTGTGTGTGTGTGTGTGTGTGTGTGTGTTAGTGAGTGAGGGGGGGGGGGTGTGTTAGTGAGTGAGGGGGTGTGTGTTAGTGAGTGAGGGGGTGTGTGTTAGTGAGTGAGGGTGTGTGTGTGTGTTAGTTAGTGAGTGAGGGTGTGTGTGCGTAGACGGTGGGGTAAAAGTTTGAGTGTGTGTGTAATGTTTGTATATATTCAGAGGGATGGGAGGGTGTGTGTGTGTTAGTGAGTGAGGGTGTGTGTGCGTAGACGGTGGGGTAAAAGTTTGAGTGTGTGTGTAATGTTTGTATATATTCAGAGGGATGGGAGGGTGTGTGTGTGTTAGTGAGTGAGGGTGTGTGTGCGTAGACGGTGGGGTAAAAGTTTGAGTGTGTGTGTAATGTTTGTATATATTCGGAGGGATGGGAGGGTGTGTGTGTGTTAGTGAGTGAGGGTGTGTGCGCGTAGACGGTGGGGTAAAAGTTTGAGTGTGTGTGTAATGTTTGTATATATTCGGAGGGATGGGAGGGTGTGCCAAGTGTATAGTTTTAAATGTTGTAATCTGTAAAGCACTTTGTGATACCTTTCGGTATGAAAAGCGCTTTATAAATGAAGTTTGTTTGATAGATTGATTAAGTGATTGAAATACATTCACCCATATAAAATGACCAGTATCAGTATGGACAAAAATGACCCCAAAAGTATCGGTATCGATTCCCAAAAATGTGGTATTGCGCCCATCCCTAACAGGAAGTACATTGTCGATCTTAATGTCCAGGAAGAGATCACGTGAGGACATCGTGCATATAGCCCATTCCAGTTCAAATTACTAAAATTTAGAATATGTTATCTTAATTTCAGTAATTGTGACTTGTCAAGTAAAAAAATCTGGAACAAATAATATTGCACCTGAAATAAGAATAAGCATCTAGTGCCAGTCCTATCCTTCCACTTATGTTTCCTAGAATAGAAAAAATTACTTAAATGTCAGACTTTAACAATAAAAACATAGGAATAAATAGTGGGTAACGAATACCTACTGAACTGTATACAATGTAACTGTAAAACAAAAACAGTTACGCACTCACTGGTTTGGCTCCAGCCTGAACCAATGTCACCCGTTGTGTCTGATTTGCTTTTGAACATCAACATTTCCTTTCATTCCTCTGTTTGATGAAATGTTTGCAAATCTTAAGAAATGAAATATGAACAGATATTGAGTGTTTGTGGCGTTAACCATACAGTATTTTGGCAATAAAATGGCATTAAAAAGCATTACATTTGACCTGTATGAACCCCGTTTCTTTCTTCACAAGGTTTAACACTCCCACAGGCTCATGTACTTCCTAAATGTGTCACTCAGGTGCTGCGCCCGTGCTCTGTGATGTTGGAGACTCACCCCTGCCGACCCCTGAGGGGCTCCGTCACAGTGGAGGAGGTCATCCTCAAAGTACTGGTCGCAACTTTTCAATTTAGAGCATTTTATTTTATTTATTGGTTTATTTGGTCGGGACAGTGCATGTTAATGAATATACATGGGTCTCATGCATGTAAACAAGCCACACCAGATTGCAGCCTTGGGCTAATTTCCGTCCGTTGTCCCCCATGCGCACTCTCCAAACACACTCTCATCCTGGCCTATTGTACATGTTTTTAGTGGTAGGGGAAACCTACGCAGACACGGAGAGAACATGCAAACTCCACACAGAAAGGCCCTGTCCCTGGTGGGAATCGAACCCGGACCTTCTAGCTGTGAAGCACGAGCGCTAACCGCTGTGCCACCGTGCAGGACAATAGACAGTAGTAGACAGTTCACTTGACGTCACAACATTGTGAAGAGATATAATATTTTTATACGATGTTTTGTTCCTTTGGCTATTTAGCAAACTAACCAAAAGTTGTCATTCAGTGCAGTAAGGTGTGGTTTCCCCAGTCCTTTGTTTCAAGGAAAGATTAAAAGACACAGCAACCCCCACCCGGTCCACTGGCCACTTGGACAGAAGGGGTCAAATTACGACGGAACTGAATGGACAGCTTTGGGGAGCCAATGGGAACGATGACAACACTACATGTGGTCTTAGACTCATAAATCTTGTGGACAATGGAATGTGGAGTGCTGTGCTTCCCCAAGGAAGCTGCAGTCTGATCATGGGAACGATTGGAGGCAGACTCACAATGGATAGGAAAAACAGAATTCTGTATTAAGATGACATGTTAGGGAAATAAAACGTTTAACTTGTTTAACTCCTTGATGTGTCATCAATTCCTGGTATTTAATTATTAGTTTATGTAGAGTAGTTTTTGACGACTCTCAACTCCTCCTCCAGTTTGAATACGCGGTGTTGTCAATTAAAGGTAATGTTAAATAGGGAAAAAGTAACCTCCGTCGTAGCGATACTATTTTATGGTGTACAACGACAACACAGGAAAACGGCTGTTTTCTTTATGTGGTGACCCCGGGAGAACTGCAGGGGGTGCTGAAGAGCCGTCAAACGGAGACGCGACGAGGTTCGGTCTTCGAGAAAAAAACCCACTCTGCGTTAGAAATACCAGGTTCTTTCTTCCACATCATACAACAACAATTTCATGGACGTCATTCTAGCTTAAGGTAAGACTGCTTTTGACCTCTACTATTGTGTGAGTCTCAAAGTACGTCTAGTTGGCATATTTTTCCAAATTTTAGATTACTTTTTAACGGAGTTGTCTGTTGTGTGGTGTAATCTGTGAATTGATGGTGGAACTAAGGAAAGGAACGTTATAATTTGATATCTTAGATACCACAAAAAAAAAAGTGGGATAAATTGAAATTACGAGTAATTAACGGGCTGCGCGTTGGGTTTTACCCCTGTAAAAGCTGAAATGCACGTAGGCAGGACCGTCCCAAGGCCGTGGACGCACGGTCTGAAATACAACGTTGAAATAATCGTTGACAGTCTTGGGGTCTGTCTAAAAGAAAAGGTTGAAGGCCTTAGAAACGGGGTTTCTTAAATTATACATTAAACAGGTTGAAGGCCTTAGAAACGGGGTTTCTTAAATTCTATTTATATTAGCCTTTGTTAGCTTTCGTTAGCTTCGTTAGCTTAGTGCGCTAGCATACAGCATGGTTAGCTTAGTGCGTTAGCATACAGCATATTGTTGATAAACGTGTACTCAACCCACAAATGTGTTAAACCCAGCTCAGTGTGTGGACACTGAAGGCTGTTCTGTGTAGTAGTATAGGATTTTATTGAAGTGTGGTGCATGGTTTGTTTTCAATATGATCTGTTTGCTGTTGGTGTGCGTGGTTGCTGAGTTAGCTCTGAGAACAAAGGATTAGCTTTAGCATTTAGTTTTTTCCATGTGGTACTGTTATTTGGCTGTTATTTTGTAATACCGGAGTTTCTGGCCGCCTTCGCTGTAGTGCAACCGTATGGCCTCTAGGTTTTCATTGAAAGGCATCGGACTTTAGGCACATTATACTATTTAACGCGTGTTTTTATTTTTATACACTTATCTGATTTTGTTGATCGGAGGGGGAGAATACTAAATTGTTTTGGTTGTTCTTGTTAGTCTGTTTGGTTTTTTGTTAACTGTTGTTTTGTTTGTGGAAATTATTGTGTCTTGTTGTCTCTTTGTGTAATGTTCTCTTTATTGTAGAGTGACTGAGTGTGTCCGGAGTGAAACTAAAAGTGCATTTGCTGTGTCTGCATTTGTGTGGACGCAGCAAAGGACTGATTAAACGGGAAGTGATGGACGCATTGGGAAAGTGGCCATTTTCCTTTGTGCCCAGACATCCGTGTAGGAGGGTAAGTGGAGAAATTGCTCCGCCCCTCATTACAAAAAAATAAGATGAAAAAAGAACATTTTTGACCGAAGATATTGTTTTAAAAGTTATTTTTGTTTTGTTTTTATAGAGAAACATTTCTGCTGGTGGTAGAGTTATGTCTCCACAGCATACATTTGAAGAACAAGTATCCAAAATTAGTGTGAGACAAATGCTATTTTTTTAAGCCTGTGATTAACGGAGCATTTAGGGCTCTGAGAGATGTTGCTGAACGAATTAGAACCTCTCTCCACACGGTGGCGCCGTGGAATGAAAACTGAAGCAGAGAAGACCTGTCGTGGGTTTGGATACATTGATTGAAAGTACAAACCACTATTAATTTAGAGTTTAAGTTGATCTTTATGCGCCATTTTGGACGCATTACCTAAAGTTATGAAGGAGCAATTATGCAAAATTCGAATTATTGTTAAAGAAAACCAAATAAATTAATGAATACATTTTGAGAATATGGAGAACGCCCTTGAACAGAAGCGAGAGCAAAATTGAACTGAAAGAAGTGAGTGCTACTTTTAAAGGTGCAGCTTAAAGGAGCGAGTAATGAAAGTAAAAATGAAAGAGTAATAATGAGTTTACTTAAATGTGGAGTGACTTATGGGTGTGGTGTTGGTAATTGTGGCCAAGGATTGTTTCAGAGGAGGACCAACAACGTTCGAGGAGATCGAGGCGTTTACAACAACGCTGGTGGACAAAACTACTCTGATTACTGGCTGCTGAGACTGCTGATGAGTCCAGAGGCATGGGAGTCCAGAACTCTGTTACCTGTGAAGGTGAACGGACAGACTCTTGACATGCTGGTGGATAAAGGTGAACAACACTCATCTGTCAACTTTGAGACTGTGATCATTAACGGACACCATCTACTGGGTGGATACAGGAAGACCACCCAAAACCTTTCACCAAGCCAGTGCCTAGTCAGCTCACAGGACTGAATCTGACACGCCAACTCAGACTCCTGTTTCTCTCCTCGGATGTGATATGCTGATGACAGTGAGAGCAACAGTTTTGTGCTCTCTGAATGGACTAACAGTGACTTTTCCCTGATTGGACAAACACCTTGCTGTCTGACAGTGGTTGCTGAATGCAGATATATCTACTGGGAAGAGCTGAAGGACTGTACAACTGACGTTTGACCTTGGATCCAACATTCACTTTGCCAAAGCCACCCACCCATTGATCACTGTACTTTAATATGATATGGAAAAGCTTTTAAGGCTAACCTTAGTGGACATGAATGGTCCTTTTAAAATAACAAAATTAATTAGGCAAACGAGGTGTGACTGCGAACTGTTTACACCCTATAGAACAATAATATGATGTGTTTATAACTCGTTTGCTCTCTCTCCTGGACAATAGGCTACAGAATTTGTTCCATGACCAAAGCGTGAGTGAAACAAAAGATTGGTAAGCAATTGAAGTTTCTAAAATGTCCTGTACTCTCCATCCATGTATGCCTACTCTATAGACATTAATGCTAGACTTATGTCCGTTTTGGAACATCATTCCACGACACCATGATAGAGAATTACGTGTTTATGAACTGACTGAAAATATCTTAATGCACCAGATAAAGATGGTCTTTAGGACCTACTGATGCTGGTTTATTTACTAAATTGAATCGATAATCTTTAAGTTACAACTAAATGCATTTGTCTGAATGTTTTAATACAAAATTTGAATTTAAAGCCTTAGAGGGCATTGACATGTGATAGAACTGTGAGAAAAAAAAAAAAAAAAAAAGCTGAAGTGAATTGGGTTTCGATCCTTTCTCTTGCTCTGCTCCTGGCGTCAATCCGTGAGCAGATCGAGAGGAAACTCTTATGAACTTGACAGGCCATTTTGGGGCCTGAGATCAGACTCCTCTTTGATTCCACGGGAATCCAGTGGACACTGATCTTGAAAATGTATGTTATAATCCCTATTAAACCCATCTACACTCATTAGTTTGTGTACTCAGGTTGGAGGTGACTGTTATTCTCACTTTGGGAGCCGCTGTGAGCTCCTTCCCAAGCCTGTCTGACGGTCCTCTGCCGCGATTGGACTGAACCAGTGCTGGTCTGATCCCTTTTGAGGCCACTCCCAGGACCTCACATGCTGTCCAGGTCGCGAACCTGACGAGTGGTGTCACACCTCTCACTCGCCCTGTCGACCCAATTCTTCCCACTTTCAACCTCCCTGGCCTGCACCTGACATTTGTTATTTTGCTATTGTTTTCTTTGTGTTATGTAGGTGCCGGAGGTATTAATCTCCAGTGAAATTTGAGTTGGTTTGTTGTGTTTCCTGTACAAGGATTGAGGTCTCACTTGTTTATGCATGTTACGTGACTCTTTTTTGGACTGAGTGTCCTCAGTCCAAGAGGGGGTGTTACTTATGTGGGGAAATTATTATAATTTGGTTTATTTTGGCATGAGAAGGAACTGATACACATATATCTAAATGACAAGACAAACGAAAACATAAAGTGACGAATTGACAAATGTTATGGTCAACTAAGATTTCGGTTTCAGATAGGTAAATCAATTTATAATACTCCGTTTTTTACGTTTGCTGTGATTCTGAAGTGCACACAGAATCTGTGGGAAATGTGGGAAACGGAAGCTAAAAGAGAGTTTTTCTCTGTAGATTAATGAAACCTGAATTTCTGATTTTTCCAGATAAAATTGACCCTAGCATTCCAACAGATAAATTAAGTTAAATAGGTTTTTGAGTCCAGCCATAATTTGCAAGATTAGCTGGCATGGTCGTTCTAACGGTGAGCGGCCCTGATGAGAATTTTTGTTTTTGTAATTTTCGTCTGTTCTTTTGTGTTTCTGTTACAGATCTCTGTTGGTTCCTTGTCTCGGTGGGTGCTTGTGAGTGGTCGTCATTGTGAGAGTTTTTGACCCAAATTACTCAATCAAGTTTTATTTCTAAAGCGCCTTACGATAATCAAAGTTGACCAAAGCATAGTGATGTAGAACATATAGCGGACGCCGAGGGAGCATGAACCGAGACAACGACCTGACAGAATCAATACGGGGAGGAATTCGAGAGCCCCTCCCGAGCGGAGGAGCTCCCGCTTTGGCCCCATCGGCCCTCCTCCATATGTACAGAGCGGGGCGTCCGGCTCCACTTTTTACCCCCAGTTAATAACCCTTCATGGACTGGTGGATGTGGACGTGGCGGCTGCGACCTTGTTATCAGCGGAAGAGCATAAAAATGGCCATGCCCGGGTGCCCGCCTAAGTCTAACTCAGCGACCTTGCCTGAGCGGACTTACCATCGAGGGTCTACATTAAAAAAACCACACCAGGACCTGATGGAACGCTCCCAGATACTTAGGACCTTTTGACGTGACTCGAAGGACCGCCTCCGCAGTTGAGGTCGAGGGGCGTGACAACTGGTACCACTGGTCACACTTGAAGCCCTGTTCTGAGAAATCTAAGTTACCTATGTAACTATAGTTCTACGAAAGGTGTGCGCCGCCCTTAGGCTGCGCTATTGCATATCTCTCGGAAGCGCCAGCTTCCCGCCCTGAGAGGATCAAAGAACTGACCGCTCCAATCATCCTTGGGGGTCCATAACCCCTGTGCCCTATAAAAGGGGGACTCTCCCTTCAATCGTCTCCTTTGAACTCAGCCATCGAAGAGAGGTCGTGCCTGCTGGGCCCGTTGCTAAGGGCGGCGCACACCTTTCGTAGAACTATAGTTACATAGGTAACTTAGATTTCTACGTCAATGGTGTGCTTGCCCTTAGGCTGCGCTATTGCATAAAGCAACGCGCAGCCGTGGCCGACCAATGTACTCCCAGCAGGCATGGACTCGCACGATTGGAGCGGGCCCGGGGCAACGCCATGCGTCCCAGGGAGCGGCTAAACGCTCACTAGGTAGCAGGGGCCCACGGGCAGAGTAAGGGGCAACCAATAGCCGTTAACAACGCCAGCGGTTCTCACCCAGACAAAAAACCAATGGGGGACGTCCGCACTAGCCGCCTCTCCCAAGAGCGCTAGTGCAGACCCACCCTAGATAACGAGGGTGCCCAAAGCCGCCTCTCCCAAGAGCGCCGGTCACCCGAAGAATAAGAGTGTACGTCCAGTTCGGCCAGGCCGCCTCTCCCAAGAGCGCCTGAAGCACCGAACCAAACCAAACCAGGTCATCCCTTCCCGGACCCACCCTGGGCTCGGGGGGGGATTCACGACCGTCCACCACCCAAAACAATGTGGGCAACTGAACCCGCAGCAACGTCCTGCAGATAAGACTGCACAAACGTTGAAGAGGACGACCAAGAGGCTGCCATGCAGACCTCCTCAATCGAAGCGCCACGGAGTAGTGCCGTAGAAGCCGCCACTCCACGTGTGGAGTGAGCCCTGACCGCTGTCAGCGGAGGGAGTCCTTGTGCCTCATATGCAGTGCGGATGGCAAGGCATATCCAGTGGGCCAAACGTTGAGAGGACAATGGGGCACCCTTGTTCCTTACCCCAAAGCCCACGAACAACTGATCGGAGCGTCTGAAATTGGCAGTCCGTTCAAGATAGTGACGTACCGCCCTGATCGGGCAAAGGCGGTGTCGTCGTTCATCCCCCACCGACGCATGCGGAGGGGGAAAGAAGGGTCTAATTCTGATCACCCTCGACCTGAAGGCGGATGTAATGACCTTCGGCTGAAAAGCCGGGTTGGGCCAGAGTTCCATCAACCCATCACCCTCAGGCAGGGACATGCAGGAGGGGTGCACAGAGAGCGCACAGAGATCACCCATCCTCTTAGCCGACGTAAAGGCTAACAGGATCGCAGTCTTGTAGGACAGACAATCCATCCCTGCCTGGCGAATGGGTTCAAATGGGGGTCCCGAAAGGCCCTCCAGTACAATCTGAAGGTCCCAGTTTGGGACCGGGCGGCGCACGGGCGGTCTAAGCCTACGAACGCCCTGGAGGAACCGCTTCACCAAAGGGTGACTGCGAGCAGTGTGAACTCCGAACCCCACATGCCCAGTAACAATGGCCGCTGCAAAAACCCCTAGGGTCGCAGCGGCCCTCCCTTTCTCCAGTAATCCCTGGAGAAAATTGAGTATGTCCTGTATGGAACAGGATATAGGGTCTAGGTTCCTCTCTGAACACCAGTCAGAGAAAAGGCGCCAACGGACCCTGTACGCTCTGGTTGTAGACGGGGCCCGAGCACCCTGAATTGTGGCAACAACTGAGGGGGGGAGGCCAAAGTTCAGCAACTTCCCCCTTTCAGCCTCCAGACCACCAGCCTGCGTCCCAGTATCGGGCGCGACAGAAGAGCTCCCCCTGCCTGAGTCAAGGCGTCCGGTCTGTCCGGGAGGGGCCACGGATCCCCTTGTGCCATGGACACCACGTCGGGGTACCACCTGGCACTCGGACTGTCTGGGGCTATGAGCAGGATGAGTGCGCCCTCTGACCTCACTCTGTGGAGCAGAGGCGCAATGAGGCGCAGGGGAGGAAACGCGTAAAGCAGGCCGGACGGCCATGGTCGATGAGCCATGGCATCCACGCCGAGAGGAGGCCCGTCTGTTGACCTGAGCGAGAACCAAAGTGGGCACTGTGCGTTCTCTGCATTGGCGAAAAGGTCGGCCACCGGTCTGCCGAACCGGAGCCACACCTCCGCCGCGACCTCGGGCGCCAGGCCCCATTCGTCCCGTAAGGCGCCCCCTCTGGACATCCTGTCCGCGCCGACATTGCGGGCTCCGGGAATGTGGCGCGCTTTCAGAGAGGCTAGGTGAGTGCTTGCCCAGTTGAGCACCTCCGCTGCCAACCTGTGCAGAGCGGGTGACCTGGTCCCCCCCTGCCTGTTCAGGTAGGCCACCACTGTGGTGTTGTCTGACCGAACCAAGACGTGGTGACCCCATAGATGAGCAGCAAAGTGTAGGAGGACTTTCTGCACCGCTTCCATCTCTAGGAGGTTGATGTGTCTCGGAGGCGGGGGCCAAACACCGCTCGCCGTGAGATGGCCCATTACACCGCCCCAACCGGTCAGGGAGGCGTCCGTGAACACCTCTGTGTAATGGAGCACGTGGCCCATTGGGACCCCCTGACGGAGGCGCTCCGGGTCCAACCAGAATTCTACGTCGGACCTTGCGGCGGGGGACAACCGTGCCGACCTCACGTCCGTCCCTCTGCGGGACTCGAGGCGTGAGAACCAGCGTTGGAGACCTCTCATGTGCAGCAGCCCCAGTCGAACCACTGGGTGGGCTGACGCCATCATGCCGAGCAGGGAGCGGATTTGTCGCGGTGCAACCCACGGGCCATCCAACACCCGCTGTCCCAGATCCAGAATCACTGACTGCCTTTCCAGGGAGAGGGAGGCCCTCATGTCCCTGGAGTTCAAGCGTAGACCCAAATAGCCCAAATCTTGGGTCGGAGACAGTCGACTTTTCTCCTGATTTACGACCAGTCCCAGCCGAGAAATGTGCCTCAGCACCTCGGCCGTATGGGCTTCGGCCTCTTGTGGGGAGGAGGCCAGAATAAGCCAATCGTCGATATAAGTCAGGATTCTGAGACCTCGACGACGAAGCGGTTCTAGCGCTGCCTCCACACACTTGGAGAAGGTGCGTGGAGCCAGGGAGTAGCCAAATGGGAGGCGGCAATACTCGTAGCATTTGTCCCCGACTGCGAACCGGAGAAACTTCCTGTGCGCTGGGGCAATGGGGATGTGGAAGTATGCGTCCATGAGATCCACTGAAGTCATCCAATCTCCGGGTCTGACGCATTGCAGCAGCTGCTGCACCGTGAGCATGCGGAAAGGCCTCTTCACAATGCAGTGATTGAGAACCCGCAGGTCCAGAATGGGCCGCACACCGCCGCTCTTTTTGGGAACGAGGAAATACGGGGAGTAAAACCCCGTCCTCGCTCTGATTGGGTCCACCTCTGCTATGGCACCGCGCTGTAGTAGAGAAACCACTTCCCTTGTGAGCGCGGCGCTCTCGGCTGAGTTGCGTAACCTCGTCTTGAGGATACCGCGAAAGCCTGGAGGTCTCCGGGAGAATTGTAGGGCGTATCCCCTTCTGAGCATCCTGTCCAACCAGGGAGCTCCGAGAAGCCCTGCGCTTTCCCAGATTTGGTAAAACTCTGTCAAGGGTCGTACCACGACACTGAATAAGAGCGGGGAAACGGGCCCGCCCACCGGCTCCGCTCTCGGCAGTGCGCCGCGGCGTGGGGGGCCCTGCTCGAAAGGGCAGACGCTCCCGGGAGAGAGCAGACTCATCGGTCGAGAGAGGAGTGCGCTCAGATCTACGCCGCTTGGCGGGGATTCCCAGCGGGGGCGATTGAGAGCGTGGGGGGAGTGTACGGGAAGAGGTTCTACCTACTGACCTACACCGTTGCCCCGCGGCTTTTAGAAAAACAGACTGACGAGCTGTAAAAGCATGGGGCAATGAAGTGCTTGACAAACTGTCATAACGCCGTTTCTCTCTCCCACACCTCAGTGGCAGAGAGTTAGAGCGCGGAGCAGGGCACTGAGCAGCGGCAGCAGAGCCAACCACAGACCTGCTCCTACTCAAGCCACCTTTCTCCCCCACGTCCGCTGTCTTAGAGACAGTCGACCAATCACCGTCGAGGAACCGTACATTAGGTCTGGACCTCGCCGTCATAGCAGCATTAAGCTTACATTGACTCATGTAAGACGGTGCGCTCGCTGTAAACACAGCAGAAGTGTCACGGGGAGTGGCTCGTGCACGCGCTCGAGTGCGAGAGTCAGAGCGTGTTTCGCACACGGCCTTGACAGGCAGCAGAGTGGAGTGACAACGAGAGTTCAGCGGAGCCTCCTGAGCCTCGCTGACTTTAACCACTTTCCCACTCCGAGTGGCAATAGGCAAACTCGTAATGCTTTCAGCATGAAAGGAATACGAAGCAGGCTCTTTAGTGGAGTAACGGGCCGAGCGGCCTTTATTCACATTTTTAACCCCCCCTCTTCCTGCTCCTCTCCTGGAGCCCGGAGCGGGACGGCGGTCACGTCTCGGGCTGGGATCATCGCTGCGCTGACGATCCGGACCCTGGGGGCGTCGAGGAGCTGCACGCGAAGAGGAGGCGGGGCCACGGCGAGGAGGAGATCTGCCTCGTCCACCTCGATCCAAGCGCCGTCGTGAAGAGCCCTGTTCGCGCTGAGGGCGAAAATGCCGGGCCAACTGCGCTGAAGCTTTGGCGGCGGTCTCCAGGCGATCCACCATAGCCTGAATGCCGGGTCCAAAGAGGGAGGACTGGTCGAGTGGCAGGCTGAGCAGACTGCGTTTATCAGCCTCCTTTAACGTGGACAACCCCAGCCAAAGATGGCGGCAGCCGACCTGCGCAGCGCACATGGTCCGACCACCGTCGAGGGCAAGGGCTTGCGACATGCGAGCGAAGGTCGCCGTGGTGGTTTCAGCTTCCACAATCTCATCATGAGAAAGCTGGTCACGGCCGCGGACCAGTTTGTCCAGAGAGGCGGTGAGCAAGGCCATATTGTTTGCTAGCGCCACGACCTGTGCAGCGTTAGCATAACAGCGGTTAAGGATGGAGGCGGTGAACCTATCCCGCTCTGAGGGAAGGTCCACTCTACCGCCGGGCCAGAGAGAAGAGGACGGGAGCAGGGACATTCTTATCCCGTCCTCGATGGTGGGGACGCCTTTCGGTTGACTCCAACCCTCCACCGTAGCGTACACACCGTACGCGAGGGCCGGTGTACGGGCGGAGTAGGGACGTTCCCAGTCACGCCTGGCGTAGTGGAGGAGCGAGTCCACGCGAGGGGCTACCACCACCGGGCGCTGCCTGTCGCGGGCGTTCCCAAACAGGTCGCGGAACAGGTCCGACGCTGGGGCTGGAGGTTGAGGAGGCATCTTCAGCTCCATTCGGGCCGCAGCAGAAGCGATGAGGCCGGGGAGGCGATCCATGGGATAGCGCTCACGGGGCTGCACATCCTCAGTGAAGATGGAGAGCGCATCTTCATCGAACAGGCGTTGCTCATCGTTTTCATCGCCAGCAGCCCAATCCCTTCTAGGAGCGGGCGAAGGCGGCGGGCTCCTCTCCTGCATGGGGGAAGCAGGAGGCGGGCTCCGCTCCCGCACAGGGGGAACTGGAGCCAGGGAGTCACTCGAAGCATCCGAGTCCTGATCGGATATCTCCGGTGAGGCAGGAGCCAGAAAGGCGCGACGCCGCTCGCGCTCCTCCCGGGGGAGTGCGAGGCAGGCGGCGCAGTCTTCAGCGGAGTGGCGCCGGCCCAGGCACAAGAAGCAGCGGACGTGCTGATCCTGAGCGAGGAGCGGCGCCGCGCAGGAACCGCACACCCGTAGCTTGACGCCGGAGGGCGACGGGGTTTCAAGCGCTGGAGTGCGGTGAGTCATTTTTCTTCTTCCTTCTTGTTCAGATCCAGATCTCAGAGTAAGCTGAGAGAAAAAGGAGACGATTGAAGGGAGAGTCCCCCTTTTATAGGGCACAGGGGTTATGGACCCCCAAGGATGATTGGAGCGGTCAGTTCTTTGATCCTCTCAGGGCGGGAAGCTGGCGCTTCCGAGAGATATGCAATAGCGCAGCCTAAGGGCAAGCACACCATTGACGTAGAACACAGGCTTACATTGGACTCATACGCATCCCAGACGGTTGACACATCCTGCTGAATATGATAGTGGGTCTAACAGCCCCACTGAAGGGGGTGGGGAACACCAACCCCAACCCAGACGGTCACAAAGACATAAAAAAGACTAACAAATATGGACTTAAGGCCTGGGTTTTAAAACCAGGACCTTTAAGGTGTCCATACGGGGTGTGGGGCCTGACACTTGCTCTTTGCTTGCTCATCATACCAACAGTATTAAAAATAGACGATCCACATAGTGGTGAGGGACGGGTCAGAGGACACCCTATCAAAGAATTGAAATTGGCCCTCTACAAGGTATACAAAGACGTAGGTAAAACACCTGGAGAAAATCTGGTCATCTACTGCAACAATGCAGGTACAATGTTGGTGAAAATGGGAGAAGCAGTGTCGGACCAACACACCCTAGACTGGATCACCCATTGTACAGAAAAAAAAAAAAAGATAAAAACATGGGAAAACAAAGAAGGAACAAATTACGCTGTTTTGAAACCTGTGATTTATGATGTATCTAACATGTCTGTTTCCACAGAGGGAGATGGATCTAGGAAGCGACGGTCTTTCAATACGGGGGGGTCATACACCAGGAGAGAATAAATGGGTAAAATTAGCTAAGCACACGGCCATGATTACCAACTCAACCCTGCAGGTGGGAAACCGTACCCTCGGTCAATCATACGTACCTTTCTCTGATGACGGCGGCCGTAAGCCCCTGTTCGGAGATGGGAAAGGATTTATCGCCACGCTGATCCCTATGATCGGTGTGGCGTCCTCCATGCAGCGTCTAAATGAGGTATGGTGGATCCTGGAGGACCTAACTGAGGTAATAGGCGACATCTTGGACCAAATGGAACGGAGTCCAGAACTTAAGGCAGTGGCTGTTGTGGCTATGCAAAATAGAGTGGCGTTGGACGCCCTGTACGCTGAACAGGGTGGTATGTGCGCAGCAGTGGGCCTTGACCACTGCTGTACATATATTCCCAACGACACTGGCAATTGGACAGCCATTAAAAATAAAGTAAAGGAACTCAAAGACTTCCTCGCGTCTCAAGAAGACCAGGGTCCTCAGTAGACCTGGCTAAATTGGTTAAATTCCGGTTCCTGGATCCATATCCTTCAAAAGGTGGGTATTCTTATAAATGTAATACTCTTGTTTTGTTGTGTTTTGTTGTGTTGTGCCTCTCATTCGCAGCATGGTCTCCAGGGCTCTGGGTTCCACTGGGGGCATCTATACGATGGGTGATGCGTCCCAGGGGGACACGGAGCTCGGGACAAGGGAAACGCCAGAAGGGGGTGGTCCCAGCCTGTACTTGGAAAGAGTACGGCAGGCTTTGAAATATGAATGGAACGACCCCCGACAAGGCTGTGATGGAGAATATTGTGGTGGAGATAATATCTGAACAACACTGTTCGGTGTTGTTGCGCTTGCTGTGTTTTGTGTGCAGGAATGTTTATTTTTGTGTCAATCAGAGACGGTCCCAGGGGAACGTAAAAGTTGACATGTACCGTTGACACGGAATAAAAAACAGCTAAGTTCCGCCTGGAAAGATTAGTAAGCGGAAGTTACACATGGAGAGAGAGAGATGATTTTGAAACCACTCAGCGGCTGGTTGAGTATGCCCTACATAAAGTGAACATGTTTTTTTGGTGTTATAATATGTGAAATTGTACTGTGATTTTTGATACAGGCTGTACTTTTGTGAACTTGAAAATATTATGGTTTTGTTGTCCTCCTTTGGGAGGTCAAAAAGGGGGTCTGAAGAGATATAATATTTTTATACGATGTTTTGTTCCTTTGGCTATTTAGCAAACTAACCAAAAGTTGTCATTCAGTGCAGTAAGGTGTGGTTTCCCCAGTCCTTTGTTTCAAGGAAAGATTAAAAGACACAGCAACCCCCACCCGGTCCACTGGCCACTTGGACAGAAGGGGTCAAATTACGACGGAACTGAATGGACAGCTTTGGGGAGCCAATGGGAACGATGACAACACTACATGTGGTCTTAGACTCATAAATCTTGTGGACAATGGAATGAGTGGAGTGCTGTGCTTCCCCAAGGAAGCTGCAGTCTGACCATGGGAACGATTGGAGGCAGACTCACAATGGATAGGAAAAACAGAATTCTGTATTAAGATGACATGTTAGGGAAATAAACGTTTAACTTGTTTAACTCCTTGATGTGTCATCAATTCCTGGTATTTAATTATTAGTTTATGTAGAGTAGTTTTTGACGACTCTCAACTCCTCCTCCAGTTTGAATACGCGGTGTTGTCAATTAAAGGTAATGTTAAATAGGGAAAAAGTAACCTCCGTCGTAGCGATACTATTTTATGGTGTACAACGACAACACAGGAAAACGGCTGTTTTCTTTAATTGCAAACGGCCTATAGTTGGTGCAGCATAAATTATATTGTGGTAACTACAGTAGCTGTCCACTTGTTTTATGGTCAATATCTCTGTAATGGCTGGACCTTACCACATAAAACAAAGACGTATCACAAAGTTCATTTGAGCCGAGAGAGACGACTTTGAACTAAGGTCACATGACTGTTCATAAAGGCGTCCAAAAGTGGAGACAATATTCAAAATGATGCGCCTGACGTTGGTCAGAGGAAAGGACTTCCAGTCACTTTCAAAACATGAGGGAAAACATTTGGAGATTTTCTGTTTGGAGATTTATTTCCAAAACTGTGTATCTCTCCATTAAGTTGTATCACCCCTTAATCTTCAACTCAAATTATGACTTAATATTATAGGATGTTGTGAACACATTTGAGCTGAAGGTTATAATGCAGGGGTGGCCAACTAGTCAGACACCAAGAGCCGAAATGTTCAACCTTGATCATGTGAAGAGCCACAAAGACACCGAGCATTTGCGAGATCCAGGGGCGGTAGTTTATTGTGATTAAATATAATGTGACCGTTATATATATGCCTGGTCTTTTTCCTTAATTTTTTCAATAATTGTATTGGGTTTAATAGTTTTACTTCTCCCCAGGTTGATATAAATGTATATTAAATACACAGACATTTTGTGCTGTTCTGACTGGGATAGAGTTTGTTTTTTGGATTTTTAATGCTGAAGTGTGTTAGGCCCAATCTTAATTCTACCCCTTAGCCCTCCTTAGCCCGTTACCTTGTTTTGCACGTTCAAGAGAGATGAAGAGATGTCCCAATTCTATTTGCGGCGCAGGTGAGGAAGAGGGCCAATACAGACGAAGGGGCGGAGGAGTTTGACAAAACACGGAAATAAGCTGTGAAATAAATTCATGAACATCATCAATAAGCACTCTTACAACAATTATAAAGTTGCAGAACGCGTCGTTCATGACTTTATTCGCTTTGTGCAAGAGTCCATTAAACTTTGTGCAGGAGTCCATTAAACTTTGTGCAAGAGTCCGTTAAACTTTGTGCAAGAGTCCGTTAAACTTTGTGCAAGAGTCCGTTAAACTTAGAAGCAGCAACACACGTAGCGCGGATGAAGCCGAAATAGATGAAAATCTGTAGGGTTTGGGCTGAGGCCGAGTCCTGTTGTTTATAAGTCCTTTAGATGGCGCCAAACACCTCAATGGCTCACCTCAAGTAGATACCATAGACTGTATAAAGAATAGACAGCTCCTCCTCACTCCTCCCCGTTTACCAAAATGACCACGTTCGTGGGGGAAATCATGGCGGATTTACAGACTCCTCCTCTCCAGCTCTAACGAAGCATGTTCCTAAAAAGGGCATAAGGGAGGGATCATGACTGTAGACCCCGCCCTGCTTGGCCCTCGCGGGGCGTGTAATGGGCGTGTATTTCTGTTGTAACGCACCCATGGCCAGGCTGCGACGTAAACGGCCTGTCAATCAAAGTCAGGCTCTCATTAATTATGCAAGATTTCGAAAATTTATTTCTACGATAAAAACCCTGGTGCCCCATATTGTTTTTAACCCAGCGTAATCACAGGAGGAATATCTAGCTCTAGCCACTTCTAAACCATTAGGCACCGGGCATTAAAGTTGTTTTTAACGTGTCTAAAGTCCAATGCATTGCAATGGGGGAATAGCGGTCATATGGAGGTACTACAGCAAAGGTGGAGCAATGGCGGCCTCCAGTGTTGTAGTCAAAAAGCAGAGCAGTCAGCGGCCATTGGTAGATACACTTTCAAGTATGCTATGATAAATGACATTTGAATAACAGACGGCTTTAATTACAATAAACCAGGGATATGGCCTTGGGCTCATGTGCAAGCTGTCAATATCTATAGGCTAATAAATCCAACTCTTCACCAAGCACTTTAGACAGGAACTTGGCCACATACACTTGGCTTATTGTTTTCGGACCCCTGTGGAATATCTAGTATCCTGATATTTTGGCGGCGGCTCCAATTCTCCAAAACGATGCATTTCTCCTGTAGTTTCTTATGATTAGCAGCGAGAGATTGGTAGGAATTCTCATGAGCCATGAGCCTGTCAGAAGTGTCGCTGAGGGACTGCTCTATGCCCGTCTGTGTGTCAGCTGCTTCTGCCTGCATTGAAAATAGTCTCTTGACTTTTTCCGTCGCTCGTCATGAACAGTTTTCATGGGGGACTTCCTGGTTAGCTAAACATGTGATAGGACGCGCGGTGGCCAGCTCCTGCACAAATTTCATTATCCACTATTTTTGGTACATCTATTTTACTTTTAACACTTTGGCTTCGCATTAGAACCTACAACAACCTGTTTTCTTCCCACTTGTTGCAAGATTGCAATGCCTAAACCTACTAAAAACGTAAGCGTCCCTCCGCCTCGACAGAGGCCTGCTGCTAACTCTACGTCCACGCCTCCAGGTGAATCCTCGCCGCAGCCTGCGTCGCACACAGAGCAGCCTCGGGCGCTTAGCATGCAGCTAGCCGAAGCCGATGCTACTGCCCTCACGACGGATTTGCTCTTTTCTCTCCGGGAGGAAATTAAGACTATGTTTAAGGTGGAACTGCAAATGGCTTTGGGGGAAAACCTTACAGTGATTAAATCTGAACTACGTGCTTTTAAAACCCAAATTTCATCTGATATCGCTACCATGAAACAAGACTTTGCGGGACTGAAGGGCACCGTCACGGATATGGAACAGTCTCTTTCCACCTGCACTGATGATATTATCTCCCTTCGCAACCAAATGCATAATATGGCTGAAAACGTGGTCAAGCTGGAGAACAAATGCGAAGATTTGGAGTCCAGGTCCCGAAGAAACAATTGTTACACTTGTCATCAAAGAAGAGGCAACTTGACGATTTTCAGTTGGTTTATTGTCTACAGACAACGGCAGGCATCTCTCTTTGGTCACGTTCACAAAAGGCATCATACAGTGTACCACAACTTGTCTTGCTCGCGAGACTTTCACCACCCATATTGAATGACGAGCGCCCACTTGTGGCGCAAAAGCGCTATTGCTTTTACCGATTAACTAGATTTACTTACAATATACTTTTAGAATTATGTAAGCTATCAGGATCCAATTAATAAGAAATTTTATGGGGGTGTACACTTTTACTTATTCCTACACAATATTTGTATTGTGGGGGTCTTTGAGAGTCACTCTCCATCCTGTGATTATGTGTCGAATCTTTTGATGGAGGCCTTTTCGCTGACCAAACCGCCGCTTGTGGACCGTGCACACCGTTCACTGGCACCCAAACCTGGTCCGGGTGACCGCCCTCGCGCTATTGTGGCGAGGCTGCATTACTACGCGGACGCTGTCAACATTCTCCAGAAGGCCAGGGAGCTGCATCGTATCGGAGTGAGAGACATGACCATCTCCATTTTCCCCGACTACACCGCGAAGACGGCCCGTGCTCGTGCTGCTTTTAATGATGTGCGTCGCCAACTACGGGACATTGAGGGAGTCCGATTTGGCATCATACATCCAGGCGAGTTACGCATCACGTATGAGGGAGTGCAGCGTGATTTCACTTCGCCAGGGGAGGCTAATGTTTACGTTAAGACATTGACCAGATAACCGATCACATAATGATCAACACCACTACTATTGTTCTGGATTTGTGTATGGCTCATTTGGTGAGTTATGACTGATTATGATAAGGTGTACACAGTAGTTTATATAACAGTGGTGTAATCATTTGTATTTTTGTTTTTGTTGAACCCAAACATCCTTTTAATTTATTTTCTTTTTAATTCATTTTCTTAAAAAATATATATATATATATATCTTTTTTTATTTAATTATTATTATTAGGCTGGTGAGACGAAATTTCTCACCAGCTGTTTAAATGTACTACTCCTTGGTTTTCCTGCAGAATAAGCTCAAACATGGCTCAATAGAATCTAGAGAAATGGAGCTACATTTTCAAGCCAGCTTTTTTTGATAACGTTTACAGTTTTCACATAGCGCCCCCACAAAAAACATGCTTTTTTCCCATACCTTCGACAACCCCTCGCAGGCATGCACTCTATCCAATCTGGATCATATTTGGCTGACATAAGGCCTCTTATGGTATGGATCCATAGAGCTCAATAACTGCACGGTGCTCACCACTATAGCGCCACCTATCTATACCTTGAAACATTTTAGTTTGTACAATTTATATGAAACTTTGCAGGTATATTCTACACATTAAATCGAACACAAAAATATATTACATGTGTTTGATATTTTCGAAGGTGTGGGCGTGGCAATGACGCACAGGAAGTCGGCCATTTTAACTTTTAACCTCTTAACTCCCACCTGAACCAAGTACACTTCTTTGTGTGCTGTGTTTTCACCTGCACTTACGTCTCATTTCTGTAACTGTTTTTGACGCTTTTTTTCAAGAAGCTTTAAGATATGGGTCAAGACGAACTGGCGAAAATGTGCTCGGTTAAAGTGGGGGTTAACAGATTAAAATGGCACCCCCACAAAAAAAGGCCTTTTTGCAGTACATTTCACAACCCCTCGCAGGCATGCACTCTATCCAATCTGGATCATATTTGGCTGACATACGGCAACTCACGGTCTGAACAGACAGAGCTCAATAACTGCACAGTGCTCAACACTATAGCGCCCCCTATCTATACCTTTAATATTGCAGTTTGGATTATTTATCTCCCACTTTGCCGGTATATTCTACACAATAAACTAAACAAAAATAGATATTACATATACATCATATTGTGTAAGATGTGGGCGTGGCCAGGGTAAACGTGTTCCTGAGAGCATCATTATTACCCATGATAACTGGCACATTCTTTGTCCCTTTGAGTTTTAAATGTAATCACTTATACACCAGATGGCCCTGAATCTTTTTACATGAACACAAAAATGATCCATGCTATAGCGCCCCCTGCTGCAAAGAGCAAGAGTTAGTAGAGAGAGAGCACACAGGTTTTGTGTGAGGCCGAGGGGAGAGCAGGTTTGGGCGAGAGCGGGGGCGGTTGCAAAGGAGGCGGTCGCAAGGGGGGGCTGCGCCAGGGGCGAGGGCCTACATCGCCGCTTGCGGCTTTAATTATTATTATTATTAAAGCCATTTCTAAGTCTACTATATGTGTGCCATATATCTGTTTATTAATGTGCAGGAACGGCTATGTTTTGTTGGTTAATGTTTCGCTATACAGCCGGAAGGTCTATTCATTTTTTGATCACTCCGTTTAGGAGTTTGCACTGCCGTCTCTATCGTTTGGGGATGGGACCATTTGCTGTGCGGGTGGGAAAAGGGAGGGATTGGTTTAGATGGGGTTCAGAGTCATGTGTAATTTTGGGGTGTTTGCTTTGTTGTCGTTTTTCTTGTTCTTGTGGTGCTTGGTTGTCTCCCCCCCCTCCCCCTCCCTGTTTATATTTCTTTTCTTACTGGGCAAAATAAGACTTATTGATGACCAATGTTTCAGACCAAAAAAGTGGCATTAGATTTTTAACTTGGAATGTTAAAGGTTTGAATAGCCCCATTAAACGTTCAAAAATAATTGCACATTTGAAACGCCTCAAAAGTGATGTAATATTCCTTCAGGAAACTCATTTGCGAGATAAGGATCATGTTAGGCTCAGGTATCCATGGGTTGGACATGTATTTCATTCTACTTTTAACTCCAAAGCCAGAGGGGCTATTTTGATAAGTAAAAGTGTGCAGTTTACAATGACAAATTTAGTAGCTGACAAAAATGGGAGATACTTGATTGTTGTTGGCTCTATGTATAATCATCCTGTATTACTAGTTAATGTATACGCTCCCAATTTTGACGACCCAAGATTTACAGATAGACTATTAAGTAGCCTTCCCTCTCTTGATACTCACCTTCTAATAGATCTGAATTGCGTCATGGATCCTGTACTGGATCGCTCAAATCCCAAGACTATGGCTCAATCATCTATGTCGAGATCAATCTCCGAATTTATGTTTCAAAACGGATTTTTAGAACCTTGGAGGTTTTATAACCCTAATGCAAAAGCATATTCTTATTATTCTCGGGTACATCAGTCATTTTCACAAATTGATTATTTCTTTATTGATGGTTCTCTTATCTCTAAAGTGACTTCTGCTGAGTACCATCCAATTGTTATTTCTGACCATGCTCCACTCAGTGTTGACCTTAAATTATTAGATCGGCCTCTTTTTTCCTCACCCTGGAGGTTCAATTCGTCACTACTATCTGATGAGAAATTCAATACTTTTATCAAAACTAAAATTGATGAGTTTATTGTTTTTAATAAGTGTGACACAGTTTCATCCTCCCTGTTATGGGAATCTATGAAAGCTTATTTGCGTGGACAAATCATCTCCTTTTCTGTTCACTCTAATAAAGAACGTAGAGCTAGGCTTAAAACATTAATGAGCAAAATTTCAGATATAGACAGGCAGATTATAAGTAATTCAACTCCTACTCGCCACAAACAACGTCTAGATTTGCAGACCGAATTTGACTTACTTTCTACACACGATGCTGAACGCCTCTTGCTCTGGACACGTGCAACTCATTATGAGCATGGTGATAAACCTAGTAGGCTCTTGGCTCATCAACTCAAACGCCAAGCAGCGTCTAGATTAATACCACAAGTTAAGAATCCATTAGGAAACTTAGTTTCTGATTCAAATGCAATAAATGAGGTTTTTAAAGAATATTATTCAACTTTATACAAGTCTGAATCTACGGCCAATGCTTTTGACTTAACATCTTTTCTTGAAGATCTTTCTGTACCCACAGTCGATCCAACTATGGCTAAACAGCTCGATGCCCCTCTTCAACTGGCAGAAATTTCTCATGCCATCAATACAATGCGCAATGGTAAGGCACCGGGTCCAGATGGATTTTCTGCAGAATTTTTAAAAACATTTACAGAGAAAATAGCCCCAATTTTGCTTTCTGTATATAATGAATCTTTAGACCGGGGCACATTGCCTCCTACTCTCTCTCAAGCTGTTATTACCGTTCTTTTGAAGAAAGATAAAGATCCTCTATCCTGTGCCTCATACAGACCTATATCACTTCTTAATGTGGATGTCAAGATTCTCGCTAAAGTTTTAGCAGGTCACTTAGAAAAAATTCTTCCTTCAATCATTTCCGAAGAACAAAATGGTTTCATTAAAGGTCGCCAGCTTTTTTACAATGTTTGTACACTGTTAAATGTTATTGCATCCCATCATTCCAACACTAACTCAGAAGTAGTCATCTCAGTCGACGCTGAGAAAGCATTCGATCGAGTGGAATGGGCAGGTGAGGAAACTGCTTTTGCAGAGGTTCACATTGAGTGGTGGACTTTCCCTACCTAACTTTTTATACTATTATTGGTCAGCTCATATTCATAAATTGACATACTGGCTTCAGTCACACGAATTGTTATGGTGTAAACTGGAATCCCAGTCATGTACTTCGTCATCACTCGAGGCTCTGGTGTCCTCTTCACTTCCGATTACCTTTGCTCGTTTCACTAAGAATCCTGTAGTGCTATCCACTCTTAAAATATGGTCACAATACAGAAATCATTTTAAATTGACTTCCGCATCAATAACAATGCCCATTGTAAACAATCATTTGTTTCCACCTGGTTTTGCTGATGCTACCTATGTATTGTGGAACAACTGTGGTGTTAGAACTTTTAAGGATCTATTTAAAGATGGCACTTTTCAAAGCTTTTCTGATTTGTCCTCTGAGAACAAGCTTCCTGCGATTCATTTGTTTCGCTATTTTCAGATACGACACTGTATATCTTTTTTCATCTTACCCTTCTCTTCCAAATACCCAACCATGGGAAGAACTGTTACTTCTTAAACCTAATAAGAAGTCGATTATATCTGTTATATATAAACAACTTATGGACTTGGATACGTACACAACATCTAAAGTTAAAACATCTTGGGAACGTGAACTAGGAATAACTATTTCGGATCAACAATGGGAAAAGGCAATAGCAACTATTCGATCTAGTACACCGTCGGCAAGGTTACAACTTATTCAATTTAAAGTATTGTACAGAGTTCATTACTCTAAGTCGTGCCTGTCAAGAATCTATCCAGAGATAGTAGATGAGTGTGAAAGATGTCATACAAGCCCATGCGACCTGAGCCACACTTTTTGTGCCCAACGCTTCATAATTTCTGCTCTAAAAATTAAAGTTGATTTGAATCCTTATTTAGCTATATTTGGTATTCCAGTAAACTCTGTTTTAACTAACTCTTTGCATTCAAAAATATTGCGAGACGAAAAAGTTTGCTTTTTTGGAAATCGCCTAAAGCACCTTTAATATCTCAGTGGTTTCACGATGTTTTATCATTTCTTAAAATGGAGAAAATAAATCTCGCAATGAAAGGAAAAGAGGTAAAATTCGAATATAAATGGGTTCCTTTATTGAATATTGTAAATCACTTCAAGATTCAAGAGATTCAAGATTGCTTTATTTGTCAAACCATGACTGATTCGAAATTCTATCAATATCTATTCAAACCTTGCCTTCCGATTAATCCCCCCCCCCCCCCCCCCCCTCCTTTCCTTTCCTTTTTTGTGTGTGTTGGTGTGTGTGGACGTTTACATGTTTATACATTTATTTATTTAAAAAATGAACAGTTTTCATGTCCGCCTTGGTTGTCTCCTGCAAGGATCAGATCTCGTTGCGTATTTCTTTGCCGAAGCCCTCCATTTCTGTCTGTCCTTTTCTTATTGTTCATAGATCAGCGAAAGCTAGTGTCAATTATCTGAAAATGTCTGTTTACTATCCCCCTGAATATTGTATGCTAACTGTAGAAGAGGTCACTGGGCCTTGAGGGGCAATAAACAGGCGTCCTGTTTATTGGCCAGAGGCAGGCAGCCTTCGTCCCTCTGCTAAAGAATGTATGCTAATCTCGATCAAAGGTGAAAAGTCACTGGGCCATAAAGAGTGGTCAGGAAGGAGCTGATCAGATCTCCAGATGGTGAGATAAGGCTTTGATGTGAGTCAGGATGGCCAACTGGAGCGTCCTGAAGTGTGAGTGTGGCTATGCATTGAGTAGGAGGGGCTAACAGGCAGAGAATTACCGAGGAGGAAAATGTTGTGGTGAGACTTTTTCCTAGCAACTGAACGAATAACATGTAACTTGTAACTCACCATCTAAGAATAAAGTGCCTTCTGAGAACTCGTAACCTTTCTGATCTATCTGTTTTTTACAACGAGGCGAGGAGTCAGATAGCGGCATTTTTGGGCCTTTAGCTCTTTATTTTTTTATTCATACTAGGCTACGTACTGTGTTTGCTAGCACCTCATAGATACAGAATGCATCGCGTCATAGAAGGGGGCGTGGCCTCGCCGAGGGGGGAACACAGTTTTTCACTTTTTTTTGCCATTTACTGGCGTAATAAAAATGTATTTATCAAATACAAATAAAGTCAAGTGTAAATCGGGCCCGTATGGATGTTTTTCACAACAGATTGTTCTGTAGAAGTGAAAAAACAACAGTCGTAGCAAGCGCTAGCTAGCGTTAGCATGATGCTAACATTCTCCATTATGTCATTCTGGGCTGTTGAACCACTTTGCTCCTCACCATGTTGTCTCTTTATTAAGTAGAACAATATATTGATAATTCAGTATTTGTTAAAGCAGTTTTTAAATAATTGGATTTTCTCGTCTTCAACTGCTTCTAACATGACCATATAAGGGCGATTCCAGAGACGCCGTCATGAGGAATTACCATGGTAACGTTACATTACGAACATTCCATTCTGAACTCCTTTGCCAAAGAATCTCTGGTGATGCTCATTACAGGTCCAGACCCAGTCAGACGCGATCAGAGGTAACACTTTCACCCGTGCATCAGAAGATTAACTTGTTTTTGCATTACCAACTCTGAGATCGAATATCTGAGAGAATGGATCGTCCAGACCGTCGCCAAAGCTTGAAACCTCAAGCTGTAAATATTAACGAGACTCAAAGACCAAAGATGTTGGAAGAGGCAGCGTCACTGGATAGAAAGGTCCCGATCGCAGTAAGCAACTTGCTTGAGACCTGTGCAGGTGAACCAACCAATGAAGAAATGGCTTTAAATCTGAATGACCCAGAAGTGGCCATGGTACCTGCAGAAGTTGAAAGCGTGCAGATGTCATTAGCACAGACAAAACGTGCTTATGAAGCGTCCAAAGCGACACAACCTAGGGGGACTGCAGAGGATGAGAAGGATGCAGAGATACAGCGTCAAAAGGGTATTATAACAGAGCTTCAGTCTAAACAAAGAAAGACTGAGAGGAGATCAGAAGCAGATATTAAATGCCTCCAAATACAGGTTCAGTCGCTCGAAGGGATCCAGCGACGGTGTATGGACCACAGAAGGGTTATGTGGGAGGCTCAAGAACAATTCCTCAAACGTAACAAGGAGTTGATTAAAGAGGTGACTAGGCTTGAATCGACCATCGAAGTCAAAGAGAGAGAACAAAAGGCAATGACTGAACAACTAGAAGTGATGCACCAAAAAAATGCTAAAGCAAACTTAGTTGAAAGCGTGCAGATGTCATTATCACAGACAAAACCTGCTTATGAAACGTCCAAAGCGACACAACCTGGGGGGACTGCAGAGGATGAGAAAGATGCAGAGATCGAGCGTCTAAAGGGTATTATAACAGATCTTCAGTCTAAACAAGGAAAGACTGAGAGGAGATCAGAAGCAGATATTAAATGCCTCCAAATACAGGTTCAGTCGCTCGAAGGGATCCAGCGACGGTGTATGGACCACAGAGGGGTTATGTGGGAGTCTCAAGAACAATTCCTCAAACGTAAAACGGAGTTGATTAAAGAGGTGACCAGGCTTGAATCGATCATCGAAGTCAAAGAGAGAGAACAAAAAGCAATGACTGAACAACTAGAAGTGATGCACCAAAAAAATGCTAAAGCAGAAGTTGAACTCAACCGTTTGAAAACAAAAAACCAGAAGCAAAGTGGGACTATCAAAGCTCTGGAGAAGAGCTCAGTGCAAAATGAGATCCAGCTCCGCGAGGAAAATGGTCAACTGTCAACAAAGGTAAATCTGTTATCTACAGAGATGGGAGATTTAAAAGACCAAATCAAGACTCTCCAATCAAAAAACCAGGAGCAAAGTGACTCTGTCGTAGCTCTTCAGTCTACAGAGAAAGCGCATCTAAAAATAATCTCTGACTTGGAGAAGAGCTCAGTGCAAAATGAGATCCAGCTCCGTGATGAAAATGGTCAACTGTCAACAAAAGTAAAGCTGCTATCTACAGAGATAGGAGATTTAAAAGACCAAATCAAGACTCTCCAATCAAAAAACCAGGAGCAAAGTGACTCTGTCGTAGCTCTTCAGTCTACAGAGAAAGCGCATCTAAAAACAATCTCTGTTTTATCTGCCACAGTATCAGAGAAGATACCAACAAGAGACACCCTCAACATGCACCAATTTCAGAACCAGGGGTCAGGAGAGGAGAACAAAGGTTATCTGCAGTCTAGAGAAATAGAGGATCTGCCAGATGAGATCCAAGTTCAAGCCCCGAAGAGTCATTTATCTACTACAGGAAATATTGTATCTGTAGAGACAACAGAAGAGGCCTTAACGGAAAAATCTGATTCCTGTATGGCACAAAGTCTGAATCAAGACCGTTCAGGCAGTGACCACTCTGTTAGCGAACCAGAGGAGTCTCCTATTTCAGATGATGACACAAATAATGCAAGCAAATGGAAAAGGCCACTTATAGTTACAGGAACGTGTGTGGGTTTGGCGGCTGCAGCATTTCTGGTCGATAAATTTCTCCCATTTTTTTAACGTGTCCTAAAAGGCCTATCTCACCAGAGCGTTGTAGAGACATTTTGGAGACTGCTGTGACTGGCAGCGGCAGGGTTGCCACGTCTGGGCAGCCAAACCCGCCCAAAAATATCTTAAAACATATGGCATATGGACATATGGCACGGCTGGAATTTTCAATATTGTTTACCAGTAAACGAGCCCATGTGCTCCAGCGATGATGAGAAACCGCCCCTTTCTCCCTCTCTTATTGAAAAAGCAGCTCACAGAGCCTTGGATTTGAGAATTTGTCATTCGTAAAAGGGATTTTGATCCAAAAATACGATAGAAATAGCCAATTTTACATTGAAAACAGCATTCACCCGCGGAATGGCTTAAAAAACGCCCACCTGGGAAGCCTGGGCAGCGGTCTAAAGCAGCTGTTTCTGTGACGTCCTTGCAATATCTCCGAGACCCCGATAAAATCCCGATTAATCACACTTAAATATTTATAGCATTTGTTCACATTTCATTAACCAAATATTCAGTTTCATAATGGGTGACAGCAACATCCTCTCTCCTATCTCTTACATTCACAATTGGCAGGGTCCCACACAAATGAAGCGATAGCTCAAGATTTCATAAAGGACAGCGACTACAAGTTGTGATGCGACTGGGGCAAGTTAAAAACATTACGTGAGATGTAACGACTGAACTGGAGGAAACCGTGTTCATAATGGTGGGTTTTTTGTCTTGAGGCTAACGGCTAACACAAAATATAAATTAAAACTAGTGCAACGTTTTGAACGAGCAAGTAGTTTACATTTTATTTTGTTGTTTACATGTTATATTGTCATTATTTAACACTAGCCTTTAGCTCGCAAGATATAAGCTCCGACCTCATGACCACTGGCATTCCCTCCAGGGCAGGATTCACAGCGACCATGAGGTTTGTAACACACTGCAGTGACTGTCCAACTCGTTGTCCTTTGCCAAATCCTGAGCTATCACTTTATTTGTTTGGGACCCTACTAATTGTGAATGAAAAAGATGCGGGACAGGAAGTACAGCGCCGATCTTATTGTCCATGAAGAATTCACATGGGGACTCTGCATATAGCCCATTCTGGGGAAAGCCCAACATCTTATAACAGGGATCTCCACACACACATTTGAGAGACCTTTTCTTTGATGCTGAACATTTTGAACAGAATCTGCAAACCTATAGGTTAATTAAATAAGGTTTTGTTGCATAAAAGTACCTCATCATGTAAAAAGATTGGAGACCCTTGGCTTACAATATGTAGTTAATATAAGTGCTTTGTCTTTCAGGTCATGTGTGTGTCAGATACAGGAGTGTGTTCAGGGTTGCCAGGTCTACAGTTAAATTGCAGAATTGGGTGGTTTTTTAAGCCAAAAACGGCCTTGTTGTTTACAATGTTAAATGGGCTATGGGTTTAGAATGACAAAATCTCAAATCCAAGCTGCTATTTGAATGAGAGGGGGAGAAGAGGCGGTTTCTCATCGTCGAAGGACCACGTGGGCTCTGTTAACTAGTAAAAAATATTGAAAATTCCATGTCATTGAATGTCTGCGGGTTTTGGGCGTTTTTTTAGATATTTTTGGGCGGGTTTGGCTCAAGCCCCGGGCTTCCAATCAGGGCGACTAGTTTTTCATGCGACTAAAACTATGACTAAAATGTCCAGCTATTTTAGTCGACTAAAATAAGACTAAATAAAAATGAGAGACTAAAATCATCCAAACTTCTTTTGACAGTCTGAAAGAGTCTCATGTCATGAGGCTCTGAGCTTTGTTCATGAGGGAGCAGCTCCATGAAGTAGAGGACCTCGATTAAATATGATTATAATGAATATTATGAATACAAAGTCGACTAAATTTGTCTTAAATTTAGTCGACTAAAATGACTTGCAATTTTAGTCGACTAAATCTTGACTAAAATTGAAGATATTTTTTTGACTAAAACTCGACTAAAATTGAATTACATTTTCGTCAAAAGACTAAAACTAAATTAAAATATGTTGTCAAAATTAACACTGCTTCCAATATGGCCGCCCGTTGATTTCAATGGTTTGTGCTCATTGGCGCAGCGAGCCAGAAAAAATTCTTACTTCCGCGTTACTTCCGGGTCCATCGGGCCCAGAGCATTTTTTAACGGCAGGGCTGTGGGCAGCGGGAGTACTGGAACCGGCAAAACACCAATTGGAATACTCCTATTCTACCGGTTCCTAAGAAAGAACCAGGGCAGTATCGTGCAGCTCACGATTTGAGCCGCATTAATGATATCACTATGGACCCCTGCCCGCCAGTGCCTGACCCCTATCGCATGTTACAAACATTGACCCCAATTCAACAATGGTTCACAGTGTTAGATTTGGCAAACGCATACTTCTCCCTTCCACTCGATCCTTCTGTGCGTCACATGTTTGCCTTCACTCATGCTGGTTGCCATCTCCAATATACGAGGGTTCCACAAGGTTGGAAATTGAGTCCAGGCATCTTCAATCAATTTCTCAAGCAATGCCTGAAGGACTGTCCCCTGCCAGATGGCACATTGGCTCTACAATATGTAGATGATATTTTGATCGCTGGAGAAACAGCAACAGCCTGTCTGACCGCCACGGTTGCAGTGTTGACGCGATTGGCGGAACATGGGTTTAAAGCTTCTAAGAAGAAGCTGCAGTGCTGCCGGAGAACTGTGACCTTTCTAGGACGTGAGATCTCAGGGAGCGGGAGCGCAATGTCGGCGCAGCACCGCTCGGACATATTAGCACATCCAAAACCAGAGTATGCCAGTCTGCACGCCCTGATAAGAGAGCAGGGAATGAGGAATTCATCAGCCAAATTGGTCTGGACCCCAGAAGCAGATTTGGACTTTGACCGTGTGAAACAATGGCTGGCGTCGGCTTCTGTGCTGGCGTCACCGGACATCAGCTCAACTTTCTATTTATATTGTGCAGTGAGCAATGGATGTGTGAAGGGTTGTCTGTGGCAGAAACGCATGACTACGGGAAGAAGAGTTCTCTTGTACACGAGTTGCCCCATAGACGCTGGGGTGGCTACCCTAGTGTCCAAATGTGCACACTTAGTGATGGACCATCCTTTAACGGTAGTGACCCCACATGCGGTGATGTCTTTGGTCCAGTCTTCAGCTTTCACCTTGACCCCTTTGTGCCAAACGCGCATTCTGCAGGTGCTGGATCAGCCCCACATCACCTACACTACCCAGGGGGTAAACATGGCTTCATGCTATGGGATCGGGGGCACACCTCATGACTGCGTTGCTACGACAAGAGCCGCAGCGCTGGCCCGCCCAGACCTTGAGCTGGCACCATTAACTGGGGGTCTTGTGTTTTTTCTCTGACGGGTGCTGTTTTCGCAAAAGCTCCGGAGATTTATCCGCAGCATATGCTGTTGTCACCCCTGATCGCGACTCCGGGTCCATCGGGCCCAGAGCATTTTTTAACGGCTACTATATACAGTACTTGTATAATTTATATTATTCATTGTTATGGCCATATTAGGTGTACCGGCTGGTGTTAATTTCGTCGACTAAAATATTTAGTCTTAATTTTAGTCAAAGTGATATTTCTGACGACTAAAATTGGACTAAAACTAAATTTAAAGTTTTTCATGAGACTAAAACTATGACTAAAATGTCCAGATATTTTAGTCGACTAAAATAAGACTAAATAAAATGAGAGACTAAAATCATCCAAACTTCTAGCCTCATGTAAATTCACTGCCAAAGGAACAGCTCTGAGCTTTGTTCATGAGGGAGCAGCTCCATGAAGCAGAGGACCTCGATTAAATATGATTATAATGAATATTATTAATACAAAGTCGACTAAATTTGTCTTAAATTTAGTCGACTAAATTGACTTGCAATTTTTGTCGACTAAATCTCGACTAAAATTTAAGGTATTTTTTTGACTAAACCTTGACTAAAATTGAATTACATTTTCGTCAAAAGACTAAGACTAAAACTAAATGAAAATATCTTGTCAAAATTAACACTGGTACCGGCTAAATCCCCTTTAGACCGATGAGGGCAGCAAATGCAGGTGAAGTAAGTGACGCGCTGACTGTGCACTTCAATACAAAGCCGAAGAGTCAAATTGTACAAAATTACAGCTGCTTTATTAAGTTCAAATTCATATAAGTTCCAATTATTCGTCATAAAATCCAGTTTGTTATGTCCATAAAAAAGGCTAAAAACACACACAGTGAAGCGCTCAACAAACTGCTCTTCTGGATTGCCAACACCTGTGGGACTAAGGTGTGGCTCCCCATTTATAGAGCACCACCACAGCTCCTCCTAGTGGTGGCACATGGCTCCAACATTAGGGTCCTTAATCATTTCCAATAAAAAACACAAACGCGGATGTTTATTGCCAATCCCCATGACTCTCAGCGCGACGAGAACGCGCACTACAGCTCGGCAGCAGAGACGCAGCAGGTCTAGATCGCTCAACCTAGTCATTGATGCAATCAAAGTTATTCACTTTTGGAACTGTTTTCCAGCGTTTAATTACAAAGTTAATTACACTTCTACAATTGACCACATGTCAAGTAAATTGACAGCTGACGGAACAGAGCATAGAATTAGTTTAGTAAAATGGTGTAATACTGTTAAAAGCTCATTGCGGGACTTAGGATTATCGACATCAAGCACAGTGCATAAACACACTCCATTCTTGCTCTATTGCTCTATAATCTCCTACGTGTCAGTCAAAGCTTATCACAGGATGTCCGAGATTGGAATGCGGGAGGGCCACACACGTCGGTCTGCACCCAGTGGATACTTACTGAGAAGAACGTCTGCACAATTCTCTGTACAAATAGCTAGGAAAGAAACAGCAGAGGGAGAATGAACTCGGCCGAGGAATGACCTCTCCGAATGGCTCTGCTGATATGGGGACTAGAGAGAGTGCTCAATATTCTGTTTAGAATTGTAAACGTGAGGTAATAAATCTGCTCATCTAAAACCTTCACGACTGTGTGGTGTCCATTCTGTGATCGACGGAATCAACGAATATGACGGCATCTACCTTTTGTGATTAATGGAGTCAGGTTTATGTTATATATAAGAGAGTAATTTCCTGTGTGTGATGCCCACACAGCGCAACGAGAGCCGGCAGAGAATCAGCCAGGGCAGCTGCCGTGAGCGGAGCAGTAGACCCAGATCTCCAAGTAGCCGACTGCCCTATGCATGGATGTATTTAATCTATTATTAAATACATCCATATCTTTGATTATTCAGCATAATGACAAAATCAATGTTCATTTATGCCTTTGTAAGTTTTGAAATACCGTAATTTTGTTCAACGCAGCATTTGATCCATTTAACTTTTTGCCGTGACATGAATACAAACGTGAAATGAACGAGACCCATTTTTAGACGTGGTGTGTAAATGAAATCCTACAATACAATTACCACAGTTTTACCTTTGGTTATTCTGTTTTATTTAAATGTCATATTTATAGTTGTTTGGGCATATTGCCTTTTCTTTTACATACTATCATTAAAAATGTCATGTCATATATACCTTTGTTATTATACTACTTCCTTATGGCTGAATTTGCATGGACACACTGAAATGTTATCTTGTACTTTGTCATCTTAACAATCAGACAATAGTGTGTAGAT
Source organism: Proterorhinus semilunaris (assembly GCA_021464625.1). Lineage (NCBI taxonomy): Eukaryota > Metazoa > Chordata > Actinopteri > Gobiiformes > Gobiidae > Proterorhinus > Proterorhinus semilunaris. The sequence goes on from CM038346.1 coordinate 35,347,157, forward strand.
ATAGACATTTGCATTTTTATGGATGGAACATGAGAACAAAAATCGCATTGCAATGCGTATATTCATAATTATCAACAATGGCAATGTGATAAATACCATCCTCTAATTATTAGGCTGACAAGATCCATTATATACATTATAATGCAAATTATAAGCTTTTACTCATAATTTTGGAACCACATTACATTGTATTTCACAACATTTGCAGACTAGCAACTCATCACAAGTAAATCAGCAGAGTAGAAAATTGTACTAAAGAGTAGTGTTATTTTTAAAATAATTTTACTGCATTGTAATTTTACTACAGAATTGCAAAATTAATTAAAAAAAAATCATTCAAGTAAAATAAATCACCAACATTTATGTCAATTGTCTATGGGACTTTCGCAGAAACTAATAGATGTAATTGAAATGCAATGAAGGTTTTTTTATGTACACAATAAATTAATGATATTGCAAAAAAGAAAAGTGCCCCGACATATTTGCATAGAAGGCCTACAACACTATACACACACACAAAAACTATCACTGGGTATTGCAAAAGAGCTGCCCAGTCTGGCAATGACTCTTCCAACAAGAAACCAAGGAGTAACTGCAGTTTGTAAAGAGGCAGAGAACTGGTTTTAACTGAGTTTAAAAGCTAAATCTGGTCATCTTCCAAGGACACGGGCGTCACCAGCTACTGCAGTTCTTTCTGACAGCAAGAACAAGACTTTGTTTCCAGGGCTGCACTTCATACTGCACCATTCTTTTGGCTCCATCATTTAAGCTAAAAGAGAAACTGAGAAAATGACCGGAGAATAGGTTAGACATGACACAAATAGTCAAAGTTGGTCCACTTTAATAACTAGTTATTATTGTCAGAAACATGATAGACCTTTCTTTTATTAAGTTCCCTTACATTTTACAGTTGAATTTGGCACTGTTGTGATTTAAGAAGTTATAGCTTGCATGACTAATCATAATTAGAAAAGTATACCTTTTTTCTTTTTTTTTTTTGCATCTTACCTGTTGTCCCGTCAGGTTGTTTGTCTGGTCTTGTGTTGCCATGGTGATGGGGCTTTAAACCGAGACTTGACATGTTCTGTTTAATATAAGCTGTATATGCTGTGGATGACCAAAGAGTTTATTTTGGTGAAGTTGGGTCAACAGTTTGAATGTGACCTACATACAATGTAATTTACTTGCTACTGGTAGTTCGCCTCTGTTCGTTCCAACACTGCCATGTGCTGAGCACCTCACTCACAGCAGAACAGGAGACGGTATAATAAGAGTCTGGTCTGTCCTGTGTGGAGGAGATGGGACAGGACACGGCCGCATCTGTTCAATATAGGTACAATTACTGAGCAGCAACTTTATTACAGTTTTATTTGTGGCTATAAAATACATAACAAACTAATGCAGCAGGCGACCTAGGTGAAGAAAGAACCAAAATATCACCCTCATTATACTCTAGAGTTCATATTTTATTATCACGCGACAAAATAAGAATTATATATATCTGACTACTGTGCAATTATGTCTATTACGGTTACTATAATCACCAGTCTAGTTACACTAGTGAACAAGTATGAAAGCACGAATTTGTGATTTTAACAAACTTGATTAAAAAGTCACGTCATTATTATATAGTGCCCAATAAACCTAAACCTAACCTTTTCCTAACCTTAGCCTTAATTGTTTTCCTGTTTCTAAACTTGTTCCAACTCCTGCCCATAACCATAACCAGTAAGATACTGTCCAGATTAAATATGAGGCAAAATAGCTGGAACCGTCTGATGGCCTCGTACACTTCGATCATATTAACTAACCCTATTTTGTTAGTTTGTCCGGCAAGTTAAATAACTCCTCGCTATGTGTTACTCTATGTCATTATTGTAATTCGATACACATACCGTGTATTTTAATGTAAAATATACAGTATTTTACATTAAACAGGGACACTGTCATCTAGAATAGCATTGTTCTGTTAGTTTAAAATGGTACTCGTTGTAGTAGTTTCTATTTTTCACGAAGCTACAATATATCAACTGTCTCATCGAAATAGTATTTACGTGGCGTATATTAACATTTACAGTTACGGAAAACATTCTGTGTGATACAAACAGCGCAAACTTACTTGCACAGTTAGTTTTAAGGTCCTCTTTTCGCTCGATTCCTCCATGCTGTTGTTTTCCTTCATGAGCGCGCCCACGGAAATCGAGCAGCACTGCCCAAGCAGCGCGGCGGAAAGCTAGAGCGTGGCTAGAGTGGAGCTCGGCTAAGTCCTTAAAAATGTATTTTTTTAGGCGATACGCACAATTTAAAGAGAAAAAAAGTACATGATGTTAATATAGATGATAATCGACACTAAATCTGACCTTTGTGAAAGTTGTAGGCGTCCTGTCAGCCGAACACGGACAGTTTTTCCTTGCACGGCCGCTTATGGCAAAAATCCTTTCTGGGTCCGATGAGAATTTGCTGCTGTAGTGCCATCTAGTGGCCGTCCGCCGACCGGCGCGCAGGGGAGGGGGAGTGCCCTATCCAGATATTATAATAGGTCCATGGTTTGGCTGCCCAGACCTTGCAACAGTCTCTTCAAGGTGATGCCTTCAGGGAGGAGACTGCGGAATCTACAGGCCAGGTCGAGTCGACTTCAAAACAGTTTCATACACAAGGCCATCGGGAAGCTGAACTCCCTGCCCTCCCTCCCACCCCTCTTCCCCCACACCCCCTGCTCCACAATCAAGGATGAGAGAAATCTAAATCTAATAAAAATCTTGAACTTGAACTCTTAAAATGCATTTCTGTGATTTCTATGATTCAAATGGTATATTTGTTTTCATTGCCAAATCAAGCTGATGCTTATACGTTTTATTATCTGTTAAAAGCCATGTTGTGTTGTGTCTTCTAATTTTCTGCTTCTGTTTCCGTCTCGTGATGTTGCCTGGGATTTTTTTACTTGTCTGTTTGGGGTGTGAGTATTCGACGTTTTCCCACGTACAAGCTGAGTTCCTTCATATCAGTCGCTGTCACGTGAGTTTATGTAAATCTAGACCTTTCAAACCTTTCAAAATAAGGCTTCCACAAAGTTTGCAACGCCCGTAGTGATGAAGGAGCGCAGTTTGTGCGGCGGTTCATTTGTGCTTGTGCATGTTGCTGTCGCCCCGCAGACTCACGGTAAGTAGCTGCATTTTGTTTGACATGCCAAAGCTGAATTGGGAACTTGACTTTAACATTGACCATCTCTCGTACTCACACCGCTGTAAAGCTTGTGGTAAACCTTTCCCCTTTATCCTGATGCAGTATTTGGAAATGTGCAGCTGTTCGAGAAACATTGCATCCACAAATCTTATCTTACCTTTTCTGGATTTGTCATCGTGCAGATTTTGTTAGTGGAATGTTCTGTGTTAAAAGACTGTAAATTAATGTTAGCTTTTTACCATGCTGTGGTGGTGTTCCCTCATCAAAAACATACCTGGAGTTGTGTTTTGATCCACTTGCGCATGCTTGATTAATCTTCGACTCTTCCTGGTGACTGTTCTGGAAGCTAATACAAGGATCCCCCTGTTTATCACAAGCTCCTCCCACAGCCCTGCATAACCACAAAAGTGGTTTCCTTACCTCTCAATCTAGCACCAACAGGCGAAAACATCCGCCAAAGCTTTGTTACCGAGTCCTGACAACATGCTACGAACCTTTGTGAAGGAGTGAAGCGGAGTGAGGGAGAGTGGGAGAGCGCAGCAGACAGAATTATTGAGGGAGACTTTTCATTTATATTAAAACGATGAGTGGGGATATTCCAATCTGAAATTTTGACCCTTCATGCTGGCCGAGACCAATCCGATAGTTTTTTTGTAGTATTATATTTGTATATAATATATATCATTATATATTTGTGGCATGGCGGGTGGAGCTAGGTTGCAGAAGGAGTGTTTGCGATGATTATTTAACCTTAGCTTCTATTGTAAAAAGGTTGGGAATGTGTGCACGACAACGCCACCGAGTGGTCAATCTCGGATTTGGACCAAAGTGTAACTTCCAAATTAAAAGGTCACACAGGTTCGTTAATTGAGGACAGACACTCGTTCCATAGAGAAAATATAAGTTGGGTCTTAAGAGCTTTTTCTTTAAGGTATTTGCGACATTCAGGGGTCTCAAACAATACGTTTCTCCATGACAAAACCGGAGTTAACGATGGAAAGGGTTTAACCAAAAGTGTTACAGAAATATAACACAAGAAGAACAGAGCCGTAATAGAGCAACAGTTGGTTCTCAGTGACTCTGGGCTCCAAATAGCCGGGACGTACCTATGAATGAAAGTAATGGTGTTAGCGAAAGGCTGCACTTTTGGGCTTGGCTACACCTGAAAAGCGGATGGGAGCAACATATCGTTCCCTGCCTCGGTACACCAGAGCTTGACGCTTTTATTTGATCGGAGGCCCACACGGCGAGTCCGACTGGACGAAACTGGGCACACAAGATCCACGGCAGCTAACCACAACAACACCACGGGCTACAAACAAGCACCAATTAGCTTCGGCCGGCTAACAGTTATCATCAAAGCTTTTACTACTATACAGCCTACCTTCACACAGCCAGGCGGACATACCCGAGCAAGGGGAGCCAGCGTTAGGCGCGCTCAACAGAGGCACTAAAGAAAAATAGATTAAATCTAATGCCTAAATTACATTAGTAAAGCGGAGGTAAACGCTATACCTGAGAACGGAGAAAGGGTCGGCACACAACCGGGAAGTGCTTGAGGTGAGGGAACGAGAAACTAACTAAACTAAACTAACTCCCCTTTTATAGTCATGGCGCCGCCAGCCGGCTGGGAGGAACACAACAGGCGCCTTGCTACATATTGAATATTATATAATGTACTAATAATAATAATAATGCATTAGTCTTATATAGTCGCTTTACAATTTTGGTGCATTATTCATTCACTCCATACTCAGTGATGATAAGCGAGGCAACCAGTCTGCACATCAGCCATCACCACCAACCACTCACACACACACTACTTTTGCCAGGCTTCCTGGTGTCCCCAAACGGTCTCCCATCCAAGTCCTGCCAGGCCCTTCCCTGCTTAGCTTCCGAGGTCTGACGGGATCGGGCATAACAAAGGCGGTATGGCCACAACTGTACATTTGTAGACCTTGGATAGTACAATAGTTTCACCAATTGGCAGTCTATTTATAAACATGCAAGAAGTTTGGGATTTAGCTTTGAATTTGAAAAAAAAAAAAAAATTTATTAATATAGATTATTTGGGCATTTTACATTAAAACTAATACTGCAGCATTTTAAGCCCCATCACAAAACACCAACAGCAGATATGCTTTCAGCTCTATCTGCTTCTATAGGCCATTCAGGTCTAGTGTATTATGTTTAGGGCCTGTAAAAGACATAAACACTAGGAGCACATGGCTAATTATTATGCATAAAAGTGTGCTCCTATGAGAGTGCTCTCATTTCAGCTGTTGGAGTGGATTCTGCCTGAGCTGACTCCTCAGTAAAAGCTAATGGCAGCACTGCAAAGGAAACAAGGGATTTTTCCCATTATTATGTTCTTAGCGGCTGCTGATTGTCTTCAGTGAGTTTTCAAGAAGCGGCAGGTTAGCGAAAGCATTGTGGCGGTGGTCCTGAATCTGCAGGGACTCCGGCCTACATATTTACCACTGTGCTGCAGTAACCTGTGGGCTGAAGCCGCTGCAAATTCACGACTGCAGATTCATGACCGTCTTTTGGGGGATCAGACCCGATCCAGTCATTAAATCCAATCCGATACTCTCAAAATGCCTGGATCGGCCAACGATTCCGAATATCGGATTGGGACATCCCTAAAAGTAAGTCAATACAAATTATTATTTGACAGAACATAAATGTGAGAAGCCTGAAAACCTCATATTTTGCGTTCATAAATCCAACCACTCAGTGTTCGGGCCGGGGCTGTGACGTGGAGGACTGCCTCATGATGATACATAAAACTAGGTTCTCCAGAGTTTTCAGTAGGGTTTGATGTCGGAACACAATGTGCGCTGTGTTGTGAAAGACACACGTGTCCACTGCCAACATACCGCCATTTTTTTGTGTTGTAAACAGCCCCTAATTTAAAAATGTTTGTAAGAATGGATGCAATTACCAAATAGCTAAGATTACAGTTCTTTATGCTATACAATATCTTGAGCAAACAACAAAGTATAATCCTGAAGTTTAGATATCTGCAAACATGTTCTAAAATGCATGTCATATTTTAGTCTGGTCTCAAATATCGTTGATGCTCATGGATGAAACGAACCAAAGCCTTTGTCTCGTTCGATTGTTGCGTTGGACCACATCATATTTCGGGAGACTGAGCGGAAATGCTGCATGGATCTGTGCAGAGTTGAGCCGCACAAACGCGTCATGTCGGTCCTTTGCTTCTGTCCGAGCTGTGTCCCTCCCCCCCATTACCACCTCCACCCGTCATCAGGTCATGTGACACCAGTGCGTGCGTTCATAATATAACCGATGTTGTGTTTCATGCTCCGTCTGTAGAGGTGAAAGGTGAGACTTCTCAAAGCATCATGTCCAATGTGCGAAAGTGAAACTTGAACCTGCTGCTCGTGCGCATGGTCATGAAGCCTCCGAACCGAAAGCAGTGGAGAGCTTGTGGAAGGAAAAACACAAACTGCCTTGAAGTCGGAGATGGAAAGTCTAGTGCTTTCAGTTTGTAATCTTGTCGCTTGTTGACTTCAGAGCGGCCGAGTCCACGGAGGAGGTGAACAAACTGCGGCCCGTGCGTTTGATCAGAGAAGACGGCATCATCCGACCCTACAACCTCACGGAGTCCGAGGGATTTGACCTCTATCAGGTTTGGATTTTGACTATGCTTTACTGTAGAGCTACATGATATGAGGAAAAATGGCAATATTTTATAAAAACACAGTCTTCAGTTAAGGCTAGACACGGCAGGTGGAAACATACGTTTTTCAGTGGTCAATCTTGAGATTCACCCGTTATGATGCTTATTTTGATGGCGTTTTTTCCGATAGTGAGCCTCAGGTTTTCCAGTAATAACTTTTCACTGCTGATTGGATCTGTCTCCATGGATACGTATACAGACCATCCAGAAAATCCATAGGAAGCACTAAGAAATCTTAAATAAACTGGACCTGGAGCGTCATAGGGGCCACCTGGATGGAAATCAGAGGCGCTAAGAGAAGCACCAATACAGCATTAGGGTTGCACGATATTGAAGTAACTTGCAATATGCGATACGGCTGTGCAATATTGCGATAACGATATTATTGAGATAAACCATTTCAACACAATATGATCCATTCTAATTTGGGGGGGGGGGGGGGGGGGATTTTGTCGCTGAAAATAATGCAATTTTGGTCCTTTTTATGCATAAAATTCCTTATTTTCACATGAAAATATAAAATGACAGAAAACCTGCAAACGGCACCTCTGGAATCGTCCCCATATGGTCATGTTTGAAGCAGTTAAGGGGTTAAACAAAGAGGGAAAAAAAATCTAAACTTTCTATAATTACTCCAAAACTACTTTAACAAATGCTGAATTATGAATATAGTTTTCTACCTAATAAAGATACAAAGACATGGGGAAGAGCAAAGTGGTTCAAGAGCCCATAAATAACAGAGAATTCTAACATGATGCTTCAAGTTAGCATCATGCTAGATGCTTATGCTAGCACTAAACTGCGTTTTTTGTATTTATTTCTTTGCTTCTACTGGACAATCTGAAAAAAACATCCATATGGACCTGATTTAGACTTGACTTTATTTGTGTGTGATAACTAAGTTTATATTATGCCAGATAATGGCTAAAAAGGGTAAAAAATGGTGTTTCCCAAAACATACTTCCTTCCCTCTCGGTGAGGCCACGCCCCCTTGTATCTGTATCCAACATATTTTTGTCATTTTCATGTCAGTGTTCTACAGCTAAAGTTTCAAATTGATATCTCTACATTTTTTTGATATAAAATGATATACTTTGATAAAACTCTGTACAGATAAACTTTAAGATTAAAAAAAAATCTAGGGCTGCACAATATGGCCAAAAAAATCCATAATAAATTTGATGGTGGTTAATTTTTTCCATGTCCTCCCAAAAGATAAAAAAAAAAAATCATCCATTAGTCTTAAATGTCTCCCCAGCCCCTGTAATGTCTTGTCAAAATTAATTTCCCTCCTAAATTCCTAACTATCCATTCCAATGAGCTATAATCACTTGGATATCAGCATTTTCTGTGCGCAGCTGTCGTTAACCCTTTCCTAACCTTCCCTCTCTCTGTTTGTTTTATCTCACACTGCAGCATGATGACGAGTGAACTCTTTTCGGATCACCTTTTATCAGACGCATCATTTCTCCCTTTGCCTTTGTAAATAAACGTTGTGTAGACGGTGCACATTCAGGCTTCTCCCTCTCAGAGAAACTACTGCTGCTGCTCTCCAAATGCTTCATAACGTGGAGCTATTGCTGGGTCGTCAAAAACGCGCCTCAAGCCTGTAGTTGGACGCTTGTGCTTACTGAAGTCAGACGCTTGTAATGGCGCCGCGCGTCAGCTCGGAGTGCGTTCGTAGCCATCTTGGAAGCAGCTCTTGCCTGAAAACTACAGTTCTGTGTAGTTAAGGGCTTTTGTGACGTTATTCGTGCATATTTCTCATTTTCACATCGATTGGCAGCAGCAGCTTTAGGAAGGCTCCGTGCATCATCAAGGCCCAAACACATTCCCAGCGCAGATCCAGCCACTCAAATAAGTTTTCTTGTCGCAGCTTTTAATCCTGGGTGTTTAGGTAAATGAAACACTGATGCGTGTCTTTGTAAAAGTCCCAGAGCTGCTGTAGCTCCTGTTCACAATGAAGCTAATCCTCGATGACTTGTTTACATCTGCGGGCGTAGCTTCTGCCCCGGTGGCCGCTCAGCTACAACGTACGTCACTGTTGGAGAAAACTCCTGAATGGTCGACGCTCGCGAATTTCTCCAAAAAGTTCAACATTTCCCAACTCTAGCGCGTCAGCCGCCCTGGACGCCCTGGAGGCGCGTCAAAGGCTCCCCACGCGCGAACATCTTCAAAACGCAGGACCTCTTGAGGACCTCCATGTATTTTAAATGTAAACCTGACGCTTTGGAGGCGTCGGCGGCGCTCGGTGTGGACGCAGCATAATTCTCCTCAGGATAGTGCTGAGTATGAACTTGGTGAACTTTCTGTTTTCCCAGAGACATGTTAGATTTCATTTTAATTTCTTTATATAACCGAGCTAATCCAGACGGGGGTGTCGGCCTTACATTTACAACTTTTTATTTCTAGCTTTGAACTATGTAACAGTATAACGTAGTACTTCGGTAATTTTGAGTAGTTTGCAGGGCAGTCCCTGGCATAGGCGACCCGGGCGTCTCCCTAGAGATCCATCTGCTGGAGGGTTTACTGGACTGCGTTTACATTGTTTACCCTATGAGAACAACCATAGATCGTACTATAGACTGAGGGCGCAGGGCTGCCCCCATCGCGTTCAGCCCCGGCTAACTGAAGCTTGTTCATGCTAGCAATGTGGCTGGGGTTTTGGAGCAAGCTTCTTTTATAGAATAAGGTAAAGAATAAACAGCCTTAGGGGTAAAAAATAGGACGATGTTGCGCGTGGAAAGACAAACACGTGGAGGTCAGAATGACAAGTGTTCATTAAGGACTTAAAGAGGCAAAAAGGTTTCAGTAAAAAAGTCCATTAGTGCAAGGAACCTCCGGAGCCAGCTGCCATTTCCTTTGGGCTTCAGGAAGAATGAGGCCATAATTAGTCCATTGATAAATGGTCTATCGCTGAAAATGTGTAAATATTCAGAAAACAAGGCCCCGTCCTCTTCTAATAAGACTGTTGTGCGCCTGTGATCTGGAATGATAAAATAAAACTACACGTTTCCATATCCAAATGAACTGGTAACCAAAAAACAAAACAGCAAAAAAGCAGTTTGTGTTTAAACATTTGAGAAAGGGCTTTGTCCTTTGTATGTGTGCTAGAAAAACACAATCAGAAATGCTGCCAGTGCTAAGAGATAGATTGAATTATTGTATGATTGAGTGACTTTTAACGACTTACTTGTTTTTTTCTTGGTGGTTGTTTTTGTAACTTTAAACGACACTTTTTATGGATATCTTTAAGAAATGTCTTTCTTCTTGCCACTCTTCCATAAAGGCCAGAGTTGTGCAGTATACGACTGATTGTTGTCCTATGGACAGAGTCTCCCACCTCAGCTGTACATTTCTGCAGTTCATCCAGAGTGATCATGGGCCTCTTGGCAGCATCTCTGATCAGTTTCTCCTTGTATGAATTGAAAGTTTAGAGGGACGGCCGGGTCTTTGTAGATTTGCAGTGGGCTGATACTCCTTCCATTTCAATATTATCGCTTGCACAGTGCTCCTTGGGATGTTTAAAGCTTGGGAAATCTTTTTGTATCCAAATCCGGCTTTAAACTTCTCCACAACAGTATCTCGGACCTGCCTGGTGTGTTCCTTGTCCTTCATGATGCTCTCTGCACTTTAAACTGACCTCTGAGACTATCACAGAGCAGGTGCATTTATACGGAGACTTGTTCACACACAGATGGATTCTATTTATCATCATTAGTCATTTAGGTCAACATTGGATCATTCAGAGATCCTCACTGAACTTCTGGAGAGAGCACTGAAAGTAAAGGGGCTAAATCATTTTGCACGCCTAATTTTTCAGTTGTTTATTTGTTAAAAATATCCAATAAATTTCGTTTCACTTCATGATTGTGTCCCACTTGTTGTTGGTTCTTCACAAAAAAATTACAGCTTACAGTCTATATGCCAGTGTGATACCTAATTTGAAAGCCAAGTCCTTCTAGTTTCTAAAAAATATGTGTGAGATCTGTGTGAATGAAACACAACTTGCGTTACATTTGCCGTTCTTAACCCTAATCAATTCCTGATTAGGGTTAACTAACCCTAACCCTAGCCCCGTGATCAGGGGAGACGGCAGTTAAGGGGTTAAACTCGTATGAGTGTTTTTAGATGTTTTCTTATATTTTTAGGCTTTCCCAGTGTTTCCTCTGAAGGGGCCCTCTGCCACAAGAGGAGTGATAAGCTGTGGCTGTGTGGGTGCTGTCCTGTGGGTGCTCAGGTGGAGGTGTGGTGTCTCTGTCGTGCCTCCTCTGGGCTCCCTTGGGTCAGTGCCCTGTAGCCATACCGCCTTTGCTCTGCCCAATCCCGTCAGACCTTGGAAGCTAAGCAGGGAAGGGCCTGGTCGGTACTTGGATGGGAGACTGTTTGGTAACACCAGGAAGCCTAGCGAATGGAGTGAGTGAGTGAGTGGTTGGTGGTGGTCGGAGGGGCCGATGGCGCAGACTGGCAGCCTCGCTTCCGTCAGTCTACCCCGGGGCAGCTGTGTTCATGTTTCTATATCATTGAGTGTCTCCTGGATTAATTTACTGAAAACAGCGCAGTGCGTTATTGTAGTGCAGGACTTAGTCATCGAGCTCATTTCATAAACGTTTGGATGGATTTAAAATGGATCACATTCATGTAGGGCTGGGCGATATGGCCTAAAATCTATATCATGATATGAAAAAATAAATATCCCGATAACGATTTATTTGACGATATAATTGACAATGGACGAATTACTTCAAAATCCCAGCCTTACGCCTATTGGGAAGATTCATTCAGTGATATTTTATTCTTTTTTTACGGCACAATTGTCTTCCAAATATGATCTACTCAAGCAGTTTACATCCTTCATTTCATTTTACTTTTTCAGCACGTGTCCCCGTGTTCTACAGTCACCGTTTATGCTGCTCTGATGGAGCAGAGCGTAACATAAATTATATTGTGTCCACAACGATATAAAAAATTACAACGATATCAAAACATTATATCACGATAACGATATGCGATACGATATGGCCCAACCCTACGTTCATGACTAAATTGGCACTTTGTTTAGACTCTAGCTTGTTCACCATTAAATGTCTTGATTGTCTCTTGATAACAAACTTTTTTTCATACTGTGTCGCTTTTTATTGAACTCTTCTTGCTGGACCTCTCCACATTGTGTGTAGTGTTTTGTATTTTTCCATATTTCTTGAACAAAATGCCCCTGGTGGGATGAATAACCCCGCACTGTAGTAAATTCCAACTTCAACTTGAAGTTTCTGTTCAAACCACATTACATTGTGTGGATATTAAAAATACGTGAGATAGTCGTCCGTCCAGACCCCTCGTTGATGGAAAAACAGGCAGAGAGAAAAGTGTCGTTCTTCAGGCATTTTATTGCAGGAGAGTGGTCACATTACAGATGTCCAGATGAAGCCTTTCAAAGAAGTCTTACAGGTCAAGCATTTCAAAGAAGTCTGAGGATGTCTCTACAGAACTTTCCTTATAATATCCAAGTTTAGCCCATCCCCTGATCACATCACACATGCATCCCAGCACACAAAGAACATTCCTTAGCTTAGATAACATCCAGAGACTATATGCTAAAATACAGATGAAAGCTTTTTATTACCCCTCCTAAACCAGGATGTCCCCTGGGGGAAGTAGCCCCCTCAAGCACAGAGGCTCTTTGATCTCCCCGGCCCCAGATGCTTGACCAGCCTGCAACAGTAATACACATTAGTTTGGAGTTATTAAACCAATCATTTTTTATCTCTACAATTGCCCCTGCAGCAGGTTGTTTTTCAGACCCAGCTTTAAACGCTCTCTCTTTTCCTCTCTTTCAGTGGATACAATGTGTGATTAGAATAACGAAACCCTCTCTCTCATCCACGCTTTATCAAAGAACAGATCTCTGCTGTACCACTGTATACTGCTCACTCGGCTAAATAATGAGGTTTTTTTTTTTACGTAGTCTATAGGTGCATATAGGTGTTTTTCTGATGGCGGGTGCAGCTGTAAGATTGTAGGTATAGAAGCCAATCACAAAACAGTGTTATAATGAGAAATGTACCCCCTTTAAAAAATGAAAACCCCGTTGAGTTGTGTTATAGGTTTTATGTCGCACGTTTGCACCGAGAAAAATTCCTAGTTTGTAAACCTGTTCTCAAACCATGGCAATAAAACCTATTCTGATTCTGATCATCCTCTTTGTCTTAGGGACATTTTTAATTGTAGTATTCTTTGCAGCTTAAAAATATTGATTATATGATCCTGTACAACAGGCTGTGTACATGACTTTTCTCTTGATATCCTATTGAGGGAAATCGTTTGTGCCCCATAGGATATCATGTAAAAGCAGTCATTTGAGGGGGAAAAAATAAAACTGCTGTGTGCGTTTGTCCTTAAGAATTTTATGAACAAACTCGATGATTTGAAACAGCGCCTGCAAGAGCCTGAAAGTTCGCGGTATTTGTGTTTCCACAAACACAAGAATCCATCTTGTGTCGCTCCCACCGATGTGTTTCAATCTGAACCAGCAGAGGTTTGGACCAATCAGGTCGCCGCATTGCCATGAGTGGGCGGGAGTAACATTTGCCCACAAAAACAAGCGATTTTACTGATACCGATTAACAACGAGTGGTCGAAGGAAAAACACAAGTGCTGCTACAAGCTTTCAAATGCGCACAACATAATAATAAAAACTAAATATTTGATGGATGTGGAGTTTATTGTTTTGAGACTCGACTGTGATTAAAACGAAGCACCGGTTGATCCAGTCAGCTGCAAATGCTTCAGCAAACACCTCTCCTTGAATGATTTAAGCCGGAAGTATCCCAGAATGGTATGTTACTATTCACATGGTGTCTCCTGTCCCACTCCCCCTTGGGAGTGCCTGTCTAGATCGAACGGAGGGACCCGGCTGAACGGAGGAACCCTTGAACGGAGGAACCTGGCTGAACGGAGGAACCCTGCCTACTGACAACAAGGACTGGACGGTCTGAGATCTTGGCCCGTCTGCTGAGGGACTCCTTCGGCCTGGGTCTCTATAGCCTGTCCGTCCATGGGAGTGGATCTCTCCTTCTGTGGTTCTCCTCAAGGTTTCTCGTTTCTCCCACTGGGTTTTTGAGTTTTTCCTTGCCGGGCTGGAGAGTCTAAGGACAGGGGACACCCGAGCTGCTCGTCGCCACCCACTGCTGACGCTTATTTGGACTTTATGTTTGCCTGGATATTTGATTCACCGGAACTTTACATTGCCTTATTTACTGTTCTGTTTTATTGCCTTAATGTTTGTTACAGCCATATGAGGCAACTCCTGTTGTGATATTGGGCTATACAAAACCATTGATTGATTGATTGATTGATGTTATCCGCCCTGTAGTATCAATCTGGCTCCTGCCATTTTCGAAGATTTGTGTTGTCTATGGTTTACTTCTCGTCAGTTTACAATGAAAAGGTCACCAAAACACAAGCTGAGAAGGAAAAAATGGGTAAATGCCTTGAATTTTAATTTGGACATTTTTGGAGCCTACCTGTAAGCGCCATTTCATACGGCCTACATGTTTATACATAATTCATGTTCATATTATATTTTGTATTTCATATTTAGAATATTTTGATTTAAAAGGTATATGTACATTTGTAACAACTGGGTTATTTACAAATTAAGCAAATGCGTTATTTTGCCATAGAGGGCGCTGTGTATTGTCTTTGCCCACGAAGAAGAAGTTGTTGTTTTTGACTTGACTTAAAGAAAATAAAAGATGGCTGACGGAGCAACACGGTCATTTTACCGTGCTGCGACGGAAAATGTTGTCACACGCGTAAAACCAGCCTCAGTGTCAGTCAATTATAGAAGAGGTTAAATTGAGATCAAAGAAGAAACTAATGAAAGAAAGATTTGCCTCTACATTAAGTAAAATGACCACGCTCAACGAGTGAACGAGCCGAGACTGAGCCCAACGCAGCTACAACGGACATTCAAAGAAACATGAACTACGAACTGGTAACTTGCAGAAACGAGCCAAGAGAAGAAATTTAAGACAATCAGGAGATTGTAGTCTTCAGAAGATGGCACTTATTCAGAAAGCAAGGCATGCTTTGTGTCATGGACTACTTTATTTGAACTTTTGTATTGAATGAAACTCGAAAACGAAGCAAGATGGCGGATGGCGCGAGGCAAGAAACCAGTGAGAACGAAAATGTTTGCAGTACCGAAGAAGACCAGAAGAGGGCGCCAAAGTACACGAAAAAAGGCCTGGAAGACCTTTTGCAGAGACAAATCGGTGTAAGAAGAGGAAAGCTTTCACTGGTAACTGCAAAGATGAATAAAATAAGTGCTATGATGAAAAATAGTGATGAGCCAGATACTGTTGATGAACATTTAAATGAGTTTTCAAAACTCATGAGTGACTTTGACCAGGCAAATGAAAACGTTCTACAGCTGCTACCGGAAGAAGAAAAAGATGCTGATCAGTCATATTGGTATCAACCAAAAAATGAAAATTTCAGCAACTTCATGATGGATGCTGAGAAATGGACGATTGATGCAAGGCAGCAACAACAGGACGACGTGGGACCAGACGACAGTGCATCTACGAAAGGTGGATCGAAAGGGAAGCGTTGGGGACCCAGCGCGTCCGAGGCCGGGTCCAGCCGCAGTGGATCAACTACGTCATCATCTGCACGTCGCAAGGAACAAGCGGAAAGAGCTTCTCTGATTGCAAAGGCAGAGAAGTTAAAGGAGAAACAAGCTCTGGACATGGAAGAATTGAGATTAAAGGCAAGGAAGGAGCAACTGGAAATCGAAACCCAAATTGCTGCTTCTACTGCAAAGATAAGGGTATTGGAGGAGTGTGAGTATGAGGACGGTGAAAACAAGAGTGTAACTTACCAGCGTGCAGATTCGTATCAAAATTTGCCCCCAGTTGTTACAAGTAAACAGTCAAATACTCACTTAAGCAGACCACAGTACCAGTTTAAACATGAGATTCCTACTCAAAGGGTTGAAATGGACACTAAGGTTAATTTGTGTGAAGTAATGCTAAAACAGAATGACATTACTGAGATGTTGGTTAAGCAACAAAGGTTCACAAATCTACCTCAGAGAGATGTTCCCAGTTTCAGTGGTGATCCTTTAGAGTTCAAATCATTTCTTAGAGCTTTTGACCATACAATCAGTAGTAAAACTGATAATGACAGCGACAAGATTTACTATCTTGAACAGTTCACAAGAGGTGAGCCTAGAGACCTAGTCAGAAGTTGCCAACACATGAGCCCTACAAAAGGCTTCCACGAAGCAATGAAACTCTTAAACTATCATTACGGCAATGAGATCAAAATTGCAACAGCTTACCTGAAGAAGGCTGTAGACTGGCCACAGGTGAAAACAGACGATGCCAAAGCTCTCCATAGTTACTCACTCTTTCTAACCGGTTGTAACAATGCCATGCACGACATTAACCACCTTGAGGAACTAGACAACCCAACAAACCTCAGAGTCATAGTTTCCAAGTTACCTTATAAAATGAGAGAGATGTGGAGAGTCTCAGCATTTGACATTCAGGAAAAGTCTGGTAGAAGAGCTAGGTTTTCAGATTTAGTGAAATTCCTTAACAGACAAGCTAAGATAGCTTTAGATCCTTTATTTGGTGACATTAAAGATGCCGATGATAAAGGCAAGCAGTACTCAAAACCAAACAAGACATTCAGACCAAAGGGCAGTGCATTTGCCACCAGCGTGGCACCTGCAACAAAAGAGAGGTTGCCAGATACAAATAAAGGCATGTTGCGTCAGACAGTTGATGCATTTCAAAGACCATGCGCGTTTTGTGAGAAAAGTCACTCACTTGCTGACTGTTATAAAATAAGAAAACTACCTCTCAAGGAGAGAATAGAGTTCCTAAAGGGAAAAGGACTTTGCTTTTCATGCTTGACACAGGGACATTTAAGTAAAGACTGCAAGAAACGAATCCAATGTGACTACTGTTTTAAAGGACATCCTAGTATGCTCCACTATACTAAAACAGAGGATGTAGCAGTAGATAATAAACCCAAAGATGACACTGAAAACTCAAACACTGAAGCCCCAAGCACTATTCCAATCACAGGTGGAACATGTGGTGCCACTGGGGCCGGTAATAGTAGTCGGGTTTTGGCTATTGTGCCAGTTCATGTTAAACTTAAGAAAAACAGCAAGACAATAGACACTTACGCATTTTTGGACAATGGCAGTGAAGCAACTTTCTGCTCAGAGAAGCTTATGAGACAACTTGGTATAGAAGGGAAGAAAACTCAAATCCTTCTCCGCACTATGGGTCAACAAAAGTTAGAGCCAAGTTACATAGTTTCAGGCTTAGAAGTAGGTGGTGTAAAAGAAAATGTGTACATTGACTTACCTGATACGTACACACATAAAGACATTCCAGTTTCAAAAGAGAGCATTCCCATGCAGACAGACATAGAGAAATGGTCTCATCTGCACAAAGTCGAACTGCCTGAAATCGATGCAGATGTTGGACTTTTGATAGGAGCAAACGCTCACAAGGCAATGGAACCCTGGGAAATCATTCACAGCATAGATGATGGTCCCTATGCAGTCCGTACGGTCCTAGGATGGGTTATCAATGGCCCTTTGAAAAGAAATGACTTTGAAAATGAACAAAGTGCCTCTGTGAATTGCATATCAATGTCAGAAATTGAAACATTGTGTGTGAAACAGTTTAACCACGACTTTCCAGAAAAGGCTTCTGAAGAGCGTCATGAGATGTCACGAGAGGATGTACAATTCATGAACTCTGTCAAGGACACTGTTAAAAGGGTCGAAGGTCATTATTGCATAGGCCTTCCTTTGAAAGATCAGTCTGTCCAACTACCCAACAACCGCAAGCTAGTTGTGCAAAGAGCAGAGAGCCTCAAAAGAAAAATGCTGAAAAACAAAGACTTTTACAAAGACTACACAGCATTCATGTCTGACCTCATAGACAAGAAATATGCTGTACCAGTGCCAAACGAACAACTAGAATGTGACTATGGACGATTATGGTACATACCTCACCACGGGGTGTACCACCCACAGAAAAGAAAGCTTCGTGTTGTCTTTGACTGTGCAGTCTCATTTCAGGGCAAATCATTGAACGAAGAACTTTTACAGGGTCCTGATTTGACAAACACATTAGTAGGAGTTTTAACCCGCTTCAGACACGACGACATTGCCTTAATGTCAGACATAGAGGCGATGTATCACCAAGTGAAGGTCCCACCAGAGGACACAGACATGTTACGCTTCCTCTGGTGGCCTGAAGGAAACCTGGATGAACCCATGCAGGAGTTCAAAATGACTGTGCATTTGTTTGGCGCAACATCTTCACCGAGTTGTGCCAACTTTGCCTTAAAGAGAACAGCAGAGGATGCCACACATGAAGTGTCACCCCTGGCGATTAGTGCAGTGCAGAATAACTTTTACGTAGACGATTGCCTTTTGTCTGTGTCAAATGAAAGTGAAGCCTGCGCTATAGTTAAAGAGCTAACAGGACTATGTGCAAGTGGAGGTTTTCGTCTTACGAAATGGAATAGTAACAGCAGAGTTGTTCTGGCCTCCATTCATGAAACAGAAAGAGCATCAGAGGTTAAGGCATTAGACCTCTGTCGTGATAACCTGCCAGAAGAACGAGTCTTAGGAGTAAACTGGTGCATTGAAACTGACTCCTTCAAAATCAAGATAACTGAGAAACCAATGACACAAACTAGGCGGGGCGTTCTGTCGTTTGTGAGTTCCATCTATGATCCATTAGGATTTCTGTCCCCAGTCATTCTCCCAGCAAAAATGATACTGCAAGAGCTGTGTGGAAAGAAATTCTCATGGGACGAGAACATACCAACGGACATGGCCAAGAAGTCACAACAGTGGCTATCGGACTTTGGAAAACTACAAGGATTTACAGTGGACAGATGTTTTAAACCAGTTGGATTTGGAAATGTCACATCTGCCCAACTGCATCATTTCGCAGACGCGAGCGAGAGAGGTTATGGTGTTGTTACATACCTTCGTGTCACAAATGAAAAGGGTGAAGTTCATTGCTCATTTTTAATAGGCAAATCACGAGTATCACCTTTGAAACAAACTACCATTCCAAGATTGGAGCTTACAGCGGCTGCTGTAGCCGTAAAAATCGACAAAATGATGAGAAACGAGCTGAAAATGCAACTAAGGGAATCCACTTTCTGGTCTGACAGTACCACAGTTTTGAGGTACATTGCAAACGACGGGGCCAGATTCAAGACTTTTGTTGCAAATCGGGTATCCCTCATCAGAGATCACTCGGTGATTAGACAGTGGAGGTATGTAAACTCAGAGTTAAACCCTGCTGATTACGCATCTAGGGGAATGAAAGCGAGCGATTTCCTCGCAAACAAATCTTGGATTCAAGGACCAGACTTTCTGAGAAAGGACTGTAAACATTGGCCAGTGTCACCAATAATCTCGATGGACATTCATAATGATGCTGAAGTGAAGGTTATGAGTGTTAACGTTGATATTGTGCAAACTGATCCAGTCAGTCAACTCATGTGTTATTACTCAGATTGGTACAGATTAAAAAAGGCTATTGCCTGGATGTTGAGATTTAAACAGCTACTTCAAAAACTGTCACGTGAGCGCAAAACTTTGTCAGTCAGTGATAGTCAAAAGAAAAAAGCTAAGAAAGTACAAAGGTTGAACAAAGATGAAGGTTACTTAACAGTCACAGAACTAGAAAATGCAGAGGTGGTGATTATTAAGTTTTGTCAAAATCAAAGTTACAAAGACGAGATTTTATCTCTACAGAAGGGTCACAAGGTTAAAAGGACTAGTCATATTGTAAAACTAGATCCTGTGTTGGACAATGGTATTCTAAGGGTTGGTGGAAGGTTAGATAAATCTGCATTACCATCCAGTGTTAAACACCCTGTAATACTTCATCAGGACCACTGTGTGTCCTCTTTGATTTTCAGACATATTCACAAACAAACAGGTCATAGTGGTAGAAACTTAATGCTATCTAAACTTAGAGAAAAATATTGGATTCCAAAAGCTGATGCAGCTCTCAGGAAAATATTGTCAAAATGTGTACCATGTAAAAGGTTGTCAGCTAAGCCTGGTGAACAGAGAATGGCAAACCTGCCACAAGACAGACTTGAAACAGACAATCCCCCTTTCACAAATGTAGGGATAGACTATTTTGGACCTTTCGAGGTTAAATGCGGCAGAAGTTATGTGAAAAGGTATGGTGTTTTGTTTACGTGCCTTACCACAAGAGCAATTCACATAGAGGTTGCTCACTCACTTGAAACTGACTCTTGCATTCAGAAGGTTTGTGGCTAGAAGAGGCCAAGTTTCTGTAATGAGATCAGATAATGGTACAAACCTAGTAGGTGCAGAAAAAGAAATGCGTGAAGCAATAAAAAATTGGAATAAGTCTAAAATTGCAGAGTCACTTTTGCAAAAAGGTGTTACATGGACATTCAATCCACCAGCTGGATCTCATTTCGGTGGGATTTGGGAAAGGCAGATACGTTCTGTCAGGAAAATCCTTACCCAGTTACTGAGACAACAGACTCTTGATGATGAGCGTCTTCACACTTTGTTTTGTGAAGTGGAGTCTATTATAAATGATAGACCCATTACAAGAGTTTCTAACGACACAAATGATATAGAAGCGTTAACCCCAAATAATTTGCTTCTAATGAAAAGACAACCTGTGTTACCACCTGGTTTATTTCAGAAGGAGGACTTGTACTCAAAGAGACGGTGGCGTCAGGTTCAATACTTGTCGGATATTTTTTGGAAGCGTTGGACCAAAGAGTATCTTCCACTTTTGCAAGAGAGACAGAAATGGTTAAACGTGAAAAGAAACCTGAAACCTGGTGATGTTGTTCTAATTGTAGATGACAGTGCACCTAGAGGTTCATGGTTAATGGGAAAAGTTGAAAAAGCTATTTGTGATTCAAATGGTCAGGTGAGAAGAGTTTTTGTCAAAACTAAAAGTAGTGTTTTGGAAAGACCAGTAGACAAATTGTGTCTTTTGCTCGAAATGGAAGTGTAATGTATTTTGTAAAGCCATAGGAATGTGGTATACATTTGGAACATTGTTTAAGTTAGAAAATGATTTAAATGTCACTTAAGTTGTTGTGATAATTGTTATGCCCTAGCAGTAACAATTAGGGGCCGGAATGTAAGCGCCATTTCATACGGCCTACATGTTTATACATAATTCATGTTCATATTATATTTTGTATTTCATATTTAGAATATTTTGATTTAAAAGGTATATGTACATTTGTAACAACTGGGTTATTTACAAATTAAGCAAATGCGTTATTTTGCCATAGAGGGCGCTGTGTATTGTCTTTGCCCACGAAGAAGAAGTTGTTGTTTTTGACTTGACTTAAAGAAAATAAAAGATGGCTGACGGAGCAACACGGTCATTTTACCGTGCTGCGACGGAAAATGTTGTCACACGCGTAAAACCAGCCTCAGTGTCAGTCAATTATAGAAGAGGTTAAATTGAGATCAAAGAAGAAACTAATGAAAGAAAGATTTGCCTCTACACTACCCAACATTTTAAGTTAATCTGAGATAAATTTGGAAAATCTAATTAAGAGCCATAATGCATGTAGCCTAAATTTAAAATAAAATAAAAAAAGAAATCCAAAACGTCACACAAAAATAACAATACGTTGGGGATACATTCTTCGCCACAACCTCTGCTCTCTTTGCCCCCGCCCCTCCTCTCCATCCTCTTCCCGCCTCTCCCTCGCTCTGTCCCGGCTGTGTCTCCGCCTGCTGCCGCCCTCATGGGTCCACTCCAGCTCCACACCGCTGCTCACGCATCGGTCGGCACGTGCACACACATCGACCGTCTGTTTTCTTTTTACCCGGGACAGGGAGCCTTTCAGCTCACTGGAGCGGCTCGCTACTCTGGTGCAGCTCCTAACCACGAATTGGGACCGACAGCTAAGGTTATAGTATGCCGCTTTTATATTCTCTCCATGAAAACATCCTCTTGAATTATTAATTGCTTTATTTCTAGTCCACTTTCCCTTTGCAATTGCATTTATTTCAATGCTAACAACTTGTTATTTTTGTAAAGCGACGCACTAGCTGTCCAGCACAGGTGCATACACATGATGTACGCATTAGTTGTTTTTAAAAGGTTAACTTCGAATATTAAAGCCACATTTTGCCACGATTTAACCTTGTAAAAAGTGCTAAAGTGCTTTGTTTTAGTTCCACAAATGTTCAATTCGATTTTTACCCTAAAACCTTTAACATCTGGCTCAAAACGTGCAAGTATTGGATGCAGTCAGATAGATAAAGTGTCCATTAGGGTGGCACAGGCAGCAAAAGAGAGAGGTAACTTAAAAATACAAAAAATATGAATGCCAGTGCCATATTCTCACATTAGCCATGGAGTGAGACTGTAGGAGGTCCACTTAGTTCCCAAGCAGAAGACATGCAACAAAAATGTCAGCACTGTTGTGAGGTAAACCAACTCTAAATTGGGGATAAACCAAGACAAATCTATAACTGGCAACAGCGCAAAACGTGGGCTAAATGGGGGGCAAAACGAGCTTAACCATGACCATTATTGCAGGACTAATTGAGGACAAAGTTTGACTTGTTCTGTTAAAAATCCATGCCCCATTTAAGATCTGTTCTTATTCAGTGTAGCGTTACCCCTGTTTATTCCTGGTCGGGTCTCAATTTGTATTAGTCCCAGTTTTAGGCCTGGCTTAAATTAAAGTAATCACAGCCTGCATTGCACATATCTACTCCTAGAGAGTCAGTATGGAAAATGCTTAACCTCTCTGAGACAATTATCTAAGACAATATGAGTTTTCTGGTTGCCGTCTTCTATTTAAAAATGAGTCAGTCTTTTGTTGCCTTAAAGCAGTACTAAGTAACTGGTTTACCTTAATAAATCCTTTCCGTAGTCCCTCTGGGGGTAATACAAGTGTTAATGTAGGGTGACCAGATTTTCTGACTAAAAAACTGGGACACTATTTGGGACTTAGTTGCACGGTCAACCAGGGAGCCATTTATTGACTGTTTTTCCCAAGGTAAATGGTAAATCTGCTTGTTACTATCTTACACCAGGCACCGATCAGCATTAACATGATAGACTTGATATTTTTTGTTGGTTTCTACTTAGTAATGGACATTTGCATGGCCCAAAGAAATGAATTTTCATGTAAAGTTTTTTACTTTGTGGATCATATTGGCCAAAAACTGGGACACTTGGGACAGATCCTGTGTAAAACTGGGACAAATTAATGGTTTTGGAGGAATGTGTGGGGACATGGGACAGAGGACTCAAAACCTGGACTGTCCCAGGTAAACTGGGACTTCTGGTCACCCTGTGTTAATGGGATGATTGGGGAGACTTTCATCTCCCCCCGGTGTCTCTGGCCAGAAAACCATAATTGCAACTTTGCTGCCACCGGGTCGGAGCAGCAATACACACTAATGGAATCACGAAGAAGACGCTAACAGGCTAATGGGCAAAGCTAACTGCGGGCTAGCGCCACTTAAACAGTATTTAAAGCCAAGTTTTAGTGATTTTTTTTTATTTCCATTGTATAACTGGATGATGTACAATATCCCTCTCTCCCTTTGTCTTTTCTGTCAGCGTAGTATTTACTCGGACAATTAATGAGTATTAATTACATGCTACGACACCTGCAGTGGCGCTTATGGCCTCTAGGGGCATGAGTTACTTGGTACTGTTTAAGTGGCGCTAGCCCGCAGTTAGCTTTGCCCGTTAGCCTGTTAGCTTCTTCTTTGTGATTCTATTAGTGAGTATTGGTGGCTCCGACCCGTAGGCAGCGAAGTTTCAAGCATGATTTTTCTGGTCAGAGACACCAGGGGGAGATGAAAGACCCTCCAATCATCCCATTAACACTTGTATTACCCCCAGAGGGACTACGGAAAGGATTTATTTAGGTAAACAAGTTACTTAGTACTGCTTTAAAATGAACCGATCCCAAAGAGCCATAAATCGCATCCAAAGTTTGTCGAGAGAGAGCCCCGGTTTAGCCCCAGTAAGAGATTTATCCAGTTCAAGTCCTGTATTTGACCTTGTAGTGACCCAGCGGCTGTATGAGTGATCAGCATGGCGCCTTTACTTTCCATCACAGTGGTCTCCAGGATCAATTGTTTGGAAGGTTTTCACTGCTGACGGAGCCTCTCACAAGAAAACCTACAAAACAATTGATCCTGGCTCGTTGTAGAGCCCACTGTGATGGAAAGTAAAGGTGCCATGCTGACCACTCATACACCCGCTGGGTCACTACAAGGTCAAATACACACATCAACTTTTTTTTGCATAAAAAGTTGCATAATGCACATTTAACAGAGCAGAGAAATGCTAACTCTAGACGGTGTGTTTGGTCACGCAGGTTAGTCCAATCTGTGCTATTTTTGGCAACATAAACATTTAAATTAGTTTTAGATTTTTGACAAAACTACCATTTCAATTTCATGACAACTTTGTCGACTAAAGCTAAAATTAATTTGGTTGACCTAACCCTGCAGAAAATTAAAATGACTCCAATTAAGGAGGGACTTTATTTTTATAGTGCCTTTCAGAGACCTGGTCACAAAACGCTTTGCATGGAACAATTTATATTTAATCCGTACAAGCGTAAATTGAGATTATTTTACATGAATATAAGTAATTCTGACTCAACAGAACGAGTATTTTTTGCACTGAAAAAGGAAAAGTTTCAAGTAAAATGAGCTTCGTAATCCAGTTTTAAATTTACCAGAAACTTTTCTTATTCATTTAAATACAAAACTACCTTTTCTATATGCAAATCATTTTACTTATCAATCAAGTTGAGGGCAAATATACTAATTTCAAGATATTACTTATTTTTAGATCAGATTTTAGATTTGCAGTGTACGTGCTTATTGTATAAATGACATTCTACCACTGGGTGATTGTGGTGATTTTAAAACTGGAAGTTCACATTTTTAGTTATTTTTATTTTTGTTTAAATTTTATGAGTCAACGGAAAAATCCACAGGTTTCAGTCATAGTTTTAGTCTCACTAACTACAAATAATTTCATTTTGGACTAATTTTAGCCAGCCAAAATTGTATTGTAGGAAAACAAATGATAAAACAACCAAAAAACTTGCAATATTCATGTACAGCAAAAGTTTATCTCTAAATTAGAATTTTTTTCCCTATTCACCTGCAGTATCTCGCATTAAGCAACAAAGAACTCATGACATAAAAACATTGATAAATCATCTTAATTTACATAAAACAAATATTGTAGATGTTTTTTTTTTCTTAAGTGTACAAAAAACTTGCTCTATGGACGGACATCCTGAAATTAGTTACTCAAATCAAGGACAAACTTATTTGAAGATAACTTTTTGCAGTCCAAGCACAAGCCTCACTATAGATGAACATGCCATTCCTCATTCAAAAGAACCTCCACAGCTTAGTCACTGAGCTTTAACTACTGGAGGCTGCACTAGCACTGATCACATTCAGGACTTGACTGGGGGCGGTGATTGTGGAAGTAGGACAGTAACTGCTTTGTGTTCATTTGAGCCAGAAGACATGCAAACCTGGCAACCATAAGTGTGTGGCTCGTCCTTCTATGAACCAAAACAAAAAGGTACTGTCCCCCCCCCATGTAATGACTATATAATATATCCGTATGGTCAGTAGTTAGCATACAGCTGATAAGCCTCCGTCATGCGTTCAAACTCTTAACATTTTTATTTTTCAAAAGGTCTACAGAGATTTATAATGGGATTTTTACTAATGACACTAGGATGGAAACTCACCGTTGAGCTCTGTACTGCAATATTAGTAATTCAACTACAACACTGTGTCCTAGTATCAATAGATTCAGGTACCGTCTCTTGTGTTACAGACATGTTGCTGCCCTGTGCTAACTGTTAGCCGTTAGCCTCACAATGCCGCGCTCGGACAGTGACTGTGCGCCCAGCGAAGAGGAAAAGGACGGCCCAGAGACCCCCTGCGCCTTCCCGGGTCATCCCCTCAAGACCAGGGGCTGCCTCTGTGAATGTAATACCCACCTCTGCCACCGGGGGCGCCCCACAGTCTCACTGCTGAAGGGCTGCAAGAGGAAGCGAGCCCTGCAGACGGCTGTGTTTGAGAAAAAGGAAGAGAATGAACTGTTTTCACAAAAGGTACGGCAAGTTAATGATTACTTTTTATTACAGAGTGAGAGGTAAATGGGAAATATATAAAGATATGTTTTTATGCAGATTTAAGGATTTTTTTTAAAATGGACTCATCTGTAATTGCCAACACCACTACTTTTGGGCACAACAGCAATACAATTTTATTTTTCATGATTTTAAATGACTTTTTAGAGATTTCTACCATGTTAATGTGTAGTTGTCAGGAGTTGTGTTTTGAGCTATTCAAATACTGTCGATTCCCTCAGTTTGTTTCGAAGCTCCTGCTTCGTAGCACAGTTCTCCAGCAGGAAGCAAAAATATTTTCTACAAAACAGCATGCTGCAGCCTCTTCGCATACTAGCGCTGATGTCCAGTAGCTACTTCCGCTGAGAAGCAGTGGCAGCAGGGGTTTGTTTTGATGGGGAGCAACAGATTTCATTTTATTTGCTATTAATTCTAAACCTAAAGCTGTCATTGTATGAATTATTGAGGCGATGCTGCGTTCACCAATCTCGTAATTCCTACTCGGAAACTCGATTTGTCATGCCCATGTTAGGGACGGCAACATAGCGGTGCCTTGTGTTAAAAGTAAATAAAAAAGTAGTTTCTTGTGTTTTGAACCCTTTAGTTTAGCAGCATTAAGCACATACCTTCCACCACATAACTGAACATAAATGATTGGCTAAGTCGATGCTTAAGTTTTGAATGAGCTTTTCATGTGTGTTTTGTTTTTAAAAAAACACCGTGGACAAACAGAGCACCTTTGCGCATCACACCTCTGTCGTGTCTCTTCTCTCTGTCCTTTGTGAGTTTATGATCCAAGTCGACGCTCTCTCTTTCCCCGGTTTGTGCCGGATCAGTTGCTGTGAAGAAATTAAAGTCTGCGAGCGAAACCATGCAGTGCTCTTCAGTGGTGTGGCTGTGGTGCTTTGAGAAGAGTTAAGAAGGCCATGGTCAGAGGCAGGGAAGGCCCAATCATTGTGAACCATAGTTGTTAATGTCAGTGCTGCTGACCCTCGTACAGAGCCAGGAACGAGGGGCCAAGGGTGCCTGTTTGCGAAGTCCTAGTCCAGTCCTGGGTCTCAACCACGATGTTAGGACTCGGTCTGGCAACACTCGCTGTATCGTGGTGGTGTCAGACGGGTGCGTTTTAATGGTTTTAATGGCAAGGTTGATTAGGGATAAGATATTGCTAAACTATTTTTACTGCATATGTTCAACTAAAATTATGTTTCTAAAACCGGCGTTGGCAAGTTTGCTTTGTGGATGTCCGATTTTCTTCGTCAAAAGACCAAGGGCTAAACATCCGCAATTGTAGCAAAGCACCACTTTCTACAAATGCCAGTGCTGTACATCACATACAGTTGTGCCGATAAGTTTACACACCCTGATTATTATTTTTTTTGTGGTAATTTCTCAAAGAATATGAATGAAAACACAAACAGTTTTTTTTCACTCTTGGTCAGTGATGTTGTGAAGCCATTTATTGTGAAAAAATGTGTGAACTCTTTCAAATCACCGTAACAAAATAAAATACCAAAATGACCCTGTTGAAAAGTTTACACACCCCAGTTCCTAATACCTGTATTGCCTCCAGTTCCTGTACGTTCCTGGGCTGTCTTGCATGAACTCCCCACAGTGGTTCAATGATATTGAGGTCAGGAGACTGAGAAGGCCACTAACTATTCTGCTGGAGTCATTGGCATCAACCAACCACCTCCATGTGTCACAGTAGGTATGGTGCACTTTTCATCATAGGTCTTTGTTGACAACAAAAAGTGCACCATACCTACTGAAATTATAGAAGTGGTTCGCGGATACCACTGGTTCCAGCAGAATAACGTCAGAGAGCTCAACCATGCAATTCATGCAAAACAGCCCAGGAATTTACAGGAACTGGAGGCTTTTTGTCAGGAAGAATGGGCCGGTTTACCATCAGATTATATACAGAACCTTCTCCACAACGACCACAGAAGACTCCAAGCTGTCATTAATGCTAAAGGGGGAAATACACGGTATTAGGTACTTGTGTACACTTTTTGACAGGGTCATTTTGGTATTTTATTTGGTCAAGGTGATTTGAAAAGTACATATTTTCTTCTACAATAAATGGCTTCCCAACATCACTGATCATCAGTGAAAAAAAGGTTTTCGTGTTTTTGCATTCATATTCTTTGAGAAATCATGGATCATGATGGAGTTATCGGCACAACTGTATGACCTAATAATCAGTACGAGTACTTTAACAGGCATTTGATCTCAGATTTGTGTAGTAATCTGTCTCAAAATCAGAGGTTCTGTGCAGCAGGGCCGGATTTGGTCCCCGGGCCTGACATTGCCTAACCCTGGTCTAAAGCATGTTTACATTTCTGGCTGAAACATGATTTCTTTTGTTTAAAAGTTGCCCGTTGTGTCCATTTTGCTTTTGAATACCAACATTTCTCCACTTCGCTCTGTTTGATGGGATGTTTGTAGATCTCATGAAAATCTGCACTGATTCTTTGCGTTTGTGGTATTAAAAAGATAGTGTTTGGCTTTAAAATGTCTGGGAAACGCATTACATTAGTATTGCTGCTGCCTATATAAACCCCCGTAATAGAAATGGCTTTACCAATTTGAAAAGTAGCACTGCTCAATTAATCGCAATCAAATCCAAATCAGTTTTAATGTTTGCAAATGGCAAACACTACAATCCTTTAGGTCAAATCATTTCTTCTGCAAACAATGTTCTCTCTTTATTTCCCTATTGCCATCTTTGTCTTATGTATAAAACATGTTAACCCTGTTAAAACCTCTACAAACATGTTCTTCTTGTAGTTGTTGTATTTGAGGTATAAAATTGCCTTAAAATGATTAATGTAACTCCATGAAGCTTGTAAAAAGTTCTGTTTAAAATTTATGTTGCTAATTTGTACTTGCATTTCAAGCTATTCTGCAAAGTGAGGCATGTATGCTGTTGGTATTTTAGCACGCTCTCATCACAGAAGCAATCTCTAAAGGCCACTCTCCTGTCTCTAAGTGTTAATTGGAGCCTGTACTCAGTCATTACTTGTTCTACAGTAGTGATTATGTATCGTTATCTGCTCTTACTTTGGTAAACGCTGTATTTTCTGGGCTAAACTTGGAGCGCGGCCTGTTTGCGTGTCTGTGGTTAATTACATGCTTTTCCCTGTCTCTTCTGCACAGTGCTCCGAGCTGCTGCGCTACCTCCCACCGCTGTCGGCCATCTTGAGAGGGTTAAAGACGGGCAGGTACTCGCAACGTAAGTGCACAATGTACCAGAGAGATCTTTGTACAGATGATGATTACGGTCATTATCCTGGAACAAGCTGTTTTATTCTCTTTCCTGGTAGCTCCACAACAGCTCTGGACATTTCTACAAAGGTTCAGTGAGTTTGACATGGGTTTGATTAGTGTCTCGACCAGTGATGCCAGTAACGGATTACTGTAATCTGATTACATTTTTCAGTAACTAGTAATCTAATGCGTTACTATTTCCAAACAAGTAATCAGATTTAAGTTACTTTTCCAAATCACTGTGAGTTACTATTTTGTCATTTTCCTTTGGAAAAAAATACATTTATTTTTGCATCTTGACGAGTGACGTAACTAAGTCACGTTTTCAGCCTAGAAACACTCACACTGGTCGGGGAGAGAGATGGAAACTTTTCTGAGTGTCAGCTTAGTTGATGTTACTGTTAAAATGCACTTCCAAGAAAGTGAGTGTTGGTAAAAGGGTTTGTCATTAGTGTGTTGAGGCGGTGGAGATGTTGTCAGCAGCAGCTGAATGTGACTAATAAAGTAACTTGTAATGTAACTTGGTTACTTTTAAAATTAAGTAATCAGTAAAGTAACTAAGTAACTTTTCAAAGGAGTAATCAGTAATATATTACTTTTTCAAGTAATCTGTGGCAACACTGGTCTCGACCAAACAGCTCTTTCCCACGCGTTTTCCCACGGCAAGAACCTTTGTCAGTTCTTGGTGCCCTTTAAGATTGCTTTCCAACTTGGAGAGTAGCGCTTTTGGAGGAACTGTTTCAGCTCTGGCTCTGGGGGCACACTGCAATTTGATTTGAGACTCTAATTTCAAGAAATCTGGCCATGGGACAAGATATTTACTCTTGCAGTTGCATTATGCAACTTTTTATGTGAAAAGAAAAGTTGATATTTGTGTAAATTTGACCTTGTCCCGCAGATACTGCGTTACCCAGCGGCCGTATGAGTGGTCAGCATGGCGCCTTTACTTTTGATCACAGTGGCCTCTACAACGCTCCAGGATCAATTGTTTTGTAGGTTTTCTGGTGAGAGGCTCCGCGAAATTAAACTCTCAAACGAAGGAAAAGAGTATTTGTTTCAAGAAATCTGGTTACACTTTAGAATACGGCCCGGTAACTCCTAGGTAGTTACTGTAGTACATTCCTGGTACTTAGAGATAATTACCCATTAGTCCGACGTCTCATTATTCCGAAAATCACCCACTGAAAAAAGTGAAACATTGCTGTTGTTCATTCAATACGTTCTTTGCTATTGGTTTAAAGGTCCTATATCATGCAAAATCGACTTTTTGGAACTTTTAACCATGTTGTTATGCTATTTCCTTCTCAAAAACACCCCCAGAGTGGTTTTTGGCTTCATTCACGCAGTTCTCAGTAATCCTCCTGAATCCTGCTCTCTGAGCAGCTGCTCCGCCCTCTCCTGGTAAACGACTGGCATGTTCAGTTGTGTCGTCACAGCGGAACGGAAGTGCTCGACGTCTGTAATGTAATGCCTTACGGCCTGATTTTTCATTATTTCTGTCGTATGAAAGAAAACAAAAAAAAAGAAAAAAAAGAAGGAAGTGCCTGACGCGTCCGTGCTGCCCCTGCAGAGAAAACAAACGCACCCCCTGAGCGTCTGAGCAGATGTCGTGTTTGCACCGAAAGCTGTGAAGAAGGAGCTCTTTCTAACCTACTCTGGAGTCTGGACACCTGTTCTTTTTTCTAACGATAATGTCACGGAGAAAAGCGCGTTTGGCTACGAGGACAGGACTTTATTCAACCTTCCTAAAGAAGGCAACCAGTCGCCAGAAGTTGGAATTTCTCTCCAGGATTCAGCGACTAGCAGCCAAAATAGTGTTTGTCTGTGACCGTCACTGATGGATGTTTAGTGAACCTTGGCCAGAATCAAAGTGGATTAACTTTTATAACCAACATAATGGAAACATCAGAGCGGTGAGTCAATCAAAATGTGTGTTAGTCATTATATATATTTCTACTACTGCTAAAGTTGTATGAGCGGCGAGAGGGGGCGGAGTTAACTGAATCCTAGCGTTTTGTCTTCCGGGTTGGAAAAATACCTCCAGAAAATACTTATATTTATCACAAAAAATAGTGCTTCGTAGTGGTAGAGGTACAATATATCATATAAATGCCTATACTTTACTTTGGAATGGCTAAAGTAGCATGATACAGATCCTTTAAATGCCTTTCAGTCATATGACTTTTGTTATGACGCCGTCTTGGCGTGTATATCGTATCAAACAGTTACAGACACTAGGCCTGCCACGATAAGTGTTTTTTTGAGGACGATATATCGTCTCAGAAAATATTGCGATAAACGATAATATTGAGTATAATGCAAATACTGTAGGCAATAAAAAGAAAACTGAAATGTACTGAACTTCTGACATTCAATATTAACACCTTATACCAAACAAAGTACAAACTAGAAGGGTCGACATATTCTAGGACACTGTTTCCATCTGTGCTTCTCAACCTTTAACATAACTTACACTCTCACCAGGTTCTGTGTTTGAACTAGGCCTGTCACAACATTTACAACAAATAGTCAATATACAGTATTATCTTTAAAAATATCCCAATAACAATATTGATATTTCATATGCATTATTCTGGTTAAATATTTCCTCACAAAAACAATATATTAAATGTATGGATTCAGATAATACTGTATTACTGCTAAAGTAGCCATATGTTGTGTTCTTTTTCCATCCATCCATCCATCCATTTTCTCCCACTTGTCCGTTGCCGGGTCGTGGGGGCAGCTGTTGGAGCTGCCCAAGTCACATAGCACCAGTCCCCTATGGCTCCTCCTGCAGGTGGTGGGTCCACGGGAGGACGGCCTCATGGTTCCAAACGGTTCCAAACGGGCCTGTTGGTCTCTCATAGGGGGCCCATTCACACTCTCATTCATACACCAGTGTACGCAGACACTGGAGGCAAGGAGGGTGAAGTGTCTTGCCCAAGGACACAACGACAATGTGCACCTTCAGGAGGCGGGATTCGAACCCCCGACCTTCCGATCATGAGCCGACCCGCTCTACCATCTGCGCCACCGTCGCCCCCTTCTTTTTCCTTTTCTTTTAAAATCTAACCTCCTGTACACACGGTTGTTGGAGTGAAGCAGCTTTTTTGGGAAACTTGTCGACTGTTTGTCAAACCGCTGCAGCATTTCTCTGTAACATGTAGTCCTAAGCACTGAGTAATGTTCTCAGGACTATCACGCTTGTATTTGGACAGTGGCTAAAGCGCTCGGGTTCCTCTCGCTAACAGTAGCGCTGATTAGCTTTGATGCACTGACTGGGCGGTGGTTTCGTTCTCACGTTGGACAAACCTGTAGTCGCATTAATGTTGTTATTCTCTCCGTGATGAGTTCTTTTGGATAGAATTCCAAATGTTTTCTCACGAGTCCCCCTTGCTCCGCGATAAAGTTCACAGAAAGTGTCTGGTTCAGCAGCTCCGTAGTAGCGGCACTTTGTTTACACCCCGCCTCTCTCCAAAAGCAGCGCTGATCTATAAATGATCTGGATACATGCGGGATACGGCTAATGTGCTCAATGCCGTCTTTAAACACAGGGAGACGGATTGGATGGACGCTCCCCTCACACAGCGCTGTGATAGCGTTCTTGTTTCTGTATTTATTTTAAGCACACGCACCACGTGCATTTATCGAGGCTAAAAATGTTATCGTCCTTCATTTTACTTATCGAGCGATAACTCGATATAGTAATTATCGCGGCAGGCCTAACAGACACCACCTAAAAGCAACAAAGCCTGTAGCTCAGCTCTCTCCAAGAGAAAACCCTGAATCACTTTATTGTTTTCATTGTGTTGAGGCTAAATTCTAACCACGGTAGAATGCTAACGTCACTGACTCAGACTGAGGCTCTGTTGACATGACAAACTGTAAAATTCAGAGATGTTTTCTGTTTCCTTTTCGATGTGTTCATTTCGTCTGAGGAGTGGAAGCAGATCTTTGATCAATCCTGCTGTAGCCACACTGACTGCGCTGCCATGTCTTTGCCTCATAAACAAAACCCAATGCTGGTTTGTTTATGTGCTCTCTGGGTCTTTTTACAGTTATGTTTTCGAGCAATGATTACAATTACATACAAAATGCAAATGAGTTCAATCAGTCCATTTTCATCCTGAGCAGCACTTAATTCCACGTTGGTCTTCAAAAATGTGGCCTCAATTAATGCACGGAAACACATGTATACAATCACATATTTGACTTTAAAAACAAAGCGCGACAATATTATACTGACAAAACAAGAATACCATAATACAAACTGCAACCACATGAGTTCTAGATCTCAGTAATAATGGCAGCGAGCACATGCTATTTAAGACTCTAAAGAGAAGCCCAGTCTAGAGCAGTTGTGCCTTCCCTTCTCCTGTAGCGCTCGTCATATTTACTGCGCTATAAACTGCTGGATTTTAATACACATAATAATGAGATGAACCCATTGCGGCCATTTAAGGTGACATTTGGATCTGATTGCGATTATTCCCACAGCCCTGTTGCGTAACATCGTCCATGAGGGTCTTTCGTAAGAGTCCTATTTGCACTGACTGGTTTCCCATGTGTGTGACTGTTTCGCTGCAGGCCTGAGCAGTTTCCAGGAAAGCGTCGCCATGGACCGAATCCAGAGGATCATGGGAGTTCTGCAGAATCCACAGCCAGGGTAAAGGACGCATTTCACGGCAGCGCTACATAGAGGTGGGAGATATATCGTTTAGACGATAATATCGAAATTGTTGTCTGGACGATATGCAAAAATGGATATCGAGATAATATTTCATAATTTGTACAATACGACCCCCAAACATGAAAAGAGCAGAAGGAAGTTAAAGAGAAAACAAATAACGCACACTATAACCTTCTAAACAATTATATGCAGCGTCTTCAATACTGTCGGGTTTGGTTTGACTGTATTTTATGTTTTTTTGTACAAAATCACAATCGTTCCTCAATTGCACGCGCGTACGCTGCTACTAATGTGCAAAACAACGACGGAGTTCTTACCTGTGTGTTATGGCGTTTCTTAGGTTGAAGCAACAATCCAAAAACATAAAGAGTAAAGCTGATGTACGATTAATAAAATAGCTGCTAAAAAAGGCCAAATATTATGCGTTTGCGAAAAACTGAAGTCTAAAGTTAAACATTTTTCTTAACCGTCTGTGGCGTCCTCAAGTGGCGAGCTTCGTGATTGAATCTAGGGCTGAACGATTTTGAGAAATAATCTAATTGCGATTTTTATTATTAATATTGCGATTGCGATTAAATATGCGATTATTGTTGCAAGGTCCTCTTCTCATGTATTTTTCACCTAACACAAGCAATAAATCAGCCTGTTTCATAATAAACTATATTTGAAGTGAAAATTGCAACAAAATTGTTGCTTGACCTATTCAAAATTTGTGTGGACTGCACTTCTTAAACTGTCTGAACTTAACAGTACAGTCTATAAATAAATGCTAAATTATATAGATATGAAAAAAAAATAACTCACGGATCCTGTCAGTAACATCACCCAGACTAAAGTGCAGGAAAGTAAGAACAAACGTCTGCTTTAACTAGTTGGAAAAGTTTTAGGAAATCAAACTCCCAATTAATACAAAATAAGCTATTTAATTTATTAAATAGTACTTTAATATTTCGGCCAAATCAAATCCCAGTTTGAGCTGCGACTCGTGGTTGCTTCAGATGCGCGTTATTGAAGGACACGGAGAGGCCAGATGAAGCACACGCCAAAACACAGTGGAATTAAGAGCAGCATTTTGGTTTTGGGATGTAACTTTGGACAATATGAAGAAAGAAAAGAACACTTACACAAGGAGACGGGACATGAGGTGCCAGACACAGACACGTAATCTTTGACTCGCAGCCATTTAGTGACATTTCAGCTTAAACAGCACCTCAGCAAAATAAGACATGACACGGACTCCAGCCTCGGATCCTAGTTACCAACCCTTTTCATACTGCAGTTTAGTGTTTATATCTAGCGTCTGTACGACCTACGGAGCAGATATGCGGTAGACGCAAAGGTAAATAAAGGCACATCGCCTCCGCGGTGGTCATGAAACGTCATTATGCTTTTGAGATAAGTTCTTTATCCACAACATTCCCAAACATAAGCCCCCTAAACTGAGCCACAAACTACGCTTTACTTTTTACAATCAGCACAGACTCACCTATATATGTCTGTGGAGGCAGAGGCGTAGAATCCGGAGGTGAGGGAGTTTCTGTGATCACCAGAGCGTGTAGTAGCGGCGACGGAATGGCGTGATGCGGCTAACGCAATGCTAACGGAGAAAAGCAATATTCCTTCGCGGTGGCTGCATGATAAACGCTGATATTTTCACTGTACATCCACAATCTACCGCGCACCTTAACTAGACTGAGACGTAAACAAAAGCACGCGACGGAGCGGACTTTGCTGCCATATCTCGTTGCTCCATTTACTTCCCAAATCGCGTGCCCTGCGATTACGAAATCGCGTTGTGTAATATCGCGATAAAATTGCAAATGCAATTAATCGTTCAGCCCTAATTGAATCATTTGAAAATTGGGTTGTATAATATAATGAGTCCAAAAGATGGAATACATTTCCCCAAGAGATCCACCGGAATAGCCTCCGAACAGGGCTTCTTTTAACTTCTAAAATGTTTTATTTATTATTACGGGGAACTGCCCATGATCCCTCAGTGGCCCTGACGTCTTACGTCATTAGAGCGTGCCGTATTGTTATCTAGCGTCAAGCGCAACAACGGTGGATTACTCGGATATTCTTAGTTTTTTGGACAACTCCTCGCGACGGGACTTTTTTGCTGGCGACTCAAGATGAAGTGTGGAAGCTGCCGTGCGTTTATGTACGTAAGGAGGACGCGATGCTTCTGAACGCGGGTGAGTCCATGTTCACGCCACGGTTTACATCTGTCCGCGTTCGGCGCTTTTGTTAACTTTAGCAGGACATAAACGACTCCTTTATGCTCTCATATCATTTGGGTGAATGCATTGTTAGGTAATCTGCTGTTTCATAGTCTGCTGTTTAAATTATGTTTTGGAGCCGTTTGACTTTTGCCTTAATGTTGGTCTGATGCTCTGGGAATAAGCGTTGTTTGCAATGCTTGTTCCGTGAGTATTGTGGTTACATGCTTCTTTTTAGTCTGACAAGTGGTGACAAATGCGTTTATTAGATCTGATAGTAAAAATAATAAAAGCACGAACACTTTGTGCAACAGCCCCACCTAGAGTTTACATCACCAGCCGCCACTGTATACAATAATAGGTCAGATGCAAAAGACCAACCGGACCTTCTTTGCCAGTTTGCACACATTTCTTTGAAGGATTGCAAAAATATCGTCTGAATATCGATATCGAGATATTGAAAAAAAATATCGAGATATTCATTTTTGTCAATATCGCCCACCCCTAGCGCTACAGCACTGTCAAGGAAAAGCAGAGAACTAAATGAATGCATAGAAAAGGTTTCTTCTATAGCTATTAGCATTAGCCTCAGACGTAGCCAGACGTAATCCAGACAATCCAGCCTGGTTTGAAATCATTAGTGACAGTGCAGACCGTGTGTGATTTTACTTTAGACTATAATTAGTGTAAAAGTGGCCTCGGAGCTACAAGCTAAATCATATACGGTTTAGTTTTCGGATTGTGTGTGGTCAGATGCACATCTAGTGGCCTCTAAACCTCCCCTTTTTACATTCAAATGATGGAGGAACCATGAAATAAAATTCTAAATGTCATGAAATCAACATATATAGGAAATACTTTATACCGGAACAGGCTTACAAATTGGCGTTTTAGTGTAATTTGTAGTGACAAACATAGAACATGTCTTTAAATCCTTTTTCTTATGCTTTACATCTTGCACTTTGAGATTTGTCTCCAAAGTATAAAGTGAAATATTAATCATATGTATTGTTGTTATTATTAGCATTGTGTTCAAAACTTGACTCTAAATGTGTTGCTACCCTAAAGTAGTATAAGCAATTTTATACAGTGGCGATCCCAGATTCTGAGCTGTGCAGCTGTTGGGGTTTGGCTAGAAATCACTAGTTTCCAACACAAAAGACCACAAGTCTCTATCACTTTCGGTTCCAAAGTTATGTCAAAAAATCCCCAGTCCCACTTTTTAAATCTGAAAACTGATCGACTATAGGCGTATGTATAAAACTGCCTTTTTTATGTGGCATTTGTTTGCTAAAGCATGTGTCAACAAAGCAAACCAAAGCAGCGGCGTCTCCTCCTCCTCAGTGTGTAATTAGACACAAAGTCACGCCCCTACTGCACGCTCCGAAACCTCACTTTGAACCTAAAAGTTTACGCTTTTAAATATGCCAATACTGGTAGCTTAGCATGTCTCCTGTTGTGCCGACTGAAATCCTGAATTGTCGGCCTTCAGCCCAAAATATCTTTCACAAAATTCAGTAAAACGCAGGTGGCCGCTGGTTTACGGCCAACTTTTCCTCATACCTTCCATCTCTCTCGTCATTTCCTCTTCCCGTCTACTCCGCTGTAAAAAAAATAAAGAAAGTCCCCTGTACTTTTCTATAGACTTCAAACAGCCCCGTCCATCTGAACCTCGGTGATGGAGGAATACAGCGGGACAATGGGCTGAAACAAAAACAGGAAAAGCTTAGAAGGACGTCTTGAACTGGACTGACTTTATCGAGAGCAGTCAGGCACAGGCTTATGCAAGAAACCAGTGTCACCAGGAACATTATCAGACATTTAGTTTATAGTAGGGCTGCACCAACACTAAACCTTTTCAACACACTTCCAAAATATGTACGGTTTATATTCAGCAGCTAATCTACTTCAATCAGGCTGAATATTTACCAATTAAAGAAGTCACAAAGGGCATGATACAAGGCCACCAGGGGGAGCGGTTTCCCCTGTACTGAACATTGACAGATAGTAGCAATTGGTTAAACTGACGCTTACATTTTCCGCCGTACAAAAAATAGCTCCTGATCTCACGGTCTTCTGACAGTGGACTGATGTGTCCGTGAGCGAGACTGGCTCGAAATATTTCATCCCCCAGGACGAGAAATGATCCTAGATGACCTATCTGCGGGACTGTGGCCAATGCTCCCCTCTATTTGGGCATTAGGATAGCATTAACTTCTTAACCATTTCTCCACTCATTTTCTCCAGTTTACCATTACCCAAATCTAAAGGTTTATTGAAAGAAAGCGTCAAAATAGCTCTAAAAGCAAGATGTGAAAAAGGATGAAAACGCTGAAAAAAAAATGTCCAAAATGTTGCAAAAGCGGAACAAAAACATTAAAATATAGTGATGAAAAAGCAACAAAGCCAGACAAAAACCGGACCATAAAAGCCATGAAAAGAGTGAGGAAAAAGCAACATCAATGCATAGTAGAGTCGAGAAGCCTGGGTAACGCTTTATATTAAGGTGTGCTCATTAACTATTAATAAGGTACTAATAAGCATTAATAATATGTTTGTAAAGGACCACTTTATCTTCCAATTTTTTTCTGAGGACCACCCAACTGAATCCCACTCCAACACGCCCCCAAAAAACTCCTAAATAGGAAGGATAAGCTAAATTTATGTTTGATATGCAACTGTTTCAAGTCAAAAACAAATTATTCAAACACAAATGCAATTCTTATGTTAAATTCTTATATGAATAGAGTAAATGTGAAATGAGCTGCAGCTAAATATGAACAACAAAAATGTGGGGGGGAAAAAACTGCTGTAACGGCCTAAAGGTCCCACATAATGTCATTCTAAAGAGCCAATAGTTGAGGCTGTGGTAGGAAGTCTATGGTTGTAACTATGGTAACAATAAAATGCTGGGGGAAAAATGTTCCCCTTAATGTCCAATATCACTGAAACTACTGGGATTTTACCCATGAAACAAAAACTATACATTACAAAACTAATAGATCTGTGGATTTTACATTTTGAGATTTCCAGCCCCGAAATCCAGCGCGTTTTACAAAAGCTACATATTGACAAACAGGATGAGGAAACTTCACGCACGGTTCTGAGAAGTGCCAGCCGTGCTCATCCATAACACTTCCAGCTCTGTCCCTCAAAAAGGAAAGACGCCCTGGTCACACTATGCTGGTTATTCTTAAAGTTGGATCAAATGATAAGAGTTGGTCAAAACGGCCCAAGTCCCTGTGCGACGTGCGCTGTGTGGACCACTAGGGGGCGATGGCGACCACACTTTAAGAATTACTGCCCTAAAATGATTACTAATGCTTATTAATACTTACTGAGCACAGCTTAATCTAAAGTGATTTGCCCTTGTTTACAGACTGAACTTAACTGCGGCTCTGAAATAACATTAACACAATAAAGCCACAGATTTTTTTGTTTCACTGACTCAAAGTCAGTGAAACAGACTGAGCTCAGATTAAACATTACTGTCAGCAGATTCAGATCATTTATTAAAGTAATGTAACATGTGGCTGTGGATTTATGAGCAAATATTCATGTAGAAATGAGCCGACAGTGCCTGGTGCTGTTACCCAGATGCTCATTCTGCTGATGTGTCATTGAGCAATGCATTGCTCTAAAGTGTCCTGCATGGATGTTTATAGTTTATATGTAAATGATTTCATCTCTACGGTAGAGATGAAGAAATTGCCTCAGAACCTCCTGACCTGAAAGTTTTCACACCAGTCTGTGGTCCTGAGGCTGTACATGAGTCATGTACTTTTACTGCCCCAGTCTAAACCAGTGTTTTACAGTAATGCTCTGGGTTTATGTACATCTCTGTCCGTCTGCGCAGGAGCCGCTTCAGCCACATCTGCACCACTTTAACTTACGGTTCCCATTTGTTGTCACGAATCTCAAACTTCTCGGAGGAACAGAAAGACCAGACCGGGACGAGGTCTTTCTGAGTGGAGTTTGCATGTTCTCCCCGTGTCTGCATAGGTTTCCTCCTGGGTACTACGGTTTCCCCTACCACAAAAACATGTACAATAGGCTCCCCTCTGGAACCAGGACTCCCACGGAAATGAGATTCCTAATCTCAGTTGGACTTTCCTGGTTAAATAAAGGTCAAGTGAAACTGTGACTTATCTCGCTAATCGGTCGGGTAAAGTACTTTACCGATACTTTAGTTTACAATGCCGATACCTGAACAATACTTTTTTTGATAACTATTCTAAGATATTTGTCCTCTACTACCATAAAACAGAACAATAATCATTCCGACTGTATAATTTGAATAATTTATTTGGGCTCAGACATCTGTCTTTGACCCAACAGGCGTCAAAACTTAGTTTCTAAAAACAATGTGTGCAATAAGATATTTTTACAAAGTTGCACAACTTCCTCTCTCTCCATGCCCAGATGTGAATCAAAAATGCACAAATAAAATACAACGATTCCCTTTAGTCACAACTCCATGTGTATTTTGATATGAAGCTCTTCTGGGTCTTTGAAAATCCATTTGCATCTTCTACAATCTTTGCATATTTGCATCTTGAATTGAAGTGGGCGAATTTTGCTGCAGCTTTCTTAAAAGTCTAAATAAATAAGTCAGTTTTAGACACATTTTTGCAAGTTTCTTGTTTTGATTCACTTTGAAATACCCACACTGCTCTTCGTTCCTCTGTTTACTGGGATACAAATGTTTAGAAATGATTAATGCATTTGTTTCTGCCGAGGCCCGAGTCTCTGATGAGTCCGCTGTTATTTTTAACTTCAGTCACGTGTCTCATGTGCACTCGGACCAATCAGACGCAAGCTCTGGGATTATGTAACGGTCAGAGGGAGGGGCCACAGAGGGAGGGGCCACAGAGGGAGGGGCCACAGAGGCACTGACGGCTGAGGGAGAGGACGGTCCCGACTTTAGGATCCATTTAAAATACTATTTTCATTCATGTTTCACAGCAAAGCCATTCGTCAAAAAGAAAAAAATCTGCAGATTAATCGATCACTCAATCGTTCAATACAAGTAAAAAGCTGCTCAGTCAAACTATTAAAGAGCTACTAAACACCCCTTCCAGAGTTTACTCCACCCACTCCCAAAATTAAAAAAACTCAGCCAAAAAGGCGTGGCGGGAGGCTTTGGGGGGACGCGGGGAGGGGGAGTGTGTGGGCGGTCTCTGCTCTGTTGACAGTCTCAGACCATGTGTGACCGGGACTGACTGACTCCCGTTATGCCGCATTTAGACAATGTTTGCGCCACTGCAGCCACCCGGACACTGCAGCCTCTCGTACCGGCTAGCTTCTCCGGACATGTGGCGCCACTTTCCCGGACTCTCGAGCCCGTCGTACCGGCTACATGCCGAGCACACGCGGCGGACATTTGGCGCTCGTATCTCCCCGTTCCTCCTCCTGGCTTTAGCGGACACTCAGTCACACACTGCCCGCTCTGAGCCTCCAAGGCAGGGGATGGCTAACCGCTGCCCCCGGTGTCTGTGAGCTCTCCCTGGGGGAGACTACAGTAAAAAGCCATCAATGGAAGAGGAGAGACACGCACATCCGACGTTCTAAACCAGTGTGCCGGATCCAAAATAGCACATGATAAGAAAAGGAAAAGATCCGCACAACTGAGGTTTGCTCACCGATTTATTGTTCACCGAAGGTGGTGGTTACGTTTCGGGTCTAGCCCTTCATCAGACAGTTGTCTGACAGTTGTCTGATGAAGGGCTAGACCCGAAA
The DNA here is from genome assembly GCA_021464625.1 of Proterorhinus semilunaris. Lineage (NCBI taxonomy): Eukaryota > Metazoa > Chordata > Actinopteri > Gobiiformes > Gobiidae > Proterorhinus > Proterorhinus semilunaris. Next base: position 35,389,194 of record CM038346.1, read on the forward strand.
CGTAACCACCACCTTCGGTGAACAATAAATCGGTGAGCAAACCTCAGTTGTGCGGATCTTTTCCTTTTCTTACAGTAAAAAGCCCTCAGCCCCGTCTCATAAGCACGGACAGCCCTGATTATCTCTGTCTGCCCGATACAGCTTTATCGTGTCTGTAGTTTCAACGTGAAAACATCCAGCCATGTCACTAAATAAGTGAATCTGGGATTATGGGGAAACATTTGTCTTTATTTAGTCGGAGAGGTCGGGGATGTGAGTGCTGTGGTTCACAGAGTGGAGCGGAGCCTGTAGGTCAAATCCCGTCTCGGGTCTTCTCTCCTCATCCTCCCGCTCCGTGGCCTCTGTGACAAGCATGTTGTGCACACGTCACAAAAGGGGAGGGGTCAGCTTTTATACCACAGCGGCGGATTTGGTGACGTATGATGGCTCTGAGACGTATGATGGTACGTCATCAGCCAACCCCTAAATTCAAATGTAGTAAGTGCTGTTCAAACGTGAGAGGCGCTGAACAGACGGTTTTGTACACAAAAATTGGATTTTGAACAAGTTTGCACTAAAATGTCAAAATAATGATAAGGACATGTAGATAACTGTGTTAGTGACCCATATAGATAGTTTATCAGCAAAAAAAAAGTTGATTAGGTGTTTAGTTGCTCTTTAAGTGAAACTGAAGTTTTTGTTATAAAAAAAAAACACACTTGAAGATTGTTGTTAATGTTTTCTCTTAACTTACATAAAAACATACCTCATGGACAGATTTCTTGACATGAGTTACTTAAATCAGTGGCAAATTAACTTATTTTAAAACAATTCTGGGAAATTTGTGAATGGTAATGTTGGTTGGTGAGGTTGATGGAGAACAGCTTTGACTATAATTGCAAAAACGGATGAATGTTCCAGATTCTGGTATAAGTGCCAGTAAGTATCAGACAGAGACAAACAGTTGCAGCTACAAAAGCTGGTGTTTGGCAAATACAAACTATTGTCTGTCCCTCTCCCTGGGGTTCAGAGGTCGTCTCCTGAGGACGTTGCTGAAGATCGAGGAGATGCTTCAGACCTGGTTTCCTCACGTCAGAGGCTCATCGCTCTGTAAAAGGCAGAAGGTACAGTTCATTCAGAAATCCTTCTCTTCCACTAAATCCTCAGTGATCTCACCTTTGGGGGGGTCACTCATCAGAGAAACTGGCGCTGTGGCTTCCAGACGCACTCCCCCCCCCTCCCACGGAACAAACATGCCCCTTTACGGTGACGGCACGGCCCATTACTGTGGCAAAAAGTTATTCCTTATGATTTACTAATTTATTCTGATTTGTCAATTTACATTTCAGCTTCTACACTTTTTCGCTTCAACTTTGACGCTTCTAAACGTTGTTTGTGTGTCGCATGTGGGCCTGACACCTGTTCAGACGGCCTCGATGCTGAACCACTGTGGCCTTTCTGAATTAGCCTCGCTACAGACTAAACAGGTGTGTGTCACAGCGGGAACAGCCCCACATGCAACACGCAGCAAAAACAAGTTTCACGTTTCTTCAGCAGTGTCAAAGTTTGAATTTGATCCATTTTACAGTCAGACATTTGTTAATAAGAAAGAAAGCATGCAAGGCTATGGGAGTGAAAAAGCCCTCACTGTGAGTAGCATCAAACCTGAGATTGTTATTCACGTAAAGGGGCGTGGCTGTTCTATGGTATGGGGGAAGTCCGTCTGAAAGCCACAGCTCCAAGTCTCCACTGGACCATCTGAAGGTTCCTTCAGAGGAATTAGGAGAAGGGCCTGTGAGTTCGGGGATGGGGAGTGGGGGCGATTCAGGAAAGGACCTGGGACTTGCTTTTCTAATCCTACGAGCTGCTCTCCAATGTTTTTTCTTTATTACATTCCAATCAGAATGTAATCTTCTGCTTTGAGAGCATCAATCCTTTTCAGTTTCAGGGTTCTCTTCCTCTTCCACATTTGCACCCCACTGTATTTTGCTGCCTCAGATTGTTTCCCCTGTGCTAAATGCCGATATACAAGTTATATGAAATTTAATCGGTGAATGTTAACCGAAATTTATTGTAGTCACATAAAAGGAAACATCTTAAATATAAAATAAGATTTTCTCATGAATTTGGCATAGTATGTGTGGTTTGACGTGAAATATCAACTCTCAGGAAATGTTGGCCTTACAGGTTTGAAAATAAACAAAATATGAGTTTCATTAATTGAAGAAACAAGATTCAGACATTGTTTCGGTGGGACTGATGTTTGGCCCGGCCTTCCTCCTGTGGAAACGTTTGATAGTAATGATCGCTCTCCTGTTTTCTACCTCAGTTGTGTCCAGAGTGGCTCTACTTCAGCCCCCACAATGATGCCCCTCTGTACCTCTGGCCCCGCCCGCCTGCATGCCCCACCCCTTCGGTGACGCAGGACGCCTCTGTTTCCTCCAGCACGGACCTCCGCACAGCGCCCCCTGTAGACAGGCCGCCGTCCTTCACCATACGCAGCCCGTGTTTGGAGAGACTGCTGAGAGCCTCGTCCGGGCCAGGACTGAGACGAGACCAAGACCTTAAATAAAGAGGTTAAGGACGTCCAGGAGGAGATCGTTTACCCCGCCACTCGAAATGTCAACGCAAAAAGCTTCATCTGCCACAAAACGGATCAAACTTATGACTTACAAGTGGAAATAACTTGGAGGTATCAATTTGAAACCTTTTGTGCAGATTACTGACATAAATGAGAAAAACATGTACTGGGAGTTTTCTTTCATTTTATGTTTTCACATAATCCCGGCCAAAAGGGGAAACTTGACCGCTATGGCCAGGACAGAACTGTCGACGGGTAACTGGCAGTGAGACTTGCAGGTCGAGGGTACCGTTTGAGTAAAGAGCAGCTAACCCTCCCAGTGGTCTATTTATAGTCCGCCTGTGAGCAGAACGCTTTAGTGTCGCTGACGAAGAGAAATGTCCTACACTTCAGCTACAGAGTACAGATGATGACTCATGAACCTTCATCTTCAAAGTATCATATTCATTTTAAATAACTTCTCAACAGTCCTAAATACGAGGTCAAAGTGCATATGACATAAGAGACATTTTTGTTAAAACAATTATACTTTTTCTGCAAAATCTTTAGTGTGACATATGTAGAGGTAAATATTTGTAACTGTTGCCATGCCAACCATGTTACACCAGTGAGAAATTAGTCAGAACTTTCTCTCTACGTCACAAACCAAACAAATATTTGTAAAGACAACTTTTCTTCATTCAGTTACCCCCGGCTCACATTAAATCCGGTTAAGGTCCGGTACGGCGTCCGCAATCTTAGAAAGTCATTAAAACCAGTGTAGCACACTCGCACCGCTCCGCGAGGTCCGGCTCCGGCTACCGAGGCCGTCCGGCGACAACGGGAAGAATCCGCAAGAAGTCTATTTTTGCCGGAGACCAACGGATCAAGCTGACAGAAAAACACGAGCCAAACAGGAAGTCAGGTCTCGTGAGAAAGAAAGATCCGGTGTATTTAAAAATAAAATCTGTCCCCTTACTACTTATTTGGTCTCGTTTACGACCTGTAAACTCGTGTAACGTGGTAAATGTAAACATGTCTCCATTACCAGTGACACAGGGGCATTAGTGTGTTTAAAGCATCCACTTCACTGGGAGAGTCGTTCTGGCAAATACGGCTTTTGTTACAAAAACTACCTATATATGGGGCTATTTATGACGTGACCTCGCACCAAGAGGGAAACTCACCGTGAGTGGTAGTTTGGGGCAAACCCGGACTGGATCAGGACCGAACCCGGACCGTAAATAATGTGAGCCGGGGATTACTGCTTGACTGAAGTGAAACTATGATTAAAACTTCTCAGATATTATCCATCAAACCTGTCATATGAAGTAAACTGACTTTGTTACTTACGTCTGCAGAGGATGTTCGGCTCAAGGGCCGACAACAATAACTCAAGGCTTTTCACATGGGACTAGAATGAACCAGCATCCTGCGGGGCATTTTAATCTTTTAAAACACTATGTTATGGAAAGGGCATCTGGCTTAAATGAATGGACAGTGGTTCCTTCTGTAAATGTCCCTTTTGTCTTGGTTCTGTTTTGTACATTTTGAGAAATAAACCTGTTTTCATACCGAGTTTTCCCACTGATTAGAAATCACCAAACTCCCACGCGGCCCTTTCATTGTGCAGCATTTATTGTCGTTGCTTCTCCTCACAGGCAATGGAAACAATAAATATGGAATTTTATGTAAAACTTTTTTTTTTTTTTCTCAAATGAAGAATTTTACACAATGTACACGTTTTTTTCCCCCTCACTCTTTCCAACACGCTTTTTTGTTTTGTTTTTTTAAACAGCAAATCGAGTTCATGCAGAAACAAAGCAAAAGTCACTCAAAACGTGTCTTTAAAAAAATGTAAATTGTTAAATGCGGTGGAGAGAAGTGAAGGCTGTGCTGTTTTTTTCCCCGATGCGAGTAAAATGCGTCCGACTCAGAGTTTGTTGGCGATTCTGCAGTTTTTTTTTGTCCATATTTTTGTTTGTTAGAAATCCATGTCCGAGCGCTCGTCCACGTTTCTTCGTTAAATGTTCAGCGGATTCAGAAAGTTTCCACATCCTTCCATTTATTTCTGTTACTATGTCAAAGTCTGATACCAACGTCACATTTCAAACACTAATATTTTCTAGAACTTTCTTTAGTTTTGATTACAGCACATATTTGTATGATTCACAGCAAATTAAAATGACTCCCATGAAGAGAATTTGACCTTAATTCGAGTCATTTAGGACAAGCATTTTCACACTCACATAAGAAAAAAAAACATCTTGTACTTAGCGTTCAGTTTTAATTTTATATTTTTAGATGCAAACCCTAACTGCTGTTGTTTCCGTGTAAAGACATTATGTTTAATCTTTATTTACGGGACATAACATGTTTTTCCTCATTTTAGGAGCAAAAATACTTGTAGAACTTTGGATAAATATTCATCATTTGTCAATCATTTTGTTTTACCAAGTAAAAACATCTGTCAGTGGAACAAGTAATATTTAAAATAAGGAAAAACTTGCAATGAGATGTTTTTTCTTGGTCTAGGTGCAAAAATACTCATTCCACTGGAAGATTTAGTTACTCAATCCAGGGCAAATGTGCTTAGTCCAAGAAAAAAGTGACTCGTTTCTTGGATCTGCTTTGGTCAATATGATTTTTTTGGTCTTTTTCACATTAATTCACAACTTCCTAGACTTTTATTGCAAATATGCACCGCCTGGCCCTGCACAAAAGCCCACACACTGTGGTATTTGTATTATTGTAGCACAACAGCTGTAGAACTTTTACCAACGAGAAATGCATTTGTTTTTAGTATCAGACTGTGACATGAGGAAACAGAAAATTGGGTGTGAAAGCTTCCCCGTCCCGGGCCATTTGACCGCAACATTCACGTATTTGGTGGTTGGTGCGTTCTTTTGGCGTGGATGTTTTTCCCGCGGGTCAGTAGTCCGTGTCCGAGCCCTCGGCATTGTCCACGTTCCTCGACAGCATGTAGTTGTCCATGTCGATGGATCTGCAGTTGTTGATGGCGTAGCGCAGGCGCTCGGCCATGACGCTCTGGCTGGAGTACGGCGGCAGGCGCAGCTGGAAGAAGCAGGTCTGGGACGTGGGCAGGCTGTCGTACGGCTGAGGAGCAGAGGGACAACACGTGTGAATACTCAAACCATTCGAAAGCCGGGAGAGGATCACAAAACCGACACTGACCCTGTCCACCTTCATGATCTGGAAGCGCTGCGATATGTCGGCGGTGTTGGCCGGGAGCCGGGAGCGTCCCGACACGAAGCGCATGAACAGCACGCGCTCCTCGTTGGAAAACTCCTCCAGCGTCTGCCAGAACCACTGCACCAGCGCGTGCTGCTCGTCCACCTCCCGGTACCGCACCACCTTCTTCAGCACGTCGCAGCTGATCTCCGGCAGCCCACACACCATCTGCTCCAGCTGCCGGGACGTGAGGAGCGAGAGCAGAGGCACCGGGACGATCCACGACATGCCCTCGCGCACCGCTGCCACCTGGGGGCGCACAGACAACCCATTATACAGACATCTTTGTATTGTATCCATTTCTCATTTTAAATTCCCCAGGTCCAAACCCAAAGTGTCGCTGCATTAGGAGGTAATATTAGCTGACGGGGCTAAGAGGTCACCTGTCGGTCGATCTCGTGCAGCCGATACTCGATGGCCCGGTCCACGTACTCCTTCCTGTTGGAGAAGGTTAGGGGGATGCTGTTTCCTCCGGGAATAATTGGCACCATCTTCCCGTCCGCACTCTGCCCCACGAACGAGTCCAGCGTGATCATCTGAGGGAGCGACAGATAGGAATGACTCTCCAGCAGAGTTTGTAAGAGCTTAAGGAACACACGGATTTACGACTAAAGAAGCTCTTTCTGTGACTCACGTCGTTGAAGTTCTCCTCTGTGATGCCGCTGTCCTCAATGTACAGGATGCTCTTGAGCGTCTGCACGTACAGCAGATCCACCTCCTCCAGGTCCTCCAGAGCCAGAGGCACACAGCACAGCTGCTTCCACACCAGAGGAGCCAGGTGCAGGTCCAGGGGCTTCTTAGTGCGGATGGCCACGCCCATCAGAATACCCAGGAATTTAAACTGAAGCATGTGCTCGTCCAGGCAGGCTGACGGGTTCAGCAGGAACCTGCGGGACAGGGAGGGGGCGGACATGAGTCTGGGACACTGGTCAGACACGCGTCTTTAACACGGGCACTGTGTTTTTTGTTGAGCTCATTATTGTTCATTTGCACTAACTGCCTAAAATACAGTTTAGACTCATCGGCGATAACATCTCAAATTTGGACCATCTGTTCTGCCAACAGGAATGAGGCTCATGTATGTACAGTGAATCAGTGCTTCCCAAAGTGGGGTCCAGGGCTCCTTGGGGGAAAGCATACATTTTAAATGGAGATGTTCAACCTTTAATCAGTATTTTCCCACATAGTCATTGCTATTTGTTTTAGGTCATTTAAAGTCCTTGAATTATGACATAGTGCATCGTGAGAAAGATTGTTTTTAGGGAGGTCCTATCGGGATCTTCCATTCGATAAGTCGGACACACTCGGGAAACTCTAGATTTGGGGATTCGTGGCGTTCATCATGAACGTTTTACAAACAGTCCAGTCCAGATGAAGGAGTCGACTCAAAGAACAGTATCTTTATTGAGTTTTTATTGAAAACCTTTGAGGAGCAGATCGAGCAAATGAAATAACTGTTGAGAAAACCGAACTGTTTTTAAGGCAAGGCAAGGCAACTTTATTTATACCGCGCATTTCGTACACAAGGCAACTCAATGCGCGAGGTGGGGACTTTGTGAGAGTTGTGTCCTACAACTATTCCTCAGGTATTCCTCCGACACAAGTGAAAAGGGCATATTTTGGCCGTGTACTTTCTATCTTTAGATAGAGAGGATATAGTAGCAGTTTCTCACCGGTCCCGGTTGTATCCGACCTCCGCCGTGGCGTTTGGAGACGGGATGAGCAGCTCCACGACTCCGGTCTCCAGCTCCTGCAGCACAGTCCCAACATGAGTCCATTCTCACTCACACACTACAGTATAGAGCACAGTGGAGCGGTACCTGGCACATCTCGGTGATGGTGTCATCGAACACGCCCCCCGCGTCGTCTGCCCCCTCCCCCACCAGCTTCACCTTCCAGGCCCGGGACGGCAGCCTCAGGTCGGACGCGTTCAGCTTCACCACCTGCCGCGCGATCTGCACCAGGATGGGCTTACACTTACGGCCGCTGGAAATGAGGAAACAAAAAGTACAGCTTTAAAGGAATGAAATGCCTCGTAGGATCAAGGCGTCTGAGGCCACGTCCCAAACTGAGACAAACGGCTCAGCGCGGGTAAAAGTAGCAGATGTTGTAGTTTCTGTAGTACTGACCGTGTAGAGATGCGTTTGACAGTGATCTGGGGTCCGTAGTTCTTTCCCTGGACCATGGTTTTGCCGATGGAGCGGACCATGGGCAGAGTGTAGACGCGGGGCGCGAGCAGAGGCCGCAGCTGCCCCTGCACGATGCCCCATGTGCCCGCGTTGTAGTGCGACGTACAGCTCTGAGGACAGACAGACGCCGAGCTTTCAATCATCTGAACATCTTACATATCACCAAACACATTCAGGACTGTGCACTCGAGAGTAGTCGTCTGTACTCTGATGCTCAAGCGGCTCGTTTATCTGAACATAACAAAGCTGTGGATTCTAAATAACAAATAGTTACAACCGAAACGTCAAAGAAATATGAACCTCTTAACCCCCGTTTATTTTCTCCAGTTTGACTTTACCTAAATCAAAAAGCTTCTCGACTGGGCTAGTGTAACGCATCATTTGAAAGCTAAGACCTACACAACTGATCTTAACAGATCTTGTTCCTTGCGTTGTTGTCGTCACATTATTTTGTTGTTTTTGTGACATTTTGGTTAGGTTTGCATCCTTGTTTTGTTTTGTTGTTGACGAAGCAGAAACAGTCCCTACATTTAAGACTAGGCTCAAAATGAACCTCTTCGAATTAGCTTATGATCAGGTCAGTTAGGTAAAGCTCTAACCCACAGCCTGAAGTAAAGCTGCCTTAGGAGAAACACTGCTGTGGGAAGTACGGTGCACTGAGCGCTATCCTCTTCTTCTTCTTCTTACTGCAACAGGGACTGGACGGTCTGTGATCTTGGCCCGTCTGCTGAGGGACTCCTTCGGCCCTGGGTCTCTACAGCCTGTCCGTCCATGGGAGTGGATCTCTCCTTCTGTGGTTCTCCTCAAGGTTTCTCGTTTCTCCCACTGGGTTTTTGAGTTTTTCCTTGCCGTGCTGGAGAGTCTAAGGACAGGGGACACCCGCGCTGCTCGTCGCCACCCACTGCTGACGCTTATTTGGACTTTATGTTTGCCTGGATATTTGATTCGCCTGAACTTTACATTGTCTTATTTACTGCTCTGTTTCATTGCCTTAATGTTCGGTGCAGCCCTATGAGGAAACTACTGTTGTGATATTGGGCTATACAGAACCATTGATTGATTGATTGATTGATTGACTCCACGGGCCACTTCCCTCCTCCACACGTGTCGCCATCTTGAAATCCCGATGAAACCATCTTCATAGTGTTAAAATGGCCCAGTCCCTTTTTGCACCGGCCTTTAACAAAAGCTGAGCAGGTCTTTGGTATTATTATTTCACAGTTTTTATTCATTCATTGCACCTTATAATGTTTGTTGTGCAGCACTTTCGGCAGATGTGGCGGTTTTTAAATGTTGACAGTAACATTTATCCCATCATCGTTCCCCAAAACATAAAAACCTAAACTCGCCTGAAAGCTGAATTCTCACGGTATTTGCGAGTTCACAAAAACACTAGAAAACAGACCCACCAGTGGTTTGGACCAATCATGCCGCAGTATTGTCCTGAGTGGGCGGGCATAACTTACACATAACATTTTTCTTAACATGAGCAGTAGTAGCAGAGGTCAGCGGTATACAAGGTCATATAGGTGGTAAAACAGTACGTAGTAGTACTAGTACTAGTACTAGTACTAGTAGTAGTAGTAGTAGTACCTGGTTGTTGGGGCTGAGGTTGAGCAGCCTCCAGCTCGAGTACATCAGGTCAGAGAAGTGGTAGAGCAGCCGCAGGCGAGCGCGGACGACCTCTATACTGACCTCCCTCAGAGCGCTGAACTGAGGGGGCACCGACAGGGGCAGGCCCAGCTGCAGGGGCACCGAGGAGCCTGACGGGAGAGAGAGATCAAGATCTAATAATAAATACATCATCAAATCAAATGGTAACGCCAACACACAATGAGGGAAACACTGCTTTATTCCCTTTTGCTGCAGTTTACCGACAGAAATATAGGAAATGTATTATATGTTTATTTAGTTTTTTTTATATAAAAATAAGGATCTTGTTTAGTTTTTTTATCAAATAGTTATTAGTGGAAAATATCTGTAATAATTTCAACAGTTTTTTGAGGTTCAAAGCTCATCTCATGTGTAGCACTTTGGAAATGTTTTGTTGTTTAAATGTGCCATATAAAGAAAGTGGATTCAGGTTGTGAATAAAACTTAATCAAAGATAAGATCCTAAAAAAATAAATAAAAAAAGCAGGTATGTAGGAAGGCCTATTAAAAAATCTAAAATATCTTAAATCTTTACTGTGGATTAAATGAAGTAGTAGTACGTAGTGTTTCATATCTGTCTGGCTCCTCACCTGGAGCTCTGGGAGGCACAGAGGGCGCGGTCCAGGCCGCGCTGTGGCAGCGTCCCGCTGAGATCTGGTTGATGTTCTTCCCCTGAAGAGCCGCCACGAGAGCGGGCTCCCGCACGTGGTTCGTGTGGCCCAGACCCAACTGTGGAGACAAATCATCTTTCACTCTAATGGAAAAATGTCTGCATTCATTTAGGCTTGAAGGATATATTTTTTTAATTATTAATTAATGAGCAATTCAATGTTGTGAATGTATTAGAAGGACAGATAACAGGGTTTCTACAGAGCATTAAATGAATTGTGCCAAAATGAAGACCTTAAATGTCATGGAAAAGTGTGGGTTGAATTCAAAGCTTCTAAATCTAAATTTATGTTTACAGCATAGCTTCACACAAGATACAACAATAAGTTTCTAAAACACATTCTGCAGTTTTTGGCTGAAATGGAACACTATTTTTCTCAAAATGTGTCCATAGTGTCCATTTTGCTTTTGAACATCAAAGTGTCTCCTCTGCGTCGCCTTTAGGATGATCCCATTGCCGACACTAAACATGCTCCTAATAACCGTGTGTAATCAAAGAATAGATGATTCTATATTATACCATTTATATATTTGGCTGAGTGTTACCTGTCCCTCCGAGTTGCTGCCCCAGGTGTAGACGTCTCCAGTGGAGGACAGCACCAGCGTGTGCTCTGCCCCGACCGCCACGTCCTGTACCTGGACGCCAGACAGCACCGGCACCTGCTGCGGACGGTTGTGGTTCCTGGCTCTGCCCTCGGGGAGGCCGATCAAACGGTCTGAAACAGCAAAGCCATATTCAAATCCACACTCCAGAAGTCATTCATGTTGATACACGGAGAGTAAAAGGACAAACCTTGGCCAAATGTGTAAACTTTTCCATCTTTGGATAAAGCCACTGAAAACTGAGTGCCACAGGCAACTTTCTTTATGCCTATTCCACACAGGACGTCCACTTTCTAGAAGAAAACATTGAATTGAGTAAAACAGATAAGCAGCAAAGCAAATGAAAGTCTTTTTAAGGCGAAAGACTGAAAGGCGAATACATTTACTGACTTCAATATGAAACGTTTGTTGCAGATTCTGGATACAAACATGAGAAAGTTTCATGTTTTTATATTATTATATTTGATGCATAATAATGGCCAAAATTCCAGATATTTTCAGCTATAAAAACTCAATAATGCATAGACCAGACATTACATTTTTTTGTAATCTCCTGTCTCCAGCTGTGTATTTATATATTCTACTGTTTGTAGAGCTATTATGCTTCGATGTGGGTACGATTTATTACTGCATGCTCTGCGTACATATTTGTGTATATTTTTTAGTTTAGTCCAATGACTACGGGTATTTTTTTGCCCACAATACACTGATATTATTCTCTTGTACAAACTGTAATATATATACTCTTTTTTGTCACTGATCACATGTCCTGAACTATTTAAACCTGAATCAGGCACAGAGTTATGATGCTGCTTCACTCAGTACGGGCGCATTATATACGTCACGACCAAACGCTAGCGAAAATCAGATCCAATCGTTTCAAAGGAGTTCACCCCTCCCACCTGTTAACGGAGCTTATTTGTGAAATTCCAGACCCTCTGTCCGAAACTAACTGAGTACGAGGGTCTGGTAAAACCAGGCTAATCCAGTTGTGCCTCGGAAACTTTATTTTCCTCAATCATTTAACTCTGCCCGTTTCTTCCGAAGAGCACCTGGTACCACCACACACGAGATCCAGTGAGCACCTCCGGCCTCCTCCTCATTCAATGCATAGACCAAGGTTTAAATATGGTTTTATTTTGTTGATACATTAGTTTAAAATGTATTTATTTAGAAGTTAAAATTTTGCCTTGTTTTATGGAATTCAAAATCATTAATTTAGGAATCCGATGAGTCCAAGACGGGGAGGTTTGGAGTCTGTAGGAGCTACTAAAGGGGAGATGTTATTGCAAGAAAGGACATGCCCATATTTGGATTACAGCATCATCTTTCGTGCTACACGTGGATACCAAACTAGGGAGTGCCACGATGTTGGAGTTATTTGCTGTAGATCTCTGGCTCGTTGGTGGACAAAACATAATAAAATAAGCAGCGTGAAGCGAGAGTGAGTCCTCCTTTTACATCTTAGTTGTAATGTGAAAAGTTACATTACAACTAAGATGTAAAAGGAGAACTCACTGAAAATGTCCACACTGGCCATGCTTTGTAAGGACTTTTAAGGGCTCCGTTTTTGCACGATTCATCTGACAACATTAATGGAAGCAGAGTCCAGTTTCTCTCCTGTGCTGGCGGTACCTGAGGAGAGGACTTGGCCGTGGAGTTTCCCAGCCCCAGTTTGCCGTAGTCCCCGTCTCCAAACGCCCAAACCATCATCCCGTCTGCGGACACCACCAGCGTGTGGTTCAGACCGCACGCCACCTGCACACATCGACACTCTCATACTGATCTTGTATTTCTACTAAAGCTCAACTGAAGTGTCACCGACGTTGGTTTGGGCCGTACCTGTCCCACCTGGTATCCCTCCAGCGCGGTGACCTTCTCGGGCAGTTTCTTGTTGGACGTGTTTCCGAGCCCCAGTCGACCGTAGTCTCCGTTTCCAAACGTGAAGAGTTTGCCGTCGGCGGTGACCACAGCCGAGTGTTTGAACCCACACGACATCTGCAAAGACATACGACACAGGGCAACGCTTCATTTACCCTCTTAACCCCTGCCTGAACCAAGCACATGTTCTCCAGTTTGGAATTACCCAAATCTAAAAGCGTCTGGTCAAAATGAGACGAGAACGAGTATGAAAATTCAAAACAAAAATGTGTGATGAAACACAACAAAAGAACAACAGGAAAGTGACAAAAACAGTGACAACGCGGCAACAATGTGAGGAAAAAGATCCATTTAGATGACTTTTGTAGGTCTTAACTTTCAAATGAGGTGTTACACTGGCTTATAGGCTGTAACCTTTTAGATTTGGGTAAAGCTGAACTAGAGAAAATGCACTCAATCAAGCATACAGTATTCTCGTATGTCCCGTCTCTTACCTGCACCACCTCCTCCCCCTGCAGAGCCTCGATCTGCCGCGGTCGCCTCTGTCGGTCCGAGTTTCCGTGGCCCAGTTTCCCGTAGTCTCCGTCTCCCCAGCTGAACACCTCGCCGCTCTCCGTGAGGGCCATGGAGTGACCGTCGCTGCCACAGGAGGTGACCAGCTGCGTCACCACGAAACCTGCGCAAAGACACGCGCGGGTGTTTTTATTTGTATGAAGAACGTTCTGCGCCCTCTCCCTGCGGTTCAGAAGCTCCAACAAGGACTGGAAGTTAGCTCCACAGCAGGGATCTCAAAAAGGTGAAATTGTAATGAAGATGGAGAGCAGGAGTCTGACCTTGCAGAGCGGAGATGACCGTGAGCACGTGCAGGTCGTCGGAGTTGCCTTGTCCCAGTCGGCCGTAGCTGCCTTCTCCACAGGCCAACACGGTGCCGTTGGGCTGAATGACGAAAGTGCAGTTCTGACCACACACCACCTGCGACGACAGAATAAGAGGTGTGACTGAAATAGACTCCGTGGTGCAAAAAGTCTGCGGACGCCGCAAGGAGCCTGTACCTGCTGGGCCTGAGAGAAAGAGGGCGCTATTGTCGGCACCAGGATGTTTCTCCCGGCTTCGGCCAGCTGTCCGTGCCGACCTGCTCCCCACAGGAACGCGTCGCACTTCCCCCCGAGGTGCCAGTCCTGCACAGGAGAATATTTTCAAACGCACGCCCTATGAGAACATGGCACTGCTTCAAGGAGTGTCCGCACATGAATAAAGCACAGACCTGTTTCGTGGCCGTGAATTTAAATGATACGAGACTCTTTCAAAATGCCACTGAAGTTAGTTTGACTTTTACTTGTCTAATTAGCAAAAATATTACTTTGACAGAATTAATACTGATCTAACGAGCTGAAAGTGTAGACAACAAGTGCTTGTGGCACATCTGACTTCTACACGTATGAGGAACCAGTTCAAGAGGAAGTCTAAACTTAACACTACAGTACTTACAGACTGATACATGGATTATAAACAGATATTAAACTTAAAAACAAGTTTGAATTGCCAAATTATATTTAGTTTTGATAGATCGTTTTTTAAGATTATGCCTGAAAGAAAGTGCTTGAATCAACAGAACTCTGTAATGCTGCGTTTACACATAAGCACGATGCGTTACGAATGCCACAAATGCACATTCGTGGCCAAGGATCACGAATGTGAATGGAATTTGATGATTTGGGGCAGAGGTTTCACGCGCCGCCACCAACTGTTGCGACCTGTTACTACGCGTTACGATTAATGGCACGAATTATTACGCACGGCCACGAATATGTGTCCCGCGCTGCCACGGGCTGTTACGGGTCACTAGGAATATTCGCGTTCTGTCCGAAATCTGTCAAGAATTGGGCGAATGTGGAGTGATCTTCTTCCGCCGGGTTGGAGGCCGTGCTCTCCCCTGAGTCATTGGGCTCGTCTGGCTCCAACTCCCGAACATCAGGTACGACCGCAGGAGGAAGAAAGGTCAGAGGAACAGTTTCAGCACCCCGCGGAGCGGCAGCGGCAGGTGCCGTCTGTGGCTTGGAGCGCGGATTGGCCGACTTTGTGACACTTTTCCTTGGCATAACTACTGTAGGTACCAACATTTACTTTTCGGCGTAGCGTGGGTTTCTGTCAATTTTGAGTGTGAAAACCGTGATTCTGCTCTACGAATGCTCTCGCGCTGAATTACGAAGCGCCACTACTCCTCACGAAAGGACACGCTCCGTTGCGAACTCCACGAACAGAGGGTGATTCGTGGAAGATTTTTTGACAGACAAAAACTTTCTCCACGAACGTCACGAACTGATGCGTTCTGTTAAGAATCCCATTGAGACGCGTTAAGTCACGTCACGAATGACGGAAAAATGACATTCGTAACGCATCGTGCTTATGTGTAAACGCAGCATAAGGAAATACGATAATGCAAATGCTTTTTTCCATTGCAAGTTAAATGCATACTTTTATTTCGGGTGTGACTCGCCATGTTACAGTGATGGTGGCTCAGCGGAACTTCTTCTTCTTGCTTGCTTTATAACACTGTATGTTAAAGTGCATTACCTTCAAAAACTATGCTGGGGTGTGGGCCAGAGTATCTTTAACCCCGATTCTACAAAATCATCCTCTCCAAAAATGCCAAGCGCTTGTTATCCCTCTGTACAACATCAAATTTGGAAAGGAATCTCCAAACAGAAAATCTACAAATGTTTTCCCTGATCATGTGTTGGATTCACAAACCACATTCATCTTGTGGCTGAAAAGTCCTTTATGAGAGAGTAATTTGTCCTGAGTTAATATGTTCTGAGAGAGAAGATGTTGAACTTTGTAACAGATTTTGTTTCATGTGGATAGGTCAAGACGTGACAGATTTAACTATAAACCAAGTAGAAAATTCAACATTTTAGTTTCCACAATAGGATTCTTAGCCGCACCAACTCCATTTGAAATGAGAGGCAGTTTACAATGTATTAGTATTAGCGATATGAATTACCTCCGGTCGAGACGTCGCCCAGGACATGATCTGCTCGTCTATCCCAGTCCATTTACTGTTGTCCTGAACAAACATCACAACAATAATAATAATAAAAGTTCAAAAGTGTAATCTTATAAACCACGGCGTCTCACCATGAGGAGCGCCATCTCCTCTTTTGCCACTGGCTCCAGGTCGGGGACAGTGAAGGATCCTGGGAAAGTGAGTCCCCGGGCCAGAGCCTCCGCCGCCTTCACCGTGGTGGAGAAGCAGTCGAGCCACGCCCACTCGCTGGCGGTACACACGGCCAGCCCGGACTCCAGGGGGCAGTGTCGGAGGTGCGGGGAGATGGGCGGCCGGCACAGGAGCTGGTCCAGGTGGAGACCCACGGCCAGAGATGCCAAGCACTGCATGTACGGACTGTGCACCAGCTGCTCCCCGCAGACCACGTGAGGCTGAGGGGAGGAGACTGAGCGGTTACTCTCAGAATCCTGTCTTACATATATATAGTTTTTAAGACACATTTTTAACTAGAGGCAGTCGAGAAGGTGCTCCACAACATTTTAAATGATAAGTACGGTACCTTCTCGTAGGCGTACTGTTCTTGCAGCATCATGGGCAGCCTCTCCAGGAAGGCCCTCATGCAGGGCGCCATGTTGAGCCCCACCACGCCCTGCTTCTTCAGGGCCGAGCGGCACGTGGCCAGGACGTGGTTTGATGACATGAACTCGTTAGAGCTGTTCACCACCAAAACGTCCTGCAAAAAACAAACAAAGAGACACACATGCGCACACGTCAGTTTAGGAATGGCTAGGGCTGGGCGATATGGACCAAAAGTCATATCCCGATATATTTAGGTTGAATATCGATATACGATATATATCCCGATATTTTTTCCACAAAGTGAGAGCTGTGAAATGAAATGTTAAGTCAAAGTCACTGCCAAATAGGAGTGTTTTAATATTGCAATTTTTATTGTATTTATTTTTCTTCTACCCCATTTGCTGTTAATAACTTTATGTTACATATAACTAAACTAAAGCCTAAACTAAGACAATGAAATATGACTTATTAAAGTATTACTTACTTTTTAGTCCTTAATAATCATGAGATATAATAAATAAATAGCCCAAATAATTTCTTGATATTTGCTCTTGATTTAACTGTGTTTTAGTCAGTGGTTTTGAGATAAGTTCTTATCTTTATCCAAAGCATTCCCAAACATAAGCTCCTAAACTGAGCCACAAACGACTCTTTACTTTTTTCAAGCAGCACAGGCTCACCATCTCTGCTCATCATCAGAGCTCAGCGAGGGACTGGAGTGATTAGCGCTGCGGCTAACGCAATGCTAACGGGGGAAAAGCGATAGTCCTTCGCGGTGGCAGCATTACAAACGCTGATATTTTCACAGTACATCCACGATCTACCGCAAACCTTAATTAGACTGAGAAGTAAACAAAAGCACATGGCGCAGTGCACGGCGCCACCATATCTCGCCGCTACATTCACTTCTGTCCAAACCATCTCCAAATGATTGAGCCACTGGTTTTTGTTTTACCAAACAAGGGGCTCTCCTCCGCACGCTTCACAGACATTGTTGCTTTCTTCATGTTTGTTGAAGAGTGCCGGCTGCCCCCCCTCCGCTCCGCTCCCCTCGACGAGGGGCGGGGCCGGGGCGCTGGGAGCAGTGCAGGGCTCCGTTCAGCGGGTTGCCTGAAGCAAGTATTACAGCGCAAATTTGGACTAAATCGATATATACGATATGGTCTAATTCCATATCTCTTTTTAAAATATATCGATATATCTTAAATATCGATATATCGCCCAGCCCTAGGAATGGCCATCTTAAACAAAATCTTAGGTTTCTCGAATATTTTGAAATCATATAATTGAGAAACTTTTAAAATTTAAAATTTTAAAGTTTTGGCAAATTATTTAAATCGATTTTTCGAAGTGTAATACAGAAAATGTTTGTAGAGGTCTAAATTGCGAGAATAGCAGAATGAATATTTAGTTTTCTGCAGAGTAGCTGCAGATTATTATTTCATTATATATATGATTATTTCCTCATATTGATCAATTCCAATTTTCTATTAAATTAAATAGAAAACCGAACCCGGTGGTGGCGCCCGGAAGTAAGGGATGCCGTCAAGCTGAAGAAGGAGTCCTATCTGGCCTTGTTGGCTTGTGGGACTCCAGAGGCAGCTGAGAGGTACCGGCAGGCCAAGCGTGCTGCAGCTCGTGCAGTCGCAGAGGCTAAAACTCGGGTCTGGGAAGAGTTTGGAGAAGCCATGGAGGAGGACTATCGGTCGGCCTCGAAGAGATTCTGGCAAACCATCCGGCGCCTCAGGAGGGGGAAGCAGTGCTTCACCAACACTGTTTACAGTGCGGGTGGGGGGCTGCTGACCTCGACTGGGGAGGTGGTCGGGCGGTGGAAGGAGTACTTCGAGGATCTCCTCAATCCCACCGTCACGTCTCCCGATGAGGAGGCAGAGGCTGGGGACCCGGAGGGGGGCTCGTCCATCACCCAGGCTGAAGTCACCGAGGTGGTTAGAAAGCTCCTCGGTGGCAAGGCCCCGGGGGTGGATGAGATTCGTCCCGGGTACCTTAAGTCTCTGGATGTTGTAGGGCTGTCTTGGCTGACACGTCTCTGCAACATCGCGTGGCGGTTGGGGACAGTGCCTCTGGATTGGCAGACCGGGGTGGTGGTCCCCCTCTTCAAGAAGGGGGATCGGAGAGTGTGCTCCAATTACAGAGGGATCACACTTCTCAGCCTCCCTGGTAAGGTCTATTCCAGGGTGCTGGAGAGGAGGATCCGGCCAATAGTCGAACCTCGGATTCAGGAGGAACAATGCGGTTTTCGTCCTGGTCGTGGAACACTGGACCAGCTCTATACCCTTCATCGGGTGCTCGAGGGTTTGTGGGAGTTCGCCCAACCAGTCCACATGTGCTTTGTGGACCTGGAGAAAGCGTTCGACCGTGTCCCTCGTGGTGCCCTGTGGGGGGTGCTCCGGGAGTATGGGGTACGGGGCCCTCTACTAAGGGCTGTCCGTTCCCTGTATGACCGTAGCAGGAGCTTGGTTCGCATTGCCGGCAGTAAGTCAGACCTGTTCCCGGTGCGTGTTGGGCTCCGCCAGGGCTGCCCTTTGTCACCGGTTCTGTTCATTACTTTTATGGACAGAATTTCTAGGCGCAGCCAGGGGCCGGAGGGTGTCCGGTTTGGGAACCTCAGAATCTCATCTCTGCTGTTTGCAGATGATGTTGTTCTGTTGGCTTCCTCAAATCAGGACCTCCAGCGCGCACTGGGGCGGTTTGCAGCCGAGTGTGAAGCGGCCGGGATGAGGATCAGCACCTCCAAATCTGAGGCCATGGTTCTCCACCGGAAAAAGGTGGCTTCCCCGCTTCAGGTCGGTGGGGTGTCCTTGCCTCAAGTGGAGGAGTTCAAGTATCTCGGGGTCGTGTTCACGAGTGAGGGACGGATGGAGCGTGAGATCGATAGACGGATCGGTGCGGCGTCAGCAGTGATGCGGTCGCTGTATCGGACCGTTGTGGTGAAGAGGGAGCTGAGCCAAGCGGCAAAACTCTCGATTTACCGATCGATCTACGTTCCCACCCTCACCTATGGTCATGAGATTTGGGTAATGACCGAAAGGACAAGATCGCGAATACAAGCGGCCGAAATGAGTTTCCTTCGCAGGGTGGCTGGGCGCACCCTTCGAGATCGGGTGAGGAGCTCAGTTACCCGGGAGGAGCTCGGACTCGAGCCGCTACTCCTCCACGTCGAAAGGAGCCAGCTGAGGTGGCTAGGGCATCTGTATCGGATGCCTCCTGGTCGCCTCCCTCGGGAGGTGTTCCAGGCATGTCCTATTGGGAGGAGGCCTCGTGGAAGGCCCAGGACACGCTGGTGGGACTATGTCTCCGTGCTGGCCTGGTGTCGCCTCGGGGTCCCCCCAGAACAGCTGGAAGAGGTGTGCGTGGATCGGGAAGTCTGGGCATCTCTGCTGAGACTGCTGCCC
Source organism: Proterorhinus semilunaris (assembly GCA_021464625.1). Lineage (NCBI taxonomy): Eukaryota > Metazoa > Chordata > Actinopteri > Gobiiformes > Gobiidae > Proterorhinus > Proterorhinus semilunaris. The sequence goes on from CM038346.1 coordinate 35,408,979, forward strand.
CCGCGACCCGGCCCCGGATAAAGCGGAAGAAAATGGATGGATGGATGGATGGATATTAAATTAAAATTAAAATAAATATATCTACTTGAAAAATTGTTCATTGTCTCTCGGTGGTTTCTGCCAAAGAAATGGCAGTAAACATGATGATTATAAAGTCCCATGATGATAATGGAGATTTCATTGCTCAGCCCTACATACACTCTCTATAAACACAGAGCAGTTCAGTAAATACATCCAAATGGATTGACTCATGCAAACATGATTCATGCACCAGGCCTGTGTGCGGCGCTGTGACGCGTCCACAATAAAAGAAACAAGGCAATAGATAGTATGATTTAACAATCTTCCAAACTCACGGGCCTAAAGCGGAAAGGCTGTCAGTGAACGGACTGTTCCTGTCAGTCCAGGGGAACAGACAGAATGGAGGCTTTTACCTTGGTGTTTTTCTCTCTTGTGCAGTAAAGGCCATTTTTAGGTCAGCAAATGAAGCATTACCATACTCAACACAAGTGCTGACTTGTCATCAAATTAGGAAAAGTTGCAGAGACAATGTAACAATGACGTTATGAGATCCTTCCACTCTGGGATCTAGCTGCCAAAATTATCCCCCAAAACACTGGTTTCGTATAAATGCTACGAGGTCTGGTCAAACATTCTTGCATTTAAACCAAAGCTTTGTCTGGATGGGGTCTATATTACAATACATCCTTAATTGCAGCTTTTGTAATGATGAGTTTATTACAATAGTTTCCAGCCTCCCTCTCCGTCGTACCTTGGACCTGTTGGAGCAGACGGCCACGCCCACATCCGGGATCCACACGATGTTCTGAATGGCCCCGGATCCGGCCACCACCGTCTGCAGCACCGAGCCGTCCTGAGCACGAGGGGACAGACGTGGAGATTACAAAGTTACGTTTCCTACAGAAGTTACTTTGGATTACTGTACTGGCAAACACCACAGAAGATCATGTTTCTCTTGTGCACCAAATCATTGAGTTACAAACATGTTGAACACAATCTGCAAACATTTAGAGGAAATCAAATCCATTTTCTGTCTTTGGACAAATACTGGCAAAGATTTATTTTTATACACAAAGTTATTCTCAAAGTACAAGTAGCCATTTTTATTTCACCAGTCTCTCACAAGGGAAAATAAGAGGTTAGGCACCCATTACAACATACAAGGACTGAAACATAATAAGCACAGGTCACATGTGGGGAAGATGTGGAGAGATCCTGTCAGTCAGGAGTGAAGGAATTTAGAGGCAAAGTAAACTCAAGAAACAGATCATGGAACAGAACTTGATCAAATATACATGACTGGATTCTACTGTGGAAACATATTTTACATCAGTCTAGCGGAGCTCAAGAGCAGAGCCTATGAATTTAATGAGTCAAATAAACTTGGAACATGGCTGTGCAAGGAAGATAAGGTCCTTTGATGAAATAAGTAGACATATTCTGGAGAAATTATGCTTAAAAACATTATTTAAGGTTTAGTTTGATAGTTTGGATAGCTGGTGAGGAGTCCCCTGGAGCTCTCCCCGCAGGCAGCAGTAGGAATGACTTTGTAAAAACATACTTTCAGCTAACAGCAACTTCATGGTGCTGCAATAACAAACTTTTTAGAGCTAAACTGTTCAGAACCGATCCAGTGTTGGATTATGGGCTTTTAAAATGCTTAGTTTGTTCATTGTTCTTTTTATGTGACGCATTATAACCCGGGGAAGCTCCAGCAGTAGAAGAAACGACCAAAGGAACAGGATAACGCACAACTATGTGAATGAAGTGAAATACTACTCCAGGAAGTCCTATATCATAATTTAATCAGGCATATACAACTACTTCATACCGTTTAGTCTTGATATTTTTTGCACTACAACTCAAAATAACCTGTGTACAATGTTGTATGTTTTTAAAGTTTGGATCGAGAAGCAGTTCTGTCCTGTGTTAAATCTCTCACCCGCAGAGACCAGATGTTCATGAGGCCTCCCACTCCTCCAGACGCCAGAGCCAGGCCGTCGGGACTGAAGGCGATGGTCCGCACCGGCGTGATGTGCCCCTTCAGCTGGAACACGCACACAGCGCCCTCCTTTGACCACTGGGAGCACTGCGGACAGACAACAGACAGTACCGTGAAGTCAAACTCAACTTTCCGTATTACACACAAGTACTAACAGGAGTGTTTTTGAAAGTAAGAGGCACCATGAACTTGGGTTTGGCCTCGGTCTCCCACCATCCGTCCATGCCACACGTCGATTCAGGGAAGTCGGAGATTTCCTGAGGCACAGTCCAGATCGACACCAGACCATTTTGGCAACATCTGAAAAATCAGAATTAAAAATAAAACTGTGGAAGTATTTTGTAACTTCTAATATTCATGTGCCCTGTTGAACTCGGTTGAGTCGAAACACATTGGCGTCTAAAGAAATTTGAGTTAATTAATACTTTTTTATTTTATTTAAGTACGATCTGGCCGTTAGATCTTGATAACCACCTGTCCTGCAGTGGGGATCTAGCGAGCACTGGCAGCTTCCTTCTCTTTTTAAAATGTTTATTTTGTTTTACCCTCAATATGGCAGAGATGCACACAGGTCTCTGGGACCAAGTCATGTCCCACTTATGATTAATTGTATGATTTACACTAATTAAACTTTTGGTACAAAAAACAACTTTAAAGTAGATATTGTCTACACCAAATATTCAGAAAACTACTCTCTAGTAACTTGAAAAGTAAGGCCCAGTGTAATTGCATGATCTTTTCGTCATCTAATCAAGATATTAAGATGTTTACAAGATGTGGGAATTGTAAAAGCTTGAGCCTGCACTCGTCTCTACTATGTGATGGTTCAAAGTCAGAATCGTTTCAGGCTCCAGACGTCGTGTGTTTATCTGAGGCGAGTCCTGCATGCTAGCGGTTTTTATTTCCACAGAAAAGAGTAGGAAGAGAAAAATATGGACATGTTCATGCTTGGTCTCTGTTACTTTGACTCTGCGATTTGCTAACGTTGTATCTTGTTGACTCTGTGGCTCATCTTAGGTCTTTAACATTCTTTTTGTCATTTTAAATCTTTATCCCCGTTCCACTGTACAAACTACCACCTGTGCTTTTGAGCTACGATGTTCCACATGACGTGTGATTGTTTGTCATGGGCAGCCAACATAGGTGCACAAGAGTGCCCAAACAAGAAAACAAGGCCAAATTCAAAACTATTGGCAAGTGTGGGTTTGCGATGTTCTCAAGTCCCTGTGCGAGTGTCAAGTGTCCATATCTAATGAGGGTCAAGTGATCAACCAGAAAGCTTAGTTCACAGCCAATAGTACACATGTTATCATTATTATAAATATTATTGTTACAGGTTGTCCAAAACAAGTATTTCTTTCTGGGATGCTCAAATGAAATATGTCCCGGGTTCCTTTAATGACTCACATGGCGAACAGGGCGAGAGGTCTGGGGGCTCGTCCCGGCAGACTGCACCAGGACACGTCGTTCACCACTGAAGGGTTCCTGATGCTCTGGAGACAGCGCCACCCGGAACCCGACACGTGCTCGCCACCCACGTTCCCCCACAGCTTCACCGTCTCCTCTTTGGCACAAGTCAGCAGCATCTGACCATTGGGACTCCACTTCATGCTGCTGATGGACTCCTGCGGGAAATATACACTCCATGATGGTATTGCCCACACTAAACTGATCACTTATCACAATGGTTTCTATTAGATGGATAACGGGATGTGTTAATATCTAAAACTGCTGTACCTTATGTGCGTCAATGACCACGATGGCCCCTTTCTCCAGAGGCTCTTTAGACCCGATCAGCAACTTCCCATCAGCGTATCCCACAGCGAAGGGCCTGTCCTCGCAGTACCAGGCGATGTGCATCACGGCCACTGAGAGAGGAGGCAACTGTGTTAGATATTCATCCATCCGGCCATTTTTATTTTGTTGCCTATTGTTGCCTTTGTTGCCTTGACTACTGCAATAACCTGACCTCAAGAGGCTGAGGTTTGTTTGTTTCTTCAGTCTCTGGAAATTGAGTGATACATTTTCACACATCAGAATTGTGGAGCCTCTGATCTCAGGTTCAGCTGCAACCGATAAAAGGTCTGAATTTCCATAAAGCAGATGCTAAATTGTTTAGATAGACGCTCTGTGATTTCATCCTGGACTTATTTTAGTCACGTGGCTGTCCCCCAGAGGTACTCTGAATGTCGGGGAAACTCCTCCAGAAGAGGGCGATGTCCACATAAACCAAACACTTTTGAAAGTAGATTATTGTGTATTATTGTGTGGGGCAATTTAAGCAAGAATATGTTGTTTGACAGTCTAAAAGTAACTTCCTCACACATCATTTTAGCAGTTTGTGCATTTAAATGTATCAAATGTAAAATTCCCAAATTGCCAGCGCGATTGACTGAGGAACAGAACCGCTGAGCTGAAAGAGAGGAGAGACACTAGTTCATGATATGCGCTCCAGCAATTAAACATCATTCCCGTCCTGCTGAAGGGCCTTTATGGGGAGAAGGAAGTAAAATTAGATCAGCTAAATCTTCTGCATTGTCAGTATTGCCCCTTGTTCTCGTGTTTAGTTCATGCGTTAGACAACACCTGAACAACACCTGTTAAGAGTACGAAATGTGCCAGAAGAAGGTGAACATATCTGTCTGAACTGAAACAGAAAATATGTCCCAATTAAAAACATGGCCCTTCCCTACCGTCTTTCCTGTAGCAGTGCTCGAGCTCGGTGCGGTGCATGCTGGAGGAGTCCAACACTTCGATGAGGCCCAGGGTCCCGTCCATCCGTCCCACCAGCAGAAGGTCTTTGGGCTCCCCACACCACAGGGACTCCGCCTCCTCTTTAGGCCAGGCCAAGGCAGACACCCAGTGAGGCTGCACGTCCAGAATGCCCTTACCCCCTGGGGTCAGACGGAGAGTAATCAAGAACAGGCACTTACATTTCAAAACAGAGGGGGACTTCTGTGTCGAGAAGGGAACATTTCGGACTCACCATTGACTTGCCAGATGTTGACCAACTTCTCCATGGCAGAGGCCAGGTACTTCCCAGTGACGCTCCAGGCCAAAGGGGACATAGAGGGGTCCGAGGGAGATCCGAGTCCAGACATGCCCTCCTCTGAAGAACCATCACTGAGAAGGAAGTAGGTACCATCAGTAGCAGTAGTATTTGTCATTCCGAACTCAGAAACAATGAGGCAACATTGCACACACAAAACTATACTTCCAACACCCAGAAAACGTATAATACTATCTTAAGCAAACAAATGAAATGTTATTAATTTTTTAATAAAAGATTTGAATCTAATTGCAAATAGCAATTTTACACAATAGTAGCAATAAATTAAATCCCAAACGAATAACTCTTTATTACTGTAATTGCATTGTAAATAATAAATCCCTTACTTCTTGTTGAAGATGCAGGTTTGCTGAAGTGTGTACTGGTTTTTAGTCACAGTCCAGACTCGAACGGTGCCGTCGTTTCCACTCGTCGCCAACAGATCTTTCTTACTGCACCAGCCGCAAGTGATCACCTGCGTTTAAGAACACACATGTATTACAAACTATCCATCTAAGACACAAAAGATTTTACGTAAACAAATACAGACAGAGGGAAAGGAGTTCACTTTTGTAGACGACTTTTTTTTAACAAAGAAATTGACAAAGGGCCAGCGGACTGAAAGAGCAGGAGCATTGGCCTTGCAAATTGAACATGTTAACCATCCATCAATCCATCTTCTTCCACTTGTCCGTTGCCGGGTCGTGGGGGCAGCTGTTGGAGCTGCACCAGCCCCTATGGCTCCTCCTGCAGGTGGTGGGTCCACAGAAGGACGGCCTCATGGTTCTAACAGGGCCTGTTGGTCTCTCATAAGGGGCTTCTGAACTGCTCTTTGTCTGACCCGTCACCTAGGACCTGTTCGCCATGGGAGACCCTACCAGGGGCACAAAGCCCCCGACAACAGAGCCCCCAGGATCATTCGGGTGCTCAAACCCCTCCACCACGTTAAGGTGGCGGTTCCAGGAGCGGACATGTTAAACAGTGTAATAAAATTAAGAGTGTCACGTCACAACAAAGAGCGAGCAGTTGAGGAACGTGGCCTTCACAACATCAGCACATCATGTAAAGTTATTACCAAGTTAAACATTCATTATTTGCCAACATTTCTTACAAAAACACAAATCGTGTGAGTTTGCAGCCTGTTAGTTGTAACTAGCAAATTCAGAAGCACAACAAAAGTCGGCCTGACGAAAACCCCGGAAGCGTATAAAATACAGATGGCTGATGTATATCCGGGGCTGAGTGTGAGAGGCGGCCGGTTTAATCTATTATACTTTAGTGTCTGCTACCTTGAAATGTTGATCTGATATTATGAATTGCTTGATGGTTGGATCCAAAAGGAGAACGGTGGTGTGAGTGTAGGTATGAATGAGTTTACTGTGATCGTTATTGTTTGTTGTTGAACCTTTTACATTTAGGACCCCTTTGTAAACGAGATGCTGCATCTCAAGGGGCTTTTTCCCACAAATAAATAAAAAAAATACAAAATGTCAGTCTCTAGATGTGAAAATCTTGTAGTCATAACCCAAAAGACTTGCTGCTGTTATTGCAGCAAAAGGGGGTTCCACAAAGTATTAATTCATGCTGTATAAAATAACAGAATCATGTTTTTTTTTACTTCACAGTTGTCTGTTACTTGTGTGTGAACTTTCAGTAAAAATTCTAAATAAAATCTATGTTTATGGTTATAAACGTGACAAAATGTGAAAACGTGCAAGGTGTATTAGTATTTTCGAGAGGCACTGTATATTATGATTTATTCTATTTAAAAGGCTTGGTCTGCTTCAAACAAGACTGTGTTGGCATTTTTGGCCCTGCTCCAAATGAGCTTGAGACCCTTTCGGTGAGTGTAGACCTGCTGCAAACTCATTTCCAACAGGATAACACACATGTAGAAAGAAAGTTGAAGGTTAATCATTCTTTTCACTCTTCCTCACCCTGCTCTGATGCGCCTCCAGCTTGATAAAGGAGCACTTCCGCAGGTCCCCGGCCATGTCCGCGAAGGTCTGGGGCCGACTCTGGTTGTTGTCGCGGTCGTGCGCGGCCAGCGTTCGCACCAGCTGCTGCGCCGCCCACTGTCGGTGCTGTGACGAGAGGCGCGAGGACAGGCAGCAGGCCGCCAGAGCGTTGGCCAGCTCCAGGGGGCCTACAGCGGAGGGGTTATGGAGGGAGGGGTGGGCATAGAAGTGCGCAATTAGACCTGCTTGGAACATGGAACAAAAGGCGACAAGATCGAGTGGTGAGTGAGGGATGAAAACAAGACACCGACTTAAAACCAGTGACAAAATGTGATCAAACGCAGCTACAGTACTGTGGAAAAGAGAAGGGCGCAAAAATAAAATCTATGTTTTCTCAACAAAAGGTTAGACAAAACAAGCACAGCATAGTAATAGCGTTTTAATATGATGGAAATAGTATGGTACCTAAAAGTGTCCATGGAATCAAGACACACACACATTGGTTAATTTTGCCCAAGTCAAAGTTATATTTTTAGTGACTAAAAACGCTCGACTTTTGCACAGTACTGTAGATGATGAAATAAACAAAAATGAACTATGCAATATGTGACTGAAATAAGAAAATACTACAATGCACCGGTGGTTCCCAAGAGGTGGATCAAAACTGTGCATAATTTTATTTAAATATCAATACATTTTACAAGAAGCAATGTGTTAAAGTGGATTATTTTTAGACATTTACAGATATAGATTCAATGACACCAGTTGAGAACCACCAGAGTAGACATTGTGCATAAATGTGACCATCCACAAACCTCTCTTCTCCATGTCGGCCTTGTCATACGCCGGCCTGAGCCTGGCTCCTTTGTCGGCGAGCAGAGCCACCAGAGCCTGCGTCACCACAAAGTTGGGAGACGTGATTAGCTTGTTCTCCTCCGCGACGCCTCTCAGGAAACTGGGCAGGAACTTCCTCTGGATCGGGTCGTCCACCGTGGTCAGGTTCATCCCGGTGGCGGCGGAAATGAGGTTCTGGGTGATTAAAAACACAGGTAAATGTAAGACTAGGACTGTTAAATTAATCACATTATAAAAAAACAAAAACGCATTAATTATAGCTTAACACAAACTCAAATCCTATACTTTGTGTGCAGCTTTGTGCGTAAAATCTTTCATGGACGTGGATGGCTAACAGTTGATTATGAATGTGGAACGGAGAAGAAAGATCGGACCAGTCACAACAGCAAGCGGCAATGAAGGGCCTTGACTCAAACAAAGCGTTGTTTAGTCATTTACATTTGTCCAGATGGATTTGTGACGACACACAAGGCTTAAATTAAATCGTAATCAATGTTTAGGGCTAATTGCGTGTGCCGTGCTGCTGCTGAAAGCACTGCGCAGATGCTCCTATCCAAGCCTTAAATAAATAATTTACATCGGGTTCGTTTCGGGCTCGGGCCGACAATTCAAGTTAATTGCTTGGTTCGGGCCGGGTCGGGCTTCAGGCTCGCGGGCTCGGGTCGGGCTTGATTTTTTGGGCCCGATCTAACATCTAATTGAAACTCACAAGACGTATCATTCTGAACTACCTATTACTTCTCTCAGCTGTAATCAAAATAGTTTAATAGTTTGTGTGCTGGTTTGGCACAAGATGGTAATTTTCAGTGGGATATTTCTTGTTATACTTAACTTTTTATTTCTCGAGTGAGCTGCGATGTTGGACTGACAGTGTGTATCTTTAATTGGTTAATTCACCAGTTAAGACATGACGCCAACCTCCAGACTACATGTCTTTATAAAGAATTGGAAATCTGTGTAGTACAGAACTACTGAGTAGAGAAGATGAATCAAGTACCTTCATTGAAGATGGACAACTCCTGTACGACTGAGAACTTACACAGACATGTGTAGTACATCATTTAACAAAGACACTATAGATTCATTCATTCTTTTATTTTCTTTATTTTAAATCTGGATTGGGCAAAAAAATGCAAGTCTTTACCTGAGTGCAGAGCTGAACCAGGAGTTTGGCAGCATTGGGGCTGTTTGAGGCCAGGCAGCCCACAGCGGTGCTCAGGTAGGCAAGGCAGGAGATGGGTTTGGACGTCTTGGCTGCTCCCCGGGGCCTCTCAGACTGTCCTGTTCCAGAGGGGGGGCTGGTGGAGAGACCAGCTCGTCCCGCGGCGGCCAAACACATGAGTCTGACCAGTGTCCTGATGTCAGTGAGGCCCAGGGACTCCAGGCCTGCAGCCAGACTACAGCTGGAGCCACTGAAGACAGACAGAAGAGAGGGAGATAGCAGTGGGTTTGACGGGAGACTAATCCGCAATGGTAAAGTGTCAAATAGAGACTGTATTTTAAGTTGTTAGCCCATGAAGTTGTGGCCTTGTTCCACATCACACACAAATCAAGCGCTCGTTGTCTGCTTTTGACATGCTTCAGACATTTCCACTTTTTTGCCAGAACACTTGAGAGACACCCATGTGTACTGAGACCAAGACCTGTACGAACCCTGTCCATGGAAACCCTGTAATATAAAAGTATGGCTGACTGCTCACCTGACAGAGAGCAGAGACAGGGCCCTCATGACCATGGTCCGGGCGAGCAGCACCTGAGCGGCCGCGGTGACCCTCCTCAGAGCCATCACTCGATCGTGGGGCGTCTGCAGCGCGGCCGCCTGCTCCCCCAGCGTTACCCTCCCGGAGGAGCTCTTATCCACTGACGTCTGACAGCCTGGACACGAACGGTACGTCAAAGAATTATACGAGAGAAAATGCAGCGACAATCATGAGCAGGCCGAGTACAAGGCTATTTGTTCTTTTACTAATGCTATGTGGTTGATCAGTGTTCATTTTGTAGACTATTTCGTCACGTTAAGCTTTTTAACGCTCACCGATTTGCAGCAGTGTCTCCTCCATGCTGTTTGTAGCGGTCACCATGGCGACGGTGGCTCCGAGGGGGTCGCTGTCTGAGAACTGCACGGCTTCAGGAACGACACGGCGCTCGCTCAGACCCAGGGGCCCTGCCAGGAGCTCGAACTCCTCCTCCCCAGTCAACTTCTCGTCCTCGTCCACGTCCAGCATGTCCCAGTCCTCTGCGGGGGGGGGGGGCCACACACAGCGTTATGTAGCTAACTTCAATACAAATTTCAACTTGGCTGTATATAAGGGGTTAAAATGTGGGAGTAAAACATTGGAAACTGTGTGTTTAATAGCACTGGTAAGTGTCACTTTATTGTCCCCGTATAGGGAAGTTTATCAGGAGTCTGGAGTACCGAGTTGTAAGGCTTTTTTCGTGTCATGTTTGTAAAATGTGAACTACATAAATTATTGTCCAGCCTAATAGCAATAAGAAACACAAACTTAATATAAATCATAGATGTTAAAGGGTTTTACCTTCATATACACTGTCTTGTTTGCCGAGCAAGTCAGGAGCTTGGCCTTTGTACCTGAAAACAATAAAACTGAATAAATACAAAATGCACATAACACCAAAGTCCACGGTTGGGCTGTTATATGACAAATCAGTATAACAGTATGTAGATATTAACAATCATGCTTTTCTTCTAGCACTCGTTCAGATCGCGTCACTGTTCTGAAAGAAGGCCTCAGTTCTTTATGTGCTCCAAACAAACACGATTGAGATCAATCGGAAACGATTGATCTCAATCGTTTCCGGTCGGACCGATTTCAGGGACGGACAAAGCTAGACCAACGCGAAAAAAGTTCTCAAGAATATTAAAATATTCGTTAAGAAAATTCAGGCCTGCTGAGAGGGAGCAAAATGCCAAAACCGCCGAAAATAGAGGCGAAGCAACAGGCAGATTCGGCGGTGGAAGAAGAATACGTAAGCCTCAGTCGAGTCACGGAGCTCATGGAGCAGCAGAGGGTCATGTTCAGGGAATTAATTCAACAACAACAGGAGAACTTCAAAGGATTTATTAAACTCATCATGGAATCAACAAACACCCGCATGGATTTACAGACTAAGGACATTCAAGAACTAAAAACAAGCCTGCAGTTCACGCAAGGTGAGGTGGACACTTTGAAAGAGCAAAATCTGAAACTCACGGAGCGCACAAACACCTTACAAACGGACTTTTACAAAGTATGTGACAATTTACACATCATCACGGACAAACTGGAGTATCTGGAGGGACAGAGCCGCAGAAATAACCTGGTATTTGAGGGAGTGTTGGAGTCGCCTGGGGAGACTTGGGCCGACGCCGAGGAAAAGGTGAAAGAAATACTGAAGGAGAAGCTACAGCTAAATCACGCGGTGGAGGTGGAGAGGGCTCACCGCGTAGGGAAACCCGGCGGAGGGAGAGACTGGCCGAGACCCATCATCGCCAGACTACTGAGGTGGAAGGATCGTGAAGAAATCTTACAGCGCGCCAAACGACTCAAAGGAACAAAAATCTTCATTAACGAGGACTACACCGAATCCATAAAAAGAAAACGCAAAGAACTGATGCCGGAGCTGAGAGCTGCACGAGAAAGGGGGGAGATCGCCTTCTTGAGATATGACAAACTCATTATACGTCCACGCAGCAGTACACCACATCCAGTATAAACACCGAGAAAAACGTATGGATTTTGGTATGTAAAAGCACATAATCTCACATGTCTAGTAATACATACAGTTCTATAGGAAGCACCGACTTGGATTTTTCAATAAGGAGAATTGCTGAAGCAAACTCCCAGGATTTTACATTCTCTCAGTACGACCTACAGAACACTGAGATCGACATCGACCCGGAAAATAACTTCTTTTCTAGAGCTACCAATGACTGTCAATACTACACAGAGGATCTGTACAATAGTAAACTTAAGAACATTAAGGCATTCACTGTAATCCACTTCAATAGTCGAAGCCTCTATGCAAACTTTGACCACATCAAAAGCTTCTTAAAACAGTTTTCCACACCATTCAGTGTCATTTTAATCACAGAAACATGGATCAATAATGACAGAGAATTTGAGTTTTCTATTGAGGGTTATGAATTTATAAGTATGAACAGAAGGAACAAGCATGGAGGGGGCGTAGCTATGTTTATAGACTCCAACTATAGTTACAAAGTAATGGAAAATAAGACAATGGTGGTGGATGATACACTTGAATGCATTACTGTTGAAATTACAAGGCAAAAAAAGAAAAATATTATTGTGAGTTCTATCTATAGAACACCTGGCTCTGATATAGATGTTTTTTCTAAGTGGATGGAGGAGCACTTTTCAGGATTAAGTCATAAAGTCATGTTTGTGGGGGGAGACCTCAACATCGATCTTTTAAACCCATATAAACATAAAAAGACGGACGAATTTATAAATACTTTATTCAGTATAGGTCTGTTTCCTCTAATAACCAAACCTAGTAGAATTACAACCCATAGTGCAACCTTGATTGATAACATTTTCTCAAATGAAATTGAAAGTGATACAGTCAGCGGGTTAATGATAAATGATATTAGTGATCACCTTCCAGTTTTCGTTATGTATAAAAATTGATATGTAAAAGATGAAGAGGAAAACAAGTATTGGTTTAGAAGGGTAAAAACAGAGAAAACTATTGATGCATTTAAAAAGGAGCTTTTAGCTCAAGACTGGAGTATTGTGTACAGAGAGAATGACACGAATATGGCTTATGATGAGTTTACGCAAGTATTTCAAAAGGTATACGACAAAAACTGCCCAATGAAGAAATACAGTAAAAACAGAAAGTGTAAAGAAACACCATGGATGTCTAAGGGTTTACTAAATGCTTGCAAGAAAAAAAATTATCTTTACAAAAACTTTATAAATAACAAAACAAAAGAAGCTGAGGATAAATATAAGAAATATAAAAATAAACTGACAGGTATCATTAGAAAATGTAAACAGGATTATTATAATACATTGTTAGATAGCAATAAGAATAATATTAAAGGTTTATGGAACATCTTAAATAGTATAATTAGAAATAAACCAAGAACGATTAATTATCCAAAATATTTCAAAGATGAGGATAACACTTTAAATAATATGAATGAAGTCGTCGAAACATTTAATAAATTCTTTGTAGATGTTGGACCGAACCTTGCTGCAAAAATTGCAAACGTTGAGAACTATAATTGTGAACTGATAGACACAAATCCTATGTCCCTGTTCCTCAAACCTGTGGAGGAAAAGGAGATACTGGACATTGTTAAAGGGTGTAAAAATAAAACTTCGACCGATTACCATGACATGGACATGAAAACTTTAAAAACTGTTATTGAAAGTATCTCTAAGCCGTTAACTTACATTTGTAACTTATCGTTGCAAACTGGACAATTTCCTGATAGTATGAAAGTAGCAAAAGTGATTCCTCTGTTCAAAGCAGGAGATAAACATCTCTTTACAAACTACAGGCCTGTTTCCCTTTTACCGCAATTCTCTAAAATCTTAGAAAAGGTTTTTAACTCTAGACTTGACGGCTTTATCGAAAAGTGTAATTTACTCTCGGACAATCAGTTTGGTTTCAGGAACAATCACTCAACCTCACACGCGCTCTTTGATATAACTGAAGAAATAACTAATGCTGTAGATAACAAGAAATATGCAATAGGGTTATTTATTGACCTGAGTAAAGCGTTTGATACAATAAACTATGATATATTAATTAATAAACTAGAACATTATGGGATTAGGGGGGTAGCTCTACAGTGGGTCACCAGTTACTTAAAAAATAGAAAACAATGTGTGAAAATCGGTGATTATCAGTCGAGTTGTCGACAAATTGTCTGTGGTTTACCTCAAGGTTCTATTCTGGGCCCAAAATTGTTTAATATGTATATTAACGACATTTGTAAAACGTCTGAAATACTTAAATTTATCTTGTTTGCTGACGATACAAATATTTTTGCATCAGGAGACGACTTGCAACAGCTGTGTCGGATTGTTAACTTGGAACTCAAAAGTGTCAATAAGTGGTTCAAACAAAATAAATTATCTTTAAATCTGAGTAAAAGCAAAATGATGATATTTGGCAACTGTAATTGCAATGCTCAGGAAGCAATTCAGATAGAGGGTGTTGTTATCGAGCAAGTGCATGAAATCAAATTCCTTGGTGTGATTATTGATGACAGAATTACTTGGAAATCTCACATTAAATATATATCTACGAAAATTTCTAGAAGCATTTCAGTAATAGCAAAAGCAAAGCACATTTTAAACATCAAAGCTCTACATACCTTATACTGTTCTCTGATTTTGCCCTACTTATATTATTGTACTGTGGTTTGGGGTAGCACTTATAAAAACACAGTTAAACCAATAATATTGTTGCAAAAAAGAGCTATCCGAGTAATTCATAAAGTTGGGTTTTTGGACCACACAAACTCATTATTTTTAAAATCAAAGATCATGAAGTTTTGTGACATTGTTGAGTTCCAAACTGTACAAATGTTATACAAAGCAAGGTATAAATTGTTACCAAACCAAATACAAAGAAGGTTCCAAGAACGTACTGGTCGTTATGAATTACGTGATGAATTAAACTTTAGGATTCAGAAACATAGCACAACTTTGAAAAGTTTTAGTCCAACAGTTAATGGTGTACAATTGTGGAATAAACTGGAGATGGATTTGAAACGATGTCCAAACATCAACCTGTTCAAATTTAAATACAAACAAAAGACTTTTGAAATATACAGACAAGAAGAAATGTGTTGCCACTAGGGGGAGCAGTAGGATGGATTATGTGTATTTTTCCTCTATAATCAAGGAAGAGTGTTGCTGCTTGGAACGGTTGTCATTCTATTGCTCAAATTCACAAACGGAGAATTAGGGTTGGCAGGTTATGGATCTGTTGAGAGGAATCCTCCCAACGGGCTCTAAACCTTGTCTTTTAATGCACCACTCAGCATAGGAACATCATCTACAAATCAGCTGTTAGGGGGTTTGTTGAAGGGGAGTTACTGCCCTCTTCAACTGGCTCACTCTCTGGCTTTTTAATGCACCACACTATGCAGGGCTACAGCATACTTCACATATAACTCAATTAAATAAATATATAATAATGATGATGATAATTAAACCCAAATTAAAATTATACTGAGAATGGTAATGACAACTGGAAAGTATCAAGATCTCAGATTATAATATCTATTAATGTACCTTTATACCATAAAAGTAACTATGTAATCACGGGTAAAAATATGCAAGCAATATATTAAGTAACACATTTTTTTTTTTTACTTGCTTTGTTCTAGACATCGTATATGAAACTAGATTGTTGTTGTAGCTGTGCGTTGTTTCAATTAATTATATAAAGAGTTAATATATTTTTGTTGTTTGTTGTAAGTTGGTCTGTATGAATGTAGCTGCTTGAAATGTTTTGAAATGTTCTTTTTTTTATTTTATTGCACTTGGGGGTGGGGGCTCATAAGCTTTTTGCTTCAGCCCACTCCTTTTGAGCACAATGTGTATTGCTCAAATAAACAAATAAACAAATAAACAAAGTATCACGATACCCAGGGGCCGAAATGATACGTATTGCGATACAGTAAGTAATTATGATAAGTAATAAGTTTTCCTTAAAATGTGTCCTAATGCCATTTGACATTTATTGAAGTGTTAAGATTGCTATACTTGGTACTGCAGCGAAAAGATTTGCGATACGATACAATATGTTGTCCCAGCTCTCCCGTCTACGGCTTTATAAATTAAGTTGGATTGGGGGCATTTTTCTCGACTAAAGTGAAGTGTTTTGAGCAACACGTCTGTCTGATGTAGCGGTCTCCATAATTGTTCATTGCTTTTTATGGCTGTGAATTCAGGATCACTACCTTCTTCTGTCGTACTAATTGCAACTATTGTTCAGGCCCTTAGACAATTTGTGCAGGATATTACAATTAATAATGATACAAGAAAGTTACTGCTATGTACAAATCTAAATTATAAAGGAGTTGCCATTGAGGATGACACTATATTCAACAGTAACAAACAAGAAATCAAAACAATATTAGTTGTTTACATAACAGGAACAACATTAGTATAGTCATACCTCTCCACTATGGGCACTTTGGCTTTGCTCTTGATGGCCAAATACTTCTCGCGGCAGCTTCCGCAGAGCAGGTAGTACGGGTTCCCGCTGCCGCACTCTCCGCCGAACCACCCGTCCACGTAGGAGCCGTTGCTGCGGTAACCCTGCCGGTTGGCGCTGCGCCCACAGCCCGGGTGACTCTTCTTCATGTGCGCATTAAAGTTTGCCACGTTCGCCTCGCACAACTCGCACACCACCACCTCGTCGCGGTCGTCAGCTTCGCAGACGTGCTGGACCACAAGACGCAAAGTTATCAAGAATTGTCATCTCAATTTTAGAGCTTTGGTTAGTTGCAAGAATTGGAAAGGCACTCATGCAATGGTAGATGGTGGCAGGGGAAATGATAGAGCAAAGCAGGAAGCACGGATGTATGAAGGGTTAAAATATTAGTTGGTTGTAATCAACATTTTGAGCGGGGTTCAGAGCTGCACAATTAAACAACTGGATACCCATAGGATCTACAGGGGAAAGTTCATGAAAAAGTTCATTTATTTCTGTAATTCAGTTTAAAATGCAAAACTAATATATGATATATACTCGTGGCATGGAAAGTGACATATGTCAAGTCTTTGTTTTAATGTTGGCTTACAGCTTGTAAAAACCCCATAATGAAATTTTCAGAAAATTAGATTATTACATGAAATCAATGAAAAAAAGATTTTAAACAAAGAAATGTGGGCCCTCATATGTACTTAGTACTTGGTTTGAGCCTTTTACTTGAATTACTGCCTTCGTGTGGTTATGTGGCATGGATGCTATCAGCCTGTGGCACTGCTGAGGTGTTATGGAAGACCAGGATGCTTCAACCAGAGGAATATGTGACCCGCTGTGGGAACCAGGGACACAAGTTGGCAGCCTGAGTTTCGAGAAAAACGCAAAAGTCACGAAGAAGCCGCTCCATGTTTAAGCTAGCAGTATTAGTATATTTAAAAGAACTTTTAGGTAAACGTTTAGGTTCAAACCGCCTTGATTTGGGAGATTTTGGAGCGTGCAGTAGGGGCGTGACTTTGTCTGTGTCTATTTACATACTGGGTAGGGCTGAACGATTAATTGCATTTGCAATTTTATCACGATATTACACAACACGATTTCGTAATCACAGGGCACGCGATTTTGGAAGTGAATGGAGCTGCAAGATATGGCGTCAAAGTCCGCTCCGCTGCGTGATTTTGTTTAGGTCTCAGGTGCGCGGTAGATTGTGGATGTACAGTGAAAATATCAGCGTTTATCATGGAGCCACCATGAAGGACTATTGCTTTCTTCTCCGTTAGCTTTGCGTTAGCCACAGCGCTAATCATGCTATTCTCTGGCTGCTACTACACGCTCTGATGATCACAGAAACTCCCTCAGCCTCCGGATTCACACGTCTACAGAGATATAGGTGAGCCTGTGCTGCTTGTAAAGAGTCATTTGTGGCTCAGTTTAGGAGGCTTATGCTTGGGAATGTTGTGGATAAAGAACTTATTTCAAAAGCATAATGACGGTTCATGACCATAAAGTATCCGTGGATACTGTGCCTTTATTTACCTTTGCATCTACCGCATATGTGCTCCGTAGGTAGTACAGACGCAAGATATAAACAATAAACTGCTGTATGAAAAGTGTTGGAAACTACTATCCGAGTCAGGACTCCGTGTCATGTCTTATTTTGCTGAGAAATGCGCTGTTTAAGCTGAAATGTCACTCAATGGCTGCGAGTCAAAGAGAAAGTAAAACGTGTCGCTGTCTCCTTGCATCACTTTTCTTCTCTTTCTTCATATTGTCCAAAGTTACATCCCCAAAACCAAAATGCTGCTCCTAATTCCATTGTGTTTTGGCGTGTGCTCCATCTGGCCTCTCCGTGTCCATCAATAACGCGCATCTGAAGCAACTACGAGTCGCAGCTCAGACTGGTATTGGCTGAGGGTGGCCTTTTATTGTGGGCAGTATAAGGTACACCTGTGCACTAATCATGATGTCAGATCAGCATCTTGATGTGGCACACCTGTGAGGTGGGATGGATTATCTCAGCAAAGCCGAAGTGCTCACTATCACACATTTGGACTGATTTGTGAACAATGTTTGAGAGAAATGGTAATATTGTGCATCTGGAATGAATTTTAGATCTTTAAGTCCATCTCATGAAAAATGGGAGCAGAAACAAAGGTGTTGCGTTTATATTTTTGTTGAGTGTATTTTCGGTTTTATGGTCAGATAAAGTTACGCTGGGTTTGTGCAGTGAAACGTAAACAATGCGATCACACGTGGCGATACGACGCAATGTCGGCCTTTTCTTCTCGTGTATGAGAATGTATGTGAATTACTAAAGTAGTACAGGAGTACACAACTTCAGTTATGTACTCCTGTACTACTTTAGTCTGTAACTCTCCCTAAGCGTGAGGGTCCAGCAGCTAACGGAGGCGGAGCGGACACAGAAGCTGGGGAGAAGCACGCAGGATTTTGTCTGTACATTAAAGAGTAGGCTGCACTATGTCCAGTATCTACATCACTATGGCCTAGTGTTTTTTGTGGCTAATAAGCATGCATCTTTCTATAACCTTATAGAAAGAAAGCTGTGTGCGCAGGTTACGGATAATATTTATTTATTTATATATTACCTGTACGCAAACCTTTTTTTTCTTTCTTTGATGGCACATTTTTCTAGTTGTTTGCCTTTTCTCCCCCTTGTGCTTTACAGTTTTACGGGGGGAGCGGGTTTGGCTCATCTAAATGAGCCCTATTGTCACTCGAGCAGCAGAGAGAGGTGAGAACTTCCCAAATCTTTGGAGAGCTTTTCCTGCCCTTTGGGCTTTTAAGAGTTGTTAAATTCAAATTGCCGCTACGTCTCCAAATATGATCAGATTTCCATGTGTTACACATTGTTGGAAAGCTTGGAGACTACACTTTAACAATCTGTGAAAAGCTCAAAATGCACCAGCACCGAAATGTGTCCCTGATTCCTGTGGCTGGTCACATATGACATTTGAAGCCCATGTCCAGGATCCGTCTGCGTGTGGTGACTCTTGATGCACTGACTCCAGCCTCAATCCACTCCTTGTGAAGGTCCCCCACACTTTTGAATGGCTTTTCCTGACGATCCGCTCCAGACAGCGCTCATCCTGAGATGTTGCAGAGATGTTTTATTTGGGGTTTATACAAGCTGTGAGCATAATTATCAAAATTATAACAAATAAAGGCTTGATATATCACACATTGCATGATTATTTTGGCTCACAGCTTGTAAAAAACACAAATTCAAAATCTCAGAAAATTTGAATATAAAGAAAAGGGACTATTATTGTTGCTCAAAGTGTCTCCTTTCATCAGCTTTCATCCAAAACACCTGCAAAGGGTCCCTGAGACTTTAAATGGTTCTTTTTCTAACTTCGTTCGGTGTTTCACTATGGGAATCGCCTCGGGCGTGACCATCCACGGAAGCTCCAATGGCACCACGTCTGTCCATGACAGACAGGTTGACTGTACCTTGGGCTACGCCCCCTCTTCTAGGTACAGCCAGCCTCCTCCTTCAGTAAACATTCTCGCTTTCTTCCCGCGTGGAAGCCACATCTTTATAGCTCCCTCAGCGCTTTTCTTGCCAAGCAAGCTAGCTTCTGTTTAACAGTTCATAGACGAGCCGTAAAGGACATCGTTGACGAGCGCAGTTGTCGGCTTTGGCTCGGATACGCTGAGTAAGTTCTCACGGACTTGATACTGCTATTACACGGTTATTCGTGCAGCGACCGCGTAGAGGCGAGCTGTATTATAGGCTGCTTGTATTAGTTTACTACGCACCGTTAACCGTATAGCTTATAATAAGCCAGGTTGGTTAGCATTTATTTGTCGACTGACTTAGCTCTTCCATTCTGCTACCGTCAAGGCAGCTTTTTGCGGGTGACATTTACCTGTTGCCCGCCCTTTTGATCGGTTGACATTAATTTGTTGACTGATTCAATACTGCGGTGTTCTGCTAACGCGTTACGGCGAGCAGGCTCCCCGGACCCGGTTACGGTTTTCAACCCGTGTCTCGGCTTCTCCAGTCGTGTTTGCTTCGCGGCACGACTAGCACTGCCCTTATTTCTGGTCTTTTTTCCCGGTCTTAGGCATTATGTCCTCGGCTCCTACCCCCGCCAAAGGGTCGGACCCGAAGCCAAAGGAGGTTTCATCCCGCCCTTGCCCCGCGTCGTGCGGGGCTACCATTTCAGGGAGGGACCCTCACCCGATGTGCATCGCTCAGACAGCGCTGGCGGACCGTGACTTTTGCCATCACTGCACATCAATGCCGGAGAAAATATTAGAAAGGAGACTCAGAGTAGCGGTGGCTAATTCTCAGGACCCGTGCCTGACACAGGCCGCCGCTAAGCCCACAGCCGATACCCACCAGCGAGCTGCCACTACCTGGGGCAGCGCGCTGGATGTATCAGACGAAATGCCGCCACTGTTCGAGGACCTCCTCGACATGGATGCAGGCAGTGAGGACGCAGAGTGCGATGCTGCCTCTGACCTCCTCGAGGCTGTGGATATGGAGGATGTGGAGGAGGACTCCACATTTCCACTGGTCCAGTCCAGACCCCCGAGTGCGTCAGAAACAACGTCCCCTCTGGACAGCAATTTGTACGACGTGTGCAAACGCGCTGCAACCAGGCTCAACATACCCTGGCCCGCGGCTGTAGACGCAGAGGGAGGGGTAAGGGACCTCTATGATGGCAAACGGCTCCCACCGGTCCAAGCACCTACAAAGCAGCTCCTTCCTGCTGTATCTGCATGCATGAAGGAGATGAGCCGGTTTTGGTCCAGCCCACTTAAGAGCAGGCTCCCAGTCCAGGGCTACTCTAAGCTGGAAGTACATGGGATGAAGGAGCTGGGGTTGGCCGAACCCCCAGCGGTGGAGCCTTCATTGGCATATCACCTACATCCCAATCGCCGTGCCGTCTCAGCCTCAACTAATATCTCCCTGCCCAACAAGATGGAGAGGGTCACATCCTCCATCTTCCAGCGGACGTACAAATACGCCGCTCAGTCGGTGTGCGTACTGAATACAGTGTCTCTGCTGTCCGCTTACCAGGGGGAATTACTTGAGGAAATGGGCCAACAGTTGGACTCGGGGGCACCCAACCCGGTCCTCTGGGATGAAATCTGTGTGGTGAATGACTTCCTTTTGCGCTCAACTCGAGGGGCAGTCCAGGGCTGCGGCCACGTGATGGGACTGGCTGTGGCGGGTGAGCGAGGTCTATGGCTAAACCACTCAGGACTGACCGACACACAGAAGGCTGACGTCATGGACGCAACCTATGACCCCACCAAGGGTCTGTTTGGGCCAGCACTGGACAAAATGAAGGAGACAAGCACCCTCCGTAAGCAGGAGGGCGAAGCCTTCAACCTGTGCCTGCCCCGCAAGCAGCCTTCTCGTCCTGCACAAACTCAGCGACCAGGTGTCACTGCAGCGGCCGGTGCCAAGGGCTACAGAGCTGGCCCCAAGCAACAAAAACCGGCTGGACAGCAGAACGAACAGCAGCGGTCAGGAAATCCCAAACCATGGGGCAAGCACTCTTTTGCAGCGGCAGCGGCTAAAAACCGCTCCTCACACCCCGGGGAGGGCAAAAAGAAGCGCACAACCTAACAGTTTTGTCTTCTCTCGGCGCCCCCCCATGCAAAATACGGAGAGTGTCCTTGGACCCCAGCCCCAGTTCAGAGGCTCTGCGCAGTTTGCCAGACGTCCTCTCCTGTCCACTCACCCCGCATATATTGCAGGAGGTGAGTCAGGGGCAATGTTTAAATCACAAAACACATTTTTCAAAAATAAAACTTGCACACTCGCATCCAGGCCATGGGCTAAGGGCGAGTTTGGTTCAAAAAATAAAAATTCAATTACATTTGAAAACTCTCCGGCTTACGCCGCAAGAGGGAGCTCACGCTCCTTCTTTGGCAGACGTCGAGACTCCTGTAAAGGGAGTGACGTCACCGAGCATTTTCATGGGGCCGCTCATTGCCCAGCTGGAGCAGTGGCGCGCATGCGCAGTTCATCCATGGATTCTCTCCACTATACGTCGAGGATACAGGCTTCAGTTTGCAATGAAACCGCCCACTTTCAACGGGGTGCTGCCTTCAGTGGCCAAAGGAGATGCAGCTCATGTCCTAGCGGACGAGATCACATCTCTATTGAGCAAACAAGCAATACGAGCTGTTCCACACAGCGAGTGTCAACAGGGGTTTTACTCCCGCTATTTCCTCGTCCCGAAGAAGGGGTCCTCAGCCTTACGTCCCATTCTCGATCTCCGTGTATTAAACATACACTTACGGAGATTTACGTTCAGAATGCTCACACACAAGGTTCTCTGCCGCTCGATACGCAGAGAGGATTGGTTTACCACAATCGATCTGTCGGATGCGTATTTTCACATCCCAATACACCCCGCGCACAGGAAGTACCTGCGGTTTGCGCACGGAGGGACAGCTTACGAATATCAAGTAATTCCGTTCGGGCTGTCATTGGCTCCGAGAGTGTTCAGCAAATGTGTGGAGTCCGCACTGGCTCCTCTTCGGAGCAGCGGGATCAGAATTTTTTCGTACATAGACGATTATATGATCTCCTGCGATTCCCGCGAGCGCGCACTCACGGACACGCGCACGGTCGTCTGTCATCTCACTGCTCTGGGGTTCAGAATAAACCGCACCAAGAGTCGGTTAGAACCCGCGCAGAATACAGAGTATCTGGGTTTGAGCATAAACTCCCTCTCATTCAGAGTGACTCTTACGGCTCAGAGACTAAGCTCTCTCAGCCAGTGTCTCTCACTGTTTCGCCAGGGCGCACGGGTCTCGTTCAGGACATGCCTCCGCCTAGCTGGTCTCATGGCGTCAGTAATATCTGTCGTTCATTTGGGCCTCTTAATGATGAGAGACTTTCAGCGTTGGGTCGCAGCGTTACATCTGTGCCCCCGCCGACACATATATCGCAGGGTGAAAGTGGACGAGCGCTGCGTCATGGCGCTTCGCCCGTGGCGGGACACGCACGCTCTGACTGCGGGAGTCCCGCTGGGCACGGTGTCCGCAAGAGTTACCCATGACAACGGATGCCTCCCTGTCAGGATGGGGAGCCACCCTGTCCGGCAGGACGGTGAACGGGACATGGGGCCCGCATATGGCTCTGTTACACATCAACATGTTGGAGCTTTGGGCTGTTTTCCTTGCTCTGAAACACTTCCTACAGTATATTCGGGGCCAGCATGTCCTTGTAAAAACGGACAATGCAACGGTTGTCGCGTACATCAACCGCCAGGGCGGAACACGCTCTCTGCAGCTACACAGGCTGGCACAGAAATTGATTCTGTGGAGCAGCACCAGGCTGCTGTCTCTCCGGGCAACGCACCTGCCAGGTGCCCTGAACAGAGGGGCGGACTTGCTGTCGCGGGGAAATCCCCTGTACGGCGAGTGGGTTCTCCACCCTCAAGTGGTGGAGCAGCTCTGGCAGATGTACGGCCAGGCCGCCGTAGATCTATTCGCCTCGCAGGAAAACGCAAAGTGTCCGCTGTTTTTCTCCCTGACGGACGTGGACGCGCCCCTGGGGATGGACGCTCTAGCCCACCCATGGCCGGACGTTCTGCTCTATGCTTTTCCACCGATCAGTTTAATCTCACCCACCCTGGCTCGGGTGAGGGAGCAGGGGTTTTCACTCATCTTAATTGCCCCGCGGTGGACGTCCAAACCCTGGATGGCGGAAATAATGCAGCTCCTTCGGGGACAGCCTTGGCCCCTTCCTGTGAGGAGGGACCTCCTATCTCAGGCGGGCGGAGAGATTTACCATCCTCACCCAGACCGAGTAGCTCTCTGGGCTTGGCCCGTGAAAGGTGGAACTTAAATGCTGCCGGTCTCCCTGCACATGTTATTGATACTATTCAGTGTGCCAGGGCCACTTCCACTCGGTCTTTGTATGACTGTAAGTGGCGCATATTTGAGGAGTGGTGTGCGGCTAGGCAGACCATTCCTTTTCAATGCTCTGTGGCTGACGTCTTGTGTTTTTTGCAAGAGTTAGTCGAGAAGCGTAGAGCGTTTTCGACTGTCAAGGTCTATTTGGCCGCAATTTCGGCCTGTCATGTTGGCTTTGGGGACAAATCAGTCGGTCAACACCCTCTGATATGTCGTTTTATGAAAGGAGCACGCCGCAAACTTCCAGTGGTTAAACCCCTGATACCCCTTTGGGATCTGGTGGTTGTGCTAGACGCACTTTGCCAGCACCCTTTTGAGCCCTTGGAGGCTGTTGACTTGAAGTATGTTGCTTTCAAGACAGTGTTGCTTCTGGCTTTGACCTCAGCAAAGCGTGTGAGCGAACTGCAGGCCTTATCTATTAGTCCTGCATGTCTACAGTTTGCCCCTGGGCTTTCTCCGCTTGCGTCCTAACCCGGCCTTTGTACCGAAGGTATTGGACTCTGCTTTTAGCTGCTCCACAGTCGAGCTTGAAGCTTTTCATCCTCCGCCTTTTTTCTCTGCAGAGGAGCGGCGGCTTAATACTTTGTGCCCGGTTCGTGCACTACATGTGTATGTGGCCAGGACAGCTGGTTTCCGCAAGGCTAACCAGTTGTTTGTGTCCTGGGCCATTCCCCATAAAGGGAAGCCTGTGTCCAGTCAGAGACTTTCTCACTGGATTGTTGAAGCCATTTCATTGGCTTATACCTGCAGAGGCCTACAACCTCCACATGGGTTGAGGGCTCACTCCACTAGGGGTGTGGCTACCTCTTGGGCCCTGCTCAGAGGTATCTCTGTTCAAGATATATGCGCCGCAGCAAGCTGGGCGTCACCACACACTTTTGTGCGGTTTTACAGACTGGACGTCTCTGTTCCCTCCTTGGCCCAGGCAGTCTTGCAGCCAAGGGTTGCTGGCTCCCTTTAAGGTCACCGTTTGTCACAATTGTGTCCTGCTGCTTCGGGAGCTTTATTTGCAATCCGGGAGTAGGCCATATCTCCCATAGTGAAACACCGAACGAAGTTAGAAAAAGAACTTAAGGTTACTCACGTAACCCCGGTTCTTTGATAACAGAGTGAGGTGTTTCACCTTCATTGCCCTCCTTGCAAGGCGGTCAGAAATCGCTTTAGAATGTTTACTGAAGGAGGAGGCTGGCTGTACCTAGAAGAGGGGGCGTAGCCCAAGGTACAGTCAACCTGTCTGTCATGGACAGACGTGGTGCCATTGGAGCTTCCGTGGATGGTCACGCCCGAGGCGATTCCCATAGTGAAACACCTCACTCTGTTATCAAAGAACCGGGGTTACGTGAGTAACCTTAAGTCTCTCAGTCTGGTTCAGTAGAATTCACCATCATGGGCAAGACTGCTGACCTGACAGTTGTGCAGAAAACCGTCACTGACACCCTCCATAAGGAGGGAAAAGGCTCAAAAGGAAATGGCAAAAGAAGTTGGATGTTCTCAAAGTGCTGCATCAAAGCAGAAAGTTAAATGGAAGGGAAAAGTGTGGAAGAAAAATGTGCCCAAGCCGCAGGGATGACCGCAGTCTGGAGAGGATTGTCAGGAAAAGGCCATTAAAAAGTGTGGGGGACTGAGGCTGGAGTCAGTGCATCAAGAGCATTTGAAATAAGTTCTTTATCCACAACATTCCCAAACATAAGCCTCCTAAACTGAGCCACAAACGACTCTTTACAAGCAGCACAGGCTCACCTATATCTCTGTGGAGAGACGTGTGAATCCGGAGGTGAGGGAGTTTCTGTGATCATCAGAGCGTGTAGTAGCAGCCAGAGAATGGCATGATTAGCTCTGCGGCTAACGCAAAGTTAACGGAGAAGAAAGCAATAGTCCTTCATGGTGGCTCCATGATAAATGCTGATATTTTCACTGTACATCCACAATCTACCGCGCACCTTAATTAGACTGAGACCTAAACAAAAGCACGCGGCGGAGCGGACTTTGACGCCATATCTTGCAGCTCCATTCACTTCCAAAATCGCGTGCTCTGCGATTATAAAATCGCGTTGTGTAATATCGCAATCAAATTGCAAATGCAATTAATCGTTCAGCCCTACCTAGTATGTAAATAGACACAGACAAAGTCACGCCCCTACTGCACGCTCCAAAATTTCCAAAATCAAGGCGGTTTGAACCTAAAAGTTCTTTTAAATATACTAATACTGCTAGCTTAAACATGGAGCGGCTTCTTCGTGACTTTTGCGTTTTTCTCGAAACTCGGGCTGCCAACTTGTGTCCCTGGTTCCCACAGCGGGTCACATATTCCTCTGGTTGAAGCATCCTGGTCTTCCATAACACCTCAGCAGTGCCACAGGGCTGATGGCATCCATGCCATGCCAACGCATTAAGGCCCAAATGTCTTTGTTTAAAATCATGTTTTAATTGCTTTCATGTAATATTCTAATTTTCATTTTGGGGTTTAACATTTTCAAAATTAAAACAAAAATTAAAACAAACATTTTCAAAATTAAAACAAACAAAGGCTTGACATGTCACTTTTCATGCCATGAGTCTATATCATATATTAGTTTCACATTTTAACTGAATTACAGAAATAAATTCACTTTTTCATGATATTCTAATTTTCACCTGTACATTTATTTCGCTGACATTGTGCAGCTCTAAGCCCTTTGTTAAATGACAGACGGTGCAGCGGGGTAAAGGCAGCAGCCCAGTGGGAGCTTAAAGTCACACACACCCATGTTGGCCAGTCCAATACCTCTGGGATCCACATTCCCAGAATCTCGGAGTCCGAGCTCAGGTCCTGCCCGAACATGGCCTCCATGGTCTCCTCATCCAGGTCCATCTCCAGCTCCTCGTCCAGGTTGAAGTCATACAGCGCCCCGGGGTCCTGCTGCTGCAGAGGGGGCACCTCTCGGCGCGTCTGACTGTGGTGGGCCTGCACCGAGCGGTACAGCCCCGCTGAGACAAAGAGAGAGAGGGGGGAGTCAAGAGCAATTTCAAAGTACCTCAGTTAAAGCGTTCACATATTTACCTACTGCCCCTCCAGTGCTTCCCCCTATGTGACCACTAAGGCAAGTGCATCCAAGGGTGAAAATCTCTCCCCATTGGCATCATTTAAAGTGATAGTCTGGAAGTCTATATGTTTAATAAAGGATCTTTAATGCTAACAGCGCCTTAATGATCCTGGAGACCCTACTAGGGGCACGAAGCCCCTAGTAGCTACCCAATAAATGTCCCATGGCAAACAGGTCCTAGGTGACAGGTCAGACAAAGAGCTGTTCTCAAGCCCCTTATCAATCAATCAATCTTTATTTATAGAGCGCTTTTCATATACAGGTGCGTCACAAAGTGCTTGACACATAAAGACATTCAAAACATTCTCGCCCGTCAAACCCTCCCAATATATACAGTTATCACAATACACACACACACCTACACCCCCGACCGTTTACTCTACACTCACACTCGCACACACAATCAAAATCAAGTACATAAGGCTGGGTACAGATGACCAAGGTGAGGAAACTCCATCAGAGGAGCCGTCCTCCCCGGGAGCAGCAGACCAGCCGCGGCTGCCCGGGCACTGACACAAGGGTCCCCATAGGAGGCACGGCAGAGACACCACACCTCCACCTGGGCACCCACAGGACAGCACCCACACAGCCACAGCCAGTCACCGCTCCGAGGAGAGGGCTCCTTCAGAGGAAACACTGGAGATTCTAAAAATTAAAATCTAAAAATGTTTAAAAACAAATCAGTAAGAAACTAGAAATAAATATCTAAATATCAATAGATAAATAAATATCAAGTTATCAAGGTTAATAAATAGATAAATAAATAAATGGGACAACAATAAATAAACAGAGATCAGCTAAAAGCTAAGCTAAAAAGGTGGGTCTTGAGTCTGCTGTTAAAAATCTGCACGTTCTCTGTGGTCCTGAGCTCCTACGGCAGGTCGTTCCAGAGGCGAGGGCCATAATATTGGAAAGACGCCTCGCCGGGAGTCTTTCTGTTGACTTTAGGAATAACAAGGAGACGCCTGCCAGAGGAGAGACCAAGTGGCCCAAGAGGCCCGGTTAGAACCATGAGGCCTTCCATCTGTGGACCCACCACCTGCAGGAGGAGCCATAGTGGCTGGTGCAATGTGATTTGGGCAGCTCCAACAGCTGCGCCCACGACCCGGCAACGGAAAAGTGGAAGAAAATGGATGGATGGATGGATAACTAGACTTGGATTATGCAACTTTTCAAGTAACTGTATTTAAATAGGGAAAACTTGGAAGAGCTTGGTCGCTTCTAACTCCACCCCAGTTTGGATCTATGAATATGCTGGGAGAGGCTAAATGCTAACAACGTCGTTGGTCAATTTGCGTGACTGGGCGCATACACAAAGGCCAGACAGTTACGCATCAACTCGTCTATGCTAAGGTAAGAACATATCTCAGTATGGAAAAACGATGGCCTATGCCTTTAAACCTAATCCAAATGACATATGAAATGAACACAGAATACTGTCAGTAGTTTTTAAATTGTGTGAGGAGGTCCAGAGAATGCGGGGTGTTGTGACATGTATAAAAACACATCCTCACCGGCTCGAGCGAGTAGAGTCCGTGCCGCCAGGTCAAACCTGTGTTTGCGTCCGGCTGCTCTGCCCCTGAGAGGCGCTCCATTGGAGGCCAAGGCGTTCTCCGGTTCCAGACCCTCCGGACTGAAACCAAAATCAATGTCAATAAGAAAACTAATGTCCGTTTTTGTAATCTCCCAATTTGAACAGTACAAATGAAGAATATTGTCCATGAAACAGAGCTGCATGATTACGCTACCCAATAAATGTCCAGAAAGTTTCAAAACCATTACAATGACATTTTACTAAACCATTTCATCACTAACGTACCACTGTTGTATCACTTTGTTTTCTGTCTTTGCTATGAACAATGGCGTAAACATTGTTCAGTGAGCAGCGTGTTGAAATGACTCTTATGAAGCTAATGGAGATCAAGATAAATAAAAAATGAGGACCAGCCAATTTAACAAAGCAATCATAAGCAAACTGAACTTTTGTTTTCCGCTGTGGAGACCAAAACAATATTACTATAATAATACTGTCAAATATTGTATTGAATGCACAACAGCACAGACTTCACTGACGACACGCACTTCTCACTGAAGCCCTCCTCCAGCTCGGCGTTGTCTGCAGAGGAGATTTCCCCAGGGCAGCAGAGGTAGGGGCTGCAGCTCTGAGACTTCCCCCCATGGGAGGCGGTGGCTCCTGGGCACGAGGGGTCCGGCTCTCCCCCCACACTGCTGGGTCTGGGCTCCACATGGTCGTCCTCTCCCGGATTCTCGATCATCCACATGGCCAGCACCGTGATATTCTGGGCATCGGCCTCTCCGCGGGTCCCTGAGGGGAAGCAGGAGCAAGAGGGAGAAATACCACTGAAACCAGTTGGAATCCAATTTAAACCTTTTCAATTAAATTTAAGGCTTTCGTTTTGGCACAATCAGAAAAAAATTAATGTGCAGTGCTTACCTGTGGCTTCTAGAGCCTTAGTGATCTGCCTCAGAGAGAATCCCATTTCCAGCAGAGGAACAGCGATGGCCGGGGGAGGAGGAGACGTGGACAGTCGACTGGTGGGGTCCGACAAGGCTAAACAAACAAAATAATATGTGAAACACGTAGGATTTTCTTTTCGACCCGGAACAACAACCTGACGGAGTACTCACAGGTGCCCGTTCGGTTCTGGGGTCTGGACGGCTGGGAGTCGGGCGACGTGAGGCTCTGTCTGCGGCCCACTTCGTCAGAGGGCGAGGTGGGCAGAGAGGAGACCGGGGGAGTCTGCGCCCGGCGGGAGGGGACCAGGGTGGTGGTGGGGTAACTCGAGAACATTTGTCTGCAACAAAAAAAGTCACGGTGAATTAGTAACTTCTTTCATTTTTCAAAAAACGCTACTTTTCTGTCGACTTGACTCATTTTAAGGCGACGTAGTATACATAATATATCCATTGGCAGACTCGGGTGGTCAGGATTTTGAAGGGCTGGAGCGCCCTCTGCAGTCAGCAGCAGGAATGTCATGTTAAAACAATGCAATAACATGATTCAAACATGGACTGTAAAATGAAGAATAGCCTTATTGTGGCTGACTTCTTCCTGTAACCGTATGGAAATGGTGGCTGGCTCCCGAAGTTCCTGGCCCTTATGAACTTTCCATTGAAATTATTTGCCTCCAGGTCATTATTGAACCTAATCTTGTCATTTTGACCTCCACGTGTTTGTATAATTTTATCCTTTCACTATTTTTATTTTCGCCCTATTTTAAACAATGGAGCTGGCTCCAAAAACCCAGTCAAATTGCTAGCATGAAAGACCTTCAGAACGCTATGGGGGAAGCCTCGCTCCCTCAGCCCATTCTTACTTTTACAGTCTGTCAAGTTTAAATGCTTTACAGATGTAACAGATTGTGTACAACTGACTGCAAGGGCCATTTGACGCAACAAAAGTTATATTAAATTAAAAAAAAAAATCAATTTCTTTGCTGATCTCAGCAACCAATCAGAGTTCCCGGTACCATAACTTTGACCAGTGGGACAGGTTTTCCAGTGAACCGGCCTGTCAATCACATGCACAGGAAGCAAGGAGGGGCTTTCAGGTCCAATCAAGTGCGGAAGGGGAGGAAAGGTGACTTTTTAACTTTTTTCTCCCTTTCTCTGTCCTCAATTTGCAATCGTACAGACCATCACATTAAAGCTCAAAATGGTTGATTACGCGTGAAAGCTCAGCTTTAAATTTGCTTTATAAACAGTGTTCTCTGGCCAACAAGTTAGGCAACTTCAACTTGTGCGAAAACATGCAGACAGAATGAGAGACTCAATTTGCAACTTTTCCCCAATAGATACAATTGTATTTGTACAATTAAAACAGATCTATAAAAAGGAGGGCAAAAGTGTCAAATTCTTGCTTGAAACTTTGTTGGAATTTAGTTAAGCCTGTCTCAAATCCAAACCTGCAGTTCAAATTCAAAGCTTTGTGATGTGTTTGCCTTTCCCTCGCACATGAACGATAAAAAGAAGCTTCCGGTGCATCATCTGTGTGTCCCGACCTGAGCAGGCTGAGAGGCATGACGCCCGGGCTCTCCGTGGCCGGGACGGTCTCTGTGTCGGTCACTGGGGTGGTGGCGGTGGTGGTGTCCTCCAGAGACGAGCTCATGAAGGACGTGGTGCTGGAGGCCGAGGGGCTGGTGGTGACAGGGGTCTGAGCCGACTGCTCGCCCTCGGCGCCCTCCACCTCCCCCTCCGGCTCGCTGCGCACTACAGGGACAAGGACACAGAAAATTATCATATTGATCTAGGTTGAATATGTCACAAGGTGCCACTGCTCTATAGCAATGGGAAAAACATTTTCCACTTTTTTGAACCCTCTTCAATTCAATTCAATACGCAAATATGATCAATAAGAGTGGATGAAAGATTGTAGATGTGCCACTAAGGGAGCTGAGCACTTGCATACTTTGTACTAGAATTTTTTTACACAGCAGATAGAGGAATTCAGTTTTTAATTTTGTTTGTTTGTTAGCAATATAAAAAACAGAAACAAATAAATTGTATTCCTTGTTTAGCACATTAAGGGGATCATTTACCAAGTGCTAGCTCCTGGCCAAAACAAGTAGAACATGCAAATGTGGATCAGCAGCAGAGTCAATTTACGTTTTAGTCATGCAGCATTTTCATATTAAGATAGAAGATTTGCGGTCCTAAAACTTGAATACAGTGTAAATGAGGTGCAACATGTCATCAAATAGCCATATACTATTTTCCAGCTTGCACTATTTAGCACTAGTCTTGATAAATGTCCCCCTAAATGCATTGAATTGATATGGAAATACGTATTGAAGTTGCCACGTGTCCGGTGTCCTCACCGGGCTTAGGCTTCCCCGCAGTCGGCTCGTCCAGCAGCCCAGTCACCACCAGTTTGTAGATCATGGCCTGCGCGCGCTCCAGGTCGGCCAGGCCCAACGCTCGTTTAATGGGGGACCTCATCACAGCTCGCTTCACCATGTGCCGCATCAGGAACTGCAGCGCCGCCCTCACATCCACCTCCTCCTGACACACCGGCGACGAGGCAACAGGGGGCCCTACGGCACTGGCGATCAGGTCTGCGTTATGTCCGCTGGGAGCCGGCTCCGGGATCACCTGGAGGAGAGGCAGAAATGAAAAAATGTTCAAAACAACTCAAACCTCATGGTATTTGTTCATTGCCTTGCCTTTATGACCAACACTGAATAACAAAAATGTGTCATCTTGTGGAGCAAAAAAGTAGTCTGACCTGCCTGGGCAGCGCCTTTCACAATAAAGCACATGGTTTGTGTTTACATTACGGCAAAAAAGAGACACGTGGAAATGTCAGACATGGACGACATGAACTACTGCTTTATTTTGATTATATGGATGTATGGACAGTACATGTACATCAGATCGTGAGGGAGCAGGAGTTTGAGATTAAAGGTGAGATTAATGTGACTTTTTACACATAATTGCACCGTTTATGTTGCTTCTATGTATAAATAGTAGTTACTAAGGGTTTAACAATGCACCGTGCTACGGTGCACCGCGGTGCAGAAATCTGACGATATGAACCGTACTAAAGTGACGGTGCAAAAGCTCAAAAAAGTAGATTTTTCAAAATAGTCCAGTTATGAGAAATGTATATCTGTGTAGGATTAGAAACTGTTAAGACGATGTTTTTTGGGGGGTTTTAATCACCAATCTCGAGCAGGAACATGCAATTTCTTAGGATTCTCTACCATACACTAATAGGGATTATACGTAGATTTACGTAGTAGCACATTCAAATTTAAGGCTCTTTAAATGTGTTTATTTTTTATGTACAAATACAATTATTTTAATTAGAGACAAGGGGTGATCGCCAAAACAAGTATAGGTTGAGCATCGGATATTTATATCCGATACCGTATTTTTTTCCAGTATCGGCTACGATATATATACGACACCAGTATCGAATCAGTGTATCCCTAAATTTGATGCTCATACTAATACTATACTAATCTATGCATTGATTATTTTTAAAGATTTGCAAACATAAATTTAAGCAAAACTTGCAGTTCAATGTGTTTTATACCATAATGATTGCACTCTGTAAATGACCATTAAGGATTTTTGCTTTTATTTTATTTTGGCGTTTGCCATCAGCTACGGTTAACTTCCTGTTTAAGATTCAGGGATGTTATTTTGAAAGCAGGAAAATAGTTCTAAGTGTTCGCGAGAGCTAACTTAGCAACAGAAAACGAGAAGAAAAGTTACGACAGAGCAAACGAACATTTATTTCATAATTAGCTACCCCTTTGTAGAGCAACAAGGTACGTTTACAATGAAACATAGGTACACGTTATAAATGTTTGTGGTACCAATTGTCGATTTAAAGGCCAAAGCTAAGGTTAAATTAAAATGAAAGGTTGTAAGAGTATGGAAATTAGCTTATACGCTGTTTTATTGTGTGTTCCCAGCTCTTACGGTGAATTTGCGGGTTTACTGCCATTAAACCTAAAAACATCAGTCAAGTGTCATCCTTCATGCGGGGGGGGGGTAGGCCACACACTCTATTATACTCTATTGCAGCATATAAAGAGCACGTGAAGTCAGCCGCCTGTAAAAGAGCCTCACCTTGGGGATGAGGAGCAGCTCGGCGTACTTGCTGCAGCTCAGCAAGGCACTCAGGGACTTCATGGCGCCCAGGTAGAGGTAGGACAGCTGCACCGCGAGAATCTCGGACTGAGACGCCGCCGTGCACTCGTGACTCCTCGCCCCTACTCCTCCGTGCTCGTGCCCCTTCTTCCTGCCCCCCTCTGAGGCCGCGTGAGGCCCGGAGCTGAAAATACCCTCATTCGCCACGTAGGAAATCTCGCTTTCCGATTTGGAGTTGGGCGCTGCGTGTGCTTTGACTTCATCCAGGCTGTGGGACACCCTCAAGTCCGAGGACGGCGCGTTTTGGCCGATCGCGTCCTTGGTTTCGTTGTGATCGGCGTCTGGCTTGTCCTCGCCGTTGCTGCCTGGCTCCTGCCCGGTCGACGGCGTGCTCCTGTGCTTCTTGTAGTGCCTCTGGGCGCTGAGCTTGGCCGCGTTCTCCTCATGGATGCTGGTGAGGTAGGTGAGGTCCAGCAGGAGGGAGGCGGTCAGGCCCCGAAAGCGCATCACGTCGAAAGGCAGCGGCTCGCACGGCTCCAGGTTGTATAAGGGCGTGTCACTAGGCGACCAGAAAGTTGGGAAGCTTTAGTTTTGCAGGGATTGGTTTGTTTTGTTTTCGAGGAGGAGGAGGAAAAAAGGAGACAAGGGAAGGAAACACAAAGTAAGGGAGAGGGCAGGAAGAAGCAGGTCCACGTGCATTATCCAGGCAAATCAGAAAAACATATGATTGGGGAATAGGTTGCGTTCACGTCTGTCAAAAATTAATCATTTGAGGTGGAGGACAGGAGCCTACGTATAAGGGCAGTTCATCACTAATCTTGTGGCTTAAGGCAAAACACTGCAGAAAAGTAAATACATTTAGTGATATCAATTGGAAACTTTTGCTGTAGAGTAGCGACATAAATGAGAAAAATATGTCTTTCCCTTTTTCCTACAAAGATATGGTATTTTATGTGTCAAAATGGCTCATTATTGATTCATTTTTTAAATGGATAGAGCCAAATTGAATTTATTTTGTTTATTTTGGTTTCCAGGGACAGACGTCGGCAGCCCGTGTCTCGAGAAAAACGTAAACAAAGGTTTGTTTTTTTTTAATTGGTGATTTTCACTTTTTTGCAGAATCGTTCAGTTGAAGTTACGAAGAAGCCTCTCCATGTTTAAGCTAGCAGTATTAGTATATTTAAAAGCGTAAACTTCAAACTGACTTGTTTGGGGTTGATTCCAGAGCGTGCAGTAGGGGCGTGACTTTATCTGCGTGTATTTACATACTGGGTAAACACCACGGAGGAGGAGACACCGCTGCTTTGGTTTGCGTTGTTGACGTGGTGCGTTAGCATGGGAGACACAATGGGATCACGCGCGGTGATAAGAGGAATTTCGGCCTTTTCCTCTCGTGTATGAGAGTGTATGTGCATTACAAAAGTAGTACAGAAGTCTTTTCTAAAGTTATAACTTTTGTTATGTTCAGAGTGTGTGAATCTCTCTCGGTGTGATGCTTCAGCAACTCACGGAGCAGTGTTAATTTCGTCGACTAAAATATTTAGTCTTAATTTTAGTCAAAGTGATATTTCTGATGACTAAAATTGGACTTAAACTAAATTAAAAGTTTTTCATGCGACTAAAACTATGACTAAACTGTCCATATATTTTAGTCGACTAAAATAAGACTAAATAAAAATGAAAAGGAGAGACTAATATCATCCAAACTTCTATCGACAGTCTGAAAGAGCCTCATATCATGTAAATTCACTGCCAAAGGAACAGCTCTGAGCTTTGTTCATGAGGGAGCAGCTCCATGAAGCAGAGGACCTCGATTAAATATGATTATGACTATTATAAATACAAAGTCGACTAAATGTGTCTTAAATTTAGTCGACTAAATTGACTTGCAATTTTAGTCGACTAAATTTCTACTAAAATTGAATTACATTTTCGTCAAAAGACTAAGACTAAAACTAAATTAGAATATGTTGTCAAAATTAACATAGTAGTCAGCGCTTCCCCTTTTCGGTTTTATGGTCAGATACAGTTACGCTGAAACGTAAAGGCAGGCAGCACAGTAACGGATAATATTTATTTATTTATATATTACCTGTATGCAAACCTTTTTTTTTTTCTTTGATGGCACATTTTTCTTTCTTTTTGCCTTTTCTCCCCCTGTGCTTTACAGCTTTACGGGGGGAGCGGGTTTGGCTCATCTAAATGAGATGTAAATGAGCCCTATTGTCACTCGCGCAGCAGAGAGAGGTGAGAACTGCCCAAGTCTTTGGAGAGCTTTTCCTGCCCTTTGGGCTTTTTGGAATCGTTAACTTCAAATCGCTGCTACGTCTCCAAATATGATCAGATTTCCATGTGTTACACATCATTGGAAAGCTTGGAGACGACACTCTCATAATGTATGCCCATCTCAAAATGCCCCAAAACCGAGTTGTGTCCCTGCTTTCCGTGATGGGTCACATATATTAGTTACACAGATTTGTTCAAAGGGGATTTTCATCAGCTTGTTTAGGTTTTGAATAAGTAATACTCGAAAAAATCTGGAAACATTAAAACTTTTGCCTGTTTTTAGTGGTTCAAGCTCAATACATTCAGCTAGTAGATATCTTCACTTTCCAAAAGTGTCAGAATTGGGAAAACTAATTTTGAGAGAACAGGCTTTTAAGTTTTGTAATTAGTGACTGCAGATACCCAGCAGAGTTTTGCAGTTGGTATCTACCACAAAGGAAATGACGATACTCAGATTACGTACCATTGTATTATGAAGATAACATTAACAAGGATGTTTTGGGTTTGTGGATGAACACGGCTCCAAAGGAGAAAGATTTAATGTCAAAGAGAAAACTAGCCAGATCTCTAAATTAAAATGTAAGCTTTCATCTGCCGTGTCTCACCTTAAATACTTTCTGTCAGAGTTTACCGACAGAGAAGACATTGAACTTACTGTCAGTTTTTGTTTCCTGTGGATAGGCCTAGTAATTACAGAGAGGGTCACCACAAAAGACCAAATCAACCATCCAAAACGAAGGGCCCTTTCTTTCTTTATGCCACGTCAACGCAACCTATTAGTTAAATATCTGGCATGCAAGGACTGAATCAAGCACGGATCACAATAAATGATCAATTCATGAATATGTAAGAGTTTGGGAAGAGTAGAGGATGGTAGATCAGAAAGGATAGGACAACATTACCAATCGTTATGGCCTTATAAACACTCAGAACTCAATGTATGCAATGAAGTACTTTACAAGAAAAGTTGCACTGAATGCATTATTAGGCCCGAGCGGACCTGGCAGGTCTCGGGCCTGTTGTTATTATTATTATAATTGTATTATTGTTCTAAGTCGGCAAACTGTACAGGCTGCAAGATTAATCAAATCACAATATGGTTTAAATAAGATCATGTCCTCTGCAGACAGGGTAAGAACATATTGACCGGAACATTTTGAACAAAATAAAAAAAGAGGAAAAAAATTAAATTAAAAAAAAACGCTAGTTATTTTCTCTTTATGTAGTGGTGTTTGACCAGATCTATTTTAGTGTGATAAAAATATGAAGTCACTCATTCACAACAAAAATCCAAAACACTTTGTAACATTCTTTTGAAACTGAGATATCTTTTTTTGCATTTGTGAAAATCTGTTTTCACCTCATAGTTCACATTTTCTACACGGCCAAGAGTTTCAATATCAAAGAAGACTCCGATATGAACTGCTAAAATCATAAAAACAAGTATTTTAAATCCCTCCGTACAGGTTTGAACTAGAGGGTGAGTTAGTAAAAAAATAAATCTAATACTGTATATTTAAGCACAAAATGATGTCCCATTGCCAGATTTCTTCTCTAGCCAGGTCAAAATGACTTAATTTAAGGTAATATATTCTTAGTTTGAGTATTTAGTTCTCTGTAGAGGACATTATATAACCTTATACACTGCTGGACATGGATTGGCCGACACAGAGTGCAGATCTTAACCCCATTGAGAACCTTTGGGATGTGCTGGAGAAGGCTTTGCACAGTGGTCACACTCTCCCATCATCAATACAAGATCTTGGTGAGAAACTAATGCAACACTGGATCGTTTGACATTGCAGGAGCTTATTGAAACACCACAACGAATGTGTGGTGCAGTCTTAGTAAATATTAACACGTGTGACGATTTTAAAACATGAGTGATTAATCTGGCAGCCCTAGACTTACAGTATGAAGTAGTGCTGGGCGATATGGAAAAAATGTATATCACGATATGGATTATTTTATATCACGATAACGATATATATCACGATATACCATAATATAGTCCGTTTTCAGTTATTCTTTCAAAAAATATCTTGCTTACTTTTTTTTTACTTTATTTTGAAGCAGTGGTTTCGCTATGGATAATTTATATCGCCTGTATTGTTTATGTCAGGAAAAATGTGAGACAGCAGGATAAATGGGCTAAACATGATCTGAACATCTGAGTCCTTTATACAGTCTATGGTCCTGACACCAATTTAACAACAGAAATGTGTAAACTCGTGCGTAGAGAACGACTTATTCAGAGCATCATCTGCTCCTCAATATCAAGGCTCATATTACACTAATACAAATGTAAATTGGAGCTTATATCTCAATTTTAACGTAATGTTTAAGAAACAGTGGGCGAGCAGTTTGCTTTGTACGTCTTTAGCTGCTCTACGCGCTGCCCGATCCGTCTCTTACCTCCTGCACCAGCCTCTCCTCTCTTCTCTCTCGTGTGTTTAATCCAGATCCATGCACTATCAAGGCGCATTGAGTTGCCTTGTGTACGAAATGCGCGGTATAAATAAAGTTGCCTTGGCTATCAGTCAGCTCCGTTGTGAGATCTATCACTAAAAAGCTGTTTATGTGCCGTACGTAAAGCAGAGCGAAACCACGCGGTGTTTAGGGAAGTAGCTGAGAGAGAGACCCGCTCAGAGACGGATCAGCGCTGCGTCAAAGCTAAACATATTACGCAAATGTAACCTCTGTTATGAAGTGACATTTAACTCAGAAATAAAAATGCTGAGTGTTGTAGTAGGGGTGTACGTCCATTAGATGTCGCCGTTGCTACAGCAGGTGTGGCGGGCGGCGGACAGCAATATCGTAAAGCAGGTGTCGCAAAACCTCAAGACGGAGTTAATTTGCGAAAAAGTTCTTTTTTATTCTTGTTTATAATCACTAAATATAAACTTAGAGGATGCATAGTGACAAGAAAACACTAATACATTCTTTGTGGCCTATTTAATGTAATATTTGCTTTAATAATTGATGAAATTAGGTTAGAAACGATATAAACGATAGAAGAGAAATGCTACGATAGACACTTTTCTATCGTCCCCACGATATGTATCGTCATATCGCCCAGCACTAGTATGAAGTGTGTAGAATGAGTGTCACTTCTTTCCCCTATAACCCGGACCTTTAGTACCTGATGGTGATCTCGGCCTCGTCCCACTGCACTTTCGCCGAGGTGCTGCCCTCCTTCACCACCCCCAGCAGCGTGGCGTGTCGCCCGGTCTGTTTGTGCACGCAGCGCCCTCCGACCCTCAAACCCGCATCCGCTCCTCCGATCACCGCCAGCACGGGCCACACCTCGGTGCACATCGTCTTCAGGTGCTGCTCCGACAGGTCGGCGAGCCCGTGCTGCCGGCCGTGGCGCCCCCGTTCCTCCTCCGGCCGCGCGGGACCGTCCTGACTCTCCTTCTGCGCGTCGTGCTCCTCTCGGCTTTGCACAGAGCGGCTCTTCTTCAGCCGCTGCCCGCCGGACGAGGAGCTGGCGGACTCTTTAAAACAGAGTTTGATCTTGTGCAGCCGCTCAATCATGATTTTATTGATGCGGTGGGTCCAGTGGTCGGTGCGGTGCAGGATGCGGATGAGCTGAGTGGTGGCTTCGGCTAAAACGGTGGCCATGGGGCTGCAGACGGGGTCGCCCGGGAGCAGATCCCGAGGAGTGCCACGCATCTGCATGTCACAGATCTTCACCTAAAGACGCAGAAAGGTCAGTTTTCTTCTTACAAATTTGATAGGAATGATTTCTGAATGCACCACTCAGCATAGGAACATCAACTACGAAATCAGCTGTTAGGGCAGCTGTGTGGGGGTTTGTTGATGGGGAGCTACTGCCCTCTTCAACTGGCCCGCGCTACACTCTGGCTTTTTAATGCACCACACTGTGCAGGGCTACATCATACTTCACATATAACTCAATTAAATATATAATAATAATGATGATATTGATAATAATAATGATGATGATAATTACACCCAAATTAAAATTATACTGAGAATGGTAATGACAACTAGGAAGTATCAAGATCTCGGAGTATAATATCTATTGATGTACCTTTATAACATAAAAGTAACTCTTGATTATCAAGGGTAAAAATCTGAAAGAAATATATTAAGGATCACATTTTTTTACTTGCTTTGTACTAGACATCGTACATAAAACGAGATTGTTGTTGTAGTTGTGCGTTGTTTCAATTATATAAACAGTTTATATATTTTTTTGTAAGTTTGTAAGTTGGTCTGTGCGAATGTAGCTGCTTGAAATGTTTTGAAATGTTATTTTTTTATTTTATTGCACTTGGGGGTGGGGGCTCATAAGCTTTTTGCTTCAGCCCACTCCTTTTGAGCACAATGTATACTGCTCAAATAAACAAATAAATAAATAAAAAATAAATACATTTAAATTTTTAATGGTTGTTTTTTATCTTTTTATCTCAGAGGTGGGAGACGTCAGACTCGAGTCACAATTTTCCAAACTTGCGACTTACTTGACCAAAGCTCCGAAAAGACTTGACTCGACTTGGGACTTGCTTTTTGTGACCAATGACTCTCAATGACTTGCTGTGAGTTTATAGTAATTATTTATTTAAGTGAAACTGTTAAAAGAGAAGGATTCATTGCGTAAAAGCATTCAATATATAAATATTTTTATTTTTTGTGGCGAAGAGGCATTGATTAGACTTTAAATCCAAATCCATTTGATTTTAAAAAGTTTGATTTTAGCCTAAATGTTCAAAATGGCAAAATCTTTAGAAGGTAATTGTTGCATATTTTCAAGTAGATTAAACATATTTTGAAAAGAAAAATTAGGCTTGACGCTGACGTTTCTGACTTGAGGTGACTTGCCGGCTAAAGCAAGACTTGACTCCTTGACCAATTGACATAGGCTTGCTTGGGACTTGTGTTAGTCGAAAAGATAACTCCACTTTTAGTTCAAGTAACTTTATTCCACAACCGCCATGTTCAACTGCCTCGTCCACAACAAAAACTCCTCCCGGTCCACCTTCCCCCACACAACATCCCCCACACCAGCAACAGTGCCCCCTAGCTGAATGGCATGTAACGTACATAAGACATAAGAGTAACAATCTCACTGTCTCTTAAAAAAAAACTTAGAACAAATGTATAACATCGGTGGTTATAAGTTAAGGGAGAACAACTCATTTAACAGACCAGCGTCCTTCATAGAGAGCCCTCAGAAGCGAGGTCGAAGATGCTCCCTTTTTTGTAAGACAATCTGCAAGTTGATCTTTTGTGTCATACCATAACACTTGATGAACCCTTTTAGTTTGAATGAGTTCTTTTATCGAACTAATTTCCAAACGCAGTCTTTTCTCAGCAACAAACTTAGTTGATTTAAGAGCATCAACAAGAGAGAAATTATCAGTGACACAGATTATTGGTACAGGGTAAGCAGTACAACCAGCATTGAGTTCAGAAAACAGGGTTGACAGAAAAATGGCATTATCAATCCCCTCAGACATAGCGAGTGTTTCACCTGCAAGTGTGCTTCTGACAACTCTCTTAATTCTCTTTGACTGCCACGAAATGGGAGAGAATTGCCCATTTTCACCCATCAAAACAATGAGGTTCCCACCTTGAGTACCTCCATCTGAAAGATTTGCAAACGATGCATCAGTGAATGTAACCATCTTTAAGTTACTGTCTTTTCCAAGCTGTTGAAAATTCAACTGCACTGAC
Organism: Proterorhinus semilunaris; assembly: GCA_021464625.1. Taxonomy (NCBI): domain Eukaryota; kingdom Metazoa; phylum Chordata; class Actinopteri; order Gobiiformes; family Gobiidae; genus Proterorhinus; species Proterorhinus semilunaris. The sequence continues at coordinate 35,450,661 of CM038346.1, forward strand.
TTAGCCTTGAGTTTACAAACTACCCTGTTTGCTTCATTAATGGTCTGTACTGTAGCTTGTTTGAGACTAGATGCTAAATTACTTGCATCAAACATGACATCAGGCCTGCTCTGTCTCGCAACCCACAGAAGTTGGCCTATCTTTGACCTGAGCTTCTCTCTCTCCTCTTCTGTGAGGGGTGAAGCTGACTCTGCAGCTCGTGAAGGCGTGATGTGTATGGGCTGCAGGTGTTGAATGTACGTCTTTTGGTGTATTTGAACCTTTTTGCCTAAAGTTACAAAATCCACCCCCACAAAGGAAAAGTTAGTGTGAGCTTCACGACCGACATTGAACTTTGACCTGAGGTAAGGTATGACTTTCTCTGAAAACATGTATGAACCTCCCCACATGAAATCATCGACATGACAAGCGAGCATACCAGTTACATTCTTGTCCCCATCAAGCCAGTAGAAAACTGCAGGGTCAACCTTAGACACAATACCTCCTGCTTCAATCATAATGCTTTTCACTCTGTTATACCAATACAATGAGGCATCAGCTAAACCATACACACATTTTCTCAGTTTCCAAAGAGTCCCTGTGCGATTGACTTCCGCCGGTGGTTTGATGAAAATGTCTCTGGACAGCTCCATGCCTTGTAAGAAGGCAGATTTTATGTCCATTGAGTGAAGTTCCCATTGTCTTTGACATAACACTGCCACTAGGAGTCTTAGTGACTCCGACGCACAGGTCGGTGAGTCCTTTTGCAGCTCAGAAACTTGGAGCTCCTCAAATCCTCGCGCAACAAGTCTTGCTTTAGGTACTAAGCCATTGTCAGTCTCTTTCAGAGTGCACACCCAACGAGTGGAGACACACTTTTGTCCTTTGTCCTCAACTTCTTCAAACACCTCGTTCTGTCTCCAATTTAGTATTTCCTTTTCTTTTGCGTCATCAAATGATACGTCCTTGGTCACAAAAACATCCTCTTGTGTATCCGTATTGGGAACCTCTTCCTGGACACGAAGATCCTCCAACTGCGACAGATCTGCTGATTCACTGTTACCTGCTATCTCCGCAGGCTCAAGTAGCACCAAGTTATACCAGTTCTTATACTTTCCAGTGGCTTTGCCAGCACGTCCTAACACCTTTGCTTTTTGTGAAACACCACTTGCTTGGTTTCTGAACATCACTATTTGTCCAGGCTTTATGTTGATGTTTCCAGCGTCCGGTCCCTCTACTTCTGCATTTTCAAGAGCAGGTAAAGGATCATTCTCGGTGTTTTCCACATTTGTCTCTTCTTCACTAGTGTCCACTGTATGTTGTCCCTGATTATTCTCCTCACAGGCATTCTGAGGCTCTTCATGCTCAAGAGTAACTTTTCTTAACCTAAGTTGGTGCACTCTGACACAGGTGCCTCCGTGTCTGACAAAAACAACTGCACCATCCTGTCCAATGACCACTCCAGGGCCTTTCCATTCTGGACAGTCCACTCGTTTGTAATAGACCTTATCTCCAGGTTCGTATCGCTCGTCAGTGGGCCGTAGCTGTTTCTTTAAAGCTCTGCGTATCCTCTCTGAACACTCGGCTTCAGTAAAAGCCTTTCTTGCAGCATGCAGGGCCGAAATGTGCTTGGCAACCCATTCACTCTTGGTAGACCCCTCTAGAGCCGGTGCTTTGTCAATTAACACAGAGGGCAGATTAGGATTCTGTCCGAACACCAGCTGATGTGGGCTGTAACCATGGACACTTTGCATACAGTTCTTTGCCATCAGGGCCCAGTCCATTGCAGTGCTCCAATCACATCCAGTACTAGCTTTCACTTTCATTATGATCTCAGTTAGGGTTTGATTATGGCGCTCTAGCAGTCCATTGCTCCAGGGGCTGTAGGCAGGTGTTGTCTTAACTTCAATATTAAAGTTCTCGGCCATGTCTCTCACTTCCTCATTATTAAACTCGCCACCATTGTCACTGAATAGCTTTCGCGGTGGGCCATGTACACTGATCCAATCATGGATAAAACGCTTGACTATTTCAGAAGACCTCTTGGTGGTCAGGACACTACCAGCACTAAAACGAGTAAACTGGTCAATAATGTGTAGATACCAAACCCCTGTCTGAAGCTCGTGCAGATCTACAGCAACTGTTTCATTGTACGTAGATGCCAGTGGTAAGCCGACCGCAGGTTTTGGTTTTGTTTTACAGTATTTCTGACACACTTCACACTGCTTTACAATCGTTTGCAGCAGGCTGGTGCATTCTGTGTCCTTGTTGCCAGAATTATTCAAAAGTCTGTGTAGTTTGTCTGCAGAGGCATGCCCGAACTGTTTATGAAGCTTCTCCAAAACTTTCATCTTCTCGCTTGTGTTCATCTTGTCTGTGATTGTCAATATTTCGTCTTCAGTCGTTAATATCTGATCAGAGTGAGCAGGACTTTTATTGTCATTGTCCACGATGTTCACACAATAATGTCCAGAGCTTGTAAAGTCTAGTTTGACCGGTTGGTTGAACATCACTGCGCTGTCATTTTCCATGTCCAGAACGGTCCCTGCCCTTTTTAATGACGTCTTACTTAAAAGCAGGGGAATGTTTACAGGCACCACTTCCGTTTCAATATTACACTTCGTGTTGCCAATCTTTGCAGGAATCTTTACTCTTTTCCCTGAGGAAAACTACTTTTCCATCTCCAAACTTGAAAGGCCTGTGACTTTGTGCTTCTGTTTCTTTCATCATCTTTACACTTTTCTTCTGTAGCACTGTACTGTAGTTGTCAAGCCACTCTTGTCCACAGACTGTCCTAGTACAAGCAGTGTCTATTATTGCTGAGCCAAAACATTCGGTCATAAATATTTCTGCATCTGTCGTTGTTTCTTTGGTGTACAGAGTAATATTACACTCTTCCATGTCTCTTTTATCTTCTGTAATCTTAACACTCTGTCCGCATAAAGGTGAATCTTTGGCCCAGTGATATGTACTTTGGCACACTGCACATTTCGATCGTCGTCCGTACCGATCTAGCGGGTTGGTACCGGGCTGTGGAGTTTTCTGATGAGCGCTTTGCTGCCAGGACTTGCCTTTTTGCTGTCGCTGCTCCGTCGCAAACACGGACTCCTGGCTACTTTGTGCTGCCGCGCTCGTTTTTCCGCTAAATATTCTCTTCAAAGCGGACTTCATCGAGACAAATGTTAAGTCTGTGCATGCAGTTAGAGCTAACTGCCTATCCGTCATATCCAAACACGCAGTGTCCAACAGCTTAAAAGCCAAAACTGCGTCTGGGAGCTCCATATTGTACTTTTTCATTCGAGAATAGCGCTGTTCGAAATCAATAATATAGTCCGCCATGGACATGTTCGCTACTTTCATAATCCGGTCAAAATCTGAGTAAGCATCGTAGACCCTGTCCTTTTCCTCTTTTAGGAACAAACCATCCAGTTTAGCGAACAAAGTGGTCATTCCAGTGTCTTCATTTAGATCATCTACCGAAATTTCCAACGCCGTATCCCGCGCTCTTCCTGATAGCGCCAGGGCGATGGCGAGCGCTTGTTTTTTTTTTTCCAAATCTGTAACTCTGGTCCAAATGTTGACTTCATTCTTCCAGCTTTCGTAGGGTTTTCCCTCTTCAAACGTCGGCGGAACCCGGTAGTTACTAACCATCCTCTGCTACCAATGTTAGTCGAAAAGATAACTCGACTTTTAGTTCAAGTAACTTTATTCCACAACCGCCATGTTCAACTGCCTCGTCCACAACAAAAACTCCTCCCGGTCCACCTTCCCCCACACAACATCCCCCACACCAGCAACAGTGCCCCCTAGCTGAATGGCATGTAACGTACATAAGACATAAGAGTAACACTTGGACCTTCACAACTTGGATTTGACTCGAGACTTGCATTTAGTGACTTACTCCCACCTCTGGTCTTTGGTATCACAATGTTTCATATTTGAAAACGGAAAAACCCCACACCCAATAATGCTATATAATTACTCTCCTCAGGAACTATTTCATACCACAATTTATAATTACATCACCATATCGAAGCACCAAAACCATGCAAATCACGAGATACTATGCAAGTTTCAGTATATTTGTTTGGTTTAAGGAATAATACATTTGATATTTGGTGTTGGTAACGTTACCTTCTCTCCAGGGTTACTGCTGTAAAACATCACACATGGATACAGCTCTGTGGCGTCCACATCTTCAAACGCCAACTTTGGTTCCTGTGAAATTATATAGTTAGCATTAAGCATTAAGTAACATTATCCTAAAAATGAGCAGCCTGTCAGAACAATTCAGGGCTGTAACGACTAATTAATGATAAACTGTTTAAGTAATTGATTAATCGTTTTCTTCCTTCTGGTTTAAACAGGCTCAAAAATGACCAGTTTAGTATTTTTGATAAAAGCAAGTTTTGAAGCGAGTGTTTTGTACATTGTAAATTTCATAAATGTGATCTGTCTGTGTCTCAGGGCAGACGCAGAATGAGCTCCACTCTTATTGTTGCCAGATTTAGTTTAAACCAGTTTGGAAATAAACTTCTTCAATCCCAGCTCCTGTCCCTGATTAAAGTCCCAGTCAGTGTCAGTGCAGCCTCCTGTCCTTACAGCTCAGTAGCTGAACTCTGGAGGTTCTTAACTTTCATATGAGGAATGCCCTCTTTAAGGCAAGGCATGTTTATTTATACCACACATTTCGTACATAAGGCAACTCAATGCCCCTCAATGTTCAAAGATACGGGTGCTTGTGTTCATGTGCAGCTTTGAGCAAACCAAGTTCAGCTGTCCTTAACATCAACACGTCCTTAAGCGGCGCCACTTTAGCTTTTAGTCAAAAGTTTGAAAAAATATAAGTTTCATGTGCCTTTCACAGCCAAATGAGTAATCGATTAATCATAGAAATAACTTGCTGTAAATTATTGACCTGGCATCATGAATGAACTAAACATTGTTTGGGTATAAAATTGTTTAAATTCACTGTTACCATGGATTCCCGCCATGTGTCTGGGTACTTATACTCTACAACAAACTATTAACTTAAAGAGTATTTCACATTAAAAAAAGACCTGGAAAGTGGCAATAGCAAACATTTTTATTTACTAGCACTTATCCAACAGCTATAGAAATTGTTCCATAGAAATGTTGGTCAATGGACAATATTTGCAAGTACACGGTGCCGTTTTTGTTTTTTGTTGTTGTTACTTTACGTAGAGCAGCTAAATGACAGTAAAATGCACAGCTAGCAGGAAAAAGCAAGTGCTCACAATGGAGCCAGCTGAGCATTTATGATGTGTGTGTTTATGTGTGGGGGCTCTAGAATGAGAATGAGCAAAGACACACAACAGATCCCTTGACTTCAGTGAACACTCTGCTCGCTGACCTCTCCGTTCTTGCCAAAGGAGATGGTGCGCGCCTCCATGTCCAGGACACAGGTGATGTAGTCTCCCTGAGTGAAGCTGCTCAGGGTCAGTGTCTGCTCGCCGTTGTGGTACAGGTTTCCGCTGTAGGCGCGGTACAGCCACATGTCCGATGTGGTCCTGTGGTTGAAGTCGTGAACGGGCCACCGGGACACGCCCACACACGTGCCCTCGTTACCGCGGTTTTCCTTCACAATGTAAAACTGAGGAGAAGAGATTTTTAACATGTATAACTATAACACATACGGAGTGTCTGAAACGGTGAATTTAATATTGTTGTAATTAAAAGATTGTAATGTCTGCTTTTAAAACAATTATATCTATATATGGCTGGAAAAAAATAGCCTAATGAAAATGGCTGCATCGCAACAATCCAGAAACAACGATAATAGAGGCCGAAAAGCTGAGTCTCATCTGTGTGACTAATTTAATGAGCCCCAGTTTGATTGGAGCAGAACAGCACAGACCACATCAGATCAGTTAGTTTCGGTCCCTGCCAGTTTGCATTTAAAGGGCCTTTAGGAGAAACTGGTCCAGCAGCAGCCACTGTAGGGCTACGGTCATGCCGGTTATGCACAGTGAGAACTATTTCTTACTTTGTGCCAAGTTTTTTATATTAATCTCACCTCTCTACCCATCTGTACTACATTTTAATGACTCACAATGCAATGCAACAGATTTCACTAATGTTAGAAATATTTCCAAACAAGAGATGCATAGGACTCTCAGACCGGAAACAGCTGTTGCTAATAATAAGATAGCTTTGTTTTGCTTAACATTTAACTCAACATAAACACTAATCGCCAAAATAGGTCAATTAAATTTGACATACGTACGTTTGTATGTGCATTTATGCTTTTAGGCTTGTGGTATTAGCTCTACTGTGTATTCTTCCTAATCTAAATCATAGCTGCACGTTGAGTCTCTCTGTATATTGTGACATACTGGCAAGCCATGACATGTTTATTTATACCGCGCATTTCGTACACAGGGCAACTCAATGCGCCTAATGCAAAACGATATCCTGACCCTGCCCTAAAAATGTGGTGTAGTATGAACCTTTACATGGTGGTTTAGTCTCTCAGTTGTTCAGTAATTTTCCATTGCAGTAAAGATTTTCAAAAAACATCAACTGGACCGGGTTGATTGAGTTACAAATGTAAAAAAAAAGTCTCATCATTTGACTTTAAAGGTGCATTGTGCAAAATGTATGGGAAATATAAAGTTGATATTTGTGTGTATTAGGGATGTCACGGTATGGAAATTTTTCCTCACGGTTATTGTGACCAAAATTATCACGGTTTGCGGTATTATCGCGGTATTATTTTTAATGTGTGTTAATAAGTTCAGAAAGCATTGATAGTCCTACACAAACTGAAATAGTTTAACAGTGTTTGTTATATTTAAAAAATACAGACAAAGCCAGATCAACTTTTCACATCAAAGTAAAGGAACTATAACTATGACTTGGTGATCGTTTGGAGGGTGTTACATGTACTATTTATAGCCCAAGAACCGTGTTAGAATATTTTTAGATAAATAAACCCTCTATATCAGGAATATCGTTCTCAGTTTGTGTCCTTCCAGTGTGCTTTCGCTCTGCAGATTTGGGAAAATGCCATCAGACAGTAATCATTGTTAAATTCATAATAATGCAGCGAGAGTGAATCTATTGCATTGGCGACAAACTTTAATCTGCCCTCCAGGAGCCGAATCATAGTCGGAATGTCCCGCAGTCTCAATGCCCCCACTGCCTCAATGCTCCACCCCTAGTCTCAATGCCCCACACCCTGGTCTCAATGCCCCGGTCGAATGGTCTTAATGCCCCGGCAATTAAACAGCTGTTTTATCGGAGACTTTTACGTTAAAAGATACCGTAAGATAGGGCTCCATATATTAATGACATGTGCGTATTTTATGTGTCACATTTATGCGGTTTATCAACATTTTGAGATATAGTTTATCAATGAAATCACATGGACATGATGTGATTCAGTGAAACAGCTTTTTACCATTAAAATACACAGTCATGACATGCCATGTCTTTACCTTCTTTAGACTAGGAAATTCTTAATACAGTGAACAATTCTAATAAAACAAGGAAACAAGTTTGTGCCAGAAGTATCCGCGACACGGCTTATATGCTGGCAGTGGTGCTGCGGCTGCACTGTGGGGCGACACGTTACCTTCTCCCTCAACCCAAAGTCCCCACATCAGCATTTCAGCTAAAACACTAACGTTAACTTACTTGCATTGGCTATAGAGTTGTGGTGACGGTCACGCAGGTGGGTCATGAGGTTCGAAGTATTGCTGCCTTTAGAGTTGTTCACGTTCCGCAAACAACTGTCCCTCGGCTTTCTTGAAATACCCAAAATATACCCAGACTTCAGACGTGGTCCTGTTTGAAGCTGATAGACGTCCTGAGCGCTGTCGTCTCGAACATGATTCCAGCTTCGAGAAAGTTTTGTTTTGGTTGTGCTATGGAGTGCGCCTGCGCGGCAACTTCAGCAGATGAGACGGCGGCCGGTGAGGCTCACTTTGCCGACACCGTGCCTGCGGTAATCCACCGAGATAATATAGTTTTTCAAAGACAAGACGGTAATTTTTACCGTCAAAATTTTTACCGGGGTTTACCGCTACACCGGTAACCGTGACATCCCTAGTGTGTATTTGACCTTGTATTGTCCGAGCGGCTGTATGAGAGGTCAGCATCGCACCTTGACTTTCACCTATCATAGTGGTCTCTATAACCTTCCAAACCTGGAGCGTCCTAGAGACCCCTGTGATGGAAAGTAAAGGCGTCATGCTGACCACTCATACAACCGCTGGTCAAATACACACAAATATCACTTTTTTCACGTAAAAAGGTTGAATATTGCACCTTTAAAGTGAGAAGTTCCTGAAGAAAGCTGTGAAACATCCTCAACTCAATCAACCCAGTCTGCTCAGCGATATTTGATCATCTTTACCACCCGAGCCACAAAAGTTTTAGATCAAATGAATGCACCTTCCACTGGTAGCAGCCCGAGGAGATGCCGGTGGAGGCGAGGCCGTAGCCCTTCCCTCCACTGCCGTGAGTGAGGCCCTGTCCGTTCTCCACCACGCAGCACTGCGCCTTCTCCGGGTCGAACGACACCTCCTGAATGGGCAGGTTCTCGTCCTCTTCCTCAGCAGAGTCACCCTGAAGTCACAGAAAAAACATACAGCAACATGAAAAGTCTGTCCATATCACACCAGTAAGTACAAGTTTGAGACATTTGAACTGGAATGTGCTAAATAACCAATTCTGGAATTCTTCATATATTGATGTTGGTTAGTTCCAAGAGCAGAGGTTAGCAAGTTTGCTATGTGCTTGGGCTGATTTCCTTCCATGTCAAAAGACTAAGGGCCGAACCTGTACGTCATAAATGGCCAAACAGGGGGAACATGTTTACACTTTAGCAGGTGTTTGATCTCTGAGTGAATAATAATATTAAATGTAGTACATCTAACCCATCTTGAGGGCCAGAGGTTCTATACTAACAGAGCCGAATATACAGAAATGCACCCACCAAGGCGACCCTGTACAGAGCCCGCCAGGGGACATGAAAGGAAAAAAAAAAGGGGAGGAGAATTTTTTTTTATATCAAAATCCCTACTTATTATCTCGGGATCCCGGGATAATAAGTCGGGATCCCGAGATAATTAAGTCGAGATCCCGCGATAATTAAGTCAGGATCCCGTGAAAGTTAATAAAACATTTTTTTTAATGGCATTAATTACCCATTTGTTTACATCCGGCATTTCCGAGTCAGTTCAACATGGAGGGCGCTAGTCGGAATGTACCGTTGCCTCAACGCCCCGGGACCATAATAGGTCCATGCCCGGGACATTGAGACCACTCGATCGGTACATTGAGACCAGGGTGCGGTACATTCAGACTAGGGGTGGAGCATTGGCGCAGTGGTCCCTGCGCATTCGAGCACCAGCAGGCTCTGCGTAGAGGCCAATGCAAGTCTCCCAGCACGGAGTGCGGCTTGTTTTGAGGAAAATACGAGTGTAGGTAGTAGTCCACCTTGCCGTGATCGCACTGAAGTGTCGTTTTTGTGAAAGCAATGTTACGATGATGAGTTATTGATCCGGAAAAGCCGAATCTGTGAATATCTTTCTAACTTTACCGAAGTATCATACTTCTGGTGTTTGCGTGCCATCTACAGTTTCAACCAGAATTCCGTGAAACATTTTCGGGATCTCGTCATAATTATCTCGGGATCTCGACTTAATTATCTCGGGATCCCGACTTATTATCCCGGGATCCCGAGATAATAAGTAGGGATTTTGATATAAAAAAAAATTCTCCTCCCTTTTTTTTTTTCCTTTCATGTCCCCTGGCGGGCTCTGTACAGGGTCGCCTTGGTGGGTGCATTTCTGTATATTCGGCTCTGTTAGTATAGAACCTCTGGCCCTCAGTTCCTCCCTTTTTTTTTTTCCTTTCATGTCCCCTGGCGGGCTCCGTAACCCTACACCCTCAGTGGCATCATAACATATTTTAATGGCGAAAATCTCTAGTTGCACTCTTTTGAAACTCTAATGCACCCTCCCCCTCAGTTCATTTGTTCTGGAGCCGGCGCTACCGGCCCCAACCCCTAAAATCACGTCACCATCAACTCAGGACCCCCTTCTGTAAAATGTAATTAGTATTTATAATAATTTAAGGTGCCAAACATTAAAAATCTGTTTTAATGATGTTAGTTTGGAAACTGTATTTTCATATTTGGCTAAAATTCACTTAGGCGGCTGCATATATGAAAAAAAAACACCTAACCCCAAAAAAATTGCTACAAAAGGTTTTTCAATGGTTTTCTGTAGTATCAGGTGTGCTTATTAACATACTTAAAGTTTACCAAAATCTGACCACTGGAAAGGTGTAATTTCCAAGATGGCGTCCAAGATGGGCGCCAAATCCTTAAAATGCCCATTACTCCTTTATTATTCGTCCTAGACAAGTCATTTCTGTGTCTAACCCCATGTTTTAGGTATCTAGGAATCCAATAAGCTTGTTCAAATTGTAGTGACATGATTGCATAATTGTTAAATAGAAATGGTGGACAAATACTCTATGCATTAATATTAGCGAGGTTGTCACGGCAACGGTACAAATTTTCCCAGAGGCTTAGAGGGACATGGATGGGCTCATTTTAAAGCCCCACCCCTGTTCTTCCCAACACAATAAAGAATAAGTCTCTACGACATTTACTCCCAGAGATATTTGCTAAAGTCTGCGAGGTGAGCGACCATGTCGGCCCTGACATGGTAGACCTGGATGGGTTTTAACCTCTGTTATCTCAGCATATTAGCAATTTGCTATTGCAATCATTTCACTATAATGTAAATATGCTAAGTGATTACAAATCTCTTATTTATTTTTGAAAAGAATGCCTTTGATCTGCACTAGATTTACAAATAGTCATTGTCACACTCGTCCTCCCGTAAAGGTTGATTATGTGGATTGTCACAATTTTCCACTTGACATGGTCCACAAGCAGGTGTGCGTGGTGGTCCATATCCTCTAACTACACCGTGGTGTTCGGCAGTTGTGCTATTACAGTGGGCTATCTGCAGGAGACTTATCAGGGCAGCAGATTTATCGGACAGAACTTGCACAAACCGACTGTCCTCCAGTTTCCATCCCCAATCCACCGCATTCATGTCACTCCCCTTTCCAATCCACATTATCAATACGCTCTGAGCAAATGATATTAAGTTGAGAACTCGGTATGAGGGATACGTTGCTAAAAAGGTTATAGCACAAAGAGGCTAGTGAATCAGTACTGTTGCCACCAAACACAGATTGAGAACCATATGTTTACATACACTTCTTAGGTCAAAATTATTTATCATTTCTATTCATCAAACTCCAGAGGAATGAGAGATAGAATGTTCTCACTATTTTTTTTAATCACTTTTTACAGTCAGACGTTAATATACACTAAGATTATTAAACCTTTAAACAGTTTAAACCCAGATGATGATGTCATGACCTGAAGCACAAGTCTGGTTCATCCTTGGGTATAATTTACAGACACTTGAAAGTTCAGGTTCATTGGTTCAAACAATGATGGAAATGTCCAGTCATCATACAGATCAGAAAGAAGGCGGGTTCTGTGTCCCAGAGATGAATGTGCTGTGTCTGAAATGTAAATATCAACCCAAGAACAAATGCAAAAGACCTGGTGAAGATGCTGAACCTGGTAAGAGTTTGTCATTATCCAGAGTGAAACAAGTCCATGGGCTGAGATGGAACTCTGCCAGGAAGAAGCTCTGACTCCAAAAGAAACATCAAAAAGCCAGATTGGAGTTTGCAAATAAAAAAAGGATAAAGATTTACATTTTTTGAGACATATCCTGTGGTCTGACGGAAAAAAATAAAGTACATTTTGGCCATAATAACCATGGTCACGTTTGGAGGAAAAAGGGGTAATCTATCTTGCAGCCTGACAACACCGTCCCAACTGTGAAATACGGGGGTGTCAGTATCATGCTTGTTTTGGGGTTGTTTTGCTGCGGGAGGAACTGGTACACCTCACAAAATAGATCATGAAGAAAGGACTCACATTAATGTTACGTGTTTAGAAAGATTTTTAAGCAAAATGTATTGCTACGTTATGCTTAAAAATTACATTGGTCACATGTTGGTCTGGCCCCTGAATGCATGGAATGTCAGGAATATTATGATGTGTAGAGACTGGATAGGTACATTTAACAGGCAATTTTTGTAATTTGTAATTATGTATTTTGTTTGCTTCTGCACTTTGATTGCATGTTTTAATTGTGGGTCCCTGTCCTTAAGCTTTGCGCTTCTTGGGATTCCCTTTTGCAAAACGAACCTCAATATCAACAAAACTGAATGATATAAATTGTCACGTTTTGTAAATATTATAAAAACTATGTGGAAAAATTGTACGAACATCTCAAGAGCCAGGAAGTTAAAGCTTGGACAGATGGGTCTTTCAAATAGACAATGACCCAATGCCAAACTGCCAATACTGGTCACAAAGTGGCTTAAGGAAAACAAAGTCAATGTTTTCAAGTGGTCATCACAAAGTCCTGATCTCAGTCCAGTTGAAAATGTATGGGCAGAGCTGAAAAGGCATAGGCACGCAAGGCGGCCTACAAATGTTTCACAGTTACACCAGTTCTGTTTGGAGGAATGGACCAAAACTCATCTAACTATTGTGAGAAGCTTGTGGAGGGAAAACCAAAACGTTTGAACCAAGTCAAAGTCACAGTTTAACGGCAATTCTACCAAATATTCATGAAATCTATGTAAACGTTTGGTTTTGTAATAAGTAATAAAACATTTTTTTTGAAAATTCTATCGCTCATTCTTCTGGAACACTATAAATCTGGGAAGTTGTGTCACAACCTGTGAAAGCAACAGCAACTGAGAACACAAGTCACTCCCCAGGACTTGTTACATCTCGCTGATGTTGTATATCTCAGGAACTGTGGATTTGTCCGAACGAAAATAGAGACCCTAATTGTTCATCTCTGCTTAGTAGAGAAGAAGAATGAGCAAGTCTGTATCTTCACCTATCAAGGTCGTGGGCTGATGTTGTGACACCTTGATTGCAGCCTTCACAAGGTCCACGTCTGCATCTCCTGATGCATTGATAACACTGCAGTCTTTTTTCTGCAGTTCCTCAGTCACAAGATCAATAAGTCCTTGTTTGTTAGAAGGTGTGGAAAGGAAATCTTATTTTTCCACAAACTCAGTTTTTGCATTGAAAACCTTCACTGTAGCCATCACAAACTACGGTTGCTTTACCATAATGACGTATCAAGCAAAGAATATCATAAATGCCATTTGCTCAGAGTGTATTAGCAGATCATGGTGTGGACATGAATGTGGTGGATTGGGGATGGAAATTTGAGGACAAGTGGTCCATGTCTAGCCTGGTCTCACCAGACCCTCGTACCCATTTCATACAAAGGGTCTTCTTCTTGTGGATCTTCACAATTGAGCTCCGTTTTCAGGTGGGAGGGGTGAACTCCTTTTAAACTTTTAAACGATTGGATCTGATTTTACCCAATCGCTAGCATTTTTACCCGCTCACTAAATGGCAGGTTGAAATTCAACCGATGTAATGCGGTCACTGAGATCATACCCAGACGTACGTACATGTATGGAAATGATAATTGACCGGACTTTGCGCATGGCTCAGGCCAGGCTAGTTCATGCCAGTTCTTACCGATATAACTGCTGCCCTGATAAGTCTCCTGCAGATAGCCCACTGTAATAGCACAACTGCCGAACACCACGGTGTAGTTACAGAGGATATGGACCACCACCCACACCTGCTTGTGGACCATGTCAAGTGGAAAATTGTGACAATCCACATAATCAACCTTTACGGGAGGAAGAGTGTGACAATGACTATTTGTAAATCTAGTGCAGATCAAAGGCATTCTTTTCAAAAATAAATAAGAGATTTGTAATCACTTAGCATATTTACATTATAGTGAAATGATTGCAATAGCAAATTGCTAATATGCTGAGATAACAGAGAGGTTAAAACCCATCCAGGTCTACCATGTCAGGGCCGACATGGTCGCTCACCTCGCAGACTTTAGCAAATATCTCTGGGAGTAAATGTCGTAGAGACTTATTCTTTATTGTGTTGGGAAGAACAGGGGTGGGGCTTTAAAATGAGCCCATCCATGTCCCTCTAAGCCTCTGGGAAAATTTGTACCGTTGCCGTGACAACCTCGCTAATATTAATGCATAGAGTATTTGTCCACCATTTCTATTTAACAATTATGCAGTCATGTCACTACAATTTGAACAAGCTTATTGGATTCCTAGATACCTAAAACATGGGGTTAGACACAGAAATGACTTGTCTAGGACGAATAATAAAGGAGTAATGGGCATTTTAAGGATTTGGCGCCCATCTTGGAAATTTTACCTTTCTAGTGGTCAGATTTTGGTAGACTTTTAGTATGTTAATAAGCACACCTGATACTACAGAAAACCATTGAAAAACCTTTTGTAGCAATTTTTTTGGGGTCAAACCATATTTGCAGCCGACTAACTATAATATGCCGTTTTCAATAAAAAATACATAAATATCAGAAATGTAAAAAATATTGTCTCAAAATCATATTGCAACCCCCACTTTGGGAACCACTGTCCTAGAGAACAGGGGCCATAGTATATGGCAATAGTTTTATTACATTTAATAATCTTTTTGTTTTTAGAAATTGCTGTCAATACTGTACCAGGGTTAGTACAGGCAGCAGCGGGTCAAATTTAATTACATTTTTTAATGACATATCATTTGGGTCACCAATGGCGAGTGTGTAACCAGGTGCTGTAGGACTGTCTGAATAGGTGAGTTTTGAGTCTGGATTTGAACTGAAAACTGGAACAGAAAGAAAATATAATCTTTTGATACCAAATTTGATGCATAGTGGGTCCAGACACAGCAAACACTCAATCAAACAGAGAAATGAGGGGAAAGGTTATATTCAAAAGCAAATATGATAAAACAGGGAACCTTTGAGCAAACATTATGAACAATTTCAGCCAAAACTGCAGTTAGGCTACGTTCAGCCTGCAGGCTGAAGTGACCCAATTCAGATTTTTTTTGCCCCTATGCGACCTGTATCTGATCTTTTCATGCTGGTTCTAACGACACAGATCTGATATCTTCAAATGCGACACAGGCCACTTGGATATGTGGTACTAAATCCGATATGCAACTTCTTCTTCTTTAGCAATGCGACTTCAGTCTGAACGGCCAGGTCGCATTTATCCGACAAAAGTCATCGATGCTCTACAGATTCCATTCATTGTGCATTAAAGTAGACGGGAGCGAGAGGAAAACTACTCGCGCAAATAAAGCTGCTTACCTCCTTCTCCACGGCTGAACTCCAAAGAGTTTCTCGTTAAAGACATCGCTGCCTCTGCTCCACAAACGTCCATAGTCCAAAAAACGATGGACTTCTTAAAATGACTCAGTTATTGATGTACTGGCTCAGTTAGCTTCCTAACAAGCCGTTTCCTGGTTAATTCCTCAAACAGAAGAGCGCTGTGAAGTCAACTGCGCGCAACACATTCGAGCTAAATCACGTTCGGACTGGAGATCACATACTGCTCGCATTTAAGAGTAATATGAATGAAAAAAGACCTGCTGTGTAAACGCAGCCTTAGGTGTGTTTTGAATCATATTTTTTGAGCAAAGCCATAATTTTCCAAGAAATGTTGATGCTTTTTGATGATATTTAAGGACTTTTGGCAGAAACCTTGTGTACAAACCTGCAGTTTCAGTTCTTGAACTCTTTCTTTGATGTGCATGGAGTGTTTGGCCTGAGCCACCGGAGCCTCCCACATGCAGTCAGACAGCAGCGTGAACAGCCGCTCCACCACCTGAAAACACACAAAATACATGGAATTAAAGATTTGTAATCAAACATATAAGCGTGAGGTCCTACCTGAGTCATTTGATCGTCCTCCATATTGGCCTCACACGCCGGCAGCACGGCCTCCAAAACGTGCAGCGCTAAAAGACGCGTCCGCAAGTTTCCTACTAAAGGAACTCCTGAAATCGTGAGGTAAAGCCGCTCAGAGCCACAGTTATTGAGAGGGAAATCTTATTCAGAATGATTTAAACTACATTACCTGAACAACATTTCTGCGCGGCGATATTGAGCAGCACTTCAGTCCACTTGGGGGAGGCCATCTTGGATTGGATGGCTTTGGAAGAAACCACTCTCCTCAGGAAAACGAGGAAATCTCCAAGATGTAACTCAGCCGTGTGCTGCCTGCGGAGTAAAGCTGATACCGACAAGAAAAAGATGAAAATTAATCAATTATTTTTATTCATACAATGAGCGCCTTGTTTCTTACACTAATATGATTAACATGACAAAAAACAATGGCAAAGAGTTGGTTTAAACAATAGACATACAGGTGAAACTCGGAAATTACAATATCGTGAAAAATGTAATATATTTTGGTAATTCAACTTAAAATGTGAAACTAATATATAATATAGACTCTTGACTTGTTTTAATTTTGGTTATTATGGCTTACAGCTTGTAAAAAACCCAAATTCAAAATCTCATAAGATTAGAAGATTGTGAAAAGGGACTATATTGTAGGCTCAAAGTTTCTCCTTTCATCAGTTCCGGGGATTGAGCAGGCCACTCCATGACATTAATTTTCTTGGTCTGGGGCCAAGATTTAGCTTGCTTACTGGTGTGTTTGGGGTCTTTGTCTTGTTGAAACACCCACTTTAAAGACATTTCCTCTTCAGCATAAGGCAGCATGACCTCTTCAAGTATTTTGATGTATCCAAACTAACCCATGATCCCTGGTATGCGATAAATGGAGAACACCATAGTTAGAGAAACATGCCCATATGATGATGCTTGCCCCACTATGCTTCACTGTCTTCCGAGTGGACTGTGGCATGAATGCAGAGTTTGGGGGTCATCTGTCTGCGGCCATTGGACCCAAAAAGAAAATCTTACTTTCATTAGTCCACAAAATGTTGCTCCATTTTTCCTTACGCCAGTTGATGTGTTCTTTTGAAAATTGTATCCTCTTCAACAATGTCTTTTTTGTAACAGTGAGACATTGCAGGGGCTTCTTGCAAGAAGATTAGCTTCACACAGGCGTCTTCTAACTGTCACAGTCCTCACAGGTAACTTCAGACTGTCTTTAATCATCCTGGAGCAGATCATTGGCTGAGCCTTTGCAGTTCTGACTATTGTTCGATCCATTCGAATGGTTGTCCACCATTTTCTTCCATGCGTCTCTGTTTTTGCTTTCATTTTAACACGCTGGAGATAATTTTAGCAGTTTTACCCCCTCCAATCAAAATGTTAACTAAAGAACGCTGTTCTTCTGAACAAGGTCTTGAACAACACATTTTTCTTCAGGATTTCAAAGTGAAATGCATGTAGAACATGTGCTGACTTCCTAAAATAAGGGCCACCTGATTCAAACCTGTTTTTCCACAGAATGATTGACCTCACCAATTCAACTCCCCACTGCTATTATTTTGAACACACCCCTTTCAATTGAGTATTCAACTACACAGAAGTAAGAGCATGAGTGCTGGGTCTGTCTGTGTTTCTAAGAATCTACTGCACTTTCTGGTAAATTGTTGGACATGTAGTTCTATGATTTATACCAAAAACTGTGAATGATCTGGTTAGTCATGTTGGACTGCTATTATTTTGAACACTACTGTAGTCTGCTGTAGACGGTGACAATGAAGTGACTGATTATGAATTAATAACGATAATAATAACAATAAAATAATATTATATCATCATAATAAATAAGTTAATCAATAATGATAATATAATAGTAAATAATATGAAATACATTACATTATTTATAAATCATACAATATAGTGGTTAATGGACACAATCAATCAATATTTCATTCATAACAATAATAAATGAATGTTTTCTTTCCTTGTCTTGGGTTCAGCAGAATGGTTGTAAGGTTAATATTGCTGATTGTATAGACACTGGAATAAGACAAAATAACTATGTGTCATATGTCCTCTTGATAGTAAATGAATGTATCCATTTCTCAAGTACAAAAGGAGGTAGAGGCGCCAACAAGCATAAGCTTCTGCCTAGTCCTTTTGAGCATATATCCACGTTATTTATTTACGCGTGTATCTCTCTTTGGCTTTGATTACTGTGCTGAACCGTGTTCCTATGTAGAACTTCGTGGAACTCAGATGCTCAAATAAAAAGATGAAATTGAATTGAATTGAAAGTTAAGTGGAAGGTAAAAGTTTGGAAGAAAAAGGTGCACAAGCCGCAGGGATGAGCGCAGTCTGGAGAGGACTGTCAGGAAAAGGCCTTTCAAAAGTGTGGGGGACCTTCACAAGGAGTGGACTGAGGCTGGAGTCAGTGCATCAAGAGCCACCGCACACAGACGGATCCTGGACATGGGCTTCAGATGTCGTATTCCTCTGGTTAAGACGCTCCTGAACTACAAACAACGTCAGAAGCGTCTTGTGTGGGCTAAAGAACAAAAGACCGGGTCTGTTGCTCAGTGGTCCAAAGTTCTCTTTTCTGATGAGAGCACATTTTGCATCTCATTTGGAAACCAAGGTGCCAGAGTCTGGAGGATGAAAGGAGAAGCACTCAATCCAAGATGCTTGAAGTCCAGTGTGCAGTTTCCACAGTCTGTGATGATTTGGGGAGCCATGTCTTCTGCTGGTGTTGGTCCACTGTGCTTTATTAAGTCCAGAGTCAGCGTAACCATCTACCAGGAGGTTTTAGAGACTTCATGCTTCCTTCAGCAGACAAGCTTTATGGAGATGCTGACTTCATTTCCCAGCAGGACTTGGCACCTGCCCTCACTGCCTAAAGTACAATAAATTTAAACCTGGCTCGAACCAATCTTCAGATTTTCTGGCTGAAAATATGGGAAGTTTGGGGCATTTTTAGGCATACAAGGCCTTATTTCTATAGAAGGCAGAAAATGACAATACATTGTTTTACTCATATTTATGTTAGTAATCTACAGCAAAGGTTTCAAATTGATATCTCTAAATGTTTCCCCATCCACCTGCAGCGTCTCGCCTTAATATGAATACAAAAATGCACTACAGCAGCAGAATATGCTTGAATGCGGTTGGTCAAATGTGGTTTTCAGATCAGATCAACGTGGGTTTGTGAAAAGCAAACACAAACCCTTCCCACATTTCAGGAGACACTGACCTCTGAAATCCTTCTTATCCGAGTCCACATTATCTTCGTGTTTCTTGTCGTCCTGGTCTTTCGCCGAGGACAGCTGTCCCACTCCGGCCTGAGACAGCAGGTTTTTGAGCTGGCTACAGAGAAGGTCCAGGAGAGACTGGACCACTTTGGGACTCAACTTGTCTGCGTACGTTCTGCACCACAAGAGGAAAAACATTTAATTGAGCCGAATGATTTGTTGCGGCTGTAAAGCCAACAACCATATTTAAGTGATGTTAGCGCCTGCGTTTCCCCTCACCCGGTGCTGATGGCCAGTATCTGCAGCAGTCTGGTTGAAGCCACTTTGAGGGCGGTGCTGAGCTGGGACACTCCTGGTTTTTGCAGCAGCTGAAGAGGTTGCCCCAACATGGTCTCGGTGCCGCACAGCTGGGACAAGACGTTTAGGAGTCCACTGGAGATGGCTAGCGAGACGTCCACGGGCTGGTACCGCGCGCTCAGGGCGAACACGGTCACCAACAGGAGGCGCTGCTGAGCTTCTACAAGAGAAAAGAGAAATTACAACTTGCAATATTTTACCCAATAAAGCCTTGAATGAAAACAAAGCAAATGCAGACTGAGAATATTTAGGCAAAATGTCCTCTGCCAACTAATATCCTGTGTTCTTACTATCAATAACAGCTAATCCTGTTTAGAGCTCTACAACGGTGTTCTCAAAAGCATGTGATTGTCGTATTAGTTTGGCAGTTCATTTTCAACTGTACGTCTCGAGTCATTACCGATGTGGTGCTTGTTTGCCTGCAGCGCTCTCTCCAGCGTCACCGACAGCTGTTGGTAGATCTTATGAACGGCCGTCTGGATCTCCATCTGAAGACCTCGTTTGGCTGCTTTTATCCCGTCCTACAGACACAGGAAATGCACTTTAATTTACTAAAAGCAGTCTGGCCTCCCTAGCCTGGTCTTACCATACCCTCGTACTCATTTCGTACAGAGGGTCTGCTCCGTTTTCAGGTGGGAGGGATGAACTCCTTTGAAATGATTGGATCCGTTTTCAAACTACAACAAGCACATCCGGTACAAATGCGTAACGTCATCTACAACACGTAGGTACAACATGGTAGGTTGTAATTTAACCGATGAAACGCAGCCACTGAGATCAGGCCCAGACGTACATGTAGGGAAATGATAATTGACCGGGGTTTACGGATGGCAAAGGCCAGGCTATAGCCTTTCTGGAAGGTGTGAAAACGTGTCCATACCTGATTTACAGCCATATTTAAAATATTACGACTAAATAGTTGTTAAATAGTAGCGTTTTTGTTAAGTTGGGTGAAATGAAACAGAGCAACGGACCTGCTGCTTTTTATCATTCAACATTCATTCAAAGCCGGGGTTGTTGTGCAAAATCAACAATATAGAGCCTTTTACATGTTACCATTTTGTTCTCTCCTCCAAAACAGACTTGGAGCAGTGTTTGAAGATTGCTTCATGGTGTAAAAGTATCACATTAACCAACAAATTCTATTTAAAATGTCATTGGTCTATAAAAATATCTATTGTCTTCAGCAGATTTTGTAGTGTAATGAAATAAATTCAATGCACAAATCAATAATAAGAAAATACAGTTTATTAGATGCAAGATTCCTGACTCCTATTCCCATCTAAGACCGGAACATCAGTTCTATAACCTGTAAAGATAAAAGTGTCAGACCTGGTAGTGGTGCAGCTGCACGCTCTCCCTCTTCATTCCCGCAGTGCCCACGGTGCCGAGGCCGAAGCAGCCGGCGAGGAATTGCAGTCTGACGGAGGTGAGCAGCGAGGACGACTGGAAGGGGCCGGAGCGTTCGCTGTTCCCCGCAGCGCTGCCCTTTTCCTCCATCCCAGAGATCAGCACCACGATCTGGTGCAGGGCCTCCAGTCGCAACTGAAGGAAAAAGTATTACAAATAGACCCGAGTGTGGACATTCAGAAGTTTATCTGTGAAAGGGATTAGGATGCAAATCTGGACTTTTGGAAGATGTTGAAGGTCATTCCATTACATAAACAGTACCGGAGTGCACAAAAAAAGAATTGAGAAGATAAAATATGTATTCATCATTATAGTCGAAGTAATATTTGCAAACTAAATCAAGAGACTAAAACTATGACTAAAATGTCCAGATACTTTCGTCGACAAAAATATGATGAAATAAAAATGTAAAAGAAGAGACTGAAATCATCCGAACTTCCACCGTCAGTTTGGACGAGCCTCAAATCATTTACATTTACTGCCAAAGAACAGCTCTGAGCTGTGTTCATGTTGCAATTTTTGTCAAAAAATAGACTAAAAGTGAATCACATTCTTTGAGCAAGACACTTTCACAGAGCATTCGGCGGTGATTGTACAAGACCTCAATGATGTTCTTTCTTTTCTTTTCTTTTTTTTAGCAAATGCTGCATTCTGTGATTTAAACCCTCACAAGGTTCAGCTAACTTTATAACCGTAGGTAGAGCTTGTTTGCTTTTGGAATTGGTTTCCAGACATTAGTTAATTAATTCGATTGTTTTAGTATTAGTTATATTAATCATTCCAGTATTGTAACTTGGAAGTGCCTTAGACTATATCACATATAAAACAAAGACACGGTGCATCGTTTACATCTTATTCAGCATTAAAACTGCACTGGAATAAAGCCGGTGGTTGCCTGACGACTGATTTTAAAAATCTGTGCACCGTTAGGAATACAGCTCTGAGGAAGTGACTTGAAACGTCAGCCGTTTCAAATAATCTGACTATGAAAAACGACTTACTAACGTGGCTGTGCGATAAATATCTGGCCTACGTGTGGTGAAGACATCAATTGCTCAGGCACATTGAATTCCTCAACGTCATGGGTTCGAGTCCTGGACAGTTTGTTGAATGTTTATCGACGCGCTTCACCCCCATAATGCAGTACTGTTCGGTCAAATAAAGCCTGCAGGCCAAAATAATCTAAAAACATTTAAATAAATAGATAAAATAACTGGAATGGCCGGTCCTCACCTCAGCCCTGCTCTGCTGCTGCTCCATGCCCAGGACGACGGCCTGGGGGCTGGTGGACATGCCCTCCTCTGGCTCCCTGAAGGCTGGAGCTAACCCCACGTCTCCGCTGATGAAGCTCAGTGAGTTATCGATGAGCGCGTGTACGCCCAGAGACCGGCTCAGATCCAGGTCGGACTCCTCGTAGGAATAGGCCGAGCTGTAGCTCCTCTGACGGCTGAGTTTAGCCCTGAACCAGGACTCGGCCAGAGAGTCCGGGGAGCTGTACAGCAGCCCTGAGGAGGAGAGAGAAGAGAGAGGCTGTTTATTAAACTCTTTACACTGGTCTGCTACTTAAGCTCTACTTCAGCGTGACATGTCTCGAGTTTGGGTTCACGAGACCACTTTATAAAGATGTAATAGTTTTAAGAAGGTGTTGCATGAAATGTTTCACAGCAGTATTTTTTTTAATCTGGTTAACTTCCTGTGCTCTGAACGGTTTCCTGTCCTGGTCTTACTCTTATACAGATAACTGTGTCTCTAATAAAAGGCAGACAACATGCAGTGGGAAGATTATTATAACATGTAAGAAAAACGTTACGCTTAGAAGGAAAAGCGCTATATACAGTTGAGACCATTTACCATTTTACCATTTACGTATCAGATTATAAAAGTGGTAGACATTTAAATATTATTGACTGAACTGGGTTGTATAAATCGATGGTGATCAAGTTCAGTCACTGATTTGAATGTTTTAATGTTTTTATGCACATTTGTGTTTTTGTATTGTCTATTGATGTTTTTACTTGAAAGTGCCTTGTGCACCTTCTAGTGCACTGTAAGGCACTATACAAATTAAATTTGATTGGTTGATTGAATTGAATCTCTATAACAGAAAGGAGGGAAATTCCTGCACAACCGAGAGCCTAGATAAATATATGATGGAAGAGACTTCTGTGTTGATAAATGTAGGTATTTTAGCCTTGAAGCTCAAAGCTAACGTTAGTTTGATGCCAATAATGGCGCCCAAGTGTAAACTAGTTTATATGAAGAACAATCCGCTCAACTTTTATTTTAGCGTTTTTTCTTTTGAATCAGGAAACAATTGTGAACTCACAGGAAGTTAGCTACAACTATCCATGAGCCTATTAAAGTGATAAGGGAGGCACTTTAATGAAATATAAATATTTCGTATTACTTAGGTTACAAATTGCAGGCCCATGCGGCCAGTTAAAAGCAATTAAATTGGTAAAACATTTAAACCTACACACTATCACTTTAATGTGGAAGACGGACCAGAATTCTATAATCCAATTTGCCTTGTAACTTGGTATATCATTATAATCTTTAATACTAGGCCGATCCACATGAACATGAACAGGCACAAAAAAATCAACGTATACTCTGTCTGCAAAACATTGTACTTATTCCATTACAAAAGTGTGATTGAGGTTTAATTAAAAGGACTTCAAGCCACAAGATTAATCACAAACAAACAGGGGAGTAACGGTTCAGCTACAGTGGGGGAAAAAAGTATTTAGTCAGCCAACAATTGTGCAAGTTCTCCCACTTAAGTTGGTTTGAAATAAAAAAAGCCTAAATGTTAATCATTAGGCAGTATTTATAATCTCGGAATAACATTTGCAATGCTTTCTGAGTTTTCAAAGCTGCTTTCAAACAATTGTAAAACAAAACTGTAGCGCAATGAAGAAAAAACATTTCTTTTTTTTTTAAAGCAGCGCAGATGTGTTTCAGTTTTGCTTTCCACAAACAGCAGCTAAAACACACACAGCACTGCATTTAAATTTGATTTGAGGCTCGTGTTTTGGATATTCCTGGACAACATTATGATTGTACTTTTTTGGAAACAATGATTATGACCAAGACTGGATCTTATGCATTTGTCTGGCGCTTTGGACCGCAGCCTGACACACATGCGCTCTGTTTGGGAGCACGCACCACAGAGCTTAAATATTAAGAAATATAGACTAAAACTTGCACTCTCACTTTTGTACGATGCATGTCGTCCGATTTGTTGCACGGTGCATTGTTACACCCCTACTAACAAACAGTTATTAGGTTGAACATTATGTTTATTTGTTTATTTGAGCAGTACACATAGTGCTCAAAAGGAGTTGGCTGAAGCAAAAGCTTATGATTGCCCACCCCCAAGTGCAATAAAATAAATAAAAAAAGAACATTTCAAGCAGCTACATTCATACAGACCAACTTAACAAACTTACCAAAAAAAATAATAATATATGAACTGTTTATACAATTAATTGAAGCAACGCACAGCTACAACAACAATCCCGTTTCATGTACGATGTCTAGAACAAAGCAGTCAAAAAAAAAAAAAAAATGTGATCCTTAATATATTTCTTCCAGATTTTTACCCTTGATAACCGAGAGTTACTTTTATGTTATGAAGGTACATTAATAGATATTATAATCTGAGATCTTGATACTTTCCAGTTGTCATTACCATTCTCAGTATAATTTTAATTTGGGTGTAATTTCCATAATCATTATTATTATATATTTATTTAATTGAGTTATATGTGAAGTATGCTGCAAGCCCTGCATAGTGTGGTGCATTAAAAAGCCAAAGTGTAGAGCGGGCCAGATGAAGAGGGCAGTAACTCCCAATCAACAAACCCCCACATGGCTGCCCTAACAGCTGATTTTGTAGAATATGTTCCTATGCTGAGTGGTGCATTAAAAGACAAGGTTTAGAGCCCGTTGGGAGGATTCCTCTCAACAGATCCATAACCTGCCAACCCTAATTCTCCATTTGTGAATTTGAGCAATAGAATGACAACCGTTCCAAGCAGCAACACTCTTCCAGATTATAGAGGAACAATACACATAATCCATCCTACTGCTCCCCCTAGTGGCAACACATTTCTTCTTGTCTGTATATTTCAAAAGTCTTTTGTTTGTATTTAAATTTGAACAGGTTGATGTTTGGACATCGTTTCAAGTCCATCTCCAGTTTATTCCACAATTGAACACCATTAACTGTTGGACTAAAACTTTTCAAAGTTGTGCTATGTTTCTGAATCCTAAAGTTTAATTCATCACGTAAATCATAACGACCAGTACGTTCTTGGAACCTTCTTTGTAATTGGTTTGGTAACAATTTATACCTTGCTTTGAATAACATTTGAACAGTTTGGAACTCAACAATGTCACAAAACTTCATGATCTTTGATTTTAAAAATAATGAGTTTGTGTGGTCCAAAAACCCAACTTTATGAATTACTCGGATAGCTCTTTTTTGCAACAATATTATTGGTTTAACTGTGTTTTTGTAAGTACTACCCCAAACCACAGTACAATAATATAAGTAGGGCAAAATCAGAGAACAGTATAAGGTATGTAGAGCTTTGATGTTTAAAATGTGCTTTGCTTTTGCAATTACTGAAATGCTTCTAGAAATTTTCGTAGATATATATTTAATATGAGATTTCCAAGTAATTCTGTCATCAATAATCACACCAAGGAATTTGATTTCATGCACTCGCTCGATAACAACACCTTCTATCTGAATTGCTTCCTGAGCATTGGAATTACAGTTGCCAAATATCATCATTTTGCTTTTACTCAGATTTAAAGATAATTTATTTTGTTTGAACCACTTGTTGACACTTTTGAGTTCCAAGTTAACAATCCGACACAGCTGCTGTAAGTCGTCTCCTGATGCAAAAATATTTGTATCGTCAGCAAACAAGATAAATTTAAGTATTTCAGACGTTTTACAAATGTCGTTAATATACATATTAAACAATTTTGGGCCCAGAATAGAACCTTGAGGTAAACCACAGACAATTTGTCGACAACTCGACTGATAATCACCGATTTTCACACATTGTTTTCTATTTTTTAAGTAACTGGTAACCCACTGTAGAGCTACCCCCCTAATTCCATAAAGTTCTAGTTTATTAATTAATATATCATAGTTTATTGTATCAAACGCTTTACTCAGGTCAATAAATAACCCTATTGCACATTTCTTGTTATCTACAGCATTAGTTATTTCTTCAGTTATATCAAAGAGCGCGTGTGAGGTTGAGTGATTGTTCCTAAACCCAAACTGATTGTCCGAGAGTAAATTACACTTTTCAATAAAGCCGTCGAGTCTAGAGTTAAAAACCTTTTCTAAGATTTTAGAGAATTGCGGTAAAAGGGAAACAGGCCTATAGTTTGTAAAGAGATGTTTATCTCCTGCTTTGAACAGAGGAATCACTTTTGCTACTTTCATACTATCAGGAAATTGTCCAGTTTGCAACGATAAGTTACAGATGTAAGTTAACGGCTTAGAGATACTTTCAATAACAGTTTTTAAAGTTTTCATGTCCATGTCATGGTAATCGGTCGAAATTTTATTTTTACACCCTTTAACAATGTCCAGTATCTCCTTTTCCTCCACAGGTTTGAGGAACAGGGACATAGGATTTGCTTCTATCAGATCACAATTATAGTTCTCAACGTTTACAATTTTTGCAGCAAGGTTCGGTCCAACATCTACAAAGAATTTATTAAATGTTTCGACTACTTCATTCATATTATTTAAAGTGTTATCCTCATCTTTGAAATATTTTGGATAATTAATCGTTCTTGGTTTATTTCTAATTATACTATTTAAGATGTTCCATAAACCTTTAATATTATTCTTATTAGTATCCAACAACTTATTATAATAATCCTGTTTACATTTTCTAATGATACCTTTGTGGATTTCCACTTTGGATATTTCTTCTATAACAGCGAATCCCCCGTAGCATTATTATCCAATGGTCTCAAAAAAAAAGTCAAATTCTATATCATGATAGCAACCTTTTGGAGACTAAATGTTACAGTGGACTAGAGCAGCAGAGTGTGTTCGCCCACTTCCGTAGTTGCAGAATAACAGCATATAATTAATGTGTGCCTATGTATGGAAAATGAAACTTGTCATTCACTAATTGCTTGTACGTAAACGGGTACATGCATGCTTCTGTTGCACATGTGGCTGGGCAATTCTGTAAAGTGTTATATTGTATGAAATCACGAGATGCTGCTCGTCTCACCTTTATTATTTACCTGCAGCTGGACACATGCGTTTCAGTTATGTATAATCTCAGTGTTATCTGAAATGGATGTAAGTAATTACTTTGAATGGGGGTTAGGCATTTATAAGCTTTCTTGCTTTGGCCTACTCCTTTAGAGTTTTATTTTACTGCAATGATGTAATCATGCAATTTATGTTTTATAAAGTGCTCAAATAAACAAACTAAACTAAAAGCGTGACTGAATAATGAAATTGAAAAGCAGCTGAGAGCGTCTGGAAAAGTGCAATATATTACTAAATATGGCATTGCTTGTCAGATGATATTTTGTCTATAGCTCCGATCGATATCAAATATTATTTGAGTGGAATAAAACCAGATAAATGGACGAATGGAACCAAGATCAGGAGAAAACGTGCCGTATTTTACTTGTTTGAAGCTCCTCATGTGTCTGAGGCTCAACTGCCCCAAAAGAAGCAAATAAACTACCACAGTGTGATGTAGGAAACACAGACAGACACAGGGCTATTATGTGGCAAATAACGAAAACCGTACCATGAAAAAAAAATAGTCCAAGTGTCTTACCTTTTTTCTTCTGAGAAAACGTCAAATCCAGGTCGACATTCCTGCGCCCACTCTAAAACAAGATAAAGTATCCATTTGAGTTTGTTCT
Source organism: Proterorhinus semilunaris (assembly GCA_021464625.1). Taxonomy (NCBI): domain Eukaryota; kingdom Metazoa; phylum Chordata; class Actinopteri; order Gobiiformes; family Gobiidae; genus Proterorhinus; species Proterorhinus semilunaris. Next base: position 35,478,487 of record CM038346.1, read on the forward strand.
GTAAGAGTTTTGCACAGCATTAAACGTCTGAATCTCTCACCAGGCTGTAGCCCTCCTCGTCGGACTCGGGCTGAGACAGGTCAGACTCGCTCCTGGACTTCATGATTCTGTAGCTGGGGCTGCTCTGGACCGAACGGCTCTCTGCGCTCATACTCTCACTTCTGTGGAGAAAAGGCAAGGACACAAAATTCACATTTAATAAACTCTTCTGCCTGTTACAGCTGATGCTGATGTTGTATAACACAGAGTCACTGTCCTCTCTCCTGCTTCATTTCTCTCTTTAGAGGAGAAAAACTGACTGATTTCTAGTGGATTTCATAAGAAAAGTAGGTGGACATAAGCCCCGAGACGGAGTAGCTGAATAGAAGTCCAACTCCAAACACAGTAAGTGCAGCCGCTAAACTCTGTTTGCAGTTGAACTGTAGCTGGAAAAGGTGGTTTTCGTGAACTTTCGATGACAATGTGCTGTTTGTCATGGGGACGGTAAAATCAACCAAGCTTCTCCTGCATATCAAAAATCAGGCTTAAAAATGTTTGATTTCCTGCAGGTTTTCTCGCGTCTTTCTGCCGCCCACATAACGCGATTCGACCACAAATCCAGTCGTGACCCCCCTTCCCCCCACTACGAAACGACTCTCTGCGACTGCCTTCAACTCGTTGCAACTTGGGAGAACTTTTATAGCAAAATCAGACAAAAAAATCACGTAGCGTGTACTCAATTTAATTTTTAATCTCTCATTTGTTTGGTAGACTAGCTTTGCGCTCCCCTGCAGTGCCACTAAGGCTCCCAGACCCCTCCCACTATAGCAAAGATTCAAATTTCAAAATTCAAAATCACTTGAAAGGGATGTAGGGATATTGACCAATTACTACTACGGACCAAATTCAATATAACACAACCTGAGCTTAAAGAGCTACTAAACACCCCTTCCAGAGCTTACTCCACCCACTCCCAAAATTCAAAAAACTCAGAGAAAGAGGCGTGGCGGGAGGCTTTGGGGGGACGCGGGGAGGGGGAGTGTGTGGGCGGTCTCTGCTTTGTTGACAGTCTCAGACCATGTGTGACCGGGACTGACTTGACTCCCGTTATGCCGCATTTAGACAATGTGGCGCCACTTTCCCGGACACTTCAGCCTATCGCACCGGCTAGCTTCTCCGGACATGTGGTGTCACTTTCCCGGACACTTCAGCCTCTCGCACCGGCTAGCTTCTCCGGACATGTGGCGCCACTTTCCCGGACTCTCGAGCCCGTCGTACCGGCTACATGCCGAGCACACGCGGCGGACATTTGGCGCTCGTATCTCCCCGTTCCCCCTCCTGGCTTTAGCGGACACTCAGTCACACACTGCCCGCTCTGAGCCTCCAAGGCAGGGGATGGCTAACCGCTGCCCCCGGTGTCTGTGAGCTCTCCCTGGGGGAGATTACAGTAAAAAGCCCTCAGCCCCGTCTCAAACACTGACAGCCCTGATGAGCGCTGTCTGCCCGATACAGCTTTATGTGTCTGTAGTTTCAACGTGAAAACATCCAGCCATGTCACTAAATAAGTGAATCTGGGTATTTTGGGGAAACATTTGTCTTTTTTAAGGAGGAGATGTCGGGGATGTGAGTGCTGTGGTTCACACACGGAGCGGAGCCTGTAGATCAAATCCCCGTCTCGGGTCTTTTCTCCTCATCCTCCCGCTCCCTGGCCGCTCTGTGACCGGGATGTTGGGCTCACGTCACAAAACAGCTACTAAACTACCTGCACTAGAAGCGCTGCGCTAAAGAACTAACTAAATACTATGCTAATAAATTGCTAACTTGAAAATCGATGTAAAACGCTCGCTCGCTATTCCAACTCCAACTCGCTACGGGGGCGTGTGCGAGACTTGGCTTTTATACCCGAGCAGCAGAGCGACGGACGTCACACACACAACGTGACGTCACACCGCTTGCAGAGCCAATGGGGAGGACAGGCACGAGATTCAAATGTAGTGCAGCCGAAAATGTAGAGAGGGCGCTACACAGACGATTTTAGGATCAAAAGTGAGATTTTATCTCATTTGCACTAAAATGTCAAAAAAATGACCAGGACATGTAGAGAGCACTATAAGAAACATATTTATGCAGTTTATAAGCTCAAAAAAGTTGATTTGGTGCTTAGTTACTCTTTAAGTCCCAGTCACAAGTTATTGAGCTGGAAGAACTCTACAGTGAAGCCCCCACCGCGTCATGTAGCTTTGGCAGTCCTGGTTGCCCGGAGCAGACTGGCCCTGTCCCTCCTCCTGGCTCTGTTTGGAGAGTTCCCCCAGCACTGGATTCACACCCAGAATGAGCAGGGCACAGCGGTGGATCACAGAGTTACAGGCTGCAGTGTACAGGTCCTGGCCCTCAGGGAGACTCCCACTGCCCCGCCGGCCCTCCTGAGAGCAGAGGGCACAATGTCACGGTGAAGTCTTAAGATTACTGCGGGATGAAATCTATGCAATTCAAAATAAAATCACCAAAAAGCAATACAGATTTGCAAAAGAAAAAAGACATTTGGTGTAGTTTATAGTGAGCAGGGCGAGTGAATCCTGGCGTCGGTACCTGAGACACACAGGTCTCCTCCTCCCCTGGTCCTGCAGGCCCCGTGGTTCCCGAACGGGGGGGCACTGTGGTGGAGCCCAGGCCAGTGCTGCTGCTGGCGCGCTCCCGTCCCCTGCTGCGAGCCACTTCCCGAGCTGAGAGGAAACATTGGAAGATTTCTGTGCGGAGTCCAACACACACGGGCACACGCGAGAAGCAGGGTTAGTAAAACAATGAAGCAAATGATGGGGCCACACAAATTAACATGAGACGGGCGAGGCACAACATCAAGCTGGCATTATCTGCACTTTGTAATCATAGGCAACACTTCTGAAGCTGTTATTTGTTGTTTCAAAACTACCCAGTACAGATGACGCCGTAAAAACTTGTGAACTGGTGCCTTATTATCAGATTCTCTGGGATTTTAAACACTTAGGAAAATATTAATTGTTGAGCAGCATAAAAAAATTGTAGCACAACTCAAGGTTTCAAGAATTAGGGTCCAGTAAAGCAAATGTCTTTAGAGCAGTGGTTCAGACTACGTACTTTTACTCTACTTAATTTGAAAGATAATTGTATTACTTTCTACTTCACTTCAGCCCTATAAAAGGTTCTAAACTAATGTGTTTTGTTCATTTTCAAAGCATAATATGCACACTCCAGAACAATAAGTGGTGCTGCGCAGATTTACTGTGCTGTCCAATGCCGTCCTGAATCTGCAGCATTGACAAACCTTAATGGGGACAAACCTTTTGTCCCCGTTGTCCCCAAGTTGCCGTACAGGGACTGAATTTGCAGGGATTGCACTGTAAATTAAATCTCAAATATAACTAATATGCACGCTAGTTTATGTAGCCTACCAGAAGCCCGAAGACATGATGTGTTGGCCATAATTATTAAAATAAAGACGCAGCACTGCTCTATTTCTGACGCGCGGGGCTCTCTCTAAAAGCAGCTACTGTTTAACAACCGTTTTAAAATGTCGCGATGGATCTCACATCGGAGCTGAGAGCGCATGGGTTTGGATGTTCTCACGAAGGGCCAAGAGATGAGAGAGGAGACGTACGAGGCTACGAGCACACGGACCGGGCGGTGCGTGGAGCAGCTTAAAAAAACGTAGGCTAAATATTGTCCCGTTCACCCACTGTTTCTTAAACATTACGTTAAAATTTAGCAAATGCAAATAATAAGGTCCGATTTACATTTGTATTAGTGTGATAAGAGCCTTGTTATTGAGGAGCAGATGGCGCTCTGAATAAGTCGTTCTCCTCTGAGACTTTTACGCAAATCGCAATCACAATGCTTGTCAGAAAAGTTTACATTTCCCCCCCCAAAAATTATCCCCCACATTACTTTAGAGGCGATAATAAAACTGCTTACAACAACCACTTTAAATGACTACATAAAACTGATCAGCTTCGACACAGTAAACACTTCTTACTCACTTCCTGCAGTCATGACCTCGTGCTCTCGCTCTTCCTCCTCCTCGTCTTGCTCCGGATGCCCTTCCTCCCTCTCCCGGTCCGCTCGCTCCTCAAGCTCCGCCTCCTCATCGATGGTCCGTGTGAATGAGTGCTCCTGCGGGTCCAGGTCCAGCGAGTCCTGGTTTTCTGAAATCTGAACCGAGAGCCCACTGCTTTTGAATATCCCGTTATCAAAGTGAAATATCGCCTTTTACTGCTCTTACCCTCCTTTCTCGCGACGAAGATCGTGTCTGGATAAAGTCCATGTTCTTACAGGCCAAAAGTCGGTTTCGGACCTTGTAAACGCTGCGATACACCTCGGCCAACAGTTTGGACGGCTGGTATCTGGTAAATCAACAAATTACTAGCCAATCCAAATAAACAAAATAAAGTTGTACAAAGGTGATTAGCTCTATTCTTATTTGGTCCTTCGAGCCGGTAAACTCAGACCAACTTAAAACATGTTTCCATTAGGGATGGGCCGAGATCAAATTGCCACGAGATTTCTCGTCACAGTGTGAAATGAGCTCACAATATTTTTTTTATAGGCTGAAATTTAGATATAGACCTTCTTCCTGTAGACTGCTTATAGGACTCATGGAAATATTTAGGCAATAGTTCTCTAATAATGTGTACTATTATACACGCGCATCTACTGCGCACGGAAAAACAAAACAACGCGGACAACGAGAGAGAGGGCAGGCCAGCGAGCAGAATATGATGGGATGATTACAGCGGGCCATTATTTCGGCTATTTAGTGCAAATTAGTTGAAAGATCAACTTTCGGCCTAAAACCGTCAGTGAGGCGCCATCTACAGCGAACTGTCGGTACTGCATTTGATTTTTGAATTTGGCGCCACTAGTTGCGCAGAGGTTTGAGATGACGTCAGGGGTTAGAGCTGACGTTAGTTGCCCTGCCGCGCTGGGCTATAAAAGCGGACCAGACTCGCTCACGCCCCGTAGCGAGTTGGAGAAGGAATAGCGAGAGAATATTTTCATCGATTGTCAGGTTTGCGAATTGTTAACATAGCATTTAGGTAGATTTTATTAGCATAGCTTTTTGTATTATAGATAATTGTATAGTGTTAGCAGTGTTAGTTGTTGAATATTGTAGTTTTAGTCATTAGTTGCTTTTATTGTTAGATTAGTTAGCTGAATTTAGCTTAGTTAGTATTGGTTTTAGTGGTCAATATAGTGTGTATTTTAGTGTATATTGTTTATTGTACTGTGTTGTACTACTGTGTTAGGATGGTTTTCAGAAGCAGAGTTTCCCATCACAGCACCAACAAATTCCAGCTCATCAGTTTATACTTTTATATTTACAATCAATAACATTTAGTTTGCAATAAGATAGTATTCTAACTTTTTCACAATTTACTTTTACAGGGTTTAATGGTTTAATACAATCTATTTTATTTTTTAAAGTGATAGTCTGTAAGTTTAAATGTTTTACAAATGTAATAAGATAGCGTATATTTGACCGCCTGGGTCTGAAATTTGGCGTAACTGAAGTAATATTGAATAATGAATAATAATATTTTTTCTAAAGTCCCTCCCAAAGCCCCTCCCAAATCTGACCAAACTGCAGTGGAGTGTGTTCTGAACCATATTTTTTACAGTTTGACGAACTTCTGCAGTAAAAATAGTTGAGCAATGTCTTAATTTTCCAAGTGATTTAGATTAAGTTTGAATACAATGTAATGCTTTCATTTTGGCACAATTTTATAATATGGAACACAAAAAGATTTCACTTTATAATATGAAAAAAAAGGTTAAGTGCAGAGCCTATAAATATTATATGACAAGTGCATTACCTCCCCTCTCCGCGGGCCTGTACTAAAAGCCCAGTGTGCTTCAGTAAAGCCGCCAACACAAATCTGGAGACGGTGTCCAGGAGAGTCTCGTTACTCAGAGACGCATTGTCCCAGTCTGAAATAAAACAGACAATGCATCAAAAATATGCTTACAATGCAGGCGTTGGGGCACGATGTTGCAGGTAAATAGGAAAAAATACATTTACAGATATCAAATTGAAACTTTTGCTGTAGATTACTGAAATAAATATGACGTATAAATGTAAGTTTCTGCTATGTTTTAAGCATATTTTTTTTTAAATTGCCAATATTTTTGACAGCTAAATCAAAACAATGGATGAAACCATACATTTAAACGTGTATCTTTATTGTTAATATATTAATTACAAAGTTCTAAGTGGATTTTAGAATTCCTTTTGTGCTCGTTTTTAGTGGAAAAAATTATAATAATCATACAAAAACTCACATTTCACCTTGTTTTTTAGGGTTCAAAACTCAAATAAATCAGGATAGGGATTCGATATTAAAGTACTTTTGAAAAAGGGTAAAGTCCAAGACTGGAAACTTCAGATTCTGCTGGAGCAACTAAAGTAGAGATGTTTCAAAAGTGTAATAAAAACAAGCTCCAAAGGTTTTCCTTAAAAAAAAAGTCATAAAATATCAAAACATTTTTTACTTTTTACTCTGACATAAACTAAACGTTAAAGGAGAAAACTATCCAAAAATGGACCACTGCATTAAAAGCTCATGTTTTCAGCTGCCGTGTCTCGCCTTAAACATGAGTGCGGAGGAAAGACCTTTGCTGATGGCGTAGTCCTGCATGTTGATCCACAGAGCGTTGGCGGGTTCTTTGGAGGAGCCCAGAGCCAGTTCCACCAGGATGCTGAGCTCTGGGCCCAGGGCAAACTCAAACGGCTTCTGCTCCTCGTTCCCCGACAGAGCCACCTCCAACAAAGCGCTGACGCATGTGTCTGAGGACAGGGCAGTGCGCTTATTAGTACACAGTGCACAATACTAAAGCATGAAGTGGCCAAAAGTGGACATTCTTTACAAGAAATCATATTTAAAGACTCGTGGTATGAGTAGAGGGTCGATCGAGTGAACGTCACTCACCCAGTTGTGGCATGTCCATCTCGAGGCCGTTGCTAAACAGGGGTGTTTTGAGCCAGTACGCCGTGTCTTGCTCCTCCAGAGAGGTGGGGGCTCCCTGCAGCATCCCACCCAGGCACCGACCCACCAGCAGCGCCACGGTCCGCTCCAGATCCATGAGCCACACCCAGGAAGAGGCCGACTGGGACATCCCCGAGGCCGGCTCCGCAAAGTCCGACGTACCTGGAAGGGGGTGGGGGGGGGGACTGGAATTACTCTACAGCTGGAATCACTGATCTCACACTCTGCTTTTAAACAAAGTCTAAGGAACATTTTTTAAAACTCATGTATGTGTTTTATTAACGAATGATTTGTATTGCTTGTATATAACTTGCTGTTGTATTTGCTGTGTATTTTGAATCTTTCTTTGCTGCCCCTTTAAGTGCACTTACAAGCCGTTTTCACACGTTGTAGCGCCTTGTAGGCCGGCCCGAGACCGCCCTAGTTCCAACAGCATTTACTCAGTTAGTTCAGTCCGTGTTCACACGCTCTCGCACCAAACATCGCAACATCAACCACGTGACAACAATCAACTGTTCGCTGAACTTATTCCCAAGGCAACCGGCATCGACCTGTCAATGCGCCACCACGCAGTGAGGCTGATGTACGCGAAGCGAGGAGAAATGCTCTTTTAATCGGTTCATGAAGAGGAACATTTCAATGCAGCAGGAAGGGAAAAACGGGAAAGAGAGACGTACCTTGTTGATTTAAAGAGGACACATTTTGCCTTGAGCAGTCCTCATGCAGCGCGTATTCATTCTTTGTTCACGCAAAAAAGAGGCGTCAAAGCTAGACTAGTTTGGCTCGAGGTCGGCCGCATTCACACCACAGCCGCTCCGAACCACAGCGCGGCTCAGGCCGCTCCAAGACCACCTCTGTTACAGCCGCACTGACCTAAAAGTGCTGCTCTTGGCTCAAAAGCCCCTTTAGGTTGATCTAACTAGAGGCTGTGTGAAATCGCCCTGAGCTTTTCAAAATAAAATGAATAATATTAATTCAACACAAAACTCTGGTCACATTTGAAGTCCAAAATGATCTGTCAAAGGGAGCAGTGCCTGATATCACTGAACTGTAGTACTCCACAGATAAGGCCTACCATGGAGCGGCCACTGCAGCTCCTGGTCCTCCAGCGGAGCCGCAGCAGGGAGCAGGCGGTTTAGTTTGTCCAGAGGAGGCAGCAGGTCCAGCAGGTCGCTGAGCAGAGGCTTGGCCACTGACACCGGCAGCAGCAGCAGGGAGTTGATGATTTGGCACAGCATGCTGCCTGCAGCCGACACAAAGATCACATCTGCAGACAAAGAATTACAGTAGTTAATACAGTAGAAGTGTTTTAAATACTGTTTCAATGTGCTTTCATGAAGAGCGTACAAACTGGAAAAACATTTCTAGAGAATAGAATTTTTAAAAACATGGACACTCCTTCAATAATTGTTACGTTTCTGTTATTTACCCTGCAGTTTCTCGCGGATGCTGCCGTTCCAGGAGCTCTCCTTGATCAAAGTGGCTGATCGAGAGAAGATGTCGGTGGCGTGAGGCAACAGCAGCTGGAGGTGTTTGTGGAGCAGAGCCACACTGCTGGAATTCTGCAAAGGAAATAGAAACACATTTAGGATGATTCAAACAGATCTCAAATGTAAGTTATGAAAATGTATCCACAAGAGAAATTATATCATCACCGCAGTTCAATTGACCTTTCGCAAAAGCCCCGCCCCCCTCAGTTACTGTTGCTTGGTCTGTCAAACTTTCTGATGCCCATGCTGGTGGGACTCGTGTTAGTGACTCTTTTTGGAGCTATACCTGCGCGATATCTTCCAGATCGAGGCAAAAGGGGTTGCAATATGCAGCCGAGGAATATATTCAAAATATTAAACCAACGAAGGTAAAGTACAACTGCTGCGACTAAACCTCATGATCTTGTCCTTAAATGCAATCAGCACAGCTTTGTGGAGCAGTTGTGCTCTTGCACTGCTTTTTTTTGGCTAAGCACTTTTAGTAGTACTGTTAAAAATATGAGCATTGCTTCAGTTCGCTAAAGTTCGCTAACTCTAGCTAAACCTACAGGTGCCACAATGATAATAAGCTGCAGCCAGTTATCGTTAGAACCCTGGCAAAATGCACAATATTTTTTATCATAAAGGAAGACAACTAAACATTTGATTAACAACTTATTTTAAGTTTAAAGAAAAAATATATAAAAAAGGTTTGTATGACGCAGTTAGGCAAACCCAAGCTTGGAGCTAAAAGTTAATCAGCGCAGTTATGCCAAACAGTTTGTGTTTGTGTAGTTATGTCAGTAGCTAGACACTAGCTTGCTAGCCAGCAGGGCTCGAGATTAATGCAGTCCCGTAGTCCCGGGAACGGAAAAAAATGCACGGGACGAGATGAAATCCTCCCCGGGACGGTCTAGGGACGAAAGGCCTTTAACCATTTCTTTTTTTTCTTCAACAAAATATATATTTATGTAGGGCTGGGCAATAAACCTAATTAATTCAATTAATTCCTGCTTTTAAAAACAGACGATGTGGAAAATGGCCAAATCGTGTCCGCCGCTCCATGTCCGCCCTACGAGCACCGAGCTGCCGATAGCAGCGTTTCAGACGCTCTGTAGAGACCGTTTTCAAAAATGACACCAGCGGAACCCAGCGACTTTCTAACGATCTCTGCTGCTTCACAAAGGCTGCACGTTGTGTTTTTGTTGTGCGCGATGGAGTTTCCTTCGCTAAAACAAAGTTTGGCCCAGTCTGCTTCTCTCACACTGAGCCGCTCTGAGCTGCCGCACACATTTAACTCCGCCCCTTTCCCCTTGAGTCTCCATGGAGACGGTTGTCAATCACAGCTGAGCTCGAGGATGATAAAACTAAAGGCTTATTAAGAAGTTTTACTTTTGAGAGCAGACAAAGAATATTTAAAACTATAGTAAAGGGTTACTTAATTTGTCACGCTACAATTAATCCACTTATAAATTAAGCCATGCGTTTTTTGTATATTATTGTTTCAGAAGAAATATTTTACCAATACATTTCATTATTCCTAAATGAGTCATTTATAAAACACACTACATTGTTTAAAACGATAAGGAAAATACATTTAAAATAAATGTATAATTAAAAAATTAAAATAATGTATAAAAAAAACACATTAAAATTTGGGACGGTTCTCATCCATTTTGGGACGATGTCAAATGGTTTTCGGGACAGTGTCGGGATGGTCATGAAAAAAAATTAGTCTGGAGCCCTGCTAGCTAGCTACCACGAAAGTGTTAGCCTAGCCTTACCTTAGAGCAGACGTATGCTTGTTTATTTTGGAGACATTTAGCTGGGAGTAGGTCGTCCACATTGAATGATCCATTGTAGGCTTTGGGACGGGAAAGAACTTGACTCCTCGATATATTTTTTTATATAAGCCTTAATTACATTTTGTTGTATTTTGCGCTCTCTTTTGTTTAAATGTTGTAATAATAATAATAATAATAATAATATTTATGGACACTCAAAGACGCTTTACATTGCACTATTCATTCACTCGATACTTGGTGGTGGTAAGCTACTATTGTAGCCACAGCTGCCCTGGGGTAGACTGACGGAAGCGAGGCAACCAGTCTGCACCATAGGTCCCTCCAACCACCACCAACCACTCACTCACCAAACGGTCTCCCATCGAAGTACTGACCAGGCCCTTTCCTGCTTAGCTTCCAAGGTCTGACGGGATCGGGCATAGCAAAGGCGGTATTGGCCGGTTGTAACTCTGCTGATGATGCTGTGTGCCTGAAAGGCACATTGCTTTCTTTAATTCAGGTTTGATTTCGCTTTTACAAAAGATTTGCAGGATCCCGACATCTTTTTGGACAGACTTTAAAACAAACTAAGTAAAATAGACAAAAATAGACCTTTGTTGATCTTGCTGGAAATACCTGTCAAAGAGTGGCCGTACTTAACACAATAACTGCAGTAAATACAGTGTGCTGCGTACCTCGGTGACTGAGTTGATGTGGCAATAGGCCAGTAGCTGCTTCTGCAGGGAGCAGAGGAGCTGGTGCAGATGAGCGGGCTGGCTGCTGTCGGAGGAGGACATGCCCTGGAGAACTTTATCACTGTTCTTCTCCAATTCACCAAATGCCTGGTCCTGCAGAGATCAAAGATAAAAATACAAGACAAGGGCGATTAGGGCACTCTGCAGGGTGCACAGTAGGTTTCCAAGTGCCAAAATTAAATTGTATATGAATACATGTATACAGAACAAGCAGAGACCGCAGGAAAGCGGCACTCACACACAACACAGGATCCACTGAATATTATACACCGAGTGTACGAGCACGCGGACACACGATTAACGCACAAAAACAAAACACAACAGAACGCACGTAAACTCCATGGCGCCATCTTTAAAATTAATGTAGTGAATACACACGCCCCTGTAGGCCACACAAACAAACGAAGGAAGGAGAGGAATTTCATAGATTTCAATCAGATTAAATATGAAGAAAGCAACAGCTAATGGTGATTAAGAGGGGACTGAATCACTGTCCGTCACTTGAGTGAATTTGCTCACTTCACGTTATTAGAGGTAAGAAAATAGATACCTACTCCATATGTACAGACACAAAAAAGTTACTGCCATCAAGTGCCTACATGTGTCTGCTAAAGCCTCACATTAGATGTTCCTCATGTTGTACAAGTGAGAACAGTCCAGTCACAGATCAGGCTTTTGAAACAAGCACTTTCTAAATGCACAACAGGTCATTTTGTCCAAATTGTGGGGATGCTTTATCTTCTTTTGTTGAACCTAGGGATGTCACGGTTACCGATATAAACGGTAAACCCCGGTAAAAATGTTGGTAATAATTACCGTCTTGTTTTTGAAAAACTAGATTATCTCGGTGGATTACCGCGCCCGCGGTGAAGGGAAAGTGAGCCTCACCGGCCGTTGTCTCATCTGCTGAAGGCGCTCTCTGTAGCTTACAACCAAAACAAAGCTTTCTTGAAGCTGGAATTATGTTCGAGACAACAGAGCTCAGGACGTCTATCAGCTTCAAACAGGACCAAGTCTGAAGTCTGGGTACATGTTAGAGCCGTATGAACCATCTCGGGCCCTGAGAACTTCAGGGAGGGGTCTCCTGGTGGTTCCCAGAGTCAATAATAAACACGGTGAAGCTGCGTTTCAGTTTCATGCAGCTAAAATCTGGAACAGTCTTCATGAGGATGTGAGACAGGCCTCAACTCTGACAATGTTCAAATCCAGGCTGAAAACAGCTCTTTTTACCCGAGCATATGAAAACTGAAAGTATTTTATCTGCACTCTTGCCTTTTACTGTAATTGATTAATTTTTATGTTGATGTTTTATTGATTTGATCTGTTTTCTTGTATCTTTATGCAACTGTGAAGCACTTTGAATTGCCTTGTGTATGAATTGTGCTCTACAAATAAACTTGCCTTGCCTTGCCTATTTTGGGTATTTTAATAAAGCTGAAGGACAGTTGATAGAAGACAGTTATCCTGTTTGCAGAACGTGCAGGAGAAAAGTGTCTGCTAAAGGCAGCAATACTTCGACCCTCACCACAACTCTATAGCCAGTGCAAGTAACGTTTTAGCAGAAATGCTGATGTGGGGACTTGGGGTTGAGGGAGAAGGTAACGAGTCGCCCTATAGTGCAGCCGCACCAGTGCCACAGCCAGCATATAAGCAGTGTCACGGATACTTCTGGCACAAATGCGTTACAGGGCTGCTGGAGGGCAGATTAAAGTTGGTCGCCAATGCAATAGATTCACTCTCGCCGCATTGTTATGAATTTAATTTACTGTCTGATGGCATTTTCCCAATTCTGCAGAGCGAAAGCAAACTGGAAGGACTCAAACTGAGAACAATATGGCTGATATAGAGGGTTTATCTAGTTACAAATATTCCAACACGGTTCTGGCGCTATAAATAGTACATGTAATACCATCCAAACGATCACCAATTCATAGTTCCGTTACTTGGATGTGAAAAGTTGCACTTTTGATATGGCTTTGTCTGTATTTCTTTTTATTTTAAATATAACAAACACTTATTAACACAAATTTAAAAAAATACCGCGATAATACCGAAAACCGTGATAATTTTGGTCACAGTAAAATGTTCATACCGTGACATCCCTAGTTGGACCTATGTGCCGATTATGAGAATAAATGATTAGCCTTTAGTTTCTAATAACTTTAGACTATAGTTAGCTGCTCTGAAAACAGCTGTCTTCAAGTGCTGCACCAGGCTCTGATCCTCGCCTTGTAATAAACCAAAGTTTGGTTTACTGTATATTCCTGCACAGTTTGCAATAAGAAATGGGTTTTTCCTTCCCATCGACCCACGCCCCAAGTATTAGGGATGAAGGCATTTTCTTTTACATTTTGCCTTAAGTTGCAATTTTATACAGATTATTTATGTGTGCATTAGATACTATCCATCCATCCATCCATCCATTTTCTTCCACTTGCCCGTTGCCGGGGCGTGGGGGCAGTTGTTGGAGCTGCCCAAATCACATTGCACCAGCCCTATGGCTCCTCCTGCAGGTGGTGGGTCCACAGAAGGACGGCCTCATGGTTCTAACCGGGCCTGTTGGTCTCTCATAAGGGGCTTCTGAACCACTCTTTGTCTGACCCGTCACTTAGGACCTGTTTGCCATGGGAGACCCTACCAGGGGCACGAAGCCCCCGACAACAGAGCTCCCAGGATCATTCGGGCACATAAACCCCTCCACCACGTTAAGGTGGCGGTTCCAGGAGGGGGCATTAGATACTATTCTATATGAATTACAATAATTTATTATTCCAAATGAATGGACTACGAGTTAAAAGGACCAGGTCTTAAAACCTTGTTTAGTTAAGTTTATTTATTTGAACAGGGACAATTAAAATATGCATTAACCTCAAAATGGACAGATGCATCGTTGCACCAGGCTGTAGCACTTGTGCTAATTTCCACCTGCAGTCCCTGGGCATGCTGATGTCAACAGACAAAGTCTTAAAAAGAAAATATTAATAATACATTTCCCCTAAACACCATTAAAATGATCACTTCATTCATTCCTAAGCATTCATTTGCAAATACCCTCTCGCATACACACCAATTACAGTACATTGTGGGAACAGGTTTGTTTTGGCCTGGAGTGAAAAGGTGTTAAAATTGACACATGTGGTCAGCTCTTGGCAACATATTCATTCCACTATCTGATGGCCACACTTGAGAAAGCTGAGCTGCCAAATGCTGTCAATATAATATTATGCGACCTGTGCATATCTGTATTCATATCTATTTTATACAGTGACAAGTTTGCAACGTCAAATCGAGCATCTTAAATGTTGGTCATAAATCTCAAGTGTGGCAGGAGTCAGTTAGCAGAGGGCCTGCTCAAGTTTCCACATGTCTAGCTATAGGCCTTTGCACACATGGTAGCATCCTCATTTGTTCACCTAAAAATAAGCCTAGACCACTAGACACATTTTTTCGAAACCCATGCATCTTGGTACCCGATACCGAGACTCAAAGCTCTGTAAATGGTGTTGCTCAGGGATATATAAGAGGGAGTGCAGGCAGTTCTGGCATTCACTCGAGTCCGCCTTGGTTTTCACTCGCCTCAACGCAGCGCAAAAGGTGAGTGAACTGGAGGCCACCACACTTACACAGCTCCAAGGAGAGGGATTGAGACACAAGGAAAAAGCTTTGGACCACAGGGAGCAGACATAGACAACTACAAGGAGCACAAGTTTGATAACTCAAAGGATCAGAGGAACGACTTTTGTGAATCCTAAAAAGCGCTGTTTTACAGCAGATAGGTTTGTCTATTAAGTGGACACATGTGGCATCAGTACTGCGTTTACTGAGCTGCTCTACTTTTCCAAGATCGGAACTCCAGGAAGACAACCTATTGTTAAGCCAATATCTAATGGGGAACTAATACACAAACGAACGAGCCATCTATGTCTATTTAGATCTGGAATAGAATAAGCAGCTGGGACGAGCAAACTGTAAGTGTATTTTTGCATTAGAGTCCTCTTTATAGTCTGAAGATGGATCAGTAGAAAAACCTAATGCCTTTCCTGGAGTGTTTAGGACATTATTTATTTTCTGCCGAAAGAAAGGTTAGGTCAATTCAGTTATTGTGGTATATTTCAGTAATTGACTAATGATTACATCATTGTTTTTTTGACAAATTTACACAAAGATATTTGCATTTTGTGATGTTCATTTTATTTAACTAGAAACTCTTTCTGTTTTCTTACAGATAAAGAAATGGCCTTCGCTGGTGTCCTCGGTGATGCTGATGTCAAAGCCGCCATCGACGGCTGCGCAGGTAAGCAAAACTTCTGCTCCCAAGGAGTCAAGACGCACACTGAGGTCCAGCATAGGCAAAGGCAACCTACATTTTCGGAGACACAAACTGCTCTTCAGCCCTGCTCTTGAAGCTAATCCTAATCCTTGTCTAATCTGAAGACATTACACATTTAGACCCCATTTAGTCTTGTACTGCCAGTTTAGTCCTCCTTTTCACAATAAAGGCACTTAATGATTAATAATGGTTACAACTTTCAGCTCTTTGGATCTAAAAGACTTTAGAACCCTGTCCAAGCACATGACAGCTGATATAGGCATTTTCTAACATCTTATTTTCATCATTTGATACTTATTAGCCGAATCAACTGAGGCTCAAATTCTCACTTTGGGCATGTGTTTCACCAACTGACAGGCTCAGCTCTCACATTACATCAACACTGTAGTGTCGGCTGAAACTTTTCCAGTTGCCCATGTCTGAAATGTGTTGCAGCTGCTGACTCCTTCGACTACAAGAAGTTCTTCAAGGCATGCGGCCTGGCTGGCAAGTCCACTGATGAGGTCAAGAAGGCCTTCGCCATCATTGACCAGGACAACAGTGGCTTCATTGAGGAGGAGGAACTGAAGTAAGTTTTGCACTCTTCCCCTTAGAGCTTAAGGCCAGGAAAGCCCCTCATTGAAACTAATGCAACGGCTCATTAGCATTAGGAATAGCCATGAACCTAGAATCTTTCATCCAACTTTATCACTGCCCTCGTTTTGAAGTCCCCACACACACCTGAACATATGTTTTGCTTCTCTCCAGGCTGTTCCTGCAGAACTTCTCTAAGGGCGCCAGAGCACTCACCGACAAGGAAACCAAGGCCTTTCTGGCTGCTGGTGACAGTGACGGTGATGGCATGATTGGAGTTGATGGTAAGTTTACTTTGAAGATTATCACATCATTAGATTAGCACAGTATCTGGCCCTGATAAATACCTTTCAATTTGATGACAGTGCAGTGTAATTGATGAGAATTATTATTCATCTAATTTGGATTCTTTGTCAAAGAATAGCTTCCATAAAGACACCCAATTGACTTTCCATTTTAACTATACGTTGTCCTTTACTAATATACATTTTATTCTACTTTCTACAGAGTTTGCTGCCCTTGTGAAGGCATAAATTTTCATTGACCAAGAAATACTTCTTCTCATGGAACTTCTAACCCTGCAAGCCACAGTAACCATCAACTGAAAGAATATTTTTTATACCTTATTTATAAGTTGCCTGAAGACTGTTTCTCAACATTCAAACACATATTTACTGCCTATGTAAATACTGCTGTGTTAATGTTATGAAAATTACTTGTGCAAAATATATGTCACCAAAATGCATTTTTGAGGAAGAGTGAAAAACCAGGAATAAATACTCTTTTGCTGCAAAGTGAAACGATCTAAATGTTATACTTTTAAGACTCCGTGGGAACCCTGCAAACATTAACTCATGTATTATTTATTATTATAAATAACCTGTTAGACGAGCAGGTCTTAAAAAACACATACTTCACATTTAAGACCTCAACCCACATTTTCAGCAAATATAAGACTTTTTAAGATATTATTTTTTACAAAAATCAAAATAAAGGCTGCGTCTGAATTCCTCAAATAATAGCACCTATGTTCAGATCCAAGCTCCTATCCCCTTGTAATGTGATAAGGTCAAACCTTAGATCCCTATGCAGTAAGTAACTAGAGCTTCAGCTGCGTTTGCACAATCTGACCGTCCTCACCCAGCGGCGGAAACAACAACGGTGGAAGTGACATCACCAACAGCGGTTTCATAAAAACCATATCACCCATATAGTGTTGGACTACAAACAACACTTCTACTACAACTACTGACTTTAATGACTCAAACATGAACCACAAATAACAATATGAAGCCACACAGAAAATGATAAAACGATGATAAAAAGTTGTTTCAGATTTACTTTCCACAGCTACAACCCTCATCACAGAAAAAAATAACAATAAAAAGATATTCCATCAAATCCTGTCCTTTGGCTCATCATCAGCGAAACAGCCGCATTAACACACAGTGTTAATGGTCCGTTACAGCCTCTGCTATCTTAAATAGTCATTAAAACCGATTTTGCACACTGACATTGCTCAGCGAGGTCCGGTTACCAGGGCCGTCCGCAAGGAGTCTATTTTTGTCGGACGCCTGAGCACTGCCTGATGAAGCTGACAGAAAAAACACGAGCCATACAGGAAGTCGGGTATCTGGAGGAAAGAAGATCCGGAGTATTTCAAAATAAAAGTCTGCTCACAACTTTTCTGGTCTCGTTTATCACCTGTACACTAGCGTAATGTCCAAAATGTAAACATTTATCCATTACTGGTGACACAGGGTCAAAAGTGTATTGAAAAGCATCCACGTCACTGGGTAGTCATTGTACCGGCAAATACGTCCTATATATGGGGCTACTTACCATGTAAACTTGCACCCAGAGCGTAAACCCAAGTGAACCTCTGTTCTCCTGAGTGCCATTTCTGTGCCTGGTGCAGTGTCTGTCACCAGAGCCGGTGGAGCTGGCCACAATGTCAGCCGGAGTCACGGTGAGGGGCAGTTTGGGGAAAATCCGGACAGGATCAGGACCAAACCCGAACCTTAGTAAATGTGAGCCGGGGGTGGGGTGGGGGTGAGGTCTGCTCCTCAGAGCGATGTATACAAATTAGCCATGTGGCTTTAAAATTCTACTAAATGAAAGCAAAAGCACAAACTGCCTTCATTTAGGCCATTTATAACAGTGACATGTGACTGTGCTGTGGTGACTAACATGTATTTTGTCACTTTTATAAAGTTTGGCTTGTGCAGAAATACAGCTGCGGTGAGCTGACACCGAAGCGCTTCATTCAGCCGAATTGTGACATGCCACTTTGTTTTCCCAGTAATAGCGGCGTTGTAACGACCGAAAAGGTAGCGCCGTTAGTAGCGCTGTTATACCCAACACTACATATGAATATACACATGAATATCGGGTGTCATTATCGGGTATTGGTATCGGTTGTCTGGAAATTATTGGTTATCGGTAACGGTTCAAATTTCCATTATCATGCATACCTATTATGTACCAAAAAACAGTATCACTCAGGTAACCAACTATATTCTAAATTTAGGGGGTCTTTTGCTCATGTGGAAAAATGAGTAGCATGTGCTAAAGTGGATCAGCAGCAGTCATTTGCACATGTTTTACTTGCATTCTCTGATTTACATGTTACATTAAGGGCCGTCATACAGGAACACATGCAATTACATATTGTAAATTACCGTATTTTCCGGACTATAAGTCGCACTTTTTTTTATACTTTGGCGGGGGGGTGCGTCTTATACTCTGGGGGACTAATATGTTATTTTTTTAAATTCAAATATATACTTTACAAGCAGCTAGAGGGCACTGCAGCCTAATCGAGCAGCAGAAAGAAAGTTTGGAGTGAGCGAGAGAGCGGAGGTTACTACAATGAAGTAAACAAATCAAGCTAATCACGGGCTAAAAGCTGGATGGCCATAGCTAGAGGAATGAGTTTGCAGATGAGAGCTTGAAAACATGCTGTTGGGAGAGGATTGTCAACCGTGCAGTTACATCTCCGTGCCCAGGTAGTTGCCAAGGCGACTGATTTGGAGTGAGATTGAGAGTTTGGTCTGTTCTTTATGCAATAGTTATCTGAACTGTTTATGTGACGTTTACATACCAGACACCTATTTAGTTAATTGTTTATTCTTCATGTAACCATCAATGTGTTACGTTAGCATACCATACACCAGGGGTGTCAAACGTACGGCCCGCGGGCCAGAACCGGCCCGCCAGTGGGTTCAGTCCGGCCCACGGGATAAAAATGCATTTTTAAAAAATATATATATTTTTTTTTTTTTGTTGTTTTTTTTTTTAAGGGGCGCCTTGTAACGGCTGCCCTGTGGCGTTTAGTGCATGTGCGCAAACGCACCGAGTAAAATTCCTAGTTGTGAACCTGTTCATAACAATGGCAATAAAAACCTATTCTGATTCTGATTCTATTAAAGCAGATTAAACTTAATTTTCTTTAAAATTTGCAGTTCTTATATTGTCCGCTAGGGGCGCTGTGTTTGAGTCAGTTCTATCGCTTTACCTGCTTTTTCTGTTGACTCTGGCACCCTCTTCAGTGAAATGTCTTTGTCAAAAAAGAGAAAAGTGGACACAGAGTGCTGGATTTTTCAAGAAAAATTGACCTCTTCCTATATGTATACAGTGATCCTTGTTGATTGTTTTTACATTATTTTACCGATTGATATAATTGATAAATGTTGACATCTCTTTTGCAAGAAAAAAATAAGACTTGAAAAGAGGACCATTCACTCTAATGAATACTATGTAGCACTTTGAGAAACGTGTAAAGTGTAAGCTGTTGTTATTATTATTCATTTATTGGAAAAAAAAATTATTTTCCTGTTTACATTATATGTGGCCCGCGACCCGCCGTGGAAGCTGAATTTCGGCCCACGACCCAAAATGAGTTCGACACCCCTGCCGTAACACCTATTCAGCCCGTTTTTTCTTCATTAGGCCATGTTTGACTAGTTCGTCTCCGGAGCAACGTATAGTCTGGAAAATACGGTAGTTGTAACATGGCCACAAATAGTTAGATGCCATTTTTCAGCTTGCACCCGCTATTTGTATGTCCCACTCACGGTGTAGAAGCCTAGATTCCTGAGCAGAGTCTTCATGAGAATCTCGGCCAGGTGCGTGTCGGGGTGGGAGCCTGGGCTGCTGTAGGCGGGGTCAGGTGACGGAGCGAACCCGGAGGCAGACAGCAGCTCAGGGCCGTCCGCCGGACAGCTGTACCCCAGGAGGGACGCCACGTGGGTGTGGTCCTGCAGACTGGTCAGGATGATGTCCAGCTGCATCCTCTGGAGAAGACGAGACAAATAGGTTTATGATTTAAGTCTGTACGATCTATACGTGCCCCCAGACAGTCAAAGCAAGTGTGAGTTTGGTTAATAATGATGCCCAGTGGTGTTACCTGTCCTTTGCTGAGGCTCTCCCATCGGTCCGGGCCCTGAGGCAGTAAAGTGTGAAGGAGCTCCATTCTCTCTCTGAGCGGAGGCAGCAGCATCGTGGCTCCCACTGACAGAGTCTCTATCACCGCCTGAAGCAGAAGAAGGCCATAAACAGAACTGATACACAAAAAGAAAACTACAAGAATGGAAGAGATATAAATAAATTACATATAATTACACCAATTAACAAATAAACACGCTTGTTAAATAGTCTTTTTTTTTTTTTTTTAAATGGCCTCATTATTAAATACATAAATAAATTAGGTCTAATTTGCGCAATTTTTCAAATTTTGAATAGATGTTAGTGAAAGGAAAGTGGTCGGGAGTGCTGCACTGGGTCCAAGAAATGTTCTTTAAAATGAAAAACAAAATGAGAACTTTCCCTTAAATTATCATCATTTAAGGTTCTTTACTCACTTTAATAGATGCTGTTTCAGTCATTTTCTTTGGACATTACATTATCTGTTTGCTTCAGTGTTTGGAGATATCCTGGAAGGCAACTTCTGTTGTGACATTGGGCGACACAAAAACCATTTCTGGGATTTTGCCTCTGTGTCTCTGCAGGATGGTTAAAAGCCTGTGTTTTCCTCCTGCAACCTCGGTGTGTGTTCTCTCATACAAAAATAAAGGAGGCGGCTCTTTTTCCGCACGTCAAGGCGTTTCGATGTGCGTTGGGGCGAGCAAAGCCCCAAAAAGTGAGCTTTCATCATTTTAAAAGTTACTCATCTACCGTTCCTCAGCCGAGAGCAGCGTTGATTAGAAGTCCCGTCTCACTTTTGCATTTACTGCTAGAGACGCCTCTAGTGCCTGTCGGCGGCTCTATATTGGCTGCACCGTCATATCGGCCGCAGGGTTCAAAGCGTGGGAAAAAAGTATCGACATATAGGCCGGAAATTACGGTAATCAATCAGATCTGTCTTCACACGGCTCTATCCAGTACCTCAAAAAAGTCAAAGGGCAATTTTCTTTTTCCTAGTTGTGGAATCAAATTGAGTTTGCAATGTCCTAAAGGAGGACAAAACCAAGATATTTGTGGGAAGAATACTGTACATCTAAAGCATTTGAATTCAGTGGGTCTCTCTTTACATCTCTTTTACTCTCCATCATTTGGAGATCAAAAGATACTCATCACTTTACTGTTACTTATGAGAAAATGATGCATCTACTGTATCACTTAAATATGTATATTATAGAAGTGCAGAACGACACTTTTACATACTGAACATACATTGATTTTTGTTCACTTTTATTATAAACATTATTTTTCTTTTGTTTACTATTTCACTTAAGAAGCTTTTCCAGCGCATCTGCAATCACCAACAGTCTCTGTTACCTCCTGAATCTCATCCGGCACAGAGGAGTCCATGAGTCTAAACAGCAGGTTCCTGAGGGGCCTGGCCTGTCGCCCCAGGATACTGGTCGCCACGCCCCCCGCCAGTGCCAGGGCCAGGTGATTGGACAAGAGGCGCAGGCACAGTTTCAGGAAGTTATGATGCTCCCTGGTGCAGAAGAAAGATGGATATTCACGCACAGAGCCGTCTTAATGAGTGTGTACAGCAGTAGTTTACGGACCTGGATGAGGGGAAGGGCAGAGGCGGCACTTCGCTGTTGATGCCTTCACAGTAATGTTCCAGGAAGGAGCGCAGATGGGAGAACGTGCTCTCCTCCAAGTCCACACAGTACGGCCGGTGCCAAGCCACAACTTGCCTGTGAAAGAAAGCGACACGGACTTAAGGAATTGGTTTCAACACTTCATGAGAAGGGATTGTTAAAATACTGCGGCAAAAAACATGTGATATTATATTCAATATCACATTAAAATCGACTTTTTAGATCTTTTAATCATATACAATATAGTTCTCTCAATAACATGTTTTTACGGCCACTAGCACATGTTTGAGTAATCTTTGAATTTTCCCACAGTGGCTACTCTTCCTCCTCCTGGGGTTTTACGTTTCCACCTCACCTCTCGCCCTTAAGCTAAGCTTAAAGGGGCTCTGTGGAGTTTGACAGTTTTGTACTCGCAATTGCCCCCTCAGGCCAAACGCGTAACTGCAGCTTCGATGATAAGCTCATGCATGGGGCGATCAGGCTTTACGAGCACCAGAAATAACAGTCCAGTCCTGGTCAATTTACAGATTTGCAGGCGTGACTTCAACTGAGGTAAGAAACGTTACTGTTTTGTAAGATATTTAGACCAAATCAATTTGAGTGAATATTTTCCAAGATGCGACACTTGAGCAAATGCAGCAAAGTGAATTGAGGGAAGAAGCCAAATAATACAGATAAAACGAATAATTAACGTTTGAAGGAGAACAAAAAAATACTCTTATACTTATGCATAAATGTAGGCCTAATTGAAATAATAAAATATTTCCACTGGTAGAAATGCTACTAGGAAAAGCCAAAATCGTGTCTTCAATTTCCTGGGCCCAAACTTAGCGTAGCTAACTCGTAAACTATATTGTAAACGGCACATGTCCACGTTGTGTAGTCGTTTCACTACTTATAAATCCGTGAACAGTCAGCTTTTCTTGGCCACAAAATAAGCCTAACATTAGCAGCATAATTTTTTCCATTGTAAACACAGCACCACCACCGTTACTACTCAAATGTTTTGTAGGTTCAGCACAATTACTGTTATTACTGACACTACTCGTCTGCTACTAATACTACACAACTTCTCTGTAGGTATGAAACTATTAGATCAACTATTTTGGTAACTTCCAAATATGATTATTTTATGGCTTGTTTCAGTGAAGTTGGTACAACATGCACGGACAGTCGGACACCGTTGGTTTGAAGCATCAACACTTTTCCCCCACGTATTTAGTCATAATATCTTACCTTTCAAGCAAAAATAAGCTGTGGGTCTTTTGAGAGATTCTCTCAACATTTTCCGATGTTTACTCTGGTTCTTTGCCTACGCCGATCAGACTCGACAGACAGCGTCAGTATAGAGGAGATACAGCTAACGCTACAGCTGAGCGTGAACGCGCATGACGTCATTGCGCATTACGCTGTTTGCTTGTTCGCCCCGAGGCGAACTCTCTATTCAAGTGACTTTACAGGCATAATAGAGGCAATCGCGGAGAAAAGGCCAGGGCTCATTCTACTCACCAGGGCATTGCTGGAGCATGTATGAGGAAGACATTTTTAATTTGTATACATTTATTTGTGGTTAAACTTAACCCTTTTATTGTTGAGTAAAAAAAAACACTCCTCTCTCTTTATACTGAAACAGCTGTGCAGCAAACACAACGAATAAAAACAAGCATCTGCGATAATCATGTCTAAAACCGGACTATGTTCCATTTTAGCCTCGTTTTGGTGCCAATTTAGTTTTTCATTTTAATTTTTGTTTTAAGACCATTTCATGAGAGAAAAAAAGAAACATTTTGCTTACAATTTGTGTTTAAATGCAACTCTTTTTAAATGGTTTTGTAAAATTAAAGTCATACTCAAGACAGTTCTCAAATGTTGTACTTATTTTTTTCTTTTTTTTTTTAATCATGTATCCCCATCTCTAATTCCATCTTTTAGTTTGAGAATCTAAATAACACTCGTACCTGTCCCGGGGCAGAGCGGTCCAGGCCAGGCTGTGGGACGTCCCGGCTGAGATCTGCTGAACGGCCACGCCGTCCAGACCCACCACCTTCTTGGGTTTGGTGATGGGCCCCGTGGAGTTCCCCTGTCCGCACTGCCCCATGGAGTTGTTGCCCCACGCGTACACTTCATTATCTGAAGAAGTAAACAGACACGGCCTTAATGTGGATACAGATTATCAAACAGACGCTGACAATCTGTAAAATGTGTCCTTTCAAATTCAATTAGACCAATCATCAAAATGGAACTGTAGTAACATTAGGAATGACGCTGTAAAACTAGCAGAAACACAAGTAATATCATATGATATTCAAAACCTTTGACTACTTAAAGACTTGTTGCTGGAAATATTTTCTAACACCAATTATTTTTTCCTGGGAGCAGGAAGTTAAATTAAATTCTTGACAGCAGGAAAGTGACAAACAAGACAAATAAGAGAGCCAGGTATGTGACAATGCAGTCAAGAATTACAAGACACTGTAAAGGAAAAGATAATAAAAGTCATTTATTCTAACATGGACAAAGATGCCATTGTTTGTCATGACAAATTGCCCTGATGAAGATGTCAAGACAAATGTGGACTGGCACCTTTGGGACTTTTTTAATGCCATTTCAATGCCCAAATACTACATTTTGAATGTCACAAATGCTAAAATGCTAGATAAAGATAGATTAAATGGATATGAATTGTATTTTCTGTGATTACAGTGCTTCTCGAAAGTACTAATACACCTTGAACTTTTGCACATTCTGTCATGTTTACAACCATAAACATAAATAATTTATTTAGAATTTTTTACTGAAAGTTCACACACAAGTAACAGACAACTGTGAAGTGAAAGCAAAATGATACATGATTCTGTTATTTTACAAAAAATAGAAAAGTCAAAAGTGGGGCGTGCATAAGTATTCATACAGCATGACTTAATACTTTGTGGAACCCCCTTTTTCTTCAATACCAGCAGCAAGTCTTCTGGGGTTTGACTCTACAAGATTTGCACATCTAGAGACTGACATTTTAGCCCATTCCTCTTTACAAAACAACTCAAGCTCTGTCAAATTAGAAGGAGAGTGTTTGTGAACAGCAGTTTTCAGGTCTTTCCACAGATTTTCAATAGGATTTAGGTCAGGTCTTTGACTGGGCCATTCTAACACATTAATATGGTTTAATATTTTAAACCATTCCATTGTAGATTTAGCTTTGTGTTTAGGGGCATTGTCCTGCTGGAAGGTGAATCTCTGCCCCAGCACGTTTTCAAGTTTTTGATTAACCGTTAACCGAGGCCCTTAGCGGTTAATACTCGGTTAACCATTAGTGTGCGCACTAACCTAAATTTAGATTTAATGGCAGTTGAAATCCAATGTATTGATTTTTATTGGCATCTAAGGCCTTAATTTTGGCACAATTCCTTTAATCATTTTTTCCTTTTTTTTTCTACAGAAACGCTATTTTATGACCTTGTAACATGTCACTTTGTGCCCAAAGTTCTAAATGTGTCCCTCTGCCAATTCAACAAGAGCCGCTAAAAATTTGTCTCACATTGCCAGAGATAGTTCTTTCCACTGCAAGTTTATTCATTGCACAACTAAAACCTCAAAAACGAATATTGTATTGTGAGAAAGAGTTAATATGGTTTCAAGCTAAAATGAAGTTGTGGGGAACAGTTTAAACCTCTCTTTAATGAACCCAGTACAATATATGACTGCACTGACGCCGCTCTGTGGCTGTATACATCTCAACATCTCTATGGAAAAGGTTTGGACATACCTGCACTAGATAAACTCGGACACAGAAAAAAGAAAGCTCAACAGATGATGAGGTAGGGTATAAACACCCTGATTATCTTTGTAGTTAAAGATGTTTTTTAATGAAATTGAACAATTTACAAGTTAAACCATTTTAGGTCAGTGACAAAAAATGGGATCCATTTGACGTCTTTTTATCTAAAACAAATTTGCTCTGTGTTCCACTGTTGCTTCACGCAGGTTGCAACACAATGATTGGACCCACATTTTCAGAGACCGTCAGCAAATTCAGAACGACTGCAAAAGCTGATAACGCATGTGCGAGCTTTATTCCAGTGAGGCGCTACATTTCGACAAAATTTCAGGTCTAGGTTAACTCAAGCTTCTAAAGGTAGCTACGACTAGACACTTGTGCAGGAAAGAAAATGGAGCCGTGTCAAGCTTTTATATGCCCCTGGACATACTATCATTATTGTTGGAAGGCTAGGGGTAGGAAAGTGTTGCTCGTACGTACCGTGTGAGAGTGCGAGGCAGTGGCTGTCCCCTATAGAGATATCCACCACTCGCGTCGTGGCCAGCTCCTCGATCAGTTTAGGCCTCAGAGCCGTGGCTTCGGATGAGCCACAGCCCAGACACGCCCCGCAGCCCCACGCGTACACCTGCAACACACAGGCAAAAGGTCACATCAGAAGATCACAGACTTCAAAGGCAGCGGAACCGTAGAGAGTAACGCTTTGCTCGGTTTCAGTGAAGCTGTAGTAAAGTAGTTACCCTAATTAGAAAAAAACTGTTGTTTTATCTGTCTATTGTGTCCAGTGTTCTTTTTTATATTGTTGTTTTGTTGTGGGGGCAGCGCAAGGAAAAGGGAAACTCAGAGGATGAACCGGCTCCAGTGTTTCCCACAGGTTTGAAGGCAATGTGTGGAACGGTTCGGAGGCGTTTAGTGTATTTCACCAGCCGTCTTCTCTACACCAAATAGACACAGCTTCCACGCTTCCAGCTATGATCGCTGATGGAGACACGCGGTGTGCACGAAGGGGAGGGCCTGTGTGTGTGGGCTGTGAGAGAGACGCGTGAGTGAGAGTTACGGAGGAATAGCTTTTAGGGCCACCGCATTTTAAACCCCCCTTCCCGCAGTCAAATTGACCGCTGCGGCGGTTCTATACGATCCGTGTTTTAAATTAGGAAGGCGGGTTCGGTGGTTGGACTGGGCCTGGACTCAGTAAAGAGGGTGGTGGAGGAGAGGACGCTCTCCAAGATCAGGGCAATCCTGTCCAATCAGAGCCACCCCTTTAACTCGGTCTTCTCCCGCCAGAGAAGCACCGTGAGTTCCAGACTCCCCTCTCCGAGATGCTCCAAGGACAGATTCAAGAATTTTTATGTCCCTCCTGCCATCAGGCTTCATAACAGAGCCACTTCAGGGAGGAGCAGAGGAGGAGAGGGAAATGTCTTGAACATTGTCTTGCAGTGCCTTAACTTCTCTTGCTTGTGTTCAGTGCCTCGCGAAAGTACTAATAGAACCTTGAACTTATGCACATTTTGTCATGTTTACAACCATAAACTTAAAGATTGTATTTATTTAATTAATTTTTTACTGAAAGTTTACACACAAGTAACAGACAACTGTGAAGTGAAAGCAAAATGATACATGATTCTGTTATTTTACAAAAAAAATAGAAAAGTGGGCGTGCATAAGTATTCATATAGCATTTTCGTAGTGCATTAAATTGCCTTTATAACATTCCTAATGACAGAAAGTTCACACCTTGCCCTAACCATTAAATATAGGCCACCTGTGTGTAATCTACTCTCAGTATAATTACAGCTGTTCTGTGAGGGCCTCAGAGCTATGGTCAGAGTGTATCGGTCACTAAGCAACATCATGAAGGCCAAGGAGCTCACCAGAGAGGTCAGGGATAAAGTTGTGGAGAAGTTTAGCTTACAGTCTATATGCCAGTGTAATACCTAATTTGAAAGCCAAGACCTTCTAGTTTCTAAAAATATGTGTGAGATCTGTGTGAGTGAAACACAACTTACGTTACATTTTCCGTTCTTAACCCCAATTATATCCCGATTAGTGTTAACTAACCCTAACCCTAGCCCCGTGATCAGGGGAGACGGCAGTTAAGGGGTTAAAGCAGCGTTAAGTTATACAAAGATTTCTCAAGATTTGAACATCTCACGGTTCAATCCATCATTCGGAAATGGAAATGGAAAGAGTATAGCTAAGATCAGAGGAATAGTGTCAAAACCAGACTTAGAGACACTCATCCATGCATTTGTCTCCAGCAGGTTAGACGACTGTAACGGCTGCTCACTGGCCTTTCTAAACGAGCTGTTAGAGCTGCAGAACATCCAGAACGCTGCTGCTCGAGTCCTGACAAGAACCAGGAAATACGACCATATTAGTCCAGTGCTCCGGTCCCTGCACTGGCTTCCTGTCACTCAGAGAATAGAATTTAAAACAGCTCTGCTTGTGTACAAGTCTTTTCATGGTTTAGCGCCAAAGTACATCTCTGACATGTTAGAGCCGTATGAACCATCTCGGGCCCTGAGAACTTCAGGGAGGGGTCTCCTGGTGGTTCCCAGAGTCAATAAAAAACACGGTGAAGCTGCGTTTCAGTTTCATGCAGCTAAAATCTGGAACAGTCTTCATGAGGATGTGAGACAGGCCTCAACTCTGACAATGTTCAAATCTAGGCTGAAAACAGCTC
Source organism: Proterorhinus semilunaris (assembly GCA_021464625.1). Taxonomy (NCBI): domain Eukaryota; kingdom Metazoa; phylum Chordata; class Actinopteri; order Gobiiformes; family Gobiidae; genus Proterorhinus; species Proterorhinus semilunaris. The sequence goes on from CM038346.1 coordinate 35,506,904, forward strand.
TTTTTACCCGAGCATATGAAAACTGAAAGTATTTTATCTGCACTCTTGCCTTTTACTGTCATTGATAAATTTTTATGTTGTTTTAATAACTGATTTTGTCGGAAAGTCTTGTACATTTCCTGTAGTTTTATTCTGAAAAGCCTAGTAGTGATGTAATTTCCTTTCTGAGCGCATCCCATCTTCATTCCCGACTTTACATTTGATGGGATGGTGGCTCCTCGTGTGCGTAACTAAATGAACGTAAGTTTTGTAAGGTTTAAGCTATAAATACGGTCATTAGACTTGTTTAAGTATTGTTTGCTTTCACCTGTCTACCTGTTCAGTGTCTTATGTGCATGTTTTTGATACTTTAGTGCGTATTCCTTTAGTTAATAGTATCACGTGACTAGGTTATAAGCTGTGTTAGACTGTAGATTGTTTCATATATATTATACCGGCCTTAAGCTTTATTCTGGGGGCCATCTTTTAGTTATACCTTGTATTCCTACCGCTAGATCGTGTTCAGCCTCTGTGCCGCCGCCCGACGCACCTAAGTGTAGTTCTGCACTCCCAGGCCATGCGCCTCTCACGCGTATGGCGCATGGGGTGCAGTTGCGCTCGCTTCCGCTAGAGGGAGGCAGAGACCGCTGAATATATTCCGAATCCCTACTTCGCTCCATTAACCCTTTGTATGCTTGTACATTAGTAGTTATAGTGCTGTTTAGGTTATTTGACTAAATTAATATATTTTTAGTATCCTAATTAGATGGTTAGCATTGTTTTGATTATTATATACTTTTGTACATTGTGATTAATATTATCTCATTCTTTGTTTCCTTTTGTAGACCACACACACACCCATACAAATATACGTACCAATATTTGTACCCACACCATCATCCCTGCCTGTACCCAACTCCAATAATAAAGTTTACTGGAATAACTTCTCCGTGCCCTTCTCTCTGACCGGAGCCCTGTCGAAGGAAACTGTCAGACCACTACTATCCCCCTCAGAGTGTCCCACTCTATCACAGATTTTTTATCTGTTTTCTTGTAATTTTATGCAACTGTGAAAGCACTTTGAATTGCCTTGTGTATGAATTGTGCTCGACAAATAAACTTGCCTTGCCTGGCACCACTGCGAACTTACCAAGACACGGGAGTCCACGCTCTCCTTCTAATTTGACAGAGCTTGAGTTGTTTTGTACAGAGGAATGGGCTAAAATGTCAGTCCCTAGATGTGCAAACCTGTAGAGTCATATCCCAAAAGACTTGCTGCTGTTATTGCAGCAAAAGGGGGTTCCACAAAGTATTAATTCATGCTGTATGAATACTTGTGCACGCCCCACTTTTCACGTTTCTATTTTTTTTTAAATAACAGAATCATGTATTATTTTGCTTTCACTTCACAGTTGTCCGTTACTCGTGTGTGAACCTTTAGTAAAACAATTCAAAATAAAATATTTATGTTTATGGTTGTAAACATGACAAAATGTGCAAAAGGTCAAGGTGTATTAGTACTTTCGCAAGGCACTGTATTTATTGCTTTTTTTACTTCTTAATTCTGTAGATCCTGCTCTGTTTGTGTGAATGTGAGCAAGAGACTAATGTACAATGTCCTTCAGGATCAATAAAGTATCCATCTATCTAGAAACTGGTCACAAACCTTTCAAATATTCATGCAGAAGAACTTTCCACTCCACTACATTTCTATAAAGGCTTCAAAGTATAATTTATATAGCCTGCATTACTTAATATCAATCATGTTTATTAAGTTACAAATGACTTTGGTATGGGTGATACAAGAAATGTAGTGCCGCATGATATTCTGCGTTTTGGATGCTGGATGTGTTTTTATGTGTCTTAAAGGTGATACCAAAGACACATTTCCACCTTGATGGACAATAAAGTTTTAAAATTTGTAAAATCTGTAACAAATAAAAACAAAATAAAATGTCTGTACCGATACACTTTTTTTTTTTTTTGACTAATTCTAGACTAAAACTAAATGACATATTTTCGTCAGACTATAACTAAATTAAAGGAACAGGCCACCGTTTTTCCATACTGAGATATGTTCTTACCTGAGCTTAGATGACCTGTCTGGTCTTTGTGCGTACGGTCAGTCACACAAAACAACCAAAGATGATGTTGGCATTTGGCCTCTCCCAGCATATTCCTAAAGCTCCAAACGGGGGTGAAGTTGGAAGCTACCACGCTCTTCCATGAGCACAAAGACCAGACAGGTACGCGTCAACTCGTCTAAGCTTAGATAAGAACATATCACAGTATGGAAAAACTGTGGTCTGCTCTTTTAACACATGTTGTCAAATTAATATTATTAAAATTTCAAAGACAGTATTTCCATATCTGTAACGAAATCCCAACGTTACCTCCCTGAATTTCTTAATCCAGCTTCCCAGGACTTTGCTCAGAATCTGACCTTCAATCACTGAGCCACAACAGGAATGAGAGCGTACCTGTCCCGTGGAGGTGAGGGCAAGAGACGACTGGCTGCCCGCGCAGACCTTCCTTATGAACATTCCCTGCAAAGCTTCCACTAGTTTAGGCTTGTACACCCGGTTTGTGTCGCCATGACCTAGTTTTCCTACGGAGAAAACAAACAGTGGTCAGTAGAAGCTTAAAGGAATATTTTAGGATTTTTGACATAGGTCCTCATTTCCTAGTTATCCAGAGTGTTCTTGATTTCTGGAGATTATCATTTTTTAAATTGATGCAGTTCTTATATTTGAAGAGTTTCGTGGCGCTAAGCTAGCACAAGGCTAGCACATTTCTACAGTAACAGTTAGCCTGCATTAAAAACAGTCTGACCCACTCCACAGTGCACCTGAGGCAAATCACTTATAACGCCAGACTAACGATATAAATGTCTGTGTCGATAGAATATTTTTAACCATTTGCATTAAATGCTGGGTTTACACATAAGCAGGATGAACATATCACATAAATTATATAGGACTTTTTATTGTGCCTCGGCATTGATTTAGCATTAGAAATTATGTTTCTGTAAAGGATAAGACACTGGCTCTAAAACACATAGGGCCAGCGTTGGTGAGGAGTTTGCCGGGAGCTCCCCCGGAAGGCTGCAGTCGGAATAAATTAGTAAAAATAAATTTCCACTTTGATCAAACAACGTGATTAGCAACATCATGGCGCCGGAGCGAACAGAGTGCAAAACTGCTAAGAACAGCCCCAAAGTTTGGATTATGGGCTTTAAAAATGAGGAGGACAGTTTTGTGTTTTTCCTATGATGCTATATGTCCCAGAAAGTGCGGATTGAAGTGATTCAAGTAGTTAGTAAGAGTTCTTTATTAACTGAATGGGACAAGCATTTTATTTTGTTTTCCATTCTATATCTATGATGAGTATTTGTGTAATGTTGGTGTGTGTTTGTGGGTTTTACGCACCATTGTCTCCTCCTCCGAAGGACCAGACCGTGCGCCCGTCTTTAGACAGAGCGATGGTGTGGGAACTCCCACACGACACTTCTCCGACGTTACTGATGTCTTTGACCAGAGTGGGGATGTTGCGGCTGTTGCTGTCTCCGTGACCTAAAAAACAGCATTTTTAAAGCAAACAAAGGGTTTTGCACTGCGGTCAGACTGCAAAGTAACTAGGGATGGGACGGTATGAGATTTCCACGGTATGATAACCTTGACAAAAAATACCGCGATATCACGGTAAAAAACAGGGTTTGCATTTAACAAACAGGGTTTATTTATGGTACATTTGAAATTGGTTATGTCTTTACATTCTGCTAAGGATCAATAAAGTGTACTATTTTGACTAATTATCCAAAATAACACTTTGAACTAATGGATATTTTTACCTTAATCAGTTTACTCACAGACGGAGCACGTTCGCTGATGCTAATCACTGTTTGTTTGATGTCTGACCAAAAACTTCCAAAGGCAGGCTAGCCATATCATATCATAAAAATAATCCTAATAGTATACAAAAAGTGTCGCATCAAGTGGTCAACAAACTTAAGTGCTTGTCTAATAATTGACCGACTAGCAAACTGCATCAAGTAAAGGTTCCCGTCTATGTCTAACCCTTATCCTGCAGTGACGCCTAGAGGGTAAAGAATAATCATGTTATCTGCCTGTGCGATGCATCAGATTATTGTTTGGGGAGACTTTAGTGGAGTAGTGCGTAGGTTTGTTTACATCTGAAAAGTAACGCGTAAAACAGTGTTGTCTAGCGCGTGTCTGATGAACGATGGACTGGATGATGAACAATCCAAACCACAAAGCTAACAGGTTAGCGTAACGCGAGCTACAGAGCTAAAGCGCTAAACAGCTGCTTCTCAGCTGCTTCTCAGCTGCACTTGGCATCTTTTAACGCGACAGATTCAAACAAAGCTTCCTTTCAGCGGCAGCGTTCATGTTCACGGAGGACAGTGACTTTTTACTCTGCTGCTACGGGCCGTGTTCAACAGGCTGACGGCTGGGAGAGAGAGACTGCGCTGCGGGGTCAGGTGAGGAGCAGCGGAGCAGAAGGGGAGAGCGGAGGTCAACTTTGTTTTTGAAAAGAATATATAAAACAAGCATTTTTAATACCATCAGACAGGGAATCCTCAGTAGTGATACCGTAGCATTTTAATACCACGGTATACCTTGAAACTGGTTGTCATCCCATCCCTAAAAGTAACTCGTGTACAATAACGTCTATGCAAAACTGCCGGTGCTGTAGGAGGCGCTGCAGCCCCCCACCCCCACACACACACACACATAGGGCTGTCACGATAATTACTATATCGACTTATCGTTTGATAAAAAACAGATAAACGATAAATTTTGGGCTCAATACTTATCGTCTGTACATTTATTAGCATTCCCCCTTTCTTTTTTTTTTATAATTCAAATTTTTTTATTTGATTTTTACAACTTTAAACACTCGAACTACAGTAGTCGTAGCTTCCGACCTTACATACTTTGTGGGCCAATAACATATTTAAAAAAAAAAAAAAAAAAGCCTGTACATCAGACATACAAAAAAAAGAAAAAATTCTGAAAAGAAAACCAAAATACAGAAAACACTTTGTATTTATAATTAGCCTGACTCAACAATCTTCCCCCAGGATTCATTAAAAGTATCCAGATCATCATTTATTCTAGACAACATTTTTTCATATGAAACTATTTTAAATATATTCTCTTTCCACCTTTTGAGTTCCGGAGGAGAAGGGTCCTTCCACACACTCAAAATTAACCGTGCAGCTGTAATGACCCCTACTTTAACAACAATATACTCGTATTTATTTACTCCCTGGATCACTGACTTATCTCCCAGCAAACATAACCTAGGTGACTTTGGTATGGTCATGCCAATCCATGTACCAATATGATCTAATACTTGCACCCAAAAAGGGTAGATTTTATTGCATTCCCAGATAGCATGCATAAACGTTCCAGTGGCTGCTTGACATTTCCAGCAAGTACCATTTACCATAATTCCCATTCTTTGAAGTCTAGAGGGGGTTAGATACCACCTATGTATTAATTTATACTGAATAAATTTCCCTCTGGCCTCCTTAACAAATTTACAAGAATTTAATAATATTGTATCCCATTCCTCCTTACTTATGGTACAACCCAAATCGTTTTGCCAAATAGTTCTTAGACTCTCACATATGCCCTTTCTTAAATTATTCAGCGATTTGTATAATACTGCTGCCCTATGCCCACCAATGGACATTTTACAGAAGTCCACCACTGTATTTGCTTCCTGTGTAAAATTGCCTTTGGTAATGCAGTTCCTCAATTGCAAATACCTCCAAAAATTACCCCTTCTTTCCAAACTGTAGTTTAGTATCAAGTCATCAAAAGACATAAGCACCCCATCCTTATAAAGATCCCTAATTAGGTGTATTCCTTTGTCAATCCACTCCTTCCAATAAAGCGTTTTTTTCCCAATCCGTACCGCTGAGTTATGCCACAGTGATGCATAGGACTGTCTCAAATGTGACGCTCCACACCATTTATGCAATTCTCTCCATACATGTTTTGAGAAATTAAGTACTGGGTTGTCCCGAAGTTCCGGTTTCCCTGTGATTGACTCTTGGGTTAAAAACTCCAGAGGTGTAAAGGGATCCACCAATTCCTGCTCGATCTTGATCCAACTTAAATCAGGTTGAGACTTAGTCCAGTGTTTAACAAGTTGTGACATTTCAAATGCAAAGTTGTACAGTCTCACATTCGGAAGAGCCATTCCTCCAATGTCTCTTGAGGCCCACATTTTCTTTATATTTACCCTGGGTCTTTTCTTGTCCCACAAAAACTCTTTTACCATTTTTTCAAATTGAACAAATATATCGGATGAGATTTTTACCGGTAACATCATGGAGACATAATTAAACTGTGGAGTTACTACCATTTTGATTACGTTAATTTTTCCCCACACTGAAAGTTTTAATTTTCCCCACTTTTCCAAGTTTGTTTTTATTTTCTGTAGTAGAGGGGTCATATTTGACAGCATTATTTCATCCAGATTTGGACTCAGAAGAATTCCTAAATATTTCATGCCTGAGGATAACCATTTAAAATTAAAAGCTGTGACATGTCTAGAATGGCATGATGCCGACAGAGGCATACTCTCAGATTTATTCCAATTTATCTTATAGCCCGAAATCCTAGAATATGATTCAACACATGTGAGTAATTCTGGTAGAGACCGTTCAGGATCGACCAACACCGCTAAGATGTCATCAGCATATAGAAACAACTTATGCTCACTGCCCCCTGCATCTACCCCTTTTATGCTTTTATTTGAACGAATCTTTAGAGCCAGCGGTTCTAAGAAAATAGTAAAGAGCAACGGGGATAGGCTACATCCCTGTCTCATGCCTCTGGAGAGGTCAAAGAAGTTAGACAGCAACCCATTAGTCAATACTGCAGCCCGCGGACTGGAATATATAGTCGACACCCAGTTACAAAATCCCGGCCCAAACCCAAATTTTGAAAGAACAATCATAAGAAAATCCCATTCAACACGGTCGAAAGCCTTCTCCGCATCCAGGGAGAAGGCCGCGACCGGGTCCAGACTAGATGCACTTTTATGCATAATATGAACGAGTCTCCTCATGTTATCACCCGAGCATCTATTTTTGATAAAACCAACCTGATCAGCATTAATAATAGTAGGCAGTACGTTTTCCAAACGAGAGGCCAGAATCTTCGTTAGGATTTTACAGTCTACCCCCAAGAGACTCACAGGTCGGTAGTTTGCTGGATCGGAAACATCTCGATCTTTTTTGGGGATTAAAGATATCAATGCCTCATTGAATGAACTTGGCAGAGAGCCCAATTCCAATGCTTCTGTATAGACTTTGTGCAGAATTGGAGTCAGAATATCAATATATTTCTTGTAATATTCAATTGGAAAGCCATCGAGGCCCGGTGACTTCCCATTTTTCATTGATGTGATGGCTGCTCTTATCTCCTCCTCTGTAATGGGGGCATCCAATTTATCTTTATGTTCATTAGTGAGGGTTTGAAACTCTAAACCTGAGAAAAAAATTCCAACCTCTTCTTCACTAATTGTGCCTGCTGACTTGTATAGATTTTCATAAAATGATTTAAAAATCAAATTTATTTCTTTTGATGAAGTTATCGTTTGGTCATCTTTTTTAATCATTGTTATATTGTTCAGATTATCTTGCTGTTTCAATTGTCTGGCTAATATTCTACCGTTCTTTTCCCCTCCCTCATAGAACTTAGTTTTGAGTCTAAATAATGCATATTCCGCTTTCTTATTATAAATATCGTGTAACTGGTATTTCATTCTGCAAATAGTGTGGTATTTATCATCAGAAAATTGTCTTGCCAATTCCTTCTCCAGTTCATGTATTTCCTTATCTAATTTCTTCACTTTTTCTAAATGATCTCTCTTGATTTTTGTAGCATATGCAATTATTTTACCTCTTATATATGCTTTAGAAGCTTCCCACACAGTTGCAACTTTGTCTGTGGATCCCATATTAATATCAAAGAACATTTTCAGATCTTCTGATAACTCTTCACAAAATAATGTATTCTGTAAGAGCATCGTATTAAGCCTCCAACGTCCTTTCTTTGACTTATCAATATTCAAGTCGATATGCAACTCAACCGTAGCGTGATCACTGATCGCTATCGTCCCAATGTCACAACCCACCACTGAATCTACTAAAGTTTTAGATATCAAAAATAAATCTATTCTTGAGTACGTTTTATGGCAATGGGAATAAAATGTATAATCTCTTGTTGAAGGGTTCACTATTCTCCATATATCGACTAAGCTAATGTCCTCCACCAGCATGTGTATTGCCTCTCTGTCCCTGGGTGTGTGCCGACCTCTTGAAATACTTTTGTCCATTATTCCATCCATCACCTGATTGAAATCTCCCGCTAAAATCACCTGTCCTTCTCTATTCCCTATTACACTATTGATCATATGAAAAAAATTTGGGTCCTCTATATTGGGTGCGTAAATATTACAAAGCACAATTTTAATTCCATTAATCAGGGCTTCCACACAAATAATTCGGCCTTCTTTGTCATTATATTTCTTTATTAATATAAAGCTTAAATTTCTGTGTATGAGAATCATAACACCATTTCGTTTGCTTGAATACGAGCTATGGAAAACTGTTCCCACCCAGTCCCTTTTAAATTTCTTTGCCTCATCTTCTGCCATAATATGTGATTCCTGAATGAATGCTATGTCAGTGTTTTTAGATTTTAAATATGCCAGAACCTTCTTCCGTTTAACTGGATCACCACACCCCTTTATGTTCCATGATGTTATATTAATGTACCTTGCCATTATATAAAACAAAAACAAATACTGTTCTCATATCAATGTACAGGCAATACAAAACACTCAAATATGTCAGCCCCTTTACGACTACTGTTCGAGAAAACAACATGAACCAAATAAACACAACCTCTTGCTTAACAACGTAGAACACCGCTGAAAAGCACCCCCACCCCACCCCCCTCATTAGCCCGAACACACTCGTGGTCCGGGCCGCCCAAAATTTACTTGGTCCGTGAGACAGTCTCCTGTTGACCGACGGCACCACCCCAACACAGCTCCCCCGAACCCATATATTACCTTAAAAGTTTGTAGATTTCCATTCACTTCCCTTTTCAAGTAGAGTTAAGTCAGTTGTTGAACAAATCTGTCTGCATCCTTCCCGTTAGTAAAAGACTTCTTCTCTTCATTCCACGTAAAAACAAGTGTAGCGGGGTAGATCATTCTGTGCTTCACCTGGAGCTCTCGGAGACGTTTCTTCGCTGGACCGAATGCCTTCCTCTTCTCCGCCAGCTCTTTTGTGACATCTTCGAAAAATGAAAGCTTATCGCCTTCCCAGTGTAATCCTCGCTTCTCTTTGGCCATCTGTATTACCTTCTCTTTAGCAGAAGAGCGCAGAAAACGGACGACTACAGGCCTGGGTGGTTTAGCGGCGTCTGGCTTAGGTACGGGAATCCGATGGGCACGTTCAATCTCAAATTCACTCCCAGTGAAACCGAATGCATCAGCTAATATCTTCTCCACGTACTCCACCATTTTTCCGGGTTGTTCCGAACCTTCTTTTAGACCCACAATTCGTATATTGTTCCTACGACTTCTGTTCTCCATCTCTTCCATCCGCGACCACAATTTCTGCACTTTTTCTTCACATTCATCCAACTTTGGCCCGGTCTGAGCATTAGCGTCCTCGAGGTCTGATATGCGCTGTTCCGCCACATGTAGCTGCGTTTGCACTCTCTCCACCGAGTCCTTAAGTTCCTTCGTTGTATCTTTGATTGTGACTACATCCGTGGCTACACGCTGCAGTGTAGCATGCATCACTCTCATCTCTTCAAACATAATAGCACTTTCGGACTTTGTATTTTTCCCGTCTCCTGCCAAATCGTCTTCCGTCGTTGCAGTTGGTATAGCGTCACATGGCGTGTTGCTAGCTTGCTTCCTAGTAGTTAGCCTCGTAGTTGTTGCTCCTTTGAAAAGGCTCGTTTTATTACTCCCTGACATCTTTGTAATAGTCGACAGCTCCCAAAAAGTGTAACACACGACAAAACTGCAAAAAATATAGCTTTAACTGAAGTGAATGTTTCGGAAAATTACGACATTAGGAATGGGTTTCAAGAGCCAGGCTAGTGCGCGGCCATCACTCTCGGCGGTCCCACGTGACTCCAGCATTCCCCCTTTCTTAGCAAACTGTGCTAGATTATATTTCATTAATTTTGCAGCTTGTGTGCTATTTTAGGGTGGGATTTTAGAACACCAGTTTACTGTCATTTTCACACTTTAAAGTTGAAAGTATCTTATCTTTAGACTCAATATTATCGTTTATCGCGATATTTTCCTGCCTCAATATATCGAACTTCAAATCTTGTTATCGTGACAGGCCTACACACACACACGCACGCACACACGCGCACGCACGCACGCACAGTCTTGCCTCAATTCGGGACTTTCGTCAATGAACTGTGGACTCTTCAATGGTTTCCTCCAACCAAACGAACTCTGACATATGGACTCTGCCTTTTGATGGTTTAATCCATCCAAATGAACTTTTATGCGTTGGACAGTTGGACCCAAAATCTTTCAACTAATCATGTGCACTGTGTAAATATTTTGTAAAGCTTTCACTGTAAAAATAAATACACCACAACTGAGCTCGGTACTGTGTCCGGTTTTCATTAAGCCCTTCATTTTTTCCTCCGAGCCGAACCAATACTTCTGATTAACCAAGCCTATAATGACGCTACAACTGCTATTCTCTAACTGCAGCATCATAAATGCTACAACTGGTTCCTTGTTGTAAAGTGCTTTGAGTGCCTAATCAAGGTAGAAAAGGGCTATATAAAACTTGAGACCATTTACCATGTGCATTGTCAAAACTAATGTATGATAAAGAGAAACTCCTAATTCAGCTCTGTTCACTCTAACATTACCAAACATACAATCACTGACCAGCTATGGATAATTCTGCTGTTGCTGTTTTGAGGCTGTATGACGTAAAAAGCTATTCATTATTTTTATAAAAAAAATTACAGGTTAAACGAGAAGGTACATTTCTTACTTCGCTTCTAAAGTTCTTGTCTATAAATTACACTCTCGTATAATGACATATATTTGTAGATTATTACAAACATTCATTTTCAAAACGTTACATCTCTGCTCTTTCTTTTACATAAAGATGGCACAGCTCCAGTCAACACAATTTAATTTGGACAGAAAATTACACAAGAGGAAAAAAAAACGTTAAATCAAGCTTGATTTTAAAGCAAAAGATAAATAAATTAAGCTACACGTCCGACAGTGACACAGATATTATTCTATCATAGGTTCAATCGAATTAGTGAATATTAAACAAGTTTCACCTCATGGAAAGACCAAATTCGCTCTAAAAAGGGACTAAAGCAAAGCTAAACTTGGCGTGATCCACCACTTCACTTTCCCAGTTTAAACTAGTGCTGGGCGATATGGAAAAAACTTATATCACGATATGGATTATTTTATATCACGATAACGATATATATCACGATATACCATAATATAGTCCGTTTTCAGTTATTCTTTCAAAAAATATCTTACTTACTTTTTTTTTTACTTTTTTTTGAAGCAGTGGTTTCGCTATGGATAATTTATATAGCCTGTATTGTTTATGTCAGGAAAAATGTGAGACAGCAGGATAAATGGGCTAAACATGATCTGAACATCTGAGTCCTTTATACAGTCTATGGTCCTGACACCAATTTAACAACAGAAATGTGTAAACTCGTGCGTAGAGAACGACTTATTCAGAGCATCATCTGCTCCTCAATATCAAGGCTCATAATTACACTAATACAAATGTAAATTGGAGCTTATATCTCAATTTTAACGTAATGTTTAAGGAACAGTGGGCGAGCAGCTCTACGCGCTGCCCGATCCGTCTCTTACCTCCTGCACCAGCCTCTCCTCTCTCGTGTGTTTAATCCAGATCCATGCACTATCAAGGCGCATTGAGTTGCCTTGTGTACGAAATGCGCGGTATAAATAAAGTTGCCTTGCCTATCAGTCAGCTCCGTTGTGAGATCCATCACTAAAAAGCTGTTTATTTGCCGTACGTGAAGCAGAGCGAAACCACGCGGTGTTTAGGGAAGTAGCTGAGAGACGGATCAGCGCTGCGTCAAAGCTAAACATATTACGCAAATGACGGAGAATTTTCGGTTAATGTAACCTCTGTTATGAAGTGACATTTAACTCAGGAATAAAAATGCTGAGTGTAGTAGTAGGGGTGTACGTCCATTAGATGTCGCCGTTGCTACAGCAGGTGTGGCGGGCGGCGGACAGCAATATCGTAAAGCAGGTGTCGCAAAACAACAAGACGGAGTTTCTTTGCAAAAAAGTTCTTTTTTATTCTTGTTTATAATCACTTAATATAAACTTAGAGGATGCATAGTGACAAGAAAACACTAATACATTCTTTGTGGCCTATTTAATGTAATATTTGCTTTAATAATTGATGAAATTAGGTTAGAAACGATATAAACGATAGAAGAGAAATGCCACGATAGACACTTTTCTATCGTCCCCACGATATGTATCGTCATATCGCCCAGCACTAGTTTAAACTGAGCCAAATACAAACTTAAATGCAAAACTAATGAATAAAAGAAACATTATCTAACAACAGTCCGAGAGCCACCAATCGATTTCTTTCTTTCCAATATACTATAATTCTTTCATTCATGGATTTATTTTGCAGCCTAATGGTTATAATTGCAGATAAAACAAAAAATAAAAAGCAACTTACCCAATCTCCCAAAGTCGCCCTCTCCCCATGTGTACAGCTCTCCATCTTCACTGACGGCTGCACTGTGTCTGTATCCAGCAGACACGCACACCACCACCTGAGAAATATCATTTACAACATTTTGTAAATGTGAAAAGTCAAAATCATGACATGCCCGATACGAAGGCTTTGCTAGAGCCCGAACGCAACACTTAATAACACCGCGTGGTCTAGAGTAGTGGATAACATCTTCTCTTTACACCAGGGGTGTCAAACTCATTTTGGGTAGTGGGCCGAAATTCAGCTGCCACGGCAGGTCGCGGGCCACATATAATGTAAACAGGAAAATAAAACATTACAGCTTACACTTTACAAGTTTCTCAAAGTGCTACATAGTATTCATTAGAGTGAATGGTCCTCTTTTCAACAGTCTTATTTTTTTCTTGCAAAAGAGACATGTTAACATTTATCAACTATATCAAACGATAAAATAATGTAAAAACATTCAACAAGGATCACTGTATAGGAAGAGGTCAATTTTTCTTGAAAAATCCAACACTCTTTGTCCACTTTTCTCTTTTTTGACAAAGACATTTCACTGAAGAGGGTGCCAGAGTCAACAGAAAAAGCAGGTAAAGCGATAGAACTGACTTAAACACAGCGCCCCTAGCGGACAATATAAGAACTGCACATTTTAAAGAAAATGAAGTTTTTTCTTCTTTAATAATGCATATTTATCCCGTGGGCCGGACTGAACCCACTGGCGGGCCGGTTCTGGCCCGCGGGCCGTACGTTTGACACCCCTGCTTTACACTAATAACATTCTTCCATACTCCAATAGTGTTTTTCCACTGGCACATTCAGGGAAGTCTACAGGCCTCCAAGTGAACAGTGAAAAAAGCTAGGCCTGCCGCAATAATTACTATATCGAATTATTGCTTGATAAGTAAAATGAAGGACGATAACATTTTTAGTAGTTTTCCTTTGTGGCACCGCGTCTAGATTCAGCAAATCTGAATCGTGGCACGGGGTTGAGCGTCGCCGCGCGTCCCTGCAACCTCAGTGTGAATTCTCTCATAGAAAATAAAGGAGACGGCTCTTTTGCCGCGCATCAAGGCGTTTCGTGTGCGTTGGGCTTAATGCAATCACGAAGAAGAAGCTAACAGGCAAAGTTAACTGCAGGCTAGGGCCACATAAATAGTATTTACAGCCAAGTTTGAGTGAAAAGAATGATCTCCATTGTGTAATTGGAGGTACAATATCCCGCTCTCCCTTTGTTTTTTCTGTCAGTGTAGAATTTACTCTCACGGACAATTAATGAGTAAAAACATGCTATGACTCCTGCAGTGGAGCTTATGGCCTCTAGGGCCATGAGTTACTTAGTACTGCTTTAAATGTTCTATTTCTGTTTGTATTCTGTGTGTACAATGTGCATACCCTCTTTTATAAAACCAATAAGATAAGGCCCCTGACATCTTTTCTCTTTATGTAGGGTAACATTCTTTTTGCCCAATAAAAGTTAAGTTGTAAAAGTAGTAATTTGTCGGAAGGAATAAAATAAGCCTGACACATGAAGTTTGCATTAAGATGTTTGTCACAGTGCACACTGTGTGACACCCCCCCTTGTGAATATACACAACTCCAGAAAGAACTCAATAATATGGAATCTCTGGGGGACTTTACATATGCCAAAAATTATTTAAAAGCGTGGCTCCAAAGAAAATTATTAATCCATTGTTTCCTCCTGTGACAGGGTTATCATATTTTTGTTCTGTAGACTTTTGAACTTTGGTCTTGAATGACAGGCCTGGAAGACCTGAGGTTATATCGCCTCTTTGCCTTTTTTTAGGAGCAACCATCTTTGTTTCACACGTAACATTTGCCTACATAAATGGGGCAGAACGGCTAATGCAAGTCTATAATTTAATTTGTCTACAGTCTATGTGGTAAGTTCAAGGTGGCTAATGCCAGCAGTTGGAAATCTATGAAAATAAAAGTCTTATATTGTGAAATCCTGCAACTTTGGTAAATTCTTTCCTCCCTACCTTTCCCTGCAGCGGCCCCTGTATGAGTTTGGGGTACTTCTGCGTGGAGCTGTTGCCATGGCCCAGTTTCCCGTAGTCTCCGTCTCCCCAGCTGAACACCTCTCCCTCGGTGGTGAAGGCCAGCGTGTGTCCGTCGGAGCCTTTGGACGAGGAGACCTTCTTGATGGCCCGGTGTGGCTCAAACGTCAGCTTCTTCAGGGTGGACTGGTTGTTGGAGTCTCCCAGGCCCAGGCGACCATAGCTGCCCTTCCCGCAGGCACGCACCGAGCCGTCTGAGGAGATGACAAACGTGCAGTATTGACCCGCCTCGATCTGAAATGCAGAGGAAAGAGGATGTGGGAATGAGATTAGAAAAATGAACCTATCAAAATCCAGATTTTCACCTGTGGCATACAAAGTTTGTATTTCAGGTGACTTAAGAATAAACCACTCCATGCTTTTATATTAATTTCCCCTCTTTGTCCATCGGTACTACATTTACACAACTCATAATGCAATGCAATGCGTTCATCTAATGTTAGATCCTTTCAAAAGGTTTCTAAACATGCATCGTTTTTTCTTGAAGGGAGTGGCCAAAACAGGAAACAGCGGTTGCTAAGCTAGATTTGTTTGGCTAACCATAGAAGCTCAACAATAAATGCACTATACTGGATTATTTTCTAGTAGTGAAACAAAATTAGTTGTGTCCTCATTTGAAACAAAATTAGTTGTGTCCTCATTTGTATCATTTTTATTAACTTGCAGGAAAGTGACCCAGTAAGTTGTGAAATTTGCCTATAAACTTGTCTCTCTGAAGAGCCGGGATGCTAAATGTCTTAGGAAAGATAGGAATAAGTTTGGACCACAACTAATGTAGTGGCTTCCTTCCATTGTTTGTAAACCAAATAAATCAGGTATAGGTTCCTTTAAGTTGGCATTGTCACAGAAAACAACATTTATCGGCAAAACAGCACTTTGTTAAATAAGACAAATGTATGTGCATTTATGCTCTAGTGGGCATTCTCCCTCATCTAATCTAAGACCAAGGGGTCTGGGTTTGGAGCAGATTGGAGCTTCCTTTGGGTGCTGAGCAATTCACTTTTGCACAAGACGCGCCAGCAGAAATCTGACTAAAAGCCTACAGCATGAAAATAACACATCAGACAAGCGTTTACATTTACAGAGAATTCTTCGAGGTTAAAGAAATACATTTTATTTTTAACGTTGATGGAAAATACAGAAGCCATCAATCATATGGACAGATCGAAAAGCGATGGTGATCAAACTACAAATTCCACAGTACCCCATTTCAGCTCTGACCAATGACCATGGCATTCTTGGGCAGCACTTTCCCTTAAGCGGAGCACGGCATTCCTGGGATATACCTCCTCAGTGGGGCGCACATAGGATTTTATTATTTTAAAGTTTACGTTTCATTTCTTCATGGTAACTAAACAGGTTTTTTCCGCTTCAATGGTTTCCACACGACAGACAAGTGAACCAGAGGCAGAGACAACATAGAATTGGATCATACAGACATAGAGGCAGAGCCGGTTTTTCCTATACGCAAACTACGCAAGTTGCGTCGGGCCTCCGCAGCCGCAAGGGCCCCGCATCTCAGTCAAACTACGGTGTTGTTTCACTGACTAATCAACGCGTTGTTACAGGAACAGGCGCTCACTCATTCTCCGCCCACTTTGCCAAAACGCAGCAGTCGGCTGAAGTGGATGAGCAGGAGAGACCGACCGCCTTCCCCCTTCACTCCCAAGTGCTTCTCCCCTTCGCGTCCCCGCTTGGCTGTCTGTCTCCCGGTGCTTCCCCTCCTGCATGTCTCTCGTGTCCCGTGCGCTGCTCAATGTTATACTCTCCTCCATGCCCCTGCCTGCTCCTCCTCTCTCCTCTGTCTGTCCTGTCTAACTCCTGCCTGTAGCTCCTGCCCCTGTTCTCTCTGTCTCTCAATACAAGGACAAACATTATGTGAATGGGCTAAATGACTTAACACCTCCTTTTCAAGTTGCAAGAAAATATTGACAATTTTGAACCACCGCCTGTTCGCTGCGTAATGCCACACCCCTTCAGAGAAAAAGGCTTTATAACAAAGTAAACCTTTGAATGTATTATATTTCAGTTGCATGTGAATTCGAACAATAGGCTCTATGCACGCAAATGACACGTGACTTCCAAGTGGATCCTAGGTCGGTGCTTCCGTATCCTGTCTCCGTTATTTCCCTATGAGTTCTTGTCTAAAACAATGTATAGTTCAAGGAAACATCACTGACAGTAAGATACTGATCCGAAGTGACTCGCTACGTATTAAAATCATTTTTAAGTCGTGTTAGCCGGTAGCTTCAAGACAAAAACACTTGATGAGCACGGAAGTTTCCTCTAGTGAATTTTTTGCCCCTGACGCGATGTTTTTAACATGATGCTAGTGACTGTCCACCAGTAAGTCATTGTCTAAAAAAAAAAAATGCTGAAGATTACATGTTAGACAAGACCTCATAGGGAAATAACGGAGACAGGATACGCAAACGACTACTTAGAATCCACTCGGAAGTCACGTGACGCTTGCGTGCATATAGCCCATTAAGTTGAATGTTTTTGATAAGTTAGCCCTACTTGGATTCGTCTTATAAATCATCAAGGAAGATAAAGTTGCGGCCGCGGAAGGTTTAAAATCAGCCCAAGAAAACCGCACAAGATTTTTCCCCGCAACGGCACATTTAAAATAGCCCAATTGTGCGGGAAAACCGCAGACCTGGCAACTCTGAAGAGGAGTTGAATCCTCACAGTTCTCAACGGCACAGTTACTTACAGTAACTCTGGTTCTCTGAATGTGCACAGTCTAAAACAAATTGGGCTACTCACAAACTAATTCTCAGTGGTGAGACAGAAATAACCGTCAGCTGCAAATTTCAGTTAGTTTTAAATCAGCGGTTCTCAAACTGTGGGTCAGGGACCAGAGATGAGAGAATGTGACCATTTGCCATTTAACATTTTAAAAAGTGGGGGAAATAGACTAGTAGTAGTCCTAAACCCCAGTCTGACAGTGGCTTAGTGGTTAGTGATTCTCACACAGAGGGGCAAGGCCTGAATTAAGGTCATTATGTTCCACTTGTACCCTGCGCTACTGCACAGTGGAACTGTTGTTGACCGTAATTGGGTTCACTCTTCGTCGAGTAGCCATGGGATGCGTAGGTACTGTAGGGCCACCGAGTGGATTTTTGCTTAGGGCCCCAGAAGGGCCAGCACCGGCTCTGCATAGAGGAGGGCATGGCTGCACAAAACAAGGTAAAAACATTGTTCTAGTTTGAATTTAGGAATTACCGTCAAAAGGACAAAGAGGAATCATCTTTAGCAAAACCCCTGTATCACACTTCTGTTCAATAATATGGTTGCTACTTTACATTCAATGAAAACACACAGTCTCACTCACAGTCTGTGCGTCGGCGAAGCTTGCGGCCAGTTTCGGCTGTAGGATCTTCTCCTGCGTTCCCTCGACAAGCTGGTGGCTGCTGTTGCTGCCCCAGACGTAAACCTCACAGCTCTCAGAGACGAGCGGCGCCTCCCCGGTCTGAATACTGTCCGGACTCACACAGGTGCGCGAATAGTCCGACGCCATCCTGCACACCTGCAATAAGCCCAAATTGGTGAAAAAATGAAAGCTGACTTTGCAGTGTGCATAATTAGGGAACTGTTTAATGGACGCTACAGTAAAGAGTGTTACCTCTTCAAACAGACAGAGCGCAGCCTCGTACAAAGAGCACAGGCCGTCAGCCGTTCGAGTGGGTTCTCTCCACTGACTGCGATCTGCAGAGGAGCCCTGGGACACACACAAGTCTTTGTCACAAACGAACGTCCAAATTACATTATTATGACACAGTGAATTTTTGGACTGACCAGGGAGCGGCGCATCTGCATCAGGATGTTCATGAAGCAGTCGTAGCTGATCAGTCCCTCCGAGGTGAGGGTTAGAGGAGACTGGTTCTGCTCCATTGCACTGACCACAGCTGAAGCAGCCAAAGCCATCTCAATCCACTCCAAAAGGTACCGCAGGGAGCCCCTCTGAGACGCCAGCCCCAACAGGAGCTCTGAGGCTAGGCGCCGGCCCAGAAGATCCGCCCCCGAGTTTGGCATGGTCACCCCTTTGAGGAAGGAGGTGACCTGGGACAGGCAGTCCAGACCCATGGGCGGGATCTTGCTCTCGTTAGCCAAAGACAGCGGCGGTAAGGAGCTGACCACATCGATGGCCGTGTGAATAACATCATTACAGAGGTTTATAGCTCCTCCAGGAGCAGAGGGTCCTGGCGGAGGCATCATCCAGCTCTGCCTGAGCAGAGCGAACAGCAGGCTAAGCCCTGTGCGCACTCCCATCTCAATGAGTGCATCAGTGCTGGAGCGCGGCCGCTCGCTTACAGACTGCAGGTCCGCAGAGCCACAGTTGTTCTCTGGTGAGTGCTGCTGCTGCTTCACTTTACCCTTGTCGTGGTATTTGTTGGAAAGTGCATAAAAGATGCGTTGTAGCACCAGCACACGTTTACGAAGGGCTGCCGCAAAAGGAGAGTCTGAGCAGACCATTTTGGCCAGGGCCAGCTGGCTGCCGAGCAGCGCGTCCAGGTAATGTTCCTGCTCATCACTGGACAGCAACTCGCGCTCAAAGTCCGGCAGTTGAGGCCCCTTTAGACACAACACCTGCTGCGGCAGCACCACCACCTCTTTGTTGGACAGCAGTTTGGAGTAAAGTAGCAACACCCCCTCCCGCGTCGCCACTGACTCGCTGTCCTCGCTGATCCATGAGCTGTTCAGGTGTTCCAGCCATTTCAGCTTCACCGGAGGGATCATGAGAGCCATTGCAGGTCACTGTGGAGCCATCAGCCCTGAGAAAATAAGTTCACCCATTTCAACCTTTACTCTATATAATATCTGACCTGCTCTGACTGTGCATAAAGGCCACTGTGTGTGCAAAAATAAGTTTATTGTGGGCTGCTGTTCAAAACATGTAAATGTCACTCAGGAGATGAATCAACCGAGGCAACGTTTTGCACTGTAATACTTGTATTGATTGTTATACAGCGCTTACTGTAAATCTCCTGTTTCAGTGTTTGATCAAATAACTGTAACTTGATAATAGGAAACAAAAAGTATACCTCAAATAATGTTTGCAGTTTCAAGCCAACACAAATAACCTTCTAATTCATTTTTACGCTAGTATTTTCAAGCTTTTGGATGTTGACAGATGCACAGTGATGGTAAAGTTTATTGATTCAGAGCAGCTCCAACAGAACATTGGCTCCTGTGATGTCACTTAATGTAAACACTGGACACGTGTCCAGGGGCTAAAAAAAAGAAAAGGTTACACTTAATATGCAGCATCTGGCCTGGCAAAGTATACTATCTAAATCTCTGGGGTTCACACTCATTTTATAAACTAGTAACAACATAAACTTTAAACAGTGTTTGGGCTACAGTAAACCACAGCTTGAGGAGGATCTGCCAAACATCTAAACACTTGCAGAGGTCAGGTAGAGGCCAGCATATCACTTTGGGAAAAGAAAAGAATGTCTTGCCCGCAAGTATTTTCAAACTAACATTGATCACAAATGTATACATGAAAAATAATTTATAAACCAAGCAATACACATTTAGAGTCTCATCATTAGGCTACACTGGTTCATAATGTGCAGAATGTATTATACTCGAATTTCTGACTGTGCCTACAATATCCATATTCAACGTAAAGGCTTCAGGATGATAGTTTCTGGTTGTCTTTAAACTAGGCTCCAGTTTAACTTCAGCTAAAAGTTGCTCCCTGCACATTACACAAGTAAAAGCAGAGGATATTAGAACATTAGCTGTTTACTAATGTGGTTAACACGTCAGTGCCCGCTTTAAGTGTTTAGTAATACTAGCACAGTTGGTTCTTGCATTGAATCAGATTTGTCAATGTAATATTGAAGTTAGCAACATTACAACAATGCATTTACGGATACTCACTGCGTTTACAAGAGTAAATTTCACATGACAGAGCACAGCAACAGTTATAGCTTCAAACCTCGCCTATGTTTATGCTAACCAGGTTAGCTCTGTGGGCTATCGGCTTGACGTCACTAAGCTAGCATGAAATTTCCTAACGCCCTCATTATCGGGTTATGTAAACGTGTGACTGTGACTGTCGGGGTTATAGAGTTGTGGTATAATGGTTATTACTGTAGTAAAAGACTGCATTGTATGTATGAGGATATTGTGTTTAATTTCACCAGTTTAGGCAGCTTGCTCAAACTCTGTGCTGTATCAGCGTCATGTAGCGTTAGCGTGCTAAGCTAGTGACATATTTAGCAGCAGTTTGACAGAAAAAAGCTGACATACCCGTGTCTGTCCCAGGCTCTTCTTCAGTGCGCTGTTTAGACACGCACCTCACTGTTGTTCATTGCACAGATCTGTGCAGACTCGGACAGCGTGATTGCAGAGGGAGTGCATGGAGCTCCATGCCTCCTCCGCCTCTCTATAATCCAGCCCCAGCCCCTGACCAGCCCCTGTCTGTGATGACCAGCCCCTGCCCGGTGACGCTGCCCGCGTGTCCGTCCTCTGCAGTCTGTCTGTCAGTCTGATTTCTGCTGCTGCCGTATTGTTTCTCTATTTGCCCCTCAACTGTCCGTTCGGTGCTCCTGTCATTTGATGTAAATGCACCATGCACACGCCCACTTACTGACACAAAGAGGACAAGTCAAAAATGTTTTTCTGTAGTTTCAAAAATAAGTTAGGGCTGGTTCAAATGTCAACAGCTATATCTATATATCTATAAACATATACAATTCAATGAAACAACTCATTTGTAAAAACAGGAATGATTTTATCCCTAAAAATCAAAAAACTATTATCTTATTCATTTCACAGATTTGGGGCGGCACAGTGGTCCAGCGGTTGCCTCACAGCAAGAAAGTCCCGGGTTTGAGTCAAACCTGGACAGGACCTTTCTGCGTGGAGTTTGTAAGTTCTCCCCGTGTCTGCGTAGGTTTCCTCCTCTGGGTACTCCGGTTTCCTCTACCACTAAAATTTTGCACAATAGTTTTCCCCCTGGGGCCAGTACTCCCCTGAAAAAGAGATTCTTAATCTCAGTGGGACATTCCTGGTTAAATAAAGCACTAATCAAAAGATAAAAAATTATTCTATGCCATGGACATGTGACATTTCATCAGTCTTGTCGATTCACAGCCATTTCCCCTCTAATCTCTCCTATTTAAAAAAATGTATTTGAATTTACTTAAAAACAGCTTCAGTATTTATTGTAATCTGCAGATCTTTTACACAGTTGTCAACTCCGTGAGGAGATTTGTGTTTTTTCATGGTCGAATGCGGTTGAGTGCAAATGAGCAAAAACAAAGCAATCATTTTGGTATTCCACAGCTCAAGAAATCTTGAACAGCATTTTCTTCTCCATTCTGTTTATTACAAAAAATGTCAAATCAAATACTCTTTGCAAACTTCGCATTTATATTTAACACAATTTGGCATTTGACACACGTTCTCTCAGGCAGGTGGGTGAAATGTCAAAGGAAATAAGTGCAGTGGCTTCAGTGTTAGTGGACAATTCTTGGGCAATTCTTCTCTTTTGTAGAGGTCTCTATATTCTGAACGATTGTGCATGCTTTTGTTTCAGATTACTGTAAAGAAACCCATTCATTCAAGCACTGCCCAGTCCAGAATTTAACCCGAGCCTAACTGTGCAGGCTGCAGATAGGCAAGTTTTGAAAAATAAACAAATCCGCTTTACATAACATTTATTTGTTCTTGTCTAAATATATTCAACATCTTTTAGCTTTAGTCCAGTCACTGTATGTGGCGCATTGCAGGGAACCAGTTTGAGATACATTTACTGGGTCTTAATAAAAGTACTCTTTTTACACTGGATCAGAGTTTTCAATTCTTCCACTTCTTCTACTATAGTCAAAGGATTGTGGCTGAGGCTCCACATAAGGGCCCAAAGTGAAGCATTGCTTTATACAAACAGTGGTGCTGGTCTTACAATAGCTACACTAAACAAGCGTTATGGACGTTTACTGGCTGTCATGCGTAGACTTTACCCAGAACATTTGATTTTTGATGCAACGTATATAAACTTGAAACAAAACGTAAATCTTGAGGCAATAAAATAATCCAGGGCTTTTCATTACTATCAATAGTCAGAACAATTAAATCTATATATCTCAATATCAAGTCATGTTAAAGTACATGTGACAAGGATTTGTATGGTGCTCACTTATTTCCTATTGATAGGCTATACAATTGCAAGCAACATTTGTGAAAATTCTACCACTTTAAACATTATTTGTGATATAAACATCGCAATAGTCAAATCTTAATTGTGTAAACAATGAGGAGCCGTGCATTATACAGTTTTAACGCACGCCGGTTAGCCCATCAAAATTGAGTATTCACCCAGACCATGGTATAAAATTGTATTAACTATGTTCTGGTGAACATTTTGTCATATGCACTTAAAATTAATAACATTTGTTTTTTGTGTCTTATCTTTGCTGCCCAGTTTCAGAAAGGTCCAGATTGATCCCGGAGAGCAGCTCTCCTCCACACGATCGACTCAGCAACTCTTTCAGCGCCTCGTTCACATCATTATTCAACACATTTGAGAAATTACAATTGGGATAGCCCCCACCTCCACCTGTCTCTATGGGGAAGGACCCCACCACCTCTTGCACCCATTTCAACTCGCTACTGAGCTCAGAACGTAACGCATCGAAGTTTTTCTGTCTCTCCTGGTATTGGCTACTTATGGAATCCAGACTCAAGCTGAACACGCTCATGTCTTCCTGCAGGCTTTTCTTCATGGCCTCCACTTTACGAAACTCGTATCGTATTTGGGAGAGTTCGTGCCGCACGCCCTCGCTCTCCTCCTTGTACCAGGCTTCCTTGTCGTTGTAGATAGACACCATTGAGTCGATGTCGTCCTGCAAAGTGTCATGAACGGCAGCCAGATCGACAAACGCGCTCTCCATGTGTTCGATGTCCTCCACGACCTGCGCAAAGCGTTCAAAGTTGACGTAGGTGTTGTTGGGAGGCATGCTCGAGTGGGACTTGATGGTGTACTCTCGCAGGCGTTTGGTCTTGAGTTGGCGCCGCTCACGCTTCTTTGGTTCCTGGGACTTGCTCTCCTCTTTGTTCTCGTTGGACTGAGAAGAAGATAGAGTTGGTTATTGTTACAAGAAGGTGAGGATCAGAAAGGATTCAGATGTCTATTTGAGTATCAGGACTGTCATAATAACCCCACATACAGCAATCCTTGTCTACAGTTTCACTAATTAAAATAGCCATTATTATGGTAGTCATTACATTAGCATTCACAAAGTCCTGCTGCTCCCTTGATCTGCGCTGTATAACAATGGAAAATCTTTATTCCAATCTATAACACTTTTCAGCTTGAATCTGTTACATATAATGTAAAATACTGTGTTTTCTGATATATTAGTCAATTTTCTCCCTCGGGAGACAAACAATAAAATGAATCTGAATCTGGATTTACGTCAAACAGTTAGCCAGGTTAATACTGTGGAGTCCAACATGGACTTTTACAATGTGAAATTATGAGGTTATGACTTATAATGCATTGTTCCAGAGGAATGGTGCAGCCAAGCCTTTTTAGTATTTTCTGTAGTGTCGTTTTTTTTTGACAAAAAAAAAGGGGATAGGATTTTATTAATCTTGTTTTAATTTTCTTACTCTATGGACCATGGTTTCGCGTCCTTAAAGGAATAGGCCACCTTTTTTCCATACTGAGATATCTTCTTACCTGAGCTTAGACGAGTTGCTGCGTAACTGTCTGGTCTTTACGCATGCGCTCAGTCGCGCAAAAACACCGAACATGTTGTTAGCATTTAGCCTCTCCTCTATGGGGCCAAACGGGGGTGAAGTTAGAAACGACCAAGCTCTTCCACGTTTTCCCGATTTAAATATGGTTACGTGAGCGTGTATACAATCCAATTATAGTCACATAAAATTAAGCATAAGGCATAATAACAACTTAGGAGCACTTTGACTTTACTGCGCGGACGTCAAAGTCCTCCTAAGGTGTTATTATGCCATATAATATTTTATCTGCTTAGAAAATCGACATGTATAATTTTGTGTAACTATACTTGGATTGTGTACACGTTTACGTAACCGTATTTAAATAGGAAAAACGTGGATGAGCTTGGTTGCTTCTAACTTCACCCCTGTTTGGGTCCATGAGGAGAGGAGGAGATGCTAAATGCTAACAACATGTTCGGTGTTTTTGCATGACTGAGCGTACGCGTAAAGACCAGACAGTTACGCACCAACTCGTCTAAGCTCAGGTAAGAACATATGGCATTGTGCAAAAACGGTGGCCTATTCCTTTAATAAAATCTTGAATCAATGAATGAAATGAATAATCTTGACGACTGGTCTCTAAAAAGAGACACAGAGAGAAACATTAATTCCATGAGTGTCCCCAAATTTTGTGCCATAGGCATAATAATATTACCCCATCATGAGATTTCGACAGTGATCTCACTACGAGCAAAACAATGTGGTAATAAACAGTATTTTTAGATCCAAAATCATATTCTATAACAATACACAGAGTTACAAATTAACAATATGTACAACTTCAACTGAGAGAAAATGGAAAATATGGATGAAGATGAGACGCTGCTTAATCGACAAAGCAACTTTCACTTTAAATTCATGTATTCATTTATTCTGGTTCCAGGTGATTTGGGGTGATCTCTCATGTATTCCACAATATCCGTTTGAGGGTTTAGATTTGATTGAGCATTTTAATCAGTGTGCGCCTGTCTGATAATAGTCAGTGGTCCAAAGTGTGAAACAAATGCACTGGAGCCACTCACAGCTTAAGTAACAGTGACTCATCGGTTCCTTTGTTCTGAGGAAAAAACAAACCCGTTTTTCTCCAGGATGACATTTTATCGGATTGAGATGAAAGTAAGTTATTATTTCAGATGAGGCCTAGAGCTGTTTCTTTATCACGCCGTCCGTTGGAAAAGAATACAACGTTTCAAACTACAACTACGACACTACGCTACAGTTTCTGTGTTGTTACAATTTGTTTTTGGTTCATCCAGTCCTCTAGAGGGCGTTAGGGTTTGGTTTAATTTACTTTCAGCCATAGGTAGCAACAGAGGTCCCCAGCACACTGAAAGTAAACAATGTCAAGGACATGCTGTTGTATCTTGCACCATCTGAAGCCATCTACCCATTTTTAGCCCTTTGAGTGGCAATATTAGTAAGTGTTGTTGATTAATGTGATGTTTAGACCAGGAATATTTCCTTATTGGATTAAGTTTGATTAGTTATATTGGCAATTTTGAGAGATGTGTCCTATGAGTTCCTACAGTAGAAGTGCTCAGCTAACTCAAATCTTTGAATGCATATTTTGTGCACTTTATCTTTGTTTTTCACTAATACACGTGTCTCTTTCAGTTTCAGTTTTTTGCTATTAAATCCAGTCCAACACGACAAGTGCCTGTTCCTTGGAGGAGATAATGCAGGAAGGAGTTTAGCTGGCTGTGAATCCCAATATAGGACAGGAGTCACATTGGGTGCAACAGTACAGTTTCTGTAGATTTTTTTTTACTGTACCTTGATCCAGGGGTGATTTAGAGCTTCTCGGATGGTTAGTCTTTTCCTGAAAAGCGAAAAAAAAAAAAAAAAAAAACATCAAGTTGGAGGAGGATTGTTAGGTTAAAAAATTCTGCAGCGTCGGAATATTATCACAGTCAAAATCAACCCAAATATTAAAATTATTTTCTCATGGTCAATAACATATTTCTACTAATTATTTTAAATGAAATTATTTGAGGGCCCCTCCTGGAACCGCCACCTTAACGTGGTGGAGGGGTTTGAGCACTCGAATGATCCTGGGAGCTCTGTTGTCGGGGGCTTCGTGCCCCTGGTAGGGTCTCCCATGGCAAACAGGTCCTAGGTAACGGGTCAGACAAAGAGAGGTTCAGAAGCCCCTTATGAGAGACCAACAGGCCCGGTTAGAATCGTGAGGCCGTCCTTCTGTGGACCCACCACCTGCAGGAGGAGCCAGAGGGGCTGGTGCAATGTGATTTGCACGACCCGGCAACGGACAAGTGGAAGATGGACGGATGGATGGATTATTTGAGGGAATAACGGTGATCAGATTATTCTTATTATGATGATGTAATTTTATTTTATTTTTTTTACAAATTCTGATACTGCAAAAAAAAAAAAAAGCTCTAAAAATCAAAGCGATAATCTTTATCAGTAGAAAAAAAATGCTTTAGTGTCATGTTGAATCTGCGGTATCTCTGTTTTAGTAGAATGGATATGGCTTCTTAAGAGCGCCTTGTGAATCCGACCTATCCATTCTCCAGAAGCTTCTTAATATGGTACTTACAAGCCTTTACCTAATGAGGCCCATTGTCCTCAGCAGAAGCAAATCTAAAAACAAAAAAAGCAAATCATTTAAGTTTCTTGGCTGGACTTACTGCTTGTCCTTCTCCAGGAGTTGTCGGATGAACTCCTTCGCCAGGTCGCTGGTGTGGCAGAAAAACTCCTCGTCAAACTCGTAATTTACGGCTGTGATGTTGTCCAGCGTGTCCTGCTTGGTCTCACCCAGGAACGGGGACGCACCGCTCAGACTAACGGGAAAATAGAAACAAAGACAAAGTTGGATGAGTGGAAATAGGCTTGAAAATTATTCGGCCTAATTCTTAACCGTTACATGACTGCGCTTACATAAGACTGGAAGATTAAATGCTAAATGAAGACAAGAATCACATCACTCTTAAACTACAGTGTTAGCAGGTGATAGGATATTTTGTTGTTTACGGAACATAATGGCCAAAATGATTCTGCGATTTGCTACTTGCAGCCATTTCAATTGCTCAATTTTGATTTGTGATGAATAGCACAGCTCTTGTTTTTGGTCTTTTTTTTATTATTATTGCTTGACTTATTGGAAGTATTTTGACATGTGTCTGTTTGGAAGTTTGGTATACTGTATAATTTGGTGTGTGAATTCATATAAAATGAAAAGGACATAAAAATTGCTAACTAACTAAATAGCTCATAAGCTAAAAATACTATATTATTATTATTAAAGAAAAAAGAAAACAAATTCCAAACGTTTCCCCTGATCATTACGTAACTGGATTCTCAAACCTGCCACATTCATCGTATGGCTGAAAGTCCTTTCATTTGATCAACATCAAGCACATCCTTTTAAATATTGTCTCCACTTTTGGACGCCTTTATGAGACATTCAGTCATTCAATCTTAGTTCATATGAGCTGAGAGAGAAGATGTTGAACATTGTGGCTAGGTCCAGCCATTACAGAGATATTAACCCTAAACCAAGCCCAAAAATCATCATTTTGACCGGTACCACAGTTACCACAATAGAATTCTTAGCTGCACCAACTCCCTTTTAAACAATAGGCTGTTAATAACATTGTAACGTCATTTGAACGCAACCTATTGTGAAGAAATATATATATATATATACACATCTTGGCCAGGGAGATGAAATGAAAAATAGCCTTTGGTCTAATCATATGTTTTGTGAAATTGCACTGTCCCCTTTATTTCTTGGCAGTGAAAACTAGAAAGAACGTTTTGTAGCGCTGACATCTTACAGGATGTAGGTGATGACTCCGATGCTCCACATGTCAGCTTCCAATCCCAGGGGTTCATAGTTTACAATCTCTGGAGCTGAAAGGTAAAGTAAAACAAATAACAAAACAAAAACAGTACATGTTGCTCTGAGTGAATTGGGCATCAACACAATGGACTTATTGAAACTAAAACTCTTTTTATTGAGACAGTGATGCGATGTGAATTATTATTTGAAAATAACGTCAACATTTCCTGACCTACAAACTCAGGCGTCCCGAAGATGTTTTTAAACTCCACTCCGGCCTCGATCTTATGGGCTAGTCCGAAGTCGATCAGTTTAATTCTGGGCAACGGCACGTTCTTGTCCAGGAGCATGATGTTCTCGGGCTGTGGGGAACAAACGAACAGCCATCCTATTATGTTTAACTGGAAGCCAAATTGTGAAAGGTGCTGCCACCTGTTTCGGTCACACTGAAGGAAGCCCAGCATGACAAAAAATGTCATGGAAAACAAAAAAAGCATGGCAACAAAAGGTGTGAAGGTAACATTAATACTAAACCTAACTTCTAAAACATTTCATGCCAAGTACCGCCTTACAATATATTATATCTGAAATATTATATCTGATTTGGACTAAATTACACTGCCTGACCAACAACAACAACAAGTTTCCACCTGGATTGAACAAACTGTCCTGATCTGGTTTGGGCAGTGTCTCTACTGGGTGTAAACCATGTCTAAACCAGAAAAAAACTCCTAACTTAAACCATGAGTGATATTATCCTATAATTGTTACACATTAACCTCTTAACTCCCACTTTGGCTTTACCCAAATGTAAAAGCTTCTTGCAAAATGCAACAAGAGTGACAAAAACATGACCAAAACAGCAATGAAAAAGTGAAGAAAACACAACAAAAAAGCCATAAAATAGCAACCAAAAAACTATGAAAACGCAAAAAAAGTTACAAAAAGCGATGAAAATACGGCAAAAAGTTTGACGAAAAGGGAAGGAAAAACATCAATTTAGATGAGTTTTGTAGGTCTTAACTTTCAAATAAGGCGTTACACTGGCCTATAGGCTGTGACCTTTTAGAGTTTGGTAAAGCTGATACGAAGATCCGAAAGAAAATGCACTTGGTGAAGGCGGGGGTTAAGAGGTTAAAATAAATAAAGTCTAAAATAGCAGATGACCGTGAGAACCACCTGAAGAAGCCCACGTAGGCCACAGTTTGAGAACCGCTGACATACCCAAAGGTATAGAATATAAATGATAGAAAACATTAAGTACTTTTTTGTAAATAATATGAAATCACAAACTACATTATCCCTCACTCTTGTGTAGCACTACTATGAAATAATCCAGTTGTCACACAATTCTCTAAAGCAGAGGTTCCCAAACTGGGGGGTGGCGGTGCCTGAAGTGACAGGAGGGGCCCAGAGCTTTGGGAGCAACTGGAGACGATTCCTCAAAGCTGCGCGAGTGGGCATGTTTTTGATAAGAGAACAACACTGCAACAAAAACAAGTAGATTTAGTGTAATTCTAGGTAAAAAAAAAAAAACAGATTAAGAACCACTGCTCTTTATTGTGTAATTGTCAAAATGATCTTTTATACTTTGACAAATCCGGTATACGTTTCATGATACTGATCAGAGAAAACCAGCGGCACTTATTATGACACTGAGTGATGATATTGCAGCTTTTTAACGTGATTAGTTCTGCATATTTTGACACCCTCACAAGCTGCGTGTGTCACTGATATGACCCACAGCGACGCAGGACAATGGGGTCTGCTGCTCGTTTGCAAATTACACTCAGCACAATGCATGCTATACTATTACTGTCACACACATCCCCCCTGTGTCACTGTGGCCTCCTGCCTCTCAGTAAAGGACTGGACTCTGTACTAACCTTGAGGTCGAAGTGTGCGATCTTGCGCGCGTGCAGGTAGTTGACTCCCTCCAGGATTTGTTTGATGAACTGCGTGGCTTCCTCCTCACTGAGAGACTCTTTTTGGGCTAAAAAGTCAAACAGCTCCCCGCCAGAAACTCTGGAAACAGGCACAAAGCGCACTTTTGAGTCAGACCCAGGTACCGCCACAAGAGAGCAGCGAGAACACCGCCTTGTGTTTGCTCCTGTAAGTCCACAGTTTCAATGTCATAGAGTTACCATATTGGTTATTATTTGAACTATTTAAACTGGGAGAGGAGGTGTCCCTTAACCAGAGAGAAAAAATGCAGTGTCTCTCAAAAGTACTAATACACCTTGAACTTTTGCACATTTTGTCATGTTTCCAACCATAAACAGAAAGATTTTATTTAGAATTTTTTACTGAAAGTTCACACACAGAAAACTGTGAAGTGAAAGCAAAATCATACATGATTCTGTTATTTTTCAAAAAATAGAAAACCGAAAGGTGGGGCATGCACAAGTATTCATACAGCATTTTCGGAGTGCATTAAATTGCCTTTATAACATTCCTAATGACTGCAGAATGTTCACACCTTGCCCTAACCATTAAATAGAGGCCACCTGTGTGTAATCTACTCTCAGTATAATTCCAGCTGTTCTGTGAGGGCCTCAGAGCTATGGTTAGAGTGTATTGGTCACTAAGCAACATCATGAAGGCCAAGGAGCTCACCAGAGAGGTCAGGGATAAAGCTGTGGAGAAGTTTAAAGCAGCGTTAAGTTATACAAAGATTTCCCAAGATTTGAACATCTCACTGAGCACTGTTCAATCCATCATTCGGAAATGGAAAGAGTATAGCACCACTGCAAACTTACCAAGACACAGCCGTCCACCTAAACTAACAGACCGAACAAGGAGAGTACTGGTAAGAAATGCAACCAAGTGCCCCAAGATAACTCTGGAGGAGCTGCGACGTATTGCCGCTGAGCTGGGGGAATCTGTACATGGGACAACTATAAGTCGTACTCTACACAAATCTGGCCTTCATGGACGAGTGCCAAGAAGAAAGCCATTATTGAAAGCAGGCCATAAGAAATCCCCTTTGAAGTTTGCTAGAAGTCATATGGAGGACACAGCTACCATGTGGAAGAAGGTGCTTTGGTCAGATGAGACAAAAATTCAACTTTTTGGCCCAAATGCAAAACGTGTATGGAGCAAACCTAACACTGCTCATCGTCCTGAGTGCACCATCCCCGGTGTCAAATATGGTGGGGGAGCATCATGCTATGGGGCTGCTTTTCCTCAGCGGGGACTGGGAAGATTGTAAGAATAGTTGGGACATTTTGGAGGAAAACCTGCTGGAGTCACCAAGAGAACCCTAAACCCTAAACACAAAGCTAAATCTACAATGGAATGGTTTAAAAACAAACATATGAATGTGTTAGAATGGCCCAGTCAAAGTTCTGACCTAAATCCTATTGAAAATCTGAGGAAAGACCTGAAAACTGCTGTTCACAAACGCGCTCCTTCTAATTTGACAGAGCTTGAGTTGTTTTGTAAAGAGGAATGGGCTAAAATGTCAGTCTCTAGATGTGCAAACCTTGTCGAGTCATACCCCAGAAGACCTGCTGCTGTTATTGAAGAAAAAGGGAGTTCCACAAAGTATTAAGTCATGCTGTATGAATATTTATGCACGCCCCACTTTTCACTTTTCAGTTTTTTGAAAAATAACACAATCATGTATCATTTTGCTTTCACTTCACAGTTACTTTAGTGTGAACTTTCAGTAAAAAAGTCAAAATAAAATCTTTATGTTTATGGTTGTAAACTAGAGCCCTGCATTTGAGCCCGAGGCCCGAGGGGCCCGACGGCCCGAAGGCCCGCGGGCCGGGCTTCGGGCCCATTACCGCATCATTGCGTCGGACGCGGGCCGGGCTCGGGCTTGTTTTTTTCCCCCCTGCCAATGCGTTGTGCTGCTATTTTTTAACCAACTTAAATGGCGACATTAAATGCAGCACCCGCTCTCCTCTCTCCCTGCCCACCTGCTCTCTTGACCCGCCAACTCAACACAAACATGTACCTGCCTTCCCCGTGGACCGTGGGAGTTTTCCTCGCCGTGCGTACAGCTCTGCAAAGCGGTCGTATTGAGAGAGAGGACCGGGCGGTTCGCGTGCGGATGTGCTTCTATCGATGCTATGTCCTCTCGCCCCGTCGTTAATTATAATACATCCATGGTCTTGACCCGCCACCTCTTGCCACAAACATGTACCTGCCGTCCATGTGGGCTGTGGCGTGGGGGGTTTCCCCGCGTGGGCAAACCTCTGCAAAGCGGTATGAAGAGAGAGGACGGAGCGGTTCGCGTGCGGAGTGCTTCTATCGACGGTATGTGTTCGCGGGAAACAAATGCATGCGTGTTCCTCCCAACAATAAAAAATAAACACTGTGCTTTATGTTACGTTTAGATAGAAGTGTTTATTCATTCATATAATACAGGTCAACTGTTGCAGCGCTGTTTAATCACGCATTTGGAAAATATTGGAAAGGGAGCGAGAGAGAGAGAGAGAGTGAGAGGGAAGAGCCGGGCCGCGGGCCGGGCTCGGGCCTGATAATTCTGAAAGTCTGTCGGGCCGGGCCGGGCTCGGGCCCGAACCTCACGGGCCCGGGCCGGGCTCGGGCCCAGAAATCAGGCCCGTGCAGGGCTCTATTGTAAACGTGACAAAATGTGCAAAAGTTCAAGGTTTATTAGTACTTTCGAGAGGCACTGTATATTCAAAGTATTCAAAGTGACTAAAATTAGACTAAAACAAATAGAAAGTTAATCACGACTAAAACTATGACTTAAATGTCCAGGCGCCGGCCTACACTGGTTGCCCACTGCTCCTACAGGTCGTCACAGCGACGTCGAGGATGGGTCAAATGCAGAGAACGAATTTCCCTACTAGGATTAGTAAAGTATACCTTAACCACTAAGCCACCGTGCACACAATTTTTTGAAATTTAGTTTAGGAGGGAAGACAGAAGACAGGCACATCCACAATTCTCAGCCATTGTGCTGTATCCAAAAAACAGTACAGTGAAAAAATTGAAGCGAGAGCCCCACAACTGTATGCTCATTGCTCACCAGTCATTGTATTGCTCTCACCGGCAGTAGTGACGTTTTGGGGTCTCGGGCTATTTCCCCAAAACGTCACTACTGCAGTTATATAGTCAATGCACACAACATTGTATGCAAGACAACATAGTCTACTGACCGTAAGGCTATTCATGCTGTGTGTGCCGGAATTACAAATCCCATTGAAAATCTCCATAGACTTTTAAAATTCATATTATGAATGCTAAATAGTTTATGTGGTAAATACTGACCATAACAACATTTGACAAGAAAGAAAATACTTTATATTTGAAAATACAGCGAAAGGCTTTTATAGCTTCTCTGATTATAAAAATGTGGATAAATCTTCAACTTAAAGAGTGTGTGTTGCGCTCACAGCTCGAGGATGAGCACCACGTCGGTCCTGTTCTCGTATACGTCGTGCAGCGTAACGATGTTCTGGTGCTGCACCTGCTGCAGGATGGACACCTCGCGCTCGATGTCCTCACGCCGCACGCCCCTCGAGCTCGCCATGGACTGACGCTTCTTGATGAACTTGGCGGCGAACGAAGAGCCCGTGCTCCGCTCCACGCAGCGCTTCACGATGGCGAACTGACCGCTGCAAAACACACGAGGAGCAGGGTTCAATTATTACTTTGTTTTGTAACCTTAATACCAGCTCTATACGTCCAATAAATTAATGAATTCTAAAACACCTTTTCATTCCAATGTTTATCTTCATAGCTGTTCTTTTTACGTTCCTCTATTGTATTTTTTCGTATTTCTATGTTATTTTGCTGCTGTTAAATGTGAGCCGTAGTCTGGATGTTGTGTGGTGAAGATTGTCGAGTCCATGACAATTTCCCCACCATCCATCCATTCTTTTCTTTCACGTTTCCGTTGTCGGGTCGTGGGGGCAGCTGTTGGAGCTGCCCAAATCACATTGCACCAGCCCCTATGGCTCCTCCTGCAGGTGGTGGGTCCACCTGGACGGCCTCACGGTTCTAACCGGGCCTGTTGGTCTCTCATAAGGGGCTTCTGAACCGCTCTTTGTCTGACCTGTCACCTAGGACCTGTTTGCCATGGGGGAAACTTACAGTAAAACGTACCATGTTTGGCAGCAGGGAACCTGAAGGCCCACAGAAATTGGTGTGAGGGCCACATTTGGACCCCAGGCCAAACTTTGGGCACATTTTGCATAACAGTAATACGTTTACAAAGGATGTTGTACTGTCTAAGTCACAGGTGGGCAAACTAAGGCATGGGTGCCAAATGCGGTCTAGCCCTTCCATCTGGTCTGCAACATGATCAAACTACAACTGCATGCAGGCACGTGCACAGATAGAGCCCAGAAGGTGCTCAAGCACCTGCCCCTTTGCCCTTCTCACGACCAGTTTTTTTTTCTACCAAAAAAAACTCTTATTTGTTTTATTGTTCTTAGTTATTTGCCCTACTAAGCCAACATGTGCTGAAAATACAGTTTTAATGCTCAACAACTTCAAATCGCGCTTTATTCCACCTCTGCCTCTCGAGCCGCAGCAGCGCTGATGAGCTCCTGATCACAAAAAGGCAACTGCACTGTCCCCGTGTTGGTACAGCCCATCTAAGACGCGGGAGTAAAGTAAACTGAGTAAATTCGATAATTTCTATGTACGAACCATGGTGACATGACTGGATGAATGGAAACGAAAGGGCCGACAGGGCGAGGACGTCCGCGCCGCGTGTCGAGACCGTCCAAACAAAGTCAGCGGTAAGAAGTCAGTAACTGCTGTTTGTCGCGCTATAAAATGGTCTTAAAATTAACTATATTACTCAGACTAAGTCATGGCTGGGCCTAGACCAGGGCCAGAGCAGTGTGAGCTGAGCTAAGGGAGACAGAAGGGTGAGGAGGACAGTTGCCTGGGTTCTGGACACAGTACCTCTGAGATGAGCACGTGAACATGGACAGCCCAGTGGATTATTGTTATTTAAGATATTTTAGATATGGACAAAGCAATGACTTGGACAAACTAGATGTTTTAAGTGTAGGCTAGTACCTTTGCATTATTTATGTGTATTGTAGGACAATCTAGTTTATTATTAGGTCCACGTCGTTGTATTTAAAAAAAAATGTTACTGTATTAATCAGTGGTCTGTTAGTGGTACTAGTTACAGAAAAAAAAATATATATAATTTTTTTCCTGTTGCCCTTTTATCCTGGTTGAGCACCTGCCCCTCAAAATGTCTTTGCACGCCACTGACTGCATGCATTACTAAATAGGGTGAACAACACCAATATTTTCACAAACAGGAGAATAATTGTGTAACTGCGATCTAGTTGCATTTTTTGTGTGAGGTGTTTTGAGAGCTGTTGTTGTTAAAACGCCCTAAACCGCGACCGATCCAGCCCTCCCAGCAAGTTCAAACCCCCAATGTGGCCCTTGCGCAGGGTTGCCAGATGTACGATAACTATCGTATTTGTACGATAATTTTGACCCCTGTACGATGTACGATCAATAATTCAAAAAAGCCCTAAATGTACGATAATTTCAGAGCGCCAGATAAAGTCTGGTTAAATGCACTGTCCCCTCTCAGCAGCGCTTCGCTTTCGCTCTGATCTGGAGTCAGACTTGGCCTCCGTATTCACAAAGGCATAATATCTGCTGTAAGAAGGAGAGACTGTCCCTGGATCAGTTTTACAGTTCCACTATTGCATTATCCTTCTGCCTTGACGCATCCTCTTTGGTTAGCAGGTGGTGTGTGTGCGTAATGTAATAAATGGGACAGTGCGTGGGGCTGTGTTGTAGTTAGGGGTGATGATGATATGAGCAATATTTTGCGTGGGTGCTACAGCGATATTGGCATATTTATAGTGTACGATAGTTTGTGCTGAAAAACGATAGTTTTGGAAGCTTTGTACGATATAATGGTTTTCAGAATCTGGCAACCCTGCCCTTGCGTCAAGCGTTTGTCCATATCACGTCGTCTATTCATTGAAATCTTAGCAATTTTCTAATTGTAACTATTCAAATTGCGAATAGTGTTAGCATAGCTAGCTATCTATTTCCTGGAGGACAGGGCTGAAAATAACCAGTGAGCTAAAGATAGAAGCTGCAGTTGGACAAACTCTACAACAACACGCGCTCTCCAAGGAACAGGGAATTGCATCACAGCGCTAAAATATAACATGCCCGTCACTGCCATGTTTCGGGTTTCGACAAAAAATGTAATAACAAATGTGTAATATATGCCGTATTTATACCAAGTGCCACTGGCTGCAAAATGAATAAATCCTAAAAGAAGCAAATGATATTTAGGGCTGCACAATATATCGCAAAATACAATATTGTATTGCAAAATGAGGTATAGCGAGAAGCCACAGTACATCGCAAAATCAAAAAAGTCTTCCTA
Organism: Proterorhinus semilunaris; assembly: GCA_021464625.1. Taxonomy (NCBI): domain Eukaryota; kingdom Metazoa; phylum Chordata; class Actinopteri; order Gobiiformes; family Gobiidae; genus Proterorhinus; species Proterorhinus semilunaris. The sequence goes on from CM038346.1 coordinate 35,543,728, forward strand.
CTGACTGAGTTTGACCCCAAACAAATATGCATGGGATTTGTATATGCACAAAAGTTTAGTTTTACTTAGAGTTATTCCAATTATGTTCTATTTTAGCCTTGTTTCAGTCCTGAATGAGTGTTCTAGCAATATCCGATCTTTGTCCTTCTGGTGTAACGCAAAGGGAGCTGACTGGGTTGAGATGGAGAATCCGAGTTGTCACACTACCTCGTTACAAGCATTGATACTCCGAAAGTCAAAAGTCTTGTAGTCTCTCATACTGTTCAAATTTGGCATCAAATTAGAAAACATTTTAAATGGCAAGATATTTCAGTATTAACCCCGATTACACTTAACTATGAGTTCAGCCCAGCACCTCCTGAAATTTGTGTGCTCAGTGGGAAGCCAAAGGAATACATTCGATACAGGATTTGTTTATTGAAAATGTGTTTGCGGCTTTTGATCAGTTGCGTCAGAAATATCAAATTGCAAATGCGGATTTTTTTAATATATATATTTACAAATCCGCAGTTTTGTTAAATCACATCTTTTCCTCATCAGCCTCCCAATTCAGACATGAATACTATCTTTAAAAAGATCTGTTGAAAAAAGGTCAATTTCTAAAATATTTAATGAACTGTCAGATATGGAATACATGCCTTCACTTGAACACCTGAAGGAAGCTTAGGAATAGGACATTGGAATAAACATCACTGCATCTCAGTGGACTAAAGCTCCAGACAACGTCCACTCATCTTTAATCTGTGCTCTAACTCAAAGTTTTGCACAGGCTACATCTTTCCAAAGTACGGCTTTCCAAAATGTTCCATGGGATGAACGCAGCTTGTGTATTGGTCACTAAAAAACATCGTGAAGGCCAAGGAGCTCACCAGAGAGGTCAGGGATAAAGTGGTGGTGGAGAAGTTTAAAGCAGCGTTAAGTTATACAAAGATTTCCCAAGATTTGAACATCTCACAGAGCACTGTTCAATCCATCATTCGGAAATGGAAAGAGTATAGCACCACTGCGAACTTACCAAGACACGGCCATCCACCTAAACTAACAGACCGAACAAGGAGAGCACTGGTACGAAATGCAACCAAGTGCCCCAAGATAACTCTGGAGGAGCTGCGACGTACTGCCGCTGAGCTGGGGGAATCTGTACATGGGACAACTAGTCGTCCTCTACACAAATCTGGCCTTCATGGACGAGTGGCATGGCACTTGTGCATGCCCCACTTTTCGGTTTTCTATTTTTTGAAAAATACAGAATCATGTATCATTTTGCTTTCACTTCACAGCTGTCTGTTACTTGTGTGTGAACTTTCAGTAAAAAAATAAAAATAAATCTTTATGTTTATGGTTGTAAACATGACCAAACGTGCAAAAGTTCAAGGTGTATTAGTACTTTCGAGAGGCACTGTATTTTTCCATTGTTTTGTGCATATCGACTTTATCTTCTGTGGAAGTGAGAGTGTTTTTTAGGAGTAAAAAAGGTGAAACTCGTGACAAGTGACTCCTCCCTATATGAAATCTGTACAATGAGCCAGGCTGCTACTTGTAATTGCAGTGTTTGACGAAGACCTTGCGGTGGGAGGTGAAACATCGACAAAACAACACGGACAATCTACCGACGACGACTTAAACAACTCTTAAACAACACCAAGCAATGGAGGAGGAATTAATGTGTCCCCAAAAACATATGGTCCGTGTTTGGTTTATTCTGATAGGCTTGTGCAATTTAAATCACCATTTGCAAAGAGACTATACCTGCCCAGCTCCTCCCCGATCTCATAGAAGTCCTCCACTTTCAGCTGCTTGAAAACTGCCATGTCATCCGCTTTCATTCACACTATGTCTTTATTAGAGAAAGGGTCAACTTCTAATCTGCAATGAAAGACACGGGAACAAACGTTTGAATAGACTGATTATAGGACGATTATAAATATATGTTGAGAATGGGCAAAAATTACGATGCATGTGCAAGACATCGGCAGCTATTTCTGTTTTAGTAGGAGAAATTCAGCCTTTGCCTATTCCATGTCAGGCTTTTGTGTATAAATCTATATGTCCCTGTTTTTACAAGGAACATGTCTAAATGTATGAATAAATTGAATGTGATCAGAGCAATTGTAAACATTCATCTCCATTTGAGCTGTTTTAGAGACTCATTTCAAGTTAATTTATCCAACAATGCTGTAAGAATACTGCACCTATATCAGCTTAAGTCTTCTCTTTGGCTTAAATATTGTCAAAACATTCAAATCTAGCTTTACCGTAGCCCCAGTCACTTGTGGTTTTATAGTAAACTTACCATAGTGAAGAGTGGCTGCGTACTGCTCTTATCCTCTCTTGGTCCCTTCAAAAAAATATTTTTTTTTTATTATAAAACAATAATTTGTACATAAAATAAAGTTGCTTTTTTTTTGTTGGAAAAATGCAAGATAAAAGCAATGACAATAGAAAAGACAGGAGTAAATGTTTGCAGCAGAAGCTAAGTTTCACGGCAGTAGGACTCCCATGTGAGTGTGTAATGTCAAAGTGGCACCTGTCGCCTCACTCAGCCACACAGGCAGAAAATAGGACCCACTGCCCACAATGCAACAGGGCAGACAGACAAGCCAATAGATAAAGAGGTCTATTAATATAAAGTGAGGTATTTTTGACATACAGTTGTGTAAACTTGTACTCAATGATCACAGATTTTTTTTCAGATTCTAGATTCAGTTTTGTCTTTACTGTAGGGCAAGGGTTGGTAACATCAGGCCCGAGGGCCAAATTTGGCTTTCTATCATAAATCATCTGGCCCCTGAAATCAGAATCAGAATTGTTTTATTGGCAGTTGTTATGAACAGGTTCACAACTAGGATTTTTTTTTGGTTCAATCGTGCAACATGAAACATAAAACATGTAACACATAACTTAGATAAATAGTAAAAAAAACTTTGAACTATAAGACTATAAAAGCATGCAAGAAGATTACATTTAGACTATGATAAAGACAACAACAATTTGACATAGAACAACAGCGTGAGTGATGATATTGACAAATGTTATTATACACATCAGAGCTCAAATACCTGTTTAAGTGCAAAAGATTTGAGCGCTTTGGCCCCTGGGTTATTGAAGAGGAAGTATTTGGCCATAAGCAGACCTGCCTACCTTCAGCTACAAGTATATAAGTAAGTAAGTAAGTGCTTTATTTGTCATTGTACAACCGTTGCGACTGAGCCACTGTGGGTCAACCTGACCAGCATGTTTTTGGAGGTAGAGAAAACCGTGGCACCCGGACGATACCTTCCATGCTCCTCTGATCCTCTGAAACGGTGCACCGCCTCCCGGGTTTGTCCCTGTTTCACAGTGTGGTGTCCTGCACTGGTCAGCTCCACCTCCTCGATCCTCTTCCACCTGCGCAGCTCCCTCCGCTGCACAACAGTCTTTCACCATCTTCTCCTCGTTTGTCCTGCTAGCAGCGTGTCCTAAAAGTTCCCAGAGAAGTTTTCAATTAGTTCCAAATGCAGCTGCAAGATTGTTAACGCGTACAAAGACTCCGTACAGATGCTGTTGAGTTGAGAATCAAATTTAAAATCTTGCTCTGCACATTTAAAGCCATAAAGGGTTTGGCTCCGCTCTATCTCCAAGACGCTATCGTTCCATATCGGCAAACCAGACCACTCCGCTCTCAAAACTCAGGGCTACTAGTGATTCCTCGAGTCTCTAAAATCACTGTAGGAGGTAGAGCCTTGAGCTACCAAATCTACCGAACGGAGGAACCCGGCTGAACGGAGGAACCCTGCCTACTGGGTTGACAACAAGGACTGGACGTTCTGCGATCTTGGCCCATCTGCTTTGGGACTCCCATCAGCCGTGGGTGTCCTTAGCCTGTCCGTCAATGGGAGTCGATCTCTCCTTCTGTGGTTCTCCTCAAGGTTTCTCGTTTCTCCCACCGGGTTTTTGAGTTTTTCCTTGCCGTGCTGGAGAGTCTAAGGACAGGGGACACCAGAGCTGCTCGTCGCCACCCACTGCTGACGCTTATTTGGAGGTTATGTTTGCCTGAACTTTACATTGTCTTATTTACTGCTCTGTTTCATTGCCTTAATGTTTGGTGCAGCCCTATGAGGAAACTACTGTTGTGATATTGGGCTATACAGAACCATTGATTGATTGTCCTTTTTTGTTTCCTGCAGCGTCTCTTGTGACGCCTCCACTGTGCTGCAGATGTGAGGGGCTCTTGGTGCCCCTTCAGTATTTTAAAAGCAGAAATTTGTAGGTCTCAAATGTCATTAGCTCGTAAGATAGCTGCTTTCTTCAGGACCATTATGGACTCTGCAGTTAAAAAAAAAATCCGCCAAACAAACACTGCAATATTATGTAACTTATAAGTACCTATCTTACATAAATGTACTTTGTTACTGACCCATGAGTATTTATCCTAAAGCTGTCAGCCACATCGCAGGTTGTAAATATGAAAATAGCCATGGCGATGAGCGTGTGTAGACAGGTAAATTCCCACAAAAGCCCCATTGAACACAATGATATTCCAGTGGAAATATGCAAATGAGTCAGGCTTTGTACTACAGCTGTTTGTCTGTAGTTTAGTCTAATCGAGAGGGAGATAGAGAAGAACATGGACAGGTTTTTGGAAAGCCAAGATCCCAGTCTGGATGAGGGGTCACATGGGGGTGTTGAGGGGGGTCTGAAGGAGCTGGTTCGGAGGTGGTTCACAGAGACACAGGCGGCAAGTCTGACTCAGGACGGACACTTCCCCAACTGGTTCCACGGCTTTGCCACCAGAAAGTAAGTTAGTTTAGTTCATGTGTTTTTTTTTTCTCGTGGTGGTTTGTCCATCAGTATGTTGTAAAAGCAACAGATTTTCTGTTTGGAGATTAATTTCCAAAACTGTGTCTCTCATGTTGAGTGCTCCAACTGAAATGATGACATGATATCCAAGAATGTCGCAACCTATACTTTCTTTCATTGTTTCTATGTAGCGGACAAATTAGGTAAAGTGCCTTAAAAATGGTGTTGCATTGGGTTTGCTATCAGAATGTGAGTAATATTCTGTTGTTGGTTTTATACAGATAGCAGCAAGGAGATTTTAATACTGTTTAATATTTAATAATTAATTATTTAATAATATAATTGTAATGCCTAAATAAGTACTCTGTTTTGAATGCTACAAACGCACAAAACATTTGACTACAGTGGGAACCATATGTTTACATACAGTATATAAAAAGACATATTTGCATTTTTTTCTCAGTGTCTGACATGACACTGCTGTCAGACTGTACAACAAGACTCTAAAGTAACATGTGCAATAAACCCACCTTTGCAAAACGACGTGCAATAATCTCTGTATCAGCGCCATTTTATTCCCTGTACCCGCGTCACTTATTGACAACCTGCACTAGGACTGTAAAACTTTGCACCTAGATATGCTAGTTTTTTATAGTGTGTTCTAACTTTTATTCTATTTTTATTTATTTTTATTTCCTAATTGTTATAAATCCACCCCTTAAGATTTTTGCTTTTACTTATCGTACGTAAGATACCTCTTTTTTACTATTTACTATTATTTTGCACACCCTGAGTGGTTTTACTGAATGCCAAATGTAACAAGTGAATTTCTCCGTTGTGAGATCAATGGAGGATTATCTTATCTTATCTTATCTTATGAAACTAGAATACATTTTAACTTTTTTAGGTCAAGTAGAATTTTCTAAATTATTTCTATTTGCTAAATGCCAGAATTTTGCATACACTAAAATTACCTTTAAGCAAACTTCTGTACAATTTCAGCCAAAACTGCAACTGAATTTGTTTACGTCTGTAATTGTTGTATTTTCAACAAACTAAGCAAGTACAAAGCAACACAAATAGTCGAGCATGTCATCATTTAGATTTAAAATCAGTTTGAATCCATTTGTTTGCTTTTTAGTCATATTTAAGGCTTTAGTTTTGGCACATTTCCTTTAATGACTTTTCATTGCTTTTCAGCAAAACTCTGTTACACCATGTGTAAACCAAGACTGGTCAGATCCATCATGAGACCTTTTTGACTTATTCAAAATGATCAGTCCTAAAAGGGCAAATGCAAAAATCCCTATTCAAATTCTAGCATGTCTTTGTCCACGTGGTTATCACATTCAAATCAACCTCTTCCATCTAGCTGACATTTGCATATCAAAATATTGCCCAAGCCGATCTAAATAGTAAACCGGTTTATACTCACCTTTTATTGAAATGACAAAAGCTGCCACAACATAGAAATCAATGTACAAAGTTAATGATTAATGATCTTGCACAAATATCTGGGAGAAAAAAAAGACTGTCCACCTGGAGTTAAACATATTGACTGTATGTTTCAGAGATGCAGAGGTGCAGCTCGAAGAGAAAGCTGTGGGTGTCTTTCTGATCCGTCTGAGCGAAAAGGCCATTGGATATGTCCTCTCCTACAAGTGAGACCCAGCTATATCGAATATTGGCTCCTGTCTTCACTACATCAAGAGACAGACAAAACTGGAAACAGTAATGTCATCAAGTTAAAATGATTGGAATTAAGATGATTGTACCTTCATTTTAGCCATTTTGATCTGCCAAGTAAAGAAATTGTTTGAAGAGCGATAAGATTAAATTTGATCTTATCTTAAGTGCCAAAATACTTGTTCTATTGGCAGATTACTTTACTTTCCCACTCAAATCATAGGCAAATACAGTGGGAGGAAAAAAGTATGTGAACCCTTTTGAATTTCTTACATTTTTGCCTAAATCATAAAGGTCATACAATGTGGTCTGTTCTCTATCAAAATCACAGGACTGAGTAAACAGTATCTGCTTAAACTTAATACCACCCAAACAATTATATTATATAATAATTTTATTGGCCATAACATGTAAACATTCACAGCACAGAGAGGTATAATTGAGTACACCCTTGGATTTAATAACTAGTTGACCCTCCTTTGGCAGCAATAACTTCATCCAGACGTTTCCTGTAGTTTTAGATTAGATGTGCTCAACAATCAGGAGGAATCTTGGACCATTCCTCTTTACGAAACTGTTGCAGTTCAGCAGTTTCCTGGGATGTCTGGTGTGAATGTTTTTCTTTTGAGGTCATGCCACGCTATCTCAATCGGGTTTAGGTCAGGACTTTAACTGGGCCATTCCAGAACGCGTATTTTATTCTTCTGAAACCGTTCTGCAGTTGATTTGCATTTGTGCTTTGGGTCATTGTCTTGTTGCAGCATCCATCCTCTTTTGAGCTTCAGCTGTTGGACAGATGGCCTTAAGCTTTCTGCAAAATATCTTGATAAACGTGTGACTTCATTTTTCCAGTAATGATAGCACGTTGTCCAGGCCCTGAGGCAACTGAGCAAAGCACCCACACACCATGATGCTCCCTGCACCATTCTTCACAGTGGGGATAGGGTTTTGATGTTGGTGTGCCATTTTTCCTCCACAGATGACGTTGTGTGTTGCGCCCAAACAATTCAACTTTGGTTTCATCAGCCCGTCACCTTCAGGCAGCCTGAAATTGCATTTCAAACGTGCAGCAATGTTTTTTAGACCGCAATGGCTCCCTCCGTGGCGTTCTCCCATGAACCCCATTCTTGTTCAGTGTTTTACGTATTGTGGATGTGTCAACTGAGATGTTGGCATGTGCCAGTGATTGTGCCAAACTTTCTCCATTTTTCTCACAGTGTCTGTTCAATTCTTATGTGTGTTTTTCAGTGGCAAGGGCAGCTTTAAGCCACACCTCAGTGATTGGACTTCAGGTTGGCTCACATCTGACTCTAAATGTCAGCATAAACTTAAATACTATTTAGCTCTTGGAGGATCCTCAGCCAGGAGGTGTACTCACTTATTCCTCCCTGTCCTGTGAATGTTTACATGTTATGGCCAATGAAAATATGATTGTTGGGGTGGTATTTGGGTAGTTTAAGCAGACAATGTTTACTCATTCTTGTGATTTTTATGAAGAATAGACCACATTTTATGTCCAATTTAGGCAGAAATGTGAGAAATTCCAAAGGGTTCACATACTCTTTGCTCCCTCTGTCATTTCAAGAGAATTCTACTTATCATAGATGACTTTTTGTTTTACAATTTTCCTAAAAATAAATGAACTTTTACAGACCTGCGTGTTGAATAGTGTCTTTGAACTGTATTTTTCTATATGACAGGGGTGAAGACCGGTGCCGGCACTTTGTGATCTCCCAGAGTCCCGAGGGGCAGTTCTCCATAGCAGGAGATGAGCGAGAGTATCCCAGTCTGTCTGCGCTGATCGAGCATTTTAAAGTGTGCCCCATAGAGCCGTTTGGAGAGTTCCTCACCAACAACGAGCCGGACACGCAGGTGAGGGAGAGGAGCAGAATGTGTTCCCAGTTGATGGCTATTTATCTGTGAGTAAATACAAATATATAGGTGTCTCAACAGTAGGTTCAGTCCCAGCTTTGACTGTCTTTATGAATGTGTTTGTGTAAATATGTGTACGCATTTTTCATATTGTTACAAACACCCCATTTGTGTAATACAGTACTAATATTATCTTTATATCAGACAAAACTAATCAAATGATTTGTTGAGGGTTTTCTCTGGATCAATATTGTTATTAGCTTAACTACGTCATGATTGACATAAAGGTGAGGCAAAACGACTGGATATTTTTCAGCTGTTTTTGATCAATATTGCATTTTCAAACCGACAAAGCAAAGTTAAGTGATAAAGATGGGTCCAGTCCTGTCCAATAGATCTGATAAATCACATGTAAATGCATCAAAAACAAACCATCTGTTGTGTAATTTCTATACTGTGGTAACGGAGTTATACATTTACCAGGGGCAATTTAGATTTTCCAGTTTCCTGGTCCTACATAAAGGGCGGCTGCCTGTGTGTCATGGGTCATTAGACGTGGGGGTTCACATGTCCTTAAAGTGCAAAGACAATTAGACATTAGAAAGAGACCATTTATAAAATAATGCTTTTTAGACCCTTGATGAGAATTTTATTAAGTGTTGATGTCAGAGTTGTGAAACTTTAACTCTTGTAACACAGGCTAGGCAGAATATTGCATGTCTGCACGAGGTTAAAACCACACTGCGGTAAATTCCAGGTTATATAAGCAACTAAAGTCATAACATGCCAGCGGTACCAACATTATGATGATGAGGATTATAATAATACATTTTATTTATAATGTACTTTACATTTGTCAAACAAATTATCTCAAAGTCCTACAGTAGAATGACAATAAAAACTATTTGTACGAGATTAATAAAAGCAGCCTTCAGCCTTCCCGGACCTGTTTCATGGCATTTATATCATTTCTGTGGTTTCTCCATCATTAACATATTATGAGACAATGTTTAGTGGCCACTGGAGGTGAATCTGACCCAATAAAAAGCAGAACTGAATATGATTTAACATTTAGCTCAGAGGCCCCTTTTACCAAGAGTTAGCTCATGTCCAAAACATGTAGCACTTGCAAAAGTGCATGAGCAGAGTCATATACGCATCTTTTACTCAGCATTCTCTCATTTACACATGAGATTTGGGACCCTGAAACGGTAAGACAGGCCATTTCAAATGGTCAATGAGGTGCAAAGCTATAGCTATTTTCCAGCTGACACTCGCTAATTAGCACTTCTCTTGATAAATGACACCCTAAATGGTATCTAAAGTATAATCTACAAAGGTCTGTACATCCATTAATTACTTCTATGTAGGTTTTGACATCACCTACAGTAAATGTGGTTGATGGGTTGACAACAGCTGAAAACTTCTGCCTCTTTCATAATTTGCAATGTTTGACGGCTAATGCTTACGGCCATAGGAAAAATGCATTACTGTAACAGACTAACAAATACGGAAAAGTTTCCATGCTAGCCGGCTTGCATATGTTAGGATGGAAATGCTTCTTTTCCTTTTTATTTCTATTATGGGCAACCTGTGGTCAAAGCAAAGCAACGTCACCACGGAGACGAACTGGTGATGTCCCGCTCCCGGTGAAATGAGAGGTCTGAACAGAGGCCAGTCCACTCACAATAAAGACGCGCTGTTTTTGGAGGCATTTTATACCTAAGCATGTGCATTTAATGAAAGAAACGCTTATATTGTCTTCTATTTATTGGATGAAATGTTACACAGTATGGCTTTACGTCCTGTTTTGCTGTAGGAGGACGCGGCGGAGCTGTACGACATGGTGAACGTTCCTACCAAAATAACGAGCGGAGTGAGCGTACAGGCCCTGCGCAGCCTCTGGGACCGGAAGGGGGCGGAGCCATGGAGAGAAACGCCTCCGCGGCCTCCACATGTAGAGAGTCAACAGCTCAGAAATAGCACGGAACTAGCACCTGCACTACCGCCTAAGTCCACCAGAGGGCTCGCCTCAGCTGTGTCTGTGGATTCTACTGAACTTGCTCAGGTAAAACATCCATCTAACCCTCTCCTCGGCATCTAAGCTACATCTGATCATTTTCAGGGCTCAGATTTCCTCCACTGCAGAAGAATGTGTGCTAATAACTAAATCTTCACCTGTGATCCATTGACAACACAAAGCCACGTTACATTATTTAAAGTTACAAAACAGAAACCAGTGATATATTCTGAGGCAGAATGATATTATTATTATTTCCTCGTTTTATAGAAGTTTTCCAAAGTCATCGACTGGACTGTTTAGTCTGATGTCATGCCCTTTTATCGGGAAAATTCCATCTGGTCAGACTCCAAGTTTGTTTTTAAATGGCTTGTATCCTGCAAAATGTACTGTTTTTGAAGTTTTAACCATGTTATAATGCCAAACGCTCATCAAAAACAGCTGCAAATAAAACAGTTTTATTTTAAAGGTTTCATTTGCCTTACCAAGGCCATGCTGCGTGATTTAGATCTGAAGAGACCATTGCCGACTAATGGCTGAGGGAAGCGCTTCTTTTTCGTCCTCATGACTAGGTGCTGACATTGCTGTGATACTCAAGAAGGTTTGTTTTAACATGGAAACCAATGGGGACTTTACACGAATCAGTATCTTAAAAGCCTGGTTTCAAAGACTGCTATTGTTTCTAAAAAAATACAGTTTCCTCCCATGACAACTCAGAGAACCTGTTTTGTGTTATATTTATTCTAAAAGGAGTAGCTTTGGGGTTTTATTGACAGTCCCTGGAGCCCTGGAGACTTGGCGCTGTCCCGCCCGCCTCAGGGGGGTGGAGTTCCTGCCTTACTAACCTTTTTTGGAACATGCTCTGAGGAGATTGAGCTGCCATCATGGATTCTCTCTTGAATAAAGTGATTCATGTAAATGAATCACTTTATTCTATGTCAACATATTCTATGTCAACATATTATAGACATAGACAATGATAGTCTATGTCTATGATATGTTGAGTTTTGATTAAATCAAATTATAGCCTTTATATACTTTTATTCATTGTGTATAGGATACTATATATAGTTACTATTACCTGTTACCTTTTCTGTCTACTTTGCACCCCCTGTTTCATTTTTTTTCACTGATGGAACAGGTGAATTTCTCCATTGTGAGATCAATAAAATCTCATCTTATATAGACCCTCACTGTCCTCAAAGCTGTGGTTAGTGGCTTTAAGATATCCTAGTCTTGTTTATAACATAATAACACATACATGTTTGTACACAGTGCACTGCAAACAAAGCTACATCACTAGACTTCCTTCCAACTGTCTCCTCGCTGGATCCATCCCATCCCCAAAAGAATGTCGCCTTGACAGGGCACAAACTACCCCAAACTTCACCCGGGATGACCTTGTTAGGAGTTACCTACTCCTCTGTTGTCCACGCAGAGAACAGGAGTATATCATTACCCTGTTTGGACCGCGAAAATGAGTTATCACATCAAGAAATTGGATCTTCAACGCCAGCTCCTTGCTCCAAAAGAGTCACCTGTGTTACCTACTCCCTGCACGAGCCGCTGAGTGAGGCTTTGTTGAGGTCGAACCCCCTGTACGAGACATCGGGGCTACAGCAGGAGGGCAGCCCTTGTGTAGAAGGGCAGGGGAGAGACCCAACAGTGGAATCGCCTTATGAAGATATAGACTTTCCAAAAAGAGACAGGGACAACCAAAGCAACATATATACGGACATCGAGGAGCCGAGTAGCAGAAAGAGAAACCCCAACTTGGGAAAAAATGTAAGTCTACTTTCAATAAGCTGCTTTTATATAATTTAATGTCCCTAGCAATGAAAAAATAAATACATATAAAGTGCTTTTGTGGTAAAAAACGAGCAATAGCATCTACAATGTAAAATACAAATTCAATATGCACAAAATTATAAATTACCAGTGAAATTATTTTTGTTAAGTTAATGTGTAAAAATACCTGTTTATTTATTCTTCTTTCTTTTCACAGAAAAATTGGAAGAACTTCTTCACTGACTACTTGAAGAAATAGCACAGCTGATACATGTTTTTTTATGTTAATAGTTCTTGATAAGTTACTTGTAAATAATAAAGGTCTTTTTTTATATTCAATTACAGTGAACTGTAACAGTTGACTGTTGTGCATTGTAGTGTATCTTCCCTCGTCATCTAATTTCTCATTCATTTTGAACAGAAGTAGATTAGCCTACCTTGGCCTAACTATCAAGCTAAGTTTGAAAATTGTTAAATATTAGCTGCATAAAAAGAAGTTGTACTGGGATCTTATTGGACTCTAAGAATCGAGTGTTAGGTTGGGTCAAGAGAACTACAAAATCTGACAGGAAACATAAAACATAATGATTGCCCTTTAAAGCAGGGCCATAGGGAAGTTTGAATGGTATTCTTCCATGTGAAAACAATAATCAGGGGTCAGACTGTTGCTAAGAGTAAAGCACAACTTTCAACAAATGCCAGTGGTGTAATGCAAGTCCTAAATGTTTTATTTATTTTTAATTGTTTTGCCCTATGTGTGACATTGCTGAACCCGGTCCTAAATTTAAGGCTTTTTATTAGGATCCTATTGGATTGAATGCTGTGTAATAAGAATTGGAAAACAGCAAATAGGGCTATTTTTATTTAATAATTTTCACACAGTTTGAAAATGTAGCAAAAATATTCCAAAGCAGTGAGAAAATTTGACTTAGGCCTGTCTAAATTATCCACGGTATATGCATAGACTGTATTATGCAGAATTAGGTCTAAATAAAAAATGTGGGGCCCTTGTACGTTCAACCACTGTAAAGTAGGCGACCATGGGAGGGCGTTGTTTCATCATCGCTCCACTGACGACCACGAAGAAGAAGAAGAGTGCGGAAGTGCTTCATCCAAACAGAATCCCGTTGGAAAATACCACAGCGCCCTTTTCCAAACTACACATATAATACTGGATTTAGAACCGACCATCAGTCATAAAACACGATGGGAACTAGAGATGACGAGTACGACTACCTGTTCAAAGGTAAAGTATGGTTTTAAAACACGCTCCGACTCCGAGTTTGCTGATTGGATAGAAAAGGCCAGCTGCTTCTGACAGGCTAAGCTAACGGGACTCTCTGAAATCCTGGCATTTCGCTCCGCGTTAGCCTATAATTGCTTGCGTCACTCACTCAGTTGTTGATCATTAATATCATTTTTACTTTGAGCAAACGCAGTGAAAACAATAAAACCAGAACTTCTCTTGCAATCGATTCAGTGTTAAGTGGAGCATTGGTTATACCAGTCTTATCAACTGAATACGATGGGGAAATTGTGCCTAACTCGATTTTAACGTCTGTAATTGTGTACAGATAACCAAGATAAACCAATTCCAAGTATACATCTAGTCTAAAACCCAACGATAATCACGCCCCTTTACCTAATTCTAAATGGTTTTATAACCAAAAACCGTGGTCATCATCAAATTTATAAGTCAGCCATTCGCCCACCAGGATGAAATGACATGAATTTATGAACTCCCCTGTGCTAACGAGATCCCTCAACCTTTGTGCTCAAGACGTGCTTATAGGGCTTTTAGATGGCTGTCAGTAATCTGCAATACATTGTTATGCCACAAAACAGTAACACAGTTATGCTGAAATCTTAATATAAAAGCTCCTTTTGCTGATTTGTCAAAAATAATTAATATAATCGTTGTTCTTTTAGGTTAGCTTGAGGTTAGCTGTGGCTAGCTTGTTGTCATAGAGCTGGACACACCTAATGCACCCTCACCGCTAAGAACTCTCTTGTTTTTTTAAACCTTTAAAGCCAGTAGTGAAGAGGACACGAACTACAACCTAAAATTAATGATTTAAGAAATATGAGTGTGATGGGAAAGCCACGTAATCCCAGAACAATTGTTTTACGATGCCAGCAGCAAGAGGAGTCAAATTGCGGCCAAGCAAAGTAGTAGCTTTGGAAAAAAGCATTTAAGACATTTTTAGTTCATGTTCAGAAGCACATCTTTTTTTACACATTTTACTAAAATTCTGTTTGTCTAATTTGGTGGTCTCATTTGTTTACTCATTTGGCATTTTAGCTGAGACGATGACGATTGAATAGAGATAATTTAATTTATACTTTAGTAACGCATGTGCTTTTCTGTTTTACATCGAGTTGAGACATTATTTAGTTAGTTTTAGATTTAGACCGGGGTTTGTCCTGACTTGATCTTTGTCTAGCACTTGGCAAGTCAAAAGGCTGCTTGGAAGGTCAAATGTTTTATTTTCAGGTTGTACTTGGTGTGAAAAGTGTGAGACCCTCGTATCTAATGTAAACTTTATGCGCTGGTGTATGTAAGTAAGGCAATGGTTTCAACTGGACATCAGGACCCACCATTAACCATGGATGACAAACCGTCACTACGTATGAAAATGCAGAATTTTCTCACAGATTATTGTTGATTCTGAAAATGAAATTATGGTCAAAATAACGCAGTCATTTTAACAGACTGGAACAATACTTTTTAATTACAGTAGTAAATGTATTCCCTGAGAAAGGCTTGTGACCTTTGGATAAAAGTCTTGGTCGAGTGATTAGTGGCTGTAATCTTTCTTCTTGATTTGACTTTGACTCTGCATCATGGTTTCAAGGCAAAGAACCTTCAAGATGTAAGAAATGTTTTGGAACTAATAATGTGTATTGAGATTACAGTCTCAGTCAGACTTCTGATGACACTATGGTGGCTTTGACAATCCTTTTGAATCATTCTTAATTAGTTTTTGGAATTAACTCTTTTTTTTTTTTTTTATGGGGTACTGTTTATATTTATAATACTGTACAAGAAAGTATAATTGAACACAGACCCATTTCTTGTTCTATGCAATTTGTTTTTAAGACGTTGGGAAAGAAAATTAGATTATGGAGAGCCATCTCCATAAAAGGGAAACACTGCAAAGACTACACACATGAGTTAGGATACAATATGAGTTGCTAGTAGCACGGGGTACCAATCTTTTGTCAAAGGTACTTTACTGGCCCTTAGTTTACAGTAATGATACTTAAACAACACTTTTTCAATACCTATGCTACATTATTAATTATCTTGAACAGTTAAACGCAATTATAATGTTCTGGGCATTCCTTAAATTACTATTTATTTGAGCGAAAACAGATTTATTTTATTTTATTTACTGCGGCAACCTAGTAACTTTCTTTCATGGCATCTCTAGATATCATCAAAACATTGTTATTTTTCTTTCTGTTCCTCAGTGGTCCTTATCGGAGACTCAGGAGTCGGGAAGAGTAATCTACTGTCGCGATTCACCCGAAACGAGTTTAACCTGGAGAGTAAGAGCACCATCGGTGTGGAGTTCGCCACAAGAAGCATTCAGGTCGACGGCAAAACGGTGAAGGCACAGATCTGGGACACGGCGGGTCAAGAGCGCTACCGAGCCATCACCTCAGCGTGAGTATGAGAGTTCTGATCATTTCAGCGCTCAGATTGCCATCACTATAAAATGTTAGGAAAATAGTCAGCCTTTTTATTGTTTTTAGCCTTGTAAAACTGAACTCTCTGTTGTATTAGTGTTAGTATTTGTGTTTTTCAAAATAAGAGCTTAACTATTTAAATATAAAGAAGACAATGTGAGGATCAGGAAGCATATTCTAACCCCTCCCACTCGCTGACACTGACACAGGCGGATAGTGATGCTATTTTAGGTGGAGGCCACACCTGAGCGTTTGCACAGTGATGGGACACTCCCCTTTTAGCATATTGAAGCGTTCATAGTGTGGAGGGATCAATGCAGTAAAAAATTTAACTAGATGCACTTATCAGAGGTTTTCCTGTTCCCCAGGCCTTTAATCAGGCTTGGATCAATAATGGCAGATCGTTCCCCCCTTTTTGTTTTAGGCTATAATCATGTAGAATTTTGAAACTTGCAGTTATAATTAAATCTTTGGTGAAATGTGCCAATTCAATAAAGTCTGAGGGCCGCCAACATTTTGTCTGATGGCTGCATTTGGCCCCTGGGCCGCACTCTGGGCATCACATCACTCTGTAATGCTCCAGGATCAATTGTGTTTAGGGTTTCTGGTAGGTTTTCACTGTGGATGTAATCATCTACAGCTGCTGGGTCCCTAACAGGGCTGGGTGATATATCGATATTTAAGATGTATTAATATATTTTTAAATGAGATATGGAATTGGACCATATCGCATATATCAATATCGTTCAAATTTAGATTTGCTTTTAAGTTAACAAAAAGAAACGGGTAATCTCAAGCTAATGTTTAAAAAAGTTTATCATAAACTGAGCACTTTATTTTGTTAACGCTCTATATATAAATGCTGCCCTGAGAAAAAAATGGACCTATCTTATTTTATAGGCTATTTTTATTTAAGATCTTTTTTTTAATGTAAGATATTTTTTTATTTAAATGTGCACCATACGGAGCTTTGTTATACAGTGTTTATGTCTAGAGTTTATAGTGAGTTTTCAATAAAACTACTCTTATTTGACTTTGACTTCATTTCACAGCTCTTACTTTGTGGAACATATATCGGGATATATATCGTATATCGATATTCAACCTAAATATATTGGAATATGACTTTTGATCCATATCGCCCAGCCCTAGTCACTAAAAGGTCAAATACACACAAGTTTTGTTGTCGCATAAAAAATTCTATAATGCACCTTTTTGAAGCAAATTGGGTAAAAGTATCTTATTTCAAAACTATACTTTTTCTCCAACACAGATGCTTTTTTCCTCGTTCTTAATTTAGGGTTAAAAAAAAAGTACAATTCCTCCTCCTTGCATGTTTATAAAGCTCTCAAACCTCCTTGTTCTCCGTTTGCTGCCATCACCGCGCGTCAGTGGATCGCTCCTGCTGACATGAACATATCTTCACATGTTCTTAAGTGCTCATAGAACATCCTGTTATGTTCTCAAGCCCTCACAGACTCCCGGTCGACCCCTCTGTTCGCAGGTATTACCGCGGGGCAGTCGGGGCGCTCCTGGTCTACGACATCGCCAAACACCTGACGTACGAGAATGTGGAGCGCTGGCTGAAGGAGCTGAGGGACCACGCGGACAGCAACATCGTCATCATGTTGGTGGGCAACAAGAGCGACCTGCGCCACCTCCGAGCCGTGCCCACAGACGAGGCCCGGGCGTTCGCGGGTGAGGCTACGCTCATGCTAATAGAGCAAATCAGTTTTCTTGGTAGAAATTAGGGATTTGTCCTCGGCACTGCAATCACCTAAGCTCCCATATTTTCAACCGTCTTATCTTTCTTATGTAAATGTACGTCACTGAAAATGACAAATGAAGAACTAACTCGCTGGGCAAAGAATGACACAAGAATGACACGAGACTTTCTGTATTGTTTGTTGCCGCAGCATGTTGTTAAACCCTTCCGCTCTGTCCGCCCTGAGATAACTCACTTGTTTTGAACTGCATCCCATGAAAAACGCATGTCTCCCTCTGACTCAGGCTCATCACTCTCGGCTGTTTTTGTCTTTTTGAAATAACTATGGCATGGCCTTGTCGGAACCATCCGTTTGCTTTTTCAGAAGAGTTTGGCCAGTTTTTGAGCAAAAAAGTTAAGCAAAATACAGTAGTACAGGCAGTTTGAATTTCACTTTTACCGACACTCAAAGGCCAAACGGCTGAAGAAACGCATGTCGGTCAATTATCGTTTTTATATATTGTGCGTCTCTTTCACGACAGCTGCATAGGAGAGGTAATGCTTGTTCTATAACTTAGAAAAAATCTCCCCCGGTCTGTTCTGTCAATCTTGCAAAAAGAGAGAATTTACAGAAGCAGAGCAGCAACGTTTCAGCAACTGAATGGAATGGGAAGTAATCGTATTTGTACAGCATTTTTTGCACATGACACTTCATGCGCTTCATACAGGGTTGGAGATTTTATTCATTTAGTCCACACATGGTTGTGGTATGCTATGTATGTTAGCGCTTTGAGATGGACTACTTGTTAGAGGATAACATTAAATCGCTATTTATCATACTGGGTCAAACTGTACAGTCATACTATCTCTGTCATAGCCTTGACTGTGGTGCTCAGGCGCCCACTCTCAGCCCCTGAATGTTTTGCTTGCGTATCAGTATGACGCTCTTACAGGGTATTTATCCCTCTTCCGTGGAAGCATAGACAGAATTGAATGGTAGGATTAGCGCAATGTCTGGAGTTCATGTCTTTGTTGCTAAAACAATTTGCCTGTCAAGATGGCTGTCTGTTGAAAATATTGTCTTTTAAAAAGTGTAAACATTTTATAATTTTGTTCGCAGGAGCGTTAAATTGTAAGAAATGTTGCAGACAAAATATTCTGTTCTTTAGCCAAGTAATATTACGGGTGAAACTCTGAAAATTAGAATATCGTTAAGTGCATTAATTTCTGTTATTCACCTTTTAAACTGTGAAAATAATATATGATAGACTCATTACATGCAAAGTGAGATATGTATTGCTGGGTTTCAGGTGACATCGCAGTGTTCTAAAGGCCTATAATATATATTATTTTGTTTTTGAGGAGATTTGTGGTCTTGTACAGAGAGATCATGGACCCAGTCAATGATATTAATGATATTTTTTGTTATTTGTAATTCGTTTTCGATTTAGATTATTCATGAAAGTGTAATGCAATTAATAGGAAAAACTGGCTTCTGCCCCCCTCAGAAAATGTGAAAAATTTGAAAATGGACTGTAAGCCATAATCAACATTATTACATAGACTTGACATGTCACTTTGCATGTAATGAGTCTATATCATATATTAGTTTCACATTCTAAGCTGAGACGCATAGAGGCCACAGTTGGGAGAGCGGGTGCAAACGCAGCCTTCACCAACAGGGGCACAAGCAAACACTGTTAGCAGCCAACACAACAGCAAAAACTCTAACAACTCCTAGTAGTAGCCTACTAAGCAAACAACCAATCAGCCAGCCAGTACAGGGTAACAGTGCAAAGGCACTACCAAGAAGATGGGGTGAACACGCCGCCATCACCAATACCTACGCAGTCAGTCTGCAATAACGACAAAAATCAACCATAACCTAATGTACCAATTGTGGGGAAAGGCACGCAAGCGCTTGGCCAAGTAATAAACGTAGACGGAATAAGGTTACCCAACTGTCATAGCTGGGCATCGAACCACCGTAAGCTGGGGGATGAGGACGTGTACTCCCCTAAACCAGCAGGTGAAAATCAAATGCCATTACCATCTCCGTTGATAGTCAGGCATGGGGCTGAGGGAACAACACGATGCTAGCTAACGCACATGGCACAAGCAATGGTCGCAAAACAACCGGACCAGGATTAGCGTAGCTCAACTGAAGCAGCCAATATGTCCAGCACCGTAGCCTGGGTAAGGTGGGCGCATACGCCGACAGACAATCTTACCCTTCAAGAGAGAAAATAAGCCATCGCAGCCCAAGGAGGGCGAAATGATCCGCAACTCTGAATAATCAGCCGCCGGGCTCCAAGCGATAAGCAAATTAAAACGTGTAAAGTGCTTTGAGAAACAAAGCAACACGGAACACGCCATATCCCGAACCACACACGAGAAGAAAAAAGGAACAGAGGCTCTGATGACGTGGAGCTGTATCGCCTCCTGGTTGGTCATCCGGGAGTCACAGGTGTGACGTTTTTGGTATTACTACTTGAACGGTGAATGCGCAAAGGAGGTATTCAGTGCTTAAAGCACCGCCTCTGGCAGTCAGCAGGGATGAAATAGAACCGCTGTGCCACTGTGTTGCTTGTATAAAAATGCCTCGGACGACTAGGCCTTCATCAGGGAAAAGTCGATCTCTGATACAACAAATAAATGTTCATTAACTGTGAATAAACAAAGATAAAACTAAATCCGCTGGTCTTATAGTGAGCGTTAACGCACTGCAGCGCTGCCTGTCACTGGTCTTCGCTGTACAATCAGCCGTTTGTGGAGCCTAAGTCAGACGTGTGCTGTTATCTGTGGAATGCATATTTCTGATATCAGCTGTGCTGCTCGCTCTTTTACAGAGAAAAATGGTTTATCTTTCCTGGAGACGTCTGCGCTGGACTCCACCAACGTTGAGACCGCCTTCCAAACCATCCTCACAGGTGAATTTAGGCTTTAACACAGTGATTTTGACCTGCTGGTTTAACTGTTTTCTCTTTGCTGTTAAGCGTGTTATAGCTGACATTGTGAACTAACTTTGTGCCCTCTGCTGGTGTTTTGCGTAACTACATTTCAGAACAACAAAGTCCTGGAAGAATTTTCTTTTATATATCTTTCCAAGTCAGCGTTCCTCAAACTTTACACACAAAGTACCACCTCATGAAATATTTGACCTTATAGACTCATCAAATCTAGGCTTTTTATTTTTAGCAATGAATGGTGAACCTGATAATTTTCTCGCCATATTTATCAAACCACAAACACATCCATCTCCGTGATTCCCTTCAGAGCTATGAGATTTTGTGATGGTCGTGTTTGAGCTTATCTCTCACAGGAGCAGCCTCATGTTGACCCCGTTTCATCATGTGCAACACAAGCAGCTGGTTTATAAAGGAGCCTCTGTCTGTTCCTCCACGCTTGATAAACTCTGTGCTTTTTTTAATTCAAAAGCACAATCCAGAAGACAGTTTCCAACAAGAAAGTGAGGATCAATTAGTTAATGAATGGATTGAAAAAATACATGTCATTAAAAGGCAATAAACCAAATTCAAACTGGCATTAAACCTAAATTTTCTGGAAAATAATGCAGTTAAAAAGTTAATCGAAAATGCAAAAAATTAGGGTCTTTTTTTTTTTTTGCTCTAAAGTTGCTCGCTATCTAATTTTCTTTTGAATATTGAATTTTCCCCTCATTACGTTGAATGAAATCTAAATAAATTAATGTGTGGAATAAAAATTTAAGCATTAAATGGCATTAAAATTATATTTTTTTTTTCAGAAATCTATCGTATTGTGTCGCAGAAGCAAATGTCTGAGCGTCAGGAGAGCGACATGTCTCCGAGCAACAACGTGGTCAACATCCAGGTACAGCCCACGGAGAACAAACCAAAGATGCAGTGCTGTCAAAACATCTAGCCCCCACCCCACAACCTCGCACAGTGCCCCTGCCAACTGCCCCCTCAGCCGCCCCTCTGCCCTCCCCCCGACCTCCGGCGCTGTCTCCGGACCAAGCCACTCTTCAGTAACCACAACAACAGCTCCCCCAAAGGCTCATTCATACTCTACGGTTGATACGCAAAAGGATAATAATACATGATTGAAGCCTTCAAAACGTGCAGTGCCCGAGATCTGGAGCGCTGCCCTGTTGCCCTGGTGGCTTTGAAGGATGGGGCAAATGCAGTGTATCGTCTCCTTGTGTCTTAGTGTAAGCCTATTTGGTAATTTCCCCCAGAGCTGGTGGATGTACATGGTGATACTTGACTTTTTAGTTACCACTCATTGCGGTGCCACACTTGGATATACACTGTCTGGCCAAAAATAAAGTCTCCACCTGAATCTTGAGTCGCTGTCTTGATCTGCTTCTACATAACAAACTGATGTGTTACAAAAAAACTGCGTGCATTCCTTTGTCCAGAAAACGTGACTAGACGGAAGTTTAGCTGTGTTTCAACTTCCTGAAACCTTTAGATGCTGTGGCTTTCGGACTCTGGCGCTTTCTAAAGTAAAATTGTAAAAGTAAGTAATTACAAATTAGTTTTAAATCTTAGAAGCATGAAAACCTTTTATTTTGTGATAAGTTAGCCAGTTAGTTTTGAGGCCCCACTATTTCGTAGCGGAGTAAACGGCTCCTAAGTGTCCTAAGAGGGAGGTCCACAGAATACTTGAATGGACCATCAAAGGATTTGAGCAGTGGCCGAACCCTTTCATCAAAACAAGATCTAGGCAAAAAAATAAATGCCACACTTTCTGGAAATAAATCTTGTGACATTGCAAAAGCTTAACAAAACTCACTTTGTTTTGGTGGAGACTTTCTTATTGGCCATGCAATGTATATAAGGATTGTGTATTGCTCATTTGTATAGTGGCTGCTTCGTGCGGTAAAGTGCTTGCATATCAAACGCGAGCCTAAATGAGCCTTTATACCCCTCCCCTCTACCCTCTCCTCCCCGAAAAAGAGACTGCCTGTCGGGGTAACAAACAGCCCGACCCATGTCCTGATATTTGATTTTTTTTTTTTGGACCCCTGAAAGAGGTCACCATTTTGGGCGGACCCCCCTCTGTCTTTAGGCGAATGCAGGACAGTCTATACTTCATTACTGTAGAAGCGCTGACTCTCATGTCTTAAATATATGAATGTGATTTTTCTTCTGCTCTTTTAGCCTGTATTTATCCTCCTGTGCGTCCTGTCCACTTTTTTGACTATTATTGCTATTATTGGTGACGGTAAAAAGGAGTGGATGAAGTTTTTAAACATAAGGGTTTACCTAATTTGGTTGCTGCTCCGTATTCTCGGCAGCATCTAAAGACGTGGTTAAATTATTCGTTTCTTTAGAGTGGACACAGAACTTTGGCAGAATTGAGCAGCGGGACTCGCAGCACACAAGCTTTGTTTATTTTGCATTAGTAGCCATGTGCTCTTGGGCATGGCATCTTTTTTAAATTGTATACACTGTTTGACATGTACTCGATATCGGCAGCTACAACGCCCCAAAGTATTGGATCGGAATTTTACACAGTGGCATCGTAACAACCATTAACAAAGAATTTCTGTAGTTTTGGCTGTCTTTGATACTTTGCTGCTGTCAAAATATTAATTTCTCCACTCTTTTCTACTGTCACCCAATCTGAAACTTGTATCATTGTATCATATGTACTACTATGTATATGGGATTTTAACCACATCGAATTGAAATGTATGCCCTGTATTCACGCTTCTCACTTGGCAGTTATAGCTTTTTTGACCCTTTGGCCACGCCGTAGCCCATTTCTGTCACATGTTTTAAGCATCCAGTCCAAACTTAAAGATGCACTACCCAGTTTTACGTGAATATAAAGACAATTAGAATAGCATGGTGTAATTAAATTGGCTTTTGGAAAAACTTGCCAGAAAACTAAAATCATGATCTGATAAAGTTTGTGTAGTGAGCCTTTGAGCTTTAGTTGTTTTGTTGTTGTTGCAATATGTCTGATTTGAGCGCACCGTTGCAGCAATGGGCTACATTTGCGTTTTCTTTTGGTTGCAAAGTGCTGTTTCGAAGCCATGTTGATATCCCACGTGTTGCTACGTGTCATACATTTGGATCTTTATGCTGTGAATACAACGCTTCAGTGAACTGTGGAAGCGCTTTTTCAGGCTTTTTGCATGTCGTCAGAAGTCTGCATGGTTTCATGAGGAAAGAGACTACATTACATCTTTATAGTCACAAATCTACTGAGTATGGTGCCGTTATTTTACATTGAGCGGTATGGTCTTTCAAAGTCGTTTTTCTCCTACCATTCGCAAACTAATCACGATAAAATGATATTGTCAAGACTAAAATGGAACAAAATTAAGAAAATCCTGACTGAACCTTTGCATATGTTGGTTTTAAGCTCTTCTAGTCAAATGGAAGAGCTCTGGGATTTTTACAATAAATTGTGGCTTCTTGCTATGTCGATATCGCGATTAAAGAGTAATTTGGTGACATTTAATGCCACCGTAATCCAAACCATACTACTCAAAACTGCAAATTATAACATCAACTTGCTGCCATTTTAGGCTGCGTACAACACTGTAAGTTGTCGACCTCTCTCGACTTGAGTAAGTGGCCTATCGCTGATGTATTCATGCTTAGCTCACAAATCACCTGCCTTCACGCACAATCGCACTTGGCCTTGAATCGATTTTCCCATTTTTGCACTTCTGTTTCAAACAAAACGCCTCCACAACATCTTAATAACATTCCTATGTATATGTACTTGCTTGACATGACACACACTGGTATAGCTCGCACTCGTACGCCAAAATATCCCCTATTATTATTATTATTATTATTATTATTACATGCACTGACCAGTACTGTTAGTCACGCTATGAAATCTAGACTGTTTCTTGAAATAGGTAGACGTTACTTGCCATCGCTGTAGAAACATTATGCTATAACTATTGGTTCACTGTGCCTCCACCAAGTCATTACCCGCACTACATTAACACCCCCATAGCGATAAAGCACAAGAGTGGACGTACAAGCGGCTGTCGTGGCATAAGTGGAAGCCATCTTGAGACTGTCAAGAACTTATTACAAAAACATTGGTTGTTTACTTTGTCCCAGTTAAAAGCCTTGCCGTATAGGCGGTGAATTCTGGCACGAATTCTGTAAATACTTTGTCGCCACAAAGTAATTACACTTAAAAGCCACAAATAATTTGAACTAGAATACTTCAATATTTTATTGAAGTCCAATAAATTCAACCGATTGGTCAATCTTGACTTAAAAGCCAACAGTTTTTTTTCACAGGCGAGGTTTTATTCATCATTAATTTGATTTCAAACACTTGTGCATGTGTATTCGCCCACTTTTGGGACCCAGCTGGTGAAGACACTACATGTTTTGTGGCGAAAAGTCTGCTTTTAAGTCAAGACAATCCTATTGGTTTGATTTATTAGACTTCAAATTAGTAATATACCTGCAGGTTTTTCACAATTATACGAGCATACATGGACATTTGACAACGCACAACAACTCAAATTATCAAACAGGGTATCACAAAAACTGCAGCGCCCTGTTTTACATGCTAGCTTTAAAACCTGTAGTCACAACATGGCCGCTGCTGTACACTACAGTCTCTGTGTAAAACCTTAAACGTCCAGACTTGAGTTTTGCCAATCGCTATAAAAACACCCTTATATTAGCTTTAGCATTAGCTTTAGCCATCGTGTAAATGTACCTGTACGACGCTCACGAAACGCCTACGTACACCGAGCTGCCTCAAGTTGACGCATGGCTTTCACAATGGCTGCTAGTCTCTGTGGAGTGATTTGTAGCTGTCGCCATTACCCCGCCCATCCACAATCCGCAGATGTTTAGCTAGCTTAACTTGTGAGGTTTTCGAGTAAAGAGTTGTGTGTATGTGGATGTCGCTAAGTCAAATGTTAGCGCTGCGTTATTTAGTATGAAGAAGAACTCCACTTTTTTTTTGCTGGACTCCGGTGCCAATGGCGTTTACAATGACAGAAGGCACAAATGAGCTAGCTTTTCACTGCAAAAAAAAATCCATCTTTAATGTGAGTTCAATTCCAAATATTGGCTTTGATTTCAGAGGTTTTGACTGTTTTTTAGTAATTATTAACCAGTAAGTTTTACAATATCTTTCATTCATTACATTTCAACAGACCTTTTTAAGCACTCGACTGGTAAGCTTTTGATCCATCCAGCTGCTACCTTTTTCCCGATTTGGCCGCCTTATCACTGGGAATGAAGTGGCTGGTGCTTGAAACGGCGACCACTCGGTTCTCGGGCAAAACCGAAGTCCGTTGCCCTACCTTGAAATAGGCGGAACAATATCAACTTACAAAGTAAATGGAACCATAAACTAGTCAAATTACCTCTCGATTCAAGATTAATATTCGGAATAAAATATATTTTGGTAACTACACATTACTTAATAGTAAAGCATTTGTTAATACTTAATTCATCATTTATAAAGCATTTCTCATCTCCATAATCTCAAGAGAATAAGCCCAACCCTTTTCCTAATATTAACCAATCCGGACATGTGCTTAAGTTTAACCTAGATTTGTACATAAGTAACAGAATGCTAACCATGCTACATAGTGGATAGCTTCCAGTGCCGTTTTTTTCTCTCCTACTGGACAGTTTTGGTGTTCTAATGAAAGAAAGTGTCCAAACATTCACATAAGGACCCGACATTGACCTTTACTTTATTTGAGTGAACTATATATGTGTATAGTCCGACAGAAAACAGCTTATGAATTTGACTGTATGCTGATTGTTAGGTACTCTTAAATGGACAAATTAGTAAAGCTATGTAAATGTTTTTAAATGATGAATAAAGTATTGCTTTACAAATATGTCACAAATGTTTAATAGTGTGTAGTTATTTTCATTTTTGCTTTTTTGTTTCTCCATCTCTTACGACTTTAATCTTTGATCTTGTTTTTGTTTATTTTCTGATTGAAATCTAACCGACTGTAATTCCCATTTTGAAGGCGGAAGAGTGTATCGGAGACTTGATGTTTCTCTTCTTTTTTTTTTTACAGGGGGGTCACTGAATGATTTTTGTGTTTTGTACAGATTGACGAATTGTACAATTGTGTCTATATCTTTTAAGTTATCTGTTCATCTTAATAAAGCGCACCAGTCGTAAAACTGTGTAGTGTCCAGAATTTTCTTCTCTTAACAACCCCCAGTCAAATGCAGGGTGTAGCTCCTTATTAAGAAGGTATGAAGTGTCTTTCCATTGAAACCTGGATGCAACTAAGGGCATGTTTCCACTGGCAGGACCTACCCAGCTCCTTTTAGAACTGCGGTATGATGTTGTGAAATATAAAATCCATATGACCTACATTTTTAATATAAGGCTGTCCTCTCTCCCGTTTGCCAGTTAGAGGCCAGCAGTCTGTTCACGTCTGAGTCGCGCCTGCCTGTGGAACGGGGCTTTTGGCAAGTGTCCCAGGCATAGGTTTTGGGACCGACCCATTGAATCATGACCGACCCCAGGCAGTGGACAAAGCACTGAACTAACTGCTGGCCTCTGATTGGCTAGAGGAGAGAGGACCGCCCTCACTAAAACTGCAAAGTAATTCACATTCACAACATCATACTGCTGTTGAAAAACGAGATTTTGCCAATGATTGCATTTAGCCGCTGTTAGCAAAACTTTAGCTGGTGTTAGCATAACATGAGCACAAAGTTTACCTTCATAAGTTCATCTTTCCATTTGCCTTGGAACCTCTGAATAATTCCATAAACCCACAAAACGGCAGCATTTGTCCACATTGTTCTTATTGTGGCTCATGAAAGTTCCATCAGAATCTGAATCAGAATTCGTTTTATTGCCAAGGTTTGTGAACAAGGTTTACAAACTAGGAATTTTACTTGGTGCAAACGTGCGACATAAAACATATAACACAGAATTAAGAAAAATAAGCTAAGAACGTTAAACTATAAGGCTATAAGGGCATGCATAAAATAAAAAATATTAAATAAATAAGATAAAATAAAGTGACATATGTTAAGGCAACAACAATTTGACAATGAACAACAGCGGGATTGTATATACAGATGTTTTGGCATTTAAAGTGGTATTAAGTGTTTAAAGTGATAAAGTGATAGCAGCGGGTCTAAGTGTGGACACACCGCACACTGCAAGTGCAGATACATCCATGACTCTGTAACTGAGCTACAGGGACTTGTATTTGTTCATGAGTCTGATGGCGGAGGGGAAAAAACTGTACACTACAGTGTCGATCGCCATTCTGTTTTTCCTTCAGTAATGTGTATTCCAGCATGGGTTTCTGGGGAGCGCCCAGAACGACTGCGGACCTTTTGCTATGGAAATGCTACACGTGGAAAACCGTTTTGTGACGACAGGGCGGGGTTGATATGTACTAGGGATGGGACGAATAACCGATTTGTATCGATACACTGATTTGCGCACGAGAGATGCGAGTGCATCGGCAGAGAAGCCACAGATCGATGCAGTTAAGATGATAAACACAAGATCGGATTTTACGCGCTCATATCGATTTAATCTAGATACGTTACGGCTGCAAAGCCCCGCGGGCCACTGCGCACGTCATTGAGCGCGTGTGTTTTACCTGTAAACTTCAGACTGAGAGCGACAGAAACACCTCCGTGGCGGTGTGGAGTTGGGTTGGCCGCAGCGCTGTGTTGAATCAAGGACGTCTTGTGTGCAGAACGCGATGAAAAGTAGCAGGAAGCCAAACGCAGATAAATATTCCAAACATGATCTGCCATCTTCATTTGCCCACGTCATTGTGTCCACTTACAAGCGTAAAGAGTCCAGAAAGAGTCCAGGGAATCCACTTTACTGCACTGCATTTGAACCAGGTGGGAGTACAGGTGGGACTGCGCTGAGGCAAAGGAAGCCCCGCCCATTCATTAGCATAACCATGTGAGCTTTTCTGTGTGTGTTATTAATGTGGAAATAATTCACACAATCGCCTTTTTAATTTTAACAAGACTGTCCACTGTCCAGTGTCCATAGATTAATAATAATTGTTCCTCCAAAAATGTGGAAAAAACTAAAGAAAAACAATCTTAAGGTGGATAAACCCCTAGAATATATAGGATACAAAACATTTAAAAAGGTATCAATTCAAGGCCTCAATAATTGTAACTATTTGTCAAATTTATTTGAGGTGGTTCTATTGAATCATTGCATCAAGCATAGCGTGGATTGCGAAACATCGAGATGCATCGTGATAATTGTCCTAAATCGAATCGTACCGGGCTGGTGGTGTGTGGATCGAGATGCATCGTGGTCATGGTGATGATTTGAATCGCATCGCAGCTCTGGTGTCGCAAGATGTATCTTAAATGAATCGGATCGTGGCAGGTGTATCGAGATGCGAATCGTATCGGACAGAGGCCTAAGATTCCCATCCCTAATGTGTACCACATGGAAACGTGGCTCAACGGTTCTGATCTGAGGTTGTTGCAGTTGGTCAGGTCTAGATTCAGCAACAGTGAGTACATTTACATGGTCCGAGAAATCCGATAACCCAATAATCAGATCCGATGCATTTACATTCTCTTCAGAAAGCAGAGAATCCAAAACTCTACATGAGCCAGTGCAGATTTGGATTTTTAGAACAACTGAAATATCTCCCTGCTCCTCCTTTCAGTCAGCCTCAGCTGCAGAACCGGTTGGAGAATGATTGTGCCTCCATATTTGGATGTGGAGTCAAAGTGCTGTCAATTTGGCATTGGTGTTTTGTGCTTGGTGCCTAGTGGATACAGCACAGATTTAGTAACCCAAAGGTCTGGGGTTCAAACTCAGTCAGCAATGTCTTATTTTCTTTAGTAATAGTAGCAGTAAAGTAAAATACAAATAGTACAAACTGTGCTTTAACTTCTATTAAAAATGTAAGGGTGAAGACAGCCATGATTTAAACAGTAAGTAATCAGAGCTGGGACTAGTGAATGAGGGCTGTAAACAAAGCTAAAGGCGCTACAACTGCATATTAGAAACTAACGAACTGTATAAAGTGGGCGTAAACCATGTCTACACCAGAAAAAACCCCACAATGAGCCCAAATGCTACAGTTTGAGAACTACTGATAGACTAATTTCTTTTACTACCATTTTAAACCTATATAATATGATTTTCAATTGAATCTGGTTTTGAACAATTTTTATTTCTTTGACAGCCTGAGACAAAGGATTTAAAACGGCAACATTTCTTTCTTTTTTTTACAAGAGCTTTAAAAAAACAAACAAACTAAAAGCCACAGAGAATAACACCTGATTGTCTTCATGTCCCGTTATTACTGAGGACTCTTAATAAAAATAATACAAATAATCGCAAATTCTCCCATATTCTGGAGGATTTACTCAGTCCTGTCACAGTAATGAATCAATTAAACGAAAACATCATTCAACGTAGGAAAATAACATGACACTCCTATTACCAACTCAGAACTTTTTGGCATGCAAAAAAATAAATGAAAAAATAACACAATAACATTAGCAGTAATATGTACACTATACATACAAAAGTATATTTGTTGTGTGTGATAGTGTTAATGTAAACCCGGAATCTGAAAAACATGTTAAAAACTGCGTATTTACAAATGTGCATTAATGCCGTTTTCTAACATGAGGCCGGTGTTGTAAGGAAATGATCTGGACAGAGGTATTTTGCCCTGATTTTAGACTGTCAGGCTGTAATCAAAAACAATTATGAAAAGGATGTCAAGCAAAGGTGCAGATTTCCGTTTTTTTAAGGTAAAAGTTTAAAAAATGATCCACTTGTAATATGAAATTATAACATTGGATTAATAAAGTAATAAAGTCTGAGCCTGTTCAAACAAATGTGTCCATCCATTAGTCGGCAGCTTCCGGGCAAAGTCCAAGACAGTAAAACTTTTTTTGTGTTTTTTTTCTTCCCGTTTTTCAAATATTATAGGATGATGTTTATTGGCCACTGGATGTGTTTCCGACTGCACAAAAAGCAGAAGCTTAACGGAATATGAGTTAGCATTTAGCTCAGAGGCCACTTTTACATGCTAATTCGTTATTATTTCTAAAGAGGCTTCAAAAAACCGCTTCTCCTTTTTAATTTATGGTTAAAAGTTCTTTGATGTAGGGAACATGTCATGCAAATGTAACATTTTTAAGCTTTTAGCCATGTTATAACATTGTTCCCTTGTTAAATCTATGACTGGTGTATTATTTCATTCTCACGAGTAGTTCATTCTATCTACTAAGGTTGCTTCTTCTCCTTTGGTTTCATTGTTTGGAACTTCCTGCTTTTTATTCCAGCAAAAAATTAAGCCTTGCAGAGGCCAATTCACAATCCGAAACAGTCCTCACTTAAAAACTGCCTCCAATTATGCCCAAAAGCCACAATTATGCCTGATGTGCCCTCTTTAACATTTGATTATGCAGCCTAAATTCAAGAAATAATAGTCCTTAAAGAAAGCTCAGCCATTTCAGACAACAGCGGCCTCATATTTCTATAATCCCGTATTATTGAAGTTCATTCAGCGATATTGTAGTCCACAGTTGATTTCCCAATGTCCGCGTGAGGCTCAGAAAACGTTCTTATCATTGTCCATTCTTTTGGAGGAGACTTGGTTCGAATGAGTTTTCTGTGAGTTCAATAGCAAAAGAGCGGGTTAAAATAGATCCCCCTTTGTCCTCTGAGGGGAATTCATACGCACCGTCCTGTTGTTCATATATAATAACAATACACTGATTAAGATGGTTCAGGAATAGAAAAAGTTGGAGCTATTATGTACTACAAATAAAAAAAAGAAGACATTTGAATACATGACATTAATAGAGCACAGTGGTCGGAGCTGTTAAGCCATGTTATACTGTGCCCTCATGGACAACATTTGGAGAGCTGTCTTGTTCTGATAATGGAGGGTATGCAAATGATGTCACAGCACGGCAACATAGGCCAAATAAGTGCTGGCGTTGGAGCTATAAAATGTATTTGTTTTGACACTCGGTCCAGAACGTAGAGTGTGGTTCAGAATTAAAATGATGAAGTACTTGAAATACTCGTAATAGGGGTCGCTTCACAGCAAGAAGGTCATGGGTTCTATTCCTAGACATTCACGTTGGGGCCTTGATGGACATTACGTGTTCTTACTCATGACTGCATGTACAGTAGGGTAACCTCTCCTTTTAACATTCTGAATCTCACATGGACCTTTCTGTTGAAACAAATGTAAGAAAATAGAAATAAAGGTCTGAATTGTGTGGCCAAAACAGCAAATATTTCTGGAAATGGGGGAACATTCCATAATAATAGACCAAATGTGTATTTACTGGAGTTGTCACTATATAAAAAGCATTTGGATATCTGTAGTGACCCGGCAGCTAAGGGAGTTGTTCAAAAGCTACTTTCTGTACTTTTTAATATTGTTTTTAGATAAAGTTTGTCTATGAACGATGTTCGTTTATGTATTTGTTTATTTGGCCGGGACACACATGAGACATGTGAACATGCCACGTCAGATTCAGTTGCAGGTTTTGTCAAAGTTCTCAGTAAGGTTTTGGTCTGTTTTAGACCAATTTTTGCCTAAAAGTTTCCAATTATGTCTGATTTATCCTTTCCATATCCACATTTTCCTTCGCTCCTCTGTTTTCTATGTCAATACAAAGACCACTTCAGGGGAAAGATAGACACTATCAGATGTAATATTTTATCTACTCAAAGTAACACGGTTTTAAATACATCTGGTTGTCTACTTGTTCCAGAGGAAACACTGCACAGTTTTGTCCAGGTTAATGCTGAGATGCTTGATAAAGTTTTCTCCTCAGTGAGGCCCACCACATGTCCTTTAGACCCGGTCCCAACCCCGTTTTTTAAAACTTTCTATGGATCTCTTAGAGACGAGCTTTTACACATGATGAATTGCTCCCTTCAGACGGGGGTCTTCCCTGCTGCCTTTAAGGGGGCGGTGGTGAGGCCTCTGCTGAAAAAGAGCAATTTGGACCGTAATGATTTTAACAACTTTAGACCGGTATCCAACTTACCATTTTTAAGCAAAATCTTAGAAAAACTTGTTTTTACCCAACTTAGCGACTTTATAAATGCACATGACGTCCTTGAGAAATTTCAGTCTGGCTTTAGGGTAAACCACAGCACCGAGACAGCCCTTTTAAAGATTTTAAACGATTTTAGATTAAATTATGATTCAAAAAGGTTGACAGTGTTGGTTCTACTGGATCTGAGCGCTGCCTTTGATACAGTCGACCATACTATTCTTTTAACTCGTTTAAAACACATCGGCCTCTCTGGTGCTGTCCACAAATGGTTTACATCCTACCTCACAGACAGGACATTCATGGTAAGTGTGGATACCTGCTCCTCCAAGGTCCATAATATTACATGTGGTGTGCCTCAAGGTTCGATTTTAGGCCCAGTGCTTTTTAACCTGTATATGCTCCCTCTTGGTGATGTCATCAGGAGACATGGAGTCAACTTTCATAGTTACGCTGACGATACACAGTTGTACATCTCCATGTCTCCTGATGACACCAGGCCAATGGATGCACTTTTTAACTGCATTTTAGATATCAAATCCTGGATGGCAGAAAACTTTCTCCAGCTTAACCAGGACAAAACTGAAGTTTTAGTCATCGGTCCTCAGGCCCAGAGAGAGAAACTTTTACCCAAACTACAGTCATTGTCTTTTAATCCTTCCTCACAGGTGAAGAACCTGGGTGTGATTTTTGACTCTGAGCTGACTTTAATTCCACACATTAAGAATATCACAAAGATAGGTTTTTACCATCTAAAGAACATAGCCAGAGTCCGCCCCATTCTCTCTCGGGCCAACACGGAGACGCTAATGCATGCTTTTATCACCAGTCGTATCGACTACTGTAATGCCCTGCTTTCTGGTCTTCCCAAAAAGAGTATCTCAGGTTTACAACTTTTACAAAATTCAGCAGCTCGTGTCCTGACGAAGACCAGGAGGCGGGACCACATTACACCGGTTTTAGAGTCACTGCATTGGCTCCCCGTGTGTTTCAGGATCCATTTTAAAGTTCTTTTAATGGTTTTTAAATGTCTTAATGGTCTTGGTCCTTCTTATCTTTCAGAATTGATTTTACCATATGAGCCTTCGTGGTCCCTTCGCTCCTCTGGCAGGGGTCTCCTAGTTATTCCTAAAGTCAACAGAAAGACTCACGGCGAGGCGTCTTTCCAATACTATGGCCCTCGCCTCTGGAACGACCTGCCAGAGGAGCTCAGGACCGCAGAGAACGTTCATGTTTTTAAGAGCAGGCTCAAGACCCACCTTTTTAGTTTAGCTTTTAATTAATATTTACTTATATTAACCTTATTTACCGGTTTTAGTTCTATTATTTCTTTATTTTCCCTCTTTTATCCTGTGCTATTTCACGCACAGTTTTAGCTGTTTTTAATGTATCTCTTATTAAATATTTATTTATTTATTTTTATTTATTTTATTCATTTATTTTTTATGTTCTCCTAGTGGTTCCTCTGAGGGAGCCCTCTGCCCCGGGAGTGCTGGTTGGCTGTGGCCGTGCGGGCGCTCTCCTGGGGGTGCCTGGATGGAAGCAGGACGTCTCTCCTACACCTCCTCCGGGCCCCCTGTGTTGGCGCTCTGTGGCTGTGGCCGATGGGCTGCCCTGGTGCAGACGGCTCCTTGGATGATGTTTCCTCTTTCGGTCCATCTGTACCCAGCCTTACGTACTCAACTCTATGTCCATTTTTATTTAAGACGTTTAACTGCTGGGCTGTCTGTACGTATATGTGTCTGTGTGTCTGTGTGTGCGGGTGGTGGGTGGTGGGGTTGTAGTTATTTATGTATATTTACTGGTGGGGACGATTTTTATTATTTTTAATGATTTTTAAGCACTGTAAAGCACTTTGTGTTACATTTTGTATGAAAAGCGCTCTATAAATAAAGTTTGATTTGATTTGATTTTGATTTGAAAGCTTTAGAAATTATACAGTTGCTTAGTTTTATATTATTGCAGAACATTAAAATAAAGCATGAGGGGACATTAAAACATGACAGAAAGCTCAGAAAAGTTAATTTAGCGATACCTTTGTTCTGCCAGCTTCATCAAACCAGGACTTTAGTCCACAGTTCTCAGCAGGTTATTTAGTTCCTTTTACTTTCCTTTTTGTGTCATTTGTGCTGTTGGGATGATAATAATAAGTGAAAATGCCTTTACACAGTCTACCCAGAGTTACATAATAATGACAAACAATGAGCAAACCATCATATCTCAAACAGAATTAGCTCTTTATCTAAAATCTTCATCTGAGAAGTTATAACTAGTTTAGATTAGACTCTCAGGTTGGTTGGAATTGTACGTAATTTACACTTTTTCTCGATTGATAGAACTTTGTTCCTGATATACGCGGCAACAAACACTTCTCAATACACTGAAGTAAAATAATTCTAGTTTCATTATTTTAGCCAACGTTACATTCATATGATCAACTTTAAACATAAAAATTCAAGGTCCACCGCTTCATGGAGCTTCTCCCACACGGAAAAGGGACCAGACTAAACGATGTGAGGCTCTTTCAAATTTTGGAAATGTTTTTATGTTTTTAGTCACTTCTACTCATTTTCATTTAGTTTTAATAACAATAGAAGATTTGTATCACATTTTTAGCCACATTAACTGCCTTTATCGTAGTTTTAGTGTGAGTTTAGTCAGCAAAAATGTGACTTTGACTAAAATAATGACAAAATATTTCAGTCCATGAAATTAAGTCCAAGTTCAAAAAGCACCGCACCCGCTGGTCAAGAAGCGCACTTTGGGTGTCATTTACCAACCTTTCCTCGTGTACAAAATCAGCTGTCCTTTCAAAGTAGAATTGAAATACGACTCAACCACGAAGGGACATTTCTGGACGACGGAGAGCCTGCACAAACATATTACAAACAAACTTGGCTCAAACTTCAAAGGTATTTCCTTCCAATAGGGCACAGAAATCCCAGCCCAAACTATATGTATTTTTTGACAACTTTCTCCATCTTTCTGTTACAGTGGAAGGGAAATAAACTGAATAATGTTTCTAAATAAAAGCTCATGTGTCTCCACAGGTCAAAAACTGGCCAAAACATGATTAATATTCTAAATGCAAGTATTTTTTTTACACTGAAATCGCAAATACATGTTTTAAATGTTCCAAAAAAATAGCAGAACTCTTACATTTTTTCCCTTTTCCCAACACATATTTTAAACTACCCTTCAATTATTCAGTCCATTCATTCAAGTCTTTTTACACATCCAAGAATTGTCCGCCATTTTTGTTTTTGGGGCCGTTATCCCACTCAAAAGCTTCGTGAATGTACACGTAGAAGTGAGGCTCCGTTTGTGCTACAGTGATCGTCTCCCGTTGGTTCCTGTACATTGCATTGGCTACTTGGGGCCTGAGGAGGACGGCTTTTCGTGGGTAATGCAACAGAAAGAACTCTTTTTCACAAGTTAAAATGACTCAGAAATTCAAATATGTATTCATATTTTTGCTGTTATTATCAGTGTCAATGTTATTTTACAACCATCAGTGTTTCAGCGGGGCATTAAACGTCATTATTGTGCCAAATAAATACAGCAGCCAATTGTTGAATTTATTGTAAAATATCATAACTTTTTAACATTACTCTTAATCTTGCTTAATGCTTAATCTACTGTTTGCAAATCTTAAGAAATGATGAGAACTAGATCTGAGAGATGCAAGTTTTCTGCCGATCCAAAATAAAAATAACTAAATAGAAACTATTCATATTACTCGTTACTGGGGCTGGGTGTACTTCTCTAGATTTAGTCGACGGTGTTTGCTTTTTAAACATGTCCAGGTGAGATACCATGGAAATATTCACTAAACTAATAAAAGAGTCATGCATTTTGAACATTTTTGTTTCCTAGATGTCATAGCATTCTGGGACCTTTCATTAATTTAGTCCCTTGAAATGTTTGCAAATTTGGACAATATTCTGAATTTCAAGCCATTTTAACTTTGAGATTTTCCCTTTTGCGGTGAGTGCGGCGACTTAGCGGATGCTCGTGCTCCTGGTGTGTACTTGGGGCCGTAAGGGGAGGGTCCTAGAGCAGGGAGCTGGTGGGGCTGCCCTGCGGCGGGGTGGTGTGGGGGTTCAGGGGCAGGTGTGCGGGACTTGGCCGGACCG
This sequence comes from Proterorhinus semilunaris, assembly GCA_021464625.1. Classification (NCBI taxonomy): domain Eukaryota; kingdom Metazoa; phylum Chordata; class Actinopteri; order Gobiiformes; family Gobiidae; genus Proterorhinus; species Proterorhinus semilunaris. The sequence goes on from CM038346.1 coordinate 35,580,421, forward strand.
GGAGCACGTCGTAGTGGCTCGGGACCAGGCTGTTCCTGGGCAGGTCGTACAGGCTCTGGGGGTAAGAGGAGACCGCCTGGATCACACTGATGGTCGGCTCTGGAAGGACGACACAGATTAAGTAAGAACTGGTGAGACAAATGGCACTTTTTGCTTCTTAAATGATCATTAACAACATCGTAAACAGGTTAGAGCGAGTTTTTATCAGTTGTGTCTCTTAGCTAAAGTAAAGCCTTTTTTTTCTATCTGCACAGAACTGGTAGGAACTGATTATGTAATAACGGCAACTAGAACTGTTAAAGATTAAATAGAGGCAACATTTTTCTCTAAAATGAAGAACTGAGACTTTTTGTTCCAAGATGAATAATCTGCATGTCAGATTCAGATTATTTTATTCAGACATTTAAACATTTAACAGATAACGACATAACATAAAGTCTGAAATGGAATAGGCAGAAGCTAAAGCTTATTGCGCCTATCCCAGTGTATTTACAAAACAAACAGTAAAAGCTGCCAATGTCTTATGCATACAGTTATACTTTATATTTTGGAACAATCCCTGGATATGCACAGGTAACTTGTTATAGCTTATGTTATACATAAATTGTGCTGTTTTAAACTCAACCAAATCCTTCAATTTTAGTGCTTTTAGTTTAATGAAAAGCTCATTTGTATGTGCCCTGTAAGCCACTTTATTCACAATGCGGATCGCTCTTTTTTTGAATGATACTTATTGGATTAAGATTGTTTTTATAAGTGTTTCTCCAAACTTCTAGGCCATAGGTGTGTACGGGAGAACCAGGGAGAACTCCATGAGTTGTTTATTTGTCATAAGTTTCTAAAGTGAATCCGTCATCGTACCCATATCATAGACGTTCTTCATCAGATGGCCAGCCGTCATTGGCGTCGTCGTCGTCGTTGCCGTAGCGATGACGGAGGCGGGGCAGCAGTGCGACACGTGACCCGGGTGGGCGGCGGCCACGTGACCGTTGTGGCCGTGGTGAGCGGGCGACTTCATCTCCACATAGCTGCTCTCGGAGTGCTTACAGACGGCGCCGGACGAGTCGCTGATGGTGGCGTACGGGTTCTCGCTGTTCAAGGAGCACGTGCTGGACAGAGAGCCCTTCATGTAGTCTGTAACAAAGATAACGGAGTGTTAGGACTGGGAGGAGAAAACACATAATCAGCAGTACTCTACAGCTCATAATAATCTGATGTGGATACTCCCTGGAGCTACTACAGGCAAGTTCTCTTCTTATGTTAGTCCAGTATTGATTAAAATATGGCCAGTCTGGGGTCTGCTCCTTCTCCTGGCTGTGGAGAAGAGAGAGGCTGCTTCTTTTTTTTTTGGCGATGTCCAGCAACGACAGCTCATGAATGGGCAAACGACAAGATGGATAATAAACGAGTATAAGCTTAGCTTTAGTTAGCTGGCTGTGTTTTTTTTAGCTCATTTATCGGCTTTGAACTGCGAGACATGGGTCCTGGGCCAATAGTTTTTATGACAGGATATCTGGGTAACGGTTGCTATGAGTTATGATTGGACAATGACTGTTTTGGGGTTTTGCGAAAGGTCAATTATGATCATTGATCATTATCTTTGACTGGGTTCATCTCAATTACAGCAGCCTAGTCCAGTTGACGATATCTGACTCAGAGCTACTTCATTGTAATATGTTAAATTGTAGCTCTTACACTAACCCGAACTCAGGATGAAGACGAAAAGACTCAGGCAGCCTGTTCATGCTAATAATAAGGAAACAAAGCCATAAAATGTACCTGTTTCCCACTCTTGTAACGCTAGTAATATGCAGTAAAGTGCGAACCAATAATCAGACAATAACTTTGTAGTTTATCATAATGTGCTTCCACTGTTTCCCTTTGTGAGTGTGTTAGAGTGACTAACTTGAGTGTGCAGTGAAAGTACACATCGTAACATCCCACCACCTGTTTAAGCACTGCCAAAATACTGAACACATTTCCTTTAAATAAACCTTACTGGAGTACGGCAGAGCCCCTTGTTTAGTTTGTAAGATGACACACACAAGTGGTTTTTCATCTATTTGAACAAAGTTTTGTGCCATTGTATGTAGGCTCAGCTGCTGATTGGATCAAGCAAACCTTGTATTAGCCAATCACAGCTAAGACTCAAACCACAGCTAAACAACAAATCACTAATAGAATGCAATATTTCGTTTTTCAAAATGTTACTCGTGTTTGTAAGTCTGTAACAGCATCTTGAGTGTAAAACCCGTCTATTCATGACAAATACCGCTGGAGATTGGACTCTTTCAAGATGTATTTTTGTGAAATTGTGCATCATCTCACAGCGCAGCGCGTGGAGAGTGCAATAAAAACCTAAGCCATAAACAAACGGTGAACAATCGAGCAATAACACGAACATTGTAAAGTTATAGGTGCATTAAAAGCTGCAAGGAAAGAAGGAGAGTAATCACACGGGAAGAGTTCAGAGTATTTCAAACATGATTATACAGAGCAGGGAGGAGTCCAAGCAGGAGAGACACACACACAGAAGGAGCAGCATTCGTCCTGCAGGAGAGAAAAGGGCAAAGCATTATACAAACATTCATCGTTCAAGTGCATAACACGGTTAATAACATCATAAAGCGCAGGAAATGGGTTTGAAGCAAGTGATTAACGTGGGCTTTGGCAAAAACAGGCGGGTGACGTATCAGCGTCAGTTTCAGAGCAGGAGAAGAGGAGCACCCTGAGAGCAGCTGTACCTCTGAATCTGGGGTCCACATGATAACTGAACCTGCGCCCGTCCAGACAGTAAACTCCTGTGAGCACACGGACAAGTCAGACACAAAGCACAATGCAGTCAACATAGTCACAGTTAGTTTGGAAAATTGCCATTGCCCAACATAGATCCGCTGTTCCATTTCTCTATGCACATTCACCTAGAGCAGGAATGGGCAAACCTTTTGATGTAAGGGCCACATTGAAGTTTTGAAGTTCACACGAGGGCAAGGACCAGCTGCAAATTGGGTTGTTTTAATGATGATGTGTGCAGGCCGTATGGAAGTGCCACATTTGGCCCCTGGGCCTGAGTTTGCCCACCTCTGGCCTAGAGCCATGGCCATAAGTTTATATGAGTTTAAATTAAAGGTCTTACAGCTAAAGGCATGAAATAAAATATTAAATAAACATAAAAAAATACAAATCACCGCAAAAAGAGAAATGTTGAGTTAAAACTAAACTTTTAGTAGTTTTGATTTGCCAAATAAAAATGTTGCCAGTGGAATAAAAACTATTTTTGCTCCGAAAATAAAATTCTTATTTCAAGTAAATTGAGATTAATAATCTAATTGTAACTGCAATGAGATGTTTTTATTTTTATTTTGTATCATTATTAATTTGAAGGCAATTTATTACTTACATTTTTTACTTACCAACTCAAATCAAGGTCAAATATACTTATCTCAAGCATTATTTCTAGATAATGTATTTATTGATAAAAACGTCTAAAAAAGGTCTATTTTTATTTTCATGGTGGTCTTTGCTTTGCCGTCTGAGATCAAGGTACAGACGCCCAAAACATGCATATAATTAATTTATGTAAGAAATCGCAGTGTACAGAAGAGATTGCAAGAGCTAGAAATGAGGTGTGGGCGGCAATTAAGAGTCTATTTATACGTCATCCCTGCACATTGAAATGAGGACAAATCATGTCCAGCAGCTTTATTTGTTCTGTCAAACATATACTCATTTATTGTATAGCTTTGTACTTTTGAATGAAGGTGAAAAGTGGTGACAATTGTTTGACAGACTGACCCAGCTCACTGAGGTTACAGTAGGCGCCCCATTCAGGAGCACTGTTCCTGTGACGCCTCTTCGCTTTCACCTGAAACAAACAAAAGCATGTTATTACTTTAGCACAATAATAACCATGTCATGGCCTAAAATATCTGTCCAACCTGAAACAGCCCTTATATGCATTACTTCATTGGACTTTTTGATTCATAATATTGCTTTGAGCTAAATTTTGTTGGGTTTTTAACCGTTTTAAATGTTCTTTCTGTACGGCACTTTGAATTGCTTTGAATTACACAAAATATGTCTTATGAATAAATTAGCCTTGGTCTTATATTGTGCAGCCCCAGAGTTGCATTTTGCATTTTCCCCCTTTAAAATAAGCACCAAAAGTTGTGCACATATCTATAAAGGTTTTGTAACGTAGACATGTACCTTGCTGGGCCTCTTGTCCGGTTTGGCATAGAAGGTGGCGTAGGTGCAGGGGCCCAGTGTGTGGTAGCTGGGGTTAGAGAAACAGGCCCCGACAGAGCTGCTGCTGGGAGGGGAGTCTGACAGCAGCCCGATGCACTGCAAACCTGACATTTCACACGCTTTCAACCGTCGATCGACAGACAGAACAAATATGACACAGCGCCCTCCGCTATCCCGCATGAGATCAACTCTTTAAAGTGGTCGCATTATTCTTGTCTATATGTACAAATCACAGTAAGTTGTGAGAGATTGGGCCGGTCAGGATTTCCAATTGACTTGGATTCAGAAGTGGAAGAACTTTGCGAATCAAGAAAAAAAGAAAAAGAAAAAAAAGACTTCTCCAGGTAAGTTTTTGACGTGGGAATTTTTTTTATAATATGGTTGAGAGTTAAAAAAAAAAAAAGTCAATTTTGCATGACATGCGTCTCTTTCATTCAATATTGGTGATACCTCAAAACCCAACCTCCAGCAATGATTCATGGGCATTACTGGGCCACGGGAACCTCTTTATGCCATTAGTTTTCAGAATACAATAGTTTTTCCACTTATACATTTGTAAACGGTGAATTTTGTGGAGGGTACTGTGTGTATTACTAGCAGCAATGTTCACAAAAAAAAGTCAGGAGTATCCAAGAGACTTCAACTTGTACAACCTGTGAATTAAAATGATTAGGACGTTAGTTTGAGAGACAGCTCCTCCTGCACTCAAAACAAGTGAAACAAACAAACACTAACCCCATCCACGTGAGAATGGGACTCTCGCCAGCGACCTGATGAAACAGAAGTGGTTTCTCTTCCCTGCGCATGCTCTTACCGGAGAGTGAGTAGTCGGCGTTGCTGAGGTGCAGCGCTGGGTTGTAGGTGACGCTGGGAACCTGCTGGGCCTTCTCCCTCTGTCTGTATCTGAACCACAGCACCAGGCCGGACATGGTGAGGATGAGGAGCAGCAGAAACACGATGCCCAGCACTGCTCCGGCCGAGTGGCTCTCCGACGCCAACGCGGGGCTGATCTTCGTGTACGGGTTCAACTCCTCCATCATCAGGGCCGCTACGAGCGCGACACAGGGGATAAGAGTATGAACAAGATTAGAACAATGACTCCAAAACAGTGGTAAAGAGACAACAGGTGGTTCGAGGGCTTCCTAAAGGAGTTATCAATTCCCCTCAGTGTGTATGTTTATTTTATTTCAATATCCCTTTAATGACAGAATGGTAGGAGAGTGGTTATCGAAGAATGTTCTCCCCGTTTCTTAGTGCACGTCTTCTGTCAACATGAGAAGCCCACAATATTCACATTGACTTTAGTGCAAAAAGCTTTCACTTGTGTGGCCCGCTCCATTGTGATTCTTGTGTTCGTTCTAGGGAGTTCTGGGTAAAATTGACTGAAAAAAAAGATCCGGCTCTTTTCACAATTGAGATACAAACCGTTTCGAACCATTCACTTTAAAGAGCCGTTCAAAAGAGCCGGTCAGTCACATCATTATTTTCACTGTAAATTAAATATAGCTGTGCCATTATTTTTCCCAAAATGTACACTCAATACCTGCTGGAATTAATTCAATGTTTTAATTCTGGCATAATTAATTTATTGACTTTTAATGTTTTTACTGCCATGTACTAACCCTGACCAAGCAAAATAAGATGCACAGTAGTTCTCGAATTCTCGATAATGCTCATCCGAGTGTCACGATCCTCAGGTGCTGAGTGCAGTTTCTCCGACAGGTTTAACTCGCTCTACTTCTGTAACAACAAAGTCTTCTGAAAACTCACCCTGGTCACAGCGGATGCCCTTGAAGCCGATACTGCAGTAGCAGGTGCCCGTCACATAGTCGCAGGTGGCGTTGTTCATGCACTCACAGAGCTGCTGGCAGCCGTAGCCAAACGTCCCGGCAGGGCACTCTGGGAACAAGACACGGGGACGATCAATGGAGTTTAATATGTGCAGGAAGTGAATGACACAAAACCTTACTCTGGGTATGTTTTTGATCAAGGAACTGTTATCGCATGGTTAAAAAAGAAGTCGTTTTTTTTTTGGGACAAGTATTAGAGATTATAAAGATAGTTACTGAGTTCACAGTTGTGTCCAATGAAGCCGGTTCGACAGGAGCAGAGTCCAGAGATGTGGTCACAGTCCGCTCCGTTCTGACAGCGACAAACCTCTGAGCAGTGCGGCCCGAAGAAACCCGAGGGACAGCCTGGGGAGAGAGAGGAGAGAGCTGTAAGCAAATCCATTGCCACTAGATGGAGCTGCAGGACTTTACTATGCAATAGGACGTACTTGAGAATATCATGCAAGAATCTTACTGACCCCTGCCCCGTATGAGAGAGTGGCACCAGGACAGCTTGGATCGATAAAACATGATCATTTTTAAGAAATTAAACTGAATATCCTTGGTGGAGGAGGGAGGCTAGAGGTTAGTGTCTTTGAGGAGCTCGAGTGGGGAAAAAGTGTGCGACTGCCATGATATCACATCCACTTTTTGACCGAGAAGCCTTTTTTGTTTTTGTTTTTTGGTAGTATAACTTAAAATGTAGCAAAAGTCTAGAACATACCCTAGTGCTCCGGTGTCAAGGAAAGCAGGGCTAAAATGAAAGGTGCTGGGAAAATGTGCTAATTCGTGTTTTGGCCAGAGACAGGAGAGAATAAGTGGATTTTAAAACTCAGAAGACCGTTTTCTGCTGACTTCTTATTTGACATGTACACCATCTGTAGTAATTGGTAAATTGGCGTACGCTGCGTGCAGTAGAGTCCGGTCCAGCCCGGTCCGCAGTCACACTCTCCGTCCACGGCGCTGCAGTCGGCGCCGTTGTGACAGTTACAGGAGTGGATACAGTCGGGCCCCCACCAGCCCTGCGGACACGCTAAGCACAAGACAGAGAACGCAAAAAACATTACTGGCGGAGACCAGGCCGCGACCGATAGAGCATGAAGGCAATGGCAGTAGCTCGTGGAAAACTTCCCTCCCAAATACATGAGGGAATTTAGCAAACAGTCACTGTGTTGTAGTCAATTATAATAATCATATTACCCAGCTCATATTAGGCCATAATAGAAATCTATGTAGATCTCTCACGAGTAATGTCAGTCATTTTTGGTTTGTGTTATTGAGAGTGCTGTTATATATATATATATATATATATATTTTTTTTTTTTTAATATTTTTTTCTTTTTTTATTATTATTATTATTATTTTTTGTGTTGTATTTTATCAGATTGTGTTATGTGTGTAATTGTACTTTTATTCCCTTCAGGAGGACACATTCCAACTGTCCAGGGACTACAGATGAAAAATAGCCCTTAGGCTAATTATATTTATAATTATTATATTAATTATATTTACATGTATAATGTATATTAATATGCACTATCCCTATAATAAATAAATAAATACATAAAATACAAATGAAATGTTTGAGCATCTCTGAAGTGTTTTTGAAGCCACCAAGTTTTTCTCAAAACACTTATTTAAACTGATTTATATTTTCTACTTTCAATAATAATGAATTTTCACAGACAGAAAATACTTCAGTACACAATTGATTTGACAAAGCAACTTGTACTTGCATTGGAGTAATATTTGACTTGTAGTACTAGGGCAAGGCGATTTTGGCAACAAAAAAAAAAGATTTTCTTTTACGAAATGTATTCGTTTAAATTAGACTTAAACTTCTGTCTGCTGATCTGTCATATGAAGGAAACTGCTCAGAGTCAAGCTCATATATACTTGGAATAATTACACAATATTTTAAATTTGTTATGTCCGTTTTAAATATGCCTTGTCTACTCTTAAAAGTAAAACTTCATAATAAGCCTTGGAGTTTTCAAATGCTTTTATCTTCGAGCGAGTGTGATTGACAGCCGTCTCCATGGAGTCATAAGAGGAAAGGGGATGGAGTTAAGCATGGTGCTGTCTCGGGTACAGTGAGGGGAGAGAAAACTCCAACGCGCACTCTGAAAACACAACACGAGGCCTTTGTGAAGCAGCAGAGACCATCAGAGAGTCACTGGGTTCTCAGGTGTTTCTGAAAACAGAGGCTCATTTGGCCGCACGGCGCAAATGAGGTGGACATGGGAGTGCTGGACCCGATTTCGCCATTTTCCCCATTCTCTGTTTTCAAAAGCATGAATTCATCAAATTAATTCAATTTATCGCCCAGCCCCAAGTTGTATATGTACTTTTACTCAAGTTATGAAACCAAGTACTTTGAGCACCCATGCAAACACAAAGGACAACTTCTGTTTTGAAATTAAAGCCAGTTTTCAGATTACGGTGCTGCCCTCTTCTGTCCCGGCAGAAGAATTCATAAACGAATAGCCCTTTTCAACAAGAGATGGAAATCTACATCAAACAAATCTTGCGCTTTAACTATGAAACTAGTCTAGACAAGAATTTACAAACATTGTGGATGTCCATTTTTTGCTGTGCAGTGGCCATTGTGTTCTGCTAATTAGAGACATGATTCACAAACTTATTTTAGAGCTCTGATATTTCAAAAGAAAGAACTCTCCATGCCCCATTTTCCCGGTGTGTATTTTCACATAATTTGGTCATTAGTTTGAAAAGGTTTGGTCTTTTCAGCTGCTTTGGCCACTTTCGCGGGTATCACTCCGGATAATGGTGTCATTACTTTTGGAAAGCGTGGTAGGCATTTTTATTATTTTTTGGTATTTGTTACTTTACTTTTTAGGGGGAAGGATCAATTAGAGAGCTGAGATATTAGTGCAACTTTAATAAGACGGTCAGATAATTGTAACAGAATTGCCATTTGCCAAACATAATATTTTGAATGACTCAAATGCAAATGATTGATGCATTTATCATTTCTAAACTTTGGTGTCATTCTATTATACAAAAAAAGGGGGGGAATTATGAATATATTCAAGCAAACTGGACATTGTTTGTGTACGCTGACAGGAAATGTACTTATGTCAGCAAGCTATGCAGCTGAATGCGTTTTGGACAATTACATTTGTATTTTGATGAAGTTAGGGAGTTCCCTTTAAGATATAATGCCTTTTAATGACTTTTGAGGCTTTCATTTTGGAACTTTCAATGCTCTTTAATGCCCCACAGAAACACTGCTCATGTATAAAACAGTTTTCTCTCCAATGTTTCTGATTATGAAGTTATTTCAAATGCGTGAAACCTAATAAGTCTTGTCAGAAATATTGCTGTAAGGGTTTTGTTTGATCAATATTGCGCAGCTTTGCATTTCAAGTTAACGGCACGTCATTTGTTTGCTCTGTGCGTCTTACTTTTGGAGCAGTCGTCTCCGATCCAGCCGGGGAAGCACTGACAGGAGCCGTCGATGGGGTTACAGGTGGCGTTGTTGGTGCAGGAGCAGGACTCGCCACAGGCCTTTCCGAACTTCCCCCCGGGGCAGACTGTGGACGGACAGAGGAGTGGTAGTTTTACAGAAAAATACAAACATTGAAGACAAAATATATTCCAAATCATGTCACAAAACTATAAACGTTCTGTTAATGGTAGGGAATGTCAGATAATAAGAAGAAATAAGAATCACAAACATTGTCTCCATATAGATACAGATGATAATGGCTTGCTAATTTGCAAATTAGCCTTTCTTATACTTCCAAAAAATGTTGTGTGGTACATGTTGATTGTTCACACTGGTCCATTTCAAATAAATAAATAAAATAAATAAATGGCAACGTGTGATACAAGAGGGCGTGGCCTAGCCAAGGGGAAAGAAAACCTCTCATGAGAATCACAATTTGTACCTCTTTTTTGTTTTTTGGAGGACTGTAAACATATTACAGACTGATAAAGTCAAGCCAAAATCGGGTTTATACGGATGTTTTCTCACAGTAGAAGCGAAAAAAACGCAAAAAACCTTGTTGCTAACATTAGCATATGAAGCATGACGCTAATGTAGCTTCCTGGTTAGCACTGTCCGTTTTTTAAATATTGATGAAGACGGCACAACGTCATGATTCATGTGCCTAGACGGAACAAAGTGATAGAAAAGTAGAGCCCCATTGACGGCAAAAAGGTAGTTTTTACATTTTACACTTTATATCTAAAATTAGGAAGGACAAATGGCATACTACCTCTGAAAACAGTTATCAAGCAGCTACTCTGGGAGCTACTCTGTATTTTAGTCAGTTTATTTTTCCTATGTCCGTTAGCATTTTAGCCTCAAACATCGCAAAGTATGAACAATCCAGATGCTTTCAGCTGTTGTCAACCATCAACCTCATTGTCGCCAAAACCTGGTTAGAAGTCATTAATGATCATTATAAAAATGTAATAAAACTGTGGCTTCTGATCCAAATGTTAAAACATTAAATTTTTTTCTGCCTATTGTGGGTTGGGTTCACTTCTAATGGCCGCTAAACATCATCTAATAATTTGTTTATTATGAAGAAACTTCAGAAATTTTATAAATGCCATGAATTGGATATTCTTACCTCGCCATAGTTGACACTGGCTTCACCATTCCAGATCATATGGTGAAGCTGTTTACTATATAGTGCACATTAAGGAACAGGCTCAAAAAACGAACACAGTTTATGCAATTTTTTGGTGCAATGTGCCACACACCACCACTTTGGTATTTGCTGCAAAGACACAAATAAGAATTGCTCGAACAGCTTCCCTAACGCTAATGGAGGACATCATTACTAAGGGGCTACGTCATAAATACCCGGATTGTTGTCTTCATCAATTTATGGGCTGTTGACCCACTTTACTCCTCTCTCTGTCTCTGTACCTTTAATAAGTAGACAAATATATTAATGATTCAGCATTAGTTAAAGTAATGGTGGAGAAATGGCAGAAAGTTCATTTTTTTCTCTTCTTCGTTTCCCCCTTCTGGCTTCTTCAATTCCAAAGATGCCGTCTGTGACTAACCCAAAATACTACAAAACATGTTAAAATCGGATGTTTCTGCTGACAACACAATGTAATGTTAATTAATTCACAGTCATAAAAACATGTTCTTAAGACCCGTCACTTCACAATTTGGGTCAATTGTAGCCTTAGTTTGTTATCAGTTTCAAGTTAATAAAGTTGGTAAAGCCACAACATTTATTTCAGATTGCATCTGCTGTAATCACTAAAGCAATTAAACTATCTAGCCACATGTTACTTGTGGTTCTAAACCTATGACAGCATACCTTTTGTTTTTCCATTGTCGCTGTGATGTTAGCTAGTGAGTTTGTGAATAGGGTAACATATTACAAAAGTAACATATGACAAAACATATGACTTTTTTCAACTAAGGAATAACATTACTTAAACAAAATATGGTCATATATTAGTCATTACGATTTAAGTAACTCGAGCTGCAAGTGCAGTTAAATGGTTTGTATTGATGTACGAACAAAAAAATGCCCAACTCCCCCCAAATAAAATGCAGCACCAAATCAAGTTGGACACTGGTGTATAAGATCTGCAGTTCTGTGTGTAAAAAGTAACTCAAAGGAGTTTAACAGCTACATTTTTGACACAATAATATGTAGTACAAACTATTAATATAGAATATATTACGATTTCAAAGTAACTTTCCCAACACAGTTTGTGAGTTTGTGGAATTCATGTTTTTGTACAGTCCAATATTACTGTTGTAATTAGTTGTGTCTCAGAGCTGTACCAATAATATTGATTTACAAACAGGAGCAGTTTGGAAACAAGCCATGACACAAATATCAAACAGTGCCCAGACAAATCGTCCACTTAGCATCAGAAGGTTCTGTCTAACAACGGTGGCAAAATTTAGTCATTCACAAATTCTTGTTCCTGGAACACTTTATTTGTTGTAGAGTTTGGTGCATTTTGGGGCTTTTTAGAGTAAAATGATATTACCCATTTGAATTACGTTAAATAATATGAGTGATCAAAACTTTTAACTTAAAGGTGCATTATGAAACTTTTATGTGAACATTTTTTATTTTTTATTTGAGCGTATTTGACCTTTCAGTGAACCAGCGGCTACATGAGTGGATAGCATGTGTCTTCGTTTTCCATCTCAGTGGTCTCTCGGACCCTCGTCCATAGACCCTCCTTCGCGGCAGGGAAAAGCTCAAAAACCCAGTGGGAGAAAAGAGAAACAACGGAGAGAACCACAAGAAGGAGAGATCCACTTTAGACGCAGATCAGGTAAGTGTGACGTGAGTAAAAGCTGCAGCCTCAATTTTATTTAAGTGTTTCTGATGTCCCTTTGAGTACTGACTCGACACAGACGAGCGATAAACTGTGCAGACAGTTTCAAGTTCCAGTTGATTTAATTACAAGCTCTCCGTCTCTCAAACAAAGTCGAGATAAGACCGAGCCACCAAGATGATCCTAAAAGAGACACTTTCAACACTTAACACATCTGTCACAACTCAGAGCTTTGCATCTGGGGCCAGTTTTATCTGTTAAGAGATTATTTTAGATTATTGTATCATATTAGACAAGTCTCACACCACCCATCAGAAAAAAATCATGGTGAGAAGTATTTTTATTATTGAGTAGTATACTCCACAGTATTTCCATAAAGGCACCAAAGTAAAAAGTAAGCTAATATTGGAAGCTTAAATTGTCCCTTTAGTCGGGGGGCAAAGCTCTTGATTTACCGATCGATCTACGTTCCCACCCTCACCTATGGTCAAGAGATTTGGGTAATGACCGAAAGGACAAGATCGCGAATACAAGCGGCCGAAATGAGTTTCCTTCGCAGGGTGGCTGGGCGCACCCTTCGAGATCGGGTGAGGAGCTCAGTTACCCGGGAGGAGCTCGGAGTAGAGTCGCTGCTCCTTCACCTCGAAAGGAGCCAGCTGAGGTGGCTAGGGCATCTGTTCCGGATGCCTCCTGGTCGCCTCCCTCGGGAGGTGCTCCAGACATGTCTTATTGGGAGGCCCAGGACACGCTGGTGGGACTATGTCTCCGAGCTGGCCTGGTGTCGCCTCGGGGTCCCCACAGAACAGCTGGAGGAGGTGTGCGTGGATCGGGAAGTCTGGGCATCTCTGCTGAGACTGCTGCCCCCGCGACCCGGCCCCGGATAAAGCGGAAGAAAATGGATGGATGGATGGAAATTGTCCCTTTCAAAAGCCTTATCATGGATACTCCAGAACAATGTTAAAAGCATTGACTCACAACAAGGAAGGTTTGTCCCCGTTGTGTCACCGTGCATAGGGAGAATTCTCATTCTTATCCGTTTATTAAGGACATTACATATACAGTGGACAAACCAGATGCAATTTTTTTAGTGCGTTAGCGCAAGAGCTAATTTACAGCACCTGTCCATTAAAGCACAAAAGAAGTCATTCATTTTAATTATACATTATTCATTTTTTCATGTTATTTATGAGAACAACGTTGGGTGGATTTTAAGTGGTGTTTTAATTTCATCTTAAATTTGGTATCCTTTGTTTGTAATTTTAAGTCGGTAAATTATTCCAGAGCCTGGCTCCGAAAGCTGAGAAGGCAGACAGACCAAAGCTTGACCTAAACATTGAAACAATGCAATTACCATTGTTGGTACAATTTATATGCACGGCTAATTCTGAATGTGGGAGTGTGTCAGACATCTGAACAGACACATTGGGGCATCATTGGGGAGATCGTTGATGTATATGGAGAACAGCAGAGGGCCAAGTACCGATCCCTGAGGCACTCCAAAAGGGTTATTTGTGAAGTTGAAATTTACCCCATAGACACACACTGAGTCCTCCCTGTGAGGTAAGATTTGAGCCACAGTATAGTCTCTGGCGAAAGATTGAATTCATGTAATTTGTGAAGTAAGATGGTATGATTGACTGTGTCAAAGGCCTTTTTGAAGTCTAAGAAGACTGCCCCGATGACATAGCCTTTGTCTGACGTTATTTTTTCAGATACATTTCAGTTGAGAACTTGGGTCTAAACCCAAATTGTTGTGGATATAATAAGCGGTGATGTTTGAGGCACACAGCAAGCTGATTAGCAACCATTTTTTAAATAACTTTAGAGACCACGGGAAGGATGGCAATTGACCTGTAATTTGAAGCAAAATCCTTGTCTCCGTTTTTAAATACAGGAATTATTGCTGCTGTTTTCCAGCTGTCTGGAAAGATGTTAGTTTGCAATAAGTTTATCTTTGCAAATGAAATGATCTTTCCATAAGACACTTTACTTTGGTATTATTGGTATTATTTGGTTAATTTATTTATTTGTTGCCACATTTTTTTAACCATTTCCTTTGGCCTCATGTAGTATTTGTGTGAAATTATGAGTTTTCGCTTTACGCAATTTATGTTACTTTGTTCCTCAGACTAATGTAGAGATTATGGTTAGTATTGGTTTTAGTCACCAAGTAACGTTTTAAGGTTAGATCACGCTTTTTGATTAACTGGAGGACATCAGAACTGATCCAAAAGAGACCGTTCTTCTTTGGTTATGGTTTCCACGTAGTTGTATGATGATTTGTTAAATGACTTTAAGTTATTTAACAAATCATCATACAACTACCTGATGATTTGTGGATGTAAAACTGCAAGATTCAGGATCCAAAAGTTCCATTACATCATTCCACTCAAGATTTTGAATGTGGGCAACATTTTTCTCATTTGTAAAAGCACAAAGTTATTGTCACGACACTTGTTTTATATGATTTACTTTCTACTGAATACTCAAACTACATGCTTTTTAATGGAGTCCTTACACATAAACACAATATTTTCAAGTGCTAAACTTACACATTTCTAGCAAAAAATTGTGTCCATATTTTTTGTATTTTGCATGTTACGTTGGAAGTGAAACTGAATGCTTTTTAATGCCATATAAAGTTTAATTTTAGAATGATACCCCTGTACTAATATTGGTGAATGATAAAGTAAACATGGAAAGATTTAACACTCAAGCACCTACTTTACGGAAACCCACTGCAGTGTAAACTAAAATGACGAAGACCTTTAATGTAGATTACGGCTAAAGCTAACCTGACGGATTGCTTTGGGAGAGCAGTTAAGCAGCAGTTAGCGCCACAGTCGATACGGCCATTAGTGAGACAGAGTTATGCAGTCGGAGCAGAGGAGAGAGAGGACAACGGCGTTATCTATAGACCGCTCTGAGCTGACCAGCAGAATCCCAAATACACTCCATTGTACACGGCAAAAAGCACTGGAGCTACACAATATGTATGCGCAAGAGCTGGTGAATACTTGGGGCTCCTCCTGCTGGCCGCTATGGGAATAATGTTCTGTTTCAAGTTACAGCGTGATTTACAGCTTCAGCGCGGCCCGATTAACACACTTTGAGCGCAGGACACCTCAGCACCGACATAATAATGGATTTAAAATTGTAGAGGACAGTTTTGGGTTTTAACCAGGAAGGTTAAAACCAGGAAGAACAGAACCTTGTGCTGACACAGTAGAAGAAGAACAGCAAAATTTAAGGTAAGGCAAGTTAATTCATACAGCACATTTCATGTCAGAGACAACTCAATGTACTTCACAACAACACCAAACACACAAAAATACCCACTTTGCTCAGGAATTACTCAAAACTGCTTAAATGTTGTGAAACACTACTCCAGGTCTGTCTTTGATGAGGGAACAACATATTGAAGCGGCCCTCAGCTATGCCTTTATTTATTTTATTTGCCAGTAGTTAGAGTAGTGAACCCTGCTCTGCCCCAACCCCGCCTACGCCTCTCACTCCTGTCCGTACGCTGCTCTGATGATGGATTCAATGAGATATGGAAAGCTCATTAATCTTATGTGCCACACACATTCATCAGCATAAATATGTAGCAGACTAAACATTGAGAATTATATTTATTTGCTAAACCGATTTAATATGATATGTCCACTTTAAGGCTAAACAGTGCACACGGTTTATCTGTGGCTTTTGTAGACGGCTATTCTCCAGCTTATGTTGTACACGCATTTCAAAAAAGCCTGTGGTGCTTCAGTGTTTTGCATACGAGCACGGCTGAACCAACTCACGCCGATGTAAATGCGGATATTTACACTAAACATCCCCAATCATAACCACACAGAGAAAAGAGAAGCACAAACTAGCGATTGAGCGCACAGGGTTTAAAAAGAGCTTTTTTATGGGCAAACTGTTGCCTGAGCTGCACTCAGCACTAGGGCCAGGGATGAATCTCGCAGCTCTTCTTGAATAAGCCGTCTGGGATCCATCTGAAGATGTATGTTTATAAAAAGGTTATGTTTATACCTATATTACCTATATTCTCAAACCTTTCCACAGATACTGCCATAAAAAATGCTTTATTTCCAATTAGGTTCAAGCTTAAGGCTTTTTAATGCCCAAATACTACATTTAAACACCACAAACAAATGAAAAAACAAACAAGATTGCCATTTGGTCTTTGTGATTCCAGACTCTCAAATGAAATCCTCTTCCCGAGTGCTCTCGTCCTTGCAGCCTGGGTTAAAATTGGAGGGCTTACACCAGCAATGTGCCAAACATGCCCCAGTGCTAAATAAAAACGCCTTTTTCTACAGCGGGAAGAGAACTTGACACATTTAAACCTCATGTTTGGTCAACTGCAAGTCCTAGGTCTGGAATCTGACCAATATTTATTCACATTCTGCCTGACTCGCTGCTGGATTAGCACCTGTTTAACCTGCCCTCACACGGAAGCCTTTAAACCATTCAGAGACAAGAAGCTCAAGGCTATGGCTTTTTGCAGCGATTCTGATAAAGGCTTTTCATGCGACGCCTTCAAACTCTGTGCAACAGCGATGATAAAAAAAAACGAGTCTCAATATTAACTTCTCAACATAGATCTGCATACATTCTTGAGTGCTTGATTTATGGGGATAAAAGGTTGTCATTGACTTGATTTTAAAATGCAAAGGTGAGAAGAAAAAAAAAATGCTATTTTTGATAAATGTCTTGAATATTGTGATATTATTATGTTAAATTTAAAACAAAAATACCAGGCAATTCATATTTTTATCAAATTGTGTCAAAACAGGACTCAACTTCTAAATCAGAACTAAAACAAGACAAAAAATCTGTAAAATCCTGGCCAGAATTGAACTTTTCGCACATTATTAAGTTGCCAAGCAATTTGTTTTGGTTCTCTGTGGTTTAGCAATATATTGTGGCTTCCAGCGATACTGATATTGCGCCACCTAATACTGTAAAAAAATGTATATGAAGATATCTTTTGCAGCCTGAGGACTGTTTGAAGTAGAATAAGTAGAATTTTATTTTAATCGAGATAACTGCAATAATCGGTGGGTATGTTCTCTGAAAACAGACGATAATTAATTATGTATCAAGCTTGCTAACCTTTAGCATATAACCCTATAGACGCATGACAACAGACAAAATACAATATGGGAAAAACTATACATTTTGTAGGAACAGTGACCCCCAACACTCACTTTTATTGATCTCATGACAATTTACAATAAACATAGCCCAGGCTTGTGTTTAACTTGAGCAAACGGTTCTTCAGACAGTGCAGGAACATTATGAAAGCGTTACCTTGGTGTTTTGACCTCCAAGAATGTCACATAAAACTATTGACAGCTCAAACCTCTACAAACATGTGTCAAAATGCATGTTTTATCGAGGTTAAGGTTAAGGCATACTTTCTTGTCCCCAAAGGGAAAGTTGTCCTCTAGATTTGACCCATTCTTTGATGCCACTGGGGGTTTCGTAAGCGAAACGCAGCTTCACACCTAGACGGTCCTGGGTTCGATCCCTGGGCCAGATGTTGGGACCTCTGTGTGGAGTTTGCATGTTCTCTCCTGTG
The DNA here is from genome assembly GCA_021464625.1 of Proterorhinus semilunaris. Taxonomy (NCBI): domain Eukaryota; kingdom Metazoa; phylum Chordata; class Actinopteri; order Gobiiformes; family Gobiidae; genus Proterorhinus; species Proterorhinus semilunaris. The sequence goes on from CM038346.1 coordinate 35,598,388, forward strand.
TGCGCTGATCCTCGAGGTCCTACTGTTACTTCTACCACTAAAAACATGTATAATAGGAGAATGTGAATAAGAGTGCGATTGTGGGACAACAAATGGCCACAATATGTGCATTAACATGCACTGTCCTGACCCAGTAAAAAAACAAAAAACTGTCACAATTCGGCCTTTAGTTACCCTGGTTTGCTTTGCTTTGTGTTTATCTGTCCTCGGTGTTTTATTTTGACTGTCTCTTTGGTCTGTGTGATCTTGCTTTGCTTCCGTTGTGTTTATTGCCTGCCCTGATGTGTTTCACCTGTAAACCATTTCCTCATGTATTTATACCCCTGTGTTTCCCTTGTCCTTTGTCGTGTCAGTGTCTATGTCAGCCCCGGTTTGTTTAAGTTTTGTTTTCTCTGGATTTTGTTATTTTGGTTTTCGTCATTTATTAAACATCACCAGTTTTGCTGCAGTCCAGCATTTTGGGTTTTAGTTCTCCTCACTCCACCATCCAACCATGAAAAAAAAAAGAATGGCGCCTGAGGACCCATCTCCAGGCTGACGAACAGAACCACCAGGCTAACCTATTGTGCATGTTTTTAGTGGTAGTGGAACCCAGAGAAACCCTACACAGGCACGGGGAGAACATGCAAACTCCGCACAGAAACGGCCCAAACCGGACGCGGGGATCGGAACCATCTTGATTGTGAAGCGTGTGCCTGACCTTGGTTGCAGAGGGGTCCGTAGAAGCCGGGCAGACAGTCGCAGAGTCCAGTGACGTGGTGGCAGGGGCCGTTGCTGTGGACGCACTGGGGACAGGAGCGACTGCAGCGTGGCCCGAACCAACCAGAGGAGCACACTGCAGGCACAGGTAGGACAGAGGCAGCAAATGGTTAATATCTCTAATAGCTGGGCCTATCCCTGTCAAACTATAATAATGGAGTGGCTTAATGCATAAAGTCATAAAAGTAAAGTAAAAATAAGAAGTCTCTCTTTGAAGTATGTCATATCAATACAGTGTTATTCATCTCCGTTTACCCTCCGCTGAACAAAAGCAGTTTGTTGTCTGCTTCTTATCGTCTTTAAAAATATGCATTATGCACTCCAATGTATTTCAAATTGTCACTTCAGTGTCGCTCCCAGACACTAAACTTACATTAAGCTGATAAAGTGTCCTTGAAAGATCCTCTTATCGGGAACGTTTTTGACATGTTTATAGCAGATGTTACTTTAAAACCCATAATTCAGGTAAAAAACATTGGCCTTCTCCCAAATCCGCAGACTTCCACAGCAGAACACTGACAGGCAATGAACAAGCACTTTCTAAAATCTGATCCTCATCCTTCACCCTCCTTTAGAGCAGCAGGAGCCGTGTTGTAGCTTTTGAAATGTTGAACAAATGCAAAATAAAATCAAAATGCTGATTCGTATTTTCAGGGGACGTCACGGCAGGATTTCTCCCACTGGTTTAGTGACACTTATTTCATAATAATAATAATAATAATGCATTAGTCGCTTTATTTGGAACCTTTCACTCAAATGATAGTTCTTGCCGTGTCTCAGGCCACACATCTTGTATAGAATAGAATGCATGTAGTCTGGCCGAGCTTATAGTAGTGGCAGCAGTAGTTGAAGTAACAGCAGACAGGGGCTTATTCATGTCCCAAACAGCGGCCCACACTCCTGCTGCAGCCCATTTAAAGCTTATAGGCCAGTAATAGCACAACGTCCCGACTCCCGACAGCAGCAGCAGTCGTAGTAGTGCTAGTAATAGTAGCAGTGCTGCATACTATCCCTAGGTCCATATAACATCTTTAGTAAAGGTATCGCAGCACTTGATAATTGTTACTTGATCGGGTCGCTCCCCCTCCTTCAGGGTGACCTGCCTAGAAGCTGCTCTTCTGCACCAGGTCAGAGAGGTGGGATTCTCTGGCAAACAAGAACCTGCTTTACTCCCTCTGGGATACGCTGTGCAAGGATCTTAAAGATAGAGTATTTCGCTTTTTGCAGGCATCTGGTAATAATCTCAAACACATTTTTATCACCATCTCACACTTTGTTGGGTAGAAAATGCCATATTGTATGGAGGACCGTAGCTAAATAAATATATAAATAAATATATAAATAAATATATAAATATAAAATTTGCAAAGAAATTAATGCATTTATTGTATAAGTGCATTTATTTATTTATGTATGTATTTATTTCAGTATTTCTCTTAATGGATGCAAATCCTGGGGTGGGTCTGGATGCCGCTGCTGTAAGGTGATTGGTTAATCTTTCTCCATGCACACATGCCATGTCCAGCATAGACACGGCCAAACACGAGCTCTGCTTCAGTCTATTGACAGTGGCACAGATAGTAGAGCGGGTCATCTTGTGACTGGAGGATCGGCAGTTTAAATCCTGCAGGGGCACACTGTCATTGTGTCTTTGGGCAAGGCACTTCACCTGCCTTATCCCCAGTGTCTGCGTACACTGGCGTATGAATGAGCGTGTGAATGTGAGTGGATACTTGCCGGGAAACACTTTGAGTGCAGTCACAAGATGACCCGCTCTACTATCTGTGCCACTGTCAATAGTCTGAAGCAGAGCTCGTGTTTGGCCGTGTCTATGCTGGACATGGCATGTGTGCATGGAGAAAGATTAACCAATCGCCTTTGAGTTGCCTTGTGTACAAAATGCGCGGTATAAATAAAGTTGCCTTGCCTTACAGCAGCGGCATCCAGACCCACCCCATGATTTGCATACATTAAGAGAAATACAGAAAGAGATACAGACATAAATGCAGAAATACAAAAATAAATACAGGAATACAGAAATAAATAAATAAAAACAAAAATAAATAAATACATAAATGCACTTATTACAATAAATGCATGCATTTTATTTATTTATTTATATATTTATTTATTGTTTTGGCAGCCACGGTCCTCCATAATATTGGTCTAAACAGCTGAAACAAAATATCCAGTAGTTTCACTTGTTTGCTGATTTTGATGCAAGCGGACCGAATACGAAGGACCTCAGGAGGAGCTTTTTGTGAGCTACCACAAGAAAAGTTGTGTTACCTCTCCTGCAGCTGGTGCCCCTGTACCCCGGAGCGCAGGCGCATGTCCCGTCCTGGGGGGAGCAGGAACCTCCGTTCTCACAGGAGCAGCTGAAGGAGCAGTTAAAACCCCAGAGCCCCTCACTGCACAGGCTGTCACAGTGCACACCTGAAACACACACACACACACACACACACACACACACACACACACACACACACACACACACACGTTAGGGATAAGGCATGAAATTAAATTGTATCTTTTAATAATGCAATGTCCCACTCATTTCTTTTGTGTTTCCAAATAAGGATCTAAAACGAGCCTTCTATCTTGTACGTCTGAGAGGAATGACAGCGAACAGTGAAATTTCCTCCAAACTTTTCCTTGTTTTAATGAGTGTTTCGTCAGTGTTGTGCAGAGCTGAGGTTCCACAGGGATCAGACTCCGGCTGGACACCGGGGGCGGGCCACGCTCACATAAAGGGCCATTACTTCACTCTTATTACTATTAATCAGGACACGGGTATTAATCTACTCAGTCAAGTTTTTTAAGTTTTATCATATGGTTTTTTACTCATCCTACAGTGAGTCAATCGTAAAGTGGCAATGTTAATGTATTGTTTTATTGTTTATGGTTTTATTAGGATCCCCACTAGCTGCCCAGTTAATGGCAGTTAGTCTTCCTAAAATATTCCAATTATTTACTTTAATATAAAGTAAATGACTACAGAAATATAGTGAAATACAGAGTCAGTAAATAACATGGCAGGAAAAGACACATTTTAACATGGTCATCTGCAGTAGTTCTTATGTAGACATGTTTTTAAATGTGTATTTTTAACTCTGCGAGTGCAGAGAGCTGATTCCAGGTAAATATTGCTCCGTAAAGCACTGTGGACTTCAGAGAATTTGTTTTGGGACTAGGAAGTTTTAAGTTTCCACCCAGTGCCTGTCTAGTGGCATATCGATGACTGCTTTTACAAACACCAGCTGCTCAAATCCACATAAGTAAGATTAGTCTTACATTTCCATACATTTCCTGGATATTGAAATACAATTACCCATCTAGGCTGTGATTTCATCGATATGAGCAGGCCAAGAAAGGTAAGAATCCAAGGAATGTATGAATGTAGTTATTTCTCTTTTAGTTCATACTTTTTGGACATTTTTTTTGGGATATTCACATTATTTCATGTTTTGTTTATGTCACAACTGAAGCATGAAAACAAGATATTGATTGGAGCAGCAGCAGCACCAACAAAGTAATTTCCTTTGACGAATAATAAATCAGACTTTTACGCTCAAACAGTCATACTTCAGTCATTATTTGGGTCACTTCTTTTTACTCCTACTTGCGTACATCTTATTTTTTTTTTTCTTATTTTGTGATGTTACTTTAACTTGGTGACTCAGGTGACAGAGATAAAACATAGGCTACCACAAGTCCACAACAGGTCCGCAGTCGAAGTGTATCTTTTAGCCACTCTTTAAGGTACCAGTACTTTGTCTCCCATGCGTACAAGTCTCTTCATGGTCTGGCACCAAAGTCTAAAAACAGTCTTCCTGAAGTATTTAGCTGCATTATGACACTGAAACTGCTAGTAACTTACTTCAAAGGCACTATACCTGCTTTTTGTCTAATAGTACAACAGAATTTGTTTTGCCCTCCTTTAGTGCATAACGTATATTGCTTAAAGCATTTGTATCAATTTCATGAGCTTACAATCTAGTTTCCCGGACCGTGAACCTGGAAGTTGTATAATGTGTCTATAAACTCATCCCTGTGTAGATATTTGTTTTTAGGAAGGAATTTGGAGCACAACTAACATTTTCATTTAGCGGTATCCTCTTTCATTTCTTGTAATAAACGAATCAGGTATAGGGCATTTAAGTGTAATATTGTGTAGATTCAGCTTGCACTCGCAATTTCTCAATAAATTACCCCCTTTTGTGTTCTACAAATAAAGTACCCTTCCTTATCTAAATACAAACTGAAATTACCCCAAATTTGACTGAACTGAATTTAGTAGTTGCTGCTTTGAATGATTTCAATGTGAATTTATTTCAACAAAAAAACATGACCTTTTCTTGTGCAAGCCACTTTTTTGAGTCCCAACGCAACAGTTGAGAAGCACACTTCTGAATCCCGAGTAGCCCAGTTTGTCATCGGCCCGTCTCCTCCTCGTTAGGGCTTTGTTTAACTTGGAAAATGAGACTTCGGAGTGGGCCCGGGCGCCGTAATAACTCAATTAAAGCTCCTTCTGAGGCACCGGCTGCTCGTTCATTACGGTTCAAAGGAAAACGTGAGGCGGCGAACAGGACCCGCGTGTAAAATGCCTTTGAGCCGGAGCGCAGTATACCCGGGTTAGAAGAAAACATGACCAATGTGACCATGTGGCCTCATTATGGCACACGTAGGGTGATTTCCTAATGACAGGAGCAGTGGGGGTTCATTATGGGATTGTAGCCTGACACTATTAGAAGAAAAGCATATCGCGTTTTTACATGTTATATACAGTACAGTTCAATGTCCTGATGCCAAAGCTGGAGGGTTGGGGCTGGGAAAGTGAAATGTCAGCAAGTGAGGAACATGTGACTGGCCTCCTCTCCTATTTCTCCATCAGGCTTTAGCAGGGTCTTGCACACGTGCTTCTCTATGGTCCTTATGGCAGGGAGCTGACATTTCTGTAACACCACCCCCTTGTGGCCAGGAGCGACTCCAAAAAACAATTTGTAGAAAGGATTCTAATGGGACTTCAGACGTCCCTAGAACAGCTTAAAAGCCTGGCTTCAACGAGATTTTTTTTTCTTTTTCTAAAAATTGTTATGACCCATGTGACAACACTGGGGTAGGTGAAATATTTTTAACCACGTTGTTTTTAGTTTATCGGCCCGAAATAGTGGAAGCCTTTTCAGTGCATTGACTGGCTCCAGAGCCTGTGAGCTCTGTGGAGGCTCCGCCCTGCGATCACGGGGCTTCCTGCCTTTTTTTTCTGGCTGCATAGGAGGAGCCATGTAACCCAGATAGCAAGCCGATGTGGCCCACATCCGGCAAAGATGTGGCACATGTGGCATTGGTGTGGCCCGTAAAAGCAGATGTGAACCAGAAGTGGGCCATATAAAAAATAACCACCAATGGCCCACTTATTGCAAAACACGCATGGGCCACTTATGGCATGGTTGTTCTCATAACAACCAGAAGTGAACCAAATGTGGCCCACATACAAAATATAAAATATGGCCCACACATAGGTAAACATTTCATGGGCCATAAGTGGCAAAGATATGGCACTTCCGGCATTGATATCTCCAGATAAACCAGAAGTCAACCAGATGTGGCCCATTTATAAATGATCAGCTATGGCCCATTTATGGCCAAACATACATGGGCCCCTTATGGCAAAGGTATGGCACTTCCGGTAATAATATCTCCAGATAAACCAGAAGTCAACCAGATGTGGCCCATTTATAAATGATCAGCTATGGCCCATTTATGGCCAAACATACATGGGCCACTTATGGCAAAGGTATGGTACTTCCTGCATGGTTAGACCTAGAATAACCAGAGGTGAACCAAATGGGGCCCACATACAAAATATCAAATATGGCCCAAACGTGGCAAAACATGATATGGGCCACTAGTGGCAAATATATGTTACTTCCGGCATTGATATCTCCAGATAAACCAGAAGTCAACCAGATGTGGCCCATTTATAAATTACCAGCTATGGCCCATTTATGGCAAAACATACATGGGCCCCTTATGGCAAAGGTATGGCACTTCCGGTAATAATATCTCCAGATAAACCAGAAGTCAACAAGATGTGGCCCATTTATAAATTATCAGCTATGGCCCATTTGTGGCAAAACCTATATGGGCCACTTATGGCAAAGGTATGGTACTTCCTGCATGGTTAGACCTAGAATAACCAGAGGTGAACCAAATGGGGCCCACATACAAAATATCAAATATGGCCCAAACGTGGCAAAACATGATATGGGCCACTAGTGGCAAATATATGTCAATTCCAGCATTGATATCTCCAGATAAACCAGAAGTCAACCAGATGTGGCCCATTTATAAATTACCAGCTATGGCCCATTTATGGCAAAACATACATGGGCCACTTATGGCAAAGGTATGGCACTTCCGGTAATAATAGCTGCAGATAAACCAGAAGTCAACCAGATGTGGCCCATTTATAAATTATCAGCTATGGCCCATTTGTGGCAAAACCTATATGGGCCACTTATGGCAAAGGTATGGTACTTCCTGCATGGTTAGACCTAGAATAACCAGAGGTGAACCAAATGGGGCCCACATACAAAATATCAAATATGGCCCAAACATGGCAAAACATTATACGGGCCACTAGTGGCAAAGATATGTCAATTCCAGCATTGATATCTCCAGATAAACCAGAAGTCAATCAGATGTGGCCCATTTATAAATGATCAGCTATGGCCCATTTATGGCCAAACATACATGGGCCACTTATGGCAAAGGTATGGCACTTCCGGTAATAATATCTCCAGATAAACCAGAAGTCAACCAGATGTGGCCCATTTATAAATTATCAGCTATGGCCCATTTGTGGCAAAACCTATATGGGCCACTTATGGCAAAGGTATGGTACTTCCTGCATGGTTAGACCTAGAATAACCAGAGGTGAACCAAATGGGGCCCACATACAAAATATCAAATATGGCCCAAACATGGCAAAACATTATACGGGCCACTAGTGGCAAAGATATGTCAATTCCAGCATTGATATCTCCAGATAAACCAGAAGTCAATCAGATGTGGCCCATTTATAAATGATCAGCTATGGCCCATTTATGGCCAAACATACATGGGCCACTTATGGCAAAGGTATGGCACTTCCGGTAATAATATCTCCAGATAAACCAGAAGTCAACCAGATGTGGCCCATTTATAAATTATCAGCTATGGCCCATTTGTGGCAAAACCTATATGGGCCACTTATGGCAAAGGTATGGTACTTCCTGCATGGTTAGACCTAGAATAACCAGAGGTGAACCAAATGGGGCCCACATACAAAATATCAAATATGGCCCAAACATGGCAAAACATTATACGGGCCACTAGTGGCAAAGATATGTCAATTCCAGCATTGATATCTCCAGATAAACCAGAAGTCAATCAGATGTGGCCCATTTATAAATGATCAGCTATGGCCCATTTATGGCCAAACATACATGGGCCACTTATGGCAAAGGTATGGCACTTCCGGTAATAATATCTCCAGATAAACCAGAAGTCAACCAGATGTGGCCCATTTATAAATTATCAGCTATGGCCCATTTGTGGCAAAACCTATATGGGCCACTTATGGCAAAGGTATGGTACTTCCTGCATGGTTAGACCTAGAATAACCAGAGGTGAACCAAATGGGGCCCACATACAAAATATCAAATATGGCCCAAACATGGCAAAACATTATACGGGCCACTAGTGGCAAAGATATGTCAATTCCAGCATTGATATCTCCAGATAAACCAGAAGTCAATCAGATGTGGCCCATTTATAAATGATCAGCTATGGCCCATTTATGGCCAAACATACATGGGCCACTTATGGCAAAGGTATGGCACTTCCGGTAATAATATCTCCAGATAAACCAGAAGTCAACCAGATGTGGCCCATTTATAAATTATCAGCTATGGCCCATTTGTGGCAAAACCTATATGGGCCACTTATGGCAAAGGTATGGTACTTCCTGCATGGTTAGACCTAGAATAACCAGAGGTGAACCAAATGGGGCCCACATACAAAATATCAAATATGGCCCAAACGTGGCAAAACATGATATGGGCCACTAGTGGCAAAGATATGTCACTTCCGGCATATCTCCAGATAAACCAGACAGAAACTAAATATGGCCCACTTATAAATGATCAACTATGGCCTATTTATGACAAAACAAACATGGGCCACTTATGGCAAAGACATGCCACTTTCAGTATATTTGTGCCCAGAATAACCAACAGTGAACTAAATGTAGCCCACATATAAAATAATGTAAACTAAGATAATTTTAGGTAAAAATAAAAGTCATGCAACTAATCATGTGTGTGTGTGTGTGTGTGTGATTTAAATAATGTAATCAAATTTTTTTAATGAAATGAATTATAGTGAACTTGCTTGTATATAGCCTATATATTTTTACATAGCCTATATTAAGTTTGGGCTATTTTTTATTTATTTTTTGCTTGCATTTTGTAGGTTTATCATATCTATATCACAAATTAATTTCTGAACAATTATAGGCTTACTATTTCTGTCATTGCAATTTGCGCTCCAAACGTGACGAGAGCGGTGCAAGTAGCCTATATTTGAGTAGTTTTCTTAGCATAATTTATAAATCTACAGTTCCCTTTTGTCTCCCTTCGCCTGAACTATTCTCAAACATCCTTCTGTAACTACGGTGGCGGATGGACCCGTGCGTCATGACGTCATCGCGCTCCGAGTATGCTAGGTTAGCTTAGCGGTGATTGTATATAATGGGCACGGAGGACGGCTGTCTACCCCGGGCATCTAAGTGAGAGATTTTCAAAACTATGCAGCGGAACGTTTTGGCGGATCTAAACCTTAAGTCAGAAACAGTGTTTGTGTCTCAAAATGCAGCGTTTCGCTCCGGCGGGGTCCTCCCGCTCTTTTTTTGAATTACGCAGGTGACGTACGTTGACGGATACTGTCCGTACTTCGGCATTAAATCTGGACGGTGTGAGTGATTTAGTTTGTTTTTATCTGGGCTTGTGGGGTTGCAAATTATATATACTTTAGTACCTTCTGCTATTTTTGATTCTACATCGTAGGATGAGGAGGAGAAACGTGAGGACAGAATTATCAACGTATCAAACGAGGTACAATTAAGTTCATAATTTAACTAATTCTTTATATTTACAAAGCTAGTGCCAAACATTTCGTTCTGTCACTTTTTGACCTGTCCCATAACATGACAAATATTACTATGCACTTTTGACATGTTTATGTCAAGCAAGCATATTTGAATATCTGATGATGGTTTTCGGCTTTGTACAGATTTGTGTTTTTTAATGTTAATGTTTAGTGTGTTTTAAATGTTTCTTGACAGTTTAGTAATTATATGTTAATTATTTTAGCACAGGAGGCATATGCTACTGGTAAATCCCCTTTCTTTACTGTATGTGGTCAAGGAAATCTGACTAAATTTACTTTTATTTCTTCTAAAATGTGCGTATATAGTCATCATTCCATGATTTATTTCCAACCTCTAATCTATTGTTATTTTATTTTTTTCTTAAACTGATTTTTATCATATTTTTCTGAATGAGAGCTGAGTGAAGAATCATGGACTTGTGAATCTGCCAGAGACATGAACTGTCCACTGTTGGTACCAAAACAGAACAAGGCAAGTTTAAAAATGTCTCTTAGTCTTACATAACCTTTTGGTCATGTGTTGAACTTGACACGCTCTTAATACGTTTCTTGGTAAATCACACTTTCATATATGTTTATCTCTCATAGCTTGCAGAACATCGTAGTCTGGGCTCTCCAACTCCTGCCTACTATGCATCGGGTCCTGGGAGGTCTGGTCCTTCTTATCCTTGAGAAATACAACATTTTACTGTAAGTATTGACTTTCTACATCTCAATAAGTTCAGCTCCCCGACGGCCTTGTGTATTAAACTGTTCTTCAGTCGACTGGAGCGGGCCCGTAGATTCCGCAGTCTCCTCCCTGAAGGCATTACTTTGAAGAGACTGTGTGATGGGTGCGAAGGGTCCCTGGTGATTCTGACGGCTTTGGGGGTGAGACGGGTGGAGTACATGTCCTTAATAGAGGGGAGAGGGGCTCCGCAGATCTTCTCCACTGCTCTCACAATGCGCTAGAGGCTCCTTTGGCAGGAGGATAAACCGAGTTCTAGGCTCTAAGTACTGACATTAGCGAGAGATGAATTAAGATGTCTTCTCCATTATTTGCAATTTCTTAAAATAAATGTGCTTGAGATTAACAAGTTGAACATTGTTTTTGCAGCAGGACATGAAGAAGCTTGAGCTGTCCAGTCACTCTGGGTCTTCTGTCAGTGATGCAGTGGCAATCCAAACTACAATGTATGAACACTTGGAATTGTTTTGAAAACACACAAGGACTTCTTCTCATAAGACTTTTTACACATCAGCTCTTCTAAAACACTCAACAACCCAGTTCAGAAAGTCCTTGGTCTGATGATAAAAGGTATGAAATTGACTTTTTATATTTAGGCTGGTACATATGTGTCAGGTCACTTTGCGCATGCGCAGCAGTCCTCAAACAAGTTGTGTTGGGACAGGTGTAAATGAGCCAGAACTGTAAAAATATTTGCGTGAGGGGAATCACAGTCTAAACCATCTCAATGTATCATATTGGGTCATGCTGTAAGGACATACCATCTCTATAGTACAGTCATGATTCCATAATAAATAAATTGGCTATTCGCAACACATTCGCTAATGCTAACGCGATGAGCTAACATCCTCAGCAGCTTATAAATACACTCACTGAGGCGGGTCTGGTCTGCTAAAACATCATCATTGCTAGGAAAGACTTATCTTTCCATGTCGCCTTGAGAGTAGAAGAAGAGTAGCCAGACTTTGATATAATTGAGTCAAACCGCTGTAATTGGGAGCACTGAATTACGTCCTGTTGTGTACACAAGTACACAACAGTATTAACAGTATTGTGTATTAAGTAACAATGTGAGCTCCCGATTCCAGCTGTTTGACTCAATTCAACCAAAATTCGGACTCTTCTTCTATTATAAAAGCGACGTGGAAAGGCAAGTCTTTCCTAACAATAATTATGTTTTAGCAGGTGCAGAGCCTCAATGAGAGGATTAATAAGCTAGCCGAGTTAGCATTAGCGAGCCTATGTAAATATTTGTACAGTTCTGGCTAGGGCAGGGCGATATGGCCTAAAATCTCTATCACGATATAAAAAAGAAATATCACAATAACAATATATTTGACGATATCATTGACAAAAGACAAATTATTTCAAAATTCCAGCCTTACGCCTATTGGGAAGATACATGTATTTTCATATATTTTGCGCCATACTAATTTCCTCATAAATATGATCTACTCAAGCAGTTTACATCCTTCATCTCATTTTACTTTTTAAGCACCTGCCCCTGTGTCCTACACAGTCAGTGTTTATGCTGCTCTGATGGAGCTGAGCGTAACATAAATTATATAGTGTCCACAGCGGTATAAAAAATTACAACAATAGAACAAAATTATATTGCGATAACGATATGCAATACGATATGGCCCAGTTCTGGCTCATTTACACCTGTCCCAAACATGTCACAACTTCCAGCCTTTCACACTTTGAGGCTTGCTCTGCAAAATGACCCATCATGTCTTTTGGAAATGAGGAACTGTTTGTTCGTTGGCCTGTCGTTATTTTACAGTCCCTCCAGGATTTTACAATGTTGCCATCACAACTACGTATTAACGCAAAATATTAAAATACATTTTTTTTGTTAAATTTTGGCATAGGAGGCAATGTCTAGTGCATCCTTGGGTTAAATCATTCAGACTGAAGCAAATGGGTTCCATGTGGGCCCAAAGTGGATTAAAACCACTCTATCTGCCTCTCAGGCACCTCGAGTCTGACTTTACTTGACTTTTTTTTATATCTATATAATGTTTAAGCTAAACCTTTCATCACCTCTTTTGGAGAAATGCCCCACAAAATCATGCTTTTTAGTGCACAACAATCACAAAAATTACCCGCAAAATCCTGGAGGAATTGAAACTATTTTTGAAATAAATGTTTTACAACTTGTTACACTGTTGTTCTCTCATCAAAAACATACCAGGGTCTGTGTTTTCTGTGTGACTGGGAGGGCCTCATTACTACTACTGGATATTTGATTTAGCTGTTTTAGGTCAATATTGCATTTTCTAACCAACAAAGTGTGAGATAGTGATAAAGATGTCTTTGACCTTATTACCAAATACCAGGAAAAAGCATAATTTCTTTCTTTAATAGATTATTGTTGTTACTGAAATGTGTAATTCCAATGTTATTTTACATTTACATTTTTAATCAAATTATATATATATATAAAAAAAAATAGCAACTAGGTTTAATTCATGCTATTTATTTTAAGGATTCAAAATGCCAATGTTGGATAATTTTTTTATTTAGATTAATTTTACATGTTTAACAAAAAATAAATATTTCTGTCAAATGAGGCCTAATTTGTTTTGTAATTAATGGTGAATTGTCCGGGTTTACAGTGTTTGCTCCTTATTGCATCTTAAAATGATTTCAGTTTATCTCATCAAGCTTCTATCTTGCAATTAGATGTATGGGCCGATGTGGGCCTTATGGTTTTAACCCACTTTGGCCCCATATGTAACTCATTCAGAGCCCACTTTTAGCCCACATGGGCCAACTCAGATGGGGCCCTCATGGAAACCGCGGACAATCCCACTCATTGCGCATGTGGGTATTTTTTTCAGGTTTTCAATTATTTTTTATTTAGTTTTGTGTGTGTATTGTAACGTAACTATGATCGGCTAAAAGTTGGCCTTGTTCTGGACTTGATGTGGGCCAGATAAGGTAACCGAATGCGGACCGCCTTTGTGCCAATAATCCACGCGGTATGTCAGCCAGATGAGCCAAAAGTAAGTCATGTGGGCCAGATATGTGCCAAAATATAGTGTCCTCATACAGCACTGCGCTGAGCCAAATCTGGGCCACATTTTGGCCATGAGAGGGCCAGATCTGGACCACCTTTGGATAGTATGGTGCACTTCCGGCTAAACGTTGGCACTGTTCTGGATTTGATGTGGGCCAGATAGGGTAACCGAAAGCGGACCGCCTTTGGGCCGATAATCCATGCGGTATGTCAGCCAGATGAGCCAAAAGTAAGTCATGTGGGCCAGATATGTGCCAAAATATGGTGTCCTCATATGGCACTGCGCTGAGCCAAATCTGGGCCACATTTTGGCCATGAGAGGGCCAGATCTGGACCACCTTTGGATAGTATGGTGCACTTCCGGCTAAACGTTGGCACTGTTCTGGATTTGATGTGGGCCAGATGAGGTAACCGAAAGCGGACCGCCTTTGGGCCGATAATCCATGCGGTATGTCAGCCAGATGAGCCAAAAGTAAGTAATGTGGGCCAGATATGTGCCAAAATATGGTGTCCTCATATGGCACTGCGCTGAGCCAAATCTGGGCCACATTTTGGCCATGAGAGGGCCAGATCTGGACCACCTTTGGATAGTATGGTGCACTTCCGGCTAAACGTTGGCACTGTTCTGGATTTGATGTGGGCCAGATGAGGTAACCGAAAGCGGACCGCCTTTGGGCCGATAATCCATGCGGTATGTCAGCCAGATGAGCCAAAAGTAAGTCATGTGGGCCAGATATGTGCCAAAATATGGTGTCCTCATATGGCACTACGCTGAGCCAAATCTGGGCCACATTGTGGCCATGAGAGGGCCAGATCTGGACCACCTTTGGATAGTATGGTGCACTTCCGGCTAAACGTTGGCACTGTTCTGGATTTGATGTGGGCCAGATAGGGTAACCGAAAGCGGACCGCCTTTGGGCCGATAATCCATGCGGTATGTCAGCCAGATGAGCCAAAAGTAAGTCATGTGGGCCAGATATGTGCCAAAATATGGTGTCCTCATATGGCACTGCGCTGAGCCAAATCTGGGCCACATTTTGGCCATGAGAGGGCCAGATCTGGACCACCTTTGGATAGTATGGTGCACTTCCGGCTAAACGTTGGCACTGTTCTGGATTTGATGTGGGCCAGATGAGGTAACCGAAAGCGGACCGCCTTTGGGCCGATAATCCATGCGGTATGTCAGCCAGATGAGCCAAAAGTAAGTCATGTGGGCCAGATATGTGCCAAAATATGGTGTCCTCATATGGCACTGCGCTGAGCCAAATCTGGGCCACATTTTGGCCATGAGAGGGCCAGATCTGGACCACCTTTGGATAGTATGGTGCACTTCCGGCTAAACGTTGGCACTGTTCTGGATTTGATGTGGGCCAGATGAGGTAACCGAAAGCGGACCGCCTTTGGGCCGATAATCCATGCGGTATGTGGGCCAAATGAATGTGTCTGATGTGGGCCACAACTGGCCCATACCAATTTTGCTATCTGGGAAGTTTCACAGATGACTTTTAAGTTTCACAGAGGACCTTTACTATGAATGGGGCTGAATAGGTAATCATCTATCTCTAATTGTTATATCTATGGTCTGGCACAAATCAATAAATAGCAGAAAAAAACTTGATGGCTATGTGTTCAAAAACATTAGGTTGGGTGCTTAACTGGAGGAAACATCTGTGTTAAATAAGGAGGAGGTTTTATCTCAGAGCTAATAGCCAGTATAAAAAACAACAACAAATGAAAGAAGTAAAAACAGGCTGATTATTTTCTGAGCAGGTACACTGAAAATCTTGGTTATAACCATTAGCATCAAGACTTGAAGCTGTTTTAGCATGATGCTAGCATCTGTCCACCATTACATGCCTGCCATGCAATCTTGAGCTATTTTATTTGTTTGTTTGAATAAAACACTGCTACTAATTTAAAGAGAAATAACGAGATACTGTATATAAACCTCAGCTCAAACAAAAACAAATGCTTCCCTCTAGTATCATTTCACACACAAAAACCTCTCATTTTCTCATCCACACTTCCAAACTAGGTGCGCTTTCTACTAAAGAAATGGCTGTAAATCTGAAGATTATACAGACCCCTCACGATTTTTGAGATTTACCCAAGTAGAGATTGCGATTTCGATTATTGCCCAGCCCTACTTTTATTTACTTAAACAACAGAATATTCCGAATCCTTGGTCAGAGGTGGATCAGGTAGCCAGAATGTTCATTCAAGAAACAGAAACCTTACTTTGAAATTGTTTTACACAAGTAGAAGTAAAAGTATAGTGAGTGACCCAAATAATTACTCAAGTAAGAAAGTGAAAAAAATCCTAAGAGAAAATACTTGAGAACAATGTAACTGCTGGAGGGTTATTGTTATGTTTTAGTGTTGAAATCAAAGGACCAGGTTTATGCAGGCAGCAGCAAGTCAGAGTCATATCTTTAAAGTTATCAAAGCTGCAACACTTTAGTTTGAGGGAAGTCATTGTCCCGTTCATTTTTGTTGGTATGTTTATACAAAATTCCCCCCCGTTTGTATCTTCTTCATCATGATCCTTATTAATGACTCAAGATTCTTAATTCAAGAAAACTAGTAAAATCACGTTAATTCATGCAGGAAGTCATCATAACGTATGCATCAAATGGGAGTGGATCTCTACTTCTGTGGTTCTCCTCAAGGTTTCTCATTTTTCCCACCGGGTTTTTGAGTTTTTCCTTGCCGTGCTGGAGAGTCTAAGGACAGGGGACACCCGAGCTGCTTGTCGCCACCCACTGCTGACGCTTATTTGGACATTATGTTTTCCTGGATATTTGATTCACCGGGACTTTACATTGTCTTATTTACTGCTTTGTTTTATTGCCTTAATGTTTGTTGCAGCCCTATGAGGCAACTCATGTTGTGATATTGGGCTATACAAAACCATTGATTGATTGATTGATTGAGTGGCCATTGGAATGTTTTATGCACCTGTTCTCCTTTCAGGTGAATTCAATGATTTTTAACCATTGAATTTCAAAACTGACCACTGCCTGAAAAAAAAATGCTGTGTCTCGCCTTAATTTGAAATGATACATTTCCACCTGTTGCCAAATTAGTTACTGCAGATGAAGCTTAAGAATCCTCTCTCCAATGCTAACCCTCTTGGATTTGTTTTAAAACACATATTGCAATACTTGTTTCAGTCACAGAGCAGTAACCAGCTGCCTGTGCTTTAAACTTGTCTATTCCCTCGTTGTCCTGGCTGCGCTTCTCCATATTTATCAGGTTTGTATCGACCGCCAACGCTCCACTGATTGACAATTAGCGAACGCGAGAACAGGCTTTCCCTGCATCGCAAAAGCTATTACGCAAGAAATCTAAGGATCAGGAGGTCTAGAGCACAGAGGGGACTGTCCAGGGGGAACATACTATACGCACATGTGCGCACAGAGAAAAGTCCTAACGTGTCCTGAAGTTTAGTCCTGGTTTTAGGTCTAGTTTACATGGTTTGCCATTTTAATGCAGACACACAATATTCTTATAATCCTACATGCATAAAAATTTTTATAATTTCTAAAGATTTCTTCAAATTGAAAAGCGTTTTTATGACATTTAAGGCCCTAACGCTAGATCACTGTTACACTACAATACGCAACGCATACCACGCTGTCCCCCGCGCTGCACTCGGACTTTCAGATCATGTGATGGTTCACTTAATCCCTTCATACAGACACAGACTGAAACTCGCTAAACCTGTAGTGAGCACAATAAAGAAGTTTACCACTAAGGCTGTGGAGGAGCTCTGCTCATGTTTGGAGACAACAGACTGGGAAGCGTTAAAGACTGGTAACAATCTGGATAAATATACGGACACTGTGACCTCATACATCCAGTTCAATGAGGCATGCATCATACCAACGCGCACTAGAGTTTGTTTCAACTATGATAAGCCCTGGTTCACACCCAAACTCCGACAGCTGCGTAAGGAGAAAGAGACGGCCCACAAAAATGGAGACAGAGACCATTACAGGGAGGCAAGGTACAGCTTTAGCAGGGAGGTGGAGAAAGCTAAAACTGCATACTCAGCCCAATGACTCTGGAGCAGTGTGGCGGGGGCTTAGGGCTATCACTAACTACAAGCCCAAGGCCCCCCAGGGTCTGAACGACCTGTGCCTCGCCCAGAGTCTGAATACACATTACTGCCGCAACGAACGCCTATCAGCCTTTGACACCTCTCTAGACACTCCAGCTGCCCCTGCTCCTCCCATCATCACCTCCACCATCAACAACCCCAGCACTTCATCAAAGGCCTCCACAAACCCTCCCTCCCCCCCTGCTCTCTCCATCAGTGAGTAGGAAGTGCGCCGGCAATTCCTGAAGCTAAACCCGCGGAAGGCCCCTGGGCCGGATGGCGTCTCCCCCCTCCACCCTGAGACACTGCGCGGATCAGCTGGCTCCCATCTTCACAGACATTTTTAACACCTCCCTGGAGTCATGCCACGTGCCGTCCTGCTTTAAATCGTCCACCATCGTCCCTGTCTCTAAGAAACCTCGGATCACAGGACTTAATGACTACAGGCCGGTGGCGCTGACGTATGTGGTCATGAAGTCTTTTTAGCGCTTGGTCCTGCCCCACCTCAAGGACATCACCGCCCCCCTCCTGGACCCACTGCAGTTTGCCTACAGAGCCAATAGGTCTGTGGACGACACAGTTAATCTGGCCCTCCACTTCACCCTGGAGCATCTGGACTCCCCAGGAACCTACGCCAGGGTCCTGTTTGTGGACTTCAGCTCTGCCTTCAACACCATCCTCACTGGACTGCTACGAGACAAGCTCCACCAGCTCAACGTGCCCGACTCCCTCTGCAGGTGGATCACTGACTTCCTGACGGACCGGAGACAGCACGTGCGGCTGGGGAAGTTTGTCCCAACGCTTCCTGCTTATCAAGAGTGCAGACGTATCTCTGCTTGCTGCCGCTGCTTGCCTCTTTATTTCCTTTTAAATCATTTTTAATCATTCTATTTTTTGGGCACATGTCTTGGATATGATTTTATTCTTTTCTTCTAAGTGAACCAAGGCTTTTTAATAATTTTTCCTTTTTTACAACTCATTTGACGGACCAACGACAACAATCTTGTCAACATGGCTGAGGGAGTAACGCAAACATCTCCTTGTGAAAGCTGTCGGATGTATCAACAAGAAATTTGCCTACTGCGGGACAAGATATATGCCTTGGAGACGGAAAAAGGACTTAATGACACGCTCCCTGTGGAACCCGGTAAGAAGACTAGAAAAACTGATACTTGCAACCTAAAGCTAAACGATACCATAACATTCCCAAAACTTGAGAGACAACTTGGTGCTAGGCCAAAGCAAAGACAACATGCTGGTAAAAATGCAACCGGAATAAAGCTAACAAACAGATTTTCACCTCTCTCAGAGGATAAGTATAACGAAAAGAAAAAGTCAGAGAGAAACAGAGAACAAGAAGTCAAAACAAAGATGAAGAGAAAAACTGTGCCAAGTGTCAAGGCCAGAGATATCCTGGTGCTTGGAGACGGAGCCATATCTAATGTAAACAATCAGAGAATTACTACGATCAGCTATCCCAGCGCCACCGTTTCTGACATCATAGATGTTCTAAACAAGGAGATTACAAATAACCCTGGGATAAATAAACTTGTTATTCATGTTGGTGCTGTTGACATAAAAGACGGAGAGTCTGAAGTCCTGAAAGAAAAGTTTAATAAACTTTTTGAGAGACTTGATTCTCTGGATAAAGATGCAATACAAATTTTCATCAGTGGACCTATCCCAAACATCGATGGGAGAATAAACAAATTCTCCCGGCTGTTTCAGTTGAACACATGGCTGTCCAATGTCTGTGAGTCAAGAGGACTGTATTTCATAGAGAACTTTTATCTTTTCTGGAAACGCGACGATCTGTTTAAAGGAAATGGCCCACATTTGAGCAGAGGTGGAGTGAGACGACTGACGGAAAATCTCCTCCATGCTCTGCAAAATCAGTGGAGGCCTGAGCGGCCAGAGAGAGCAGAGAGGAGCATGAGAAGAGCTCCTGGCTCGCCAGCAAAGGTCTTGCCTGCACCCCCAATAAAAGATTCAGTCGCAGCTGCATCATCTGCACCTACAGGAACGGACTCAGCCACAGAAAAGGATCCAGCCACAGCAGCGCCATCAGCGCCTACAGCAAAGGACTCAGCCACAGTTAAGCATCCAGCCACAGCAGCACCATCAGCGCCTACAGTAAAGGACTCAGCCACAGTAAAGGATCCAGCCACAGCAGCACCATCCACATCTGCATCTCCGGGGAAAAGCTCAGCTTCGGTACCACCTGCATCTATAGTAAATGATTCAGCCGAAGGAGCACTTTCATCAGCTCCACCACAGGCCTTGAGCCCGACTGCTGCATCTACACCCTCCTCAGATTTTTCTGAATCATTCCCATCCCCAGACTCACCTATGGGATTCCCCATCCATTTTGAAACCTTAATACAACAAGGGACTCAAATGACTCCCCGCTCTTCAATCATGTCAAGGCCAAGGCTTTCATCCCCAAAGAAGTATCCTGCCCCTCTCCCACCTCTGTCTTTTTCACCCAAGGTCTCCCCAGCTCGGCCCCCACCACCGGTGCCCACAGCTGTTATCTCTAGCAGCGTCACTGCTGCTGTCTAGGACATTATGGGCCTCTGCGTTGCTACCATGCACAGCAAACTCAAAACCAACCAGAGGTCCACAGAGGGGGTGTGTTCTTCTGAAACAATTAGTACTGTCAAACAACTTAGATTAGATAAGAGAGGGACAGTCAGACCGTCCAATCAAAGAACTCTAATCCATATCCCCTGCAAAAAGATTCCATCCACTCAAACACAGATAAATCTCAAACATGCTGTACTCAATGTCAGATCATTAAAAAACAAGTCCTTGTTAATAAATAGTTTTATTTCCTCTTATAATCTAGACTTTATGTTTTTAACTGAAACATGGCTTGACAAAAACACTGGAAACGCAGTTTTGATTGAGTGTAGTCCATCAAATTTCAATTTTGTGTCTGAAACACGCCAAAACCAAAGGGGCGGGGGTGTCTGTGCCATATTCAGGGACAATATAGTCACCCACAAATTGTCATTTGGGGTTTTTCAATCATTTGAGTATGTGTCTTTCAAAATGGAGATAAAACAATCTTCCATACTTTATATGACTATTTACAAACCACCACAGAATTGTTTTATTGAAGATTTTATTGAATTACTTTCATTTATACTGACTGATTTTGATTGTTTAGTTATTTCAGGTGATTTTAATGTGCATGTGGATGTGACCAATGACAGGCATGCAAGAGAATTTAGAGCTGTTCTTGAAATGTTTGGTTTAACTCAGCACGTGAGTGAAGCGACTCACAACAAAGGCCACACTCTAGATCTAGTCATTACAAAAGGTGTTAATATATCAAATGTGAATGTTGTTGATGTTGCTTTGTCTGATCATTTTTGTGTCTTCTTTGACCTGTCTGTTACACCCAAACCAGAGGCTGGGCCTGGAGTTATTCAAAGAAGACACATAAATGATACAACAAGGACACAGTTTATGGAAATGATCAGATTTGAAAATCCCCCATGTTCTAATGTTGATAATCTGTTGGACTCTTACACATCAAGCGTCTTAAATGTTTTGGATACTATTGCTCCTGTCAAGGTTAAAATGGTTAACAATAGACAAAAGGCACCTTGGAGAAGTGAAGATTCGGTCAGGGCACAGAAAAGGGAGTGCCGAAAAGCCGAACGGAAATGGCGCAAGTCAAAGCTCCAGGTTCATTTTGAGATATACAAAGAAGTGCTTTGTGAGTTCAACCAGATTTTGCGTGGAGAAAAGGAGGAAGTACTTCTCTAAAATCATCGCAAACTGCAGAAACAATTCTCGTGTTCTGTTTTCCACAGTAAACAGATTAACTAACCCTCCAGTTTCACTGCCCTTAGAACTAATCTCTACATCTAAGTGCAATGAGTTTGCAATATTTTTTTATGACAAAGTCCAAGGCATTAAAAATGCCATAATTTCAGCAACACAAATAGCAACCCTGCCACCAGATAAACACCTTGAGCTGACACATTTCACACCTGTTACTGACAAAACAATGGAAGAGGTTAGGCCCCACCACAGCACTGAGACAGCTCTGATCAAGGTGACAAATGATATCCGTATGAACACCAACGCAGGTAAGGTCTCAGTTTTAGTTCTGCTGGACCTGAGCGCTGCCTTTGACACAGTGGACCACGGGATCTTACTTCACAGGTTAGAAAACTGGGTGGGAATCTCTGGTACTGCGCTAAACTGGTTCAAGTCCTATCTGGAGGATAGGACGTATTTTGTCGAAATTGGCAACTGTGTCTCAGACAAAATTTCCATGACCTGTGGAGTCCCCCAGGGGTCAATCTTGGGACCCCTCTTATTCAACTTGTACATGCTTCCACTGGGTCAGCTAATAAACAGCAACAATGTGTCGTACCACAACTACGCAGATGACAATCAGATCTACGTGTCACTGACGGCAGGTGAACATGGGCCTGTAGATACACTCTGTCACTGCATCGAACAGATCAGTTTGTGGATGCAAAACAACTTTCTCCAACTAAACTCAGACAAAACTGAGATCATTGTTTTTGGCCCACAGACACAAAGACAAAGTGTTATCAGTCACCTTGAGTCTCTCTCTCTAAAACCAAAAAATCAGGTTAGAAATCTAGGAGTAATCATGGACTCAGACCTGAACTTAAACAGCCACATTAAAGCAATAACATCATCAGCTTTTTACCATCTGAAAAACATTGCTAAGATCAGAGGAATAGTGTCAAAACCAGACTTGGAGACACTCATCCATGCATTTGTCTCCAGCAGGTTAGACTACTATAACGGCCTGCTCACTGGCCTTTCTAAACGAGCTGTTAGACAGCTGCAGAACATCCAGAACGCTGCTGCTCGAGTCCTGACAAGAACCAGGAAATATGACCATATTAGTCCAGTGCTCCGGTCTCCGCACTGGCTTCCTGTCACTCAGAGAATAGAATTTAAAACAGCTCTGCTTGTGTACAATTGGTTTCATGGTTTAGCACCAAAGTACATCTCTGACATGTTAGAGCCGTATGAACCATCTCGGGCCCTGAGAACTTCAGGGAGGGGTCTCCTGGTGGTTCCCAGAGTCAGGACTAAACACGGTGAGGCTGCGTTTCAGTTTCATGCAGCTAAAATCTGGAACAGTCTTCATGAGGATGTGAGACAGGCCTCAACTCTGACAATGTTCAAATCCAGGCTGAAAACAGCTCTTTTTACCCGAGCATATGAAAACTGAAAGTATTTTATCTGCACTCTTGCCTTTTACTGTCATTGATAATTTTTTATGTTGGATGTTTTAATGATTGATTTGATCTGTTTTCTTGTAATTTTATGCAACTGTGAAGCACTTTGAATTGCCTTGTGTATGAATTGTGCTCTACAAATAAACTTGCCTTGCCTTGCCTTGTCCCGGACACTCGGACTACAAACACTGGAACTCCTCAGGGCTGCGTACTTTCCCCCTGGCTCTTCTCCCTGTACACAAACTGCTGCACCTCCAGTCACCAGTCCGTTACACTGATCAAGTTTGCGGACGACACCACCCTCATCGGGCTCATCTCGGACTGTGATGAGTCCGCCTACAGGAGAGAGGTGGACCGGCTGGCGTCCTGGTGTAGCCACAACAACCTGGAGCTGAATGCCCAGAAGACAGTGGATATGATCGTGGACTTTAGGAAAGACACAGCCCCACCATCCCCCCTCACCCTGACAGACTCTCCCACCCCAATTTCCATCGTAGACTCCTTCAGTTTCCTGGGCACCACCATCACCCAGGACCTCAAATGGGAGCCAACCATCAGCTCCCTCATCAAGAAGGCCCAGCAGAGGCTGTCACTTATCACTTTACTTTTTACTCCTACTCATCTGTAAATATAATCCCACTGTTGTTCGAAGTCTATTGTTGTCGTCTTACCATATTTTACTTTTTATTTTGTATCTTATTTATTAATATTCCTTATGCATGCCCCCTAAAGCCTTATAGTTTAAAGTTTTATAGCTTAATTTTATCTAAATTCTGTGTTATATATTTTATGTTGCACGTCTGCAAAATTCCTAGCTTGTGAACCTGTTCTCAAACAATGGCCAATAAAATCGATTCTGATTCTGATTCTAATTTGACTTTTATCCATCTATCCATTTGTTGCAGGGCCAGCAGAGGGGCCCAGACTTCCCCACAGCTGTTCTGGGGGGATCCCGAAGCATTCCCAATTCGGCCGCCTGAATACACGATCTTACCCAGATCTCATGACCATAGGTGAGATTAGGAATGTGAATCCACTAGTACATCGAGAACTTTGCCTTTCGACTCAGCTCCCTCTTTACCTTTTGTAAAAGTTTACAACTTTTACAAAATTCAGCAGCTCATGTCCTGACGAAGACCAGGAGGCGGGACCGCATTACATCGGTTTTAGAGTCGCTGCATTGGCTCCCCGTGTGTTTCAGGATCGATTTTAAAGTTCTTTTAATGATTTTAAATGTCTTAATGGTCTTGGTCCTTCTTATCTTTCAGAATTGCTTTTACCTTATGAACCTTCACGGTCCCTATCCTCCTCCGGGATCTTTCCAATATTACGGCCCTCGCCTCTGGAACGACCTGCCGGAGCTCAGGACCGCAGAGAACGTTCATGTTTGTAAGAGCAGGCTCAAGACCCACGTTTTTAGCTTAGCTTTTAACTGATATTTATTCTTGCTAGGCCTATTTATTTAATTGAGATATATATATATATATATATATATATATATATATATATAATTATATATATATATATATAATTATATATATATATATATATATAATTGAGATATATATATATATACATATATCTTGAGCCTGCTCTTACAAACATGAACGTTCTCTGCGGTCCTGAGCTCCGGCAGGTCGTTCCAGAGGCGAGGGCCGTAATATTGGAAAGATCCCGGAGGAGGATAGGGACCGTGAAGGTTCATAAGGTAAAAGCAATTCTGAAAGATAAGAAGGACCAAGACCATTAAGACATTAAGACATTTAAAATATATATATATATATATATATATATATATATATATATATATATATATATGCTGCAGACGGCTCCTTGGATGGTGTTTCCTTACCTGGTTTATCTGTACCCAGCCTTATCTCAGCCTTATGTCCATTGCGTCCATTGTTTTACCCTGAGTGTGTGTGGTGTGTCTCTGGGAAGGTGGGTGGGGAGAGTGTGAATGCAACAATGTGTTTGTATTTGTTGGAGGAGGTGGGTGTGAGAGAATGTTTTTAAATCTATAAAGCACTTTGTGTTACATGAAATGTATGAAAAGCGCTATATAAATAAAGATAGATTGATTGATTGATTGAAGTATCAATGACTTTTAATGCCAAACCAAATTGGACACATAAAAAGTGTGTATAGCACACTTTTTTATATACTAGCTTTGGACCATAATGTTTTTGACAAATTTATGCAGTAAATATAGTTGAGCCATGTCATTATTTTAGAACGAAATAAGATTTTCATGCTTTTCAATGACATTTAAGGCCCTAATTTAGTCCTAGTTTATCCTTGATTTCGAGTGAATTCAGTGGTGTTTTATTCCTGGCTCAGCCCTGCTACTGTTCTGCTTTGATATGCACGATACATGCTGTCAGTCACCCAAGCCTAAACTTCCATTAGATCTGAGAATTAAGCCCTTGTTCCATATTGATTTGCTAAGCCCTGCTCGGGGCCTGCTCCTCAGCCAAAGGAGCCTGTCGAAGGCCGCTCTTACAGCCGGAAAATAAAAGGCACATTGCTTTTAAGACAAGGAAACAGGACACGGCTGAAAGATGGCATTGTACAACACAAGTGCGCTTTTACAAGGCGCTGAAGGGAAAAACATAATGGGTAAAGGAAGAGGCACTGAGTGAAATGTCCTCGAAGCTGAGGGTGAGGCATTCGGAGTACACTGAAAATACCGACTGTACAGGAAGCTTAGCCTGAAATAAACGGTCATTGGATGTAATTTTTCAGCCGGTTTGTTGCATAAAGCACATTGACAGACACTGCAAGCTAGATCTCTTGCTGTAGACACAAATACAGTATGTAGAATAAATGTATTGCAAGCTTTCTGTTCATTTTATGCATAAAAATTGACCACTGCATGAAAGTTTAGCTCTGAAGAAGCTCTGGTCAGTTCAGTCTTGGTTTAGTTGTGGTTCAGTCCTGACCTGTCCATCCGGCGAGGCAGCGGCAGTGTCCCGTCACTGGGTCACAGCCTTCAGAGTTCACACAGTCACAGGCCTCTCCGCAGTCCAGGCCAAAGCTCCCGTCCTGCACAAACACAAAACAAAAGAAACACTCATTCTGGAAGTGGATTCTAAAACGGCGTGTGGTGCGGCTCGTTCTAAGCCTTATCCACGATGAATGATGTGTTTCTTATATGACATCCTCTGCGTTTTAATGTCATATTTACACGGCCTGACCAAAAAAAAAAGTGTCCGCAACCTGGATTTAACCAACTGTTCTGATCTGGGGTTACTGCAGTTGGAGGTGAAACTCTGAAAATTAGATTATTGCTCAAATTCATTTATTTCTGTAATTAAAATTAAAATATGAAACTAATATATGTTCAAGAGTCATTACTTGCAAAGAGACATATGTCAAGTCTTTTATTTGTAATAATTTTTATGATTATGGCTTACAGTCCATTTTCAAAATATTCTTTTTATGAGATTTTTAATTTGGGATTTTTACAAGCGAGCCATAATCATCAAAATGATAACAAATAAAGGCTATACATATCTCACTTTGCATGTAATGAATCATTTACAGCGTTTTAGATAAATTTGGTAAATTTGCATTTTTTTTTCTCACTGTCTGACTTGAAACCAGAATTATGTTTTTTTAATTTTTTTTTTAGGTCAATTAGAATTTAAAAAAATATGTATATTTCTCAAATGCCAGAAGAATGAGAATTTTCTACACATTTTTTATTACTTTTTACAAAACCGAAGGTTTACATACATTTCATTAATATTTGGTAGAATTGCCTTTAAACTGTATAACTTGGGTCAAATGTTTTGGATTTTCTTTCACAAGCTTCTCACAATAGTTGGCAGGAGTTTTGGTCCATTCCTCCAAAACCTTTACAGAGCCACATTTGTAGGCCAGCTTTGCCCATACATTTTAAACTGGAATGAGATCAGGACTTTGTGATCACCATTTCAAAACATTGACTTTGTTACCCTTAAGCCATGTTGTAACCAGTTTTGGGTCATTGTCCATTTGGAAGACCCATCTGTGCCCAAGCTACAACTTTCCTGGCTTGAGATGTTGCTCCAATATTTCCACACAGTGTTCTTTCTTCATGATGTCATCTATTTTGTGAAGTGCACCAGTCCCTCCCACAGCAAAACAACCCCACAGGATGATGCTGCCACCCCGTATTTCACAGTTAGGATGGTGTTCTCAGGCTTGCAAGATTCCCCCTTTTTCCTCCAAATGTGACGATGGTCATTATGGCCAAATAAATATATATATATATATTTTTTTTGTCAGACCACAGGAAATTGCTCCAAAAATTAAAGTCTTTATCCTTTTTTTATTTGCAAATTCCAAACTGTTTCTTTTGGAGTAAGAGCTTCTTCCTGGCAGAGTACCGTATTTTTTGGACTATAAGTCGCACCGGAGTACAAGTCGCACCAGCCAAAAAATGCATAATGAAGAAGAAAAAAAAACATATTAGTCGCTCCGGAGTATAAGTCGCACAGTGTTTCCCACACAGACTATTCTGTGGTGCACCACCACAGAATCAACGCTATTTAAAACATGCATCGTAGAACCGCCGCAGTGGTCAATTTGACTGCGGGGAAGGGGGTTTAAAATGCGGCGGCCCTAGTGTTATTCCTATTCGTAACTCTCACTCACGCGTCTCTCCCACATACTGTAGCCTACACACACAGCCCCTCCCCTTCGTGCACGCCGCGTGTCTCCATCAGCGATCATCGCTGGAAGCGTGGAAGCTGTGTCTATGCGCAAGGAATGCTCCCAAGAGTTATGATAGCTGCTTCACTCACTCGGGCGCATTACATACGTCACGACCAAACGCTAGCGAAAATCAGGTCCAATCGTTTTAAAGGAGTTCACCCCTCCCACCTGTTAACGGAGCTCAATTGTGAAGATCCAGACCCTTGTATGAAACGAAATGAGTACGAGGGTATGGTAAAACCAGGCTAACTTGATTATTCAATTCAATCAGAATTTCAAGCATCAAGCATTTTACAGCATTACAAATGATTGGATGGATGTCTAGCTGTTTTGATTCACCAGACTTCTATTTTTCATTTCATTATTCTGTTTTATTCAGCCTTTTTTAAACAGGGTCGGGTCATTTCCTGTTTACAAAGACGACCCGGACGAGAGACAGAATAAAGATGTCTCTGTTGTCCTCATAATATTAGGTAAAGCAAAATCCAAATAGTAAGAAGCCACAATAAAAAAATAAAATAAAGGTCTTCCATCTGACCGACTTAAACCACTTTTTGCAAACGCAGCTTTAAACAAAAGTACATGGTGACTTAAAACATTTTTTACATTTTGTTCAACTTTTAGCCTTGAGAAAAGACGAGGATGTGGGACTTCTCAAACACAACGCTATAACATAAACATCTTGACAAACAGAACGTTGGCCCTTCAGCTCTATACGGGGTAATACAGTCTCCCTTGACTCTATTCTTGATTTAACAGCATACTCACGGGGCAGGGCAGGGTGCAGCGCTCGCCCCTCCAACCAGGGGCGCACACACACGTCCCGTTCACCGCGTCACAGTCTGCGCCGTTCTCGCACTCGCACGAGTTGTTACAGTACAGGCCCCACGAGCCGCTGGAGCAAGGCAGGGAGCAATCCACGCCCTGCCAACCTGGGACAGAGGGCACCGGAAATCAGGCTAAAAACAAGGCAACGCTACTTTAAGTTTAAAATAGTTAATGGTAAATGGACTTCTACCTTTATCAGGCCCAAAGCGCTTTACAGTAAGGAACCAGTCACCCATTCAGTCTCTCATTCATACACCAATGTACGCAGACACTGGAGGCAAAGTGGGGGAAGTGTCTTTTTTGTTTGTTTTTTGGCTGATATATTGAGTACAATGATTTTTTCAAAGCTCAATAAATCAGGCAGGAAATGGATAGTAAAAGGTCCCTCTAAAATAAAGTTTCAAGACTGTAAAGTTTGGAGTCTGTAGGAGCTACTAAAGTGCAGAAGTTGTTACAAGCGTGGAATGAAAACCTAATTTTGAGAAAAATTAGGTTCTGAAGTTTTGTAATGTCTGCACATGCGCGAGTATATTTCTCCCGTTGTTCCCACAAAATGACCATATTTGGATTATAGCATCATCTCATTTGTCTTTCCTGCTACACATGGATACCAAACCTGTCAATATTTGTGGATGAATACATGTGGGAAAGACAGATGTTAAGGAAGAAAACGATCTAAAAATCTCAACATTTTGTTTCAACATTTTCAACAGTAATGCACGTCAAGTGGATATACTGTATTTGTGTGTGTCAGAGAAGAAAGAGCACCTTCTTTGCAGAGGCAGGATCCGTCGATGTGGTAGCAGGAGAGGTGGTTCTTACAGGAGCAGGCCGCGGTGCAGTTTGTCCCGTACAGACCAGGGGGGCAGGTCACGGAACAGTCTTCACCCTGAACATTCACCCAAACAAGACACCATTTATGACGTTAGAAACTGTGAGTGGACTGCTTTATGCCGATATTAGCGATCATCTGCCCGTGTTCACCGTTTATCAGTGTGGATATAAGAAACAGTGAAACAAATTATTTTAAAAATGTACGCATAAAATCAGAGGAAGCTATTGATCAACTAAAGATGGATTTACGGAACCAAGAGTGGGAAGAAGTCTTAGAAGCAAATGACCTTGACTCAGCATATGAACAATTCCTCAGAGTATTTACTTATTTATTTGATAAAAACTGCCCCGTGACTAAACATAGGTTTCATAAGAAGAATATACAAAGCCCATGGATGACAAAGGGGCTCATCAAGTCATGTAAA
Source organism: Proterorhinus semilunaris (assembly GCA_021464625.1). NCBI lineage: Eukaryota > Metazoa > Chordata > Actinopteri > Gobiiformes > Gobiidae > Proterorhinus > Proterorhinus semilunaris. Next base: position 35,628,242 of record CM038346.1, read on the forward strand.
AGGAAAAATGTGTTGTACAGACAATATATAAAATGCAGATCTCCTGAGAAAGAGTATAAATATAAAACTTATAATAATAAACTAACCAAAATTGTGCGGAAGTGTAAAAAGGACTACTATAATGAACGATTAGTAACTTGCAGGAACAATACAAGAACAATATTATTGGAAATAAATCAAGGGCTAATGTCTATCCTAATTACTTCCTTGACGAGGACAAGAGCATTATCGACATGGATGAAGTGGTCAATGGTTTTAACAAATTCTTTATAAATGTTGGACCAAATCTCGCCAGTAAAATAGTGTCACCCAAAGAAACCACGATCTTCGAATCAGAGGAAACCATCAAATCTTCAATGTTTTTAAGCCCTGTAGTTGAAGAAGAAGTTTTAGAAATAGTGCATGCATGAAATAAAACATCAGTAGACTGGAATGACTTGGACATGATAACGGTCAAGAAGGTCATTAAGGAAATTGTTAAACCATTGACTCACATCTTTAACCTGTCTCTTTGCTCAGGACAATTTCCCAGCAAAATGAAGGTTGCCAAGGTCATACCGCTATTTAAAAACGGGGATAATCACAGTTACACCAATTACAGACCAATTTCTATACTATCCCAATTCTCTAAAATATTAGAAAAACTGTTTTCTAAAAGACTCAACAATTTTATAGAAAGTCATCATATTCTCACCAACAGTCAGTATGGTTTTAGAACACATAGATCAACAGCAACGGCACTTATGGAATTAATAGAAGAAATAACAGATTGCATTGACAATAAACAGATTGCAGCTGGTATATTTATTGACCTCAAAAAGGCATTCGATACCATCGATCATAATAATCTATATAGCAAACTCGAAAGATATGGTATCAGGGGAATTAGTTTAGATTGGGTTAAGAGTTACTTAAGGAATAGGCCGCAATTTGTTCAAATTGGCCATTATAAATCCTCTTATCTGGAATTAAGCTGTGGACTACCGCAAGGTTCAGTAATAGCGCCTTATTTATTCCTATTGTATATTAATGATATTGTTAAAGTTTCAACATTTTTCAAGTGTATCCTTTTTGCAGATGACACCAATATATGTTCTAGCGAAAATGTCCCGCAGCTCCAAAGTCTAATCACATCAAAAATAAATTAATTGAAACAATGGTTTGAGTTGAACAAGCTGTCCTTAAACATAAGCAAAACAAAACTAATGATCTTTGGAAACTCTAAAGAAATACCCAAAGTAAATGTAAAAATCAATAATATAATAATCGAGCAAGTATGCTTGAATAAATTTCTGGGCGTAATTGTTGACAGCAGAATCTGCTGGAAGCCGCACATCAACTATATTAAAACAAAAATTGCTAAAAGCATTGGAATTTTAAGTAAAACAACACGTATACTGGATCAAAGAACTCTGTATACCCTATATAATACACCGATCCTTCCATACCTTACTTACTGTTGTGAGATTTGGGGAAACACGTATAAGAGTACTTTACTACCTTTATTCATCCTACAAAAAAAAGGCACTAAGAATAGTACACAAGGTTGGTTACAGAGAGCATACAAATCCTCTATTTCACAAAAGTCAAACTTTGAAACTTGAGGATTTAGTTACATTTAGGACGGCACAAGTCATTTTTAAAGCAAAACAAAAAGTGCTCCCAGAAAATGTCCAAATAAGGTTTAAAGATGCATATTATCTAAGAGGGAAATGTAAATTTAAATACCCAAAAGTAGAGTCAACAAAAAGAGTATGTGTATAACAGTCTGTGGTGTAAAATTATGGAATAAACTGGATGAAAAGCTAAAAGAATGTGCAACTATTAAGCACTTTAAATGTATGTACAAAAACCTACTTGTTCAAGAATACAATGAGAATTGAAAGTGTCACTGCTGAAGTTATTACCGCCGCTTATCTGCTTTTCCATGTGACCGTCCCTGTTACCTTCCACACTCCTACTCAAATAAATATAATATTAAATACATACAACACAATACTAGGGCGAGCGAGAGGTAACCGGTGCTCGAGTGGGACCCCCACCCTGGTAACAGGTCGCCAAAAATGCTCTTGCTCTTTTAATGCACAGACCAGGACACCCAAAGGCACTCCTCAAAATGTACAGTGAAGAATAGGTTGAGCAGGAGGTGGGCTGGAGCTCGATGGGTGCCCCCCTCTGGCAACAGCTTACCAAACCTTGCCTCTTTTAACGCATAGATCAGGACACATTAAAATGTACTCACCAATTACAAAACATTAAAGCCACACAAGAAGAAAACTATATGCTTATATATGCACGTACTGTCCATGTACGGGTATATATAAGTATGACAAGGATGGTACGATGATGATGGGGCAGTATCAGATGGCGATAACCAATTATTATTGGATGTTTAAGAATACTCAATGCAATGTACTGTAAGACAGCTGATCCTATGCATCTGAAGACTATGCAAACTGGTATCCCATGTTTGATTATGGTTATGTATATCTTAATTGTACCATAACAAGCTGGTCTCAGAGAACAAACCGGAATGTAAATAAACGGCAATTGTAAAATTTGTAAATATGTTAAATGGGGGTAGGCATAAATAAGCATTGTTTGCTTCGGCCTACTCCTTTTTGGGCATTGTTGTGTTTCCCTTTGTCTGACAACCTGGAACGTAAATTGCTCAAATAAACTAAATCAATCAATCAAAAAAGAAATAAAATAAATGAATGCGCAGTAATTGACACGTTTTCCTGACTTTCTTCTTGTGGTCAGCGTTCCTGCCATCTAGCAGGACAGAACATGCCCTTACAAGTTTCAATTAACCATCTGGATGACTGAGAGTTTACACCTATTTTTACTCTCGTCATGACTCATGTCCTGGGCTGCGTTCTTGGCTGAGGTCATGACCGTCAGTGTTCTGCACTGCGGGATGTAATGATGCCACAGCCTGCAACAATTAGCAGCATGTACTGAACAGCTTCAGTTATGCTATGGAAGAATAAAGCCGTCAATGATGCCTGTGCAGAATCTTAAGTTTCAATGTCAAAGTAAAATAGCAACATCAAGATGACAGTTACTTCAGGGGGCTTTGAAGAAAGAGATGGTCAACATCTGAAATATCAAGAGCAGCCGAGCACGGGAGGCTTCCAAACAGCTTCAGCGTTTGGTCAGAATCACCTGGAGTCAGCGAGGGACTGAGCCTGGAAATGAGCATCTTTGCCATAAACTGCTGCAGTGCATCTTTCCTTTGTGGTCGAGGTTAAATTGTGTACAGTCTCTATAAATAAAAGCCATACCATCCACCCAAACGCAAACTCCACACAGAAATCGATTCAGAGATGAAAACCCGAACTGCAAGTATATACTGGGAAAACAATAATTACTTATATAAGGAAGAAATTATATAAATCTATTATATAAATCTACTACTAGAAATTAAATCAACAGTTTGTGGCATTATCATTTTTTGTCTGATCTTAGATTAGTTCAAACCGAATGAAATTCAACAAAAAGAACCTTCATTAGAGCAGTTTTAAGTAATTCATCTAATTTAAGATGGTCATTTTTCCAGGGGTGCACGGGAAAAAGGAATCTTGAAATATAAGTAACATTTTCTTGGAATAAGTACATTTCATTTGAATAACTAATTAAGAAATCTGTCATGGTTGAGGTGGAACGGGATTGTATTTACAGATGTGTAGGCATATAAAGTGATATTAAGTGCTATCACTTATCCCTTTATAACACTTAATATCACTTTATATGCCTACACATCTGTAAATACAATCCCGCTGTTGTTCAATGTCAAATTGTTGTTGTCTTACCACACGTCACTTTATTTTATCTTATTTATTTATTATTTTTTATGCATGCCCCTATAGCCTTATAGTTTAAAGTTCCCAAAATGCAGGACTACAACAAAACTAGTGATGCTTAATAAATGACAAAATCCAGAGAAGACAAAAACTCAAACAAACCAGGGCTGACATAGACAATGACACGACAAAAGGACAAGGGAAACACAGGGGTATAAATACATGAGGAAACGGGGCACAGGTGAAACACATCAGGGCAATAAACACAAGGGAAGCAAACAAAATCACAAGGACAGAACACACATGTCAAAATAAAACACAGGACTAGACCACAGACAACATACAAAAACAGGGGCACAAAAGACAAATCTAATCTGTCCATGAGGCAAGCTATTTCCACTTAAAGCCCCACTGCGTAACATTTCATCCAAAAAAAAATATGATTTTATAACAAATGACCAAACAAACGTGTGTTTGCAGTGATTGGCTCCTCTCCTCACACCTGACTGTAAACTTTACTGAGAGTCGGACGTCTCCGGCTCGTCTCCATGGAGATGTTGCCTAAAGGCAGTCAAATGTGAGATTTAAATAGTTTAGGTCCTCATCCACATCCATTCTTTGATTACCCACAGCAAAAGTCGATTTTCTGTGTTGATCTGGTCATTAGGATAATGTTTTGCATTGGCAACAGCGGAATCAAAAATGTTACACCGTATGCTTTTAAATGATGAAAAAACACCAACCACAATCTTATTTCAAGTATTTTAAGAATCGCATATCAGAATCAGAATCAGAATTCGTTTATTGCCAAGGTATGTGAACAAGGTTTACAAACTAGGAATTTTACTTGGTGCAAACGTGCGACATAGAACATATAACACAGAATTAAGATAAAAAATAAGCTAAGAACGTTAAACTATAAGGCTATAAGGGCATGCATAAAATAAAAAATATTAAATAAATAAGATAAAATAAAGTGACATATGGTAAGACAACAACAATTTGACAATGAACAACAGCGGGATTGTATATACAGATGTGTAGGCATATAAAGTGGTATTAAGTGTTACAAAGTGACAGCAGCGGGTCTAAGTGTGGACACACCGCACACTGCAAGTGCAGATACATCCATGACTCTGTAACTGAGCTACAGAGACTTGTTATTGTTCATGAGTCTGATGGCGGAGGGGAAAAAACTGTTCAAGTGGCGGGAGGTATGGGTCTGGATAGACCGTAGCCTCCTGCCTGAGGGGAGGGGGTTGAATAGTCCGTGTCCAGGGTGAGAAGGGTCAGCTGTGATCCGACCTACATGCCTCCGGGTCCTGGAGGTGAACAGGTCCTGGAGAGATGGGAGCTCACAGCCAATCACCTTCTCTGCAGCAGCACAATGCGCTGCAGTCGGTGCCTGTCCCGTTCTGTAGCGCCGGGGAACCACACGGTGATGGAGGAGGTGAGGATGGACTCGATGATGGACGTGTAGAACTGCACCAGCATCTTGGTTGGCAGCTTATGTTTCTTCAGCTGCCGCAGGAAGAACATCCTCTGCTGGGCCTTCTTGATGAGGGAGCTGATGGTCGGTTCCCATTTGAGGTCCTGGGTGATGGTGGTGCCCAGGAAACGGAAGGAGTCCATGATGGAAATGGGGGTTGGACTCTGTCAGGGTGAGGGGGGACGGTGGGGCTGTGTCTTTCCTAAAGTTCACAATCATCTCCACTGTCTTCTGGGCGTTCAGCTTCAGGTTGTTGTGGCTGCACCAGGACGCCAGCCAGTCCACCTCTCTCCTGTAGGCGGACTCATCACCGTCCGAGATGAGCCCGATGAGGGTGGTGTCATCCGCAAACTTGATCAGTTTAACTGACTGGTGACTGGAGGTGCAGCAGTTTGTGTACAGGGAGAAGAGCCAGGGGGAAAGTACACAGCCCTGAGGAGTTCCAGTGTTTGTAGTCCGAGTGTCCGAGACGATCTTCCCCAGCCGCACGTGCTGTCTCTGGTCCGTCAGGAAGTCGGTGATCCACCTGCAGAGGGTGCAGGTACTCAAAATATCTAATTTTGAGTAGGACGAAGTGAAATCTTCCCCAATGGACAGATTTCTTAATTGAGTAACTCAAATCAAGGACAAATGTACTTATCTCAAGAAAATGTTCCTTATTTTGAGATTACTTTTTCCAATCTTTAGTTCCTTGTCAGAGATGAGCGAGATGCGTGTGGGCTTTCCTTTTGTTTTTGCTACATATTCTTAACCTTTACAATTCACATTTATGGGGCATGTTTTGGATAATCTTAACATCCAGCTCGTAACAGAAGCAGTAACACCCCTGTGAAGCTGGCGTTATAACAAATATCTCTGCAAAGCTTTCACCCATGAGAATTGACTTTATCTTCAGTCCTCAAGGCTTATCAAAGTCGATAACAAAGCAGAGGAAGGACAAACATCTTTTGACACTAGCGCTCCTCTGTTAGCCGTTAGCCGCGCCTTTTCACAGGCCCTCACTCTCTCATCGATCACTGCTTTACCACATAAACTCCCTAATTAAAGCCGCAGTGCGGACCCGCTACCTTTAAATTGCCATTAATCTAATATTCACAAAGCAAGCCAAATGCACAGACAGCGGCGCGGACCGGGCCCTATTAAAAAGTTGGAGAATCAAGGACTTTTTTATTTAGGTTTGGCTTAATAATGACTGAGAAAGGACCCAAAAGAGACAGAGGTTGAAATTTCCCAAGAGAATGATTATTTTCTAATTAGCCACTGCAGCAGAAGTAAATGCAGGCTGATCAATGAGGTTTTAAGTTTCTATAACCTTTATAGATTGTATTTTGATGTTTATAAGAAGAATGTTTCTATAATTGAATGTCTCCTCCCCATAGGTACATTTTGTCGCCTGCAGAATTTGAGTGGAGGAAACCGATCCAGACATGAGGAGAACATGCAAACTACATTACACACCACAGGCAAATCCTCCAGTCAGGCACTCTCGAGCTCTGCACTGTCTCATCAGTCCATACAACCTTTTAAATATAATAATTACGGGCCCAGCCTAGACGTTTCAGCTCACGTTGATATATAGTGGCCGGGTTTCCACTTTTGTACTTCTGGACACTTCAGTTAAGTTACAGCTGCTGAAAATGTCAGCACTGGTAGATAATGGATTCCTTGTGGCTCCGCGTTTGATTTTGATGGTTACATAAAAATAAATTCTGTAAACTTTCTTCTTGCTGGCAGTTGGTTAATGAAACGTTTGACGGTTCAGTGGTCACGTCCAAATATTTTGGAAATTTCAAGAGTGGAGGTGCATCCCTCTGACAAGCTTTCAAGAGTTTTTGACTTTCGTGTCTGACAGAGGTCTTTCCCATTCTGTGTGAGAGAAAGAAACTGCATAATAATCCTGCACACCTGATTCAGAGCGAGGACCACGCCTCCTCTCGATACAAAACATCGCTATCACCTGGAACAGCCTTTCAGTTTTATACAGTTTGGGAGTTTGGAAATGCAAAGAAAAATAACAATGGTTAGTAAAAATGTATTGTAAATGTATGATAAATGATGAAGCATTTACCAATGCATCACGCGCACTGCATAATAGTGAGTTGTATCTATATTTACTACAAAATTCAACGAGAGCTAAAAGATGCATCTAAACACACCTCTCCCTTATTTTTGTGGCTCGATTATCCTGTATTTGGTGCAGCGTTGACGTGGCGTGCCCTGTCTGAGTTTTTAGCCCGACTTTCGCTGACAGCTCAGAGCCTGCGCCTCTCTCCAAACTTGGCTGCTTTCGCTCGTATTGACGGAGCTGTCGGCAGCCGTGACAAAGCCAAATATAAATTCTGTTTAAAGCCGGTTCTGGTCCACGCGGCGGGACACAACGGACCGGTATGGAACTCCCCAATGCAGCATAAATACAATGTGAATCGATAAGTCGCCACTGAGGGACTTTTCTATCTGGATACGGCGGCTGGGATGAGCGGCCATGGCTTTAATTATCGCCGCGTTCATCACAGGAGCTCTGTGACACGTGTGATCTGGGAGCGCTCTGGGGGGCAGGAGCCACGCTGCTCCACACGCCACTCAAACTACTCAGTAATTATAGAATGAAAGGGCATGACTTTTTATAACTTTAACTCTGCTCACTGGCAACCGTGGCTAGGTATTACATTAGGGGATAAACCAGTGCTAAAAAGAGGCTAAAGTGAAACTAAAAAGGAGCTACAGAGGGGCTAAATTGGGGGGAAAAAACAGGGCTAATACTGGGCTAAAATCAGACTAGAGAGGAGCTAAACTGGGACTAAAGAGAGACTAAAGAGGGGTTTTAATGCCATCTTTTGCTTTGTTTAACTACACATGACTTGGCCGGCTGCACGTGGGGAGTCTTGTGCTGACACAGACAGTGCGGTCCGTGTATTGTTCTGACCCACATGACTGGAGCACACCTGCACCGGCCTCTCTCTGTGTGGAAGTGCTGAGTCGTGCTGAGCGGAGTTAAACTGATGACTGCCCTCAAATGACACTGCACCTGCTGCACATGCACGCAGTAATGGTCACTATGCAATTAGTTAAAGTCTGAAAACAAGTTTGATGAGTGATGTTTTTACTAAAGCTGGATATGGTGTTTTACAGAATGAGAATAAGTTTGATTGTCCATGTAGAGTTTTTGCCTTGACATCTGGCCCGTCACTCAGAGGGATGTGAACGCAGCTACAAGAATATTAATCATCTCTACTTAAAAATACTTGCCTTTTGTGACTGTGGCTTTAGACTCAAACTTTATTCGACTAACTTGCCTTTAGAAGGATAATGAAAACGACAACAATATTCTTAACACTTGAGTCTTCATCACGTTGTCAGCAGTTTTGGATAAAGGTCTTACCCCCTACAGAGGCCTCACCTGGGGTAGATTACTGTGGGATCCTGGGGAGCGTCACCATCGGATAAATCATACCTCAACTTACAGTGGGGAAAAAAACAATTTCGCAGTTTCCCATAGACTTTCTATTGGATTTTGTCCAAATATTTTTTTCCCCCACTGTATATATGTCATCTATAGCTGCAATACTGTAGGTAAGGTAGGGGTACTTTCTTTGTCATTATACATCAGCTGGACAACAAAATTTGTCCTCTAAATTTGACCCATCCTTCGACGCCCTCGACGACCCGTAGGGAGCAGTGGGCAGCAGCAGTGCTGCGCCCGGGGACCCATCTCCGGATGTGGAGCCAGGCTGGTGGTCAGAAACACCTGGCTGGAGCATTCACCTATTGCACATGTTTTTAGTGGTAGGGGAAACCGGAGTACCCTGAGGAAACCTTTGCAGACACGGGGAGAACATGCAAACACCACACAGAAAGGTCCCGTCCTGGTGAGCATCAAACCCGGACCTTCTAGCTGTGAAGCACGAGCGCTAACCGTTGTGCTACCATGATAGCAATGCGTCATGTTCGAGACTTTGGTGAGCAACATGAATGTATTCAATAAACAATAGTAGATTTATGGTGGGCTAAAACAATGTTCACAAATCGAGCATTGCTTCTCTTGCACTGTAAAAGATCTGTGCGCTAAACACCTGTGGTCTGTGGTCATGAAGTCTTTTGAGCGCTTGGTCCTGCCCCACCTCAAGGACATCACCGCCCCCCTCCTGGACCCGCTGCAGTTCGCCTACAGAGCCAACAGGTCTGTGGACGACGCAGTCAATCTGGCCCTCCACTTCATCCTGGAGCATCTGCACTCCTCAGGATCCTACGCCAGGATCCTGTTTGTGGACTTCAGCTCTGCCTTCAACACCATCCTCCCTGGACTGCTACGAGACAAGCTCTACCAGCTCAGCGTGCCCGACTCCCTCTGCAGGTGGATCACTGACTTCCTGACGGACCAGAGACAGCACATGCGGCTGGGGAAGATCGTCTCGGACACTCGGACTACAAACACTGGAACTCCTCAGGGCTGTGTACTTTCCCCCTGGCTCTTCTCCCTGTACACAAACTGCTGCACCTCCAGTCACCAGTCCGTTAAACTGATCAAGTTTGCGGATGACACCACCCTCATCGGGCTCATCTCGGACGGTGATGAGTCCGCCTACAGGAGAGAGGTGGACTGGCTGGCGTCCTGGTGCAGCCACAACAACCTGAAGCTGAACGCCCAGAAGACAGTGGAGATGATTGTGAACTTTAGGAAAGACACAGCCCCACCGTCCCCCCTCACCCTGACAGAGTCCCACCCCCATTTCCATCGTGGACTCCTTCCGTTTCCTGGGCACCACCATCACCCAGGACCTCAAATGGGAACCGACCATCAGCTCCCTCATCAAGAAGGCCCAGCAGAGGATGTTCTTCCTGCGGCAGCTGAGGAAACTTAAGCTGCCAACCAAGATGCTGGTGCAGTTTTACACGGCCATCATGGAGTCCATCCTCACCTCCTCCATCACCGTGTGGTTCCCCGGCGCTACAGAACGGGACAGGCACCGACTGCAGCGCATTGTGCGTGCTGCAGAGAAGGTGATTGGCTGTGAGCTCCCATCTCTCCAGGACCTGTTCACCTCCAGGACCCGGAGGCGTGTGGGTCGGATCACAGCTGACCCTTCTCACCCTGGACACAGACTATTCAACCCCCTCCCCTCAGGCAGGAGGCTACGGTCTATCCAGACCCATACCTCCCGCCACTTGAACAGTTTTTTCCCCTCCGCCATCAGACTCATGAACAATAACAAGTCTCTGTAGCTTAGTTACAGACTCACGGATGTATCTGCACTGTGCGGTGTGTCCACACTTAGACCCGCTGCTATCACTCATCACTTTATAACACTTAATATCACTTTATATCACTTTATATGCCTACACATCTGTATATACAATCCCGCTGTTGTTCATTGTCAAATTGTTGTTGTCTTACCACACGTCACTTTATTTTATCTTATTTATTTAATATTTTTTATGCATGCCCTTATAGCCTTATAGTTTAATGTTCTTAGCTTATTTTTTATCTTAATTCTGTGTTATATGTTTTATGTCGCACGTTTGCACCGAGACAAATTCCTAGTTTGTGAACCTGTTCTCAAACCATGGCAATAAACCTATTCTGATTCTGATTCTGAAGTCAGCTGTTTACTCACTGTTCACCAAAACATCCAGTGCTCTTACCGTAAAGTCGGTATACAGTGTAGATTGATCGAGCTGCTGAGGACATGTTTGGGATCGCGTATAAACTCATCAAGAATCAAACAGCGGTCACTGTCACAACAAGGCTTTACTTTTACCACATCATGGACAACTCTTTCTGTCTAGTTAAACGACCATTTGGAGCTATAGTGGCCCATGCAGAAATGCAGAAACACAGCGTGATGGTTCTCAGTTCAGGGGAGTAACTTCTCTCCCTCATCCTGTGCTTCGTCAAATAGTCCCAGTATGTGCTGTTGAGGTGCTGTGGTGGTGCGTGCATTTGACATAGTAAAGCCATAACAACCTAGACCAGGACCCCCGATTGTAAAATATGATTACCATTTTAAATCATTTCAGGAGAAAAACTTACAAAATCTGGTTTATTAATGTTTGCATTGGTAATATATTTTGAAATGTGGCTTAATTTTACTACAATATACTGTTGTATATCAAAAGTACACCAAATTCAGTGTTATACATGTAAAAATTATTGTCTTACTTCGATTAGTACTTCGATTTGAATACTTGCCAATACCGAATGCCGATACGCGTACAAGGCATTTTCTATATACAGACTTTTGCACAGCAGATTGGTTAGTAATTAGTTATTTTACTCATTTACATGTCCTTTTAAGAAAAGTTATATCAGAATTTAACATAATACCATTTTATTTGATTCATTCTTCATTCAATATCATTTTAATTTTTATTGCACTGTCCATCATATGCAGAACAGCCCATGCCCAAAGGTTAATTCAATGCCTGTGCTGTATTAATAAAAAATATATATATATTTTTAATTATTCGCATGTGTTTATAGCAACTTAGCCAGTAGCCTACAGTATTTTGCTTATTTTTGCTACAGCTAAATTTTGCATATGAACATGATTATTTAGCATTTTCTGATTTCCTGGTTGACTGTTAGAAATTAAGTAAACTCCGAGGCATAAAGCAGTTTAAGAATCATCAGACTTGTTAGCGCTAGTTAGCAACATTAGCGGCTGGTCTTGTAAAGGCAAGGAAAGGCAACTTTATTTATACCGCTCATTTCACACAAGGCAACTCAATGCGCCTAAACACTGCAGACCCAGCGCTGAGGTAATGAAGCCCTGGTTAAATCCAGCACAGACTCTGATTCAGGGAGCGTAGTCTGTGATAAAGTCAGTTCGGATATGTGATGTCATATTGCTAAGCATCATGGGATTAGCAGCAATTACACAGCATAGGGAATGAATGGAAGCTCTATTCACTTCTGCCATTATGTGAGCACGTTGGTGTGAGCATGGTGTTACAGTTTGGGAAATTTCACTGTTACCATGTTACCATGCTAACAGCTGCAAACATGGCGGTATTGCATGTCTACCGAAGAATTCGTCAAGTGGTATCGGTTTCTGGTATGGGCACCACATTAATGAGTACGAGTATGAGTATAAGCATGTGGTATCGAGTCGATACCCAATAAATAACTTACAACCCATGTGGGAGTGTTTTTTACCCCGACCCACCCGACCCTGACATTCATCATTTTATTTTATTTAGGTTCCCAGTCCGGCCAAAACTTTTTTTTAAATCTCTGTTTTAAGAAAACGCTAGTATAATTTAACAATAATTAACAATAATTTTAAACTGCATTTCTTTCAAGTATTTCTATCTAATCTTTTTTATAATCTCCTTTTCAAATTCTTTGAGAATATAATCTCTTTTGAGAGAACTTGTTTGACAGTTAAGTAAACAGTTTCTTATATGTTTGTTGTTACATTTGTAATTCTGAAAATCAATACCATTAATGTAAAGATTTCTTAAGGTAGGAGTGACTTTTGAAAATATTGTATCCTGCTTAATCATAGCTACAAGTGATATTGGGAGAGCTTTCACAATCTGTTTAAACTTCTTCTGGGTACATCTAATTTGAAATTTGTCACAGAAATCAAAGTCCGGACGAAACTGTAGGACCCATTAATTGACTGCAGCTTTTGCGCCGACACAACAATGCCTTGAACGAACTAGAGCCAAAAATAAAGAGCAAAAAGTCAACTGTATTGTTCAATATTCACCTTTTGGCCGGGACTTTGAACGCATTGTTAATAAATACTGGTACATCATCCAATCAGATCCTAACCTGAAAGACTTCTCTTCACCACCACGGATCGTGTACAAAAGACCACCCAACTTGAGTAACATGCTCATAAGAGCCAACTTGCCTCCATCTACTCAAACTATTTAACTAATTTTTAACTATCTAACTTTTTAAGCGACATCCCACAAGGTAACTACAGATGCGGCCACTGCACAGTGTAATTTTATGCAAAAGACTAAAACCTTCAATTATCCACGGGCTGGGAAATCCTACCCCATAAAGGGAACCATCACATGTAACACAAACAATGTCATCTACATGCTCAAGTGTCCCTGCGGGCTGGCTTATGATGGTAAAACAACAAGACCTTTTAAAGACAAGAATCTCAGAACATCGATCTAATATACGTAACCATGACCCAAAGAGCCCTGTGGCGGTACACTTCTCATCAGCCCAGCACAATGTGAGCACTTTGAGGTATCTTGGAATAGAACTAATAAAAAACTCCAACAGAGGTGGCGATATCAACAACTTGCTTCTAAAAAGAGAGGCCTTCTGGATCTATACTCTAGACACACAAAAGGTCTCAACGAACAGTTCGATTTACGTCCCTTCCTATGACTTGTACCATTATGTTCACACTCATAGTACAGTGCCTGAGTATTTGTTTTTGCCATACCTTCACTGTAGTAGTGTAGCTATGGTTGTTAATGTCCTACCCCGGGGTATCTCTCTAAAACGCTTGTAAATATTTGTAAATATTCTTGTTCATATGTAAATAGATATTGTGTCTTTGCACTATGCTGTGGTTATACTGGTCCACCATCTACTCTACTGCGCCTGTACACACTCATATATGTACATGTTTGTCCTATTATAATATAATTTTGCATATTGGTCAACATATTATGTTGACCAATATGCAAAATTCTTCCCATAGTCATGTGATCTCTCAAACACGCGACACAATTAGCTCATATGTATATAACAGGTGTGTCTGAGCTGTTTTTTATGTCTGATGAAGGGCTAGACCCGAAACGTCATATTCTGGTGTGAGCAAATAAACTGGTGAGCATTGTTCAGTTGTGCGGATCTTTTTTCCTCTTTTCATTGCACTTTTTGGATCCAGCACACTGGTTGAGAACGTCAGATGTGCGTGTCTTTCCTCCTCAGCTTTTGAGCCGACCCATTCAACACCAGTGTGCGAAAATGAAAAATAAGCACTTCTTAACCATATCGTGATACAGTGAAAATGAGAAATCAGCTCATTCCTGTAGGATAGTTAATGCAGCACTTACTATGAACCCCGGTGCGCAGATGCAGGCCCCTGTGACTCCGTCGCAGTCGGCTCCGTTCTCACACGCACACAGCTCCCGGCAGCTCTCCCCGAAGTATCCCGACGAGCACGTCTCATTACAGTACAGACCCGTCCAGCCCGCGGCGCACAGGCACTCTCCGGACAGAGGGTGGCAGCTGCGGAAGAGCAACTTTTATCATTACTCCATTATTCACACTCACTCCACAAGTGGGCGATAACAGCAAACAAACATCTGCAACTGTACACACTACATGACTGAATTCAGCGCGATTATAGAACGACTGGAGGTTCACACATAATTTCTCCTCTGGCTTCAAAAAATGACCCCAGATCAGTAAAGATGGGCCTCTGTTTGTGAGCGTGCGATTGGTCAACACTGTGATGTGATCACTGTCACAACAACACAGTTCATGCTGCAGGCTACGAGCCTTTAACTTGTTTATAGATCTGTCAAATGGAGATAAAAGTCGGCGACACGGAGAAGCGGGACATATTTCCAGCGGATTTCAAAAGAAAAGGAGGTGGATATCATCCCTGAGACGGAGGAGACAGCAGAGACAGCGGAGAGAAGCTAACGGAGAGAAGCAGCTGAATAGTTCAACTCCAAACTCAGTAGGTGCCGTTAAAATCTGTTTGTGGTTGAAATGTAGCTTGAAAAGATGGTTCACATAAACTTTTGGTGATATAAAGTTGTGCTGTTTCGTGTGGGGATGTGGCCATGATATTGGTTGTTTGTACCCCTGTCATGACAGAGAAATGAAAAGGCATGTCTGTATTTCACTCTGTCATTGGCCGCTGCATTCTGTGTGTTCACTTTTGGGACGGTAAAATCACCCACGCTTCTCCTGTGCGTCCAAAATCGGGCTGAAAAATCAAACAGGTTTGATTTCCTGCGACTGGAGTCAAGTCGCGTCTTTCTGCCGCCCACATTACACGATTCGAACGGGTAATGTTCGACTGCTTTCGCACACGACTCTGTGCAACTGCCTTCGACTAGACACAATTCAGGAAGACTCGGCGCGATGGAGAATTAGAGCAAAATCAGACATAAAATCATGTAGTGTGTGCTGCCCTTTAGATGACGGACTGTGTCGTTTTAATTTTTCAAAGCTGTTGGCATTCTTTACATAAAAGACTAAACTATTCGAGCCATTTATCTATTTTTTATAGTGCAATAAATTAGTCTGTGTCCAATGTGGGGTTTGCATGCGTGTGGCAATGGTTCAGCAGTGATTCTGCTGGATTAAAATGCCACAGTACTTAATTTTACATGCATAATAATAACCATAATAATAATGCATCAGTTTTATGTAGCGCTTTTATAAACTCAAAGACGCTTTACATTGCACTATTCATTCACTCCATATTTGGTGGTGGTAAGCTACTATTGTAGCCACAACTGCCCTGGGGTAGACTGACGCACGTTCAGCTGTTGTTTAAAGGGCCTATACATGAACAGATCCATAACTTCCCACGTCAGTTATGTCTTTATAGATTACTACCTTTATGTGAAACATTACCTACACCACTCTGTAAAATCAGGAGCTTTACAAATGAAACCCCCGAGGCCGGAAGCATCAATGAACTCATCACACAAAATGCATTAGAGAGCATTTGAGTCAGAGACTGCCCATTCTGAAGACACACCTGATGGTGTTGGTGGAGTTGCAGGGGCAGAACTTGTCGCACAGCAGCCCGTAGACTCCCACAGGGCAGTACCGGTCCTGGCAGCTCGGGCCCCTGTAGCCCTCGTCACAGAGACACGCCCCGTTGACGTGGTAGCACTTGGCCCCATTCTGACAGTCACATTTATGAGCGCACTGAGGGCCGTACGAGCCGAGGGGACACTCCTCCTGACACCTGCAAACACACAGAGAACACGCCTCGTGACACGACATAGTAACAATAATGCTCTCTATTTCGATGAACTGAGCTTTAAACCAAGTTACAATGTTGTTCCTCATGAAAACATGCTTGGTTTTAGAAATACAAGCTTTTTTATCTTTTGATTTGATTCTAAATGACTGTAAAGGACGTTTTATTTCAGAAATATGACATTTTGTACTGCCACAAGGTGCGGATTCTTTGAGTTTGATATAAATATAGTCACTTGTACGGAAACTATTGATTATTTTGTATCATGCTCCAAATGCTTGGTACCACCTACTGATCATGGTCATGATGTAGTCCCTTCTTTTTCCAGGAAGACTTCTGCACTGTGCAAAGTTCATACGCACAGTTTTACCTATTAATTCAGTTTGCAAATTGCCATCAGTACAAAGCAAGTGTTAGCCGTTAAGCTCAGCACAGACTAAACGATTTTGTCAGTCTTAAAGCGGAGAGAGGCAGCTGAATAACTCGACTCCAAACACACTAAGTTGCACCGCTAAACTCTGAACGTGGTTGAAATGTAGCTGGAAAAGGTGGTTTTCGTGAACGTTTGGTATATATATAATATTGTGCTGTTTCGCTGTGGCCATGAAATTAATGTTTGTACCGCTGTTATGACCGAGAAATGAAAAGGGAGGAGCGGCGGTGATTTTCTGTCTGTATTTCACTCAGTCATTGGCCGCTGCATTCTATGTGTTTGGGAATGCAATAATCACTCCCGCTTCTCCTATGCGTCCAAAATTAGGCATAAAACTCGATTTCCTTCTGCTGCCCACATTACACGATTCGAACGCGAGACCAGTTGTGACCACCCCAGAATACGAGACACGACTCTATGAGACTGCCTTTAACTAGTCACAACTCGGGAAGACTCGGCGCGACTGACAATTAGAGCAAAATTGGGAGTAAAAATCGTGTAGTGTGTGCTGAGCTTAAACCCATTCGTCAGTCCATGCAGCTCATGCTGTCAACAATGGCGTTTTGTGTGCAGCACAGTAATTAGGGCTAAATTGCTTTTACCTTTTTTCCGTTAATACCAATGACAACATTGGATGTCTAAAATTGTAAAAAAAAAAAATATCAATAAATAAAATTGACTGTTTATAGATGGTAAATGATTTCAACTTATATAGACTGTTTATAGACTTGGAGTAATCTTTGAATCTTCTGCGGCAATATTTCAAAGTGACATGACGCTTGCTTGTACAATGCTTTTCAAATTTCCACTTGAGCGTTCCCCCCTGGCTCAATGTGACCAGGATTGCTCCTCTAACCTCCTGCACAGCTCCAAAGAGCAGCAAGAGGCAAAAAAAAATACCACTGAAGCTTCTCTACTACAAGAAAAAACAGCCAATTCTGATACTGGCACCGATGTCCGACAGGACATCCAAGGAGCTGGAGAGGCATCAGAGGTTTCTTTTGATGGGGACCAATGGAATGAAGGGTCTTGCAGTGAATGGAGAACTAGAAGAAACTTTAAGTAAGCCATTTTAGATCAAATATAGAATTTGCAAACCCACAAAATGTAAGATAATGATCAAGATGCGTTTGGAATAATTAAAAAAAATACATAAAACCTCCGCTTTACGTAACATAGCAAGCTGATACATGGGGCCATTTACATCTACAAGGCGCTACGTCCACATTCTGCGCACGTTCAAGGCTCGGCCTCTTCGGAATCAGACAAATGGCTACATTACCGCCTGCCAGAGTGGACTCCTGCCTGTGTCAGGTCTAAATCAAGCGGACTTCCTGAAAACGCCTTATCTTCCATTAGGAACGAACAACGCAGGAAAACTCAATCGGAAAATTACTCCGTGTAGGCTAATTCGGCTGTCCGGCCCAGGATAGATGGAGGCAATTTGGCCCAGATGGGGACTCACAGAGCGCAGGGAGAGTCCATTTTAGATAGTTTTACTGAAGGTGGAAATACAGGATTCACTATCAAAAGAGAAAGAATAGGAGGTTTGAAGTGTGTACCGGGGATTTACAATATGAGAGAAAAAACAACAAATTAAGACTAAAACAAAATGGAAAATATGATTGTTGATGTGCAGATGTATTGTCAATGCCACTGTCTCACAACAAGTAAAAAGGATTGTTCCCGTCGTGTTGCCGTATGGGTTTTGTATTCGGGCGCATGTTTTTGTTAGGCCGCAAAGTTATTTTTCATGACATTTATTTAATGGATTTGTATCGTTATTGTCATCAGGCTGGGCTGCACCACGAGAGCTCCTGTAATAGGACAGAACAAGTGAGTATTGTTTGGATTCCTTTCTCCCCCATCTTTTTTTGCACTTTTTAACATGTGAGTGCAATGTGACTTGGGCAGCTCCAACAGCTGCCCCCACGACCCGGCAATGGACAAGTGGGAGAAAATGGATGGATGGATGGAACATGTGAGTGTGACTGTATAAAGATTGCGCGTACTATGTGTTGATATACTGCTAATTTTATTGTATTTATTTTTTCATTGAGTTGACATGTCCTTTTCATTCAAGTACATTTAATTGATTGTTGATTGTGTGTTAACCTGCATGTGACAAATAAATCCAAGGATCTGGCACAGCGTGCAGAAGAGAGTGGCCTCTTGCGTGCAAACAAGTACATATGTAGCCAGGGTGCAGGGGTGTGGCTTAGAAAGACGGGGTCGACTGAGGCGTGATATGACTGCAACAAGCTCTTGCTTCTCGCCCATAGACTCAACTTTACGTTAAAGGAGCAGGCCGCCGTTTTTCCATGCTGAGATATCTTCTTACCTGAGCTTAGACGAGTTAATGCGTACCTGTCTGGTCTTTACGCATGCGCTTAGTCCCGCAAAAAGACCAAAGATGTTGGTAGCATATAGCCTCTCCTCCTCTCCCCCCTATGGGGCCAAACGGGGGTGAAGTTAGAAGCAACCAAGCTCTTCCACGTCCGTGCAGTAATATCTTCACTTTACTGCGTGGACGTCAAAGTGCTCCTATGGTGTTATTACGCCTTAATATATAGTTCCCCTTGTTATCCGCTTAGAAAATCAACATGTTTAATTTTGTGTAACTATACTTGGATTGTGTAAAGGCTCACGTAACCGTATATGGGGCAACGGTTGGTAGAGTGGGTCGCCTCGTGATCTGAAGGTCGTGGGTTAAAATCCCAGCTCCTGCAAATGCACACTGCCGTTGTGTCCTTGGGCAAGACACTTCACCCTACTTGCCTCCAGTGTCTTCGTACATTGGTGTGTGAATGGGTGACTGGGCCTGATAAAGGTAGAAAAGCATTTACCATTTATTTAAATAGGGAAAACTAGAGCTTGGTCGCTTCTAAGTTCACCCCCATTTGGCCCCATAGAGGAGAGGAGGACAGGCTAAATGCTAACAACATCTTTGGTCTTTTTGCGTGACTGAGCGCACACACAAAGACCAGACATGTACACATCAACTCGTCTAAGCTCAGGTAAGAACATATCTCAGTATGGAAAAACAGTGGCCTGTTCTTTTAACATTGCGCGTAGCCTCACGTAGCCTAAATTTACTTCCTTTAGCATTTGGGGTGCATCATTTTCAAGCTTTTAAATTACAAACTACAAACTGTATTTCACCGTGAATTGTGTGAAAGAAAACACACCAGCACGTGCGCCCCCCATCCCTCCGCTCACCCACCACCAACCCCACTCTGTAGAAAATACTGGTCTGTAGAAACAAAAAACTCGGGGGAAGACGCCTCAGTGCTAGCCTGGCATCCAGACTAATCTCCGATGTTTATTAATTAATAAACAGGAGACTAGTCTGGCGACCCTGCCGTAACAAAGCCACTGCTTGAGGCGGGACTAATGTGGGCCAAAAGACCCGCATAGCAGCCAATGAGAACATAGCGGATGTGACGACAGAAAATGCAACAAGAAAGTTGTAGTCACTTTATGCCTACGGTAGTCACCATTAGGGATGGGCACCGTTCGCTTTTTTTCGATACCACTACTTTAACGATACCTGCCTATTTCATTTTCATTCAATTAAAATAACGTGTATAAAAAAAAGTGTCGTTCGAGAAAAAGTCCTAAAACAGCAAAAGAGAAGCTCCACAGGCCGCAGCAGCGTCACCTGTAACTTCGTGTTTTGAGCACAATTTCCCCTTAAGCAGCGATAAAAAGAAATAAAGGACGTTATTACCTCCTGAGCCGCAGAGACAGATCCACATCATGACACGGGTTTCTTTCGGATAAACTTTTCTAAACACACTGCGCTTTGACGAAGCGAAAACACTTTCCCTTCAAAGATCCTTACATGGTGTGAGCGCTCACTCTGCCACTAATAATCTACAAAAACTGTACCAAAAATGTCTAATACAGAGTGAGCGCTCACTTTTCCACAAACAATCTTTGATATTCCCCTCACTGCAGCTGCTTGTGAAGTTGTAAACAACAGCACTAAACTCAGCCTCGGGTCTGTCGCTAAAGGTAAAGACGTCTTTCTTGTTGTCACTGCTCTGTTTTGTTTTTCAATTTGCCTAAAAACTCAAGTTTCTTATTCAGTCCTGGTTTATAAAACCTGGTTTAGTTTAGCTCTGGGTTTTACAACGGTGTAAGTCCTGGACCTGGTTTAGTCCTGGCTCAGTCTAGCCGCAGACCGCGGCTGATGTGTAGTACGTTATAGTTTTGCTTCGCTCCATTTGCGCTCATTATCTCCGCACACGTCCATGTTGTTCAAAGATATGTTCAAGTTATTTACCACATACGAGAGAGCTGCTGTAAAACGTTCTTCTGCTGTGGTCGCTTGCATGGTTGGTAGCTTAGCTTCTCAGTGTACTACGGAGGATGGCATCAATGGTTGCTTGTGTAGAAAAACTACAAAACAAAAGCGCAAGAACGTGACGCTCGGTCAGGGAGCTGCTCTGATTGGTCGGTAGGTTCCATATCGCAACGTCACTTCCTTTGAAGCGCCCAACGGAGCGTTGCCAGACCCTCTTCTGTAAAGAAGCGGGGTCTGGTTGGCGAGACTACCTCAGTGCGCCCCTCGTCAGCACAAAAGTCTAAGGAGACACATCGGGCCCTAAATCTTTTACATACAATATATCTGAATTTTCTTCAGAAAATACATCAGTACTTTCACTTAAGTAACAATTTAACTGAGCAATTTTAATTGGAGTCATTTTTGACCAGTAATATCTGTAAGTTTACTCAAATTAAGTACTATGACCACCACTGATGATGACCAAACAAGGGTTGGGCAGTTGACGATGTTTACAGTGAACCATCTCATTATAAACATTTTTCGAAGACATTTACATAGGCTATATAGTATAGACTGCATATTATTTATGATTGGAAAAATGTAATGGGTAATGACCGAAAGGACAAGATCGCGAATACAAGTGGCCGAAATGAGTTTCCTTCGCAGGGTGGCTGGGCGCACCCTTCGAGATCGGGTGAGGAGCTCAGTTACCTGGGAAGAGCTCGGAGTAGAGTCGCTGCTCCTCCTGGTCAAAAGGAGCCAGCTGAGGTGGCTAGGGCATCTGTTTCGGATGCCTCCTGGTCGCCTCCCTTGGGAGGTGCTCCAGGCATGTCCTATTGGGAGGAGGCCT
Source organism: Proterorhinus semilunaris (assembly GCA_021464625.1). Taxonomy (NCBI): domain Eukaryota; kingdom Metazoa; phylum Chordata; class Actinopteri; order Gobiiformes; family Gobiidae; genus Proterorhinus; species Proterorhinus semilunaris. Next base: position 35,650,039 of record CM038346.1, read on the forward strand.
CGTGGAAGGCCCAGGACACGCTGGTGGGACTATGTCTCCGAGCTGGCCTGGTGTCGTCTCGGGGGCACCTCTCTCTCTCCTCTCTGTTCTCTCTCGGTCCTTCTTGAGAACATCCAAACCGATGCTCTCTCAGCTTCGATGTGAGATCCATCGCGGCATTTTAAAACTGTTTAGTTTCCGAACGAAAAGCAAAGCGAAACCACGCGGTGAAACAGTAAAGCTGCTTTAGGGGAGAGCCCTGCGCATCAGAAAAAGAGCAGCACTGCGTCTTTATTTTAATCATTACGCTTAACACATCATGTCTTCGGGCTTCTGGCAGGCTACTTAAACTAGCGTGCATATTAGCTATATTCGAGATTTAATTTACAGTGCAATCCCTGCAAAGTTTGTAGGTTTACGAGGCCCACAGAAGATCAGCGCCTGTTTCTGACAGGAGGTGATGATAGTGTTTCACATCGAGACACCATCTAAACGTCTTCAAACCAATATATATTCCTTGGTTACGACGCTCCATAGCATGACTTTAACAACTTCATGTAAAAGGCTCCATTATTAAAAGTACAGCCTTCTCCTGCTGTAAACTGCTGGCTCATTGTTCTGCCGCTTTGTTTGTACTGCACTTTATTACATATTCCTGCTCCTATCCCGGGTCAGTGTGGATCATATTTTCACACTTGCACCAGGATAATTTCCCCGGGGACCGAGTTACTTCAGTATAGGAGGGTAAAGGAGCGAGCGGGGAGGATACGGAGGACACTGCGCCTCAAAGCGGACCAACCGCCAACGGTTGAAAGCAGCTTTGAATGGGACAAAAGCGGAGCGTCCCAGTCCCACTCATCATGAGACCCGCTACTGTTCCAGAGTTAAATATCCCATTCATTTTTGTATTTGGTAATTATCTCACATCGTCAGCACTTTCTTAAATTTTACACGGTCTGACCATAAAAAAAGATGCCACAAAAAATTGTCACATGCTCTAATAATAGAGACTTTAGTTTTGATTACACCATACATTTGCTGTGGCCTGTTTAAATAAGCTTCTTATACGGTCACGTGTTGTTCGCAAGCTGCGTCACTCATGGGACGCGGAAGTCCCTCAATAACAATCTACGGGCGGCGCACGGGGAGAGAGCTTTTTTCCAGTCGGTAAATGACCAGAAGTACATGGACAGCAGGTGAGTTTTGTGATTCATAATCCTGTGCGATTAACCGCTAATAACACCGCATCAACGGAAGACACCCGCACTTTGCTGATTGGTTAACTCTGCTTCCTGTTTGCTTGCGTATACCAGTGGTTCCCAAAGTGGGGGTCGGGACTGCTCAGGGGGTTGCGAGGCCTTGGGTGGGGGTCCCCAGATGATTTCAAGATGAAACAAAAAGAAAAAAGCTACTGTTTTTAGCATTTTTTTTTTTGAGTAAAACTGCCTATAATTAGTGAAATCTATTACATTATTCAAAATAAGCAGTTTAAATAAGTAAGTAAGTAAGTGCTTTATTTGTCATTGTAGAAGTGTACAACGAAATAGTTTTCAGGTGTCAGTCCTGAGCTGCTGCGGCTGAGCCGCGCCGCCACTGTGTGTCAACCTGACTCGCATGACCTTGGAGGTTGGGGAAACTGTTGCACTCAGAAGAAACCTGGCTGGCTGCCCTCTGTCTCCTCTGAAATGGTGGTCTCCTGGGTTTGTTCCTGTTTCAGAGTGTGGTGTCCTGCACTGGTCAGCTCCTCCTCTTCCTTCCTCTTCCTCCCTCCGCTTCACAAGTCTTTCACCATCTCTCGTTTGTCCTTTTTTTTTCTCCTGTAGATCCTCTTGTCACGCCTTGACTGTGCTGCAGCTGTGAGGGCTCTTGGTGCCTCTTCAGTGTCTCAGAAGAAGACATTTGTAGGTCTCAAATGGGTTTAGCTGATAAGCTAGCATTTTGTTTACCTTTAAAAAGCTGCTTTCTTCAGGACCATTTTAGACTCTCAAAGTAAACAAATCCACCAAACCTCCACAAAAACACGGCAAAGACGAACAAAAGTATCCAGAAAAACAATGTGGAACACAGAAACCACAAATGCAGTTCGCAGAAAAAGGCAAGAATAATTATTAAAGAAGAGAATTATTAAATGTTTTTCTGGCCTAAAATAGCATAAGAGGCATTCAGTTTATACATTGGGAGTCCCGAGATGTTTATGTGTCAATTTTTTTGGGTCCCAGCCAAAAAGGTTTGGGAACCCCTGGCGTATACCACTGTTGAAATGCAGTTGATTCCATGGTCAAGAAACAATATCTGAGTGATTAAAAGCCCACTGAAATTATTCTGTAGTTTCAGGAATTTGAGCTTTGTGAACAGCACTGGCAAATATTACATATCAGCCTAAAAGGCTCTTCTTTACGTTCTAAATGTGTATTTCCAAAAGTTTTATTGATGAGACACTCTGTCAATACTTGTGATCAGAGAAGCAGCGGTAACTTGTCCACAGCCTGTCGCTGCTGACACGCGTGTCCCCTCCCTCTCTGCAAAACTCTCATTATCGCCTCGTGTTTAGAAGAAGAAATCCATTGATGGAATAAGCTGGTCATTCAGGATGTTCAGGTCGTCAGCTTATCTCATTCTTTGGGCACATAGTGTTTGCTGAACCTAACCAGAAATCCCAGATCAGCTAGTTAAATCCGGGTGGCAACTTTTGTATAAGGTGTGTATTTTGACAGCTGAAACTAAATATCTAGAGTTTCATTTCCTGATTTTCAAGCACCTCAATCCTCTTACTCCTCTTCACTGCACAGCTGTTAAAGGCCGTGAAGCAATGTTTTCTCACCATAATGAAAGGATTAATCTTACATCGAGATTGTGAGGTGAGGATAAGTATTTCCTGGATACGTAGGACCTCAAGAGGAGCTTTTTGGGATGCGACTCAAAATGCAACTCCAGGTCTGTTTTTGATGAGAGAACAACATTGTATCGTGATAAAAAGTCAATTTTACCTAACAACCCCATTGTTGTTGTTTGTTTATGTTTTTTTTATTATACAAGTATAAAATGCTTTATACATCAGTATAAAGCAGTGTTGACAGAGCAGGCCGTACCTCTCTCCGATGTAACCGGCGTTGCACTGGCACTGTCCGCTGATGTGGTCACACAGCCCTCCATTTCTACACAGACACTCCTCCGAACAGTTCATCCCAAACAAACCGAAGGGACAGGGCTGCGCGCACACCGGGCCCTGCGGAGAACAAGAAGAGGGTAAAACAAGCATTGAAGAATAACCAGCTGAACAAGTTATTGAATCAACGTGACAGTTTTATAGATAAAAAGAAGACATTTTTAATGCCACAGATGCAAAAGACTTTTATCATATTGAAGATTCAAAACCTTTCCACCAAATAGAGGAACGTGGGAAAAATTTAAATATTAAAAGTACTCTGGACACAACTTTCTAGAAAAATAAATAAGTAAAACTGAAAGAATATATATTGAAAACTTTAGTTAAACCTGCAGTAGAGTGTGTTAAGTTTAGTTAAAATGTCAAGCAGTGCCATAATCAAAGAAATGATTGGAAAATAATGTAAGCTTTTCATTGATATTCAAGGCATTTAAACCCCTGTATGATACGCTACATATGAATACTGTATGTAAAAGTGTGTTACCATCCAGCCGGGCGGGCAGGAGCAGAGGCCGGTCACATGATGGCAGGTGCCTCCGTTCTGACAGGGGCAGCGCTGCTCACACAGAGGCCCGTGTTTACCCGGGGGACACGGCTCCTCGCAGCTGGAAAATACAGACGACACTTTATACTTATATCATGGTTTACAACTTAATTCCCAACGTAACATTTTAATAAGACTGAAAAATGACAGTGGGGGTGAGCAGCGACCGTCAAAACAGAAGAAAGAGCAGAAATGTTGCCGGACATATATTGGGTGGCAGGTTGGGACAGTGAGAAGGTCCCAGTATCCCGTATCTGTAAAAACATGTGCAACAGAGCCATAACTTCCCGGAAAAACTGCCTTTCAGGGGACTTTCCTGTTAAATAAAGCTCAAATATAACTTTTTAGAGCCACGGTACTTCCTGGCCGCGATAAAATATGATTTAAACGATGGAATAAAACTTGAATGAACGTCAAACTGTGTGATTAATAATAACAATTGCAGATGGTGATGCTATTTTACCATTCGTTAGCGTTGGACTAAAGTGAAGTATTTACACCCTGAGTATAGTTTTAATATGTTGTTAGTAATTATCCAACAGCTGCTTGTTTTCCGCCACGTTCTGTTTTAATATTTATTTATTCCAACAAGACATGGCCGACTCATTTTAAGTTATATCAACCAAACTGCCTTCTAAATTATTTATTTAATTATTAAATTAAGAAGAAAAAAAAAGTCAGGATATTGTAGCTCCAAAGTCCAACTCACAAAGCGCCGGTGTATCCCGGGGCGCAGAGACACTCCCCCGTCTGGTGGTGGCAGGTGGCTCCGTTCTCGCAGTTACACTCCAGCAGGCAGTCCTTCCCATAATGCCAGGCGTCGCAGTGCTCCTCGCAGCGCCAGCCCTGGTAGCCCTCGGTGCACACGCACGCTCCGGTGATGGGGTTGCACTTCGCCCCGTTACGACACTGGCAGCGGTTCGTGCAGTGAGGGCCCCAAAAGTCACTCTCACACGCTGCAAGAGAGACACAGATTTCACATACATGGTTATTCACGCAGAGCGGCTTTTTCACAAGGGTGACAGTCCTTTATAGTGTTTATAGCGTGTGGTCAAAAAAGGAATATCAATTGGGCTTTGAGGGAAGGTTCGACTAATTTCATGTGATTCTTTGCAGTTTGTAAGATTAACAACCACACCTTTGTTTCTTGGCTCATAATGCAGCTCTGTCTCACACTGAACGTTGTTCTTATCTTATATACCGACTCCTCCAAAGGGAAAGGGAAATAACACAAAACCAAGATATTAAATGGTTATAATAAAAAAAGTGTACTATCTATTTAAGATGAGGAGAAGCTGGCCAGCACAAAGTTGTCTAAACATTCAAAACAAATGACAACCTAATACATAGTGACCTCTAGTGTCTTCATATTTGCATTGTGCACACAAAGCCCAGAGGACAGTTTGAGTTCCTGCAGGAGCAGACAGGGGATTGGATGAATCAACAAAGCCATGTCCCGGGACCAACCGGGAGCATGAGCAAACAGTAGCCCGCCAATCAAAATCTCCAGTGACATACAAGTGCACCAATCAGGACTGTGAACGCCGAAGCAGAAGGATGTGCATACCTACAAAGCACATGGATAAAACTGATGTAAAAAGTACTGTGGCGATGTGCGCCAACTCAACGAGAAGCCTGAAGGCCAATAAATTACATTAATTTCAACTTTTTTAAAGCAATTTGAAATTTGGCCCCGTTTTAGTATCACAGTTTTTTCTTTGTTTCTTGGCCAAGGTCCTCAGCCCCTGAAAATGGTCCCAACAGCTGAAAACCACTGGTCTGAGCTTTCTTTAATGTTCATCTCCAGGTTTAAGTCTAATCAAAATTGTATCTATTTGTAAATATGTGGTGGTGTGAGTGAAAGTAGGCTACGTAATTTGGTTTCTTGAGGAGAAGTACAGATACTACATAATACTCCAGTAAGTGAAAAGTACAAATTAGTCTAAAAACGCATGAGAAATAACTGCGGCTTCAAAAAACATGAAGATTGTGCCTTAACCACCTGTACTGCGACTCATCAGGGACAAACCTTTTTCCCTGTTATGTGTCAGTGGCATTGACAGTACATCTGCACAGCGCCACCTACTGTTCTGTAGTTTATTATTTGACAGGGACCATGTTTAAGGGCATACATCAAAATATGCTTTGTACCAGACTTTAGCTACTGGAACGTTTAACATTTAAATGGGAAAAAATATGTGGCCAACTTTTGCATCATATTTATCTTTCAAATGTAGTGGAGTATAAAGTTGTAAAGGTAAAGTACAGATCCTCAAAAATGCTACTTTATAACAGTACTTAGGTAAATTCACTTTGTTACTAACCACCTCTGGAATCAACCTTGATTTGAAGATTTTGTTTTTAGATGTGTGTGGGTGTGAAGATCTGAGAAAGTTTTAGACCCGTTTCTACCATCAATGAATGAATAAATGAATGAATGCAGTCACATTAAAGTCAATTGGAACTAACTCAATGTCAGTTTGGCTGCTTTCTCCCAACCATCACTGACACATTTGGACAGCCTAAAGGTTGATCGTCCACCATCATTCAAATAGACGTGATTGAAACCGGTTTGGAGCTGCATCTCGGGAGTCCTCACGTCACACGGGGACAGCAGCATTAGTCTCTGGGGACGGACGGAGGTGTTCCTGAACCACTGCTGTTTTAAAGGCATAAATCTGAGTCACGCAGGAGCAGACGGGGACAGGCTCCTCAGCGTGGACACCTTATAAATGTCATTGCGAGGAAATTAGAAAAAAAGTCTGTTCACTAGACTAGAAGTTGAAAATAGAGGCAATGTTTATTACACAAGTCGTAATGCAACAATGCAATGGTAAATAGGTAAGTAATGACAACACATTATGTACAAAGTGGATAAGAATAAAATAAATCCTGGATAAACTTCAACCAGTTATCTATGTATTATTCCCTCTTAAAAGGTAGTTTGTAAACCTGATGGTACCAGTAGCAACAAGTCAAATTAATGCTGCCTTTGCTGTAGCCTATAAGAGTCCATTCATATCACTTTCCATTTGAACAAATTTAACAGGCCATTAAATACAATAACTTTGGACAGAACAGACCTGAGGCAGACTGACAGATGGACCCTGCTTTTCTTAATACACTAGGATATTAGTTGACTAATTTGTAAAGTGAATTTAAGCGATTTACTGAGTACCCAGAAAAAACGCCAGGAAACCGATTAAGGGCCATGTACATTCTTCAAAAATGCCATTTCTCTTCACCATCTACACGCCGGACTTCACATACAACACAGACAGGTGTCATCTGTGTGTCTGAGGGGAACAAACTGGAGTAATCATGGACTTTGTGGACTGGTGTGAGCGCAAACACCTGTGCTTGAACACCAGTAAGACGAAGAAGATGGTGATCGACTTGAGGAGGAAGTCACTACCACACACACACACACACACACACACACCGGTGGACATCCAGGGGGAGGACATTGAAAAGGTGGACGGTTTCAAGTACCTGGGTGTTCACCTCAACAATAAGCTGGACTGGTCCCACAACAGCAATGTACAAGAAGGGCCAAAGTGGCCTCCACCTTCTGAGGAGACTGAGGTCCTTCGGAGTGAGCAGGCCTCTGCTCGGGACTTTTTATGACTGGGCCCCAGGCAGCACGGAGCGGGACAAGAACAGACTGAAGAAGCTGGTCAGGAGGGCCAGCTCCGTCCTGGGCTGCTGCCCCCTGGACTCTATGGAGGAGGTGAGGGACAGGAGGGTATTTGCCAAGCTCACCTCCATCATGGACAACACCTCCCACCCAGTGCACGGGACTGTAGAGGAGCTGAGCAGCTCCTTCAGTGGACAACTGGGACACCCTCAGTGCAAGGATCGCTACCGCAAGTCCTTCATCCCCACAGTTTTCAGACTGTACAACGAGACTGTAAAGTAACATGTGCAATAACCCCTTTGCAAGACTACATGCAATAACCTCTGTATCAGCATCACTTTGTCAACCACTTGCTTTTGTCATTGTCAGTGCATTGCACTGACATTTTGATATTCTGCTCCAATTTTTAGTATTTATATTTTTTGCCCCTTAAAGCGTTTATTTTTATTCATTGTATATAAGATATTGTTTGCACACTATCCTGTCATTGATTGCACATTTCCCGTCTATTCTCATCCTGTCTACACCCCGAGTGTTTTTTGAGAGCTGATGTCACAAGTGAATTTCTCCATTGTGAGATCAATAAAGGCTATCTTATCTTTACATTGTGTTTACTTATATAAATTCAAAGACATATTTCTACAGTAAAAAAATGGATCTTGGCCACAGGCTTGACTCAGCTGTTGGTGCTATCCAGCAGTTCAATCCATTTTTTAGGTAATGTGTTAAAACAGCCTCAAACCCGCTCCAGCAGAGTGCCATGTATCAACCAGCAGGGGGCGATCTCCCCGTCATCACTAACTGTACTCTGTTGTGATGGATTGGTTTGGACAGTCATTTATATCTGCAGACTGTGGCGTTTGCAAAATATAATACGATTACCATACGACAGGCTTTGAGTGATGAGCGCTGTGCTTAAATAGAAATTACTGAGGAGGCAAAACAGAGGGAATGATGTAGAATGAAGGGAATCAGTCCTGCAAGACTGCTTTAAATAGAGATTAATTATTACAGAGGTCTTCATGGTAACAAAACTGACCGTGAGATGGACTGGGGACTACCAACTCTAATTCAGTGAGTCCAGATTTGTTCAGAATTCTGTAGGATATTGTATTTGATATGTTTATTAACTGTATTTTTTCATAAATAGGCTAGAGGCAAAGAATTTAAAGGTCTTGTACCTGATTATTACTATAATTATTATTAGTAAACAATGAATGAAGAGTGTTGATTGTGGTAATTCTTCACTTTCTTAATGTATTTCAAACATCCCAATTCTTTAGCGCCTAATTTAGCCAGTACAAGCCAATGTTGAACTTCATCTTCTATCATAAGTTTCTCTTGGCCCAAAAATAACTTAAATTACTGCATGAATCAGAGCCTGAAGATATATATATATAAAAAAGTACAAAGCAGGTCCGTTCCATTGTATGTTACATCAGCGCAGATACGATAAATCAAAGGGCCATTATGTGTTTGATTAATGCCTGTGGGACTGCGCTCTCCCCAGCAGAGGGAGCCGTGGAGGAGGTGCTTGTTTAAACAGGCTAAATGAGCGAGTTCAAAGACGGGGCTGACCCACACTCCCCGAACGTGGGTGGGACTTCAGTAAAACGGAGCAGCCAGAAGTTTCATCAGCGCCACAGTGGACACAGAGTCACCAAACAAAAAGCAGGTGAAAAAACAGCACGACTTTGGGCTATATTTAGTGACCTTTGTACGGTAATCTGTTTGGGCAGCATCACAGCATCTTCTCCCTGTATCGGTGTAGGTTTACTCAAGGTACACTTGCCTCATCGACAACTAAAAACACGTACAATAGGGGAAATACCAGGAGCTGGCGGAGAAAGAAAATCCTGAAACCTTCACAATAAAACTGCGATGAGGAGGCTCTCTAGATGAGAGAGTGAAATGTTGGCAACTGTTAAAAATGTCTAATTGTCCTGATTTAACAAAATTGAATTAACCACCTGGAGGAGAAAGAACTCGCACCATTTTATGTATATGTTTTTATTTCATGTACGTTATGTTCCAGTTTCCGTTCTTGGACCAGGACTCCCTTGGAAAAAAATTACCTGAAATCTCAGCAGGATTTTCCTGGTATTGCAAGTTTTAAAGGGGGTACTACGCAAAATCAATTCGCTTTTTGCCATGCAACAATGTTGTTCTCTCATGAAAAACAGACCTGAAGCTGCATTTCGAGTGCAAGCACATCGTTGAATTTTCCCCAGCGGCTGTTCTTAGCATCACAACGGCAGCTTCCATAAAGCCCCTCCTGAAATCCTAAATGCAGGGAATGCTTCCGTCACCTCGCGATCTCTTGCCACTCTAATCCTTTCACAGAGTAAAAACACTCGCCATAGCTTCACAAAAGCCAGAAAACCACCCACTCTAAATTTGTCTTTTTTTCTTTATTTACTGAAACACCTGCACAGCAAAGGGGAGCAAGAGGTTGACAGGTGGGAGGAGCTTAAGTGTAAGTTCCCCTGAATAACCAGGAAGTGAAACAACCGGATATTTTGTTTGTTTCTAACCACAAAGTATGATATAGTGAGATATAGTGATACAGATGTGTCCTGCAAAGTATATTTCTCTTTAGAATCAGAATCAGAATCGGTTTTATTGCCATTGTTTTCGAACAGGGTTCACAAAACTAGGAATTTTTCTCGGTGCAAACGTGCGACATAAAACATATAACACAGAATTAAGATAAAAAATAAGCTAAGAACTTTAAACTATAAGGCTATAAGGGCATGCATAAAAAATATTAAATAAATAAGATAAAATAAAGTGACGTGTGGTAAGACAACAACAATATGACATTGAACAACAGCGGGATTGTATTTACAGATGTGTATGCATATAAAGTGATATTAAGTGTTATAAAGTGATAGCAGGGGGTCTAAGTGTGGACACAGTGCAACAGAGCAGATACATCCATGAGTTCGTAACTAAGCTACAGAGACTTGTTATTGTTCATGAGTCTGATGGCGGAGGGGAAAAAACTGTTCAAGTGGCGGGATTTATGGGTCTGGATAGACCGTAGCGTCCTGCCTGAGGGGAGAGGGGTGATTAGTCCGTGTCCAGGGTGAGAAGGGTCAGCTGTGATCCGACCCACACGCCTCCGGGTCCTGGAGGTGAACAGGTCCTGGACAGATGGGAGCTCACAGCCAATCACCTTCTCTGCAGCACGCACAATGCGCTGCAGTCGGTGCTTGTCCCGTTCTGTAGCGGGTAAAGTACACAGGGGGAAAGTACACAGCCCTGAGGAGTTCCCGTGTTTGTAGACGATCTTCCCCAGCCGCACGTGCTGTCTCCGGTCCGTCAGGAAGTCAGTGATCCACCTGCAGAGGGAGTTGGGCACGCTGAGCTGGTAGAGCTTGTCTCGTAGCAGTCCAGGGAGGATGGTGTTGAAGGCAGAGCTGAAGTCCACAAACAGGACCCTGGCGTAGGTTCCTGGGGAGTCCAGATGCTCCAGGATGAAGTGGAGGGCCAGATTGACTGCGTCGTCCACAGACCTGTTGGCTCTGCAGAGGTGGCTGGGTTCTCTGGAGTGTGATGAGCTGATGGGCGTTCATGGCGGCGGTAGTGTGTATTCAGACCCTGGGCGAGGGACAGGTCGTTCAGAGTCCGGGGGTCCTTGGGCTTATAGTTCGTGATGGCCTTAAGCCCCCTCCACACTGCTCCCGGGTCGTTTGAGGAGAATTGCTGTTGGAGACGGGCTGAATATACAGATTTGGCATTTCCCACTTCCCTTCTAAAGTGGTATTTTGCCTGTCTGTATCGTTCTTTGTCCCCGTTTCTGTGCGCCGCCTCTTTCCCCTTACACCAGAGTTTGGGCGTGAACCAAGGCTTATCATTCTCATAACAAATCCTGGTGCGCGTTGGTATGATGCGCTCCTCATTGAACTGGATATATGACGTCACAATGTCCGTGTATTCATCCAGGTTGATTGACGCAGCCCCAAATGCCTCACAGTCTGTTCTCTCCATACATGAGCGCAGCTCCTCTACAGCTTCAGCAGTGTACCTCTTTGATGTGCTCACTACCGGTTTAGCGAGTTTGAGTCTTTGTCTGTATGAGGAGATTAAGTGGACCCTCACATGATCTGAGAGTCCGAGTGCAGCGCGGGGGACAGAGTGGTATGCGTTGCTTATGGTGGTATAACAGTGATCCAGAGTGTTCTCCTCTCTGGTGGGGCATTTAATAAACTGTCTGTATTTGGGTAATTCCTGGCTGAGGTTCCCTTTGTTAAAGTCACCGAGCACAATGACGAGAGACTCCGGGAAAGTCCGCTCTACGTTCAGAATCTGCTCCGCGAGTGTGCGCTGAGCTGCGCGCATTTCCGCCCCCGCGGTAAATAGCAACCAGGATGAATGAGACCATCTCTCGCGGTGAATAAAAAGGTTTACATCCTCAATGAAGGTATTTGATTAATCTTCTGTACTCAGTAGTTCGAAGACTTCAACTACTGAGTACAGAAGATTAATCAAATACCTTCATTGAGGATGGACAACCCCTGTACGACTGAGAACTTACACAGACAAAAAGGTTTACAGTTAATGATCAGATATTCCAGAGCAGGAGAGCAATGTTGGGATATCACAGTCACATCAGAGCACCAGCTGTTGTTGATATAGAAGCAGACTCCACCGCCTTTTGCCTTCCCGCACAGCCCCTTCGCGCTGAGCCACGTCTCCGTGAAGCACAAAACACATGATGTGGAGAAATCCCTGTTTCTTCTCATTAGCAGCGCTAGCTCGTCCATCTTGTTGTGAAGTGAGCGAACTTTTGAGAGAAAAATGCCAGGTAGAGGTGTGCGCGCTCCTCGCCTTCTTAGAGGCACGGGAGCTCACGCTCGCTTTCCCCTCCGGCGGCGTTTCCCTCTTTTGGTCAAAATATTGACCAAATCCGCAGCTGACGCTAAAAAAAGTGGTAGTAAGTCCGTATAGGTGATTGATCTGATGTTCAGTAGCTCTTCACGAGTGTACGAGCACGCGGACACACGATTAACGCACAGAAACAAACACAATAGAGCGCACGTAAACTCCATGGTAACCATCCGCGGCGCCATCTTGAAAGTTAGAATGAAGACGCTCATTCGTAGTTATAGCTCATTCAATATCCCTTTAGATTGATTGCCTGTACTTACACGTGTAATTACTTTGTTACCTTTACTTACACATGAAACTTGCAGGCTGTAATCTAAAGTGTTGTATAAAAGTTTTTAGACCCGATTCAAGATTCAGCGTGCCACGTTTATATTGAGGCAATTTGAGAATTTGATTTAATCATGTTACTAATACTCATACTCTCCTGATCCTGAATACAGTCCTTGTTATTTGGGTGGTCCTCTTTAGCACTCTGTGTTCAAATCCTCTCTCCCCACAGCCTCAATTATTCAGTGGCCGAGCGAGGAGCAGGTGACGGATGGCTTTGATCAGGAGTAGCGCTCTGGCACACGCACAACTTTGGCTCTAAATTAACGCCGCATAATGTCCACTGGCAGCGCTAACACTTTAAGATACGGTGAGTTTCTACATCTGTCCAGAGCACTGCCAATATTAAAAATGAGCTCTCGGAAGAAGTGGGCTGTTGAAATAGGACTTTGCAGCAGCGGTTTGGATTTAAGGGCTGTCAGTGGTGCTAAAATGTGGGCAATGCTGTTTGGGGGTAAAAGAGACGCTCAGAATGGCTCCTCTGTGGTTAGGACACTATGCCTCGCAGTAAGAAAGTTTCAGGTCAATCTCCTGTAGGCTTGTGGGCTTAATGTGAGTATCTAGATAAGTTAACTATTTTAGAGATAATGGAACCCACCCACTGCTCCCGACATGGCGCCCTGAGGTAGCCTGGTGAGACCAGAATGATTCCCCTCTGTATCTTTTTTTACATCGGGGAATCAGTCTGGACCCCCCCTGCTTCGTGTTTGCTTGTATATGTACCGCTGTGGGAAATGGAATTGACGCAGCTAGGCCAGGCTAGCCCCGAGGCACTGGTTAAAGCAGGGGTGCCCAAACTTTTTGTCTCTGAGGGCCAAAATTAAAAAGTGCTTGTGGGTCGCGGGCCAAACACGGCGATGTCAAACGTGAAACACATATAAACGGAAAATAATAATAGTTACTTTATTTTAGTTTTTGGTAGTCTATACATTTGCATATGATTCTATCTATGCAAATAACATGCTACATTAAAACAAATGTTAACTGCGGCAAACGCATAATTTTAGTAGAATTGCAGCAATATAGTACAAAATGTAAACAACAAAAACAACACCTGTATCTACAGCACCACCTACAGTGACTTTCCATCATTCGTTAACTCAAAGAAAATGCCATATGAGATCATTTTGAAAGTCTCAGTTTAGCATCAATTATTTTTAACACTTTGTTGATGTCAACGGCCTTTGCAATAAAAGTTGGAAAACTGGGAAAGTTGATGCTACGACGCTCTGTCTAAACACCAAGACACCACAACAGTGTTTCCTTAACTTTGCGAAAGGAGTGAAACAGCGCCCGTAATTTGACACTGGTGGCCAAAATAGTGGACTGCATCCATATTTACCATTGAGAATGAATGGGAGAGAGTTAGTATGCGGCGCAAAAGTAGGTCACTCTCTGGCGGGCCAACTTTGGCCACCCCTGGGTTAAAGGATGGGTCAAATGCAGAGAATACATTTCCCAACAAGGACACCATAGTCCCAAAAATAAATTCACAATTTCTGCTCAATGACTAACAGACTATTTCATAAAGTTTCTCCATTTATTGTGGTGTTTTGGCTTGATTTTTGGTTACCTTTAGGAAACATTACTTTATCTCTCACAAAAACACTTAGAATTAGTCATATTAGTCTATAATCATTTCAACAACTAATCATTAGTATATGATTAAATCATGGTCTAAAACAGCATCTAGCAATATGATTATGAACTGTTGCTTCATAGTTAATTACATAATCATTGATTATGAATACCCATAGTATGTGAAGAGCAGTTCATTCATTACTGAAGTAGTTAAGCAGTTATTAAGCATGAGTCACACGTACTTAATGAATTGCTCATGAAATAAGTGTAATTGAACCTTTTAATAAGAGTCATGCTTCATGCTTTGTGGAGACTCGTTGCACATTGGCCCTCATTTAGCACACGGTGAAATCAGAGCGTATGTGGTGAATATGAAACATCCCCGCCTGTTTTGCCATTCATCAATCTGAATGCACCGTACACCGATTTTAACTAAACACTAAACAGCACAGGAAAACAGTTTTTAACAGCATGGATTGTATTGCCACATCACATATAATCCTCATTAGTGATTTAAACATGAAACAAGGCTACAGCTTTAATGTTTATGGACTTGATTCAAATTTGCGCTGCATCAGACACACTCCTCCACGCCACGGGTCCGAGCGCAGAGGCTCAGACTGGACCAGAGACACAAGAACCTGGACCGCAAGCCACAGTGACGCTTATCTTGCGTCTGGACTGGTTTGCTAGCTTCCGGTCGGCTGTCAGCTCTCCGTGCACCTGTTTCATCCCGGAGGAAAGCTCTGCTCAGGCCGAACGACGCATAGTCCTGCCCCCGGCTCCAGCGCTGAGTCCGCGGAGCTGACAGCTGCTTTTCACTGGTTCAGATCATGGTCCACGCTTTCTGCTTTTTACCTGACACAATTTTTTTTTTTATGTGGTCTAATTTTATACAGTTTTCTTTATATAGGCTATTTAGGCCTGCAGCTTTATTATTAGCCTATTTTTTTATTTTGTAAATGTGATCTTGGATTGGTTATAAGGTTAATGTTACAGACAGATTTTTTAATCTCCCTCATGCGCAAAAATATAATATTTGTTGTGTTAAACTATTTATAATTTCCTGGTTAGAGAAATGTTATGAAAGCATATGAAAACTGAAAGTATTTTATCTGCACTCTTGCCTTTTACTGTAATTGATTCATTTTTATCATGCCCTGACGAAGATCTTTGGCGGTCGAAACGCGTAGGCTGGTCCATTTCCAAATAAAGGACTTTTTAACCACAATGACTCATTTCATTTTTACATTTTGACTAAAACGCACCAAGGTTAAACAGTAACATTTGAGATATTTGAGACTTTGTAAAGAGTAAATGGATTCTCATTTGTATAGCAAGTTACAAATAAACTTTATTGACTTCCAAGGAAATACAGTTTTTAATTGCTCTCCTTAAACGATAAAAGTTAAAACATACAGTATTCATCAAATCGCTTGTGCTAAGTTAGAAAGTTGTGCAATCTAATGTCATGAGGTGAACGAATTCCTCGACCGTGCTTAGTTTGGTTATGGCCAGTGTAAGCACAAGTAAAGCATTTTCAATCTTCTGTTTGTGGCATCATTTTAACAGTAAGCCTCTTTGCATTCTGACTCATAAATCGCATTAATTCGTGTAGTGTTTAGTTTTGTGGGCACAGTGCTACAGGTGGAGTCTCCCGCTGCTGCGTCTGTGATGGATGTGTTCATTAAGCCTCCTCTGCTGCTGTTTAAACGCTGCTCTGTCTTCTGCCCTCAGCCGTTTGTAAAAATAAAAACCCCTGAAAACGCTCACTGTACCGTTTTTCACCGCAGACGCAAACACCATGAAAATGCAGACCATCTTTCATTGCTCAATAGAGACCGCTGTTTAAAGCGTTATCTCCGAATGCAATGGATTACCGTCGCCACCGAGTGAAGCTATTAGTATGCTAACTGCTAAGATGCGCATTAGCAGGGACTGTGTAAAGGTTTTAAGATCCACATGCATATAAATGGGCAGTGATTAAAACACTGCAATTGGGTGAAGATGCCTGTTAGTTAGTCCCACACCTTGAGAATAAAGTTGTGGGTCAAGTTCCCAATCAGCATTTATTTTACCATAACACCATGTCTAATAGATTTTAATTTGACATTTTTTGCTGTTGAGTAGGTATGTACCTAGAACTGTTTTTGACATAATTGTGAGATCAATTAACAGTATTTAAGTTACCACCTGTAAACTCACCCTCGGACTCCTGATGACAATGTTAACGTATGTCTAAATAACGTTTCCAGAACAAATCTCTTCAAAGCAGTACTAAGTAACTGGTTTACCTAAATAAATCCTTTCCGTAGTCCCTCTGGGGGCAATACAAGTGTTAATGGGATGATTGGGGGGTTTTTCATCTCCCCCTGGTGTCTCTGGCCAGAAAACCACAATTGCAACTTGGTTGCCACCGGGTCGGAGCCACCAATACACACTAATGGAATCACGAAGAAGAAGCTAACAGGCTAACGGGCAAAGCTAACTGCGGGCTAGCGCCACTTTAACTGTATTTTTACTGTAAAAAATGATCTCCATTGTGTAATTGGATGTATAATATCCCTCTCTCCCTTTGTCTTTTCTGTCAGCGTAGTATTTACTGTCATGGACAATTAAAAAACGCAACTTGCTACGACATCTGCAGTGGTGCTTATGGCCTCTAGGGGCATGAGGTACTTAGTGCTGCTTTAAGATATGAATGAATGAATGTGCGTATAAAAGTGGCCTCAGAGCAAAATGCTGAATCATATTCAGTTACGTATGTGCTTTTTGTGGAGTCAGATACACATCCAGTGGCCACTAAACATCATCTTATAATGTATTAATGATGGAGAAACCACAGAAATGACATGTCATGACACGGACATGTCATACCTCGCCATACTGTGCAGCAACTTCGAAGCAGTTTGAATTTCCTTCTGTACGAATTGTGCACAAGAGAAAAACTTGCCTTCACTTGGAAGATACTACTATATGAGGTGGTAGATGATATGAAAGGTTTAGAGAAACTTAATATATCAACAAGGGAAATTGCATTGTCACAGTCAATAATCAATAATCTTACAACCAAAACCAATACCGCAAATAACAACAATGGTATATATAAAAATGTCCCACTTCCAATAAAGAAATGCCACTTCTGCAGCTTTCTCTCGGTTACCCTGACAGTCCACCCTCACTTAAGGCCCACAGTTGCTTCTCCTGTCTCCTCTGGCCCCTGCCACGGGCGGGTGAACGAACACTGTGCTGTTTTCTTTAAGATCTAGCAGCGTACAGGAGGTGATTATTCAGACGTGCCGTCCAGTCGATGGCGGGGACAGCGGGTCACAGTCATTAGGGCTAAAGTTGGAAGAAACAGCTCAGCTAAACACAGCGGCGCATCAGCGAAGAGCATTAAGACTCTGTAATTCAGGCCAGCGCTCTGGATATGAATGGGAACGCTAAAAGTACAAGATCGCACTTAACTGTCTGCTTCCAGAGGACACAGAGAGGACAGGAGTCCGGAAGAGGTAAGATTAGAACAGGGCAAAATACAGGGAGAAACACATGTTTATATAAGGGTTAATATTATTTTTTATGCATGTCATCTTTATGTAATGGTGAACTGAGTCCTATTTTAATAACAAATATTACTGACCAGTGTTGCCATTAGGACTTTACTAAAATATCCCATAACTGGGATTAGATTTCTTTTTAAGTAAACGTCTCACTCGTAAATTTAGAAAAACAACCCGAAAACTACAAAGTCTGGCTGAAAATGCAGACATTATTTTTATCTTATCTCATCTAAAGCAAAGAATATTGTGTTCTGTTGTCGGTTCTGTGGGAAAGACGTTCGCAAGTGTGAAAACCAATACAGCCTGGCTTGATCCTATTTTTAAACTTCGGTAACTAGTAATCAGTAATCAGATTACTTTTTAAATAAGATAAGATAGAACATTATGGTTTCACAATTGGAGAAATTCCCTTGTTACAACAGCTCTCACTCATGGGGTTGGTACAGATTTTAAAATATCATCGACTGGAGGTTGAGGAGGTTTTGCTTCTATTTTCAGAAGCTTCTTCTTGCTTGTCTACTGAAAATGTCAAACACACATGCAAGAGGCCTCTCCAGTCGATGATATATGACCACATCTCCTACTATTGTACTCGAAAAACACACACAAAAAAACATACATACATGGTCACTGAGAGGGAAAATAGGACTGCCTGACCAAAAAAACACAAATCGACATGTTGCTGCTGGGGAAAAATATGCAAAAGTTACATTTCTGTCCTTATTTACAAAATTTTTGTCGCATTTTAGCCTTATTTTAGTCCTGACAATTTGATTTAAAACGGCTTACGATTTTTGTTTACAATGAATGCAATATGGAGTTTTGAACATCCATCCATCCATTTTCTCCCACTTGTCCGTTGCCGGGTCGTGGGGGCAGCTATTGGAGCTGCCCAAGTCACATTGCACCAGTCCCCTATGGCTCCTCCTGCAGGTGGTGGGTCCACGGAAGGACGGCCTCATGGTTCCAAACGGGCCTGTTGGTCTCTCATAGGGGGCCCATTCACTCTCTCATTCATACGCCAGTGTACGCAGACACTGGAGGCAAGGAGGGTGAAGTGTCTTGCCCAAGGACACAACGACAATGTGCACCTTCAGGAGGCGGGATTCAAACCCCTGACCTTCCGATCATGAGACGACCCGCTCTACCATCTGCGCCACCGTCGCCCCGAGTTTTGAACATTGTAATAATAAAATATAGCAAAAAAAAAATGCATATTCAAGACTGTAATCAAATATCCACTATATAACTAGAACTACACTGATGGTGATTCACCTCGTTCCTGACTTTCATAACTTATTTCATTTCTTAATTCAAACTTGTGAAAGGTTTTTTCTTCCAACTATAACTCACACAGTGGCTTTACAGTTTATGTTGATTGTCAGAGGGTTTACAGAACTGGGTGTAATAGAAGACGTTTTTAGAATGGCTTCAATGGCCAGGACGATCTGTGTTTGGACGTTCGTATTAATACGAGGCTGCGCTGCACTGGCCCCGGACGGTTAAATCTCTTTATTCAGGCCCCAGCGCTCGTGTGAGTAAAACTATTCCCATCAGCACACTGTCAGAGGACTGGCCCGCTGATGAATGAGTAAACAATACAGAGAGGAGAGATGGGGAGGGAGAGAGAGAGGGAGAAAGAGGGAGAGAGATTTATAGAAAGATAATATTGTAATTTAAAGGGGACCATATTACACGTATGTTATAGTGATGTTCAAAAACACACCAGCTGTATTTAGCTTCATTCTCATATTTTTGCAAAATTGGTTTATTTGTTTACAGCAGTACACATTGTGCTCAAAAGGAGTGGGCTGAAGCAAAAGTTTATGAGCCCCCACCCCCAAGTGCAATAAATAAAAAAGAACATTTCAAAACATTTCAAGCAGCTACATTCGCACAGACCAACTTACAAACTTACAAAAAACAGAAAAATAAGAACTGTTTATATCATTAATTGGAACAACGCACAGCTACAACAACGATCTTGTTTCATGTCCTTAATATATTTCTTTCAGATTTTTACCCTTGATAACCAAGAGTTACTTTTATGTTATAAAGGTACATTAATAGATATTATACTCCGAGATCTTAATACTTCCCAGTTGTCATTACCATTCTCAGTATAATTTTAATTTGGGTTTAATTATCATAATCATTATTATTATCATTATCATCATTATATATTTATTTAATTGAGTTATATGTGAAGTATGATGCAAGCCCTGCACAGTGTGGTGCATTAAAAAGCCAGAGAGCGGGCCAGTTGAAGAGGGCAGTAGCTCCCCTTCAACAAACCCCCACACAGCTGCCCTAACAGCTGATTTGTAGATGATGTTCCTATGCTGAGTGGTGCATTAAAAGGACAAGGTTTAGAGCCCGTTGGGAGGATTCCTCTCAACAGATCCATAACCTGCCAACCCTAATTCTCCATTTGTAAATTTGAGCAATAGAATGACAACCGTTCCAAGCAGCAACACTCTTCCTTGATTATAGAGGAAAAAATACACATAATTGATCCTACTGCTCCCCCTAGTGGCAACACATTTCCTCTTGTCTGTATATTTAAAGAGTCTTTTGTTTGTATTTATATTTGAACAGGTTGATGTTTGGACATCGTTTCAATTCCATCTCCAGTTTATTCCACAATTGTACACCATTAACTGTTGGACTAAAACTTTTCAAAGTTGTGCTATGTTTCTGAATCCTAAAGTTTAATTCATCACGTAATTCATAACAACCAGTGCGTTCTTGGAACCTTCTTTGTATTTGGTTTGGTAACAATTTATACCTTGCTTTGAATAACATTTGTACAGTTTGGAACTCAACAAAAAATTTAAAAGAATATGGACATTTTAGTCATAGTTTTAGTCATCTTGAACTACTTTTAATTTCGTTTTGGTCTAACTATTGTCATCACAAAAATTGCGTTGACATTCTTTTAGCCAACAAAAGTCAAACAGAAATGGAGGCTCGTATATTGCTCCAAGCAAATTTGGAGACTTAAACCAACACAGCTATTGGCGATAAAGTCTCCTTTCCCAGTTGTATATCAATATAATGTATTTGTCCACTTTAAATCTAAGCATAGACATTAGACACAGGAGATATTTGAGAAGGAGAGGTGAGTGGAGAAAGATTGAAACGAGAGAGAGGAGGACGGGTGCGTTTCTGTCCAAGAGAAAGTGCATCTCAATGAGCAGCCCTTAAACGTGCCATATCAGTGGAGGAGCCGCTGCACTTACACCACAGCAGTGACAGCTGTTGTATATGAGCCTGGAACACGATGAGGGACACAGGAGCGAGGGCTTTCAACACTGTAGGTCTGAAGTGCAGCCAATAATATTCTATGGACCGTTACATGAAAGCTGCCTCTGTAAAAGGCATTTAGCTTCAAGACAAACTCGCCTACCTCTATAAACACTGAAATCTGAAGTATCTACGTTCAACTATTTAACATGTAGTAACTGATCAAACATGTCCTCATTCACCTTTAGTGGTAGGGGAAACAGGATCAAGGAAGGAAACCTACAGGCACGAGGACAACTTGCAAACTCCACTGTCAATCAATCAACATTAGTATAAATATGTACTTTCCAGTCATTTCAAATAGTCATAAAGTTTCTATGCTTTTTCAATGAGATCACGCATAGTTAAAGCCATTTTGAGGATTGAAGAGGAACTATGCCGTATCACTGCTCATGAAGTTAACAGCTAAAGGATGGTTGCAGAGAGCACATGGCTATGTAAATAAACCAGCACACAGCAGTGTTTACAATGGAAGGATGCAGTCTGTCAGTTCAGCTACAGCAGGATTTTGCCAAAGCTCTACTTCCATTCCTAAGACTAAAGGAAGGCATCAAAAAGAAGTGGAAAAGCCTCAGCCATAGATAATGTTTAAGCTGCTCTAGACGTTAGCAGTAGAATGTAGCATTCAGCATTTACACCGTAAACACCTAAGTCTGGAATCTATGAACCCTCTTATAGGAAATCTAAAGTAATGGCTCAGCTCTTAAGTCTGTCACATGTCGTATCCAAGGTTAGACATTTTGAGTTTGTACGGCCTGTTGCTCAGGAGCTGTAGCTAATGTCTGGCTAAAGTTAGCCGTCGCTTTGCTGCTATTAAGTGGTATCAGTGACACTTAGGGTTGCAAAGGAGCGATAAATTCCCCATAAATTTACAGAAAATTCACAGAAACTTTCAATGGGAACTTAAACTCGAACAGTTTGGGAATTTTCAAAAATTAAAAACAGTCAAAATGCTTAAATAAACATTATATTTTTGCATTTTTCATTGAATAAACAAGTAGTGATTAGCAGTATTAGAAGGATGTGAGGCTCCATAACACAACTTTCCTAAACTTAAATTATGCTTAATTCTCTTGAGTACTGGGACAAGCTTCATATCTACACATATATCATGATTTTGTTTGATCACACTCTGGTTGGTTAAATTCACCTGTCTCTAGCTCACATCATGACAGTCACCAAGGAGTGGATGTGTCTGACACAGTGCTGCATTAAACAGAACAATCTCAACAGACTAACACAAGTTCTTAAATGTTTTTTTGTAATAAACACACTTGTACACAGATGGAAACAAATGTAGCCCGGTGGAATATTAGGGCATTACCAGAACATTAGGGGTTAATATAAATCCTTAACACAACTTTAATCGCTAAACTAGTAGTTTATTAATTACTTTTTCTATAGTGATTGTCCTAATATCCGTTATTACATGATAGGGGATCATTAATATTCTTAGTGATTTAGGTGACTCTAGGTTCAGATTAAACTGTAGGTTTAAGAAAGTTATGTGGTTTCATGTCGTAATTAATTTCATATTATTGCTCTGGGAATGGGAGACAACAGTTTTTTGTTTTTTTGTGCTGTATGGTCAGCCATTTCATTGGTCAGTTCCACAGATTCTGTTCTTGAACTCGAGGGACATATTCGGGGACAGTTCGAGGAGACGTTGTTTTTTTGCGCCTGGCCCTAAGCGGAGCGGCTGGATGTGTTTTCCTCCCGGAGCATGGACGTTACCGGAGTTCACGAACTTTGGAAACCCGGAGCGTGCGAGGACTGTGAGTCGCCTTCACCGAGGCAGGAAAGGTTTCGTGAGCCAGGGTCGATCGTGGGACCGGAGGAGCCATGGGGGCCGTTGTGTGGACGGACGCTAGCGAGGCAGAAGCAACCGCGGGCTAACGTTGAGCTACCGTTACCGCTCCACTCCAACGCACTCAAGCCACTGGACTGATTTTAGATTGTAGCGAATTAGTGTTAGGCCTAAACGTACCTTAGGTTTAAGGCTCTATTACATTTCTTCTTTTTTTTGTCCAATTATAAAAATTTATTAATTTGTTTATTAAATATGGCTTTTACAATTTTTGCCTAAACGTTACACTCGCTCTGGGTCTCATTATTTTTTTTAAATAGGCTAGTTATTAGTTTTGTATTGTTTTGACAACATTCACTTAATTAGGTGAACAGGTGACCTGTGAGTAACCCCTGGCTCACACTGAATCCGGTTAACGCCAGGTACGGCGTCCGCCAGTCATTAAGTCATTAAAACCAATGTAGCACACTCACACCGCTCCGCGAAGTCCGGCTCCGGCTACCGAGGCCATCCGGCGGCCTCCCGGCGGCAACGGAAAGAATCCGCAAGAAGTCTATCTTTGCCGGATACCGGAGCCCCAACGGATCAAGCTGACGAAAAACACGCGCCAAACAGGAAGTCAGGTCTCGTGAGAGAGGAAGATCCGGTGTATTTCAAAATAAAATCTGTCCGCTTACTCCTTATTTGGTCTCGTTTTCCGCCTGTAAACGCGAGTAACGTCGTAAACGTAAACATTTCTCCATTACCAGTGACACGGGGGCATTAGTGTGTTTAAAGCATCCACTTCACTGGGGAGAGTCGTTGTACTGGCAAATACGGCTTTTGTTGACAAAAACTACCGATATACGGGGCGACTTATGACGTGACCTCGCACCAAGAGGGAAACTCACGTGCGCTTCTGTTCTCGCGAGGGCCGTTTCTGTGCCTGGCGCAGCATCTGGCGCCGGAGCTGGCGGAGCTGGCCACAGTGTCAGCCGGACTCAAAGTGAGTGGTAGTTTGGGGCAAACCCGGACCGGATCAGGACCGAAACCGGACCGGACCCGGACCGGATTCAGTGTGAGCCGGGCGTAAACCGAACCCAAGCTCCCACCATTCTCGGGTAAGTCCTACATAGAGTGGTTGTACGGGTGCTACACAAACATGGAATGAGTCCTTTCACAGGTGCTCTTCTTTGTATTGGCCACAACCTAAAACACTGTCCTCTTCAAACCCTGGTGCTCAGACCATTTCTTTCAGACCTTTTATCTCTGCTGGGATAGAGATTTCAGTATATAACTATTAAATCAGATTCTTTTGCTGCAGTTTATATTTGCCTGTA
This sequence comes from Proterorhinus semilunaris, assembly GCA_021464625.1. Taxonomy (NCBI): domain Eukaryota; kingdom Metazoa; phylum Chordata; class Actinopteri; order Gobiiformes; family Gobiidae; genus Proterorhinus; species Proterorhinus semilunaris. The sequence continues at coordinate 35,674,158 of CM038346.1, forward strand.
AAGAAGCAACCTTCACCTGTGTTAATTCCCTGTTTATTCCTATTAATTCCCATGGAACATTTCTGACATTGAAAATTCTCAGAATCTTGAAAGCCTAGTGACACTCCAGATGATTGATATGAATAAAATCCAAGCGTTTGAGTTTCTTAAAGCATCTGCTTAGCTGCATGTGTTATTTTTGGATGAAGCCTTTTGACTTCAGTCGGTGAAGATGGACAGTTTGATATAACACACACCAGCCAAACAGCTCCAAACACGGCAGCTTTAACAACAAAAGTCACATGAAATAACCATGTTTTAATGTCTGAAACATAAAATTGAATGAACAGAATATAGTGATAATAAAACACATCTCAAGAAAATAAAATCAGCTAAAATTTCACCGCATTTGAAGACCACATTGAACCTTCATCTGTGAGGCGCAATATAGTATTAGCGGAAGTAGTAGTAGTTGGTCGTTTTAGTAGCAGTAATGAGTAGTAGTAGTAAAAGTACATTTTTCAAATCAGAACCATGGACAGCTCCAATGTCTGATCCTGTTTAAATCCCTCTATCAGGGTTTTTGAACACGTTTTTTAATGCCATGTCATACCATAGATGCTAGGGCTGGGACAAAATATCTGCAGCCAATGATGCAGAGGTATTCTTTACAGCAGGAAAGGATGCATTGTTATGCATGAAGATGATTTTGTTTTCACACCTTCGGGGACCCTGAAGGGGCCAACCAGCTCTCTCCCCATGATTCCAGGCCAAAACATGACTCCGCCCCCTCCTTACTGACGTCGCAGCCTTGTTGGGGCATGGTGGCCATTCACCACCCATCCACTACTCCATCCATCTGACCATCCAGGGTTACACGGCACTCATCAGTGAACAAGACTGTTTGAAAATGAGTCTTCATGTAATTCCGGGCGATCTGCTTAATAACACTTCCCTTACCTGGGCTTATCTGACAACTAATTATCACAGGCGTCTGAGACTGATTTCAGCGATTCAAAGAGCCCTGAGACACAATATCATTCATGAGTTTAATCAAAAAACAAAAATAAATACAATTTGCATAATAATTTGGAACAAGGTATAGGACTTAACATGCAACTTTTGAGTAAAACTAAAACAAAACTGAGTCCCTCTCTCTCTCTGTGTCTCTCTCTCTGTGTCTTTTTCTCTCACAATTCAATTAACCCTTTTTCAGTGTGTATTTCCGTGCGTCAGTAGATATCCATGTCAGCCTGAGCTACAGCCTGAGTTACAGCAGACGTTTGGCCCACATACGACCCGCCGCACGCTCCGGGTCTTAATTCAAACGCATTGATTTCCTATTCCCAATTAATATCAGTAATTAGCGAGTGCATATTTCACAGTGGAGGGGTGCGGGTCAATGCACACAGATGGATGACACAGTTAATGCTCTCACAAATCAAACAGGAGCCGGGGAGGAGCAGAGGAGGAGTGGGCTGGACGGGACGGGGTCAGCTGGGACAGAGGCACTGTTTACATGGTTAGTTATAATGAAGACATTTTATACTAGGGAGGAGAGGGGGAGGCAATCTATGATATTAAATGTGGTCTGTTTTATCCATCGTTGGCGGCAGTAGAAAACTCAAACTCAATAGCTGGTACAGCGGGGAGTCTGGTTACCAGGCAGGGTGCAAGCAAAAGTAACAGTTTTGAGATTTTTTTTCCCATTTGTTTTTGTTTCTTTGTTTCAATATTCCTGAATAATCTCAAAGCTAAAATCTGGAACAGACTTCCAGAAAATGTGACAATCCAGGCTGAAAACGGTTCTGAAAAAGTAAAAAATAAAGAGCCTTATGTAACGTGTGCTAAAACACTACCAGACAAAAAAAAAAGTTCCCACAAAGGACAAAAGGTCAAACGTTCGAGTATTTTGTTGGACCGTGTTTAGCTTTCACTACGGCACATTTGCTGTGACCTTGTTTCAATAAGCCTCTGCAAAGTGAAAAGATCCAGTGGTGCATTAATTCTTCACAAAGATCTTGGCCGAAGCCGAAACGAGCAGATTAGTCAGAGGTCTTACGCCAAACCGGATGTGCGTCAGCATCCGCCATGATAAGAAGCCTCCGAACAAGGCCGTGGGAACCCAGGGTGCTGAGGGCGCTGCAGCACCCCCTGGTGGATAGTTTGCAAATTGCAGGCAATATTATTAAATAGGAAATATGGACATAAAAAGTGGTTTTGGGGTAAACTTTATCCCTCAGCACATCCTAATTAAAAGTTCTTCCCACGGCTCTGCCTCCGAATAATGTTAGTTAGGAAGGAGTTAGTTAGGGAAAGGAGCGTGTATGCTAACTATCATAGCCACTTTAGCATAGGGACCATAGACCGTAAAAAATAATAAATAGGGACCTCTGATGCTAACTCACCAGCGATTAGGAGCTATGTGCCCATGTTCCCATAAGCCACCACGCCGCCTTTCATCCTTTCATTTAGAGGAAACTTAAGCCACATGGCTAATTTGCATAGATTGCAGCAGAGTATATTTGACCAGAGCCTTTTTATCTCTGCGATGAAGGTGTGGAGGGTAAATCTGAAACTGCTTTTTTATCATCGTGGCTTCATATCGTTGTTGGGTTCATGTCTGAGTCATTAAAGTCAGTGGCTGCAGTTGGAGTATATTTTGCAGTCCAATACTATGGGTGATGTAGCGTTATGAAACACCTGTTAAGATACGCTAAATAGAAATGTGATGATACATTTGGATTTTTCTTTTTTTTTTCTCCTTAAATGTCTTTATTTTGATACCATTTGGTTGCATGCGCAATAAAGAAACAGCTGTTGGTGATGTCACTTCCCCTTCCCCTGGGTAAGGACGGTCGAATTGGGCAAATGCTGCTGAAGCTCTAGTTCACTAACTGCATAGAGATCTAACAGATGACCCCGTGAAAGGCTAAGGATCAGGAGCTAGGATTATGACAGAGAAGCTATTATTTGAGGGTTTCGGATGGAACCCTTGTAGTGATGATGGGAGAGTGTGACCACTGCTCAAAGACTTCTCCAGCACATCCCAGTAGGGTTGCAAAACTCCAGGCAATTCAAACGTTGAACATTTTACAAGGGAAATTACAGGAGTATATGGGAATAAAGAGGGAATTAACACATCTGAAAGTTGCTTCTTTACAGACAGATATGAACTGAAGCATAAACATTTGATTTGATATTTATGCATCTATCACATCAGAGATGAAAAGTCTCACAGAAATCATCTTTGCTGTGCCTGACACCAGGATTTGAAGAGGACAGTGTTTTAGGTTGTGGCCAACACAAAGGAATAGACTCATTCTTGATATATTCATCAAGTGTGCGAAGAATAACAATATGTTACAGTTTTAAAAGTCTGTAATTTAGGTCTGTTCAGTTTAATGCAGATCTGTGTCAGACACAGGCCCCGCCCACTCTTCCTATTGATCAGAATTTGTCATGATCTGAGTTGGAGAAAGGTAAACTTAATCACAGTGATGAAACAAAATCATGAAACCTAGGGATGCACTAAAACCTTTTTTATTTATTATTTTGAAAGCTGATAAGAGTATGAGTACTTTGATTTGAGTACTTGCCGATATGGAATAAAAGGCATTTTCTTCAACATACTTTTAAAGTATATAGACCGTTTATAGAAAGACCTTTGCACAGCAGATTGGTTAGTAATTAGTTACTTTACTCATATACATTTCCTTTATATCAGAATTGAACATATTTTTTTATTTTATTCATTCTTCATTCAATATCATTTATTATTTTTCTTGCACTGTCCATCATAGACAGAACAGCCCATGTCCAAAAGTTCCATCAAGCTCAATGCTGTCTGTGCTGTATTCATTTAAATTTAATAATAGTATTGAGATGGTTACCTATTATTTTTGCTGCAGCTAAATTTCGCTCAATATGGACAGGTTGTAACCCTTTATTTTGCATTTTTGCTGGATTAGTTTTAGAGATTAATTTAGCCCTTTAGGCATAAAGCGGCTTAAGAATGGCCAGAGCCGTTAGCATAGTTAGCAACAGTAGCCTGTCGTCTTGTAAACACTGCAGACCCAGCGGCACTATGAAGACAGCATTTAGCCCTGGTTAAATCCAGCTCAGACTCCGATTTAGGGAGTGTAGTTTGTAATAAAGTCAGCACTATGAGGAATATTGTACCAGTATCAAGGCGATACCCGATACTGGTGTTGGTAATGATAGAAAACTTTGCTAACTTTGCTGCTTGTCCCACCGCTCATTAGAAAGGGGATTAAGCAGAACGCTTGTTTAGGAAAGATGTGTTATGTTTTGACATGACGATATGGTCCTCACACGTCTTGTATGTGCATGTTTTATGGTTAAAAAAACATAATTAATGGGTAGCTAATAGTTCACCCTTGTTCATTCACCAATAAGGCAGTGTCGCAAAAGAACCAGAATACAGGTCATAAAACATGGGTTTGACTTCATATCTTGACCTCAGTGATGAAGCCCAATATGACAAAGGAAGATTGGACCTAGTTTCCTAAAGCCCCTCTACGAAGAGCCCCTGTTAGTTTTACCAGCAGGTGAAGCCACTATAGCATGTTTCGGCCAAGTCCTGCTGTACCCGATAATTGCTCCTCGATCGGGTTGCTCCCTCCTTCTGGGCGACCTGCCTGGAAGCGCACACCTGTGGCCCACCACCTGAACAGGCTCAGGAATATATTCTGACTAACAACATCCTGCAACGAGTCAAGTTTCACTTCACTCTTTAAAGGGCACGGTCGGTGAAAACATAGATCATGCTTGCAGCGGTCAATGTTGCGATTTTTAGCTATAGTTTTCTCCCTTAACATTTTAGTTTTAATATAAGGGTTAAAAAACGGACCAATCCAAACTCACTCTTTGTGACACTTGTATTATGACCTTTTTTTGAGTATCGCTTCGGTGTTTTCCAGGAAATCTCTACAACAGTGCAGCGCTCCTTCGTCTTTGTCAAAAGTTTCAAAATAATATTCCCCTGCAGTACCTCGCCTAAAGAAAAAGACCTACGTGAGTAATCATCTCTGTTAGCGCTACATTTCTGTGTACTATCCCCGACAAGCGGCTGTTGGCTCTTTCCGAGCGAAGGTAACGGCTCGTGTTCATTAGCGTGTGCCGCAGAGGTGTGTACTCGGTGCTGATGTTATGAGTGGGGTCAGACCTCAGTCCAGTCTGTTGTTGTTGTTGGGGTTTAATCACATTTTAATGATCAGACGCGATGCAGAGACATGGAGATGAGAGAGGCTAATGCCGCTGTCCTCCCACAGACGCCAGGACGGATGGAGAGGAGTGGAGGGCGAAGAGTGGGGGCAAAAGGTCATGTGTGAGGGGGAACTTGATACAAAACAAGACGGGGAAGAGGCGGCAGAGGCTTTGCGATGAAAAGTAGTTTATAGAATGCATAAATATGTTTTTCGGCCACCTCAGCAATGCTATTTTTCTGTTTTAGAGCTATAACAAGTTAATTTCTCCACTGTGAGATTAATAAAAGGCTTATCTTTTCTTATAGCCAGGTTTTTCTCAAACTGAACCGAGTAAGAGTACTTTCATTTGAGTACTTGCCGATACTGAATGCTAAAACATTTTCGGTTGTAGACTGACTTGCTCGTAGGAGATGGTTTAGTAACTTTACTCAGTTACACTATATGTCAAGTTTATTTGCAGCACCCAACTTGAAAGGCTTCCTTTCTAACGTGAAGGTTTAAAAACAACTGGACTTCCCTCCAATGAACAGACTTCTTTTTGTTTGGCCTTTTATTTGAAGCTGTACCATGCAGCAGGTGAAAAACCTTAGAAAACATACAAAACAAATGTAAATATCCATGTAAATAAATTGTAGTTCTTTTAACATTTTAACCAAATTTTTAGTACTTTACAGTTTGCATGTAATTTGAATCAAAGTTTTAGTAATTGCTTTGAGCTTTTATTAAGCATTATGTTGTTACACACACACGGCTTTTAAATCAGTTTTAACAATAGCAACTGTTTGGGCAAACAAATCAGCCAACGAGACATATACAACAGAAACCAAAACAGAGCATCTTGCCCTTACCGGCTGTCCTTCAGTCTTTAGAAAGACTTTTTTCCTGCACTTAAGGCCCTGTCTGTACGAAGTCAAGCTGAGGACCAATCTTTGCAATCCAGTGTATCGTCCATACGAGTCCGGCGTTTTGGGGGTCTGTAAACGAACATTTTCCAAACTAGGTCCCAGAGTGGAAAGATCTCAAAATGCCGTTTACGTGGCGCCGTTGTTACAACGTCTCCGAAACTTTTACTAAAACGATGACATCACAGCACCAGAGTGGAGTCTGTTATCCATAATCTACTGACCTTAGAATGAGTTTTACTCATGGATCTATGATGGTTTTACTCCGCTCCTCTTTGCTCCACTAGAGTCCACGAGCCACAGGTGACAAGTAGAAAAACACGGCCGAGTCAGTCTGTGTTTTTGGACTGAGTCAAAGTCCGGTCACAGACAGATTTTTTTGCTTTAGTCCCGTTACGTCTGAAGAAATAACTCGCATATTCGTCTCTTCTGTAAATCGTAAATCCCTGAATCCGTTTAATTGTCACTGTTTACATTCCACAGAAGTTTACTGCGCATGCGCCCTCCACATCTTGTTCTATTATCTGTGTTAGCGTCACAGCGCCACACACAGGCCTGGCAGATGAATCGCGCCGTTTTCACAGACCTGAGTCGACCCATGTGGACGCACACATTTATTAAGCCGGCTTCGTGCTTACAAAGAAAGTTTCTGAAAATATACGCGTTTTGTCTTCATGTGGATATAGCCTTAGTCGTCTTCGAGGCCTGGTTTTGACTTGGACATGTAGCAGCTCCAACTGCTCCTTTGTGTGTTTCCCAAGAGGCAACACCTTGGTTTTGATTGGATCCTTGATCCACCTGGTTGCATTGCCTGCTGTGGGCGGGAGGAGGGGAGAACACAGAGCTGGACAGCACACTATACTTGAGTAAACTTCCAATGAAGTATGCTTTTTAGAGAAGTTGAAATTTTACTTAAGCTATTTTATTTATTTATTGAATTTATTGAATGAATGTGTATTTAAGGATTTTTAAATACCTAATTTCTAGCCTTGTTTATTGAGCTAAATCTTTTTACCTAATATAGCAGGGGTAGGCAGGTTTGCCTCGAGGAGGAATGATTCTCCATTGTTAAAAAACACCAAGGGCCAAAACCCACCTTTGTACAAAGTACCATTTTCTGCAAATGCCAAAGCTGTACATTATATGATGTATGTACAAAGTACCATGTTCTGCCAGAAAAAATAAATAAAAATACTGACAGTATTTCTCGCATTTCATAGTACTTTAGCAGGTATTTGATCTCTTATTTGTTTAATAATATTTCTCAAAATCATCTTGGGGGCCAGAGGTTCTATGCTGGAGGGCCTGACGTTGCCTACCCCTGTAATATAGTATAAATAATATACACTTAACAAAATTCTAAACACATTTTTCATGCACTGAACTCAAAAATATGAAACCTTTTCTATATATAGACCCATCCATTCATTTTCTTCCACTTGTACGTTGCCGGGTTGTGGGGGCAGCTGTTGAAGCTGCCCAAATCACATTGCACCAGCCCTGCTCCTCCTGCAGGTGGTGGGTCCACAGAAGGACGGCCTCATGGTTCTAACCGGGCCTGTTGGTCTCTCATAAGGGGCTTCTGAACCGCTCTTTGTCTGACCCGTCACCTAGGACCTGTTTGCCATGGAGACCCTACCAGGGGCATGAAGCCCCCGACAACAGAGCTCCCAGGATCATTCGAGTGCTAAAATCCTTCCACCACGTTAAGGTGGCGGTTCCAGGAGGAGTATATATAGACCCATTTCTGTCAAATAATGTGTGCACTTCTCCTTTGAGAATCCATCCCACCTCACTGTGTGGCATATTCATATGCTGACTAGAAACATCAATATTGCACAGGTTTGCCTTAGACTGTTTACAATAAAAGGAAACTCTGAAATGTTCAGTTTTACACATGACACAATACCACAGATAACTTTTTGTTCATATTCATGTCAGTAATCTATATCTGAATCCCCCACCTAACACTACTTACTAATTTCAAAATCTCAAAACAGGCAGTTTTCTTTGCCATTTATGTCTAAGTGATCAAACTTTGGGAAGGCAAACTCAGCTCTTTGAACGGGGTGCCCCTCACAACTCTGCCATTCAATAATATATCTCCAATATCTCTAACCCAAAAAATATAGTTTACACCTTAAAACGAAAGCTGCATGACCAAATATCATTAATTCATTGATTTTACGTAACTCTTCATCCCTCCTTAGGCGTGTTCTTCAGAGTCTGTCCCATTATGTTGCCCTGTAATGTCAAAGCTCTCAAGTGCACTCAGTCTGGATTTTGAGACGCTTTAGGGTCCTCTTATAGGACACGAGAACGCTCCCTCCCCTCGGCCCAATGCGGCTCTGGCCCAGTGAAAAAAAGGTCAAGACGCCTTCAAGTGCGAAAAAAAAAAAAGAAGAAGAAGAAAAAAAGAGACGGAAATCAAAAGTCTCTTCAGCATAAAAACGTAATAGTCATGAATAATTCTCCGCCATTTTCAAAGTCAAAGTGAAGTCAGTGATGTGTGGGGGAAGAGAAGAGAAAGAGGGGGGGGGGGAAAGGGGGTAAAGAAAAACAGTGACGGAGGTGGAGATCGATAGAGTAAGGGAGAGCGAGAGAAAGAAAAAGAGAAGAGAAGTAGTAAATGCAAAAGAGAAAGGGAGAGGAAGAGGAGGGGAAGAGGAGAGACAGATTCTGGCTGTTTGGCGATAAACAGGTTGGTTTGGAGAAATTAATCAGAGCCGGTGATGGTTGGCGGAGGGAGGGAGGGAGAGAGGGAGGGGGGAGTGAGAGCGTAATGGGCCGTCCGTCACAGAGCCGCCCAACGCAACGAGGCACTGCAAAAAACTGAGGAGTAAAAGCCGAATTCGGACGAGTCATGTTTGTTAAAGCACACACGATATTTTATTTATCTGTCTATTATAGAATGTAATATTTATGTTGCCTGGTGTGGCCCTTAGTAGAATTAAAAGCGATAAAACATATACAGTACTTAAACCTACACAACTGTATGTTTTTAGTGAGGGAACTACTTTATTTATTTATTTTTTCGCAAATATTGACATGTTTGCTGTCCACGTGTAAGACAAAAGGCGGCTGTAATCCAAAATATGCTCATTTCTTTTCTGGGAGACAGCCGTGGCTAAAGACAGGAGAAATATTCAGCTGCATGCACACAAATTTAGGACCTGCTTTTCATTGTTTCCAAACTTTCTTGTCTAGTACATAACAATATGAATATTTTTTTTTATCTGATTCCAAGCCTTATGTATTGAGCTTTGAACCAGAAAGAAAAAAAGATTATTTACAAATGTTTTCACTTCTAAATCGCTTATTCAAAAACTAAACATGATCCAAAATCCCCTTTGAAAAACCTGCAGTTTCTCACCTTAAAGGAAGGTCTGTATGATGCACCTCTACTGGTTTTAAAGGGTACTACAACAACAACAGAACCTGGATGCATTTTTAGTGGTGTAAGAAAGACACTACAACTTAACTGAGCATGTTTTCTCCATTTTGGCTTTACCCAAATTTTAAAGCAAAAAAGTGACAAAAGCACAACTAAAGAGTAGGGGTGTAGCGGCTCAGTTATCTCACAGTTCGGTTTGGTTCACGGTGCAGGACCCACGGGTTCGGTGCATCACGGTGCAAGTGCAATAGAATTTCTTTTTTTAAATAATATGTTCATCCTAGGCAGTATTTTTTTTATCTCAGAATGAAATTGGCAGTTCTTTCTAATTGTTCAGGCCATGTGCTCGTTAAGAGGTAAGTTTCAGTTTTTGGAGGATGTAACTTTGCAGCCTTCAGTTTAGCGGTAAGTGGTGATGACGCACATGCGCTCTGTTTAGGAGCAACATATGGACGACAACTTGCACCGTCACTTTCGTACTCTACACATTGTCAGATTATTGAACCGCGGTTACAGCCCTACTAACAAGTGATGAAAAAGGAACCAAGAAATCAACAAAAAAGCCTCAAAATATTGACAAAAAAGTGACAAAAATGCAACGGGAAAAGTGACCAAAACATGACCAACAAAAACAACAAAAACACGACAAAAATGCTTAAAAATTTGTCAAAAAAGCAGCGACAATGTGACAAAAAAAGGTCCAACCAGTTTGGAAGGTTTTAGCTTTCAAATGAGAAGTTACAATGGCCTATAGGCTGCAAGCTCCAGTCGAGGAGCTTTTAGGTTAAAGCTGGACTGGAGAAAGTATGCTCGGTTAAGGCGGGGCTTAAGAGGTTAAGCTGCAGATGAGATACTTTCTAAAACTGTGCTTAGTCTTTAGTTTATAAGGTTTGATGGTTCCTCACAAAATGGCTCAACACACTTTTTAAGGTAACTATAAAGTTCAATCTAAACTGGGGAATATGCTCGTTTTGCAGTGCAGTGGGGGAGAGCGTTGATGAAAGGGTTCCGGGGCGAGGAGCCGGTCCGTCTCGCGGTGAATAAGATTAATGGAGCAAACCTGAGGGGCCTCGCTGGAAAACGAACAGCCGTCAGAAAACTGCTTTGTGTTTGAGCGGCGTTTCTTTAAATCCGCGAAAGGCCCATTATCCGCCGTAATAAAAGTGACGCCAAGACAAGCCGTCGAACTTGAAGAATCACACCTTTATAGATGTTTTACACGACGGGACGCCGTATATATGCGGCACTGATGAAAAGATGGAGCTGCATTTGCAAGTTTTAGGTTCTCCATAAGTCAAGAAGTCACTTAAACTATAGTGGTCTTGCACTTGCGCATGAAGATAATGTAAGCCACATCTGCCCTGAGGCTGGCAAACGGACAGCGAGGCTGCTAATCTGTGCCACCATACTCAAGGACAGAGCCACAGTCTGCACTTGTTGGAGCTGTGTTCAAACCACCGACCCTGTAGCGATAAGTAAGTTCAAACAAATGAGCCTCTTTTGTCAACTTCAAACAAGCCAAAGACACCCTTTTTTTTTTTTTTAACCAACAAATGCAATATTTCCTCCGTCCCAAACCTGTCTGACATGATTGACACGTAATTACGTCGCGGACCGTTGAACCGCCACACGTTTCCTTTAATTCCCTCCTGTTTTTGTGCAATTATTATTATGGCACGTCAGTCCAGCCCCGAGCCCGGCAGTCGGGAGAAGGAGGCAGCTCTCTCTGGAGGCGCAGGGCCGCGATGTGATTAAAAGTTTGTTGGTAAATAAAAGCGCTGGGGTTAGCTGACGCGGCTAAAGTGGATAATTGGACTTGCTGTGGCTAATGCTAACGCCAGTCTGCAGCTGGAGTCACAGAGTCAGACCAGGGCAGGGACTTCAATCACATTTGAAAAAGTCTTTACAGGGAAAATGTCAAGGATGTAATGGGGGTAGAATGCTTTTTGCAGGCAAACTCAAACACATCTTTATCATTATTTATTATACGGCTCTTCACCATGCAAGTAGAACGTTCCATTGACTTGAATGTGATTTCCCAACGTTCTACCTTGTCATTATGTTCTGATAGGACCGCTGAAAAAAATAATGACCGCTGCCAATGGCAACGGAGTTCGTGCTTGTAATACAGTTCTTTCATATCACTCCGCAAGTAGTAGTAGCGGACACTATCTCTGTCCCCGTCCCTGTGAGAGAAGTGGGGGCAATCACTCGTGAAGTTAACGGGAGTACGACTTTCAACTTACCCAGAGATTCACCACCATTTCTCCTCTTCAACTGCACCTTCAACTAAGGAGCTTTTTTTAGCAATGCGTAGCTAGCCTCGCTGCTACTAGCCTAGCCACATGGCCTGGAATCAAGCAACGCACAAACTTTTCGGAACTATTTGCCACGCAAATCATTAAATAAACCTTTTTGCCATCATAAAAGTGTATGAAGTTTATTTGTGTGTGTACAGTTGGCAAATAGCCGTATAATAAGCGGGATAATGTATAGAACGCCGGTCATTATCGGGAAAATAAGAAAATGCAATATTGATTCAAAACAGCTGAAACAAAGTATATATGAGTGTTCCCGCCTGATTTTCAAAACGATCTCCCCATATGCAATGAAAGGATTAAGTTTAGCAAGAGATGGAGAGGTGAGGAACACATTTCCTGGATACAAAGGACCTCAGGAGAAGCATCTTGGGAGCTGTTGCATCTAGGGGAGATTCACAGATTACTCAAAGATGTGCAAGGAATGTTTTTGAGAACAACATTGTAACATGCTTGAATGCTCTAAAAAGACAATTTTGCTATAATTCCCCCGTTTTATGAAGTGAATGGACAAAGACTTCAAACATCATTAAAGTTCAAACTTCAGGACTCATGTGCTACTGTTGTGGTGTGTTTGTAAAGGTGATACAGAGGAAATACTGAAAGGCCGACATTGTGACGTACTATCACCACGTGTGATCCTATTGTCTACTTTTGACTCCACATACCCAGCATAATTCTATCTAGCCCTAAAACCAAAAATAAGAGCAGGGCAGGTTGTTGTCAAATAAAAAGTGACTAAAGCTTGAGAATTTGTGGATTAGCTTCTGTTTGTAGAGTTATTGACTTACTGAAAAGGAAGTTATACCCATTGCACACGGTTTGCGGCTGAGACTCAGCTCTTACCAACTTGTTTGCGACCGACCCATCACTAGCATGAGCACAGGACGTTAGCCAGAGCTAGCATCATGCTGCGCGATAAGGTACGTGACGTTATACACTGGTTGGAGCTGGGATCGAACCACCAACATACAGTACGATTGTTGGACAGCCGTTGAGCTGAGGTACTATTAGGCCTTTTTCTTTTAGAGTAACTTCAGGCAAGATGGTCATTAAATTGCTTTATGCCTTGACTTCCTTTACTGGGCCACATATAGATCATCATTAGCACACAGCCCTGCCCTCCGCTGCCGGCTAATATCTGAGTATATATGATAGTTGCAGAGCGTCGTGGTTTTAAATGGGGTTCAGAGCAGGACACGGCCCTGGAGATGAGGAGCTAACGTCCACTGACCTCACTGTGAGCCCTCAGTTACAGGTATGAGGCTAACGCTAATGTGGCTAATGATGCTAATGAAGCGGGGCTATGCAGAGCGGTGAGAAGAAGTGTCAGGACAGGCTCAAGTGCAACACAAATACACAGCAAGGGAATCTTTAAAACAGTCACAGATCCAGACAGTTTAAGAAGAGTTTTCAACCTTTTTTTTTGCTTTCTGTGTTCATTTAACTGACCTTGAATCTAAAAGTTATGAATGGCATTCAAACAGAAAGGCCTGATTTTCCTCCAGTAGTGAGGGGATAAAACAATTTTGTGGAAAGGACCCTTGTGTTAAATAGTAAAGCCTTTTTATCAATCGTAAACTCATCACTGCCAAGGATTAAAAATGTGCCAGGAGTCAATTTAAACCACGACTAACGTGCTCCTTCTTTTATGGTGTGTAAACAAGGCTTTGAAAACCTCATTTATAATCTTGTTTACAAAAGCGGATATATTGTGGTCAGTGGTGCCACCAAGATCTCAGTGAAGTCCGAAACCTTCTCGCCCCCTTCCCCTTGAGTCTCCACGGAGACGGTTGTCAATCACAGCAGAGGCATGAGGATAAAACTAAAACACTTTTGAAAACTCCATGGCTTATTAAGACGTTTTCCTTTTGAGAGCAGACAAGGAATATTTAAGAAATAACCATTTTTAAATAAAGGGATCTTATCTTATCTTAATGGGCCTAATTGTAGGCTATTTTATGAAATATTAATGAGCAGGACTCTGAGCTGTTAAAGTCAATTAAAATCATAATTGTCCAAACTAGTAAGTAAAAAAATTAAATTTAAAAAATCTAGATTTAATTTTTTGGCCATATCGCCCAGCCCTTACCGGAGCTTAAACAACAAATCAATGCTTTCTACTCAAAATAGTTCAATATTTTGAGCTCAATCCAATGAGCTGCAGCTGCCACAGGAGGCTGTAGACATTTAAATAAAAAAACATCCAAGTTATTTTATTTCTCATGGATAGTGTCAAAAACAACTCTATTATTTGCAATTACTTGCTGTTTGTTTTTTGTTCTGTTTTGTTTTTTTGTATTGGTTTTTTATTGGTATTGTTTTTTCTGTTTACTGTCAAAAATAAATTGAAAATACATGCCATGTCATGTACAAAGGTGGATAATGGATGGATATTTAGATTCCAGCCCATGCCCACACACCATTGCTCCTTTGTTCGCAGCTTAATAGAAGTAATGTATTGATATTATCTAAATTAGTGTTCAATTGGACACACATTAGCATTTTCGCTATATTATTCCCCTTAAAAGAGCTTATGAGGTGACACTCACTCCTCCAAAGTCACCTGAGTGTGCAGTGATAAGCTTCTTCAGACTGTGATTAAAGCTCGCTGTCCTCTGGAGGGGTCTGTCCTGCCCACACGTCCCACTGTGAGAGCCTCCGGACGCTCTTTAGTGTCTCCTATTGTTTTGCATCATGTCCCGGGGGACCAATGCCCTTCGTTGAATCCGGGACAGTGTAAAGCCACTGCAGAAGCTCAGAAGGGGACTCGGAACTGCTTTATCGGAAAGCGTGGCACGTCTCACTCCCTCTCCAGTCACCTCCTCGGCAGAAGTGCTCAAAAGTGGTTTATTAACCCCAAAATGGTTTCATATTTGGACACACTAGCTGAACGGAATCACTCTGTTTCTCCCCAATGTCGGTAATGTCATGTTTTGATGAGATTACAGAGGTTAGTATTCTTGCCACACAGCAAGCAGATTCTGGGTTCAATTATTAACAAACCACACGCCTATCTTTGTAGAGTTTGTTTACGCAGACGGGTGGCGCCCCTTGCAAACTTCAGTGTCATACTTGGCGCAGAAAGTGGGCAGAACAGGGGTTGGACAGACTCTCATGGTGATGTTGTGGCGCCGCCGCCGCCTCCCCATGGTGGGTTGCGGGAGTGCAAGGTGACAAGATCTGACCCCAGGAGATGTGCTGCAATTGACACAGCAAAATAAATGAATAAGATATCCAATGTTAATCTTGTGGCGTTAAAGCTTTCTTAATCAATGTATTTTCTTGTAAAGGAATACATTTCTTTTTCTGTTTGAGCATGTTCCTTATAGGTCAAAAAGCGGGAAGCCTCCACAGTTGGCCAGAGTCTGTCAATCAAAGCCTCAGACTTAAACCTTTTAATTCTACAGCACAAAAACCAGCATGGTGGTGTTGCAGCAATTTAAGTTCCCCGCATGAAGACCAAAGAGATGTGTTTACCTTGCCCATTGACCTACATCTACAGTTACGTGGACTGTCGTGTGTCTAAGTTTAGTACATTTTTACCAATCACGAATGCAGAAATAAGAGTATAAAAAATGTGTGCAGTGTTTTTGTGTGTCTGAGAGTGAGAGAGCTAGTAATGCAACCTTGTGAAATCCATTCACCCCCTGTTGATGTATTCACATGCATGAGGAAACAAAGATGTTGTGCACAGTCTGTATCACATTACAAATTATTTTTGGCAAATGTGGAAGTATCTGTTGTTGCTGTTCTTATGCAGGTAAAGGGCCACTCTGCCCCCTAAAATTGTAAAATGTTATGTTTATTAACACTGAGGAATTAAGATCTTCGTGAGTCAGAAATTAAGCTGGGCCATCTTAAACTCAACTAGTTTCCTCTGAGTTTGAAAATGAGCCTGTAAGGTTGAATCATTTCACCCGGTTTTGTCATTCTGGTAAAAAAAAAAAGATTAAAAACCACATTTGTGCTGACAGACAAGACATCACTTACAGAGACAAGTCCATCACCTCAATTTTAAAAGCTTCACAAACTATGATTACAAAGTTAACTCTGAAAAGCTTGAACGTTAATGACTGCGGCTTTGTCTGCTTCTATGGGTACAAAAGGAGTTCGACTTTTTATCCATTAATGTTCCCCGACACATAAAGAGAAAATAACTAATTTTACAGTCAGATGTTGGTGCTGAAGCAATACTTGACGTCACAATTTAAAACTTGGATAACTTTTAAGTGCAGATGAAGGATTTCATGTTTTCCTAATTAATACTTAGATTGTTGGAATAAGCCTAGTTTTACAGCAGTAGAGGCGAAAACTTATGGGGAATAAAACAAGCGAGGTAGTACTACAGGTCCTCTGCAAGTCTAAATATTGTCGTATTATATTTTGGTAATAATTTTGTTGTATTTTAGCCGACCTGCTTTTGCTTGAGTTATGGCCAAACTCAGCCCAAGTTTTTATCCGAACTTTTTTGGGGGTCTCCCTGTTGCAAAAAGGAATAGATTTTAAAGTCTTATAACTAATTGATTCCAGCCTGAGGTCTTATTAGGCCCAGAGTCGAAAGCAAACATGGACCAAGTGCATTTGGTTATGCAGATACACTCTAGAATCATTTATCCCTAAATCATTATTTAATTTCTCAATTTTAATGTATGTACAGTATGTGTTTCTTGTACATTGATTCTTAAACTGTTAAGATAAATATTAAATTGAAATGTTTTTCTAAGGAAGGGCTTGATTGAATATGATTGTGCAACCCTCTAGTTGAGTACCACTGCACTGGACCACCAGCTGCGCCTACTAAACGAGATAAAGTCTTCAGCAAAATCTTAAACATAAGAGTTCTGGTGAAATGGGTTAAGTCTAAGCTTTCACATGCATGTACATCCTGGTACCATAGGCGTTTATTCTACAAGCAAGTGTTATCCGTACATTAAAGAGAAAAATAAAACATAAAACACAAAGGCAGAGCTGTCTAACTGTATTTTAAAATGTTCAAACAATGCACAATAAAACAATTTCAAGCAATGTTTTTTGGATTATTACAAACCCATCTGTAAGACTTGCAGAGGCTAAACTTGTTAAAAGCATATTTCCACTTGCCCTTGGATTTTTCCTGAGTAATACTGAGTACTTTCCCTTCATGTTTTTTTTTTGCTGCTCCTTCATTTGCAGGAGCCGATAATGGTCTCATCAGAATCCCTATCTCTGGCTCTGTAGTGTTCATTAGATTTGTCCTTATCTACATTTCCTTCCTCTTGAGTGGCCTTGTCTTGAGCGAATGAACGCGCCGCTCTTTTTGAGAAACCGCCGAAGAAAAAGGAGAAAATGGTTGCATGAAACAGACCGGTGGATTTGCAGCTGAAACTCGCATCAGTGATAGAATAAGTAGTCAAGTGTTTTACTCAAGCAGAAGGAACCTGATTGGGAGCATCAGAGGAAAATTCTAAAAAAGATCCACTCCAAAATAAAAAAGGATTTCAGAAGTCAATATCAAATGTCTATTTACATTCGTATTGAATAGTAATGCCTCCAAAACATAACCCAAATGCTGTTTTTATCCATTTAAGGTCAGCACACACTACACAATTTTTATGCCCGATTTTGATATAATAAGCGAAGTCGTAAAATCAATTGGCGCAATGAATTATGGGATCGCTCAGAGGTCAATCGGGACAAATTTGACCCGGAAGTATGTTTTGACAGCGCAGAAGCATACGAAGACGAGAGAGTGCAGATAAATGTAGTTTCAATCATTTGTTATATGTTTGTATGATATTCAAAACTTACTAAACTGAGTGAGAGGTTCAGGTGGAGGATACAGAGATGAGTCGCTCTGTTTTTATACGATGGACAATTGCTAATTTGAAGTTATTTGTGTGGAAACGCGGGCTATCGCTAAGCGGCTAAAGGACTTATTGGTGGCAGACATGATAAGGAGAAATTCTGGCAGATCCTTGAAAATCCGATTTTAGACGTAAAGGATAAACGTGAGTGATTTTACCGTCCCCAAAGTGAACACACAGAAAGCAGCGGCCAATGACAGAGTGAAATAAAGACAGAAAAACATCGCTGCGCCTACTTTTTAATTTCTCTGTCAAAACAGCGGCACAAACAACTAATTTCACGGCATCAGCCCCACACGAAACAGCACAACTTTAGATCACCAAAAGTTCACGAGAGCCACCTTTTCAGGCTACATTTGAACCGCAAACAGAGTTTAGCGGCACTTACTGAGTTTGGAGACAAACTGTTCAGCTTCACCTCGCAGCTAGCAGCTAGCCTCTCTCCGCTTTCTCCTCCGCCTCCTCCATCTCAGGGCTGAGGCGCGTCTCCTTTTCTTATTAAATCCACTGAAATATGTCCCACTTCTTTGTGTCGCCGACTTTTATCTCCATTTGACAGAACTATGGCCAAGTTGAAGGCTTCGTAGTAGCAGTAGCATTACACTGCGATATTGTGACACTGTTGAATAATCGGGACCCGCACATGTTTCCCCACGCTCACAAACACAGGCCTATCTTTGCGGAATTTGGGGTCGGTTTTTGAAGCCGGAGGAGAAATAAAGCTGTAGAGGACAGACATAACAGCTGTGTTATAAAACATCAGCTGTTTGTCAGAATCGTGTAGTGCAGTGGTTCCCAAACTTTTTTGGAACCGTGTACCCGCTGAAGCTTTGGGTGAAGGGTCACGTACCCCCTACTTTGACGCGAAAACTCCTGTTGCAAGTCGAAGTCGCCATCAGTCGCACAGGCTCCTCTCTCTCTTTATGACAGATATTACAGAAATTGCTGCTCGATCAAACTCTGGCACAGTTCACGTTAAAGGCGCTGCTGTTGTAGCGAGGGCTGACGGATCAGCCGCACTCCGATCCAAAGCGGCTCTTGAGGTTTTGTTCTGAAGTGGACACGTTTAGGTCCAGGACAAGCTCATCCACGTCTGAATTATAAGACTATTTCGCATGTATAAGCACGTTTCCCGTGCGGCGGTTTTAACGGGTCAATATCGATCATTGTGATAAACATTTAGTTTTCTCCAAAATTTCTTTGTGTACCCCGGGGTCATCCTGCGTACCCCCAGGGGTACGCGTACCACAGTTTAGGAACCCCTGGTGTAGTGTGTTCGCTCTTACGATTCTCAGTCGTTATGTGTGAACCTCCAGACGTTTTATAATCACACTAAATCCAGTCGTATAGTGTGGACCCCATTCTATATGAAATTTTTTAAGACTAGAAAAATCATGTAGTGTGTGCTGACCTTTAGACCGTACAAAAAAAAAAAATCGGTTGTCATGGAAACGTTAGACAAACACATTGACAGTATATTTTGAATCCACTGTCAATGGACAAACAAAGCAACATGGAGGCTCTGATAGATAGGTACAGAGTAGACTGCAAAAGAGTAAAATCATCATAATCGCAGAAATGCCTAAAACTGTTCCTATAAATCCACACATTTTTTAGCCGCTGAATCCCAGACCTGATTTAAAATTGAAAGTTCTATCCCCTATACAAATGAATAGGGGAGACAGGCGCAATATTAACATAATGGCGAGGTATTTTTTTGCCCTTTTCATGGCATTTATATTATTTCTGTGGTTTCTTTATCATAATTTTTAACATTTTAACATCTTATAATATGATGTTTAGTGGCCACTGGATGTGTATCTGACCCCACCAAAAGCAAAACATTTAATTTGCGTTAGCATTACGCCCAGAGGACACTTTTATATGAAAATGTGTATCTGAAGTAAAGTCTCATTGATGATTTCTAACTAGGCTTGGACTTAAATGTGGTCAATGGCTGGCAACAACTGAAAACATCTGGATTGTTCATAATTTACGATGTTTGACGGCTAATGCTAACGGCTATAGAAAAAATACATTGAGCAAGCTAATGCTAACGGTCTCTGAAAAGTCTCCCGAACTAGCCTACTTGCTAACTGTACGCATAGGCTGCTTCTCCTTGTAATTTCTATAGGGAAAATAAGTACTCTTTCACCAGTTACTCCACCACTACTTTAACAAATAGCATACTGAATTATGGATGTGTACCAAATGAAGATAAAGAGACACAGAGACGAATTAGCTTCATGCTAATGCTAACCGTATTACAATCTGTGGACAATTTGTTGTGAAAAAACATTCAGAAAGACCCAATTTTAGTTGTGTGTGCTATTATGCACCAGAAAGAAATCTAAAAATTGATTTTTATTTAATTCCATGACGTACACCCCCTAGTGTGACACATTTAGTGCAAACAGAGAATGTGAGGATTAAAAGAGAAAGAAAAGAAAGTACATTAATGTCATTAAAGCATAAATTGGACACAAACAGACATTATATCTACATTTCTTGGAAAATAATAACATTGCACAACTAATATTTACTGCGTTAAAAAAATAAAAAAATGTACTCTCAAAAACATTGTAATCTGTAGTTTTATGCACAGATTTGTTGTGTGCTTGCGGCACACAACAAAAACACAATACAGTATGTGGGGACCTTGAAGACAAAGTGAGTATAATGATCATTCTCTGTCTACAGCTAAATTCCACACATGCAGTCCTCGTTTCCGGAGCCGCTGTGCCCCTCTTTCGCCTGAACTGGATGTGTCTGTGTGACTTTTGCTGAGTGGAGAATGCAGTCTAAACCCATTCATCTCTCCTCGTCTGATCGGGCCCTCTCTCTGTGATAAAACATGGTTCGTATGCATTACTCGCACAGTAGCCGCAGATATAATGCTTCTGCGCAGAGACAACGGGAAAATAAGCTGTTTCCACCCTGTCGTCAGATTAAAGATGTTGACGCTATCTGACAGACTGTATTTTCTATTATAAAAGTTTATCATTTGGGTTCGGTGCATATAGGAAAGTTTACCACGGCAAAAACAATGCAAGTAGAGTTAAGAGCAGCGTAGGTCATCTCAGGCCTTAATGAAGCTGGAAGCATATGCTGTCAGGCCCGGCCCATGAGCATACTGTACAACCTCTTGCCCTCAAGATGATTTTAAGAAATATTATTACACCCAACAGTGAGCTCAATGCCAGTTAAAGTGCTCCTAAAACACTGAAATGATGCGTGTTTCAAAATCGCCTCAATGAGGACATCAAGAAACTCCCCTTTAGTTAACCTCAGCAAAACGGTCCTTCAGTTTTGGAAACTAGGGGCCCATTAGATTGACAAGAGGACAATGCAATAGTGCAATATTCCCATGGGAGTAACACTTTGCACCCTGAAAGTTGTAAAATGTGCCCAAAAACTCATCTCCATGGAGAATCAGGATGTTAGGAATGAGTAAGGGCAGTTAGGAATGAGTTTGGACAAAGTTAATGATTTAAACTAGCTCCTTCTGTCTCATCCATAAAAAGGTGGTACATTTATATAGATGTAAGCAAGAACTGGCAGCGATTGGGCAAGAAATTAAAAGAGGTAACGATCTGGTGAAGCTGTTTGAACTGAAAACACAGAGCACCACCAGGTGGAACAAAGTGAAGGAAACCGGAAAAATAAGTCAGTTCGTTTAGGAATTTGGCCTTTTCACCTTCCAATAACCTCCCTGGTCTGGTCCCTCGGCCCCAACTACAATAAACAAAGGTAAACAGAGCATGGCGCAATAAGCTAAAGGCCTGTGGGACCTCGGCTGCTGCATATCCACGACCTGGAGTGGAGCACGTTATGAGCGGCTTAAGGCACGGAGACCAATAACATTACAGAGGTGAGGGGGCAATTACGGGAGAGAATGAGACGGGCTAATGAAGAGTTTAAGGGGCATTTGCAGTGGAAATGTAAGGAGCAGGAAATGTTATGGCGAACATATGGATGTCATATCGGCAAGGCAGTGTGCAGCTCGGTCAAGTTATTTTTGCTTTGTTCACGCAGTTTTTCTACTTCTGAAGTGCTCCTATCTGTATTATCTGGACATAGATGAAACACAAAACTGTTTAACATTTTTAAAGCCATAATCCCTCACCAGACCAGTTCAAGTTGCATCTAAAAAGAAACTGTATCTGTAACTGATCTCTCTGTACAACACCGAAAATCCTCATCAAAAACAAAATAATTTTACCTTCCCCCACCTGTATAAATATCATAAGACTTTAGAACGCTGTAATGTCACCTGAGACCCAGCAGTGTCCCCCCCCCAAAAAAAAAGAAAGAAAGGGAAAACGAGAGAAGGAATGAATAAAAAATAAAAATAAAAAATAACCTGTCGCTTACTTCTAGGTTTATTTAATTCTTTTTCGTTTTGTTGTTTAATTTCTTTTTCTGGCCTCCCTGATTGATTTCCTTTAGCTCCTTCGTGGATACGTGTTCTCTCTCGTTTGTATTGGGTAACCCCTCGCTGTCTTTTAAATCTGTTTTTGTTCTGCCTTTATCTTACTTTTGTACCAATTGTTTTTCTTTTGTGTTGTTGTTGTCATGTTGTTGTTGTTGTTGTTCTGTCATTGCCCCCATGGCATATTACTGTCTCTGCATTTAGAGACATTAAATAAAGATTATTAAAAAATAAAAACAATAAAAAATATATACAATGTTCCAAATGCTGCCTGCAGAGGGCACCCCATGTCAATTTGAAATCCTGTCCAGCTCTGTCTCTCTATTATCACTGTGTGTTTTTGTTACAAAGACATTATTTAAAAATGTAAATGTAAAAAATAAAATAAACACTGAGGTACAAAAAAAAGTGTTTACGTTTCAATTATGCCATTATTGTATAATTATTGTAAAATTTATATTACCAAACATCTGTTCTATGGCAATAGATTATGACAAGATGTAGCAGGTGAAAACATATATTTATCACACAGTCAATGTTGACATTCTGGAGATTGTTTTTCCCCCTTTAACGTCTAAGTTTTAATGTCAGGGTAAAGAAAAACAATTGACAATTTGCCCGCTAGCGAAATTCCAGGAAATAACTACTACATCACGGTACTAACTCGTCTTTTCCTAGAATATTAATTCACAAATATTTCCAGTCTTGTAGGGTTTTTTCAGAGGGATTTTTAACAATATAATTCATTTTTCATTTACTAAATGCATATTTGCCAAAAAATCAAGGCAAAACAGTTGTTTACACTATTGGCTTATTCAAAAACTAAACAAGATCCCAAATCCTCTGTGAAAGAATGTTACAATATTTCTATTTTAATTTTAATTTCTATTTAGTCTGGGGACCACCAATTCATTCATTTTCTCGTAGGAGAGGTGTGGTTTACGATTGTCCGTAGCCGTTTATTGGGCGCTACGAATGTCTTTCGAACTAAACTATTTAGAAAACGGTCTGAAGCTTGATCAAAAGATGGCCTCGCGTCTGCTGCTGTCATGTTGGATCCGTAAATAAACGTTTATTTATTTTTATCCGTAAACAAACTACAAGCCTCCGTATGTCGAATAGTGCGTCATCGTCTTACCGTCCCTCCTCGTTCTGTGATTGATCCCCAAATCCATGCGAAGATTTCGGCCATGGTCCCCAGGCAGCTGTGCAGTTCGAAATGATTTGAGCGCACACAGCAGCATGGGTATTCCCAGGCTAATTTTAATCGCAAATTTGGTTTCAATATCCGCTTTTTCATGAGGTCTTAGAAAACTTACGAGAACTCGATATTGATTCAAAAGCATTAATTACAAATCTTCAGCGTCTCAGTGTTGGATATTTTTCCCAAATTCCCTTCACATCACCACAAAAGTATCACACACAAATTGACGACGCATGTGTAATCAAGTGAGCAAGTGATTTTGTTCTGCAAACCGTGAACTGTGAAAATGTCCATTGACTGAGGGACCGTCTGAAATGTCAGTCCTGTCATTAAAGGGCGAGTAAATGGCTTCACCTGCACTGTCTCTGCGGCAGTAAACAACTATTATGTTTCAATAACAGCGCAGCAGAGACCAACAGCATGGATTTAGTGTCAAACGTGGTGCCGTGGTAAATGTGCCATCGGCGATACACTAAACCCAACATTATTTTAGCCTCTTGATATAAATCCACTCAGTTATTGGTTGCTGTGAAAGTTAGATTAGAGCTACAGTGGCAAAGTGGATGGAATAGCGTTAACGTAATCTTGACAACATATCTTTATTTAAGTTTTAGTGAAGACTTCAACAAACTGTTCTTTCAGTTTTAGCCCAATTTTAGTCTATTTAGTGACAACAATTGGAATCCAATGGCACTGCTTCATGGAGCTTCTGCCACATGAACATAGCACAGACCTGTTCCTTGGCAGTGAATTTAAAAGAGAATTATGGAACTTTTTATGCAAAAAAATCTGACCTTTAAATGACCCAGCAGCTGTATGGGTGGTTTGCTTTCCTGACACTCCTGGATTAAGTGTTTTTCAGGGTTACTGGTAGGGTTTTTCTTAATCTACCAGAAACTACAGAACATTATCTAGATTATTATCTGTTCCATCTCCATGGATGGAATATATGTGTAACAATGAGATGGTTCTGTCAGCAGAGAAAACCTACCGGCAACCCTAAAAACAATGGATGCTGGAGCGTCAGGAAAATAGGCGGCAAGCTAACCATCCATATAGCTAACTAAACTAATATACACAACTTTAAATGATATGAGGCTCAGGAGATTTTAGTCCATAGCTAAGCCTCATTAACTACATTTAATTTAGTTTAAGTCGAAATTTAGACTTTGACTAAAATTATGACAAAAATATTTTAGTCAACAAAATTAGCAATGGATTCACACTTTTCCCTTGTGTTTGTGTAAGTTGCCTTGCCTTGCCATGTTGTAAACCCTTGTGCTGTGTAGTGAGTTACTGACCGCTGGAGCAGTCCAGTCCTCCCCAGCCCGGCTCACACTGACAGGTGTCCGGGGAGACGCAGCGGCCATGAGCGCACTCGTCTGTGCACAGAGCTGCAACAACACAGAGAACAAGAGGAAACACTCAGGTTAGCAAAAATACCAAAGGGTTTACTCAGTAACTGCAGCAACACAGGACAGAAACAAATCCTCAGCACGATTCTGTATACAATTGATAAGCAAAGCATTACAATTGTATACAGTATGTCAATGATTCCAAACCGCAGGGACAAGGACGAGCATTTGGCAGGCGGTACTTGGATGTATTTCAGATAAAAATGAAGTGAAAACATGAACTCTTTCATTGTATACATTTTATTTCTTTCAAGAAAAAGTAAGCTAAGAACTTGCTTGTGGGATAACTGTCGAGTGGAGAAAGCAGTGAAAAAGCAGGTCTTCGTCAGGGCCCTGCAAGACCTGTGCGATCGAAACGCGTAGGCTGGGCCATGTTTAAATAAAGGACTTTTATTTTGGACATTTTTAGTTTTTTTACTGCTTTCTCCACTTGACAGTTGTCCCACAAGCAAGTTCTTAGCTTACATTTTCTTGAATGTTCAGCCTTGTCCTTGAAGAGCACCGGTCTCCGTTGACAATTTCTCCAGACCATTGATGCACTCACTTGCATTTGTTTTTCATGGATTTGGATTTCTTTCTTTAATTGCTATCTAAATTATACATTTATATTTGAGTTTGGGAGTAGATTTGCCTTATTTTTAACCAAAACACAGTAAAATGAGTAGAGGTAATACCATTTTCTTCAAGAATAAGGAGCAAAATCCTGTAAAATACAGGATAATGAGCATCTACAACTTCTTTTTTAGTTATAAACAGTATTTTGTTTAATTTTATCACTTTTTAATAAATTTGCTGCAAAAATGGTCAGGAGTGTGGATGAAAGGCTTAAGGCGAGACAAAGGAAAAAAGGAAACTACTCCTAGATAAATTCCCCACATGTTTTCCTGCAAATATCAGGACTTTTGAAAAATACTGAGGGAAGATTTACCTGAGGAAGGATAATGGCTTATTTACAGAGATGATTTCATTCCTTGATTAGAAATACAGACACCAGTATTCAACATTACTCCAGTATAAGTAAAAGTGTCTCTGTCAAACATGTACTCAAGTGAAAGTACTGAAGTATTTGCTGTGGAAAATACTGAAGTATTGAAAGTAGAAAGTACAAAACCATTTAAAAAAGTGTTAGCAAAAATAACTTTGCAGCTTCTAAAACATGAAAATTGCGCCTGATATCACATCTGTATGGCAAAACAACGGGGACAAAACTCAGTGGCATTTGAACAGCAACACCTATAGTTCATGGAGCGTGCGTTATTAGCCTTTTAAATGGAAGCAAACATATGACCACATTTTCACTAGTGGAGTATAGAACGTTCTCAACACAAATACAGTACTACTCAATTTGTGTGGTTTTGTGTCTTGCAATACAAATCCATCGCTCTCATATTGATATAAAGCTAATGGTCTCTTAGGTCAGATGAGTGGAGGACTTACAGTAGAAAGACAGTGCTAAGAGTCGGTCCATACATTAATCTGGAGCGTCTGATCACTGATAAGCAGCAGACACCATCCCAATATGGCAGCAATATTTCATACTGTCGACGCTACAATCAGAGGTGTCACGCCCTATCTCTCTCCATAACAAATGGAGCCGTGTTTTTATAAGGAACGGCGATTTGTCATAATCACAGCACCCTACTGTCCCCTGTGTTCAGGGGACAGGAGGGTCTGCGCTTTCAAATAAAATCTTTTTAGTAAGATGTATTTCGTATCTCTCATCTTATTCTAAAAAGGGTAGTAGGTCAGAGGAGAGAGTATGTTTCTTAGGTCACTATTAAGTTTGGACTTCTGCTTTTATTGGGATAGAGTTTTATCTGTCCTAAGGTGTCTTGAAAGGTGCTTATGAATATTTGTATGAATGTGGTAGTAGTTAGAATGTAGGGGGTATTGGTCGTATTTTGAACCGTCTGTGTCAACTATTTAAAGTGCAGTATGGCACCTGCTTTGGGCTTTATTCATACATTACTCCACCATTTAGCTCCTCCACTGGCCAAGAAAAACCTCTGCCAATCTCCAGGTTTCTGGTCTGTAGCACAGGTTAACACTTCACAGAGGCTTTGCTGCGACAAAACAACGTTGTTTTTTCCCCAGCTTTTAATCATCTGATAATGTGGTAGTATTAATTTTCATTCCTGCAATTTTGGGTAACCCATGTTTACTTTGGTTGTTTCATCTTATGCTGAAGCGCAAATCCCTGGACATTGTTGTAGTGAGGGAAGTGCTGAAGTCTGTTTTCACTCTTCTAGACATTTTCTGGTGGACTATAAACATATTTATTACAGGAAAATAAAGTGAAGTAAAAAAAAAAGTGGCACTTGTGAATGTTTTGACACAGTAGATTAATCGGTAGTGGATGCTAACAGCTAGCTTCGAGTGGAAAAACTACCACTCGAAGCTAGCTGGTAGCATGTAGCATGAAGCTGAAGTTAGCATTACAGTTAGCATTCTGTGTTACTCATTTGGGCCGTTGAACCACTTTGTTCTTCTCTGTTCTTCTGTATTTTTATCTGGTAGAAAATACATTGATGATTCACTTTAACAATTCATTTGTTAAAGTAGTGGTGGACCACAAGAGCAGTTATTTTCCCCCTTTGTTTTCCCTCCATGCAGCTTCTGGTCTGGTCCCAAAAATTCCGTATGTATCTTTGTAGATGAACATGAAAGTGTCCCGTTCTGAGCACTTCTGTCAACAACTTGTGTTCATCACGGCGCTAGCATGCTGTTAGCAGTAAGAGAAAGCTTGTTTTCTCAATTCAATATCCTGATTCAGTGTCTCATCTCTTTCTGTTGTCTGAGGTACCCAAAATTTAGTTTTTAGCTTGAATATGTCCACTTTAAGTTGTAACTGTGTAGTATTGGTAGGAAACAAAAACTTGGCAGTGACAAGGGCAGTACTTGTACCTGTAGTGACTTGTACTTGTAGTTGAAGCTCTGATAGTAACGGTAGATCTCACGCCACTTTGAGTATATTTTCTCATTTTAAGCTGGCGTTGCTTTAATAAAGGTAGTGGCAAGAGCATAATTTTCTGTACTTTTACTCCTACTTGTGGTCTGGAGTACTCCTCGCCCTCCTGCCAGGGTTTGAAACTCTGCTTATCTGCGAAAGTGTCTGAAAAGATCTGTTTGGCGCATCGCAGGCCACTGCTGTATAAACAAATGTGCGTTTGGTGCCAAGTCCCTGTATCCGGGGCCCGTATTGTTCACACAGTTCAGCTCAGAGAGGACCGTCCTCTCCGCCTCGAAACGAACACGCCATAGGCTACAATCAGCACAAACGCAAGTGCTGACAGCGGAGGTTTTCAACTTCCAAGCACTTCAGGAAAAAATCCAGAGGAGAGGAGACAAGGAAAGGGATCAGGAGTGGAAAATGTGCAGGATTTTAGTGATCATGGTAATCATGTCCAGATACAATAGGCTTAATGCCAAAAATATAAAGTATCTGTAGATTTATGGTTTAGGATTTGTAATTTTCACATGAATGAAGGGATATTTATGAAGGAATCCACACACAACTTGTCACTTTTGAACAAAAATGTGTGCAAAAGTAGCAGAAAACCTTTTATGTATTTAAACAATTTTTCATTTGCTTTGATGAACTTACTTTGATCAGTAACAAATGTTGAGTGATATTTTAGAAAAAGATTGGCTGCCTGTTAAAATAAAATTGAATGCCGATTGTCACTGGATTTCAAGAAAAGCAAAGTCAATACTTCAATCCTGTGCAGTTCCAATGACTTACTGTCATTATTTTATAGAGTTGATTTTAAAGCCATGAAGTAAGAAGACACGATAAATGAAAGGTATAGGACCAAGGACCTCAGTAAAAAGGGTTTTTGAAAAATAAAGTTTCGAAGTGATAACAATCCCCTGCACCAGAGCAAGGCCGGAGGGCTTTGTGAAGTCCACATCTATGGAGGCTTTTTTTTTAAGTGGAGGGAAAAAAACTGTATACTGCCTTTTCTTCAGGATCATTCCACAGAAAACCTCACACTCTTTGAAGTGCTGGTTCATGTCAAGGTTTAGTCATACTTTTTCAAGAATTTTTGACCAATATATTTATTTGAACTGGACACGTTAAGGCGCAGAAGGAGGTAAATGGGCACAGACTGTTAGCAAAGTGGGCTGCCACCTCATAGAATATTTAACCTTAGTTACCACCAGGCCTAGATCAAGATCGAATCAGGAAATCGGGTCCCAAAACTCCCAATTATGGGAGTATGTTTAGTCTCATAATTGACTGGAGTCAACTATGGGAGTAAACCATGCACAAACAGAAAAAAAACGAATTCATACAATTAACAAATACATAAAAAATATATTAAACAAATATTATTGGTCAGATCTAAGGTCACCCAGCATGACTGACATGACACAAAAGATTGAAATAGTTTAGTTGAAGTTGAGTGTGATGGGAGGCCAATTTCATGCAGGTTTCTTATCCTTCTTCAGAGTCATATTTTGGGCAGAGAATACCAAAATCTAGTCTGATTTAATCTGTGATTTCCAGCTATTTACACCTATAATTGTATTGATTTGAGTCATTTTAATTCTTCATTTAGTCCTTTGGTTATTTGTATTTATTCCTGTTTAGTCCTGATTGAGTTCTAGATTTGTAGTAATCCTGGTTCATTAACTTCAGTCCTGCTTTAACCCTGGTTAAGGCTTGTTTTGGTCCTCACTTTTGAGTTTTCATCATCTAAAAATGGTAATATCTGTAGCCTCTCTGCTTCTGACTTAAGCTGTTCTGAGGCTTCACAGACACAGTATTAACGCTCCATCGGCTGAACTGGCGCCTGAACCGGGAATCTGGTGAGATCAAAAGTGCAGCTTCTGTAAACAAAGATGGCGCATTAGGCAGATAGCGAGGGTTTATGCCGCCTTTAGTGGGGAATATAAAAAGCGATGGATGAAGTCAGTTTGATCTTTGATACAACTGCTGTCTGCAAGTCCCCGCACCGAAAGATATCAGTCAATTTAGTCTTTGGTCACGTCTTCAGTGTCAAGAAAGGGCTAGTTATTCAACACTGATTATTTACGGATTATTATTCTGATTATTCTGAGGGCATTCCTGATTATCAATAAGTATAGAATAGAATAGAATAGAATTTTATTGTCTACCGAGGTAGAAATTCATCTGTGGCTCACCGACACATAAAAACACAAGACTAGGGACAATACAAACATGCCCAGTAAAAACAAAATGTACATTAGAAAAAGAAGCGTAGAAAATTAAAACAGAAGAAAATATTACAGAAAAGCTCGGTCAATTTTTTTGGTTGCGATTGTGTTCAGGTCGCTGCGCCATTCAGAATTCCCACAACACATGGGACAAAAGGTTTCTTAAACACAGCCTGTTTAGCCAGTGGAACTCTGTATCACCTCCTAGGGTTCAAAAGCTCAAACTGAGGGTTCAGAGGGTGAGCGGAGTCAGAGGCAATAGCTCGAGCTTTAGTCAGTGTCCTCTCCTTGTACAGCTCACTCAAAAGGTCTCTGAGGTCTCCCCACAATCTTAGAGCCCAGTGACACGACTCTGTTCAGTTTGTGCTTTGTTCTGCAGGTCATATGATTGTACACATTTTCTAGAATTTGTGGACTGACCCCAATACTACTGAGTTTTCTCAGAAAGTACAGTCGCTGAGAGCACTTTTTGAACACCTCCTCAGCATTGCTTTGGAAGTTGATCTGGGCGTCTATGATTGTGCCGAGGTACTTGAAAGCAGTGGCGGCTGGTCCATGGGGGCGCCGCCCTCCCTAAAAAGGTGTCCAAAAATATTATCATTATCATATATCAATAATACAAAATATTGCATTATATTTTGCCTTTCGGAGATTTATTCAAAACGTTGTTTTTTTTACCCTGGATTCATTCATTACTGTGTGTGAATGCATTGTCTCAAACCGAGGGGCTGATGTAAGTAAATACAAGTCCCTGAACTTTTGGAAACAATGTGACTACAGGCTTCTCTCTTAGTAGCCTCCTTAACTTTCCTCCTGGATAGCGCCCCAGACACTCCCATTTAGCTTAGCAGCCAATTAATATTTGCTACTGTGTTTTTTGTCTGATGTAGTTGGACAACGGCGCTGTCAATCCTTTTTGTGAACCGCGTGTCACGCCTCCGTGTGGGCGCATGGGCGGAGTTTTCTGGGAGCACCTGCAGCAGATCTGCAATCAAGCTGAGATAAAGACCAGGCTCTCCAGCAAGACTCTGCCAGATTGTTCCGTCTGTTTGATGGTGATTTTTGTCAATCGGCTATATTAAGATTTTCTAAATACTTACCTGCTTGAAGACCTGTGACTTACCCCCGTTTCCTGTTTTTTTTCAGTTCACCACCTGCTCCGATCTGAAGATATTGACGTGCTGTCAATAAACCTGTTTTCATTTTTTCATCTTGTGTCTATTTTTGGGTCCTCCATTTTGAGCCACCACAGAACAATCTGGCCACAAAATGAACCCAGCAGACCAAGATCCTAGTCTCAAACAGGCCCTTGCTGCTCAGGGTGCTCTTGTTGGATGACATGATAGGATTCTCGGGGAGATCACTGCTCAACTTTTGGAATTGTCCACCAATGTGGCTAGGCTCAGCCAGGATGTGAGTAACCTCTCCAAGCAGCTCACTGCCCACACGGTTCCATCATCCTCCTCCACTGAACAGCCTGAGGCCTCTGCTCCACCTCCGGTAATGCCTTCCCGGGAACCCTTCATCCCAACGCCTGAACGATTCTCCGGTGACCTGGGCTCCTGTGGAAGATTCCTTCTGCAATGTGCACTTGTTTTTGACCAACAGCCTCATACCTACGTCTCAGATAAGTCACGCATTTCATTCGTTGTTAGTCTACTCTCTGGCAAGGCTTCACAATGGGCCACAGCTGAATGGGAGGCTAGCTCGCGCATTTTCCGGTCCTACTCAGTCTTTACTGAAGAAATGCGACGCATCTTTGATCATCCAGTTAAGGGGAGGGAGGCTGCGAAGAGACTACTATCACTGAACCACGGCTCTCACTCGGTCTCTCAGTACGCTATAGACTTCCGTATACTTGCTGCTGAGAGTAGATGGGATGACGAGGCGTTGCAAACTGCTTTCACTAGGGGATTAGCGGAGAGTGTTAAAGATGAACTTGCTGCTCGGGATGAGACTACTTGCCTGGAGGAGTTAATATCTCTTTCAATTCGACTGGACAACAGACTCAGAGAGAGACGCAGGGAGAGGTCTGCACGTCAATATGCACCTCGTGAACCACAACCACATGCATCTCAGTTGTCCACTAATTTTCCTGAACAAGCCCGTTTTCCTCCTGTGTTTTCCAGTCCGTCTAAGCCAGAACTCGCCGCTGAGGAGCCCATGCAACTAGGTCGAGCCAGCCTCTCATCAGCTGAACGGCTACGACGTCAGAGGTTTGGCCTATGCATGTATTGTGGACAGGGTGGCCACTCTGTTGACTCCTGTTCTCGTCGGCCAAAAGAAGGGGCTCACCAGTGAAAGGAGAGGTCCTGGTGAGCCGAACCTCCTCTCCCCAGGCCCCTACTCCGACTCGGCTTCAGCTTCAGGCCTCCCTGTTGTGGTCACGTGAGTCCCTTCCACTTTTTGCCTTCATCGACTCGGGGGCAGATGACAATTTTATAGACTCCTCTGTGGTTGCCCAGGCCAAGATTCCCTTTGAACCCATTGAACCACCTATAGTTGTGAACTCTTTGAATGGAGACTGTCTAGCGAAGATAACCCATCGCACCAGTCCAATAATGCTGGTCCTTTCTGGGAACCATAGAGAGGAGGTTCAATGTCTGGTCATGGATTCTCCCCATGCTCCGGTTGTGTTGGGACTTCCCTGGTTGAAGCTTCATAATCCGCACATTGACTGGGAGGCCAATAAGATTGTCAGCTGGAGTGTGTTCTGTCATTCTCATTGTCTTCAGTCTGCCATTGGCCACAGTAAGAGCCCTGTTTTTTCACCTCCCAGTCCTCCTGATCTAACTTCAGTTCCCTCAGTTTACCACGACCTTGCTGAGGTGTTCAGCAAGGAGAGAGCTCTATCCCTTCCTCCTCATCGCCCCTATGACTGTGCTATTGAGTTACTCCCTGGTGCCCCCTTGCCCACCACCCGACTGTACAAACTGTCTCGTCCCGAAAGAGAGGCCATGGAACAGTACATCAAGGACTCTCTAGCAGCAGGGTTGATTAGGCCCTCTTCTTCTCCAGTAGGGGCAGGGTTTTTCTTTGTTGACAAGAAGGATCGAACCTTGCGTCCCTGTATTGATTACCGCGGTCTGAATGACATAACCATCAAGAACAAATACCCCCTGCCACTCATTGATTCAGCTTTTGACCCCCTACATCAAGCCACTATTTTCACTAAGTTGGACCTTAGGAACGCTTATCACCTCGTTCGCATTCGCCAAGGGGATGAATGGAAGACTGCCTTTAACACACCCTTAGGCCATTTTGAATATAAGGTGATGCCCTTCGGTTTGACTAACGCTCCAGCTGTTTTCCAAAACCTGGTTAATGATGTTCTTAGAGACATGTTGAACAAGTTTTTGTTTGTCTATATTGACGATATTCTAATTTTTTCCAGAAATCTCGAGGAACATATTCAGCATGTCCGGTTGGTCCTTCAGCGCCTTCTAGAAAACAAACTCTTTGTAAAAGCCGAGAAGTGTCAATTCCACCAATCTTCTGTGCCATTTTTGGGTTTTGTCATTGAACAGGGGCAAATCAAGGCGGATCCTGCCAAGATAAAGGCTGTGGTAGAGTGGCCCAAGCCAGAAACCCGAAAACAGCTCCAGAGATTCCTTGGTTTCGCTAATTTTTATCGCAGGTTTATTAAGGACTACAGCCGTAAGGCTGCACCTCTCACACGTCTAACGTCAACTGCCATCCCCTTTAAGTGGTCCAGTGAAGCAGAGGCTGCCTTTTCCACGTTGAAAGAATGTTTTGTCTCTGCCCCTGTTTTGATGCATCCAGATCATTCCAGGCAATTTATAGTTGAAGTGGATGCCTCAGATTCCGGTTTAGGTGCTGTCCTTTCCCAGCGGTCCCCTGAAGACCAAAAGTTACATCCTTGCGCTTTTTACTCTCGACGACTTACACCAGCAGAAATTAACTACGATGTCGGAAACCGTGAGCTGCTGGCTGTCGTTTCTGCATTTCTTGAATGGAGGCACTGGCTGGAGGGAGCAGAGCACCCTTTCATAGTTTGGACGGACCACAAAAACCTGTCTTACCTGCGTTCAGCCAAAAGGTTAAATTCACGACAAGCCAGGTGGGCTCTTTACCTCGGGAGGTTCAATTTTACACTCACATACCGTCCGGGCACCCGGAACACCAAGCCTGATGCTCTGTCCCGCCAAACGTCTTCTGATGAGCCAGAACAGGAGCCAGGTCTTATTCTTCCACCCACCTGTGTTGTGGAGAATCCAAGTCCTGACGTCCACTGTTCCCCTACCTCGCATTTATTGGGGGCAGTTCAGTGGGAGATCGAAAAGATTGTTCAAGAGGCTCAGCGCACACAGCCAGATCCAGGTAACGGGCCAGCCAACTGTCTGTTTGTCCCTGATTCTGTTAGATCGCAGGTGCTTCAATGGGGACACTCCTCAAAGCTTTCATGTCATCCTGGTTTCTACAGGACTTACTCTTTTGTTAAGCAAAGGTTCTGGTGGCCCTCAATGCGCCAAGACACTCGTGATTTTGTCACTTCCTGTTTCATTTGTGCCCGTAGCAAGGCCGGTCACCAGCCCCCTGCTGGACTACTCCATCCTCTATCGATCCCCGGGAGGCCATGGTCCCACATTGCAGTAGATTTCGTCACCGGACTTCCAATTTCTGAAGGTAATGACACTATTCTTACTATTGTGGGCCGATTCTCCAAAGCGGTGCACTATGTTCCCCTCCCCAAATTGCCTTCATCTACTGAAACGGCAAAACTCCTGATCCAACATGTGTACCGGCTGCATGGAATTCCCAGTGACATTGTGTCTGACCGCGGCCCACAGTTCACTTCACAAGTCTGGAAGGCGTTCTGTCAGTCCCTGGGTACCACCGTCTCCCTGTCCTCTGGTTATCATCCCCAGTCTAATGGGCAGACAGAGCGGGCTAATCAGAACCTTGGAGCTGCCTTGCGATGCGTTGCTGCCCGGAATCCTTCGACTTGGTGTTCTTTCCTACCCTGGGTAGAATATGCCCATAACTCCCTTGTCTCCTCCGCTACGGGCATGTCTCCTTTCATGGTTTGTCTCGGTTTCCAACCTCCTCTCTTTCCAGACCAGGAACAGGAGGTGGCTGTTCCCTCAGTTCAAGCTCACCTGAACCGCTGTCGTCGGGTTTGGAAGGCAGCTCGTGCCGCTCTGACCCGTACGGCAGCTCGGAACAAGGCAGTGGCGGATAGACACAGACGACCTTCGCCTGCTTACCAGCCCGGACAAAAGGTTTGGTTGTCCTCTCGAGATCTTCCCCTCCAAGTTGAGTCACGGAAATTGGCTCCAAAATTTGTTGGCCCTTTTGAGGTGGAAAGGATCATCAATCCTTCTGTAGTTCGTTTGAAACTTCCTGCTGCCATGAGGGTTCACCCGTCATTTCATGTGTCCCTACTAAAACCTGTGCAGTCGAGTTCTCTTTGTCCCCCTGCCGATCCACCGCCTCCCGTCCGGATCATCGACGACCATCCAGCCTACACTGTCAACCGCATCTTGGATGTCCGCCGTAGGGGGCGGGGTTTCCAATATCTTGTGGACTGGGAGGGCTATGGTCCTGAGGAGCGGTCCTGGGTTTCCCGGGGTCTTATCCTAGATGCCGACCTCCTTCGGGACTTCTACCGGGCCTTCCCTGGCAGGCCTGGTAGGACGTCAGGTGACGTCTCCTAGAAGGGGGGGTACTGTCACGCCTCCGTGTGGGCGCATGGGCGGAGTTTTCTGGGAGCACCTGCAGCAGATCTGCAATCAAGCTGAGATAAAGACCAGGCTCTCCAGCAAGACTCTGCCAGATTGTTCCGTCTGTTTGATGGTGATTTTTGTCAATCGGCTATATTAAGATTTTCTAAATACTTACCTGCTTGAAGACCTGTGACTTACCCCCGTTTCCTGTTTTTTTTCAGTTCACCACCTGCTCCGATCTGAAGATATTGACGTGCTGTCAATAAACCTGTTTTCATTTTTTCATCTTGTGTCTATTTTTGGGTCCTCCATTTTGAGCCACCACACCGCGTGCGTAGCTAGCTGGTGTCGGTCGATTGCGGAGGTGCTCGACTGTAAACAATATACGAGTAGCAGCGCTGAGCTCACATTCGAACTCAGGGGAGGAAAAACGTCTTATTTGAGCGATGGGAGAAGTTGCTGCCTGAGAGGAGGTGAAAGGATTTTGTCAAACTAATAGCCTTCGGATGACTTTCTTCAGTCAG
Organism: Proterorhinus semilunaris; assembly: GCA_021464625.1. NCBI lineage: Eukaryota > Metazoa > Chordata > Actinopteri > Gobiiformes > Gobiidae > Proterorhinus > Proterorhinus semilunaris. The sequence continues at coordinate 35,710,271 of CM038346.1, forward strand.
TGCTGTCGTCTGCTTTAGCTACTGCTTGTTTCGTAAAACTTTGGGACAATCCTCGCTGACTTGGACAGACAGTCATGTCGCAGGACGTGGACATTTGATGGAGAGAAGATTCAGGACCGTGAGGACGGTGTGAGGGGAACGTCTTTCATTCATTCATTGAGGAGGAGCTCAGGTGCTATGGAGAGGTACGGTTGTTTCTGACCGGATCATTTGTCTGACAGTTTACAGGTTTAATCTATGGTTTAAACTATACACGGTTAAACTACGGTTTAGACCTGTGGCTCTGAGGCACGTAATGCAAACATAGCAGGTCTGGCTCTAATACTGTACATGAAATCAAAGAGGGAATCTGAAAAAATAACGTTTGTTCTGGTTCTGTTGGTACAAAACACAAATCATCTCGTACTTAATGGTACAAAACAAAAATATGCATAGTGAGTGATTATCTTTTTTTTCATTTTTTTTTCAGATTTTCCAAAAGTACAAATTCATTTCATGCTTCTTTGTTGTTTACTTGTGTCTATTCATAATATTCTCCATAAAATAATGCACTAAAATGCTTTATTTTTTAGGTTAAAAACAATGTTTATAAGTGTCTTTTAAAATATAATTGTAAGTAGGTATAAACCAGAGATGCACATAAGTCCCTCACCTGCAAGTCCAAGTCAAGTCCAAGTCCCTGACCCACAAGTCCAAGTCAAGTCCGAGTCTGTGACCCCACAAGTCCAAGTCAAGTCCAAGTCTCTGACCGCAAGTCCCAGTCTAGGTCCAAGTCTCTGACCCTGCAAGTCCAAGTCCAAGTCCCATGGTTTCTATGTTTTACACTAATTCAAATCACAGTACAATAACACTTAAGATCAATAAACACCTGTAAATTAAAAACAACTATCAGACAAATACGAGCCCGGGCCTTCCACACAACATCACAATATTTCTATGAACCATATCCACAGTCAATCCCAATGTAATGGTAAGTTAGAAAAAAAAGAATATGAACTATTTATGTGGCCAAAGGCAGGCCCTGTCATTCATTCTAGCCCCCCCACACCAGTACTTCAGTTGTGTAAAAGTAACATCAGTACAGTTATCACAGCTGTACTCTGTCACAAACATGTCTGCAGAAGCTTCAGAATGTTACTGAAGTGCCCTTTATCATACAGTAAAACTCCACTGTGGATAATAATACTTCAACAACTCCCCCCCAGCCGCCACTGCTTGAAAGTGCTCACTATCTCCACACTCTGACTGTTGAGTGACACCAGTTTTGTAGGGCCTTGGTGTGGTCTAGGTAGAGCCCCTCAGCTGGCGAGTTGTTTGGATGCAGGAGACCAATGAGCGCCATATCATCTGCGTATTTTAACAATTTGAATTGGGTGTCATTTATTTTAAATTCATTTGTAAAGAGACTGAACAAAACCGGCGACAATACGCTGCCCTGTGGACATCCAGTGCTCACTGCTCACAATACAAAGTACAAAAAGAATTCTTCAAATGGAGGTTATACATGGTATATACAGTGAGAACCAGATGTTTACATACATTTTATAAAAAGATGCATTTGCATGTTTTTCCTCACCCATCTGACATGAAACCAGAATTAACTTCTACTTTTTTAGGTCAATTAGAATTAAAACAAAATATGTCTATTTGCTAAATGTGTGAAAGAATTGTGTAAATAAAGTTATCTTATGTGTTGCATTTGTTTACTGTTACTAAATGAATTTGTGTATTGATTGAAATGCATGACTGATGTGCTGAACTGTTGAACCTAACATGTGCAAAATATGACCTGTATGTTTAGATAAACTCCAGTTTGTGGTTAAGCAGTAACAGGGATAAGTAATAAAGATGTAACTTTGTTTATGAGGAGCAATAAACTCCTGCCTTGGAAATTAGGGAGAAGGGGATCCCATGATATCTGACCCCTCCTGGGAGCAGGAAAGGAGTAGTTTAAGTCTTACTCTCTTTGATGTGGTGTAAGGAGGTGTTGGCGTGTGTGAGTTTCAATAAAAAGCCAGGGAAGAGAAAGAGATGTTGGAAGAGGCTTAAGATAGTGGTTTGGTTAAGATTACTCACTCTTTCCCTTGCAAGTAATTCAACTCTTGCGTGAACTTGTGTTTTAATCTGTTTATTATTTCTGGGCCAGAAATAACAGGGCGTCTCCAGAGCAGTTTTGGTGAAACAAATTCCCTAACAAAATACCAGGAGAATGAGAGATAGATTTTTTAAAGAAATGTTTTTGTTTTCAGAACACTAAACACTAAATACACTAAAATGTACTATAACTTTAAACAATTTTGGGAAAGCCCAGATGACGATGTCATGACCTTGGAAGCACAAGTCTGGTTCATCCTTGGGTGCAATTTCAAGACACTTGAAGGTTCAGGTTCATTGGTTAAAACAATGATGGAAATGACCAGTCATCATACAGATCAGAATGAAGGCGGGTTCTGTGTCTCAGAGATGAACATGCTGTGTCTGAAATGTGAATATCAACACAAGAACAAATGCAAAAGACCTGGTAAAGATGCTGAAACTGATAAGAGTTTGTCATCATCCAGAGTGAAAAAAGGACTGTACCGACATGGACTGAGAGGGAACTCTGCCAGGAAGACGCTTTTACTCCAAAAAGCCAGTTTGGAGTTTGCAAATAAAAAAAAGGATAAAGACTTTAATTTTTGGAAACATATCCTGTGGTCTGATGCGAAAAAAAATAAAAAATAAGTTGGCCATAGTGACCATCGTTATGTTTGGAGGAAAAAGGGGTAATCTTGCAGCCTCCCAACCATCCCCTTTGAAATACGGGGGTGGCAGCATCATGCTGTGGGGTTGTTTTGCTGTGGGAGGGACTGGTGCACTTCACAAAATAGATGGCATCATGAAGAAAGAACACTATGTGGAAATATTGGAGCAACATCTCAAGACATCAGCCAGGAAGTTAAAGCTTGGGCGCAGATGGGTCTTCCAAATGGATAATCACCCAAAGCAAACTGCCAAACTGGCAATGTATGGGCTGAAAAGGCATGTGCATGCAAGGTGGCCGACACATTTGATCGAACATTCTATCTCTCTCATTCTTCTGGAATTTGACAAATAGAAATATGTTTTTAAATTCTAATTGACCTACACACAAAAAAAAAGGTAATTTTGGTTTCATGTCATCATCAAAAATGCAAATACGATTCTCACTGTAGTAGATGACGTGTAGTGATTTGTAGATTGCAAGCCGAAAGAGCAGGAAAACAAAGATAAGCTTCAAAAGGAACACCACTGGCTGTGTAGGTTTGTACAGTATTTTGCCTGGTTGATCTAAAAGGAGTCAGATTATGGGCCATTAGAGGAACTATATCTACTTTTTACCCATGTTGTACCTTTTTAGCTAAAATGTGACTAAATAGGTATTTTTATTGTCAAAGCCGTCGTTTGGAGTCCAAATATGACGAAAAAGGGAACCCCTTTTCGGTACTGTAATGGCAGTTTATAATGCAATAAACAAGGCCAGGGTCTTCCCGTCTGAAAGACATGCTGAGTCTCTACTGAAGTGCCGGCGTCCTGCTCCGCCAGACGAGGGCCCTCTGCTGATTGCCCTATCACACCTAAGACAATAGGCCAAAGACGGGAACAAAAGGTTTTTCGATTGTCTTAGCACGGCAGATGTCTGCCATTCATCCGCATTAAACACACCAAACGGTCAGGCCGTGACGTCTCACACCGCGTCACCGTTCCTGCTGTGTGACTGGAGTATTGGCTGGATCGAAGGCTCTGCCCTGCAGAGCTCACCATGGATTTCTGTGTGTCGGTTCTCCACACGTGTGTTAAATAAATTACACTTTTTGATAAGACAATACTTTCCATTTTTTTTCCTTTATAGTGGTAAGAAATTCCACGACAGTACATATTGACTGTTTGAGTTGACTATACAGTACAAAGCATCAACAAAGAATAATACAATGGAAACTTCACACATCAGGCTTTCTTCCCCCCCACCACAAATTACTACATTTACAACAACAACTTTTAATTATGGGGCGAAAAAAGTTACTCGTAACTAACTAAAAACAAAAACATTGAAACCCAAAAGCCCTGATAGGTGTATAACTTATCAACAGCATACACAAAACACTTCAAGGCACTATACCTGACTTTTTTTTTCTAGCAGTGGAATAAAATGAGTTTAGTCATCCTTTGCAAACTCAGACATTTGTGAGAAAAACACTGCGCATCAAATTATAAAGCATTTGTATTATGAACTTGCAGGCTTGTGTTCTAGCCTTTCTGTAAAGGTGACCCTGAAGGTGAAATGTGAAAGTTTTAAAATTAATATGGTGGGTAGAAAATAATTATATGGTGGTAACTTTGGTAACAGTCAAAATGCAGATTTTAATTTTAATGTATTGACTTGGTTTAAGGGATACATCTCTGTAATTCCTGGGCCTATTTATAAGACCCAAACACTTACACAAGGTTTAATGTCTTCCTTGTCCGAAAGTAGCAACTAAAGCCTAAAGTCTAATTAACATCTCATTATTTGGACTTTCAGCCAAAAGGTTTACAGGTTTGGGTACCTAATTCAGCAAATCATGATCATTGGTACATTTTTATTATGGCGATTTCTTTCAAAAACGGTCCTTCTTCCCACAAAGTAACATTGGTCCCCGTCCTCCATCTGAGATTATGACTGTGAGACGCATGGATAAGTAAAAGCCGATAAAATATCAGAATAGGACTAATGTGGACTCTTCTGATGGTGCGGGTCAAAGCCTCAAAGCAGAGTTTTGGACACATTGTAAGCGGTGGCTCATCGTGTCCTTCTTGTTGAGGCTGGTGAACAGGCTGTGACACTCTGTGATAACATTTGGCACAGATGGAAAAGGCAGTTTTTAATTAGTTCCTTTGAATGCTGCACAGGAGACAACCTCTCATCAAAAGACAGGAGCTTCCACCCTCCGCAGTAACCAGCCTGAAAATGCCTACATGGTAACATTCCCTGGGGCTAATTACCCCTTCGGCCCCAGGGAGTTTTTATTTTAGTTTTTAAGAAGGTGCGGCCACTTTAACATCTTTTGGCCAAGTCCTGCCTTTTGGGTAACCTGCCCAGAAGCTTTTTAATCTTCCTGGAATACCTTTGGGATCATAGTAGTTGTAGCAGCTGTCATCAATCCTGTTTGGCATCACTTTGTACTGCTGATATTCGTCCCCAAATGTTTTTGATTCTGTCTTTTCTCCTGCTCGTGCTGCACTAACAACCCAGCACACGTGTAAATTACGAGCCCATTTGGATTTGATATCAGTAACTTTAAAAAATCGAGTTGTTAGCTTGGCTGGAATTGGTACCGTCTTTTCAGACGTGCATTGATTACACGTTGACACCCAATACTCACAATGACATCAACTGATAAGACAAAAAAATCGATTGCAATTGCCTGCAGTCCGTCCACGCCCCAGAACCAAACTAAAATCTCACAGTTAGTCCACAAAACCATAAGTTGTTTTGCTTATTTGAAATGTGTGTCCCAAAATCACTGGCCAAAATGGTATCTTCCCTATAATCACACAAAGATTTAATCGAGCGAGATAAGGTAAATGAACATTAGAAACAGGAAAGAACCCCCTTCTATATATAATCCTATTACCGCCCACTCCACTGTACTGTGTGCAGAGCATTAGAGCTACAAGATTTTTTGTTAGATTCAATTCATTGTAAACATTTTAAACACATCTAGGAGTAATAGCTAAAATGCAAACTGCTAAACTAATACTTTGTAGATGTCTAAACTACAGGGTAGTTACTAAACTTCAGCAGGTTTTACGCATAATACATCCCAGTGAAGACTAGTTTTTATGTTACTCAAAGGGGCTTACTTATTTTTTTTATGTCCATTTTATGCCCTTGCAGTATATTGTCCTCACAGACAGAGTGCTGAGGGGTTTCTGCAGAGTATTCTGAGTGATTGTAAATGTATAAGACAAATAGTTTTTTTCTTTTGTAAGGGTGTCTGCTCCCCAAATGTTTTGACCAGAACTAAACATTTAAATTAGAAAGCTCAGTTTTGGAGGTTTAAAATGGGCCTTAATATTAGTTATGGTAAATGTAACTATTCATATTGCAATTGTGCAGCCCTAGCAGGTTAGAAGGGGTTAAAGGTCCAATATCATGCAAAATCGACTTTTTGGAGCTTTTAGCCATGTTGTAATGCTTATCCTTATCAAAAACACCCCCAGAGTGGTTTTTGGCTTCATTCACGCAGTTCCAAGCAATCCTCCTAAAATCCTGCTCTCGGAGCAGCTGCTCTGCCCTCTCCTGGTAAACGACTGACTTGGGACAATCTGACATAAAATGCGTCAAATTGTCCCACCAGGAAGTGCCAGACCTCTGTAATGTAATGCCTGATTTTAATTTATAAACAGCTTTTTCATTATTTCTGTCGTAAGAAAGAAAAAAAAAAGAAAAAAGGAATTGCCCGACGTGTCCGCGCTGGCCCTGCGGAATAACCAAACCTCCTGAGCGTCTGAACAGATCTGGATACTCTTACCTAACGATAAGGAAAATGCGTCGAAAAGTGCGTTTGGCTGCGAGAGGTACAGGACACTCTGGACAATGGCTCTCAAACTGTTCCCACCAAAAACTTTGTAAAAATTAAAATTAATTCATACATTACAATATCATGTTTAGTACCACCAGGCCAGGCTCAAGATCAATGTCTAAAAGAGTATAAAAAAAGGTCTAAACCAGAAAAACACCCAACATAAATGCATTACTAAAGCATAAATTAATCAAAATAAAATGAATAAAGAACAAATTACTTTGTTACCCAGTTTACTTTATGCAGTCAAAAATTATTTCTACATTTCCAAATGACTGGTGCACGTCTACTCTCTCTCCCCTGTCATTATGGACAGATGTAACAGACCTGATAAGCTGAGAACTCTACCACGGCATCGAAACAGTACAGACCCCCTCACGGCAATCTAATTACTGCCTCCTCCCTTTCCTTCTGAGAGGGGGGGCTTTCAATTAACATCCTCTGCGTAAACCAGTACAAAAGACCTGTCCGGGGATGTTAACGTTAGCATCGGAAGAATTAGCTCGGGGCATTCAGAGCACTTCAACCAGCTCCTTGCACAGACCTAATAAAGTTGTTTACGAGCGGCGGTGAAGTGGATGTGGACAATAGCACCATGTGGTCCCAGTGTGGACCCTGTCCACCCCGTGGCTGGTCCATTCTCCTGCATTTTAAGACAGAAACAAGCCTATGGTACCATAGAGACTGCCATCTAGAGTGGATAATTGATTTGCTGCGAGCGAGCAGTGACATAGGCCAGGCCTGGGACATCGGGACATTGTCTCAGAAGCTGTTTTGAGTCATCTTTAAGTAAACGCATTGAATATGGCAGCACAGTGGAGGCGTCACAAGAGGTGCTACAGAAACCATGGATGGCACAGAGAAGGAGGTATCCGGGCAAGACTGTTGGGATGCGGAAGTCCCTCAATAATAATCTACAGAGGGGAGAGAGAGAGCTTTTTTCCAATCAGCGGTAAATGACCAAAACACATCACACATTCATAATCCTTTTCAAATATTGCTCCGCTTGCATATGAAATGTAGTTGCTGGATTTTTCAGGCAAGTCTCGTTCAGTCCTGGTTCAGTTCCAGTGCCCCATATATCCATAGAAAGTGGATAATTGATTTGCTGTGGGCGAGCAGTGATGAAGATCAGGGACATCTTGACATTGTCTCTGATGGGAGCAGTTCTGAGTAATCCTCAATTATAAAGTGAACAGTGAGATCTGCTCAACAGGCTTCATCATTGGAGAAAATTGAGTTTCTTTTTATAATATCATATTACTTGGTTTGAAACTACAGCTGTGAGAATTCTTTTTTAGTTTATTATTCAGCCTAGAGCTTACTTAAAACTGCTCGCCTGCTTTTGACCGTTATGAACCAGCAATAATCATTCATATTTCTCAAAAAGGACATTGACTGATTGGTTGCAGTATTGGTTCTTTGTGAAGGAAATTTATGAAGACCAGAGTTCACAGTCTTACTGGCGGCTTCTAAACGTCATTTAAGTTTAGTTCTGTGGGAAATTCCAAATTGACATTTATGAAGAAATATTTTTCCGTCTAAAATCAATCATTTGAACAGCCTTATACGGGGTGAAAGTAGTTTTTTTTTTCTTCTTGTTGCTACTATGTCATATACATACATATATTATATATATATATATATATATATATATATATATATATATATATATATATATATATATATATATATATATATATATATATATATAGGGCCGGGACTCGATTAAAAAAATTAATCTAATTAATTACAGGCTTTGTAATTAATTAATCGAAATTAATCGCATATAAATATTTGACCGGAGAACAGTGAGAAGTACGTTTTTTCATATGGATTTTTAGTATACCATAGAATAATGACTGAATACATGAGCTTAAGCAACAAAATATAGTTTATTGTTGCTTCAGAGGCCATAACAGACTTTGTTGATTTAGCAACAGTTGGTTTAAAGGCACGTAAACTATTAGCGCGAGGTCGCAGCTGAAGCGCGCGCCCGTGCAGCCACACTACACAACCCGAAAACAAACGTAATGGAAAACTCTCACCGGTCCTGTTGAGCAGTGTCCAGAAACTCCAAGTCTTTCAGAGTCGTGTACCCGCTTCAAACCCGGGCTTTAGTCCATGTGAGGAATAGTCCGTGTTGCGTGTGACTGGAGCGAGGGCGCGCGCACACATGCGTGAAGAAATACAATGAGCGCGCCTGCCTCAGCTGGGCACGTAAATAACAACAAAAAGTACACACCGGATTGCGTTTACAATAAAAATAATGTTAAACATAAATTATATGTTGACTGTGCTACAAGTTGGTGCTCCAGTATAATCGGTCCGCCTAAATTCATCCAGTGAGAAACGTTCCGCGTTGTAAAAACATGTGCGATTAAAATGCGTCAAAAAAAATTAACGCGTTATTTTTGTGTAATTAATTAATCTAAATTAACGCGTTAAAGTCCCGGCCCTAATATATATATATATATATATATATATATATATATATATATATATATATATATATATATAAATAAATGAATAATATAGCCAGTTTTGGGAGAATACTTTAGTAAAATATACCATTGCTTAGTCTAATCAGAGTATGGTATTCTGAAAACTTAAATTACTTTCACCTTGATTTTCATGTTAATGCATAAATGCGGCATATGATTAAGAAGATGTTTAGGCTATTGTTATATGCCTGTTACCAACTTATTTACCACTAATGTGGAATGCAAAAAAAGCACTTTGCAACAGCCACAGCCCAAAAGGACAGAGGTAAACTTCCCCCCGGCTATTTTCACCCTTTTTGTCTTCTTAATGAAACTGAAATGTAATGGACGAGTACTTTGATGTATTCCTTTGATATAACTGTATCCAATAACTGGACCTGAATACAGTTACCCAAAATGGGGATTCTAATTATTCTAAATACAGGTGTTTTCATGAACAGATCTGTTTCAGTGGCATAAAAATATGCATCCATCCATCAATTTTCTTCCACTTGTGCGTTGCCGGGTCGTGGAGGCAGCTGTTGCACCAGTCCCTATGGCTTCTCCTGCAGGTGGGTGGTCCACAGAAGGACGGCCTCATGGTTCTAACCGGGCCTGTTGGTCTCTCATAAGGGGCTTCTAAAAATATGCATTTGTTCTTAATTAAATTCCCACAACTTTACTTTCACACGTGTCATCTGTGGACCAGTAACACATATCCAAAACGATTTTGAAAGAAAATCAAAAAGGTGATAGGGGAGTATTTGCATCTATCTTTAGATCCTCGTTTATGTCATGCCTTTCACAACAAAGGCGTTTGCTTTTATTTTGTAAGGCCAACAGGAAGCGCTTAGTTCTTTTTATGCTACTTGACAAACAGGGAACTTTAGAAATATTTACTGTTGTTTTGGTAAAGGATTTAACATTTCCAAGACATGGATAAACAGGCTATTTGTGACGCGTTCCACAACTGCAGAGACCGGACCGTACCGGCTGGTCTTATGACATAATATTAGGAGAAAGACAACTTCCTGATCCCTTGTGCTCATGTACTTACGTGCACACAGGTCTCCGCTCTCGTAGAAGCCAGGGCAGCACTGAGAGCGTCGGCGGTACATGGTCCTCACTCCTCTCCTGTACGCTGTCTTATAACTGATCCTGTCAATAAAAAGCACAGAATCAGGCTTAGTTTGACCCTAATCACATGATGCAACCCTAATTTGATGTTGAATGAGTCGGACAGTTACTAAGAATCAACCGAAGTCTAGATTTTAACCTGTTCTAAAAATGTTTGAGTGACTCTCCTGCCTGTTAAAGAACTTCAGATCTTTGTGAGGGCATTTTGGACTGAGTCAAGGACACTGGCGTTTGACTGCAGATGGATGCCTCTCTTTTAGCCACGGGAGCTAACAGCGACTCCCATAAAGTTTAATGCGGTCGTTAAAGCGCCGTGCCAATGGTCTCATCAGCGGAGTGTCCAGACGAAGGCGCAGGAGATGGACTTGAGGAAAGATGTTATTTATGGGCCAAAAAATATCACCTTTTTTGTCGGAGAAAGATGGTCAGTCTTATAACTTATGTGAAGTGAAGAAGCTAAAGGTCCAAATGAGGTTTGATTTAGAAAGTCCTCTGAAGTCTGTTTTGGTTCTGACAGTCATTTTTCATGTTTCAGAGTTCATGTGAGATGATTTAACATTATTTTATATCTAATAAATGCCTTATCTAAACGTACTACCAGTTCAATTCACCATGTTTAAGGCGAGATACGGCAGGCGAATGGGGGAGATTTGAAACTTTTGCTGTAGATTACTTAATATGAGGAAGCAAAATTAGGAACAAAATTGCCCATAATTTCAGCAACAAAAGCTAAATAATGGATTGAGCCAGGTTTAAATGTATGGATTTATTTTGTTGATCAATTGCAAAGATATTTTTCAAGGGGATTTTGGACCTTGTTTTATTTTTGAATTAAAAAAGGTATGAAACTGGAAAGTTTGGAGTCTGTCGGGAGGAGATGTTATGTGTGATAAAAGGGAGATGTTGTGGTGTAAAGAAAATGGGAGCTAAAGTTTTTGTATCGTCAGTCGTCTTTGGTGGGTACGAAACATGTTAAAATTTGTGTGATGAGGAAGTGCTGTGATGTCATAGTGATTTCTTGAAAAACAATGGTACGAAATAAGTAGGTATTGGGCCAAGACACAAAGTCCACGAGACAAGACACGAGATTGGATTCACGAGAACGAGACAAGACGAGATAAATAAATAAAGAAGACGACCGCTCGAAAAGAAAATCTATTTAAAAGTGCAAACCAATACATTATGTAAACATTGGTGGGTAACTTTTAACTAAATATTCCTTAACACAGAGTTTAAAAATGTTATAAGTATTTTCCTCCCCCTACACGTTCCAGCCATGTCCTAATGTGTAGAATGAGCCCAGACCTGTTCACCATAACTGCCTCTGAAATCCTGCACTGTCACTCAAAAAGTTGTTACTTCGGGTCCGAAGTGCCGTCATGCACGAGCTTATTATAGAGACTGCAGTTACGCAAAAGACCTGAGGTAGCAGTAGTGAGCATAAAATGACCAACTTGCATCTAGTCTCTTTAAAGTACCTTCAAGTCGTCTATTTGCGTATATTGGAAGCAGTGCAGTAAAATAAAAGGAACAAACCACAATATTCATCTGCTCAGGGCCCAAAAATCTTGTGGCACGAGATCTTGGCCCATCCCTAAAAACCCTAATGCTAATGTAAAGAGTGAGTTTGATCAATTTTTTTTATTCTGAAATTAAAACTAATAATATTAGTTTTAATTTCAGAATAAAAAAAATTATGTTAAAGCAGTACTAAGTAACTCGTTCCCCTAGAGGCCATAAGCGCCACTGCAGGTGTCGTAGCATGTTTTTTTTTACTCATTAATTGTCCGTGAGAGTAAATACTACACTGACAGAAAAGGCGACGGGAGAGAGGGATATTGTACATCCAGTTACACAATGGATATAATTGTTTTCACTCAAACTTGGCTGTAAACATACTGTTCAAGTGGCACTAGCCCGCAGTTAGCTTTGCCCGTTAGCCTGTTAGCTTCTTCTTCGTGATTCCATTAGTGTGTATTGGTTGCTCCGGTCCGGATGCAGTCAAGTTGCAATTGTGGTTTTCTGGCCAGAGACACCAGGGGGAGATGAAAGACCCCCCAATCATCCCATTAACACTTGTATTACCCCCAGAGGGACTACGGAAAGGATTTAATAAAGTAAACAAGTTACTTAGTACTGCTTTAAGGCATTGTTACTCCCAGCAGAAACTCTCAATCTCAAAATACAAACAAAGAACTGAACTCTAGATTTTTTTATTCATTAGATATGTTTAATAGTGTAAATATTTATTTTTAACCGGTGTAATTGAGTGAAATGTCTGTGCCTTGAGGAGATTCTTACCTGTGCCGCGTGCACTTGAACCAGTTGAGGATGTCTGTGCAGCGAGTGTAGTAAACCTGGTCAAACGGATGGGCGTAGGACTCCTGCACTGTCACCGCGTAACTGGAAAAAAATACAAATATGATCATGTAGGAGGTTTAAAAAGGTGAGAATGGAAGGAAAGGTCAAGGGACATTCAAAGACAATTAATTTAATTAACAAGTCAACGCTGTGGTCAAATCCAGTTTTTTCCAACTGCGACTTTTAGCGAAGGTCAAACCATTTCTATCCCGTAGTGACCTCGAAAAGGCCATACATGCTTTTTATCAGTTCATGCATCGACTACTGTAACGCACTCTACTTATCAAGCAGTCCTCACTACATCGCCTTCAGTCGGTGCAAAACGCAGCTGCCCATCTTTTGACAAACACGTCCAGACGCTTCCACATAACCCCAATCCTCTCCTCCCTCCACTGGCTTCCGGTACGTTATCAAACTGAGTTTAAAATGTTGTCATAGTTTTTAAAGCCCGTCATAGACATGTTCCCCCATATCTGTCCAAGCTTCTGTCCATTCACCGCCGACGCAGAGCCCTGCGTTCCTCCTCTCAGATGGTTTTGGGATGTGCCCAGGTCTCAATCCAGGCGTTGGGGCGACCTTGCTTTTGCTGTGGCAGGGCCAACACTGTGGAACTCGCTCCCAGTCGAGCTGCGAGTCATGACTGACCTGCCACTGTTCTCACTTATTTAGACAGGCCTTCCAGAACACCTAACACTGATCTATTTTGTGTGTGTGCCGGTGTTTTTATATTTTATGTCATTTTATACAGAATGCTTTTTCCCTGTGTTTTTAGGTAACAACGCCAAGTGTTGTTGTAAAGTGCTATAGAACTTTAATAAACTGATTGATTGATTGATTGATTGATTGATTGATTTTGTGAACAAGTACAAGGCAAACGTTTTTGAGTGAAAATTATGTATTATTCAGGATGATAAAAATACTGAAATAGGCAGTATTATGCTTTACGCAGGTATCTGGTAATAATCTCAAACACGTCATTACACTTTGTAGGTTAGAAAATGCAATATTGATCTAAAACAGCTGAAACTCAATATGCAGTAGTTTCACTTCCTGATTTTCACTTAATTTCTCCTCTTCACTGCACAGCTGTTTCAATACAGAGAGAGAGAAAGAAAAAAGGTGAGGAAAGCATTTCCCAGTTATAGGGATGGGCATCGATAATACTACTTTTATCAATACTCCTTATCGATCCTGTACTTTAATGGTACTGTAATTGATACTTTAAAGGAACTTCCATCCATCCATCCATTTTATTCCGCTTTATCCGGGGCCGGGTCGCGGGGGCAGCAGTCTCAGCAGAGATGCCCAGACTTCCCGATCCACGCACACCTCCTCCAGCTGTTCTGGGGGGACCCCGAGGCGACACCAGGCCAGCTCTGAGACATACTGTAGTCCCACCAGCTTGTCCTGGGCCTTCCACGAGGCCTCATCCCAATAGGACATGCCTGGAGCACCTCCCGAGGGAGGCGACCAGGAGGCATCCGGAACAAATGCCCTAGCCACCTCAGCTGGCTCCTTTCGCTGTGAAGGAGCAGCGACTCTACTCCGAGCTCCTCCCGGGTAACTGAGCTTCTCACCCGATCTCGGAGGGTGCGCCCAGCCACCCTGTGAAGGAAACTCATTTCGGCCGCTTGTATTCGCGATCTTGTCCTTTCGGTCATTACCCAGATCTCATGACCATGAGGTGAGGGTGGGAACGTAGATTGATCGATGAATCGAGAGCTTTGCCCCCTGACTCAGCTCCCTCTTCACCACAACAGTCCGATACAGCGACCGCATCACTGCGGACGCCGCACCGATCTGTCTATCAATCTCACGCTACATCCGTCCCTCACTCGTGAACAGGACCCCGAGATACTTAAACTCCTCCACTTGAGGCAAGGACTCCCCACCGACCTGAAGCAGGGAAACCACCTTTTTCCGGTGGAGAACCATGGCCTCAGATTTGGAGGTGCTGCTCCTCATCCCGGCCGCTTCACACTCGGCTGCAAACCGCCCCAGTGTGTGCTGAAGGTCCTGATTTGATGAAGCCAACAGAACAACATCATCTGCAAATAGCAGAGATGAGATTCTGAGGTTCCCAAACCGGACACCCTCCGGCCCCTGGCTGCGCCTAGAAATTCTGTCCATAAAAGTAATGAACAGAACCGGTGACAAAGGGCAGCCCTGGCGGAGACCAACATGCACCGGGAACAGGTCTGACTTACTGCCGGCAATGCGAACCAAGCTCCTACTGCGGTCATACAGGGAACGGACAGCCCTTAGCAGAGGGCCCCGGACCCCATACTCCCGGCGCACCCCCCACAGGGCACCACGAGGGACACGGTCGAACGCTTTCTCCAGATAAAGGAACGTAAAAGTATCAATAAAGTAATATCTTAGGAGCACTTCGATCTCAAAGTGCTCCTAAGATATTACTACGCCTTACAATATAGTACTTTTTTTATCCGCTTAAAACATCGACATGTTTAATTTTGTGTGACTATACTTGGATCATGTAACTCTTTAGGTAACTGTATTTAAATAGGGGAAACGTGGAAGAACTTGGTTGCTTCTAACTTCACCTCTGTTTGGTGACCACATAGAGGAGAGGAGGAGAAGCTGTAATGTCAGAAATATATTTCTAACATGTACTAGTCATTGTTTAACAGCCGAAAGGGATATTGGTGCTATGACCTGAATATTCATCTCAGGTCATGTCACAGATAAAGGCTAGGCCTTGAGATAGGACGTATACAGAGATACAACATATGTGTTGACGTCAGGGGATAACGTTTCATATTTCTTATGTTATTCACAGGTTGTTGGTATATTTCAGCTGTTGCTATGGGAACTGAGCCATAGAACTGCAGCCTGTTCTCCCTGTTGTCACCAGCAGCTTGTGTCCAGTGGGTCAGGTCGTGACCGTCTCGCACACTTGTGTGAATGCGCGCACATTTGAGGGCACTTGTATCTTTTATGTCGTTACAACATGAGGAGGAAGGGCATAGTTGGGCTTTCTAAACCCAGAGGCAGCAGTAGCTTGAGTAAAAGCACACATTGCCTGACGTTTATTTCGAGACATGTTTACTGCGTGCCGGTGCCGCAGAAAAGTACAGCACTAAGAACTCTCATGGTGCGCTCTCTGGGCGGTTCGCGAGAATAAACAGATCAGATGTAGGAAAGGTTATGAGACGGGAGTGCCTTTTTAAGCAATTATTTGGCCACTTAGCATCAGCGCGACTCAAGAACCCATAGGGAGACCGTTAAGGCTGGAGCTTATGGGTCTAAGTGGACCGTAAGATACAGCGCCGGGGGCATGATGATTCCGGGTTTTGGTACAAATCCCTACCCAGATACGTAGGACCTCACCCTACCCTGACCCTGTCCCAGGGCACCTCTGCTCAGACTGTTGGCTCTGCAACCTTGCCCTGGATAAAGCATAAGAGAATGAGTGGATGGATGCAATATGAGATTCACTTGATCCAATCCCCCCAAAAGTCTGTCCTCTTCCGAAACTAATTAAACCGGAGCCTTTCCAGATTGATATACTGTGCTCATCATCACAAGGACCATCTTAATATTTTTCCTTTCATGTGTGTGAACTGTGCGTGACCTTTTAAATACACCTGCTTCATTCTCAGCTGAACTTCAAGTGCTACAGTATCGATCAGCGTTTCTCGTCTTAAAATGACATTGTACTTTTCCTCAGGGCGCCTCCGCTAAACCGCTCTCCCTCTGGATTTACAGCCGCACTGTCCCACAGAGTAAACCCCGGAGCGTTTGGCAAAGCTCCTGTGCCGGTCAGTGATTTGTGGCTCCAAAAATTAGCTCTCGCCAACAGCAGCAGCAGCAACGCGCAGAGTGGAACTATTTCCAAAGATCGAGTTTTAGCCCGGCGAAGTTCAATTGCATATTTGTGCTTCACATCATCATATCCCGACAACAAAACAGCAACAAGGGTTGCAACCACTGGTTATTCTTAGCAGCGCTTGTTAGATTAGAGTTAGATTACACAAAGATGTGCAAGAGGCTCAAAACACAGCTGCAGGTCTGTTTTTGATGAGAGAACAACATTGTAACAATCTAAATAGCTCTTAAAGTTGATTTAGCATATTACCCCCCTTTTAAAATTCTTTTTAAGCAGAAGAAAAGTGTAGTGAATAATTTGCTAAGTAAGATTTATGCTACTTTAGTACTGTGGGTACTGAAATGTGAAAGTCAATTAATAAAGAATAAAGTACACAAAACACAAACTATGTCTGTTTTATGACACATGAACCATTTTTTTTATAAACCAATAATCAATTATAATATCACTCAGGTAGAAGTAAAAAGTAGTAGTAGTAGTGTATGATAAAACTACTCCAAGAAGTACTTCAAAAAGTACTACCTGTGAATTTCATGAAGTGTTCAAACAAAGACTAATTCACTATGAAGCGACTACTGAGCATAACGTGATTCTATTCTATAAATGAAGGTACTGACTATTTGAAAGTGAAAATGTGATGTTTTAAGATGACGAGCCTCCATTAGACTTCATTATAATGGGGAAAATGAATGGGCATGAAGAGTGTTTCCCACAGCGGTTTGCACTGACCTCTCCCAGTGGCTGCAGACGTTGGGGTCGTCTGGGTTCAGAGCTCCAGACGAGGGCATGAACCAGAGGAGAACGGCCAGGAGCAGGCGTCCTGTGGGTCCCATCGTTCCGCTACCACTGTCCTGGAGAGAGAGAAAGATGTTAAAGTGAAATCCGTGGTTTTCAGTCACTTTTTTGCGATTGTGATATATAATGAGTATCAATCGTTGCAGAGACGTTTCAAGTATCGTCGACTGGACTGGGTTGGTTTTGCTTCCATCTTTAGAAGCTTCTTTGCGCCCTTGTGGTCAGAATGTAAGACGCTAAACAGACAAGCTAGAGGTCTATTAAAACTGTCCACTCTCAAGAGGAGTGGCCGGGTCTGCCATGATTCTACATACTGCTCTTGTTTACAGTTGTACAAATTAAGGCTTTGGGTGTACCTGGATGATGGAGATAAAACTTTGTTGAATTTGGGAGTTTGCAGAAATACAATGATTCAAGATTTTTATTGCTTCATTTCATGGTGCCAAAAAAACCAAACCTTTCAGGACGGACTGGCCCTCTGAATGGATCACGTGACCAGGAAAGTGTCGCTTTATGGCAGTCTGATCTCCGCTATAAACAGGAAAGCTGTGCTTTGTACTAGGCCTGCCACGATAAGTGTTTTTTTGAGGACGATATATCATCTCAGAAAATATCGCGATAAACGATAATATTGAGTATAATGCAAATACTGTAGGCAATAAAAAGAAAACTGTAAGCAACTATTTAATTGAAATGTATTGAACTTCTGACATTCAATATTAACACCTTATACCAAACAAAGTGCAAACTAGAAGGGTCGGCATATTCTAGGACACTGTATCCATCTGAGCTTCTCAACCTTTAACATAACTTACACTCACCAGGTTCTGTGTTTGAACTAGGCCTGTCACAACATTTACAACAAATAGTCAATATACAGTATCATCTTTAAAAATATCCCAATAACAATATTGATATTTCATCTGCATTATGCTGGTTAAATATTTCCTCACAAAAACAATATATTAAATGTATGGATTCAGATCATACTGTATTACTGCTAAAGTAGAGCCATATGTTGGGTTCTTTTTCCCTTTCTTTTAAAATATAACCTCCTGTACACACGGCCGTCGGAGTGAAGCAGCTTTTTTGGGAAACGTGTTGACTGTTTGTCAAACCGCTGCAGCATTTCTCTGTAACATGTAGACCTAAGCCCTGAGTAATGTTCTCAGGACTATCGCGCTTGCATTTGGACAGTGGCTAAAGCGCTCGGGTTCCTCTCGCTAACAGTAGCGCTGATTAGCTCTGATACACTGACTGGGCGGTGGTTTCGTTTCGTTCTCATGTTGGACAAACCTGCAGTTGCATTAATGTTGTTATTCTCTCCGTGATGAGTTCTTTTAGATAGAATTCCAAATGTTTTCTCACGAGTCCCTCTTGCTCCGCGATAAAGTTCACAGAAAGTGTCGGCTTCAGCAGCTCCGTAGAAGCACTTTGTTTACACCCCGCCTCTCTCCAAAAGCAGCGCTGCTGGATACATGCGGGACACGGCTGATGTGCTCAGTGCTGTCTTTAAGCACAGGGAGACGGATTGGATGGACGCTCCGCTCACTCAGCGCTGTGATAGCGTTCATGTTTCTGTATTTATTTTAAGCACACGCAGCACGTGCATTTATTGAGACTAAAAATGTTATCGTCCTTCATTTTACTTATCGAGCGATAACTCGATATAGTAATTATCGCGGCAGGCCTACTTTGTACTCCTACCATTGTCATGTTCGATGAAAAGTTTGTCATGGCCAAGGGAAGTAAAAAAAAAAGACAATGTCTGAGCAGACAAGAAAGAGAAGGCAAGAAAGGGATCACACAAGAGGTGGAAGTCTTTAGTGACTCGATGACTTCTCAATCGCCTGGTCAAACACGGTCTGCTAACAGGATTCCAAAACACCAAGAGAAACAGTTACACTGTGCTGCTTTAAAGATAACTGCCAAATGAATCTACTTGCATAATGTCTCTATGTAATAAGTTCCTGCTCTGACTGGAAAGTACTTCCCCAAGTTCCTCTCAAAGCAGTCCTGTCCCAGTTCTCCCCTGTCGGACAGCGATCAAAGGGGATTGTACTTAAAAAGCACCAAGAAGTGAAAAAGGTTCCTGCCTATTGTGTCTGAGGCTGCCCCCCACCGTTCAGAAGGCTGGGTGTGTGCTTGTTGACAAAGATTGCCTCCTTTACTCCTCTCTCAAACCATCCTTTCTCTCTGGCTGGAATCGTCATCACAATAGTTGTGTTAGACGCAGTGATTGAAAACTCTCCCCAACAATATGTAACTCCTGGATGACTCCAAAACCAGAAACTGAACTGCTAAACTAATACAAGAATCAAACAAGTTTGTGGAGTAAAAGGACTGCAGGGTTTGCCATTTGCTATTGCTGTGACCATCCAACTTTCCGATATCGATTGTGATTATAATGCAAAAATAGCGTTTTCCCGCATATTACATGTTTGTGCCTTGTACCGCCGCTCCAGCCTCGTGCGCAGACTGTGAAACACCCCGCACACAAAGCGCCTGATCTAAATGTAATGGCAGCTCACCCCTCCATGTTCTCTTTCCACAAATCACTATCCACTTGGCACAAAAACTTACACAACAAAAAAAGAAAGGAAAAAACATGCACCTGCTCCAAAAGGCATATTATTTCCCTCAAATTGTCAGTTTTCAATGTAAAAATATACACCAGCATTCAGTCGGCAAATATTATAGCCTTCTCCTCGCCGTCTGCCTCACACAAAAGCGCTGTATTTGAACGTCGGCTGATATTTTGACAGCAATAATTACATGTTTGTTGGGTTTGTGACAGCTGGAAATGACACGAGAGATTGTCACTTTGGCTTCGGGTGTGACACTGGCTGGGTGACAGCTTTTTAAAAAAAATAATAAGACGCAGAGCAGAGGTTCTTAGAATGAGGAGCCGGGACCACAGCTGGGACTGTTTCTAGTTATGAAAATTGAGTTATAAAAAGGGCCACATTTGCCTCTATTTTCAATGGCAGAATCTAAATAATGGATAAAGCCAGGTTTAAATGCATGGTCTTATTTTGATGATCTATAAGATTCGTTCAGAGGGGAATTTTGGTTAAAAAAAAAACATCTGTAAAAATTCAGATTTCACCTTGGTTTTGCAGTTCAAATCTCAATTAATCAGGCAGTAATGAGATATTTAAAAATCCTTCTGATTAAACCTTCCAAATAATGTGAAGTAAAAGCCTGAAAAGTCTGGAGTCTGTAGAAGCTGCTAAAGTGGAGATTATGTGCAAGAGTGGAAAGAAGACCTCATTTTGAGAAAACAAGCCCTTATGTCTCCCGTCTCCAGAAAGGAAATTACCATATTTGGATTACAGCGTCATCTCTGTCGCCTTTTGTACTACACGTGGATACCAAATATGTTCATATCTGTGCATGAATACACGTGGGAAAGACGAGGAAGCGCCAAGCTGCTGTAGTTATTTCCAAGAAATCTATGGGACAAAACGTCATTAAATAAGCATTGCAAAAGGTGAATTGGGTGTTTTTTTTTACTCTGACATTAAAACTAAAGGACGTTAAGAGAGAAAACTAATCAAAACCCATAGGGCCAGATCTTGTGGTTCATAGCGCAGGCTGTAGAGCAGACGAGTGCGCAGACGGGTGGTGCTCCTTGCAATCTTCAGTGTCATACCTTGCGCAAAAAGTGGGCAGGGCAGGGGGGGTGCAGACTCGCATTGCGATGTTGTGGTGCCGCCCCCTCCCCATGCTTTCACCAGACCGCTACTGCGGATGCGGTGGGTTCTGGGGATGTAACGATATTGACGATATTGCGATATCGCGGTAGTAAAAGTGACTCGATATCGTCGTGGTCTTGTTACGATATTTAAACGGACAATTATCCGTCAAAAACAACTAGAATAAGTCGGATCCCGCGGAAAAAAAACATTGTAAACTACATAGACCATGATCCTTTGCGCTGCGTCGTCACAACAAATGAGCTGTTGAGCCAATAGGAGCGCATGTTTTACGCTGTAGTGTCCACACAACAAGTGAACATGGCGGTGTGCGGCGACCAAAGTGGGGCTCCCGTGGATACTGATGAAAACGCCCCCGAAGTTGTGCCAGCCCCTGCAGCTTTTAAGTCAGATGTATGGCAGCATTTTGGTTTCGCTGTGTCAAAAAACGATAAAGGAGAGAGGGTAGCGGACAAACAATGGACCATGTGCAAACACTGTCACGTGAAAATACGATACACTGCGGGAAACACCAGCAACATGCGGAGCCATCTGACGACCCATCACCTTGAAAAGTTTAGAAAGAAAGTCACGTCAGGTCAAAAAACCTTACAGGAGGCATTTATGACAACTATGCCACACAACTGCACAAAGGCTCAAGAAATCACGAGGTACATCGCGGAATACATAGCGTGTGATTTACGTCCTTTTTCTGCAGTGGATGGAAAAGGATTTAAAAGGTTAGTGGCTAAGCTTGAGCCAAAGTATAAGATGCCATCGCGGGCTCATTTTAGTCAAACTGTGTTCCCTGTAGGCCTGCCGCGATAATTACTATATCGAGTTATCGCTCGATAAGTAAAATGAAGGACGATAACATTTTTAGTCTCGATAAATGCACGTGCTGCGTGTGCTTAAAATAAATACAGAAACATGAACGCTATCACAGCGCTGAGTGAGCGGAGCGTCCATCCAATCCGTCTCCCTGTGCTTAAAGACAGCACTGAGCACATCAGCCGTGTCCCGCATGTATCCAGCAGCGCTGCTTTTGGAGAGAGGCGGGGTGTAAACAAAGTGCTTCTACGGAGCTGCTGAAGCCGACACTTTCTGTGAACTTTATCGCGGAGCAAGAGGAACTCGTGAGAAAACATTTGGAATTCTATCCAAAAGAACTCATCACGGAGAGAATAACAACATTAATGCAACTGCAGGTTTGTCCAACATGAGAACGAAACGAAACCACCGCCCAGTCAGTGTATCAATGCTAATCAGCGCTACTGTTAGCGAGAGGAACCCGAGCGCTTTAGCCACTGTCCAAATGCAAGCGCGATAGTCCTGAGAACATTACTCAGTGCTTAGGACTATGTTACTGTCCAAATACAAGCGTGATAGTCCTGAGAACATTACTCAGGGCTTAGGTCTACATGTTACAGAGAAATGCTGCAGCGGTTTGACAAACAGTCAACACGTTTCCCAAAAAAGCTGCTTCACTCCAACAGCCGTGTGTACAGGAGGTTATATTTTAAAAGAAAGGGAAAAAGAACCCAACATATGGCTACTCTACTTTAGCAGTAATACAGTATGATCTGAATCCATACATTTAATATATTGTTTTTGTGAGGAAATATTTAACCAGAATAATGCAGATGAAATATCAATATTGTTATTGGGATATTTTTAAAGATGATACTGTATATTGACTATTTGTTGTAAATGTTGTGACAGGCCTATTTCAAACACAGAACCTGGTGAGTGCAAGTTATGTTAAAGGTTGAGAAGCTCAGATGGATACAGTGTCCTAGAATATGCCGACCCTTCTAGTTTGCACTTTGTTTGGTATAAGGTGTTAATATTGAATGTCAGAAGTTCAATACATTTCAATTAAATAGTTGCTTACAGTTTTCTTTTTATTGCCTACAGTATTTGCATTATACTCAATATTATTGTTTAGCGCGATATTTTCTGAGACGATATATCGTCCTCAAAAAAACACTTATCGTGGCAGACCTAGTTCCCTGCTCTTTACCGTGAGACAAAAGAAGAAGTTATGCTGAGCCTTAAACAGTCAGAGAGCATCGCTATTACCACTGATGGATGGACCTCACGAGCGACCCAGAGTTACATTACTATTACAGCGCATGTTATAACGAATGAATGGGAGATGAAGAGTTTTGTTTTACAAACAAGGCCGCTAAGCGAATCACACACTGGCGCAAACATAGCCGAAGTGCTCAAATCTGCAGTCAAAGACGAGTGGGGGCTGGACAAGATTAGCACAAGGATCGCTGTAGTTACTGACAACGCAAGCAACATGCGAGTAGCAGTAAACGAAGCTGGGCTGTCTCCTCACATAAGATGCTTCGCGCACACATTAAACCTGGCCTCCCAAGCAGGTTTAAAGGTAACCGCTGTGAACCATCTCCTCGGTAGAGTCAGGCGTGTGGCAAGTTATTTTCATCGCAGTCCTACAGCCACAGCCGTGCTGACCAGCAAACAAAAACTACTCAATCTCCCTGTGCACAAATTGATCATTGATGTAGCGACTAGATGGAATAGCTCACTGGATATGGTTGAGCGTTACCTAGAACAACAACAAGCTGTGGCTGCAGCCCTTCTGAGTGATGAACTGAGACAAAAGTCACGTGAAATAGACACTTTGGACACATCTGACATTGCAAATGCTGAGGACCTTGTCAAGCTTCTTTTGCCAATAAAAAAAGCCACAACTGTGCTCTGTGATGAGTCGCAACCAACAATATCTCTCATTTCACCACTAAAACAAATGATTCAAGACAGCATGGCCACAGATAACCACGACTCAAATGCCATTGCTCAGATGAAGACCGCCATACTGAAGGATCTCTCTGACCAATACCAAGGAGAGGATGAAAAGTTCTTGCAGGAGAGCAGTGCCTTGGATCCACGCTTTCGCACCTTGCAACATCTAAGCAGCAGAGTGAGGGAAGACGTCTTCGAACGAATAAAGTTGAAAGCGTCACAGATGCAACAACAGGTGAATATTTTTAATGCTGTGCTTTAGAGAAATGTAATACAATGTAACACAATACTAATATAATGTCTCTTTATCATTTAAGAACCAGGGCCAAGATGTGCTGCCACAGAGTCCACACCCAGCAGATCTGGACAGCAGTGAGAGCCTCGTGCCTCCTCCTAAGAAGCATGCCCTTGAGGACCTCCTTGGGAGTTCCTTCAGCAGGAAAGATGAACTCCAGACAGGTGGAATCCAGAGAGAGATGGACTCTTTCTTGAAAGAAACAATCGTTTCTCTATCTGCTTGTCCTCTTAAGTGGTGGAGAGACCATGCAGGGCAATCTCCCACTCTTTCTTCATTAGCGAAAACCTACCTATGCATACCTGCTACCTCAGTACCTAGTGAGAGAGTGTTTTCCACAGCAGGGGATATTGTAAATGCACAAAGGTCTCTTCTTCTCCCAAGCAATGTAGATCTTTTGATCTTTCTGAAGAAGAACCTCAACATAAGCTCTTAGGTTACCAGTGTTTTTTCAGTTGGCCTTTTGCCTGAGTATTTAAGTTTAGATTATTGTTTATTATTTATTTGGTTGGGGCAGTGCATGTTAATTAATACACATGCATCTATTGTACATGTTTGTGGATGTTTTCAACAGGCGGTTTTTATTTGCCTACTACTTTTAGTTTTATGCTTTTTTTACACATGTGAACCAGACTTGAGCTTTGTTTGCACTTGAAGGGAATTCCCTTTTGTTTTTGTTTACAGTTCTACTTGCTCAACGGTATATTGATGTTAATGACTTGAGGTTGCACTTTAAAAGCATTAAGTGATCAGAGTTTACATGTTTTTATGCTGCATGATTATAACAATAAATGCCCTAGTGACTGGCAAAAGCAGTTTAAATGTCAGTTTTTTATTATTATCATCATAAACTCAATATCGTGAGCTATTTTACAATACCGTGAGCCTCTCCACAATATCGCAATAAATATCGTACCGTGAGCTCAATATCGATATCGTATCGTATCGTGAGATTATGATATCGTTACATCCCTAGTGGGTTGTGGTTTATCCTGTTAACGCTTCATAACATGCACATGCAGCGCGCAATGTTTAATAAAGATGAAAGAAATACAACTGTCCCTCCGCTGCTGCAGCCACTCGCTGCAGATCCAAGATGAGCGGGAGGCTCAGCCTCAGCGTTGGACAACGTCCGAAAGCACAAAGTTACCAAATGTAAAGGATTGATCGCACGGACTGCGCCAGGCACAGGATCTGGCCATCTATATTTTCACCTGTTGTGTCTCAGTGTCTAAATACAAAATATGCTAATTATACTGTGGTTTGGACCTGTATTATTGTCCCTACAACTCAAAATCCAAAGTCTAAAATCAGTAAACCCCATGTTTTGGTGGTGTTTTTGACAGTTGTAGACCTGTGCATTTGGCAGACAGAGCAGCGGAGGCCTCCCACAGACTCTTGTCAAAGTGATGTGTTCTGGCCATCTCTGGACACGCTCTCATTAGCCCGACACGGGCAGACGTGCGGTGTTCACCTGGATGTTATCATAAAACAAGTTTGGACTCTTGCGACAGCAGCTGCACTGCAACACACATCCAGAAATCCAACACAGGAAAAAACGGGGCCAAATCATTTATGTTTTGTGAAAAGAAAGTCATGTCGGGTAAAGGTTAGATTTTTACATTATTACACAAATACATTAATTCTAAACCTTCTTCTACTGCTAAAGTGGTCCAATCTCGTTCATTATACATATGAACGAGAAGAAGAAGTACATTTCAAAGACCTTTAAGCAAAGGTAGGCAACGCTAGGCCCAGTGGCAAAATCCGGCCCTTCAGCATCAAACCTCTGGCCCCTATGATTTTGAGCAATAGGATTACATTAGGGATCAAAGACAAGTTGAAGTACTCTAAACATGATGAAATTATTGTCAATTCCCTTTAAAATGTCCACAGGGACACTTCCCAAATCCCTGTCTTAGGTCATGTATGATCTATAACACAAGGGGCCAGATCTTCTGCCTGGGGATCTCAAAACGCAACGTTGAATGCGCGTTATCTTGCTTTTGCGATATGTGCCTGCGCCACTAGCAAGAGGGGGTCGCTTATTAAAAATAGAAGGCGACTGAGGTGTGGCTTATTACAAACAGCACTGAGAGCACTGCTCTCTATGGCAGCCTCACATTTATTTCCTCTATACATCGCGCTTGCCTTGTTTCTTGTGCCTTTAGAATCTATGTAGGCCTATCATTCGTTGAATCTCAAATTGGAAATTATCCTACGTAGAAAGGTCTGCTTGAATGTAATAAAAATAAAATCACTCTAAATTACTTTGATTTGATTTGATTTGATTTTCAAACAACGTGATTATAAAGTTCTTTTAATGGTTTTTAAATGTCTTAATGGTCTTGGTCCTTCTTATCTTTCAGAATTGCTTTTACCTTATGAACCTTCACGGTCCCTACGCTCCTACGGCAGGGGTCTCCTAGTTATTCCTAAAGTCAACAGAAAGACTCACGGCAGAAAGACTCTGGAACGACCTGCCGGAGGAGCTCAGGACCGCAGAGAACGTTCATGTTTTTAAAAGTGGGCTCAAGACCCACCTTTTTAGTTTAGCTTTTAACTGATATTTACTAGGGATGGGACGAAATATCGTTTGGCGAAATATCGCGATACAAAACGTGACGAAATGCATCGAGTAAAAAAAAATGGATCGGGAAATGATTTTTTTTTATGTAAAGCAGGGGTGGCCAACACGCGGCTCTCGAGCCGCATGGTAGCCTACATATTCCCCATAAGCTGTAACAGTCTTTAAGAATCTTGACCACAAATCCAACCATAGTTCATGTGTTCCCATCTCTACACGCATGAATGTCCGTATCTCCCTCCTTTTCGAGGCGGCGTGTAAAAGGTGCCCGTGCAGCAGCCTCACTCAAAGCGGGATGTAGGTAAACAACAGTCAGGCAGATCGTGGCACTGGGATCAGCTTCTGTGCTTTTCAAGTTTCTGATTAGCCTACTCTTTATTTGATTAAATTTGGCCTCATATTCACAGAAAAAGAGCAAAATTAGGAAATAGAAAAAAGCGGAGCTCTAATGAAGCATATGATGCGAAGCGCGACATCGTAACGCGGAAATACGCAAAGTCATTGACTTTTCTGTCACATGTGCTGTAACTGTAACAAATGCAACATAAACAGACTCTCAGACGTCCTCCAGAGGCTCCTGATTAAAGTTTATGAACTTTGTGCAGCCTAAAGTTCGTTCTCTGCACAGTCCAGTCAGGACCAAGCTGCGGGCACTGAGCGCACAGGCCAGGGGCGAACCAGAGGAGGGGGCTCAGTGGGCAGGGCCCCTCACACTAACACACTCCAGCATTAAAAATAAAAAATCTAATTCTATCCCAGTCAGAGCAGAACAGCACAAAATGTCAGTTTATTTAATATACATTTATTTCAATCTTGGTGAGGAGTAAAACTATTACATCTAATACAATTATTAAAACAAAAGAAAAAGGCCAGGCATAAAGTTATACTTTATTGTGATTAAATATAACGGTCACATTATATTTAATCACAATAAACTACCGCCCCTGGATCTCGCGAATGATCGGTGCCTTTGTGGCTCTTCACAGGATCAAGGTTGAACATTTCGGCTCTTGGTCTCCGACTAGTTGGCCACCCCTGGTGTAAAGCGTCTTTGAGTGTCCAAAAAGCGCTATACAAGTTCGATGTATTATTATTATTATTATTAAATGAAAAATATATATATAAATCCGGGGAATGGTGCAGTGCGTCGTCATGTCAAGTCACAGGAATGATATGTTTTTTTTTAAGAAGAACCTGAGATACATTAACCTAGGGTTAGAGCAGCACTAAGGGAGTGTTCCTGTTGTGTTTCCCTGTGTTCAACTGAAACAAAAATAAACAAGTTGTTATTATACAGTAATATTTTTTTCTTTTTTGATATCGTATCGTGACGTATCGTATCGTGACTCTGACATATCGAGGTGCATCGTATCGTGAGTTTAAGTGTATCGTCCCATCCCTAATATTTACAGTGCCTTGCGAAAGTATTCGGCCCCCTTGAACTTTTCGACCTTTTGCCACATTTCAGACTTCAAACATAAAGATATAAAACTGTATTTTTTTGTGAAGAACCAACAACAAGTGGGACACAATCATGAAGTGAAACGAAATGTATTGGACATTTCAAACATTTTTAACAAATAAAAAACAGAAAAATTGGGCGTGCAAAATTATTCAGCCCCCTTAAGTTAATACTTTGTAGCGCCACCTTTTGCTGCGATTACTGCTGTAAGTCGCTTGGGGTATGTCTCCATCAGTTTTGCACATTGAGAGACTGAAATATTTGCCCATTCCTCCTTGCAAAACAGCTCGAGCTCAGTGAAGTTGGATGGACAGCGTTTGTGAACAGCAGTTTTCAGTTCTTTCCACAGATTCTCGATTGGATTCAGGTCTGGACTTTGACTTGGCCATTCTAACACCTGGATATGTTTATTTGTGAACCACTCTATTGTAGATTTTGCTTTATGTTTTGGATCATTGTCTTGTTGGAAGACAAATCTCCGTCCCGGTCTCAGGTCTTTTGCAGACTCCATCAGGTTTTCTTCCAGAGTGGTCCTGTATTTGGCTCCATCCATCTTCCCATCAATTTGAACCATCTTCCCTGTCCCTACTGAAGAAAAGCAGGCCCAAACCATGATGCTGCCACCACCATGTTTGACAGTGGGGATGGTGTGTTCAGGGTGATGAGCTGTGTTGCTTTTTCGCCAAACATAACATTTTGCATTGTTGCCAAAAAGTTGGATTTTGGTTTCATCTGACCAGAGCACCTTCTTCCACATGTTTGGTGCGTCTCCCAGGTGGCTTGTGGCAAACTTTAAACGACACTTTTTATGGATATCTTTAAGAAATGGCTTTCTTCTTGCCACTCTTCCATAAAGGCCAGAGTTGTGCAGTATACGACTGATTGTTGTCCTATGGACAGAGTCTCCCACCTCAGCTGTACATTTCTGCAGTTCATCCAGAGTGATCATGGGCCTCTTGGCAGCATCTCTGATCAGTTTTCTCCTTGTATGAGCTGAAAGTTTAGAGGGACGGCCGGGTCTTTGTAGATTTGCAGTGGTCTGATACTCCTTCCATTTCAATATTATCGCTTGCACAGTGCTCCTTGGAATGTTTAAAGCTTGGGAAATCTTTTTGTATCCAAATCCGGCTTTAAACTTCTCCACAACAGTATCTCGGACCTGCCTGGTGTGTTCCTTGTTCTTCATGATGCTCTCTGCGCTTTAAACTGACCTCTGAGACTATCACAGAGCAGGTGCATTTATACGGAGACTTGTTTACACACAGGTGGATTCTATTTATCATCATTAGTCATTTAGGTCAACATTGGATCATTCAGAGATCCTCACTGAACTTCTGGAGAGAGTTTGCTGCACTGAAAGTAAAAGGGAGGAATAATTTTGCACGCCCAATTTTTCAGTCGTTTATTTGTTAAAAATGTTTGAAATATCCAATAAATTTCATTTCACTTCATGATTTTGTCCCACTTGTTGTTGGTTCTTCACAAAAAATTACAGTTTTATATCTTTATGTTTGAAGCCTGAAATGTGGCAAAAGGTCGAAAAGTTCAAGGGGGCCGAATACTGGGGGTGCCTGGATGGAGGTAGGACGTCTCTCCTACACCTCCTCCGGGCACCCTGTGTTGGCCCTCTGTGGCTGTGGCCGATGGGCTGCTTCCTTGGATGGTGTTTCCTCTTTTTCTGTCCATCTGTACTCAGCCTTACGTACCCAACTCTGTCCATTTTCATTTAAGACTTTTAACTGCTGGGCTGTCTGTACGTATATGTGTCTGTGTGTGCGGGTGGGGTGGGGGGAGGTGGGCGTTGTAGTTATGTATATTTGCTGGTGGGGACGATTTTAATGATTTTTAAGCACTGTAATGCACTTTGTGTTACATTTTGTATGAAAAGCGCTTTATAAATACAGTTTGATTATGATTTATTCATTTGCAACAATTGGAGGTTTTCTCTCTTTCACAAGTCAAGGCGCAGCTCGCCTGCCTCACAGAAATGTACCAGCACTGCTTAAGCGATCACCAGCCTAACGCCCATAACAAGATAAATAAAGTTTAATATGAACGGTCAAGCGAATGTCCGGTTGCGCGTACGTACCCATAGGCTTACTTTGGTACAGTAGATCAGCGCGCACACTCCCAACGCCAAAACAGCTGCTTAACAGTTTTCTATAAACAAACCACACACGCCTTCAAGTGCCACAACACCACAACTAATCTGCGTTTTAAGGTGACATGCACCAGGGAGCTCACCGTGTGCCAGATGCTGTCAGGTCGCTTGGCAACATCTGGCACTTTGGCAAAGTCCTGAAGAAAAGTCCTATTTCCCACTTGTTTCCCGGTGAAGTCCAGAGACAACGCTGACGTTCCGATCGTATCCCAGTCCACCTGTAGTTCTGATCGTAGCTACACGCTTCACACATCAGCCACTGCAAGGCAAGGCAACTTTATTTATACTGCGCATTTTGTACACAAGACAACTCAATGCGCCTATTTACAAACGTATGAAGACTCAACAACGTGGCGTACTTCATACGTGACAGTATGATGCAAACAAAGCGGTTTGTTTACAGAAAAATGTTGGGGGGTGTGAGCGCTGATCTACTGTGCCAAAGTAGGTGCCAGTCTTCACTCAGACATAATTGCTTGACCCAAACAAAAGCACATGTTCACCCCTACTCCCCTCCCTTGTCCTCGGAGTCCGGATGGAGGAAAAAAGTTGTTCTACAACATCACCATTGGCTATGGGAGTTTGTCCTGCCCGCTTATTGCGCCAGGTCTGGCTCTGCAAGATCTGAAAGTGCGCTATAGTCTGTGTTTAGAAACACAAGATCGGGCCCAGGGATTTGGAGGAAGTGGACCTTCACTTTGGACAATGATTGAGAAGTTCAGCATCTGGTTTGTTAATGAGGAAGAAAAGCAGCCTTCCACAAAACAAACTTGCCTTACTGTACTGTACACTCTGAGCTGTTCACATTGGGCATTTCTTCCTGGTTTCTTTTTTTACTGTTTAAGCCCCAGTCTGTACTTCCTGTTTATTTTGCGTCATAGGAAAAACACAAAACTGTGGGGGGAACTCCAGGCAAACTCACAGCCATAGCCCCTGTGTTTTAGAACCATCTTCTCCTTATACTGTCTGAAAGAGTGTGTTACGTAATGACAGCTGCAGGAGGCTGAGCTGCATCGTTACAGCGGCAGTTTTACTCCAACACTTCAATAGAACACTGCACATGTTCAACAGGCTCGCAATGGTCCCCAAAGATCCTGCTGGTAATACGCTTCTGGTAAGAGGGGAATGAAACAGAAAGTTAAAATGCATATTCGTTAGCCTCCTAGAACTATTGCTGAATTGAGTGATCAGATTAAATAGAAAAAACACTTTGGATTCCTTATAAGAGACTAAAGACTTTTCTTTGGTTGTAACAAGCCTTCAAAGTAAGGAGTAGAGTAGGGTCAAACAAAAACCTTGATTTGGCAAAAAGGAAAAAATGTTGGCAATATGCTGGGAGGCTGATCATTTTAGCTGCTGATAAGCTTACATTTGCACTGAATCGGGATTTTAAAACTGAAACTGAGGCACAATTGCTCACAGTCGCTCATGAATCCAACCAAACGGCTTTCAGGCGTTTCTGCTTTTACTGTTACATTGACGTTTCCGTTTCTTCCCATCAGCAAATTGCGGCTCTCCATCACACCCTCGGCCCTGACCTCTGGGGACTTAACGTGCTCGATACAGGCCTGACCGCATCTATCGGCGCCATCCTTCCGCTGTACGTGTGTGCGTGCAGCAGCCGGGTGTAAACAAGCTCGTAGATGCCATTAGAGCCGAGTGGGACCAAACCAATCAAAGGGTTTTTAATTAAGCACAGGACAATGACCTTTAGCCAGCAACAGAAGAAGTCCGTAAGAGACACATGTTCAGTACTGTACAAGCTGAAGAAAGAGGGTGCACAAACACTACGATAAGTGGAGGATGTTTTATGTGTTCATTAATAAGAACCTGTACCTGATTTCAAACTGTGACGGAGCTATTTAAGTTTGTTCTGAAACATCTAGATACTTGACGAGTTTATAAGCACTTTCAGAATTTCATGAATTCAGTCTTAACCTGATTGTAATTTCGCATATCTTCTTTTGTATGGTGCATTTAGTTGCCTTGTGTATGAAATGCACGATATAAATAAAAAAAGTTGCCTTGCCATGACTGATTTCAGCCAACTGTATCTCTCCCATAGAGTTGGGAGGGCAAGACAAATGTAACTTTACTGTGAGAAAAAACTAAACGGAACGGCCCTGTACCCACTTTCAGTTTCCAAATCAACTATTGGTGTATAGGAAAAAGAGAAACAAAAAGGGCTACATTCAAAGAGTGAAGGACCCCCACCCTAACATGTGCTTGACACACTTGGAGATGTGCATCACATAAAGAAAAAACACTTGTGTGACCAGTATCATGTGACAATCGGCAGAGTCATCTTCACGAGAAATAAATGCCAGTAACCTGCTTTTTCTGACAAGCACATGTAAGTGTTGTACATTTGTTCACGTACTTATACTTTACTTAGGTGGGGGAGGCGTGGACGGTTGGGTGTTGGGTCATTAGTATCATCTTTTATACTGGCATTAGGGGAAGGGAATCTTATTTGTATAGCGCTTTTCATGTGACACAAGTCAGACCCAAAGCGCTTCACACATGAAAGGGAGGGGGGGTTCATTCACTCCAGAATGATGGTGCTAAGCCACATTTGTAGCCACAGTTTCCCCTGGGGTAGACTGACAGAAGCGAGGCTGCTCACATCTGCGCCAACGGTTCCTCCGACCACCACCACTCACACATAGGCATTGGGGTTAAGTGTCTTGCCCAAGGAGACAACGACAGTCTGAACCTGCAGGAGCCAAGATTCGAACCCCTGTATTAAATCACTATTTATCATACTGGGTCAAGCTGTACAGTCGTGCTATCTCTGATAGCCTTGACTATGGTGCTCAGGCGCCACTGAATGTTTTGCTTGCGTATCAGTCTGACGCTCTTAGACGGTATTTATCCCTCTTCTGTGGAAGCATAGGCAGACTTTAATGGTAGGACTAGCGCAATGTCTTGAGTTCATGTCTCCGGGTCCTGTAACGATGGTAAATAAACTTCTCCTGTATAAGACATCCTGACTGCTGCCTCTTCTTCATCGATCCTCTCGAGCACCATTGTTATTTCTCCAACACCCTGACCTTCCGATCATGAAACGACCCGCCCCAATGCATATTTGAAATAAATATTGTTTCTAGTAACAAAGAAAAGAAAAGAGAATGTAGCACTCTCTGTCTCTGTTTTTCCTATTCCTCTCATTTTCATATTCTCCGTTAGTTCGATTAAAAACAGAAAAGGGGGGGTACAGGGCCATTTCATAGTAAAGTTATATTTGCCTAAACTTGCAGCATATTGCATTTGCAGACAATTGCAAAAAAAAAAAAACATCCCCACATCCCAATTCTTCCACTCTAAGACATTGTGTCTGAACTACTCTCCAAGTTTAACATTACTCGTTTACCTTGGCATTCATATTTGTGAAACTCTCTCTTGGTCTCTTCACAGCTCAGCAGAGACTTTATTTTTTAAGGTGTCTCAAAAAACATGATTTGTCAAAAGAAATACTCATTCATTTTTACAAACGTACAATCGAAAGTGTTCTAACAGGAAGTTTGCTGGTGTTAGGTGATGTTACATCACATGACCACACCCTTCTGATAAGGACAGTTAAAACCAAATTATTGGATCCCCTCTGCCTCAGATACAGAACGCTCAAGGCTCTCAGTATTATGGAGGACCCGAGTCATCCCAGACATTCCCTCTTCTACCGAAGATAAAAACCATGATGTTATATCCATAAAAGTGGCCATGCAGCGCAAGGAAACCCAGTTTGAGACGTGATTGTATTTTTAAACCTCAACCAACCTTGTGTAAATGCATGTAAAATGGTACCACGTCAGCGCTCACTGCTGCTGGAGCAGGTAGAGTTAGCAGAGGTAAAAATGGCTGATCTCAGGTGGATGTGATTGTGCCCACAGTTATCTGTTCTGAGGGACACGGGCTGTATCTGATGGAGCTTCCTGCTTCACAAATGAGTTTGATAAAAACGACTTTCTGCAGATTGTGCGTCCTCGGGGAGAGACTCAAAACGCTGATGAGGACGAGGTTCCTAAACTGCAACATTTGTAGAAAAGTTGGGTTTGAAAATCGGCACAAAAAAAAAAAGCTCACACAAAAAAACCTACCTGCACCAACAATGTCCTCATTAAACCGGTTTTGAGAAAGTCTATTGAAAGTGTAGGCAGTAGTTCTTTCAAATACTGTGTATCCAGTATTTGAAAGCGCTCTCGCTTCACTGAAACGCACCAGGCGAGTGTAGACGTGTGCAGATGTGGCCGCTGTAATAACACGCCTCTATAGATCAGTCTGTGTGTAATTGTGGAGTAACACTGGCAGATATGGATTTCCTGCTTCATGTCTGACCTCTGCTGTTTCTCCTTCACTTCATTGGTTTAACTGCGGTGGCCTGTTAAACATCACTGTGTAAACTTAAGCAGAGAGAAACCAGTAACAATATGTTTATTTACTTATAGCGAGACGCGACAGGTGAAAACATTGATTTCTCACGCAGTGGTCAATGTTACGATGTTTAGTTTCCACCCTAAATATGGGTGGAGACTATATGGTGTTTAAAAATTAGGTGTTTTCCTCCCCCTGCATGTTCCAGCCATGTCCTAATGTGTAGAATGAGCCCAGACCTGAGAGGCTCCGTCAGCAGTGAAAACCTTCCAAACAATTGATCTTGGAGCGTCGTAAAGTAAAGCGAAAGTAAAGGCGCCATGCTGACCACTCATACAGGTGCTTGGTCACTACAAGGTCAAATACACATAAATATCTACTTTTTTTCAAATTAAAAAGTTGCAGAACGTACCTTTAATATCTTTTTTTTTGTCAGCTTAAAAAAGAGACCAAAGTCACCCTTTACGATGCTTATTTTATGACGTTTTGTCGAGTAGCGTATCAGAGTTTTATAACTACAGCGGTGCGGCGCTCCCTCGTCTTCCCCTCGCATATTAATTAAAAAAATGCGCATGTTTGGTATCCACGTGTAGCACGAAAGGCGACCGAGATGACACGGCTAAAGACGGGAGAAAGATACAGAGGACGCACGGGCAGATGTTACAAAACTTTAGGACCCGTTTTCTTAAAATGAGGTATCCTTACACTCTTACGACTACATCTCCACTAATGTATATTTTATAAGATGGAACTTGGTGTGAAACATTTGAGAACCATAGGTTTATGTATCCAAAACAAAAAACATGTAAACATAAACTTTTACAACATGTAAATAGTTTTTGAGAAAGTGAATAAATCAATTATCAGCAAATATTCAATTTAAACATATTATTGACCTCAAAAAGAGACACACAGATCATATTTAGGAGTTTTTATAATTCTTAGATACCTCAGGTGACTGAATTTTCCAACTTGAAAACTAAGATTGTGGAATTTGTGACATGACCCAATCAGCATTGAGGTGACAAACTTCAGATTATTAAGTGGTTTATACTTTGTAATAGACATCGACATAGCCCAAAGACATTGATTATTAAAAGAAATATTTCTATGTCTATCTTTCCCTTCCTCTATTTTTATGCATAGGGTCGTGATATTCCTGTCAGCTCCTTTGCGCAGTACTTTCTGCCCTGAATGATGCCGTGCGACGCGAGCAGCACGAGTCCATTGTTTTGGGTCTTAGTTACTGCACATCTATAAGTGTATGCAGAGGACAGATTCAGATGGACTCGCTACGACATGCAGCACAGACCCTAAAACAGCACAGACTTTAGTTTGTGATGAAGTTAAAGTGGTGCGTAAATCTGCAGTCCTGAATCTACAGCGGCTCCAGGCGTCAGATTCATAATATTAGTAAGAGGCTGCGGCACAAAACAGCATCGATAAGAAGAATTGTTAAGAAGGAGACATATGATTCCGATGGATTGACACAGGACAAAAGGCGCGCTTTAATTGTTCTAATGACAGAACTGTTACTCAATTAAATTGTGGCAATTTGTGTCTGCAATTTTTTTGAGCAACCTTTACTAATCACAATTTACAGTGTGGGACTGTAACATATTGTACCTTTAAATGAATTGCAATGCTTCAGGAATGTTGCAATTCGTTCCCCCCCTCAAAACTGTGGAAATAGAGCTCCATTAAAAAAAACAATCTGAATTTCCACAGAACATTCTCAACAGACGGGGCAGGTTGCCACTGGGTCATATCAGGAGTTGAGTCTTGTCAGATTTACAAAATTATCCAAAAGCAAGAAATATGTGAAGGGCCATTAACAGAAGCCCTTAATCAACAGAAGAGGAGCAGGTTCAAAATAGAAAAGCGGCAGATCGAAGCATTGACACAGAGCCCATAGGTGAGCATTGATCAGGAGGATTATCTTGATCCCACGGTCTGCAGCGTCGCCAAATCAACACGCTCCTTAAAGAGGCACAAACAGGTCATCGAGTTCAAATCTCAGATAAAGACAAGGATTAACTGTGTGTTGTCAATGACTGCACTTAGGTAAGGCTCGATCTTCTTGCTGATCTTACAATAATAATCTTCATGTTTTGTAAACTGGATGTCTAATCTGTAATAAGTAGGGCCGGGACTTTAACGCGTTAATTTAGATTAATTAATTACACAAAAATAACGCGTTAATTTTTTTTGACGCATTTTAATCGCACATGTTTTTACAACGCGGAACGTTTCTCACTGGATGAGTTTAGGCGGACCGATTATACTGGAGCACCAACTTGTAGCACAGTCAACATAAACGCAATCCGGTGTGTACTTTTTGTTGTTATTTACGTGCCCAGCTGACGGCCCTCCAGCTGAGGCAGGCGCGCTCATTGTATTTCTTCACGCATGTGTGTGCGCGCGCCCTCGCTCCCAGTCACACGCAACATGGACTATTGAGGGGATCAGGCCTCCTCACACGGACTAAAGCCCGGGTTTGAAGCGGGTACACGACTCTGAAAGACTTGGAGTTTCTGGATACTGCTCAACAGGACCGGTGAGAGTTTTCCATTACGTTTGTTTTCGGGTTGCGTAGCGCGCGCTTCAGCTGCGACCTCGCGCTAATAGTTTACGTGCCTTTAAACCAGCTGTTGCTAAATCAACAAAGTCTGTTATGGCCTCTGAAGCAACAATAAACAATATTTTGTTGCTTAAGCTTATGTATTCAGTCATTATTCAATGGTATACTAAAAATCCATATGAAAAAACTTACTTCTCACTGTTCTCAGGTAAATTATTTATATGCGATTAATTTCGATTAATTAATTACAAAGCCTGTAATTAATTAGATTAATTTTTTTAATCGAGTCCCGGCCCTAGTAATAAGTGATTTATTTTCAATATTTACCATATTGAAAAATATAGTAAATTTTTACTATATTTTACTGATATGGATTTTTGGAATCCAATACCAATACTGTTATGAGGGGAGCTGGAAATGCTAATAGCCTTTTCCTCTCACTGAAGGAGCTCATTCAGTGAGAGGCTGTTCTCGCTCTTTTGCTTAAAGGATAGGCTCAGTAAATCTTTCTTGCCCAGAGCGATCAGGCTATATAACAAATCCTTGGGTGGGAGGGGCTAAATGGGCATGATGGCTTTACAGTACTTTTATATTTATTCTCTGCACTGTCCAATTTATTGAATTTGTTCTATTTTTTTAATCTGATGTTTTTATGTGTGACTTGTTTGTGCAGTTGATGAACTGAATTTCCTTCGGGATTAATAAAGTATATCGTGTTGTATCGTAACCATGAGGCCGCCAACAGCTGCCCCCATGACCCGGCAACGGACAAGTGGAAGAAAATGGATGGATGGATGGATGGGTGTAGTATCGTATCATATCGTAATAGCAGATACAGTATACTGTAGGCCGATATGATTATTAGGGCGAATATGGGCAAAATTTTATATCTCGATATTCATGCCAGATATCTCGATATCGATATGATATAACTATGGCTTTGGTAAATATTTAAAAACATTGCTTGCCCTTTTCTCTGAGTAGCAGAATTCAAGAAGGGCCAAGATATTTGTCAAACATTGTTTTCAATTGTTAGTTTATTTAGCTGATTATTAACTATGCACAAAAATGCACACGCTCATGCCTCGTTTTCACACCTCTTTCACACAAAGAAGTGAACATGAATACCACCAGGGCCTCTTTGAGAGAATAGGGGTTGTTTACGTGTAGCTTGAGGAGCTAACACAATCAAAAAATAAGAAATCGTTCAGGTGTTCTATGGCCTTTCAGCCATTATTAACAATAATAGATGCTTCTACAAACATAATCAGATATAAACCTGACCTTCTGCCACCTGCATTTATTCTCTCTATTTTGGTACTAATTTAGCTCTATACACTTACTTTTTGACACCAATAGAACTCCGAAATGTTTACTTTATAAGTAAACATACTGTAGATGGCAGCTGACCAGTCTATTCTTTTTTTATTTATTTTTTATTTTTTTTTAAGTCCCAAGTATTCATCTGTTTGAAGTATTCATCTGTTTGAATGCACTTTTGGACACAAATATTCAACTACAGTTATGTCTCATTTCAAAGCTTTGACCTCCTCTTTCCGATGCAAAGCCTTCCCTTACATGTACGCTCGGCTCAGTCTGTAGAGGAGTTCAAAACTCACCTTTTTGCTTTGTCCTTCGGTTCTATGTAGACCAGATACAGTTTTTTGCCTTTTATATTACCTGTGCTTAAGTTTTATTTTGTATATTGTACATATTGCTACCGTACTTTGGTCCACTGAGGTTGTTTTTAAATGTGCTTTATAAATAAAATTGACATTGACATTGACAAAGAAACGGCAAGTCACTTTTTCTCACCGGGGATATTTGTAAAAGTCTTTGGCGATTTATTATCGGTATTGGCAAAATTCCTCTGGGCGTCTGATAATATCAGTCGGGCCCAAATATCTTCTTCTATTCCTGTACTTGCTGCTGCTGCAACAACGCCATTCACCCTCTGTGGGATAAATAAAGGTTTTCTTATTTACCGTGGTACTTTTCCAGACTGGCAGAAGTAATAAATGGTGTGAAAAGTGCTTTGTTTGTAGCGTGGCTAATTCGAATGATGAAACCCTGGTGCACAGTGTTCACATTGGGGCTCATAGATCACAGACACAAGGCGCCGCTGATTTTCCATGTGGCTGAGTATCACTGGGATGACCTGGTTATGGGGTGCGTTCTTTAGTACGTGTCTATACCTCTGGCTGAGTGCGGATAAAGGGGTAATGTAGGTCAGTGGGGTGAGTTCAGGGGCATTGTGTTGAGACAGGATTCTTAGAGAAAAAAACTCTGTGGGCTTTGGGGTTACACTGTAGAGTTACCCAAACTAATATAAGGCTCACTAGAGATACAGCACACGATACACAACCAAAATAAGTAAAACCTTTGCAACTTTCTACTTGAACTATTTACACTGTTGAAATAGCAATTTTGTGTGTGGGTGGGACAATTTAGTGAAGTTCTAAGTATGAAACTACATTTCACCATTGTCCCATGTCTTATACCGACTGACTTTCTGTGAGTGATGATTGTTTCCTTGAGCTATGGCAAGTGTTTTTACTCTGCGATGAAAGGATTACGTTAGGCAAGAGATCGAGAAGTGAGGAAAGCATTTACTGGATATGTAGGACCTCAGGAGGAGCTCTCCAGGAGCTGCCACCACAATGCTAAGAATATCCACGGGAGAAAGATTCAATGATTACTGAAAGATGCAAAAAAAATTGTAACATGGTAAAAGTCAATAATAATAATAATAATAATAATATATATGCAGTAGTAGATTTCGGCCAATTAAGGGCACCTTACAAAAAGCCGCGTCAGCTACATTTGCAGCCTTGTACACATACAGGCCGCACTCGAATACAAGCCGCTGGTTTTCATAGAGCCGTGCATCCGCTCAGAGCGGCCCATGGCGCAGATGAGGAGGAAGAGACACCTCATCCCAGAGAAAGGTGCAGTTGTGGGCAGAGGGAGGGCGGCAGGGACGGCAGTGATAAAGGTGTAAAAAGGCAGAAATGGCCAGTGTAGCCGACCTCAATGTGGAAGTGTAGAGGCCAATGCACCAGAACGCAGCGCGCCGCGTCACGCCACTTCAGAGGCTTTTCTCAAACTGGGCGAGGCTTTACACATGTGATTTATACATTTATCATAAATAAAAGAAGACATGTATGTCTGTGTTGTAAAAGAGAGAGCAAACCTGGCTCTTTTTTGTAGGTTAATAGCGAGTTTGCGACAGACACGAGTTTCACATGTTTCCCCTGATGCCTGAGCCCTGACGATGGTTTCTCTGTCTCCGCGGCTTCTCTCATC
Organism: Proterorhinus semilunaris; assembly: GCA_021464625.1. NCBI lineage: Eukaryota > Metazoa > Chordata > Actinopteri > Gobiiformes > Gobiidae > Proterorhinus > Proterorhinus semilunaris. Next base: position 35,750,717 of record CM038346.1, read on the forward strand.
CAAAACAAACAAAGTTCACGGCGCCCCCTGTCTGTCATGGCCAGACCCGCCTCTGTGCCTCTGCAGGATGGTTAAAAGCCCATCCAGTCCCTGTACAAACGCACTATAAAAACTTTGGTCCGCAAACCACTCTCATATCATCACTGTCCACTATTACAAAAGCATCATTTACTCAGTTGGGAAAATATGGTCAAATACTCTCATCTCTGCCTCATCTATAAAATAATACATGGTTTGTCATCACCCCCACTTAGACAGTTCATTCACACCAGAACAACAGAACTCAGGAGAACCAGGGCAGCAGCAAGAGGCGACTGCATCATCCCTCTGAGAAAAAGCCTCTTTGGTCAAAACACCTTTTCTATGCGAGCTGCCCATGAATGGAACCTTACCCCCACAACAATTAGAAATATCAACACATATAACTCATGGGCGACAGTGGCGCAGATGGTAGAGCGGGTTTTCTCATGATCGGAAGGTCAGGGGTTCGAATCCAGCCTCCTGAAGGTGCATGCTGTCGTTGTGTCCTTGGGCAAGACACTTCACCCACCTTGCCTCCAGTGTCTGCGTACATTGGTGTATGAATGGGTGAGAGGTTCCTTGCTGTAAAGCGCTTTGAGTGCCTAATGTAGGTGGAAAAGCGCTATATAAGTTGAGACCATTTACCATTTAAAAAATGGCTCATTGAGAATCAGAGCTGTCATCACTGACAGGATCATCTCTCGCTGCCCCCTGCTGGCCTCTTGTCCTTGTCTGTTGTCTCTGTAATTGTTGAGTTTGTCTTGTTGTAATGCTGCGTTTACACATAAGCACGATGCGTTACGAATGTCATTTTTCTGTCATTCGTGACGTTCGTGACGTGACTTAACGCATCTCAATGGGATTCTTAACAGAACGCATCAGCTCGTGACATTCGTGACGTTCGTGGAGAAAGTTTTTGTCTGTCAAAAAATCTTCCACGAATGTCACGAATCACCCTCTGTTCGTGGAGTTCGTAACGGAGCGTGTCCTTTCGTGAGGAGTAGTGGCGCCCAAAGTAAATGTTGGTACCTGCAGTCGCTATGCCAAGGAAAAGTGTCACAAAGTCGGCCAATCCGCGCTCCAAGCCACGGACAGCACCTGAAGAAACACTTTCAGCACCCCGAGCCACTGCCGCTCCTCGGGGTGCTGAAAGTGTTTCTTCCTCCTGCGGTCGTACCTGATGTTCGGGAGTTGGAGCCAGACGAGCCCAAAGACTCAGGGGAAAGCACGGCCTCTGCTCCGCCTCCAACCCGGTGGAAGAAGATCACTCCACATTCGCCCAATTCTTGACAGATTTCGGACAGAACGCGAATATTCCTAGTGACCCGTAACAGCGCGTGGCACCGCGGGACCTCACGCAGCACCGCGCAACACCACGCAGCAGCGCGCAGCACCACGCAGCAGCGCGGGACGCATATTCGTGACCGTGCGTAATAATTCGTGCCATTAATCGTAACGCGTAGTAACAGGTCGCAACAGTTAGTGGCGGCGCGTGAAACCTCGACCCCGAATCATCACATTCGTGATCCTTGGCCACGAATGTGCATTTGTGGCATTCGTAACGCATCGTGCTTATTATGCTGCGTTTACACATAAGCACGATGCGTTACGAATGTCATTTTTCCGTCATTCGTGACGTTCGTGACGTGACTTAACGCATCTCAATGGGATTCTTAACAGAACGCATCAGCTCGTGACATTCGTGACGTTCGTGGAGAAAGTTTTTGTCTGTCAAAAAATCTTCCACGAATGTCACGAATCACCCTCTGTTCGTGGAGTTCGCAACGGAGCGTGTCCTTTCGTGAGGAGTAGTGGCGCTTCGTAATTCAGCGTGAGAGCATTCGTAGAGCATTCGTGGAGCAGAATCACTGTTTTCACGCTCAAAATTGACAGAAACACACGCTACGCCCAAAGTAAATGTTGGTACCTGCAGTAGCTATGCCAAGGAAAAGTGTCACAAAGTCGGCCAATCCGCGCTCCAAGCCACAGACAGCACCTGAAGAAACACTTTCAGCACCCGAGCCACTGCCGCTCCTCGGGGTGCTGAAAGTGTTTCTTCCTCCTGCGGTCGTACCTGATGTTCGGGAGTTGGAGCCAGACGAGCCCAAAGACTCAGGGGAGAGCACGGCCTCTGCTCCGCCTCCAACCCGGTGGAAGAAGATCACTCCACTTTCGCCCAATTCTTGACAGATTTCGGACAGAACGCGAATATTCCCAGTGACCCGTAACAGCCCGTGGCAGCGCGCAACACCACGCAGCAGCGCGCAACACCACGCAGCAGCGCGGGACGCATATTCGTGACCGTGCGTAATAATTCGTGCCATTAATCGTAACGCGTAGTAACAGGTCGCAACAGTTAGTGGCGGCGCGTGAAACCCCGACCCCGAATCATCAAATTCGTGATCCTTGGCCACGAATGTGCATTTGTGGCATTCGTAACGCATCGTGCTTATGTGTAAACGCAGCAGCATAAAGTCTATCATGTTTGGTTTGTGATATTGAGAGTGCTGTTGTGTTTTTTGTTTGTTTTGTTTTTGTATTTGCATTTTATTATATTATTTGATGTGTATAATTGTACTTTTATTCCCTTCAGGAGGACACATAACAATTGTCCAGGGATTACAGATGAAAAATAGCCCTTAGGCTAATTCTGGCATATTTACATGTATAATGTATATTAATATGCACTGTCCCTAAAATAAATAAATAAATAAAATAAAAGCGTGTGTTTTCCTCCGCGGCGCATCTGAATTCAGCAGAACTATGGCGCAGGGTCCAGCATCGCCGGTGTACGGCGATGAGAGAACATCAGTGTATGTTCTCTCATAGAAAATAAAGGAGGCGGCTCTTTTGCCGCGCGTCAAGGCGTTTCGATGTGCGTTGGGGCGAGCAAAGCCCTTCGGCATTTTTTTAAAAGTTACTCATCTACCGTTCCTCAGCCAAGAGCAGCGTTGATTAGAAGTCCTGTCTCACTTTTGCGTTTACTGCTAGAAACGCCTTAGAGAGACTCATCCATGCGTTTATCTCCAGCAGGTTAGACTACTGTAACGGCTGCTCACTGGCCTTTCTAAACGAGCTGTTAGAGCTGCAGAACATCCAGAACGCTGCTGCTCGAGTCCTGACAAGAACCAGGAAATACAACCATATTAGTCCAGTGCTCCGGTCTCTGCACTGGCTTCCTGTCACTCAGAGAATAGAATTTAAAACAGCTCTGCTTGTGTACAAGTCTTTTCATGGTTTAGCACCAAAGTACATCTCTGACATGTTAGAGCCGTATGAACCATCTCGGGCCCTGAGAACTTCAGGGAGGGGTCTCCTGGTGGTTCCCAGAGTCAATAATAAACACGGTGAAGCTGCGTTTCAGTTTCATGCAGCTAAAATCTGGAACAGTCTTCATGAGGATGTGAGACAGGCCTCAACTCTGACAATGTTCAAATCCAGGCTGAAAACAGCTCTTTTTACCCGAGCATATGAAAACTGAAAGTATTTTATCTGCACTCTTGCCTTTTACTGTAATTGATTAATTGTTAATGTTTGGTTTCTTGTAATTGTATGCAACTGTGAAGCACTTTGAATTGCCTTGTGTATAAATTGTGGTCTACAAATAAACTTGCCTTGCCTTGCCTCTAGTGCCTGTTGGCGGCTCTATATTGGCCACACCGTCATATCGGACGCAGGGTTCAAAGCGGGAGGGGGAAAAGTAGCGGCGTATAGGCCGGAAATTACGGTAATACCCCCGGTTTAAAGGTGGTACCAGAACAGGCAAATATTATGTTTTATTTTATGCTGCGTTTACACATAAGCACGATGCGTTACGAATGCCACGAATCCACATTCGGGGCCAAGGATCACGAATGTGAGTGGAATTTGATGCTTCGCCACAAACTGTTGCGACCTGTTACTACGCGTTACGATTAATGGCACGAATTATTACGCACGGTCACGAATATGTGTCCCGCGCTGCTGCGTGGTGCCCTGCGCTGTGGACCAGACCGACAGCCGCACAGTCACCGGCTCTGTGTGTACAAGCGCTCCCATTCTCGTTTGCTCCTCCTCGCTCTTCTGGTCCCGTGTGGCGCTGCTTTCTGCTCTAGCCTCAGGTATGTTGATGTTGTCAGTATTAAGAAAATACAGTTCCCAAATACCGTTTCAAAACTTTTTTCTGCCGCTGTCAGGCCGTCAGCACTTTCCTTGGCATAGCTACTGCAGGTACCAACATTTACTTTTCGGCGTAGCGTGGGTTTCTGTCAATTTTGAGCGTGAAAACTGTGATTCTGCTCTATGAATGCTCTCATGCTAAATTACGAAGCGCCACTACTCCTCACGAAAGGACATGCTCCGTTGCAAACTCCACGAACAGAGGGTGATTTGTGACATTCGTGGAAGATTTTTTGACAGACAAAAACTTTCTCCACGAACGTCACGAATGTCGAAATCCAATGGGGTTTCCCCGCACAGGTTCGTATCCTGTTCGTGACGCCAAATTGTTAGCGAAATAACAATGGTGCTCGAGAGGATTGATGAAGAAGAGGCAGCAGTCAGGATGTCTTATACAGGAGAAGTTTATTTACCATCGTTACGGGACCCGGAGACATGAACTCAAGACATTACGCTAGTCCTACCATTCAAGTCTGCCTATGCTTCCACAGAAGAGGGATAAATACCGTCTAAGAGCGTCATACCAATACGCAAGCAAAACATTCAGTAGCGCCTGAGCACCACAGTCAAGGCCATGACAGAGATAGTACGACTGTACAGCTTGACCCAAGGATAGTACGAGTTTACAGCTTGACCCAGTATGATAAATAGTGATTTAATATTATCCTTCAACAACGAGCTGATGCGTTCTGTTAAGAATCCAATTGAGATGCGTTAAGTCATGTCACGAATGTCACGAATGACGGAAAAATGCCATTCGTAACGCATCGTGCTTATGTGTAAACACAGCATTAGGGAAAACAATATGTATACGGTGAGGGAATATCAGGGTATTGTGGAGATTGACGACAAAGAGATGAACATTGGCAGGGACATTTTCTTTTTGAACAGCAGCAGATCAACAACAATAGAGTTAACACAACTTCCTTCTCTCTCCGGAAACTTCCCTCTCACAACAAAACAACAAATCCGTGTCGCCGCAGCATCATATACGTCATTATTGTTGGACTTTCATCTTTATCAGATATGGTGAAAAATAATGCACATAAGGACCTTTTAATGAATATCACTTGTTGTCTTTGTTTTGATTTCGGAGCTGTCTTTGTGATTAAATCTCTATAGTCTTTAGTCTTTTAGACCAAATAGATTACAAATTTAGTCTTTGAGTGTTTTAGTCACTTAGTCTCGATTAATCCGATTGTTTTTTGCAGTCCTATTGTATTACAATTCTGAAGTCGGAGAGAAACAATAATGGCCTCTGCTGTCATGCTTTGAGAGCTACTAAAGTGCCACAGAGTATATCAAACTGTACTTGCAGGCGAAGTTTAACGCTTTTACCACAAACTGATAAAGAAGATACATTTTCCAAGGGCCATTTTCCAAACCGTTCTTATTGTCATCTTAAGGTCGTTCATGTCAAGGCCAAGGTTCTTTTCAGAGTTTTGCAAGTTTTATCCACAATGACAAAATGCGTAAGAAATGTCCAAGGCCTGACTGGTCCCATTCACTAGCCTGAACAAAACCACGTTTTTTATTATTGAGAGTTATCCTCAGATATAACCAGTCTTCACCTTGTGAGGCTCAATCAAATGGCCTGCTGCATACATTTCTCTCCCTCTTTTTATCTTTAATGAAGTAATGAATGAGGTAATTAGCTCCAAGGACAGAGACTGAGAGGGATTTTTATGTAACGCAGGAAACTGGAAAGGAAACTTGGGAGAGAGCACTTTGATTTGATTCGATTCACCATTTAAGCCTGAAATAGTTTGGGTTTCTTTATTGTCCCATATTGGAAAATGTGTCCTCTGTTATTTGTCCCATCTAAGCCGCGGTGTACGAAGGCATGGGAGGAAAATGTTGATGAAATGTCTTGCTCAAGGACACAACAAAAGCTGGGATAGGTGAACACTATAACCATTGTTCACACTGCAGATGAATAGGGGGAAATGTTTGATATATATTACAAGGACTTTTTCCAGAGGGAATGATGGATCTTGTTTATTTTGGTGAAAGTGAAAAAAAAAAATCTGAAATGTTGTCTTGTTTTTTTGGGCTCAAAGCTTAATAAATCAGGCTGGGAATTAGATTTAAAATATTGTTAAGTACGAGAATGTAAAGTTTGGAGTCTGTAGGAGCTAATGTGGATGTTCATGAGTGGAACGAAAACCTAATTTTGAGAAAAAGGGCTAAAGTTTTACATCTGCACATACTTGAGTACATTACTCCGTAGCTGTCTCCCTGGAAAGAAATGACCATAATTGGATTATTGTGTCAATATTTGTGAATTTGTATGTGTGGGAAAACGGTCGTTGCCGGTGATGTTGTAGTTACTTCCTAGTTTTCTCCAGCTTGCTAGCTGATTAAAATAGATTAAAGATTAAAAACATGCCTTTTACCTGGCTTTTTCCCTTCCCTTTACTCACGGGAACACTTCTCTGGCTGCATCCGAAACCATTAAATTGTAGCCTTTAAGTACTAAAGGCTACATGCCACGTGCCGTCCTGCTTCAAAACATCCACCATTGTCCCTGTCCCTAAGAAACCACGGATCACAGGACATAATGACTACAGGCTGTGGTCATGAAGTCTTTTGAGCGCTTGGTCCTGCCCAGCTCTGCCTTCAACACCATCCTCCCTGGACTGCTAGGAGACAAGCTCTACCAGCTCAGCGTGCCCGACTCCCTCTGCAGGTGGATCACTGACTTCCTGACGGACCGGAGACAGCACGTGCGGCTGGGGAAGATCGTCTCGGACACTCGGACTACAAACACTGGAACTCCTCAGGGCTGTGTACTTTCCCCCTGGCTCTTCTCCCTGTACACAAACTGCTGCACCTCCAGTCACCAGTCAGTTAAACTGATCAAGTTTACAGACGACACCACCCTCATCGGGCTCATCTCGGACGGTGATGAGTCCGCCTACAGGAGAGAGGTAGACCGGCTGGCATCCTGGTGCAGCCACAACAACCTGGAGCTGAACGCTCAGAAGACAGTCGAGATGATCGTGGACATTAGGAAAGACACAGCCCCACCATCCCCCCTCGCCCTGACAGACTCTCCCACCCCCATTTCCATCGTGGACTCCTTCCGTTTCCTGGGCACCACCATCACCCAGGACCTCAAATGGGAGCCGACCATCAGCTCCCTCATCAAGAAGGCCCAGCAGAGGATGTTCTTCCTGCGGCCAACAGAGATGCTGGTGCCAACCAAGATGCTGGTGCAGTTCTACACGTCCATCATCGAGTCCATCCTCACCATTTTCTAATTACATTCAAGTTCCTAATCAAAGATTATACTAATCACAGGATAAAATTCAATAAAAACGGACACTATCCGAAAAAACTGTGTTAAAGTTTAAAGAAATGGTCCAGCCAGTCTTTAAGTCTACTGAGAATAGCTTGCTTATTGATTTAAATGAAAGTGATCAGTTTGTTGATAGCGTTATGCTCACACTAAAAACAGCCCTTGATGTTGCAGCTCCACTGAAACAGAAAGATGTTCGACCAAGGTGCGTCGCTCCCTGGTTCAACGCGGAAACACGCACGCTTAAGCGAAAGACTCGCAAATTAGAACGGTTATGGCACAATTCTAGCACTGAGCAATCTCTTAGATCTATAAGTAAGCCATGAGGAAAGCAAAAACAAATTACTACTCTTCATTAATTGAAGTAAATAAAAATAACCCTAGGTTTCTTTTTAACATGGTGGCCCGGCTAACAAACAGTCACAGCGCAGTAGAGCCTTCCATTCCTGATACCCTTAGCTGCGATGACTTCCTTAAATTCTTTAATGATAAAATCACAACCATTCGAGATAAAATAAATGATAAGCTTCCCTTGTCTTGTTCTGATCTAAATCCAGCTGTAGAATCATCGTCTCCTTTCGAAGTCTTAGACAGGTTCATAACTGTAGTTGAGGCTGAGGTATTATCAATCATTATGTCTTCAAAACCATCAACTTGTCTTCTAGATCTAATTCCAATTAAACTCCTCAAAGAAATTACTCCTGAAATCTCAGATACCATATTGAAAATAATGATCTCGTCTTTAGAAAATGGGTATGTGCCAAAGTCCTTTAAATATCCTGTTATCAAACCACTTTTGAAAAAACGCAATCTCAATCCTGATATTTTAGCATACTATAGGCCCATATCTAATCTGCCTGTCATTTCAAAAGTCCTTGAAAAAGTAGTGGCTAAGCAGCTTTGCCGCCACCTACAGGACAATAGTTGGAAAAATGTCAGTCAGGGTACAGAACTTATCATAGCACAGCGACCGCCTTAGTCAAAGTTACCAACGACCTGTTATTAGCAGCTGACGCCGGACTAGCTTCAGTCCTGGTTCTGTTAGACCTCAGTGCAGCATTTGACACAATCGACCACAATATTCTGGTGCAGAGGTTAGAAACTGACGTAGGCATCAGGGGAACAGCCCTCTCTTGGTTTAAATCTTACTTATCTGATAGGCACCAATTTCCAATTGGCTCGGGCCATTTTATTCATATTGTACATGCTTCCATTAGGTAACATAATACAAAATCATAATATAAATTTTCACTGTTACGCGGACGACACACAACTGTACTTATCAATGAAACCAGGTCAGACAAATAAATTAGATACGCTTAATTCCTGCGTAAAAGCCATTAAGACCTGGATGACTGTAAATGACCTCCTCCATAACCCTGATAAAACCGAGGTTATTATATTAGGTCCTCAAAAACTGAGAGAGTCTTTATCTCAGCAGATCATCTCCCTGGATAATGTTAGCGTATCGACGAGCTCTACAGTAAAACACCTTGGAGTTCTGTTTGACCAAGACCTCTCTTTTAAAACCTGGCATATAAACCAGGTTTGAAAAATGGCATTCTTTCACCTGTGCAACATTGCTAAAATACAAAACATCCTACCCCAAGAGTGGTGCACAAAAACGTATTCATGCATTTGTTTCCTCAAGGCTGGACTACTGTAACTTTCTGCTAGCAGCGTGTCCTAAAAGTTCTCTAAAAAGTTTTCAATTAGTTCAAAATGCAGCTGCAAGATTGTTAACGCGTACAAAGAGAAGAGAACACATTTCACCTGTGCTAAAGTCTCTCCATTGGCTTCCTGTTGAGTTTAGAATCTAATTTAAAATCCTGCTCCTCACATTTAAAGCCATAAAGGGTTTGGCTCCGCTTTATCTCCAAGACGTTATCGTTCCATATCGGCCAACCAGAGCACACCGCTCTCAAAACTCAGGGCTACTAGTGATTCCTCGGGTCTCCAAAATCATTGTAGGAGGAAGAGCGTTTAGCTACCAAGCTCCGGTTTTATGGAATAAACTCCCAGCTCACGTTAAAGAAGCGGTCCATACATTTAAGACTAGGCTCAAAACGTACCTCTTCGAATTAGCTTATGATCAGGTCAGTTCGGTAAAGCTCTAACCCACAGCCTGAAGTAAAGCTGCCTTAGAAGAAACACTGCTGTGGGAAGTACGGTGCACTGAGCGCTATCATCTTCTTACTGCAAACTTTGTCTTATTATTATGATACAACATTTATTTTATCTGAACCCGGCTGAACAGAGGAACCCTGTCTACTGGGTTGACAACAAGGACTGGAAAGTCTGGGATCCTGGCCCGTCTGCCTAAGGGACTCCTTCGGCCCTGGGTCTCTATAGCCTGTCCGTCCATGGGAGTGGATCTCTCCTTCTGTGGTTCTCCTCAACGTTTCTCGTTTCTCCCACTAGGTTTTTGAGTTTTTTCCTTGCCGTGCTGGAGAGTCTAAGGACAGGGGACGCCCGCGCTGCTCGTCGCCACCCACTGCTGACGCTTATTTGGACGTTATGTTTGCCTGGATATTTGATTCACCGGAACTTTACATTGTCTTATTTACTGCTCTGTTTCATTGCCTTAATGTTCGGTGCAGCCCTATGAGGAAACTACTGTTGTGATATTGGGCTATACAGAACCATTCATTGATTGATTGATTGATTAGATCTCTATGCAATTAGTGAACTAGAGCTTCAGCATTTGCCCAATTCGACCGTCCTTACCCAGGGGAAGGGGAAGTGAAATCACCAACAGTTCTTCTTCTTCTTCTTTAAAGTTTAGTACAGGCCAAACAAAAGCACATACCGCCACCTACTGTATATTATCCAACAACAATATAATGTCCAAATAAAGACATTTAAGGCGGAAAAGAAAGAAACATCCAAATGATCCTTCACAGTTCCCTTTATTTTATCTCAACAGCGGTTTCATAAAGCTACAGTATGCAAATTAGCCATGTGGCTTAAGTTTCTACTAAATGAAAGCAAAAGCACAAACTGCCTTCATTTAGGCCATTTACTGAGGAGGCTCTTTAAAACCATGTGACTGTGCTGTGGTGACTATAACATGTATTTTGTCACTTTTATAAAGTTTGGCTTGTGCAGAATCTTTTTTTTATTTTCTAATATTTTTATTATTAAATGTGCACCTGTAAATCAACAGTGGTTGCGCATGAATCATTCGAGGGTGGGGGCGAGGGGGTGGGGAGATTGGCGCAGTGGCTTATGGGATGGCACATAGCTCCTAATCGCCAGTGAGTTAGCATCAGAGGTCCCTATGCTAAAGTGGCTATGATAGTTAGCATACAGGCCACTTTCCCTAACTCCTTCCTAACCGAAAGCCTAATTCGGACGCTTCTTACCATGGCGGACGCTGACGCACATCTGGTTTGGTGTAAGACCTCTTACCAATTTACTGGTTTTGGATGGAGCACCAGTCTCCGCTGGATTGTACTGCACCAAATTGAACAGAAGCGGAGGGGTGTTCGACACCCATAAACAACCCTCTGAGTTAGTTCAAATGGTATCTCCCTACCACAATGCAGAGCAAGTTCGATGTGAAAGTTTGCATAATACCGCCCATTAAAGTACATAAACAGGCCAGTATTTTCTAAGATGCGTCTTGGAGCTAAATGACAATGACTATTATTTCATGATAAAATGGCAAGTGTTGATTTTAATAACGTTTGTGATTATTAATGTTCACTAATAATTCAGTTCACTTTGCAGATTTTAAACATGTCCAGGAGCATCAGCATTTGAGAGAAAAGTGAAACTGTCAGTGCTAAACCAATAACATGCATGTCAGAACATATTATGTTCTGACATGCATGTGATTGCATGTCATATGAGTCATTTTCATTCAATGGCAATTACCTCTACACCTGAATATCTCACACAAAACCAGAAAATAATGTAACTTTCTCGAAGCGACTATGCCCTCTCGCATTCACTATAATGGGAGATAATGGCGCTCAGGGCAACTCGAGTTTACATGATTTAAAGCTTTACAAACAGATAACAAGCAGACAAAGTGGAACACACGGCTCCGATAAAGAAGAGCCTCTTTTTAATGACCGTTTCTGCATAATGACTTCAAATGAGGACAATAGCATAAATAGTTGATGTGGTCTGAGTTCACAAACGTATTGAAACAACAGCGTCCCAGTTTAACTCACTGCACTGACCTGGAGAGAGGTTAAGGCGCGATAATGTAAAGGCAAATTGGACAGGAAAGCCTATGAGAGCCAACGGGAGAGAAGAAAGACCTACTAATTGTTTAACAGCCTGGGATTGTGTTCGTAAAACCGCTAAGATTTATGGGATTCCTGGCGCAGTCCGTAATGCTAAACCAAAGGATGTTCTGAATCGAAATTGATCTGTCATTGTCATTTAAAAGCAACAACAAATAGGGTCTTCTTCTTCCTCATCTCCTCAACTTTTTACCCGGCTTGGCTAGTATCACTGCTTTTGCCTTCCCTTTGTCAACAAGTGGGTGCTTCCTGCTGGCAAGTTCCACAGATTTGTTTCTGCGATAGGATTGTCTAGCCCTAGTTTCTAGTCTATGGACAATTGCCCCGTAATAGTAATTTGGACGGTAGCTTTTATAAATGACAAAGTCTGCAGTTAAAGATAATATCTTTATTGTCAATTCATATAAATTCTTTGAGGTTTGTGAATGTCAGTGGAAGAACAGGCAGTTTTTTTTTTAGTAAACATATTTACTTAAAGTTACGGATGGACATTATGGCTTAAAATCTCAAAATTTTCCCCCACAAAATTATCCATCCATTCGGTTACTCACTTCATAATGTCATGCACCCAGACAATATCATCAATATCATCAGAGCAGGTCTTGGTCTAAACAAAGTTTTCCTCCTCACGTCTCTCCTCTCACCCCTCAGTCCCGGGACGTCCCACTGTCAGGCAGAGTGAAGCCTGTCAGTGATGCTGCGGAGCGGCTGACTGGAAGTTTTCGCTGACACTGCATGATCTTGTAAAAGAACACTGACACATTTCTGCTCTTAAGGCACAAACCACTGCTCTAATACACAGCCAGACAAAAAAAAAAGACAGTCGCCACCTGAATTTAGGTAACTGTTCTGATCAGGGGTTGGTGCAATTGGTCAGGTCTAGGTTCAAGAAAACTGGATTCCTATTTCATTGATGGAAAGATGACAATGCCAGGATTCATGGGGCTCAAATTGTGAAAAAGTGGTTCCATGGAGCATGAGACATTTCCACAGAGTTCAGATCTAAACCCATTTGAAGGACGAGCTGGAGAAGGCTTTGCGCAGTGGTCATACTCTCCCATCGTCAATACAGTGGACAAAAGATACTAAATCAACATGCAATTTATCTTTTAACTGTCATTTTTTATTTTCCACTTTGAATATAATAGCCTTAATACACCCCTACCTGCTGCTTATTTTTATATTTGCTCATACTGACGAACACACAAAGATTTCAAAGTGCTTGTGCTGTTTTGTATCTACACAAAGGGCCATACTCTGTTCCATTCTAACTACTATAACTTCAACAACTACAATGACCACAGCAGCTACAACCAGTCCTAAAACCGAGTAACAGTATACTTTCAGACTATGGTGCTACGAGAAATTTAAGGCAAGATGCTGCAAGCAATAAATAATAGGGAATGATAGAGGAAAAAAAATACATTTAGAGATATCAATTTGCTGAACCGAGGAGGTGTCCCTTCCTTGGACTCCCACCTTAACGTGGTGGAGGGGTTTGAGCGCTCGAATGATCCTGGGAGCTCTGTTGTCGGTGGCTTCGTGCCCCTGGTAGGGTCTCCCATGACAAACAGGTCCTAGGTGACGGGTCAGACAAAGAGCGGTTCAGAAGCCCCTTATGAGAGACGGACCCACCACCTGCAGGAGGAGCTATAGGGGCTGGTACAATGTGATTTGGGCAGCTCCAATTTGCTGAACATTTGATATAAATATGAGGAAAAAATGTATTGTCAGTAGTCTTCTATTTTATGTTTTTATATAAAGAACAGATATGTCATGCATAAAAATTTTGAAAATTAATCAACAAAATGTAAAACATAAATATAGACCCAGGTTTACATTTATGGTTTCAATTTGTCAGTATAAAAGATTTTTCTGGGTGGATTTTGGATATCTTGTTTATGAAGAAGCTAATAAATGAAAAAATAAAAAATCTTAAGTCCAAGACTGTAAAGCAGTACGTGTCTCACAGAAAGGAAATCACCATATTTTGATTATATCGTCATCTCGGTCGCCTTTTGCAGTACAAGTGGATACAAAATATGTTATTTGTGAATGAATAAGCGTGGGAGTCAGGATTTTTGCGGCACAATGTTGTAGTTACTTCCTGGATATCTGTAGCTCCTTTGCGGCCAAAACGTCATAAGATATACGTCATAAAGGTTACGTTTTTTTCCCTTTTTTTACACTCTGACATTAAAACTAAGATATTAAGGGAGAAAACTAGCTGAAAATCTCAACATTGACCCCTTGTGTGAAAAATTCATGCTTTTGCCTTTATCTGTTTTATGTGTAAAATGTGTCTGCAACATTTATGAAATCTACTGCTCTTCCTATTGCAACTTCTGTAACAACTACAACTACTCCTAGCCCAGAGTATCCCAGACAGAGAGAAAGACTATAACTAATACAAATATTAGTGCTACTACAACAACTACAACTTCCATTACCACTGCTGCAATATTACATCCAAACCTCAGGCCATTATATAGAGATAACTACATCCATTTGCGTTCTTTAGTATCTCCAGTAACTCTCAGTGGGGTACTATCTCTGCCCTCTCTCTCTTCTACCTTTGCATTGATCGGAGCCTAACTACGCTGCTGATTAAGCACGAGGCGTTACCGGTTCAATAAGGAATGTATCTCTCTCATGGATTTTGTGTACAGGCCATAAACGCTCGGGAAACTATTTGACTTTGACTGGACGTTAGGGCTTCTAAAGTTTCACCAGAGACAGGTTTAAGGCCGGCGACAGAAGGCACGATAACCACTGGCTCTGCACAGACTTGAGGTGGACGTGCATTTTTCTAATCTTTGTTGCATAAGTTAATTTCATCGACTAAAATGTTTTTTTCACTAAAATTGGACTACAACGAAATTAAAAGATGTTGGTGAGAAAATGCAATATTGATATAAAACAACTGAAACAAAATATCCGGTAGTTTCACTTCCTGATCCTCCAAGCAGTCTCCAAATATATCCCTCCCACCCCCTCGTGATAGCGAGCATTTTCACAACGAGAGGATTAGCATTAGCATTTCCTGGCTATATGGCACCTAGAGAGGAGCTTTTTGGGAGCTGCTAAGAACAGCCACTGGAGTAGATCCAAAGATTACTCAAAGAGTGGGCAGAAACACAACTCCTGTTTTCGATGAGAGAACAACATTGTATCATGGTTAAAAACTTTAAATCCACTACCCAAGCCACGAGTCTGGTGAGCCACACGAGTTTGCCCATGTGGGAGAAGCTCCATGAAGCAGTAGACTTGGATTACACTAAATATTATCAATGTAAAGTTGACTAAAGCTAAATGAAGACTATGACAAAATTAAATTATGTTGTCAAAAACAACATGTGCACTATTGCTTATATTTAAAAAAAAAAAAAAAAAGGCCAACAGTGTGCATTAACAATTAGCAGAGCAGTGCTTCCTAATGAGCTGTCTCATTTAGCGCAGACAGACTGCTGTTTTGGGGGTCACTGTTTTCCTCCTTTTGTTTGAATGTTGGGACTGAGTGACTTACAAAGTCGACTCAGTATCAGCCTCTCCACCGGACGCTTTACAATTTCAGGCTATTTCCCCAATGACCCAAGACATAGTTAGTCTTCCAGGTAACTCCTCGGGATTTGGAGATGGGACAAACCTTCCAATGTTTACAGCAGCTAAAACGGACCACTTATGCCGTGCTTGTGGCAAGAGGGATAAGTAACTCGTCATAAGCACACGCTGCCTAGAAGTCAAAGTTATGGCTAGTCTACAGAGAACTGACTGTACAAAGTATTTTAGTTGACGTGAGTAGTTTTCCTCCCCGTCTACAGTTCATTGACAGTGCAGTGGTTCAGTATAGACAGTGTGGCCGTATTGACAAGCGCAGGGAGGAGTTAAGCCTGGTTCCCCTTACTCTGGCTCAAACAGGACACATATATCAGCAGTATCTGAAAACTGTCACACAAAGCCTCTGAGGAAATGGAGAGTCAGGCAAAGGAACATCGAGCAATCGTTTAAACATGTGACAAAGGGCATAGGGTTACCTGTGCTGTGTTAGATCATTTTAAACTTTTACATTGTAATGCCTTTCAGTTATGTGACTTTTGTTGTTATGGTCACCATCTTGGAGAACGTTGGCTGATGTATATCATATCAAATGATGCATCCCCACTGATTTAAGTTAAGTTAAGATGAGCTGATACTTGTAGAAAATTTAAAACTTTGTATTGTATCCCTATAAACTGCCTGGAGAGTTACTGACACCATTTAAAAGCAGCAACGCCTGCCCTGGAGAACATGTGTGGACATTAGCAACAGCTGGTCAGCTTGTACAAACCTCTCCAAGTCAAAGCAACATTTGACAGAGGTCAGAGCAGAGCTGTTACTGTAATTTTTCCACAGGGTTCGTAGATGTGAGCCCATATTGTGTTGTTAAGGCTAAATGCTAATGTAGAATGCTAACTTCACTGATTCAGACTGAGGCTCTGTTGACATGACAAACTGTTCACAGAGAAGTTTTTTCTGTTTCCGCTGTGATAAGTCACTTTAGTCTGAGGTAAATCCTGCTGTAGCCTGACTGACTGCGCTGCTACGTCTTTGCCTCATAAACGTAACCTCATGCTGGTTTGTTTACATAAACATGCTCTCTGTCTTTTTACAGTTATCTCCTTGACCAGTGATTACGATTAAATACAAAATGCTACTGTCAATCTTCATCTTCATCCGGAGAGATATTTTTACATGTTGTAGTGCAGCATAATTCCACTTCAGTCTTCAAAAGGTGCCATTACGTATGTGTGATGTCACTGGAAATGCATGAATAGTGCACTTCGTTAACATTGCATTACTACACCTATGTATAACTCCTATGTCCTGTTGTGGGTTTTCTTACCACTCTGAAGGAAAAACTGAAGAAGTATTGTCTTATCATAAGTGTAGTTTATTCACGCATGTGGAGAACCGACACACACAGATCGAGTCGTGCATCAGCTCTGCCAGGCTCCCGTATCACAGTTATATAGACAAGTAAATGAGAATGAAGCACAGCATGGAGGCCCAATGGGCGCCTCGGATGATCATGCAAACATCACCTTTTGTGATGTTTAGAGGGCAGGCCATTTGGGCCTAAATGTTAACATTTGGGCCTATTGTGCCCTTAGTTGTGAAAAGAGGATCCTGTCAGGGATGCAGGGCACTTTAGCCGGCAAACTCAGCATGTCTTAGGCTGGTCTTCTGGGCATTGATTAAAGGCCCAGCCGTCCAGCAGACGATAGGTTAGTTTGTGTATTTGCTGCGACTAGTTTTAGTTAGTTGGCTCTGAAAACTGTCACAACAGTCCACAGCAGCCTTGAACGCCAAATAATCATTACTGCGACAGCTTCGGTTTGGTCCGGATTTACTTTTCTTTAACCCACAAGAAATAGACCGAACTGTTTGAAATTGCAAAAACGCAAAAATCATGAACATTGTCGTATATTGCTTCTTTTTTTTCTCAGTGTGCTCAGTAAAAGTACTGATTGGAGCTGGGTTCTAGCTACCAATCAAATAATAATGGATAGTAACAGATTTTGGAATAAAGTTTAAATTTTCCTTTCTGTGAGGCAGGTAAACACTCTGACCAGGAAAGTGTGCAGAGGTAAACTAGTCTCCTTCTCAATCAGAGCAGGAACCTCAGCGGATCATACTGATGTTTAATATGTGCTGTACGCGGCCGGGGACTTAAAAGGAAAGAAGCAATTTAATCTCAAAGGTTTGAAGTTCAGACAGATGTTCCCAGAGCTCAGACTCACCTCATGACGACACTCAAGGGCGAATTTAACACCTCGAATACATCACAACTTAATAACTGCCTTATACTTTTAGACTGGAAGACGGATGGACTATTTCGACAGGGAGCATTTCGAAGGACACATTTTAAAATGATTCAACACAACAATCAGGCTAAAACATATTTGAAATGTATATAATGTATTTCACACCTTTGCTGAGAGAACCTTCTTTGAGATCTAACAACTCTCTTTAGCTGTGATCACTGTCTTCTTGACTCCAATCAAAATTATATCTTATTGGAAATTCATATTGCCTCCAAAACATTCACAATAATACAATGACTGGTATGATATTTAGGAGTGGCAAAATCCTGCTGTAGCTGTACAAATAGCAGCTAGTCTTTACCTTAATAACATAGCCATGTGCTGGTTTGTTTACGTAGCTATGTGCTCTCTAGTACAAATGCTATGGTCAATTGGTCGATCCCAAGCCGGACGGTGTGGAGTTTGCATGTTCTCCCCGTGTCTGCGCAGGTCTCCTCCAGGTGCTCCGGTTTCCTCTACCACTAAAAACATGTACAATAAGCCAGAATGAATGAGTGGTTGGTGGTGGTCGGAGGGGCAGATGACACTTTTATTCTATTTTTATTTATGCTCATTTCCTAATTGTTATAACTCCACCCCTTAAGATTATCATTAGTGATATTATTACACGTAGTACTATACTGCAATTCTTCTTCGGTCCTCAAAATGGTCCTATACCGGATTGTTTTTATTACAAACAATGAAAGAGGAAACCACTAAATTGAAATGTTGTTGTCCAAACTCATTCCTAACAATCCTAATATATTTACACATGTGTTATAATGAGGTGCACAGTGTTTTTCCCACAAATGTCATGGTTTACAATATATAGAGGACAGAAAATAATGTTTCACTACTAAAAAAAGTAACAAATCAGGTATAGTGCCTTTGACTACGCGTGACGTAATTTAAAACGCATGTATAATAGCTTCTACTACTTGTACTTTTTCAATAACAATAACTAGACATCTCAATACATGTCATGAGTAATTAACAGCTTGTCTCTCCTTCAAACTAAAGTCATTCGAGCGAACCCTCCCCACTGCCCCCTGCTGGGCTCTGTGTGTGACCTTAAACACCCCCTGCCTTCAGACTGACGGCTCTTTTAAGAGGCACTCTGTCAACATCGACAAACGTCAAGTCGACAGCTCCAATTGAAGACGAGAGATTAAAATTTAGATGTGTAGCGAATTAGTTTTTTGTTTGTTTTGTTATTTTGCCTCCTTAAGTTAAAATGAAATATAAAAAAAACAATTAGTCAGCACACCCTCCGATGCTTGCATGTTGAAGGTCAGAATAAAATCCAATTTCAGTTCACCAGCGCTGGATTGAAATATTGAACATTTTTCTCTTGAGTCATACAGTAGCTCCAAACTAATCAAATATGGGAGCAGTGAAGTGAACTCAAACCAACATATTCTATTTTTTAACGGTCAAAATATCATCATAGCCATTTATAAATGCACTCACTCCCCCTTCCATCATTCGTCAATGCAGCAGAACTATCAGCCATCTCCCCCTGCAATTTCTAGCATAATTCTTAATAAAAATCTCAACAAGGCCATAACAGCAGCTCTTGTAAAAGTGAGAGAAGACGATGGGTGGGTGACTTCAAAATATATTGGAAATTACGGATTTGGGTGGTTTTTGAGGGGCTTTTGTGCGGGTTACTCTTTTGTGGGTCTGTTTAAGTCTATCTGGCTTGAATTCTCTTTGCAACTGGACTTGGTTTAATATAATTTAAGTTCCATTTTTCTTTACAGGAATGAGGTCACCACTTGTTCAGATGTAACTGGGCCCTGTCCAAGTCTGAAATCTAGATTAGCAAAAACCAGAGGAGCTTAATGGCCACGACTGACGTAACAACATTTACGTCATAGGTTGTGGAATTGGACTAGACAGAAAAACATATTTCTATTCAATCGCACACCAGCACAAAGATTCATCCAACTCCATCTCTTGATCACTACAAACAACAAATATGATTTTCCTGCAATTTCGTCTCTTTCTTGAGACATGTCCAGGGGATTACTATTTGAGAGAAGACCGAAATAGGAATGAGAATGCAAATCAAATGCATTTTGAATATGTTCTTAGAGGTTTAAACTTCAGGGTTAGTGGCATTATGAAAATACGCTATTTTCTAAAGTAGTGACGCATTCCTTTGTTTTTTATACCAACAAAACTTCCTGACACAATACTCTTATCTCCAGGTTTGGGATCGATAGGACTAATCAATGCAGCAATGGGAGCCTCTCCGTTTAAATGCAAAACTAGTTTTCATTATGAAACCATATCAGTCAAGCTCTTCTATCCTCTTCCTTTGCAACTTTGCAACTTTGCAAACTGTGACACTTTTCTTTTTTGGCACAAAATCAGCACAAATTCCAATATTTCAAGCTCATTTGAGTCATTCTTATTGATTGAGAGAACTATTTTTATAGTGCTTGTATTGCTCTAACTGCAATTATTCCAAAATCCTAAATATAAAACCGTTGTATAGATTAATCAATTGCATACATGTTTTTGACAAACTAATGAATTAAACTTTATTGTCCATCATAGGGAAGTTTGTTCTAGTCACATAGTGCAGATTCAGCTGAAAACATGTAAGACAGAGACAGACAAAAACAACAATTAGTGCAACTTCATATAGAATTGATAATAAAAAATAAATAACGGCGGACTTTTTAAAGAGAAAGAAACTCGATCATCCAAACGACCATAGGCAGACGATAATACACGTTAGCGGAGCCAAACCCAACCTGTATCATCTCCTATAGTGCCCCCTCTCAAACTGTCCACAACAAGAAGGTCATAAATTATGCAGCAACTCCCTTCACTTTCTTTCGACACATTTGACGCCACGTTGTCGACTCTTCACAACGGGCAAAAAAACGCACAACTCCAGCCCATACTTTTTATAGGCGAAAGTAAAAGGCTCCGCTATTATTACCAGCATCCTGCGGCTCTTAGCGTCCCATTCATGACCTGACAAAAGAGGAGCACGGAGGAGAAAAGAGGTGGATGGAAGATTTTTAAGTGCAAATGGCTGGTGGGGAGATAGAGAAAGACTGAGAGGGGGGGGCACCATTACCCAACGACACTGGAGCGAATGGAGGAAGACGACGTTATGAGGAGCAGACAGTGGCAGGAGGCTCTGGACCGGGACAATGGGTGGAAATGGCAAGGACCAGGAGTAGTTTTTGGGTGATTCCGAGGTTGTGGTGACCTGACACACTGACACGTGACGGAATGTAACAGGGAGGAGTCATCAATGAGGCAAAAGAGGAAATAGAGGACATGGGAGCTGAGCTGAGCGATTATGGATCTTATTATACTGGGGCAATATATCGTTTTGTGATCAATCTGCTTCTGCCTTTGCCGTAACGTTTCAAAACCACATGGGGTTGTTGATGATGTTCTTTCATCAATAACATACCAACACAAGACGAGAATCCCACATTACGTTGTTTGCGGGACATTATGCAAACAAAATAGTTTCAACCCTTACAATTTGCAGTTGCCGCCGTTTAAAACTGTGCATAAATATATCCAGATATAGCAGAAGTCAGTGAACAGGTTGTGCGCTGAGCTAACAGGTGGCATTGGCTTTTATAACATATTTCTCTTCTGAATAAGCGTTATAGTCTGGGCCTTGTGCTTTGGCTGCGTTTTCTCAATAGCCGTTGGCAAAAATTGAGCTGCAATTTTCTTCAAATGAGCATAAACATGAATGGTGCGTTGGGGAGAAATTGCAGTGGAAATATAAAAGTTTACGCACGCACTATGAATTCTGACTTCTGAGTTCCTGCCACGGCATTCAAATGCGCAGTCTAAATATTTGTTTGTGTCCCAAGTGTTTACTGCTTTGGTCTAAATACGGTGCATGTCCTGTCCTCCTTGTGTTACTGTGGCAGAGTGGTCATCCTGTCGCCTGCCTCATAATATATTATATGGGGGATGCGGGTTGGATACATGATCTGTTGTGCATGTCCTACTTTTAAAACAATAAGAAGTCCCTGGGCATGTTGGTCCCCGCCAGGGCTGCCCTTCCCTGTCTCCGGTTCTGTTCATTACTTTTATAGACAGAATTTCTAGGCGCAGCCAGGGACCGAAGGGTGTCTGATTTGGGAATCTCAGGTTGGTTTGCAGCCAAGTGTGAAGAGGCCAGGATTAGGATCATCTCTAAATCCGAGACCATGGTTCTCCACCAGAAAAAGGTGGCTTCCCCTCTTCAGGTCCATGCCTCAAGTGGAGGAGTTTGAGTATTTTGTGCTCTTGTTCACGAGTGAGGGACGGATGGAACTTGAGATCGACAGACGGATCGGTGCGGTGTCGGCAGTGATGCGCAGTGTTGTTTTCGTCAACAAAGACGATATTATTTCATTGACACACCTTTTAATAATGTGACGATGACGAGCTAGAATTTGCTCTTTGGAGACTAAAACATGACGAAACGTTTACGAGTTTGAGTCAATAATGGAAATGGGAGAAACATGGCATCTGCAGGGTTGGACAAGTCAAATTTAAAACTTTTTAGGACCCGTTTTTGAACGCGCTATATATATGGACTGTAAAGAAAATCACAGTCACAAAAATCAAAGTGTCAAACTGTTGTTAATTGATATCACAGTGGGATGTACAAACTTAAGAACTTAATTTTTCCCATTAGGCATTTTAACAACCATTCAAGATTAAACAACCCTAACCCATAATAAAAATACTGAGATTTAACAATTATTCACAATTATCGACAGAATGAAATAAAACAACTGATATTTACTTTTTGTATTTAAAATGCTTTTTAATACTTGAACTGGTAAACATTCACCGTTTCTAAAAATAAAAACGGTTTTAGACTCCTTTGCATTGAATAACACAAAACACTGTCAACATTACTCCTTTATAATTAATTATCATAATTATTTGTATTATATTATTATTAGGTCAGAATCTAGTCTAGGTTTGATGTTATCAAAACGTATGCTGCCCAGCTTAATTCTTTGTCAGATGTTTTGATGAACAGACTGCGGAAACGTGTTTCTAAAGTAACGGGACCCGTGTTTGCACTTTCCTTTCTGTCACGCTGAGCAGAGTGAAGCACGTTAGCTTTTTGTTTGCATCCTG
The DNA here is from genome assembly GCA_021464625.1 of Proterorhinus semilunaris. Taxonomy (NCBI): domain Eukaryota; kingdom Metazoa; phylum Chordata; class Actinopteri; order Gobiiformes; family Gobiidae; genus Proterorhinus; species Proterorhinus semilunaris. The sequence continues at coordinate 35,773,426 of CM038346.1, forward strand.
AGCCAGTTGTGGCGGGTGTTTCCGAACATTTGGACAAACTTTTTTGGGAATTATGCAGTTCATTACCTTGACTTGGACATTTACAGCAAAGGATTATCTCCACGTTGTTTCATATTGGACATATCACCTTTTGCTGAAACTTTCCCACGGCAGGATTAGCATTGTCCATCAGCGACAATAACAACTTGGTTATCTTTTGGATTCCTAAACATTGCTGACTTCAATGTGTTATTTGGGCGGATGAAGCTCTGGAGGAGAACATCCTTCTGCCTCGCTCAACTATCGATGAGTTTACGCGCTGTTTGTGGCGTGCAGCAGCCAGTGCGTCAGCGTGAAAAAAGGAGGCGTCACTTCGCCTTCTCGGACCATGTAAATGATGGACCGAAGCGTAACGGCTACCCATCGGTATGCTTCTGTTCATATATTTGTCTATTTTTTAACGAAATTGTGAGCAAATAATTGGGTCAAACAGACGTTAATTTTTAATACCAGTTAACCGTGGATTTAAAACCAAATAGGTCAAATTTTAGACTTTTTAAGGCCTTAAATTTGGATTTTTGAATTTTAGACTTTTAAAAACGTTTAAAGACCCCGCGGATACCCTTATCGAAATTAATGATTACTTTTTAATGAAACAGACAAAAACTAAAAAGTTTTCAATCAAGTTTTAATCAGACTAAAACGTGGCAAAGACTAAAAGCATTTTTGTCCAAAAGACTGAGACTAAAAGGGCCAAAACCAACACTGGTTATGCTGTACCACAAAAGTCGCTGTATCAGACTTTTGTGGTAAAAAGCAAGCTGTGCTGTTGATCTTCATTCCTACCCTCACCCATAGGCGCACCCTCAGAGATAGGGTGAGGCGCTCAGTCACCAGGGAGGAGCTTGGAGTAGAGCTGCTGCTCCTTCAAGTCGAGAGGAGCAGCTGATGTGGCTAAGTCATCTGTTTCAGATGCCTCAAGGTCCTTCCCTGGGGAGGTGGGAGGAGGCCCCGAGAAGACGCTGGAGGGACCATGTCTCTAAGCTGGCCTGGAAATGCCTCAGGATCCTCCCAGAACAGCTGTAGGAGGTGTCTGGGGAGAGGGAAGTCTAGGCATCACTGCTTAGACTGCTGCCTCCAGGCCCCAGATGAAATGGAAAAAGATAATGGATTTATGGATGTTTAAAATATTCTGGTTTAAACACTGGCTTTATGTTTCTTTTGTTAGGATAATTTTTAGTTCGTCATTCATAATTAATAGTCAGTCAATGTATTTGACAGAAAACCTATGAGATGGCATCACTGTGACATAATTCATAGACATAATCTTTTTACATTTTAGTACTCTGAAATTGGTCTTGGTCGCTCGCTTTGTTTGGCATCCAGGCTCACGCAGACCCTCCACCAGAGCCTCAGACAGAGACTGTGTTCTCCCAAAATTTACAAAATCTTTTGGACAGTCCAGTTTCTCTTTTAATGGATCCAGACTGTGGAACTCTCTGCCCACTGATTTGAAACTGCAGACTGACATGAACAGTTTTTACAAAGGTCTGAAACAATGGCTGAAGTAAAGTCAAAGCTGCACACATGGTAACACTGTATGAAATGTATACTGATGATGTGTATTATTTACCTTTTTAAATATTGTAATGTATACTGTATTGTATTGTGTTTTGTGAAAGGTGTAGCCTCCCATGGACAAGTGTTGCAAATTAGCAGTTTTGCTTTAACACTAAAAACAATGTATCTGGTTTGTCCAATGCAGTTGTTATGTCCATATCAAATAAACAAATAATAAAAACAAAAGTTATACAGGTAAGAACATAACATTTAACAACAGACAGAACTCCATTTGAGTAGTTAAATATTACAAATACTCTGAGGAACACTCAGAGGAGCACAATACAGACAGACACAACCAAAGTTCTGACTACAGTGTGTCATTTCAGTCCTTATAGTTTTCTCCAAGGAGAAATAAAAGGTCACAGGAGGATGGTCTCTGATTGGACAGTGTGGCACAATGATGTCGTCGTGTTCTTGTCAAACTGGTCATTACAACACTAACACAGCACTTATGAACTAGATCTGATCCTTCTACCAAAAAACAAAGAAAAAAGGTACAGCCATAACATTAGTATATAGTGCCTCAGTCAAACCCATTAAACATTAAGCAATAGTTACATTCTTGAAATGTTATCACTTTAAATTTTTTTACATTAGTTATACTGAAAGCACAGGGCCAAAATAGGGATGGCCGATATTTGTCATTTTTTTCCCACATATCAGTATCGGTCCGATATGGGAAAATATCGCCCGATATTTTTTTTTCTTCTTTTAATTATTTTCTGCACCGTGATGTAGCGCACTTGAATGCAGCAGCAGTGTAGACGGGCTGCAACTGCCCTGACTGGGGAAACAGTTTATTCAAATTATCTGAAAAAAAAAAAACTGTGGCTCCTAAAAATAAAGAAACTTCAGCATAAATTCACACGTCTCCAAAAGAAAGTATGTTTTTACTAAGTTTAAACAAAGTGGAGGGGACACTTGGACACCGCAGAGATACAGAGCCACAAGTTGCTGCTGTTACAAACTGGACTAAAACTGTCTCCATGGACATTATTTTGAGTCAGGGTTAACATGAATCTTTTTCTGATGGATTGTCCCTACATCTGAGTGGTGAGTGTTGCAAAAGTTTCTCTGTCCTGACGCCAGATTTATAACTATCAATTTGTTAGCGTAGCATAGCCTCTAATAGGCTAAAGGCTATAACACGTAAACATTGGCTTTCTCTCGTCATGTAGGTTTACCACAGTGATGATAATGGCTGTATTCACGTTTACTGTGCTCACTTTTGTCATGTTAATGACCCGTGAAAACGAGTCATTAACTCGCATTTGATGCATTTTTCGATCGTTAGCGCATTTTTCATTGAAAACAACACAGTTCAAAGCTCATGCTAATCTTGTAAATCTACTGTTTGCCTTTTGCCTGCTCTATAGGGCTGTAATCAACCAAGGAAATGGTTGGTCGGCCAAGAGTATGGCATATGTAGCGATTAGTCGACCAAAAAAAAAAAAAGTATTATTATTCAATTATTAAAAACCATTATAAAAACGGTGGCACAGATGGTCGGGGGTTCGAATCCCGCCTCCTGAAGGTGCACATTGTCGTTGTGTCCTTGGGCAAGACACTTCACCCCCCTTGCCTCCAGTGTCTGCGTACACTGGTGTATGAATGAGAGTGTGAATGAGTGAAGCCCCCTATGAGAGACCAACAGGCCCGTTTGGAACCATGAGGCCGTCCTTATGTGGACCCACCACCTGCAGGAGGAGCCATAGGAGCCTGGTGCAACGGACAAGTGGAAGAAAATGGATGGATGGATGGTGCAATTGAAATCCCCTGCATAGTAAAGTCTAGTCGACCAATGAAAATCTTGGTCGACCACGACGGCATCGACCAATTAGTCGACTAAACGACCGAAGTTCCCAGCCCTACTGCTCTAAACTCTAAATCTCCGGTCTGGCCTCATAAATTCAGTATAAGGTGCTATTAAAGACAGATGATGCTATTTTTTGCAATTCCAAAGCTTCATACAGAGCTGTCCTCAGAGAAGTCCATCAGATTTGTTTAAAGTTAAAACATGTAACTTAAACAACAAGGTAGACTACACGTTTAAATAAAAAATACAATAACTAGTAGCCTAGCATATTCCCAGTGTCACTGTTTCCCATTAATAGAGGAGATGGGTGAAAGTATAATAAGTAGGTCTGAGTAAATGTTTGGCCAAAAACAAAATGACATTGCACTCTAACATTGCATTTGATCTTTTTTTATATTTTTCTTATAAAAAGGATTGTTTGTTCCATCATAGTGTGTGAGACAGTGAGTCCAAGACACACCAATCATTGTATTGTTTATTTTCCAATAGTCGAGGGATAACTCATTTTATTGATTTTTAATGTCAAAATAAATATCGTCAAATATCGGATAGCGGCCACAGCAGCGAGGCAAATATCAGATATCGGCAGAAATTTTTCATATCGGACCATCCCTAGGCCAAAAACAACATAGTATCTACAATGAAAGCTAACATTCTTTGAAGATGTGCAAGTAGCCTAGTTAAGTAGCACACACAAACTCAAAAGCTGTTCTATAAAAGCGTATTTGTTCAATGACAGTGATAATGATGTGAGAAAGGTTCTTTTTAGTGATAATATCAATGAGCAATGTACTGTATGGCCAAATTTTACTTATTGCATTATTAAATAGATTTACTTTTTTTCGCAAACACAATGTAAAACAAATACAAATACTAAGTTATTTTTTAGTCATTACAATTTTTGTTCCGTGGCAAAGAGGGGAACTTGCCTACAAACTCTGAAAAGTAAAAATCATCTCTATGGCTTGAAAACCAAAGACAATAAACACCAGTAAATCCCCAAGAAGTGCTTTCTCATTTCTGTTCCCTGTTGTCATCTCCGCAGCTGGACATTGAGTTTGTTCTGATGGAGAGTTGACCCCAGCCTCACACACATAGAGTATATTCGAGAGGGTTTAATTAAAGTAAGAGCACAGGAGTCATCAAAAAATGCATTACTATTATTGCTGGGGCCACTTTTGTGACAAACGTTTCGGTGACGCATTGCCTTTTTTCAGACGGCAAACAAAACATCGGCGCGACAGGGGGACACTATAACAGAGTGCACTGGTCTAGAGGAACGTAGTATAATTCCTACTAAATCAACTGTTTTGCGCTTTCAACCATATTGTAATGTTCTATTATCATCATAAACAAAGCTGCTGTGTGTTTTTCTTCATTCACACATCAGCAATCCTGCATGTTTAGCTTGTCTTCCTCTTATGCTCTCAAAACACCAGCTCACACTCCGATATTCATCACTTGGAGTAATCCAAGTGATGAATATCGTTTACGGTTGGAAAAGTTCAAGGTGTATTAGTACTTTCGCAAGGCACTGCATATGTATGTGTGTATATATATATATATATATATATATATATATATATTAGGGCCGGGACTCGATTAAAAAAATTAATCTAATTAATTACAGGCTTTGTAATTAATTAATCGAAATTAATCGCATATAAATATTTGACCGGAGAACAGTGAGAAGTAAGTTTTTTCATATGGATTTTTAGTATACCATTGAATAATGACTGAATACATAAGCTTAAGCAACAACATATTGTTTATTGTTGCTTCAGAGGCCATAACAGACTTTGTTGATTTAGCAACAGTTGGTTTAAAGGCACGTAAACTATTAGCGCGAGGTCGCAGCTGAAGCGCGCGCCCGTGCACGCACACTACGCAACCCGAAAACAAACGTAATGGAAAACTCTCACCGGTCCTGTTGAGCAGTGTCCAGAAACTCCAAGTCTTTCAGAGTCGTGTACCCGCTTCAACCCCGCTTTAGTCCATGTGAGGAATAGTCCGTGTTGTGTGACTGGGAGCGAGGGCGCGCGCACACATGCGTGAAGAAATACAATGAGCGCGCCTGCCTCAGCTGGGCACGTAAATAACAACAAAAAGTACACACCGGATTGCGTTTACAATAAAAATAATGTTAAACATAAATTATATGTTGACTGTGCTACAAGTTGGTGCTCCAGTATAATCGGTCCGCCTAAACTCATCCAGTGAGAAACGTTCCGCGTTGTAAAAACATGTGCGATTAAAATGCGTCAAAAAAAATTAACGCGTTATTTTTGTGTAATTAATTAATCTAAATTAACGCGTTAAAGTCCCGGCCCTAATATATATATCTCAGGGTCGTGGGTTCGAGCCCCACGTTGGGCACCAGGCCGACGGTGGCGCAGATGGTAGAGCGGGTCGTCTCATGATCGGAAGGTCTGGGGTTCGAATCCCGCCTCCTGAAGGTGCACATTGTCGTTGTGTCCTTGGGCAAGACACTTCACCCCCCTTGCCTCCAGTGTCTGCGTACACTGGTGTATGAATGAGAGTGTGAATGGGCCCCCTATGAGAGACCAACAGGCCCGTTTGGAACCATGAGGCCGTCCTTCCGTGGACCCACCACCTGCAGGAGGAGCCATAGGGGACTGGTGCAACAGCTGCCCCCACGACCCGGCAATATATATATATATATATATATATATATATATATATATATATGATGCGCTGCATTTTGTTGTAATCTGTCTGTAACTTTGTGATACCTTTCGGTATGAAAAGCTTTATAAACAATATTTGATTGATTGGTAACAGTTCACCAGTAAATAGAGTGATTGACAATGACATAATTCAATCACTGTTTTTTATTGGTAAAAAACTATCCAAAAAAACATGTGTCTTTATTGTGAAAAGCCTCAACTCGTAACTTTGATGGGAGTGGGACATTGCCAGCTCATTGCCATGGAAACTTCTGTTTTAAAGTGCTTTAGTAGCCAAACATGAGAATTAGAAAACATAAGCCCTCCGTTCAAATGCTTTATTCTGATAACCCTCAACAAAAATATCATTGCCAGTGTGTAGCTGATCATTAGGTGCACATCTGCATCGCTGGCAAGGCTGACATTTTTACGACACTTTATGATGAATCTACAAACAGGCTTTAATCTAACAGGACCATGTATCTGTCTAATACCATGACCTTAATAAACATGACCTAATCATCAGCATTTGAGGCACAAACTGGAAGACATATGTGAGAAATTGGATTCATGTGGCTTTCTCTGGAGCTCCATCTAGTGGAAAGCAGTGCTACAACAAGCAGAACATGGTCAACACACGCAAGGAAGAGGAGGAATCGAAGAAAAGGCTTGGTATACAAATCTTGTGGTACCATATGTGTGTACCGTATGCAAAAACATTATTTACTACAAGTCTAATGATTCATAATACATATATCCTTATCCCTATTTGCTGAATGCTACACAATCGCAATTATTTTGAATATTGGTGGGGGTTGCTCTACTTTTTATTACAAATCCTTGAACTAATGGTAGTTTGCCTAAAAGGAACGAGGTTTACAGTCTGCTGGTTTAATAATATTAAAATGTCAGAAACTTGTCAGAACCTTTTAAAGGAAAGCTCATACATTGCACACACATTCTTTCTTGGTTTTAATTAACTGTATTTATCCATCTATAAATAAAAATGTAATGAAGAACTATTTTTAGGGAAGTCTAAACAACTTATTGATAATATAAGGACATTGGAAATGAAATCCTTACTTCACTCTGTGTTTTGTAACACATTGAACACACTTGACTGATCCGTTGACGTGTTTATAGCGTCGTCCTCACAGCAATGCATGCTCATTGACTGTTTATGACGGGGACAATAGAGTTTCCCAGAAGCCCCGGGGCCGGACTCTCACATCACACACAAAACAGATACAGCGACCTATATCCAGGAGTCAATAACCTCTCAATCACCGCAGCAATGACTTTACTGCAGGAGACACGCAAAAATATACACATAGTTGTAGTATAGGATCTTAGGAACGGTTCGAAAAATTGCAGAATTCGATAACTGCCCTCAATATTGTGGTAGCATTAGTCTGATATTATACTAAACCATATCAACACAGTTAAAATTGTGTAAAAAATATGTTTAAAGAAATACAAAATCAGAACAAAAACGAAACTACAAGGGAACTAAAACTGAAAAAGAACAATATAAGTTTCTAAAAAGTGTTGTCATTATCCATTCCATTCACCAGAAGTTTAAATCAGGAAAACATTGAACATTTGAACATTTTTAAGTTACATAGCATTTGCAAAAAATGTGTAGATCTCAGTGATACGGATGACCTCAGAGTATATTGTAGCTTCCATAATATGGATATTGCATCTTATATTACAATTATAACAATTTGATGATTTATTGTGCAAGATACTTAAAAACGATTCAAATGATTTATCCGACCCTTAGGCTACAAAAAGTAGCAGTAATACTAGTGGTAGGAGTAGAAGTAGAAAGTTTAGTTTTGTACATGTGTTGCACTGTGTATTCTGAAAGGCTGACCATTTGAAGTTCTTACAAAAGATGTGTTAAGTGTATCATTCAAAGTTTCCAAAGTCTGTCATAATGACTTTCGCTCCAACATAATTTCTCAATCCATATACTTTTATTTTCTGTGTATTTCAAGACTTTTTGCAGTAAGCCTGTTACAAATAAAATGAACAGATGCTGACACTTACAACACGTGCAAGTCTCTCCTTCAAGTCAACAGCAAACAATTCTATAAACCATGACAGAACACAAGGCCACTCATTGGTCCTCTGCGGGACTGACAGCAGTAGTAGGAGTAGGAGTAGTAGTAGTCAAATCAATCAATGATTTGCAGTATTTCCAAATAATACATTATTTCATAACTTCATAAAATGAATTGATCACTAGTAGTAAAATAGTGTGCAACAGCAACAAAGCAAACAGTCAATGAGCTTACTTACTGAGCAGTGATGTAGTAGTAGTAGTAGTAGTAGTAGTAGTAGTAGTAGTAGTAGTAGTAGTAGTAGTAAACAAAGAGTTTCAGAGCCTGGTTTAATCCTGAATAGCAAATGCTTTTGTGTTGCATCAAGGTATCGTGATAAAGAAATCACTTTAAAGAGGGTTATTGTCCTTTTTGCAGGTATTTGGTAATAATGTCAAACACATCTTAATCACTACACGGTTAGAGAAGGCAATATTGATCTAAAACAGCTGAAACAAAAATATCCAGTAGTTTAATTTCGTGATTTTCATGCAATCACTCTTCTTTGCTCCACAGCTGTTTCAATATAGAGAACAAAAGAATAGCCGTGCGGCTCGTGTGACTGTGGTGAGGTGATGGCGAGTGTTTTTATTTTGCCGTGAGAGATTAAGATTAGCAAGATCAAGAGGTGTGGAAAGCATTTACTGGATATGTAGGACCTCAGAGAGAGCTTTTTGGGAGCTGCCGCCGCTGTGCTAACACAGTAAATATCCAAAGATTACTCAAAGATGCGCCAGCGGCTCAACACACAACTCCACGTATGTTTTTGATGATAGAACAACAAAAAGCATAATATCTCCCCTTTAAAACATGTACGGTATTTAATATGCTTGTTTGATCCCAGACTTTTAATAAGAATATGTCACAACACACACACTAACTACTGCTATACAATAAAAACCTCCATTTAGTGATGGGGTGGGCTATATCATATCGCACGTTGTTATACCGGTATAATTTTTCGATTATGTAATTTTTTATATCGTTGCGGCATGGTGGCGCAGCGGTTAACACTCATGCTTCACAGCTAGAAGGTCCCAAGTTCAATTCCCACTGAACGGGGCCTTTCTTCGTGGAGTTTGCATGTTCTCTCTGTGTCTGTGTAGGATTCCTCCGGGTACTCCTGTTTCCTCTACCACTAAAAACATGTACAATAGGTCAGGATGAATGAGAGTGTGTTTGAGTGTGTTCATTAACATGCACTGTCCCTACCAAATAAAACAATAGATATAATTTGCGTGCGCACTCCAGCTGACTTTGGACTGAAGTCAGGACCAGGCGCAGACGGAGATCGCAGCTAATATTACGCTCAGCTCCACTCAGGGCAGCATAAACACTTACTGTGTAGGACACAGAGGCAGGTGCTTATAGAAGAATAAAATATATTTAAATTAATATACGCGTAAGGCTGAGATTTTGAAGTTATTTTTTTCCGTTGTCAATTATATATCGTCATCATGGTATTTCTTTTATATCATAATATAGATTTACGGTCATATTGCCCTGCCCTATTTAGTGACCTATAATATTCATTGAGATATGATGTATAGTGTTATGAACAGTGCATTGTGGATATGTATCGTATCATAGACAAGACTGTACAGGAAATCCGATGACTACAAGTTTCAACTCTTCGACTGCAGCTTTTTACGGATAAGATTTTTGCAGTCTTCTCTTGGAATGCTAAAATGGTAGAAGTAGAAGCAGATGTAGTATCAAAACAGAATAGACCAAAAAGACCATTTCAAACCACGAAATAGTAGAAGACCAAAATGCAAAGGAAACACAATTGAACGCATTTCAACAAACCGATTGGCAGCAGCAGCTTACTACAATGCCTCTGTTGTGTTTCCAAAATTGAAAATGCTCTTTGCTCTGCCTTACATGAAATACATTGGTTTCCCAAAAAGTTCAATAGCAGAACCTCCTTCTCCGAATCAAGGAAAAGCTATCCATTTAGGCACGGGTCCAGCAGCAAGTCACAGGCTCCACTCTAAAGTCCCCTATCAGTCCGGTCCTGCGCGCTGTTAATTGCATTTAGCCCAGTGCCAAGGTCGAAGAGGCTGCAACCAAATGAAAACTTTCCTGGATGTGATCGGAACCAGCTGCACAGAAAGTCAAAGACGTTGATTTGCAGCCAAGTTGGACAAAACGACCCCAAAAAAGAAGTGTGGACAATGACTAAGGCACGAACTTAAATCTTCTGCACATTTATATTCCACACACTAAAGTAGGCTACATGTTTGACACAAATAATGACATATGGCTAGCTTATAACTGCACATTGTGAAAACATTTTGCCAAAAAAGAAAAAATACCAAACAGAACTAGGAAAAATTAGACTCTTGTACATATATATATATATATATATATATATATATATATATATATATATATATATATTGCAATAAAAAAAAAATCCTGACTTCTTTGCATATTGAATGTAGGTTATGCGGTAGAGGTCTAACAAAACGCACCTGTCTCAAATTATAATTATCATGTCGCAGCTTGACTAGCAAAGAAGAAAAATCCCCAAAGACCTTTTGCCTACAGTTAAATGCAGGGTATTTGACATTTGAAAAGGAAAACTTTTAACTACATAAAGTAACCAAACAAGGGTATAAGCCATGCAAAATAATGCAGATCACAATTGAAAGAAAAATATACAGTTAGCCACGCTTCAAAACTAAAATAAAAAACTTGCCACGATCTCTCTTACCTTTCCGACGATGTCTCCTCAAACCAAGTTCATAGTCGTAGATAAAAGCAGCCTTCCAGTGTCAAACGCCAGCGAAAGAGTGGGTAATACTGTCAAATTGGGTTCGTATTTCTTGAAATGGCTTCAAATGATCGTTTTTTACGAGAAAAGTAAAGTCCAGAGGATCCCTTCCTGCGCAGTGTCCGACGGAGCCGAGTGCATCGCCTCTGAGCTGGAGATGCTTCTGCAGCTTCTCTTCAGCATCAGCCAAAGAGTTTCAGTAGCACAAGAGGAGTATGTACCTTCTGCTCCCACGGTACGTCTCTTTTAGTTAAGTCTCTAATCCTCTGTTTTGGTCGCTTTAAGTTCTCCATTTTCGTTTACTCATTTAGATTTTATTCTCTACATATATTACATTTTTATTAAGACATTAAGAAGATATATATTATTCTATTTTAATTATGAATATTGTCAAAGAGTAAAAGACATAAAGATACTTAATACACCGTTACTCCTTGGAGCAGAAAGCCTGTCAAGAGACTAAAATGCTTTAGTACAAATACAAGCAATGTAGATTTGAATTTTTACATATATCATACCTCAAATATACGTAGTTGAAACAGTTTATTTATTTTGTTTGTTTGTTTTCTTGCTTCTTTTTTAGCTTGCGTTTCAGCCTCGTCACGTGATCGCTGCACTTCCGGAAACTTGTTTAGCTGCCAGTGCGGTGTACGGGGGAGCTGTCTGTTCCCGCGTTATGTTGAAACAATTGAGTCGAGACGCTTTGACCATCTCTAAAACATGATAAAGACTGAGAAGATCCTGCATTTGAAGAGCAGCCGAGGTCGGAAAGTCCGTGTGGTCCGTGAGCATTATTTGAGGGAGCGGGTTCCGTGCTACAGCGCCCTTTGCCAGGCGGATTGTGACAACGGTAATGTCCAAAACACACCAAAAAAATTAACTTGAAATATGGGCAAAACAGGAATGTGTAGCTGCAATGACGTGATATTTATGGGTGCACGCAGGATGGATAAGACCTTACTTTGTTGTGTTCAGTAATTAACAAATTGTCTAGTTTTTGAGGGGTCTAAGATCAAAAACAATGGACAGGGATAGGGTCCCCTTTCATTAGAGCGACCTTTGTTACACCGCACAGAAATATGTCTTTGTCCGTACCTAGATAATGTCCCTGTTTTTCAATAATCGTAATATTAATAGCCTACTCATTGCTTAAAATGCCATGATGGGCTGGAATATATTGTCATGTCCCAATCACCCTCTTTCTGTTTTGGGCAGTAAATCAGCAAATGACATTATATATATTTTTTTGTTTTTTTGTTATGTTTTGTTTTTAAATCAAATATCAGTCTTCATTTGTCAAGGTTATAAAGGTCTAAAGTTTGATAATCACTAAAATGATTGGTCCTCTTTTTCAGAGGGGAAGGTTCTGCCTGGAGACCTGACTCATTATGTGGTGCCTGACGTGGGGATTGTCCTGGACTTCCTGGAGATCCTTGAATTCAGGGAACTTCAGGGAATCATCTTCACACAGACGGCGGGCCAGGCTGTGCAGCACAACAAAGGGAGGAGGTATACAGTATACAAAGTTATTATTATTTGTCATTACAGGCTTATAACAACAGTATGGCTCTTTTCACCAGCGCGGGCTGATATGATCTGTAATATTTTGCCCGTTTATCATGTTGATATGTTATTTTTACCCAGGCAGTACAACCGACTGCGTAACCTGCTCAAAGACCCGCGTCACGACTGTGTGCTGTTCGCCAACGAGTTTCAGGAATACTCCTACTGTCCGAGAGAGAAGGGCGAGAGCCAGGAGAAGTGGCAAACCAGGTCAGGCCACTGATTTGTGCTGAATGTAGCGGATTTAATAGCGGTTCTCTGGATTAGGCTTCATGTGTTTAATTAACTTTTTTCTTTCAATAATAGTTTCAATTTTTTTATTTGAGTAAGTTCGCTGAGGTGACAATAGAAGTATAGCCTGTGTGTCAAACTGTGGTCTGTATTCTACTGGTGGTGCAATTTTAGACTAAAGATCATTTCATTTTTGTCCTTTTTAATACATTTAGTTTTGGTGTATTTCTGGTTTACATACAGTTAAGACTTATTTTAGTCCAGTTTTGATCTATCTGAGGCCCTTTTCAAACCTACTTGGCTCTTGGAAGGTCAAATATTTTATTATGAGGGGGCATTTGGTGTAAAAAGTTGCGTATAGTCTCCAGCCTGTGGTGATCTCGTCTTATGCTACTGTATGTTGTTGCAGTTGAAACAGTTTTTTTGTTTCCTCTCCTCCCTGATGCAGTTTTTATGTCTTTGTTTACTTCAGATGCGTGTACTCGGCGGCGGTATGGTACTACAATCACCTGGCCGGGCTCAAGGACATCGTCATGGTGACAGATGACAACGAGGCAGTGGCTCAGTACAGCAGCCTCAACTCCGGGGTCTATGTTATCTCTATGCAGGTAACGACCACACAAACTAATGTCACAGTCACACCAACAACTCAAGCACCAGTAGCAAGTAGGGCTGTGCAGATCCAAGTAGCAATAGAAGACCAAAGGAGTATCATATCAATACCAGAGAGGTAGTCAAAGTGTTAATCTGTTAAATGTTTCATCTATATCCACAAGTGACTTTGAGTCTTTCTTTAAGTTAGGCATGCACGAAAATGGAAATTTGAACCGATACCGATAACCGATATATAAATCAATGTAACAGTTCACAGTTCTACCCAAAATGTATCAACTCTACCAAAAAATATACAAGGGTAAAGATATAGATCAAATAATGAGATTTTACTTTGGGTTTGGGTCTCCACCTTTCGAAAAGCTCAGTTTTTACTGTTCCATAATGTGAGCAGGTCTGTCTCAGTCACTCTGCTTATCTGTGTCACATATCCTATTAAAATAATAATAATATTACTTCCTTGTTGAATTCTTAGATACAAAACTGGTGGTCTTTCTGAGTCTAGAGGCGTGTCTTTTTTTTCTTCCACTGCTGTTGTGCCCTGTGCTGTAACCTGCCACTGACATGAGAGAGAAGTGATGCCAAATCCGAGCCTGTGACAGATTCAAGTTTGCATTGTGCATGAAGTAGATACGATAACACCAAAGCGAGACACTCCCTCCTGCATTGGGCTAATTTGTGCATTTGTGTGACATAAAACACTAACTGCATGACTCATTTCATCAATGTAAAACTTGTCTCGTTCATAACACTTCGATCGCAGGGCTATTGTCTTTATTTTCTCAGAAATACAAAAATAATACATCGGTTTAAGACCCGCTCTGTTCGAGTGTTAAACTTACTTGACTGCGGGTCCTCTCATTTCCTCATATTTTTCACATAATGTTGCTGTGAAAATGTGACTTCCTTCACAGAGAGCACCTGCACAGCGTTGTTTCGCTGGAATACTGTTAGTATTTCTCAGCTAAAACAGTGCACAAGCCGCTCGGGTAGCGCATGCATCTGCTGCTGTAACTTTGGGGTCATGAATCTGCTACAGGAGGAGTGGGGAAGGCAGCAAGCTGGAGCCGCAGATGCAATGCAATTAGAGCTTATAATTATCAGCCGAAAAATTTATAATTATCAGTGATTGCGTCAAAAAGGCAGATAATTATTGTCGGCCGATATTATTGTGCATCCCTAATATTAATTGCATTTGTGGTTTTACAAGTTTGAGTGGACAAGCCTGTGTGTAAACTGTGGTCTGTATTTTACTGGTGGTGCAATTTTAGACTTTATTCATTTTAATTAGAGATCATTTCATTTTTGTCCTTAATGCATTTAGTTTTCGGTGTATTTCTGGTTTACATACAGTTTTAGTCCAATTTTGATCTATCTGAGGCCCTTTTCAAACCTGCTTGGCTCTTGGAAGGTCAAATATTTTATTATGAGGTGGCATTTGGTGTAAAAAGTTTGAGAACCACTTGTGTATATAGTCTCCACCCTCTCGTGATCTCGTCTTATGCTACTGTATGTTGTTGCAGATGAAACAGTTTTTTGTTTCCTCTCCTCCAGGAGCAATTTGGTTTTACAAGCTTGAGTTGACAAGTTTCTCAAAACACTGCACTCTATTTGCGTTACATATGTATCTTACTACCTAACATTGTCTCCAAAGAGTTTCTGGTCGGACTAGAAAGTATTGAAATACTGAAACAGTTCCACTGTTCTCCCCAGTCGGAAAGCGTCTAGTACGACACTTCCCGACTGGGGAGAACAGTGGAACTGTCAGTTTTTAAGTGACTAGTACTTAAAAACAGGGTTTCTGCAAGGCCTTAAAAGCATTAAAAGTCAGTAAGTCTACTCAAACTTGCATTAAATAAATGTTGGCATCCAAATTAAGGCATTTCTCAACTATTGTTATTGCATAAGTTCGTTGAAAATCCAAAAGTTATAGTGAAACGCATTCGGCTGCAGAAATTGTCCAACATTTTTTTGTCAAATTTTCTTTTGAATGTCAAATTTCCCCTCTTTCCTCTGTTTGATCGAATGTTTGCAAATCTTAAAAAAATAAGTATGATTGTGGGTGAAAAAAAGGCTTTAAAAAGCATTCAATTTGACTTGCTGCTGCCTGTAGAAACCCTGAAAAAGCACCGAGACCTGCAAAATGTTCCTATGGTGGGAAAACGCCTATCCATTCACTAAGCTACTATTGTGGCCACCGTTGCCCTCAGGTAGACTGACTGAAGCAAGGCTGCAAATCCGCACCATCAGCCCCTCAGAGAGTCACTCACACAAGTGTCTTGCCCAGGTACACCTGTACCTACACCTGTTGGAGCCAGGATTTGCTGTTACTATAAAACAGCAGCGTGTACATTTTAGTATTATCTGTGACATTAAACCAAGTAGTGTCTCTAAAAAAAAGCAATAATTGTCTTTTGGTGGACTTTTATTTTGATCGAACTTTAATTTGACAGATAATTTGGATGACATGATAAATCTGCTGAGTTGGTGAAAGAATAATGTTGCTAAACATTAATAAAACACAGCTAGCATTTTGTCACTATTGCCTCCAAATGGTGTTTACCATACCGCCTTTGCTCTGCCCGATCCCGTCAGATCTGGGAAGCTAAGCAGGGAAGGGCCTGGTCAGTACTTTGATGGGAGACCGTTTGGTAACACCAGGAAGCCTGGCAAATCTAGTGAGTGAGTGAGTGGTTGGTGGTGGTCGGAGGGGCCGATGGTGCAGACTGGTTGCCTCGCTTCCGTCAGTCTACACCAGGGCAGCTGTGGCTACAACAGTAGCTTACCACCACCGAGTATGGAGTGAATGAATATTGCAATGTAAAGCGCTTTGAGTGTCCAGAAAAGCGCTATATAAAACCAATGCATTATTATTATTATTATTTATGTGCTGAACTATTCTGCTGCCGCTACAACCAAAAAATGAGTTCAGGACAACGGCCAACGACGAGCTTCTAATAATGGCAAGTTTGTTTTGTGATCTTTTTTGTTTGTGTGTATACATTATTAATCACAGTTTGGCCTTTGGTTTCTGCATTCTGGGATGTAGCCTGAAAAGCGTAGAGCGCTGCGGATACTGTAGTGTTATAATTGTTGCACATTACCATATACTCCTCTGCAGCTGAACTCCCTTCACTCCAGTGAGCAGTTTGACAGCTAATGTTGAACCAGGTGGAAGAAAGAGCTGACAAGAAAAAAACTGAATTAAAGCCATAATACATTTGTGTCGAAAAGACTACGGCAGCTCTATTAATTAATATGAAATCAAAATTGTCCAATACAAAGTTGCAAACCTCTACAAAGATAAATCTAAAATTGCATGTTAATCTTGTATTGGCTCAGTTAAAGACCCTGTACTAATTTCCCCCCTTTGTTGTTCATCGTCCAGAATTATTTCTAACTTTCGTAACGCATTCCTCACATCCACATTCTTGGTAGGGATGAGTTCATGAGCATGTTCCATAACTTTCGGGGAGCAAAGTGTACAATACCTACTAGCCCGCTAACAGCGCTTCAGCATAGAAATAAAAAAGAGAAGCAGCTCTTAAATGGAAAGTCTTCAGAGTTTGTTCAGCCTGTCTAATGTATTTTTCCCATAGCCGTTAGGGTGACAAAAGAAAATTCAGCCTGCTTAAATTAAAATGATAGTGCATTAGTTTTTATACAGCGCTTCTGTAGATCACGGGCTCCCAAAGTCGGGGGTCGCGAGATGAAATGCCACTGTTTTTTGTATAGTTTTTTCTTTTTAAACTATACAAAAGACAATTGTATTCAAAAGTTTAATGGTTTGTGTGTCTGTGTCCTCGTTTTGCACGGGGCAATCTGAGCCGGGACTGGGGTGTGAGGTGAGGGAGGACGGTGGTGTTTGCTGATGCAGCGGCACAGACTCATTTTGTGTTTCCTTGCCGCACCAGAGCGGTACCGTTCTGACAACAATTGCTTTAACTTGAGTGAACTAGATAGATATATTGTGTTGCTGTTTAATTCCATAGGGAACACTGCAGGAAGTGAACTCGTAGCCATTTATTTGGAATAATAAATAATTGCAATTGATATAGAAAATAAAAATCTAATATCCACATAATCAGTATAAAATGTCAAATTCAGGCAATAGGTAAAATAAAATGGCTCCATCCTTCCCTAATACTTTTTCTATAACCATTCTTCGGTTGCGTGTTTCTGTTCTAAATTATGTAATTTTCACAAGTCAAATAGTTGTTTGTTTTGTTTTTGTATTTCAAATATAAATATACAATACGAATTTTGGCATAATAATGTTTTACACTGGTCGTCCCGGGACGTTTGTGTGACAATTGTCTGGGATCGTGGCCAAAAACGTTTGGGATAGTCAAAATCACTATACAATTCCATGCGTTATCCATTGGCTAATGCTCGCCAGACGGCTCGTTAGGGACCGTCTGCTGTGAAAACGTGACACAAATTAGGTTTAGGAAAGTGTTATATATTATTTCAGACAAACTGACTCTTAAATATCTCTAAATCCACAGCAGACTGTCCCTCCCGAGCAGACTATCTAGCACTAACCTTCGTTTATCTGCACACTTTGTTAAGCTAAGCTGTATCTTTAGCCGCAGCTGCCCTGGGGAAGACCAACAGAGCTGATGTTTCGTCTTACAAATGTTTGCAGTATTTTAAGGTCATTTTGTGAACAATAACCCTGGATGCACTTTGTCGCTGCACGGCGTTAGGACTTTTAAAAACTAGGCCTAACTTCTTCTATACTGATTTAAAGTGTAAAGTGCCAGACAGTCGAATTGAAACTCGCTCATGCATTTTTCAGGATTATTTGCATAACTTCTGGCTGGATGTTCGCGCGGCCCACGAACTGTACGGCTCCATCGCCCAGGCGCTGCAGGAGAGGGAGGCCGAGGTCTCGGAGAGGGAGTACTCTGAGCACCTGCCCCATGAGCTGCTGGAGGCCGGGATCAAGTCTGGCCGATACCTGCAGGTACGGAGGCCATCCTGGGACACATTCGTGCAGCTATTATAGGGATGTAATTATAGGTATTATTACCATAGCAAAGGCACATCTAGACAAGGGACACTTAGAAGCTGGAATATTGAGTTGTTTGGTATTGTGTAAAATCACTGTTGTCAATGAGGATAACACTGCCAGGCCAAAAGAAGAGTTGATCTGGATCTGGGGTTGCTGCAGTCAGTCAGACTAAATAAAGGCTTTAAACGAGACATAAAAATGGCAGTGTCCATGAAGTGCATATTTGTCAAAACTGTACATCTCCTAATGTCATCAAGGTTGAGATCTTAACCTTGATCTTGATCTTTCACAGTGTGAGCCCCTGGCATTGTTTGATTGATTGATTGTTTATTCCGAGTTCAATGTACATTACATACACGTTTAAAAAATATATATATATATTAACATGTGCCGCTTTTATGAACTTTTAACATGTGTTTTTGACATTTCCACATGCTTCCATATATACGTACATAACACTGTACAAAAACCCGAAAAGGAGTGGGAGGAAGTAAACTTATAAGTTCCCACCCCTGTATGTATCATAATTTTCCTCAATGTTATGGGAGCCAGTAGCAGGGCAATTCACGACAACCTGCAACAAACAGCACAACGATCCCAGCCAATCCCGGCTGCAGCAGGCCGACGACACTCCAGCAACGCCCTAAAGCAGCTGAGTACGACCACAAATACAATTTGTGGTCGTACTTTTCTTTTATTCTTTCTTTATAACATTATTCCAATAATGCATATTGGCTTATAGTAATCAAACCAATTATGGGTGCAATATTTGAATTTGCGTTTCCTTTTCCAACCAGTTATGCCAATCATAACTTTTTTTATTTATTTTTTTATTTCACGTGGCGACATGATTCAGCGTTCCCACGCACAACAACCTCACTACATCACCGGCACACCACCGTCCCGCCACACCAGGACCAGCCACAATCATCGTACGGCCAGTCACCACCCAGCCATCCTCCACCGCCACACCACCAGCTCCTTCAGTGGTTGCTTCCTTTCACAAAGACAGTTGATATAACAGATAGTTTGCATATGAGAAATATACTTTTAACACATAATCATATATACACGCGTACAAAAAAAAATATATATATATATATATATATACATATATGTTGTCAACAATGGTAAGTAGTAACTACTTCAATTGATCATTATGTTACCAACAATGGTAAGTACTTCAATAGATCACAATCTATTGTCAACTCTTCTGTAAACATGTTTTTTATGTCAATCTTATACCAAGAACACCTCCTTCATTGTTCACCCAGATATACCTTCAAAGTCTAAATACATTTTTTGTTTACAAAAAAATCACCTTTATTGTTATAATTCAACGTCTTCAACCGCAACGATCTTTGAGCACTGTTATTGCCTTTTGTTATTTATAAAGAAAAAAGAAAGTTGTCAGTTGTTAATATTCCTCTTCATTTCCGTACTCTGCCAACATGTTCTCTTCATATTTCTTTTTGAACTTGTAAATATTTGTGCAATGTTTTACATGGTTCCCCAAACCATTCCAGAGTAGGACTCCGCATACTGACAAACATTTCCTGGTGGATCCCTCCATTGGGACTTTAAAGTTACCACATCCCCATAGATCATACTGCCCTTCATTTTTGCAGAAGAATTTCTGAATATTACATGGCAATACATTATGGTTGGCCTTGTACAGAAGGAGCGCAGTATTTAGTTTTACCAAATCGGTGAGCTTCAGAAGTCCAGATTTTAAAAATAGATAGTTTGTGTGATCAATGTAACCAGCTTTGTGTATAATTCTTATAGCCTTTTTTTGCAGAAGAGAGGATGTAGTGCACGTTTGTAGTTGTTGCCCCATACTTCTAAGCAATAAGTTAAGTACGGTAATATTAACAAGCAGGACAGTATGTGGAGACTAATACTCAAGAATGCTTTATGTTTATTACTGCAATACTTTTTGCAACCTTAGATTAAATGAGTCTTATGTGAGGCTTCCTTGATAGTTTGTTGTCCACTGTTACACCTAAAAATGTGTATTCAGATACCGTTTCGATTTGTAGTTTCTAAAAAACATAGCTTTAGTTTTGTTCAGGTTTAAGGATAGTTTGTTTGTGTCCATCCAATTTTTCACTTTCCTTAATTCTTCGTATGGATTAATTTACAGTAATTTTCATTTGAATAGAACATATTAGTGTCACCTGCCAATAGAATCACAGCTGAGAATTCTTAAATATGTAATTTATATATAAGTTAAATAGTTTTGCACTCAAAATGTAACCTTGGGGTACTCCACAAAAACAGTTTGATGCATGCGCGCCCATTTGTACAAACTGCATTCTCTCCAACAAACAGCTTTGCATCCATTCCAGAGCAACTCCCCTGATACCATACAGTTCCAATTTTTTTAACAATATTGAATGATTAATTCTATCAAAGGCTTTTTTTAGATCTATAAATATGCCAACTGCATACTTTTTCTTGTCTAGTGCATTAGTAATCTCTTCTATAGCTTCGATAATCGCCATGGATGTCGATCTTTTACTCCAAAATCCGTATTGACCTTCATTTAGAATTTCAAATTTTTCTAGAAAACATTTTAGTCTATGTAATTTGTAAAAATATGTTTGTCTACGTTTTTGTATAATGGAACAACTTTATTGATTTTAATTTTCTTTGGAAATTTACCCGATAAGATTGATAAGTTACAAATATATACAAGAGGCTTTGCTATACTATGTATAACTTTTTTGACGAGTGCCATATCAATGTCGAAGCAGTCTAATGAAAATGTTTGAAATAAACAGTGATTATTTCAAGCTCGTCTACGGGAGCTAGAAAGATTGATTTAGGATTTCTGTCAATGGGCGTTACATTATAAAGACCTGTATTTGTAATTTTGGATGCAAGATTCGGACCAACATTGACAAAGAATTTGTTAAAACTGTTTACAACCTTGTTTATATTATCACATTCTTCATTGTTGTCCGTAAAATAATTTGGATAATCTATCTTTTTGGACCCATTCTTTATAACACTATTTAATATTCCCCAAACATTTTTGGTGTTACTTTTATTCAATTCTAAAAGTTTTGTATAATATAATTTATTACTAGATCTCATTATATCAGTCAACTTATTCTTATACAATATACCTATTTTGTAGAGATTATTTTTCTTTTTGTAAGCATTTTGCAACCCTTTAGTCATCCAAGGACACTTTGCAAACTTCTTGTTCAAAACATACCTCTTTAAAGGACAATTTTTGTTATACAAGACCATAAATGTTTGCAAAAAATTGTCAAAAGCTTTGTCCACGTCCTTCTCTATATACTGAGCTCCAGTCATGTGTGTGTAATTTGTCCTTCAGTGAACCAATAGTATCTTTTATATTTGAGTTGAACTTCATTATTATTATTATGCTTATAATTTTCATCATACAGTAAAAAAACTGGTAGATGGTCTGTTACATCACAGACCACTGATGGTGTCATGCTCAATATTATTAGTGAAAATGTTGTCGATTAGAGTGGCACTGTGATTGTCATCTTGAAATATGCCTGCGCCTTCAGGGAAGAAGAAATCCATTGATCTAATAACCTGGTCATTAAGGATGATCTCATTCTTTGGGCACATAATGTGGCTGGAATTAGACCTGATCAACTGCAGCAGCGCCAGATAAATCCAGATGGCAGCTTTTTTCTTTTGATTTAGGCAGTGTATAATGTAAAAAAATAATACAAAAAGTAGTTCTCTGCCATCTTTGTTTTCGCAAAATTAACTCACAATGTATAAAGAAAAAATTAAATGGTGAGCGCTTTACATCAGGCACTCAAACCACTGACCGATTCACACTTTCATTCATAAAGCAATGTATGCTGACCCTAATCATTTGTAAACAGTGCTGATTTTTATTTCTGTGGTTCTATTTCCAGGGTATTCTGAATGTGAACAAGCACCGAGCTCAGCAGGAGGCAACGGTCACTATGCAAGTCTCCTCCAACAAGAGCGCAGGTACAGCAGTCAGTACGAGGCTTGATACATTTATGCCAGTCCATTAACAGGGTTCTTAAAGGAATTCTACTGAAATGAAGGCCTTAAATGTCTTCACATGAATCACATTTGTTTTCTGTGGCATTATATTTATATAAACCCTTTGGTAAACAAATTTATTTTTCTCTCTCACTCATAGCTCCTCGCTTTTGTTTGTTTTGTTTTTTAGACATTAGCGGGGACGTGCTGGTATTTGGGAGTAAGCACCGTAACCGCGCTGTGCATGGGGACAGCGTGGTGGTGGAGCTGCTGCCCCGGGGCGAGTGGAGAGGGAGGGCCACGGCGCTGACGGAGACCCAAGGAGAGGAGAGGAGCGCGGAGGACCCCAGCAGCCAGACCATGCCCACAGGTGACTGACACATATTATCTGTTTTAAAGCACCGTAATGTATTGTTTAAAACATGACGACTGATGCTGTGCTCTGCGATCTCTCGGTTGTCTGAATATCCAGGCCGTGTGGTGGGGATCCTGCAGAGGAACTGGAGGGATTATGTGGTGACGTTTCCTACTCGAGAAGCTCAGAGTCAGAGCAGAAACTCCCAGAAGATCCTGACTGTTCCCTGGGATCATCGCATCCCCAAGATCCGCATCAGCACCGCACAGGCCGATGCGCTACAGGTTCAAATTTCTTTTCAAATACAGTATATTATTTATGGTTTTGCAATGCGGTTTTCAAAGCATCCACCTATTACTCCTCCTCCAGAGAGAGAGGGAGATAAGCTTGTCTGAGACTTACGTGAGATCGGGATGAAGATGCCACAGATGAAAGGGATGTTAGCTTTTAAACACTTTTAAATGGTGTTTTCTTTGTCATGTAGTTGTTAACGCCATGCTAAAGCGCGCTTGTAGGCTTTGCTATAACTTTCCGGAGTTCATCCAATGCCCAAAGCCTGAGCCTTTTCTTGCAAAGATAAAGAAGCTTCATTTAAATGTTTTAAGTGCCTCCACAGTCATGTGTAGCTGAGCGAAGCATTACCTACGATGTCCGTCCTGACTCCGTTGTAGCTGTGCATGGTTTGGCCCAGCCCTAATCCACACCACCTTTAAAGGAATAGGCTACCGTTTTTCCATACTGAGATATGTTCTCACCTGAGCTTAGACGAGTTGATACCTACCTGTCTGGTCTTTGTGCGTGCCCGTGGAAGAGCA
This sequence comes from Proterorhinus semilunaris, assembly GCA_021464625.1. Classification (NCBI taxonomy): domain Eukaryota; kingdom Metazoa; phylum Chordata; class Actinopteri; order Gobiiformes; family Gobiidae; genus Proterorhinus; species Proterorhinus semilunaris. The sequence goes on from CM038346.1 coordinate 35,797,022, forward strand.
TGGTCGCTTCCACTTTCACCCCGTTTGGAGCTATAGGAATATTAGCCGTGACCCGGCCTACGGCTGAGCCTCCGCTAGTCTCCACATTTGATGTTCTGAGATTATGAGTTATTACAAATTCCCTATAACCCGTCACTCACTATAGCTATAGACCCGCACTAAGTAGACCAGTGGTTCCCAACCTTTTTACTTGAAGCCCTCCCTGCACATGCTGTAGTTGGGCCGCATCCCCCATTTCCAAAAACTATGGCCACTACAAATGTATAAAACAATGAATGCTAAAAATGTATTTCAAACAAACTGCAGTTGGAGTGTTTTACGCACCCGTACTCCTTTCTCAGTCATATTTGATGATTTGTACTCATGACGGTGCAAGTACAATATAAAAAATAGAATATATAAAAAAGTATTTATAATCTCAGAGTAAACGTGGCAATACTTTCAAAGCTGCTTTATAATAAAATGTACCTCTCGGCTCACAATACAAAGCAAAACAGAAAACAAATTGAAAACAGAAAACAAATTGTAGCGCACCTGGACGGGGCCTTTCTGTGTGGAGTTTGCATGTAATCCCCGTGTCTGCGTAGGTTTCCTCCGGGTACTCCGGGATAAATGACGTGTGTGAGTGAATGCATGGAGGTGGTCAGAGTGACCGTTGGCGCAGATGTGTGCAGTCGCGACTGCGCTTCTGTCAGTCTCCCCCCAGGGGAAACTGAAGCTACTAACGTAGTTTACCACCACCGAGTATGGAGTGAATGTAAAATGCTCTCATGTAAAGCGCTTTGTAACCATGTCTGTGAAAGGCGCTATATAAATAAAGGATTGAGGGGGAGAGACGCGCACATCCGACGCACTAAACCAGTGTGCTGGATCCAAAAAGTAAAATTTTTCCACTTTCCGCTATATAAATAAAGATCATCAAAGATCATCATCATTTTTGCTTTTCTTACACGGAGGCTACAGCACTCGGAGCAGCGCATTTGATTTGAGGCTCGTGTTGTGGCTGTTCTTGGACAACTGTCTGCTTGAACCTTTTTTCGGAGACAAAGCATTTGAGACGGAATATGACTAGGAATGGATTTTACGCATTTGTATGTGCCTCTGACATTACGCAGTGCACTGGATCTATAATTAACCACAGCCATGGTCATCTGCAGGAGAAACCGAAACAAAGACAAGCAGATTTAATTTGTTTTGGAGGATGTAACTGTACAAGTGTGGCGCGTATACAGCCTTCAGTTTAGGGTAAGTGATGATGACGCACATCGTTCCATTTGGATGCGCACACACACGCACGGCAGTCAGATCTCAGTCACTCGTGTTATTGTTGTGACACTGGATTTTCCTCCGACAGCAGTACGCAATGCATTGTGGTCCATATTGAGCCGTGGCCAATGCCCGCGGCCGGCGGGACGGTCACGTGGGGCCGCCCGCGGAGTTCTGGGAAATAAAAATGTCGGCGCCCTGTGAAGCTTAAGCCCCGGCCACCGCGATTGCGGTTTATATAATAGATGCTGGGAGAGGCAAAATGCTAACAACATCTTTGGTCTTTTTGTGTGACTGAGCACACGCACAAAAACCAGACAGGTACACATCAACTCGTCTAAGCTCAGGTAAGAATATATCTCACTATGGAAAAACAGTGGCCTGTTCCTTTAACACTGCAGCAATTATTATTTTGAGTTGTCAACTCAGTCAATATACAGGTGAAACTCAGAAAAGTTTAATATCGTGCAAAAGTTAATTTATTTCTGTAATTCAACTTAAAATGTCAAACTAATATATGATATAGACTCATTACATGCAAAGTGTATTTTCAAAATATTCTAATTTTACGAGATTTTTAATTTGGGGTTTTTACAAGCTGAGCCATCAAAAAATTATAACAAATAAAGGCTTTACATACATCTCACTTTGCATGTAATGAGTCTATATCATATATTAGTTTCATAGTTTAAGTTGAAAAACAGAAATGAATGCACTTTTACATGATATTCTAATTTTCCGAGTTTCACCTGTTTTTCTATTGCACTATCGACCGACTGAGGACGTTTTCTCTCACGGCAAGACAGTCTTGGGTTTAATAGCTGTTGTGGGGTCTTTCTGTTGGGAATTTGCATGTTCTCCTTGTGCCTGTGCAGGTTTCCTTCGGGTCCTTTGGTTTTGAGCAAAAACATGCTGTTGTTTGGTTTGATTTCACATACGTTTTAAGTTCCAACTCTCTACATGGTGAAACGCTCAAACATGATTATAATGTGGAACAAACATGTTGATGAAATGCTGAAGTGGTTGGTGTCCTGGCAGGATCACAGGGTGGTGGTGCGTCTGGACTCATGGGAGAGCACCTCGCTGTATCCGAATGGCCACAGCGTTAGGGTCCTGGGCCGCGCCGGAGAACTGGAGACTGAGATACAGACCGTCCTCATCGAGAACTGCATCAGCGTCCCGCCGTTCTCTGAGGCACAGGTCAGACTGAGGCTATTACCTATTCATTTATGCACTTGTGTCGTTATAAAGCTCAATACATGCTATCTATAGATCATGAATTAAAATGTCAAATGAAATGATACTCTTAAGCCGGATGTACACTGTACGATTATGGCTGTTTGCGACAAACGATCACTTGTCATGGGGAAAATTTAATGTTGTAGCTCAAAAATGCAGGTCGTTGGTCGTACAGTGAGACAGGGAAAAAGATTTAACACCAACGACGAGCTGTGACCGACATCAGGCATTATCTGATATTTTGGAAACTCTAGTCGCAGAGTGAACCTCCTCCTCTCCCTGCGGCGATTATCTCTGTCAAGTGTCTCGTCAATATAACATCAGCGCAGCCAGAATTACAAATAACAGAGCTCAGGCACGAGCATGAACAGATCCACTTTTTGCTTTCCCTGCACTTATCTGTGGAAATAAGCACACCTCAGATAAACACACACCGCCTGGAAACTTGCTATGGAAAACTTTGGTCATAGCTACATTCACCCACGTCTTGCAATGTGACATCTAAAAATCATGTAACGTCCACCAGTTTTTACTTTAGGCCTCTTACTGTGACATACTATTGTATCTTTAATGTTTATATTATACTGTATGCGGTTGTATTATTACTATTGCTTAATGAAAAAAAGACTACTTCTGCTACTGCAACAACCACTACTGTTACGACCACATTCTCTTTGTATGAAACTGGTCTTTCCTCAACTTAATATTCTACATTTTCTACTGCACTGATCACACGTCAATAATGTGGACACACAGAGCCCAGTCCAGTTGACAATATTTAGATTTCTCTACTACGATGGCTAATCCCTGGATAATTCACAAGCGTTTGGTCTAAGCTTCACTTGTTAAAAAGAGAGCGATGTGATTTAACAAGAAGACTAACTAGATTTTTAGACACTTTGCTTTTATATCAAATGAAAAGCCAAACATAAAACATTGCATTGCTACTATTATGTCATTTGAGTATAGAAAACTTTTGATTGCCGTGCTAAATGCTCCATCGCTCATAGTAAATTATAGATGGACTAGTTCCTGTTTCGATGGCGGGATGTAGTTTAGAGTGGCTTGTGTATTTCTCCCTCAGCTGAAGGAGATGCCGGTGGTGTCGCCTGAGCAGCCGTGGAGCCCTGCCCCAGGGGAGGTAACCGCTCGGAGGGATCTGAGAGAGAGCCACCTGGTGTTCAGCATTGACCCCGCGGGCTGTGAGGACGTGGACGACACTCTGTCAGTGCGGAGCCTGAGCGGCGGCCGGCTGGAGCTGGGGGTGCACATCGCTGACGTTACTCACTTCGTCAGAGAAGGGTCACTGACCGACCTGGAGGCGCGGGCCCGGTCAGACGCTGCATCCGATCATTATCAGTTATTTAGTATTGTGGCCAATAGTCTTATAAGTCACGTATTTTCATTGTTGTGTCCCGTAGGGCGACCACGTACTACCTGGCCGACCGCAGATACGACATGCTTCCTGCTGTGCTCAGTGCAAACCTCTGCTCTCTGCTCGGAGGAGTCGACAGGTCAATGACAGCTACGCAGCTAAGAACCTATAACAACAAACAGATCTCCATTTGAGTTGTAGAGTTATCAATTTGAAGCTTTTTCTGTAGATTACTTAGCATGGCGATAGCGATAGCCACTTAGTAGTCTGGGGACTTAGTAGTCTGGGGACCACTAAATAATTTTCTCGTAGGAGAGGTATGGTTTAAATGTATGGTTTTACTCCAAAAATACACATAGTATACTATAGTATAGTCATAACCTTGGTTCCCTAATAAATAAATATGCCGATTGCAACGCACTTGCTAATGAAGTGAATCTGCTGCTGCTGTGTCTGCAATGAACTGATTTTATAATGTATTTTAATGTATTATGTATTTTATTATATTTGCTGAGCAAATAAACATGAATGTATAAGCAAGCCAAAGGCAACTTTCTGCCATCACTGTATGGTAGACAATAACGTTTTTTCTATTATTTTCTATTCTAATGCTAACGCGGCTAGTGCTAACATCTATAGCAGCTTATCTATACACTCACTGAGGAGGCTCTACGCCACTAAAATCAACATTATTGTAAGGAAAGACTTACCTCTGCTGCGCTTCCATGTTGCCTTTTATAGTCCGAACTCTGGTAGAATCAGCCCAACAGCTGTAATTGGGAGCACTGCAGTAAGTCCTTCTGCTCATCCATATTAATTTGCCATGTGCAGGGCTGGACTGGCAGAAAAAATTGGCCCGGGACTTTTGGGTCAAGACCAAACCTCCCAAAAAATTATTCAATGCAATAGTCGAGGCCATTAGAAATACAATAAGCCCTTGAACTAAAAAAGTTTGAGCTACAAAACTGAGGACAATAGCTGCATAATGTTTCGGACGAATTTAAGCTAACGCCAAATCTGTTTTGCATCACGGCTCTTGAAATTGCTTTAACACAAGCTGTGGAGTGTTTTAAAAATGAATTCTACAACTAAATTTAACAAAGAGGTGAGTAAAGAGAGTGCAGCTCAGTCTGGAGTACTGCTCTTGGCGTTTCGGTGCCTCTGCTGTGCCTTCAAAGTGTTTCACGGTCCCAAGTTATGTCATTGACCTGAGAATTGCATGTGCATAAAGCAGAAATGTGCACTCAAGAAAAACTGCTGGGTTAATTAGACCTCCGAGGTCTAAAACAGATCTAAACGGGTCTAAATGTTGTCGTTATAAACCCTGTCTAAACCAGAGAGTCAAAACCCTGAATTCATTACTAAGGTTCTATAAATATTTTGTCATAAATCCTAAGTCAGTGCCCCCCTCCGGTCTCTCTCCTGCAGGTATGCAATGAGCGTCCTGTGGGAGCTCGAGGCAGACTCCCTGGACGTGGCGAGCGTGTGGTTCGGGCGCACGGTGATCCGCTCGTCTTATCAGCTGCACTACGAGCTGGCCCAGGCCCTGCTGAATGGACAGGAGGCCCAAGTCCCAGAGCTGAACCCACTGACGCCAGAGGAGAGGGACCACAGACTAGCTCAGCTCACACAGGCTTTGGAGACCCTGACTCACGTGGCCCGGCACCTCAGAGCGCAGAGGGACAGAGGGGGCGCTCTCGAGCTGGAGGGAGTGGAGGTGAGAACACACAGTTACTATTTAAGAAAAGCATATTGTTTCTATTATTCAATGGGAGGCAAAATTGTCTTTTAAAGGCTTTTTACCATGTTATAATGTTGTTCTCTCATCATTAACATACCTGAAGTTTTATTTTGAGGCACTCGCTCATCTTTGGATCTGCTCCTTCTGAGTTTGTGCGTGCAGGTGTCGTAGCATTTTGTGGTTTTTTTTACTCATGAATTGTCCGCGAGAGTAAATACTACGCTGACAGAAAAGACAAAGGAAGAGAGGGATATTGCACATCCAATTACCGGTACACAATGGAAATCCTTTTTCTTTTTACTCAATCTTGGCTGTAAATACCGTTTAAGTGGCGCGTTAGCTTTGCCCGTTAGCCTGTTGGCTTCTTCTTCGTGATTCCATTAGTGTGTATTGGTGGCTCCGACCCGGTGGCAGCCAAGTTGCAATCGTAGTTTTCTGGCCAGAGACACCAGGGGGAGATGAAAGACCCCCCAATCACCCCATTAACACTTGTATTACCCCCAGAGGAACTACGAAAAGGATTTATTAAGGTAAACAAGTTACTTAGTACTGCTTTTTCCATTATTCAAACAGCTGGGTGGGAGTATCTGAAGGTGGCTCGTCTGAAGAATGCGATACTTAGTTTAAGCTGCTTTAGATCAATTTCTCATTTTCTAACCAACAAAGTGTAAGATAGTGATAAAGATGTGTTTGAGATTATTACCAAATACCTGCAAAAAGCATAATACCCTAATAATAATAATATACTTTAATACACTGGTGCTGCTGAGAGTTTTTTCTTCCTTGAGTTTTTGTATACTCAAACACACCAGTGATTATTTTATGACCAGATGCAGAAATAACTTTGTAAATGTCAACTTTATTTTTTTTAGCACATTTTACAACTTGAGTAGCCCAACATTTCTTATTAATATTTTTTGTATATTAATGAACATTTAAACAAATGTAAGTATGACAGATTATAGCCTTTGGCCAATTTCCATCTGGAGGTTGATCTGTTGTTTACAGAAAACATAAAAACACAAACTATACAAAGACACTATACACACAGACTATATACATTGGACATGTTCAAAGACAGCTGAACACCGACAATAAACATGGGAGACGGAATATGACAACCAGCGGAAAAGAACTTGATACAAATGTACTGGACAACCTCCTATTGCACAGAGTCCCACTTTTAATCTGAGAGCACCCATCCCCTATTGCGCCGATCCCTATTGCATTAGTCTCCATTGCACTGATCCCTATTGCCCCAATCCCTATTGTACCGATCTCTATCGCACTGATCCCTATTGCAGTAATAAATCAACACACAACAATTAAAGGAAATCAAGTGGAAAGGTAAATATGCTTAGTTTTAGTTTATTTGAGCTGTTCTTATTATACAGTTATGGATGCTCAAAAGGCTGAAGGGTTTATGACCCAGTACTGATATTGCAGTCAACAAGTTACAGGATCTTAAAAACCATAAGCAACATTTTAAAGTCAATTTTACTATTGTTTTGCATTTCATGATGAGCACAAAAGGGGGTGTATCTGGTAAAGCAACAAATTGTGATATATTATATTCTAATTTAAAATACCATATAAATGGATGAGTGGATTCTGAGAGAAAGACTTCGGGCGGCACACTATACATTAAATAACAGTGTCCTCTCCACCCGTTGTGCTCTGTCAGGTTCGGGCCCAACTGGACTCGGAGAAGAACATCACGGCCCTGGTCCCACGTCAGCCGCTCGAGGTGCACGAGACTGTGGCCGAATGCATGATCTACGCCAACCACTGGGTGGCGTGCAAGATCCAGGAGGCGTTCCCCCACCAGGCCCTGCTCCGTCACCACCCGCCCCCTAGACAGGAGCACTTCAGCCAGCTGCAGGAGAGCGCCAGGGCCCACGGCTTCAGCATCGACACCAGGTACGGCATCAAAAAACAGAAAAACCAAGGCACTCTCTGGTGAAGTCAAAATGCCCTTATTTTTATGGCATGTCTAAATGGACAAACAAACGCGTTTCAGCCTCAAAGGCCTTCTTCACATGGGTCAAAAAAGTTATTTTTTTTTACCCCTGTGAAGGCCTTTGTGGCAGGGAACTACTCTTTTTGACCAGGTACGACATGTTTGGGCACCTCTTGTGATTAAAATGTAGCCATTCATTGTATTTATTGTAGGGATTATATTGTACACATTTATGACCGCAGTGAGTGTCTGTGTCTATCCCAGTTCTAACAAGGCCCTGGCGCTCTCCCTGGAGCAGGCGGTGGACCCTCAGGACCCAGAGGTGAACAGGCTGCTGCGGATGATGGCGACTCAGGCCATGTCTCAGGCCATGTACTTCTCCACCGGGGCCCTGCCCGCGGACCAGCACTACCACTACGGTACAGTCACTATAAACACCAGTCAGGTTTAGTCAGCTCAGTGTCACAGATTTTCACATAGCGGCGACTAGACTGGGATGGTTGGGTTGAGGACGTTTCGTTTCTTCTCGCTCTTACATTCAAATGTAGAGGTCTATTTAAACTCAGACCTGACTTGTGTTTTAAGCCATTTATCTTTCTCCTCAATGCAGAAGGTGTAACTTTGTTAACACTAGGGATGTCACGGTATGAAAATTTTACCTCACGGTTATTGTGACCAAAATTATCACGCTTTTCGATATGGCTTTGTCCGTATTTTTAAATATAACAAACACTTATTAAAAAATAAAAAATAAATAATACCGCGATAATATCAAAAGTGCAACTTTTCACATCAAAGTAAAGAAACTATAACTATGAATTGGTGATCGTTTATTACATTTATAGCGCCAGAACCGTGTTAGAATGTTTTTAACTAGCTAAACCCTCTATATCAGGAATATTGTTCTTTGTTTGAGTCCTTCCAGTTTGCTTTCGCTCTGCAGATTTGGGAAAATGCCATCAGACAGTAATCATTGTTAAATTCATAATAATGCGGCGAGAGTGAATCTATTGCATTGGCGACCAACTGTAATCTGCCCTCCAGCAGCCCTGTAACCCCATCGATAAAACATCTATTTCCTTCTATGGAGTTTGTTATCACAAAAAAACAATCTCACGGCCCGATTAAGCTTCTGTTGCTTCATTCACGTAACTTTTCCTCTGCCCCTCTCTCTCCCCCGCTCAAAAGGGGAGAAAACAACGCAAGTGAAAGAGGTGTTTTGCTTCAACGCGATCTCCTCTGTAACCATATTTATTATTTTATTAGGACTTTTATTTCTCAAACTTGTTGCCTTATGCTCACTTTGAGCTCCTCGTGGAGCAGCAGCAGCAGCGGTGGAGATGACCGGGGCGGACTGAGGAGGAGACTGTGTGCGGTGATGACGCTGCCGTTCGGAGGCGGCCAAGAGCGGAGCGAACAGGTGGAAGATGTGAGTGACGGGGCTCCTTTAGCCGCCTCGTCACTCACGCGCGCATTTTTCTCTCCTGTGGCCCGGGAGAGCGCTGGCGCTGGGAGCGTTCGGGCGAGCCGTTTCCCCAGAGCTGCGCTCTGAAACCGTTTCCCCGCAGGCCGCGCTGCCGTCCCGCGGTCGTGCGTTCACAAACTGTTCCTCTGCCAATCCTACACTCCTCTCTCCGCCCCACTCCAGCAGTGACTTTTGTTTAGCAAAATAAGCATGCACAACTAAAGTGACGCCCCTCCCCCAAAGAGGAATACGTTCATATCATTCACTGTAAAGACTTGTTCAAAAGAGCCGGATCGTTTGCGACCGACACATCACTAATTGGCGCCCCCGTCCTGTCGGCGCCCCTATGCAAGGCATATATTGCGTATGCCCTTTTTGCGCCACTAAGCTTAACACTAGGGCCGCCGCATTTAAACCCCCCTCCCTGCAGTCAAATTGGCCGCTGCGCCACAGAACAGTCTATGTGTGGGAAACACTGCTGTCTTCTATCAACTGTCCTTCAGCTTTCTTAAAATACCTAAAATATACCCAGACTTCAGACTTGGTCCTGTTTGAAGCTGATAGACGTCCTGAGCGATGTCGTCTCGAACATGATTCCAGCTTTGAGAAAGCTTTGTTTTGGATGTAAGCTACGGAGAGCGCCTTCAGCAGATGAGACGACGGCCGGTGAGGCTCACTTTGCCTACACCGCGGGCGCGGTAATCCACCGAGATAATCTAGTTTTTCAAAAACAAGACGGTAATTATACCGTCAACATTTTTTCCCAAGGTTTACCTGTACACCGGTAACCGGGACATCCCTAGCTAACACTCTTATACGGCGGTTGTTGTTTGTTGTTTTGGGGGTTAGTGTCCTCATTGCTTACGAGTGCCGCCAGTGCCAAACAAGTTCGTAATTTTAGCTCGCTTGCATCAACCAAGCAAGTAAATATCCTCCATAGAAAAGCAAGTGGCATTTAATCGTTGGTCCAGAGACCCTTTTGTTAGGGCTAGACGATAAGGCCAAAAAAAAAAAAAAAACACGGTTTTATTTCTCATATTGATCATTTTCAATTAGATTTTTTCAGAATAAAAATAAATACTTTTTGCTGATTCAATTTTTATACAAGCCTCAGCTCAAAGTAGAACAAAAATCTGAGGCGGTGCTCTGTCCCTCAGGTCTGGCCCTGGACAGATACACTCACTTCACATCCCCGATCCGCCGTTACGCTGACATCCTCGTGCACCGGCTCCTGATGAAGGCTTTAGAGCAGGAGGCGGGACTCGCCGTCGCCATGGCCTCCAACAGAGAGCTGGAGGAGACTGCGCAACACATCAACAACAAGAACCGGGTCTGTGCGCCGTCCGTCCCAACCGTCTCTTTGTGTCTGACTGTTTTTAATTTCACTGCTCGCTCTCTGCTGCTCAGGCGGCTCAGCGTGTGCAGAAGCTGTCCACAGAGCTGTTCCAGTGCCTGTTCTTCAGAGACAGGGACCCGCAGACCGACCCAAGCTGTGTGTCAGACGCTGTGATCTACGGCATCAGGGACAACGGCGTCCTCGTCTTTATTCCACAGTAAGAAACGCTGTAGATTTAAGCACACGAGCAGTTAGCTCACTGTGAGCTACAGAAAGGAGTACAGAAATGTGTTTCCTTTAGTGATGGGTGAGTGAAGGCTTTCCTGGCAAAAAAGTATGTAAGGTTCGAAGTCTCAGAGCTTTTTCATTCTGTTTGAACACTGACCTCTTGTGGACAAACCTTATTATTGCGACTTCTCATAAACACGATTGAAGCACCAACACAATCATGAGCAAGAGAAGTTTCAAACAAACCTGTGGCGGTTTTATTATTTGCAGCCTGATATTGATGTTTGAATGATCACATCAATCATAGGTTGTAACATTATAACATTCCTAATGACTGCAGAAAGTTCACATCTTGCCATAACCATTCAACGTTCTTCTTTAGCTAAAGAAGAACCTTGGTTTGAAAGAGGAGTAAAAGAAGCTATTTTTGTCAAGCAAGAAAATCCCTCCATGAACCTGAATGGTGGGCTCAGATTTAATCTTCCGTCACTTTACTCCAATCTCCTTCGGGGAAATCCGACAGGGCACGCCCAGTCCAAGGAGACGGCACCTCGGCTAACAAAAGAACAATAGGCAGGTAATTAGCAGTGATCAGCCATGAATAGGACAGATAATGGGCAGTGATCATCTATGAATAGGACAGGACTGACCGATACTGGGCTGAGCAGGTCATTAGAGACGCTCTACTTCAAAGGTTGTTTACCCACAGGTGAGAGTAGCTGTGATTAGAGAGGAGGAGCCGGGCCAACCCCAACTCCTCCCTGTTGGTCTTTATCTAAGCTGCGGGCTGAGAGGGACTTTATTCCGCTGACGAAGCCTTTTGGATGAGAGGTGAAACATTCGAAGACTTCAAATGCTGAGTACAGAAGACGACTCAAGTACCTTGATTGAAGATGGACAACTCCTGTACGACTGGGAACTTACACAGACATCACAGAATGAAGCACTTTTCGAGACTATAGACACTTTAGTCTCATGACCAGCTGTTACTGAAACAGGCTCCAACGCAGTGTTTCAAAGCAATCTGCTTCAGGAAGAGCCATACAAGCTCCGGAGCGCCGGCTTTTTGCCCGTCACTAGCTTCCTTAAAGACACAAGGTAGTTGAGTAAAATCTCTCAGCTGCTCATAGCAAGAGTTGAGACGTGAACAAACTAACCCTGTGTTAAATTATGTCTCTGACTTTTGCATTGACTATACTACAAAAAAAATATTTTATTAACAGCTTTAAAGTGATAGTCTAGAAGTCTAAATGTATTACAAATTATATAAAATGTGCAAATCAACTGCCTGGTCTTGCATTTTGATGTAAATTAAGCAATAATATATATGTATATATACATATATACAGACAGACAGACAGACAGACAGACAGATTGATATTATTTTTTGTTAAGTCCCTTTTTCCCGGATCTCAGCAACTAATCAGTCTAGTATACTCCTGTGTCAACCAATGAGACGAGCTTTTCCTGTGAATCAGCCTGCCGGGTCCAACCAGGGGGAGGGGCAGGAGTTTTATTGTTTACTTTCAAATTTTACTCTATCTCTCCTCACTTTGCAAACTTACAGAGTATCACTTTAAGTTCTTCGATTTGACTTATCAGGGCTTTAAAAAATAGTCATGAAATCAGTTGCACTAAAATGGAGACTTTAAATTGAATTCAAAAGTATTACATTGAATTCGAATGAAGTTTCTTGGAAAATAATTGCTTTTTTCAACTATTTTTACTGGGTAAGATTGCCGAAATAAAGAAAATAATTCACATCCAAATTGCTTTTGAATATTGAAATTTCCCCTCACTCCTCTGTTTGATGAAATGTTTGCAAATCTGCTTTGCAAACATTATTTTTTTAACCAGGACTTTCCTGGTTAAAAAAAGGCCCCCAATAAAATCTTGATAAATTAAATATGCATAGATTTTTGCACCTGTGGCATCAAAAATATATCTAAATTTTACTTCCTGCTACTTGTGTAAACAATGGTAACATTGGACAAGATTCAACTTCCACTTGAGATACTGTGTCTGGGTCACTTTCAGTTTTTGAAAGAGTCTGTGGTAGATGTTAATGTCCCCTTGTGTTTCAGATACGGCGTGAGGGGTCCGGTGTACCTGCGGAACAGAGAGGGGCAGGTGGTGAGTGCGGCGGCAGACGGTGGATGTGAGTGGAGCAGCGGGACGGTAAAGAGACACTCGGACCACATCACCACCTCCTCAGCGCTCGGGACGACCACCCTCAGGCTGTTCCACCACATCACGGTCAGTACCGCAAATAAATAAACTCTGGTTTGCAAAAGCTCTCAATCCACCGCTGTAGAGATTTTCACCCATCGTCAACTGGACCGAGATGAGGACGTTTCACTTCCATGTTTAGAAGCTTCTTCTCTCGCTCTTGAAGTTATAATGACTGGGGGAAAAAACTTAGAAGCACAAATCCTGAATCCACTGAATTGTGGGGGGGGGATCATTGATTTCCCGGACGCCCATCAGCCGCGATGAGGAATATCCGTCAGTGCAGGTAGGAGGCAGTTACTAAAGGAGCTGTGATGCTTCCTATAAATATCTCCTGTAGCATAGGAACCTCAGGATGTCTCTCATCAGTCCATAAGGAGCAAAGAACAATCCCACAAGCCACTGCGCTGCCACCCCAAGGTTTATGAACTCGAACGACCTCTTCATGAGTTTGAAATGATTGACAGTTTTGCTGCGTGACATTTTCTTCAATAAAGTATGACCATACCAGAGTTTGGTAAAGCACACAAGCTAGAAGTCTTTATAGTCAGATATTTTGACAAAAGCGACAGAAAGCTTTTGAAGATAAACGCAAAACGTCCTCACCTCAACCAGCCAAGCCCAGTCGACGATATTTGAAAATCTCTCCAATTACTCCATCTCCTCTCTCCCAGGTGCGCATCTCGGTGCTGTCGAACCGGTGCCACGCGGACTCCCTGCTCCTGGAGCTGATCAGAAACCTGCCTCACGATTCCCAGAGTTCGGCCCCGGGACAGTCCCAGCCCAGGGTCCAGCTGGTGCAGGAGGTGCGGAGACAGGCCGAGGAGGCGTCCCAGCAGAAGGCCTCGCTCAAAGGCCGCCTGTCCCGCGAGGAGAGGCAGTTCTGTCAGAGCAAACAGCCCAACCTCTACTCTCTGCTGGAGGAGATCCGCGAGCTCGCACTGATGGACGCCGAGGCCGGGGCTGAGAAACTGTGCGCTACGACGGCGTAAGGCTAATCAAGATCGTAACAAGGGTAGAGGGTATGCAGAAGATGTCACAGGATGGCAACAGAAGCCAAAAGGATGTCAGTGTTGAGTTATGAAAAGAGTTATTTGTCTTGACACTCGGTCTGGAACATTGAAGATTCTGTTTTGGAATGAGAATGATGTTAGTGTATCCCCTCCACAGACACGTCAGAATAATAATGTGTCCTTTTAACTCCAAATCCTCCATATACCTCAGACTGATGAACTCATTGTATTATTATTCTACCTGCACTCTTTCCAGAACATGAGGTCCTTTCTGAACTGATCTTTAGTGTTTACCAGACCTCGTTTTAGATTTTTATATAAAAACCAAGCAAGGAAACTTACTGTACATAATGCTACACTGCCTTACGTTTCCATTTTTATCTCCCACTAGAATCCTTGTTTACAAATGAGCAAGATGGAGCACAAATATAGATCATGGAGATTTTGTGGAGAATAGAAAATATGTCCAGATTTAAATAAACATCTTTTCATGGGAATGAGTCGTCACTACTCACTCACACGTCCTTTTAAACATTTGTTCTTTTTTTTTTTTATTCTGCAAACTAATTTATTTTTGCGTAATAAAAGTGTAAAATAATTCTTGTGTTGGCGTAAAAACATTTGTGTTTTTTTCAGCCCAATTAAGGAATTTTGAAACAGAAAGAATGCCTTGGTTTTTTCCTTTTCTTTCATAAGTCTTTTTCTAAACACCACAGAACACTTGAATGGCTAAAAAATGTTTGACAAAACCTTCCCCAGCACTTTGATATTTGACTGTTTGGACTGCAACAATTTAGTAAATGTTAAACAAACCAGAGTCAAAACTTTGTAAAAGCAAGTTTATTGAGCTTTCCAAACGGTGACAGTATAGGAATATATTTACAACTTTTATCAACTGTTACAGCTTGAGAAAATGCGAGTTTAAAAAAGAGATGTATATTTAAACAATAAAACCTGAAAATATACATTTTGTGATCAGGGAAATACTAAAACATTGTTAAGTATAGAATTTTTAGATTTCAGACAAAACGTATATTATTGCTAATATAGATACAACTACTTCCCGTCTTTGGCGTCACGCTCCTCCTCCAGACCCTCCTCAGGTTCAGGGGCTGGACTTGGACTGGTCTCTGGGTTGTCCTGCTCCAGGGAGGACTCCTTGTGGCTCTCCTCGTCTGGGGTTGGAGGCTGGTTCTGCTGCAGCTCGCTGTTCTCTGGGTCAGTGTCCTCCTTTGGGAGTTCCTCCAGGACTTGAGATGCATTCTGGGGCAGTTCAGAGGCGACGTCGGCAGCCTCTTCTGTTGGGACCGACTGGGACTCTAAGGCCTGAGGCTCGACTGTCTGGGATTCTGTCACATAAAAAGAGAAAAGTCAATATTAAGTCTAATCAACATGTTTACAGAAACTGTTTTGGATATTTCCAAACTTGTAAATGTTTACATAAACAAATATGTCCACAGCAAGATAGAGTAATTTTCACTTATTAGGATACAAATTAAGAATATGACCTTGTGACCAGTGAAATTAGTATTTTACACTTATAAGTTTCAGTTTACTTGAACATAATGTTTTACTCATTTTGAGTGCAATGAGATGTTTTTTTTCTTAATTTACTTTCTTCACTGGCAGATTTCTTGAAATGAGTGAATTCTGATGTTTACTTGGTTTGTAAGATTGTAATTGTTTAGCTACTGTGACAATGCAAATTCCAAAGTTTGTCTAAGTGTAAAATCTTAAATTGAAACAAGCTTAGTTTAGTTTATTTGTTTATTTGAGCAATACACATTGTGCTCAAAAGGAGTGGGCTGAAGCAAAAAGCTTATGAGCCCCCACCCCCAAGTGCAATAAAATAAAAAAAAGAACATTTCAAAACATTTCAAGCAGCTACATTCATACAGACCAACTTACAACAAACAACAAAAATATATTAACTCTTTATATAATTAATTGAAACAACGCACAGCTACAACAACAATCTAGTTTCATATACGATGTCTAGAACAAAGCAAGTCAAAAAAATGTGTTACTTAATATATTGCTTGCAGATTTTTACCCGTGATTACAGAGTTACTTTTATGGCATAAAGGTACATTAATAGATATTATAATCTGAGATCTTGATACTTTCCAGTTGTCATTACCATTCTCAGTATAATTTTAATTTGGGTTTAATTATCATCATCATTATTATATATTTATTTAATTGAGTTATATGTGAAGTATGATGAAAGCCCTGCACAGTGTGGTGCATTAAAAAGCCAGAGAGTGGGCCAGTTGAAGAGGGCAGTAGCTCCCCATCAACAAACCCCCTCACAGCTGATTTGTAGATGATGTTCCTATGCTGAGTGGTGCATTAAAAGACAAGGTTTAGAGCCCGTTGGGAGGATTCCTCTCAGCAGATCCATAACCTGCCAACCCTAATTCTCCGTTTGTGAATTTGAGCAATAGAATGACAACCGTTCCAAGCAGCAACACTCTTCATTGATTATAGAGGAAAAATACACATAATCCATCCTACTGCTCCCCCTAGTGGCAACACATTTCTTCTTGTCTGTATATTTCAAAAGTCTTTTGTTTGTATTTAAATTTGAACAGGTTGATGTTTGGACATCGTTTCAAATCCATCTCCAGTTTATTCCACAATTGTACACCATTAACTGTTGGACTAAAACTTTTCAAAGTTGTGCTATGTTTCTGAATCCTAAAGTTTAATTTATCACGTAATTCATAACGACCAGTACGTTCCTGGAACCTTCTTTGTATTTGGTTTGGTAACAATTTATACCTTGCTTTGAATAACATTTGAACAGTTTGGAACTCAACAATGTCACAAAACTTCATGATCTTTGATTTTAAAAATAATGAGTTTGTGTGGTCCAAAAACCCAACTTTATGAATTACTCGGAGAGCTCTTTTTTGCAACAATATTATTGGTTTAACTGTGTTTTTATAAGTACTACCCCAAACCACAGTACAATAATATAAGTAGGGCAAAATCAGAGAACAGTATAAGGTATGTAGAGCTTTGATGTTTAAAATGTGCTTTGCTTTTGCTATTACTGAAATGCTTCTAGAAATTTTCGTAGATATATATTTAATGTGAGATTTCCAAGTAATTCTGTCATCAATAATCACACCAAGGAATTTGATTTCATGCACTTGCTCGATAACAACACCCTCTATCTGAATTGCTTCCTGAGCATTGGAGTTACAGTTGCCAAATATCATCATTTTGCTTTTACTCAGATTTAGAGATAATTTATTTTGTTTGAACCACTTATTGACACTTTTGAGTTCCAAGTTAACAATCCGACACAGCTGTTGCAAGTCGTCTCCTGATGCAAAAATATTTGTATCGTCAGCAAACAAGATAAATTTAAGTACTTCAGATGTTTTACAAATATCATTAATATACATATTAAACAATTTTGGGCCTAGAATAGAACCTTGAGGTAAACCACAGACAATTTGTCGACAACTCGACTGATAATCACCGATTTTCACACATTGTTTTCTATTTTTTAAGTAACTGGTAACCCACTGTAGAGCTACCCCCCTAATTCCATAAAGTTCTAGTTTATTAATTAATATATCATAGTTTATTGTATCAAACGCTTTACTCAGGTCAATAAATAACCCTATTGCATATTTCTTGTTATCTACAGCATTAGTTATTTCTTCAGTTATATCAAAGAGCACGTGTGAAGTTGAGTGATTGTTCCTGAAACCAAACTGATTGTCCGAGAGTAAATTACACTTTTCGATAAAGCCGTCAAGTCTAGAGTTAAAAACCTTTTCTAAGATTTTAGAGAATTGCGGTAAAAGGGAAACAGGCCTATAGTTTGTAAAGAGATGTTTATCTCCTGCTTTGAACAGAGGAATCACTTTTGCTACTTTCATACCATCAGGAAATTGTCCAGTTTGCAACGATAAGTTACAAATGTAAGTTAACGGCTTAGAGATACTTTCAATAACAGTTTTTAAAGTTTTCATGTCCATGTCATGGTAATCGGTCGAGGTCTTATTTTTACACCCTTTAACAATGTCCAGTATCTCCTTTTCCTCCACAGGATTGAGGAACAGGGACATAGGATTTGCTTCTATCAGATCACAATTATAATTCTCAACGTTTGCAATTTTTGCAGCAAGGTTCGGTCCAACATCTACAAAGAATTTATTAAATGTTTCGACTACTTCATTCATATTTTTTAACGTGTTATCCTCATCTTTGAAATGTTTTGGATAATTAATCGTTCTTGGTTTATTTCTAATTATACTATTTAAGATGTTCCATAAACCTTTAATATTATTCTTATTGCTATCCAACAACTTATTATAATAATCCTGTTTACATTTTCTAATGATACCTGTCAGTTTATTTTTATATTTCTTATATTTATCCTCAGCTTCTTTTGTTTTGTTATTTATAAAGTTTTTGTAAAGATTATTTTTTTTCTTGCAAGCATTTAGTAAACCTTTAGACATCCATGGTGTTTCTTTACACTTTCTGTTTTTACAGTATTTCTTCATTGGGCAGTTTTTGTCGTATACCTTTTGAAATACTCGCGTAAACTCATCATAAGCCATATTCGTGTCATTCTCTCTGTACACAATACTCCAGTCTTGAGCTAAAAGCTCCTTTTTAAATACATCAATAGTTTTCTCTGTTTTTCCCCTTCTAAACCAATACTTGTTTTCCTCTTCATCTTTTACATATCCATTTTTATACATAACGAAAACTGGAAGGTGATCACTAATATCATTTATAATTAACCCGCTGACTGTATCACTTTCTATTTCATTTGAGAAAATGTTATCAATCAAGGTTGCACTATGGGTTGTAATTCTACTAGGTTTGGTTATTAGAGGAAACAGACCTATACTGAATAAAGTATTTATAAATTCGTCCGTCTTTTTATGTTTATATGGGTTTAACAAATCGATGTTGAGGTCTCCCCCCACAAACATGACTTTATGATTTAATCCTGAAAAGTGCTCCTCCATCCAGTTAGAAAAAACATCTATATCAGAGCCAGGTGTTCTATAGATAGAACTCACAATAATATTTTTCTTTTTTTGCCTTGTAATTTCAACAGTAAGGCATTCAAGTGTATCATCCACCACCATTGTCTTATTTTCCATTACTTTGTAACTATAGTTGGAGTCTATAAACATAGCTACGCCCCCTCCATGCTTGTTCCTTCTGTTCATACTTATAAATTCATAACCATTAATAGAAAACTCAAATTCTCTGTCATTATTAATCCAGGTTTCTGTGATTAAAATGACACTGAATGGTGTGGAAAACTGTTTTAAGAAGCTTTTGATGTGGTCAAAGTTTGCATAGAGGCTTCGACTATTGAAGTGGATTACAGTGAAAGCTGAAAAATAAACCAGAAATTATATTTCAAATCCAATAGCAAAGCTATCAAGTGCAACATTTATCATTCATTCATTCATTCTTTATTCCTTTCATGAAAATGGATAGTTGTACTAGCCACATACAGTTCACACTTTCAGTGTTTTTTCAACATTTCCATGATGAGAAAGGAGCAGATGGAAGAATAATCTTTTATCTGCCCCCTTTTAACACAAATGGTATTAGAGGCTTTATCACTCTTCCCTCCACCATCACACGAATTCTAACATACTTTATAATATTGGTTTAAACATTTTTATAATGAACACATCCAATCAAAATAAAAAAATCGATTTGATATCACAAGTTGTTTCTTTTTGTAGCTCTTTAAATTCCAAAATATTTTAGCAATTTTTCAATTTTTTTTTTTTTTTTTAGAGAATTCCATGTTTTCACACCAGCAACAGACGAGCACATTTTGTTTCAAATCTGTTCGTGCTCTTGGATGTTTAAAGTCAGATGGCTTTCATCTTCAGATGCATCGTCATATGATCATTAAATTTGACCTACTCAACTCAAATGGGCCATCATTTTGGAAAGTAAAACCTTTTCTCAAAGAAAATACCTCATTTTGCATATTTATTATGTCATGTAGAATCAATCCGGTAAGTTTAAGTTGGCAGTAGGGCTGGCACTTCAACACTGCCAAGTTACTGTGGACAGTAGTTTATCATTTATTTGAGCTTGGACAAATAGAAAAATGTTCTATTTGTCCAAGCTCAATGTGCCTGAGCACTCTTTATGTGTGGGGAGTCATCTGGAAATAAGAGATCAGTGAGTTTTTCCATACTTATTGTATGTTAACCTAAGAAAAACATTAAGTGGTAAATCTTAATTTACATGACATAAGACTGCTGTAGATGCGTTTTCTTGATGATAAAAACTTACCCTATGGATAGATTTCTTGAAAATATTTACTCAAATCAAGGACATTTTCAAGAAAATATTACTTATTGCTAGTTTACTTTTTGCAGTGCGAATTTGCTTGTTCTCCCTGTGTGTGGGTTTTCTCCATCAACCAAAACATGAACAACAGGACAAATACTCCAGCAACTTGCCCCTGACCATCCTGACTCAAAACACAAAAAGGGAAACATTATCGTCTACAGTCATTTCTCACCTGTCTGCTGCTGTTTCTGCCGAGCCAGTCTCTTCTCCAGAGCTTTGAGTCGATTCTTTGCCATTCGCTGCCGCTGCTCCTCGGTGAGAGAGGGGAGAGCAGGGGGAGAGGAGCCCAGGGGTGGGTCGTCACTGTGGGGTGCAGCGGTAACGGGAGCCGGAGTGGAGTGGACCAGGCGCAGAGGAGAACCGCTCAAGTGTTCTCCACCGAACGGGTCCGGGTCCCCGAAAATCTGCTCCTCCGGCGGGACCTCCTCCTGCTCACCTGGGTCAGAGAAAACAAATGTGGGTCACACGGCAAGATAATATCAATGTTATCTACAGGAAATTAAATACTCGGTAGAGCTGGGAATTCCCCCCCCCCAAAAAAATCTGCGATTTAAAAAAAATAAAAAACTCAATTTACGATTTGATTCTCCCCCCAAGTGAACCAACATAAACAAAATTACAAAGGCATACCCTTTAACTAAAAAAGTCACTATGCAGTGTGCAACAAAGTTTGATAAACATCCAAATTATTTATACTGTATTTGGATTAAGCTAAAAAAAACAAAACAAACTAAATCTTGAGGTAACTGAAGCACATTTGTACAGCAGGATCTTATTCCTCTAAGCAGAGGACAGAGAGCAAAAAATAAAAAATAAATTCTAATGATTTTTTTATTTATTTTTAATATGAATTGATTTGACCTACCAACTCGATTTTTAAATCAAATCGATTTTTTTCCCAGCCCCAATACTTGGACTTCTTAAAGCTTGACCAGTTTAATTTACTCATTTGGATTTACCACTTCAGGGTTCAACCCACTTCAACATTCACCATCTGCTGTTTCCTATTCAAATTCATTTTCAATAACCTACATTTTACATAAAAATAAACATAATTTGACAATGAACGTAATACAAAATAGGCCTGTGGTATTATTATTTTACAATCCCCATGTTGTGAATGAGAGGTATTAAATAAAATGTGTAAGTTTGCAAAGTGAGGAGTGAAAGTTAAAGGTAAACAATCAAACTCCTCCCCTCTTTAACCAGAAAGCCCTTCTTTTGGAAAATTCTGTTCCTGCTATTTCTCATTTTACAAAGTAAAACGTCAAGCTCCTCCCCCTCCCTCCTGATTGGACTTCACAGGAAAAGCTCGTCTCATTGGTCGACGCGGGAGGATACTAGATTCTGATTAGTTGCCGAGATCCGGGAAGGAGAGACTTTACAAATAATAATAACTGCCTTTACACCAAAATGCAAGACCAGGTGGTCGATTTTGCACACTTTATAACTAACATTTGTAAAACAATTAGGCTTCCAGACTGTTACTTTAAATACCTCCTTGACTCGTGTAGTCTTCATGAGTTAGCGGCAGGTCCAGTCGTATCCTCTTCAGGCACGTCTGGAAAAATCAATAGATCAATTAGGTTAGAATAGATGGTAAAGTTTTTAAATATTAACCACATTTACAGCTTTTATACAAATTGCAGTCATTCGAATGTAATGTTTTTAATGCCCAAATGCTCTATTTTTAATGCCACAAATAAAATGTCTGGGCATGTTTCAGTTCTTGCAAATGTGCTTGTTGTATTTTCTCCATTTATATCATATTTTTAAGGACCAGGTTTTAGATATTTGCAGGTACAGTACAACAAAACTTTACGTGTACATTCCGCATCTGAATGACAAGTAAAAGTCTATCTTTCCGTCTAGAAATGAGAACAATTTCATATTACTGTTGAATGTGTTTTGAACATTTTTTGTGATCGTTTATGTATCTTGTACATCACGTTGAGTTTTGAATTTTAGGTCGGACCTGCACTTCTTTCTTGCTGCCGAGTCGTTCCACTTTGTTGATGAAATCCTCAAACTGGAGCTTGGGGAAAAGTCTGTGCGCCCAGTTCTCCATCCTCTTCATCAGCAAACGCAGATCCTCCGCCTGAAAACACACTCACCATCACTGCCTGAAGAACTGCTGACAATATCACGTAGATTTACTTTTAAAAACTCAGCCTCACCTCGTGGCCTTTGCCTTTGAAACGGACGTCGTTAAACAGTGTTCGCAGAGCTGGAAGTCCTCTGTCGGAGATCAGCCTGAAACAAGGGAAAAGCACGATTATGTAAAAATCAAAATGACACAACAGACTATAATGAAGCGGATCATGACACTGATGTTTGAAAGAGCAGCAGAGTTTTCTTAAATAGCTCAAGATTTACCTGTTTGAGTCCAGTTTGGGCTGTGGCCTCTTCACTCCTTTCCTTTTGGCTTCAGGAACATCTGCCAGTTTAGACAATTCTCCATTTTCATCGTCGCCTGGAAATCATATCAGTTAAAGATGTTTCTTTTTACACTCACTTTATTCGTCTTTGTATTAAGGAGGTACTGAAAGAAACCAAGCAATTTAAAGTTCTTCTCTTAACCCCCACCTGAACCGAGCACATTTTCGAGTTTGGCATTACCCAAATCTAAAGGCTTTGTGAAAAAAAATCTTCAAAAACGTAACGAAAACGAGGATGAAAACGCTTCAAAGATGTGACAAAAACACGTCAAAAGAGCATGAAAAACGTGACAAAAACGGAAAAACGAGACGAAAACATGATGAAAATGATACACATTAAAAAAGCCAATGAAAAAAACTTTACCAAAAACACTACCAAAAAAAAAATAGAAACGCTTCAAAGATGTGACAAAAACACAGCGACAACGAGTTAGAATCAGTTTTGTAGGCCTTAGCTTTCAAATGAGGGTAACGCCTCATTTGAAAGCGTAGGCCTACAACTCTTCAAAGCAGAATTAGCGCTAATAGCCTCCAACAAACATTTACTTTAAGTTTACTCCATCAACACGTCTTCAAGCGGTGCCACTTTAGCTTTGTGTGATAAAAAATTTTTTTTAAATAAGATTTTCCTACACCATTCACAGCCAAGCGATTAATCGATTACAAAATAATCATTAGCTGCAGCCCTAATTTATTCCTCTCTTACCGAAGGGGTCAGCCTGGTCCTGGCTCGGAGACAGCGGCGGCGGCAGAGCGTCAAACGGCTCGTCCTCTATGTGGCTCCGGTCTTCCATTTGATCAGTGAACGTCGACTACAGAGGAAAAGACACGCCATGTTTTCAACAATAAAATACTAGTTTCACATGAATTTGAAAAATGTGCTAGTCCGTCTCAAACTGGACCACGAAGGAAGAAAAATAATACAGTCATTCCATGAAAACTGTGCAAAAACACCACTACCAACTAAATGAGCATTAATAGGTTGGTGTGGACATTTTTTTTACGGCCTTAATTGTTAAATTCCAAGCAGATTCTCATTAAAATCCACTGGGACATGACAAAATGTGTGGTATCGATTGAAAAACAAATTTCCGATCAAAGAAATAAACAAGCAGTAAGCAGATCCCTGATTAGAAGTAGACAAGATACTGTATATCTAAAAGGATCATGGGGACACAAAATTTGAAGTTCTGGTGGATTGACCTAGAAAATCATTTTGCTGGACACTTTAGGTGATGTATCTTTTAGGTTTAGACATAATTGAGTTCCATTAAGATCTATTTTAAGGCCTGGTTAAGTCCTGATTTGATCTTGATATAGGCCTAGTAACACCTGGCAGGTCAAATATATTATGAGCTGGTACTTGTGCATGTCTGTGTTCGAGAACCACTGGTCCATATAACCAACAATTACACACAGTACAATTACAATACAAATAGAAAAACAACATTGTATTCTCATAATCATTTCAATAATAGCCACTAAATCAGTAAAGAAAAGCTACAGAACATAGTGATGATGTTGTTGGGAGTTTATTTAGCCATCTGGTGAATATATTTTGCTCTTAAAAGGACATTACAAAATGTAGACATGTACAACATAAGGAAAAACCTATGAACATCCTCCTGCAATCGAGACAATTCTAATACCTCGGGAGGTAATGAAAAAAGCAAGATTTAGCTTGAAACAACTTCAGTTATTTGCTACTGCAGTACCCCAAAATAAAGAGCTTAGAGCTTATAAACTAGCTTAGAGTGAGAATATAGGCCTAATGCACAATGGAGATGATAAGTAGGTATGGCATTGCTACAAATATAACTTTAGGACGTAAATTCGTGAGTTTTACCTGATTAAAGAAGCACTGAAGTGCCAAATGTTCGAAGAAGGCGGCAAAACAAACAATACTTCCGGGTAAGACAGGAAGCGTGAGACATCCATTCAAAATAAGATATCTCGTTGATTTTTCTTCGATTATGACAAATTTAAACGCGATGTTGTAGCACGCAGTTTATTATGTTTCAGCAGATGCTTTGAAAATATTGGTAGATCTTAAAATAATAATTAATAATACAATATAAAACCACGTTTAAAATAGCCCTTCAAAGCTTTGACTTTGAAGGGCTATTTACACACGCATATATAATATTATAAAGTAATTTTTTTCATAACTGACTCGCTTTGTACCCTGTTCATACAACATTTAAAAGTTGATTTTTATTCAGTTTACAAAGCTTAAAATCAAGGTACAGTCGGTTGTTGTTGTTTCCATACAGCTTTATTTATTTAAATTGTTGTATTATTTTTTATTACAAGCTCAAGGCAACAAATCGTGTTAATCGTGAAAGCTACGTCACAAATAAATTAGCCTGCCTGATGTTGTAGAATTCTATAAATCATGTAAACTTTATAACAACATCACATTTAATGGCAAAATGCTCTGGTGAGTTCAACTATAATAACACAGTTCCTTTGATACTTAAAGAAAAAACAATGCAAGACTTGTCCAGTTTTGACCTGGTTCATTTATTGCCGTTTTGTATTCTAGTTTACAGAGCCTATTTAGCGCTGGTTTGGTCCTCAATTTGACCTGGTTTAGTCCTGTTTAACCATTGGACACTATTGTAAACCTTTTTGACTGGTTAAATTCATTGTCTCTGTTGTTTGTTCAGAATCGTCTCCGTAGCAGGAACATGAGGAAGACTGCGCTGAGGAGGATGCAGAGGGTGCATACGGTGGGAACAACGATCTCTGTCACCAGCTCCATGTGTCCAATCAGAGGATCTGAAACACAAAGAAAATACAGCTCACGGGTGAATGCTTTATCTCACAATTAATATCAAGTTTGTTCAGAAACTATTACTCAAGCATATTGCACTATTGTGGCTTGATTGACCATGGGCTGCACAGTTTAAACATAAAATAGCTGCTACTGTGCTCTGCATTTCCAGATGTTGAAACAGTGTATCCCCTTTTTTTTGGCTCATAAGATTGAACAAATATGTTAGAGCTGGGAATGTATCCAACCCTGATCCTGATCCTGATACAATGTAAGTAAGGAAGAACGGTAACCTTTATTTGTAGAGCGTTTTTTCACCGACCAGGGTCACAAAATGCTTTACACTGAACAACGTATTATACAGTACATGGGTCTTGCAGTTAACCCCTCAGCCATTACTCAGGATAATTACATGTCTTTTGTTCGTTTGTTAAAACATTCACAATTTAGTCTCAATTTAAATGACTGCTGTGGCCTACGGTAATTCTGTAATAGGGGGGAAAGCAAGTAGAACTTTTAAAAAACTATTTTTTTGATACATGTGTCTGTGAAGGCTCTCAGTCGTACCGGAGTTGTCCATCTTCAATAAAAGTTCTTGAGTCATTCTCTGTACTCTGTAGTTGAAGTGTAGAACTTTTTTCTGTAGCTAACATTTTGACCTCTCTGTCCACAAAAAAGTGGTTGGTGGCTTTGAGGTGAGCAGCAGACTCACCGCCTGTGCTTTCCCTGCGGTGTTGATAAAGCCTCTTCTGTTGCTGTTCCAATGTAATGTTCTTTGCATTCCTCTTCTTTGCAACAAATAGAATAAACCACATTGCTTTGTTTGTGGCTCTGGGTTCTGTCTTTGAGATTAACTATTTTTTTGTCTCAGTGTGTTCAATGGTTTGTGGTACACTGGGTGTCACTGAAGTTTCTCTGAGACTCCAGCTACATACTCCCTTCCTTCTGGGCTCTGTAGTCTGTCCTGTTCTTTTGGTCTTTTAGCCCTTTGTGCTTTAGTGAAACCCAGTTAGGATAGCCACAGCCTGAGAGGGCTCTCTGGACATGTTGCTCTTCTTTGGGCTTTCCCTCTGCACTGGGGTAGACACCTGTTTAGCTCTGTGTTGGAGCATCCTGATGACCCCTAGTTTGTGCTGGAGCGGATGGTTGGAATGGTTTATGATACAGTCACCACTGACGGCACAACTTGAATTTTTTTTTAGGATTTCTTCAGTCTGTGGGAAACACACGAACCTGCAGCCAGTAGTTGGTTACTGGATGAACATGTTTCTCTGGATTTCCTCTTCCAACTCTCCACCTGAAAAATCACCTCTGCATTAATAAAACTGCCTTTGTTGACAATTGAATAGATTATTATTATTATTATTATTATTATTATTATTATTATTATTATTATTATTATTATTATTATTATTATTAGCCTTCTGTCCCTCCTTGCTTCAGTCCCGTTTTTAAATTCATGTACCTCTCTCTGGTTGGGGAATCCGTTGGAGCTGATGATGCGCTTGTAGTACTGCACGGAGGCTTTGGGATACCGGGGTTTGCTTTTGCTGCTGAAGTCGACGTAGTACAGTCCGAAGCGCTCAGAGAAACCCTCGTCCCACTCGAAGTTATCCAGGAGAGACCAGGCCGTGTACCCCTTCACGTTCACCCCATCCTTTACCGCTGGGGACAATTTAGTCAGCAAATTATACTATATTATACTACTGTATTCATTCTTTATGCAGTACTGACACACTTAGGGTCCATATAGATAAAAGAAATACAATATACAAACAAATAAACATCTTTTAGATTGATTGTACCTTTGAGCATCTCGTTGATGTAGTCCTTGTAGTACTGAATCCTCCAGTCGTCGCACAGATCAGTGCACATCACTTTCTCTGACACTCCATTCTCTGTTACATAGATCATGGGGTTTCCATACTGCGTCTACAAGACACCAACTACAACCATGAGGTCCTTTCTCTGGCTTTTCTTTTGGACATACTAGTATTTTTTACATATTTTCATGTTTTGCTTCTCATAAATTATGTCACCACTGAATCGTAAATCAGACTTTTACGGTCAAACAGTTACTCAGTACTCACAGTACTCAACTAGCATTTTCCACTGCTTTTTTTAATAATTAATTTGGTCACTACATTTTTACTTCTACTTGAGTAAAACTTTTATTTTTTTAAGTTACTCATAATTGAGTTAATATTTTAGCTACTCTACCCACCTCTGCTCCTAATACATCATGCTTTGTTGTTTGTGCATAAGAAATACTAATGAACAAACAACATAAGAAAAACTAATGGTGTAGAAAAGACATGAAAAAGCACAAAACAAATGATTATTACATGGTTAAAAGATGTCTTGTTCTTTCCTATGATACCTTGATGAAGTTGAGCATGCGTCTGAACCCCCAGGGCACAGAGTAGAGCCACTCAGAGCCAGGGTCTGGCCACAGCGGGTCCACAAGCTCAGCCAGGTCCCTGTCGCTGTAGTAGCTGTCCCCCAGAGCCGACGGCTGGTTCTTCTGCGTGACGTAGCGCGTGGTGAAGTGGCCCAGACCCAGGAAGTCGCAGGTGCCTTTGACGTAGCTCTTCTCCTGAGGGGAGAATACAGGCAGGCGCGACAGCCCCAAGCCCTGCTGACCGCTCTTACGGCCTGAGAACAGAACATGTCAGCTCTTACAGCAACATTTTGAGACAATGGAAACTTTTTTTTTTAATGGTGGCTGCATTTTTCTGTGAATAGATGTGATTAGATTTTACTTTATTTTAAAAGGGTGATGTTATAGTATATTGAGCTGCAGGATGGTCCAGGGTTAGGTTGCATTCCTGTCTCATCTTCAGTCCCATTTTTTACTTAAACATATTGTCTAATAAGGCCACAAAGCATTTAAGTACATCCTGTGTAATTGCTCAATCAAGCCTCTTGCTATCTTATTTCAAGTAACATGCAGGGCCGGATCTGGTGTTTCTAAACTGTAGATTAGACTTTTGCCACTGACAGGGGGCATTCTATGAAATCTTACAGCTCCCAACCCAGCGCATTTAGTGGGCTGTTCGAGGACTAGACAGACATCCATAGCCGATAGCGATTTGATGTAGAACAACCTTTTTTCTACTATCAAAAGGGGCACGGGGAAGGGGTTGTGGTGGTGGGATGAACACCTGCTTTTGTTTCAGCCGTGTGGAGATGCTACTAGATACTTGCGCCACAGCGATTCCATAGGATTATTCTCTTTAACTCAGGACGCGGCCAGTGTTTAATTCGCAGTGGGATAAATAATGTTAGTTTGTCCTCGGAGAGCGTGAGAAGGATGATGTCTAAATGCTAAATGTAAATGCTTAAGTACATTAAAGCTGGGTATTGCCAACAACTTCACGATACGATACTTATCCCAATACAGTTCACGATAAGAATCAAGTGTGCAAGATATATTCTGAATTTTAAGAAAAAAGGATCTTATAGGTGTCCAAAATGGAAGTTTTTGTGCAACGTTAGACAAACATATTAGCATATTATCATGATACAATATCATGATACAATACGCCTATTATCACGTACTCTGTAACGATATATATTGCCGATACAATATTGAGCACATCCCTAAAGTACATGGGGGAGCGCGATGTAAAGCAGGAAAAGAGGATGAGGCTGTGAAGGGAAAGCAGAAGACTCAGGGCTGCTAGCACTAAACCACACCTCAGTCCACCTCTTGTTCTGACGCCCTCTAGCCACTGGCCGCAGTCACATGGCGCAGCTGTTGTGCCCATGCAAGATAACAGGCTTGTTTGGATTAACGCTGTTCTTGCACCAGGTGGAAGATCGGGCCCATAAAGTCAACATTAGTCCATTGAAGGCAGAATATCTATCTTTGGGGGGAGGTAGCAAGTACACTTCAAACTAATTGTGGTCCAAATTTATTTCTGGCATATTTCTAACATCCAATTTTGCAAACTAAATTTGGTCAACTTTGAGAAATAAAAAAAAAGCAACAGGGCCTTTAAAATACCTGCCGCTACTGTGTCCGTGCCTCTGAAGTGACTTCAAAAACCTACCGATGTACTCCTTCATGACCTGGGGGTAGTCTCCGTAGAACACGGGGGAAGCGAACCAGCCCAGGGAGAACTGCATGTATCTGTCGGCCGCCTCGATGTCCCGCTGGTTAGAGCTGTCGACAGGCTCCCCCCAGTCTGCAGTCAGGGAGATGCCCACGAGGCCTGCGTGTGCCAGGACACACATGTGAAGGATGAGTTTGGAGCTTTGTCGTTTTGAAACATGCATGAGCATTGACAGTTTGAGACAGTTTAGGACTCGCTAAAAACAAAGGGATATCTATTTTCTATTTTTCTGCACGGTTATATGCTAAATACTTGCAGTCCAGTTATTGCAATTCTATTACAATTAATCTTGCAGCTGTCAGTACCTTTCTGTTTGGTTCTCCATTGGGTGTCGTAGGTGTGCCAGACTTTAGCATGGGCCTATTTCAAACGAAAAAACAATCATAAGTTGAATTTTATACTACAATTCATTTTTAACATAAAAAACACAATGAGCCCTTTGTAAGTGATCAATGTAAACCTGACCTTAATAATGTTGTGCGCCGCCTTGTAAGCCCCCATTCCCCTCAGCTTCAGCCCAGGAGCGTGTTCGCCGGTTTCATATCCTTCCACTGCAATGGACTAAAACACCAGACAAACATCATTAGATTATATATATATATAAAAAGTAGTTTTTTATTATTTTATTATTATCATATATAGGGTTAGGTACCGTTGAACGATAACAAAAAGTTTAGGTACTACTGGTATAGAAAAAATAAAAGTATCGAAAGCAGGTATGGAACAAAATCTTTATCTTTAGTGACCAAGTTTTGATGCCTGTAACACAAAGCCACTAAAGTTGATTCTGATTCTGTTGGGTCTAGGGACCGCATTAATTGGTTGTTTCACCTCAAATAATTGAAATAGTATTTTATTGAATAAATGAACATTATTGTTCTGTTTTCTAGCTCTATATGACTAATATTAAAGTATAGGTAGCGAAAAAAGTATTGTTAAAGTATCGGTATAAAAAAAAAATGTACGGTACCCAGCGCTAATATAAGAAGGCAAGGCAAGTTTATTTATACCGCGCATTTCAGACACAAAGCAACAATGAAAACAATATAATTGTGAGATGCTCGGGTAAAAAAATAAGTGCTCAATTTGTACTGTAAATGTAAATGTACTAAGTACATTTGTCTTTGGTTTGAGGAACCATTTCCAAGAAATCTGTCCTTGAGGCAAGTTTTTAACACAACAAAACAACTAAGATCTAACTGTAAGTAATTACTCTCTCAAATCAAGGACAAATGTACGGTACTTATTAGGGCTGAAAGATATTTGAATGGTAGGACTAGCGCAATGTCACGAGTTCATGTCTGTCTATGCTTCCACAGAAGAGGGATAAATACCCTGTCGAGCGTCATACTGATACGCAAGCAAAACATTCAGTGGCTGAGAGTGGGCGCCTGAGCACCACAGTCAAGGCTATGACAGAGATAGTACGGCTGTACAGCTTGACCCATGTATACTATGACTTTACAGCTTGACCCAGTATGATAAATAGCGATTTAATGTTATCCGGAACTTTAATGATTCACCGGAACTTTACATTGTCTTATTTACTGTTCTGTTTTATTGCCTTAATGTTTGTTACAGCCCTATGAGGCAACTCCTGTTGTGATATTGGGCTATACAAAACCATTGATTGATTGATTGATTATCCGTTAACAGTATCGATATCGAGATATGAACATTCAAGATATCAATATCGCAAAAGATATATATATATATATATATATATATATATATATATATATATTGTTATCGTATTGATATTGAGATTTGAATATTCAAAATATTAAAATGCTTAGTTTTCCTACCCATAGTATATCGAATCGATATCGAGATATCTGGCATGAATATTGAGATATGAAACTTTGTCCATATCGTTCAGCCCTAGGACCTATTTCAACTTATTTCTGTGTGACTTTCTGCAGTTTACAGGCATGTCCTAAACAAACAATATTAAGGTCACATTGAATTAAATATGCCCTAAATAACTTCTTGTCAGACTCACCCACGGATTGTTGAACGTGATCCAGTATTTGACTTTGTGCCCAAATTTCTCAAAACACAGATTGGCAAAGTCGTTGAAGTAGTTGATCATGCTGCCGTTCTGCCACCCGCCGTAGCGCTCCTGGAGCAACTAACGAAAGACAATAATAGCCATTTTAATAAAGCAATGAAAATAACCACTGCTGTGGGAAAGTAAAGGTTTGAGTTTAAGCTACAGTGGAGAAGGTAGAAATGACCTGCGGCAGATCCCAGTGGTACAGAGTGACTATAGGAGTGATCTTATTCTCCAGCAACATGTTGATCAAGTCGTCGTAGTATTTCAGTCCTTTTTCATTGATCTGTTCATCTGAAAACACACACACAATAGCATTCTGCGTTGTGTAATCAGGGTATCTGAGGAGCGTTATAGGCCGCTGGATGAATCGGGACAAAATGAAGGAAATTTGAAAATAATGACCACCTGTTTTTTACTGGACAATTTGTGGGAAAATCCCAATATGAGAGTTTGAAGCACATTCTGCTGCATTTTTTGGCTGAAATTGTGCACATTCTTGTGCACATTCTTTATGCCTGTTGTTTCCACTTTGCTTTTGAATCTTGAAATTTCCCCTCATTCCTCTGTTTGTGGCATTAAAAATGACATTTTTGGGGCTTTAAAATGGCATTAAAAAGCATTACATTTGACTTCCTGTCTTCCTTTGTGCTGATCATTTTAGGTTATTTGACGTTTTTGATTGTGTACAAAATAAGGGCATTTACTTTTGAGTCCGTTTGGTAGAATCCTCGGCCAGGAGATGGAGAAACGATAGTGATTTAACTTCATGTCCTTCATCAAACCAACGTCATCCTGGAAACAGAAGGAAAGTGGTCATTGGGTCTTGTACATTTGGGATTATGTTTTGAACGAACGAACCCGCTTGTTTGGTTAACGACTGCCTTGAGGAGCTTTAGTTACAAAGCTCAAGTTAATACGATCGACTGTAAGTTTAGTTTAGTTTATTTTCTCTACACATTGTTTTATTCTAAAGCTACTAAACTGATTGTCTATTGTTTGTCTTTGTTTAACTAATGCAATTGTGCTCACTGTGCTGCAACATACACCATTTTTAATCTTCAGTGTTAAACAGTTGTTTCTTGAAGTTTGGTCTAGTGCCCGTTTTCTGCCCGTGCCTGAATTTGTTTGTATTATTTTGTACAACGACTAAAGCTGCTGTGAGTTTAAATCACACATTTTATGGATTGCTTAAGTATGAACACCCGCCTGAACCGAGCACATTCTCTCCAGTTCGACTTCACCCAAATCTAAAAGCTTCTCAATAAAGCGACAAAAACGAGACGTAAATGGGGATGAAACGCAGCCAAAAAGAAGCAAAAGAGGGACAAAAAAGCCACGAAAAGCAACAAAACGGATACAAAAAAGCGTCAAAAATGCAAAATACGACGTAAAAGTGACGACAATGCGAGACAAAACCTTAGATCCGTTTTGCCCAAATTCGACCCAGGTTTGTTTAGTTCGACCATTTTTGTGATTATAGTTCATAGTTTCACTTCCTTATGGGACACTAACAGGAAGTGACATAGATAGAGGCAAACAATTGGAAACTTTTGTCATGCCAACTATGTTCTGTCAATGTGAAATGAGTCCAACTGCTCTGGAACTTCACCTCTATCAATGTCACGTCCGGTCAGCAACTTAAAAATGAAAATAATAGATATTTTTGCCCAACATTTCTTCATTAAATCACCGCCCCACCGGAATAAAATGCTAATTATGACCCACAACAGATACCATCCGTCCAAATAAGTTGAGCTCAGCAACTAATCAGTCCCAGTTACCTTAAACTTGTAGTAGCCCTCGCAGGAGGAGTCCCCGGTGTGGTTGGAGAGGATCTTGCCCTTCTTGTGAGCGAAGGCATCCCAGATGCTCATGCCTTTCCCGTCAATGTTCCAGGCTCCTTCGGTCTGATAGGCCGAGCTGCCCACGCCCCACGAGAAACCTGAAGACAAGGTACTTATTCAACAGAGCTCCGAACTGGGCCATAGAAACCTCTCAGGATTCCTGCTGATTCCTTCCTTCCTGAACTTATCTCTATTGGATTTTGAATCGTCCCAGCGCTCACCGGTGGGGAAGGTGCCGTAGTAGAAGGAGGTCCTCTGGTTCTTGGTCCAGTCGAAGTCTTCACTGGCCGACACCAGCAGCACCAGGGCCGCCACGTGGTACCACCTCCACATTCTGCTCTCTGCTGCTCAGTCACACCTGCAATGGAAACTAATGGATTTATACATTTATACACAAGCTCTCAAGACTTCTCTGTAGCACATTCTAAACAGCCAAACACTCCTCGTTATTTCCTAGATCTGTGCTGAATACTGAAGCTCTACACATTATAGGCTGCACTACAATAACACCACAATATTTGATTCTGTCTTGAATATTAATTATATATTGATATATATTTAATATTTACATTTAATACCATTTAGTTAAGCCAACGATCATGAACATTCATTATTTTTAATCAAAATGTGTTTTAATCAAAAGGCATTAAGACATAAGTAATACTAAATCAGGAATAAAAAAAGGCTGAAATGAAACTGAATCATGACTTAAGTTAAGCCTTCTCTCTTTCAAAGGTCCTATATCATGCAAAATCGACTTTTTGGAGCTTAACTTAACCATGTTGTTATGCTATTTCCTTATCAAAAACACCCCCAGAGTGGTTTTTGGCTTCATTCACGCAGTTCTCAGTAATCCTCCTGAATCCTGCTCTCTGAGCAGCTGCTCCGCCCTCTCCTGGTAAACGACTGGCTTGTTCAGTTGTGTCGTCAGAGCGGAACGGAAGTGCTCGGTGTCAATAATGTAATGCATTACGGCCTGATTTTAATTTTTATAAAACTGCTTTTTTCCATTATTTCTGTCGTAAGTAAGAAAAAGAAAAAGAAGGGGGAGAAAAAGGAAGTGCCTGACGCGCGCCCCCTGAGCGTCTGAACAGATGTCATGTTTGCACCATAAGTTGTGAAGAAGGAGCTCCTTCTAACATAGTTGTGTGTGTTAGCCATTTATGAAGTCGTGTTGCACATGTCAACTCCTTATAACTGCATCATCTACTTATATTTATCACAACAAATAGTGCTCCATAGTGGTAGTGGTACAATATATCATATAAATGCCTATACTTTACTTTGGAATGGCTAAAATAGCATGATAAGTAATCATTTGTTATTGTAGCAGGATGGGTTAGTTAATCATTTTAGTCAGATGAAGGACTTCGCGATGTATTTTGTTTGGCTTCTTATATTTGCCATAACAAGAGGTGAAGTAAACATTAAAAATGCTTTGCCACAAGCTGTAACTACAGGAACTACTCTGAACATGGTTGCAGGTCGTCGCTTGAGGTTGTACTCCTTGGAGCAGCCGCATTTTTGAAACCCTTCCGCATCGTCAGCAGGCATCTCAGGTTCACAGGTGTTTCGCCCCTTAACGTGTACACCTCGCCTGAGTGGGGCAGCAAAGACTGACTAGGCTTCACCTGCGGAAGGGTTCCAGCTGTGAGCTCTCTTTAGCCACAGCCATCTTGAACTGGACTCGGCTGCTGCGGCTATGTCCCTGGTGGCTTTCTTCAGCTGTTTGGGCTCCAGCCCCATCCTCTGGAGGAAGAACCGCACCGACCTTGCGGGAAACCCTCGGCAGCCGACTTCGATGGGAAAGATGGTTGCATGCCATCCTTTTAGGATGGCTTCATCAATCAGGTCTTGGTACTTGGCTTGTTTCAATTGGTGAGACACGTCCAGCCTTTCTTCCCAGGGCACCGTGAGTTCTGCCACTATGATGGTTTTTGTGCTCCTGGACAGCAAGACTATATCCGGTCGAAGTGAGGTCACTGCCACGTCCTGTGGAAAGACGAGCTTCTTCTTCAAATCCACACTCATCTCCCAGTCGGAGGCGCGTTGCAGGGAGGAAGGTAGGTTTTTTGCTGTCGTGCTGGTCTTACGAGCCGTTGCCCCTTCCCTCACGAAGGTTATGGCTTTGGGCGGTTGAGCCTGCTTGTTGTTGGCTTTGACCCGCTGCTGCTCCACCCAAATGGCGATTTCCGAGAGGACCTTATCATGCCTCCATCTGTAGCGCCCTTCTGCCAGCGCCTTTGGGCACCCCGTCAGGATGTGATTCAGCGTGCATGCTGGAGCTCTGCATTGGTTGCACGATGGGTCTTCCTCTTTGCCCCATATCTTCAAATTGCGTGGAGTGGGCAACAGGTCAGTCACAGAACGCAGGAGAAAGCTCAACTTCCCTTGGTCGGTTTGCCACAGCTCCTTCCAAGACAGTGGCCGCTCCTGTGCCTGATCCCACTGCGTTGTTTGGCTTCTTATATTTGCCATAACAAGAGAAACTCTCCACTGTGCTAAAGTCTTAGCTATAACGATATTTGGCCAAATTATTGTACAGAAATGTTCACAATCTACAATTTATTTTTCAATGTATTTTTCTCACCTATGCAGATCATAAAGTCAACTAAGAGAGATAAATTATTGTTATTGAGGCAACTACCAGTCATAAAGTCACTTTTGATAAACTTTCCACAATTCCACACATAGCAAGAACAAAACAAGAGGCCGTCTTGCATAAACCACCAACATAGATTGTGTTGATGACGATTTAAACTTTACACACCAAGCGCCACTTCATCAACATTTGACCTTGGAAGCAGTGTTGGGCAAGTTACTTTAAAAATGTAATATATTCTATATTAGTAGTTAAAGTAAAAAAATAAGTAATATGTTTGTATTACATATTACTGTTTTAGAAATGTAGCTGAGTTACACTACTTTGAGTTACTTCGGAGTTACTTTTGGCAAAATATAAACTAAAAATAGTATTAATTTACTATAACCGGGCAAAAGTGCTGCCAAAGATTTCCTTCGCCATCCCCCATTCTCTCGTGTTTTGTTTTTGACAACGTTAGCTTCACGCAACTGCAGATCTTGTAAACCAGTGTTCAACTTGATTTGGTGCTGCATTTGATCATTTAAATGCACTTGTCATATTTGTCATTGTAATGACAAATATATGACCATATTTTGTGTAATATGTCATATTCCTTAGCTACTGAAAAAAGTCATGTATTTTTATAACTTGTCACGTTTGTTATACGTTACCCCCAGCACTGCTTGTAAGTGGGGCTGCACATGCAATATCCATATCGCAGGAAGCCACAATATAACGTAATAAGTCCTCACAACTCACAATTAAAAACTAATTTAGTTTTTAATTGTTTGTGCTGAGTTGTTGTTTCAAGTCTTTATCACAAATATTGCACACCTGTGTCACAAACCACACCATTTTTCAATATCGTGCTGCCCCACATTCAAGTGCCTTTATCCGTAGACTGGGATCAAATCGATACAAAACCAGGTCTAAAACGTCGATCCTAAAAATGACGTCTGAGCTGGTTGTAATAAGAGAATACTAATGAGAACCACTCATTTTGACCCAGTACTTACTTGTTAGTACACTCCATTTTGCATGAAACTTCAAAACGCTATTGTAATTTTCATTTCACCCAGCTGTACAAAACTGTAACGCAAAACGCAATCAGCGAGAGGAAATAGGCCAACTTCTCCAGCGCAGTCAGTAAGAAGGACATCGCAAATCCTCCAAATCAATCAAGCTAAAAGACAAACTAACCTAATTTATTCTCACTTCTTGCCCTTAAACTGCCTTTGCCAAAGTCTGCCGTCTCCGTCTCGCCACCGGCCGCGTTTGTAAAGCACTTACTTATCTGACCTGCCGTGCATTTGTGTCCGAGAAACGTGCAGGAAAAGTCCCCAAACTTCTGGAGCCCCTCGACGGGAGGTTCAGGTTCAAAGCCGGAGAAAGATCCAGGACTAAAGCCCACTGTTCACTGAGGTCTGTGTTACTCTATGGGAGTCTATGGGGGTCTACGGGGGCCTATTGGGGGGCAGTGGGCTGTGAGCGTAATGTGCTGGTGCAGACAGATCTTTTGACAGGCGGACGCGTCATGTGATCGAGGCCTCTACATTAGAAAAGCCATGTGGCCAACTGTCATTGTTTTAATGCTGTAATGTGATCATAATGAGAAGGGAAATTGTGTTTCATTCATGCTGCATATGATCTGGTGACGCTCACTACAAAAAAGTGTCCTGAATTTAACAAACTGTTCTGATCTGATGTTACAGCAGTTGGTCAGGTCTAGGTTCAGCAACACTATGTGCCCAAAGAATGAGATCAGCTGACGACCTGAACATCCTGAATGACAGGTTATTCAATGATGGCACAGGCATATTCCAAGATGACCTGTAAGCATCAGGTAAAATATTTGTTTGGTTGGGACAGTACATGTTAATGAATACAAATGGATTTCGGTCATGTAAACACACCTCGCCAGATTTTAGCCATGGGCTCATTTCAATCCCCCACTCGCACTCTCAAGCACACTCTCACAACCTGGCCTATTGTACATGTACAACCCTGGGGTTGAGAGCCACTGTTATATTGTTATGGGGAAACAAAGCACACGGAAGAAGCCTAGACGCAGAGTGAACATATAAACTCGACACAGAAAGGGTCCACAACCTTCCGCTGTACCACGTCGCCCAAGTAAATGAAATAATTGTAGCTCATTTTATGTGTGACAATTTTATCCACTTCTTCCCACTGTCACGGGTTAAATACCCACGGCTTATGCACATCCTTAGAATGGCTTTCAAAATGTGTATGAGCCTCAAAGGCAGCTGAGAAGTCCTTGAAGTATCGGTTTTGGGTAAATATCTGACAGCAACATTTAATTTTTGTAACAGGTTCACAAGTCCACTAAAATACACTATTACGGTATTTTCCTCCTTCTAAATAATGTTTGTTGTGTGTTTACTGTCCGTGTTTCTCCATCAGTGCTCGGGGTCACGACCTGTGCCGTGAATACAGTTACAGCGACTCTTATTGTCCACAGGCATTGTGTGAAAATGCTGAGCCGGCCGAACCGACGCCACAGGCCCCTCTGTCACTACTACCACTGCTCTCATGTACTTTCTACTTCGAATATCCCCCGTGTACTCGCATGTTTGTGCACCGCTTGCATTTAAAACCTGTGTGTGAACGGCGTCTTTAACATATGAATGGTGAGCCGGGTCCAGAACACATGTGAGTTTTCCAGCACGGGCCGTCCGCCGCCTGTCGCCGCAGTATTTAAGGGCCTTTTCGGTGGCTTAGTAGAGCTGACATGAACATCTTTAACAAGGTCCCCGGACTAGTCCAACAAACCAGGTATGTGCAGATCTAGGTCCCCCTCAACGTCAGGGTCAGGACTGCGGTAACCTCCTCTTTCTGTGCTTTAGCGTCAGCTCTAGGCCCGTGCCACCTCAGCTGTTGGACACAAGTAAAAAAAAGACTAAAGCGTCTGCACACCGTCTCACTCTTTTAGACATTTATTGCAGCAACGTTTTGTACGAACTGACCTTCGCCGCCTCCCGGGTGTGCGGAGTCTTCCATAGCAACGGAAATGAAATTGTAAAAAACTTAATTCAAACTATTTTTCTAAAACATTTTGAATTTCACTGGGCTGCAGCTGTAGCTCACAATGTAGAGCCGGCCACACCACTTTGGTTTTGGGCAGTTTGTTGCCTGTTCACTGAAGGCCTGTCAGAAGGCCCCAAGGCAGCAGATGAGTGACTTTACAAAACAGTGGAAACATGATCAGAGGATGACAACAGCATGGCAACCGGAGATAAGGCTTCTGCTGCCCTGTTTCAACATACTAACCATGTTTCCTGGTAATTTGCTGTCTTCACACTGGGCTAGAGCAGAGGTGGGAAAATTAAGTAATCCAGTACTGTAATTAGATTACTCATCATGTGACGTCTAATGCAATGAATTACAATTACAATTGCAAAACTGATGATTGTAGCTTTATCAAGTAGAGCTGCATGATATGGAAGTAACTTGCGATATGCAATACAGTGGTGCGTTGCAATATTTTCCTGAACCCTTTCAACACGATGCGTTCCATTCAAATGAAACGCAAACCAGCGAGCAGACGTCATCAGGAAACTCCAAATCAGGATCAAAATAAGGGTCAAATTGAACGAAATCAGGAAATGTTTCACTAAAACTGTACTTTTATACATTTTTAAGTTCCGTTCATTGTTTGGCAAAATATTTGTTGATCTCAGTCCGGTGAAGACTTTAGTGATGTTGAGATTTATTGTGGCTTTTTTGCGAGATACCTAACATCGCGATTGTCCAGGCTTATTATCAAGTCAAATTATTTTTTGTAATATTTTGTTTTGTTTATTCATGAGTTGATTTGGTCGGGACAGTGCATGTTAATGAACACACAGGGAACTCGTCGCCCACTCGCACTCTCAAGCACACTCTCTTTCATCCTGGACTATTGTACATGTTTTAGTGGTAGGGGAAACCAAAGTACCCGGAGGAAACCTGCGCAGACATGGGGAGAACGTGCAAACTCCACATATTTGGGGATCAAACCCGGGACCTTCTTGCTGTGAAGCACAAACGCCAACCGTAGCGTCACCGCGTCGATGTCAGACATTCAGAGAAACAACCTAAAGCAACAAAGTCTGGCTGGAAATACAGACATCATTTTGAGTTTAGAAAACATATGACTTTCTACTACACTAGACTACTTTCTAAAACGGTCCAAAGTAAAAATGTGTCCTTGTGTTGCCAGTCAGGAGGTGAATTTGGGCGTGAGGAAGCCGTAAAGTTACTCTTCACAACACTCATTTAAACGTACACGTATTACATACTGAAAATACTTCAGTACTTTCACCTAAATAAACATTTGACAGAGCAACTTTTACTTTTATTGGTGTAATATTTGGCCAGTAGTTCCTGTACTTGTATTCATGTAATGAAGAAGTACTTTGACTCTGTTGTCATATTACCATGAAATAAATTAGGTTAGTTTTTAGTTTGGTTTAATTTATTGTCATCGTAAAATACAACGAAATTTAAGGACACAGGTAAAAGTGGTCACTAAAAAAGCACATTACAAGTACTGCATTAAAAGCTAAAAAAAACTAAAATCCGTGTATGCCGCTGCACAAAAATACAATATAATATACATTTAGTTGGTCAGGACAGAATTGGGCATGTGTCCTGATTCTATGCCATTTTATAACTAAGGCCTTTATTGGCATTATACAGCTGGGCAGCGTTATATTTGCCATGTTACTATTACATCATGTTATTACCATCCTATTACCCTGGCATTCCTGTGTTAAGTTAAAATATCCGTACATATTCACGACAAGATTACTCAACTTTCTGTCTTTGTAAGTCTATAGTGTATTGTCTTTTTTCTTGTTTTGTTAATACCATGTACCAATATATGTAAACGCTTTTGTGTCTGCAGCAAGCTGGGGTCTGTGCTCCAACGTGCCTTCTACGGGTCCAGTGGGAGGGTGAGTCACGCTCTGCAATACTTACACACCAAACGCGCGGAGTTCAGACACTCATTAAGTCAATTACTCTGCGGAGAAGTCAGGGCAAACTCTGTGCCGATTCAGACATCAAAACAAGAACTCCAATGCCCCCTTTTGTCTGGGGTTTTCAATCGAAATCTGAATAGAAAAACAGTGCAGCTCCGTGAAAAATAGATACGCTTTTATGTAAATCTCGAACTAATTGGGGAAAAGGCTG
This sequence comes from Proterorhinus semilunaris, assembly GCA_021464625.1. Classification (NCBI taxonomy): domain Eukaryota; kingdom Metazoa; phylum Chordata; class Actinopteri; order Gobiiformes; family Gobiidae; genus Proterorhinus; species Proterorhinus semilunaris. The sequence continues at coordinate 35,838,252 of CM038346.1, forward strand.
GGAAGTGCAGTTGTTCTTTTGGGTGTCTTTTCAGTGTTGTTTCAGTGTGGAGTTCATTGCAGTCTCTCGCAGGTGACCCTTTTCGAGCAGCGTAACTTCGCTGGCCGACGGCTGGACCTGAGCTCGGACTGCTCCCGCCTCAGCGACCGCAGCTTCCCCGAAAGATGCAACTCCGTGCAGGTGGAGAGCGGAGCGTGAGTAGCAGATCTTTTATATATATATTAGTGCGTCAAGTACACACTAATATCAACTTTTTTTTAACCTTTAATTAGAATCAGTAAAAGTGCTTCTTGTCGGCAAATGTTCCACCCGCCCACTCACGGCAATACTGCCACGTGATTGGCCCAAACCACTGCTGGTTCGGATGCAGACAGATCAGCAGGAGCAGCACAGGAAGGGTTCTCGCGTGTTTTTTGTGAAGTTACAAATACCGCCAGGATTGAGCTTGCAGGCGAGGTCCCCGTTCACTTATTGTCCACTGAATTGTGTTTCAGATGGGTGGGGTACGAGCATGAGAACTTCAGAGGGTGCCAGTACCTGTGGGACATGACCGAGCGGGGGGAGTACAACTGTTACGACAAATGGTGCGCTCAGGCCGACCACGTCTCCTCCGTCCGCTCCGTCAAACAGGTAAAAACCTTGAGGATCACCAATGCACACACACAAGGTATCGCTCACGCTTTATTTAGATTATGTGGAAATCACAGATCGACAGAGGAAACATTGACGCTAATCCCATTTATTTACTTCATGTAAATTGCGGCACGGTAGCACAGCGGTTAGCGCTTGTGCTTCACAGCTAGAAGGTCCGGGTTCGATTCCCACCTGGACGGGGCCTTTCTGTGTGGAGTTTGCATGTTCTCCCCGTGTCTGCGTAGGTTTCCTCGGGTACTCCGGTTTCCCCTACCACTAAAAAAAACTGTACAATAGGCCCAGGGACTGCAGGTGGAAATTAGCACAAGTGCTTTAACCTGGTACAATGCATCTCTCCTTTCAAAGGCTAATGTATTATTGTACACTGTCCCTGTTCAAATAAATAAATAAAATAAAATTAAAATAAATAAATGTGGATTGGCCATGTCATCCCAGAGATACTATAAACCATACACTAGGTCAGAAACATCTAAATCAAAATAAACGTATGGTTGGAGAGGGGTGTGAACGCTCTGCTCACCGTGCGCTGTGTCCCAGGACACTAACCCGGCCCGCGCCCAGCTGTTCGAACGCGCTGGATACTCTGGGAAGAAGATGGAGATCCAGGACGACATCCCCAACCTCATGAGCCGCTACAGCCTGAACCGCATCGCCTCCATCCGGGTGATGGGCGGAGCGTGAGTGCTTTTATTCACAGATTATGTGTGTTACGATTTTGGAAGAAAGTCTAATAGTTTGCGATTAGAACTTTACTGAAGGTCATTTCATCATTTTTAATATCTCCTCATTCCTCTGTTTGATGGAATGTTTGCAAATCTTAAACAATGAAATACAAAATAAATGTCTGCATTTGTGACTTAACAGATATTATTTAAAAGTGTTAAATGTTGTGTTGCAGCTGGGTGGTTTACCAGGAGCCCAACTACCGGGGGCCTCACTACGTCCTGGAGAAACGCGACTTCAACAACTTCACCGACTGGGGCAGCCAGAGCAGCACCGTGGGGTCCATGAGGCGCGTCCGATTCAGCTGAACACTCGACTGCTGACAATATGATGAACCTGCCACCTTTTTAACAATAAAACGTTTACCAATACTACTAAAGACTGGAGCGGCTTTATTCTGGATGCAGCGATACTAGACATAGGTTCAGAGGTATATGTAAAGTAGTTCAGGTACACAGTGTGCACAATTATTGATGGCCATCCGCGTAACGAGAGGAAGTGTGGCCAAAGCAAGTCTCTCTCACATAAAATAGAAAGGAAAAGACACATGTCCAAAATTATTAAAAGCGATGACTGGGAAAGACTTAAACATCAAGTGTGGAGCATTCAAAAATGAAATGAAAGGAAAAAAAACACTTGACCAAAAAAAAAAAAAAACAGTTTTGGCAGCCGTGACCAACATGTGTCCAGACGTATAAGGTATTCAGTGCTGAGAGACATTGCCAATTCAACCTGGATAGACTCACGCAGACAAAAGCAGCGATTAGGGAGATTTATTGACGTGTGTATTAGTTTTGGCGATCAGACCCCGGCGGTAGTCTGTGTATTAGTCAGTGTAGATGAACAGCTTGGAGTTATGGATGTCTTCCCCCGGAGCCTGGACACTGGTGGTGGTATGGAGGACCCTGTGGCGATGCAGCAGGTAGAAACCGTGGATGGAAGAAGCGGAGATGGGGTGGAGGTGGGTCACAGCGCAGCTGGGAAGCAAACGGACCATGATTGCTGGGGCTTTAAAGCGGGACCGATGGCGATGATTGGCTGCTATGGAGGTGCGGCTCTTACGCTGATGGCTGAGGTGGAGGTGTGGCCCTCTCGGAAGTGATCATTGGCTGGAGGTCGTGGTGCTGAAGTTAGTCTACCAGTTTATTTAACGCAATTAATTAATTCCAGCTTTTATCAGCTCAGGCAACTGTCCAAGGCAAAACAGTTTGTTCCCCAGTATTTATTTGAGATTTTAATTCATGCTTTTATCACAAATCGTTTAGACTACTGTAATGCACTTTATTTTGGACTCAATCAGTCGTCTCTCGCTCGACTTCAACTTGTACAAAATGCTGCTGCTCGGCTTTTAACTGGCACCAAAAGGCGAGAGCACAGTTCACCTATTTTGAGGTCACTGCACTGGCTCCCCATTTCATATCGTGTTGAGTTTAAGATTCTTTTATTTGTTTTTAAATGTCTTCATGGTCTTGCTCCTCAGTATCTGTCTGACCTGCTGCAGCCCTATACCCCTGTACGCTCCCTGAGGTCAGCAGATCTGTCTTTGCTGGTTGTTCCCAAAGCAAAAAGAAAAAACAGAGGCGACCGCTCTTTCGCTGTTGCTGGTCCTACACTGTGGAACGCTCTGCCCCTGCACCTTAGACAGACAGAGTCTCTTGTTCCTTTTAAATCCTCTCTTAAAACGCACCTTTTTTCCTTGGCTTTTAACACAACCTGAAAAGTTCGACTTTCGAATGTTTTGTACTTGTTTATTATTATTTTTTTTTTACTGTTCATTTGTTTATTAATGTAATCCTTATTGCTGTGTTCAGCACTTTGGTCGACGCTGTTGTTTTGCTTTATAAATAAAGTTGGATTGGATTGGAACGCCTAGGCTTCATGTTAAGCAACCCTTCCACTATAATTTTTGTAAATAATTGTTAAGGAGCAATCACATTACACTTTCTTTAACCGTAAGTTAGTAGCTCTCTGCTCCTTTTTTATTACATAAATAGCTCCCAGCATAAAAAAAACAACCTGATGTTGGATAATGCTTGTGTATCAATAATTGTATACAATCCATCTATCTTTTCTACCCTTTTTTGGAATGGAGGACCCGTGGCGATGCAGCAGGTAGAAGCCGTGGATGGAAGAAGCGGAGATGGGGTGGAGGTGGGTCACAGCGCAGCTGGGAAGCAAATGGACCATGATTGCTGGGGCTTTAAAGCAGGACCGATGGCGATGATTGGCTGCTATGGAGGTGCGGCTCTTACGCTGATGGCTGAGGTGGAGGTGTGGCCCTCTCGGAAGTGATCATTGGCTGGAGGTCGTGGTGCTGAAGTTAGTCTACCAGTTTAATTAACGCAATTAATTAATTCCAGCTTTTATCAGCTCAGGCAACTGTCCAAGGCAAAACAGTTTGTTCCCCAGTATTTATTTGAGATTTTAATTCATGCTTTTATCACAAATCGTTTAGACTACTGTAATGCACTTTATTTTGGACTCAATCAGTCGTCTCTCGCTCGACTTCAACTTGTACAAAATGCTGCTGCTCGGCTTTTAACTGGCACCAAAAGGCGAGAGCACATTTCACCTATTTTAAGGTCACTGCACTGGCTCCCCATTTCATATCGTGTTGAGTTTAAGATTCTTTTATTTGTTTTTAAATGTCTTCATGGTCTTGCTCCTCAGTATCTGTCTGACCTGCTGCAGCCCTATACCCCTGTACGCTCCCTGAGGTCAGCAGATCTGTCTTTGCTGGTTGTTCCCAAAGCAAAAAGAAAAACCAGAGGCGACCGCTCTTTCGCTGTTGCTGGTCCTAAACTGTGGAACGCACTGCCCCTGCACCTTAGACAGACAGTCTCTTGTTCCTTTTAAATCCTCTCTTAAAACGCACCTTTTTTCCTTGGCTTTTAACACAACCTGAGAAGTTCGACTTTCGAATGTTTTGTACTTGTTTATTTTATTTTATTTTTTACTGTTCATTTGTTTATTAATGTAATCCTTATTGCTGTGTTCAGCACTTTGGTCAACGCTGTTGTTTTTAAAGTGCTTTATAAATAAAGTTGGATTGGATTGGATTGGAACGCCTAGGCTTCATGTTGAGCAACCCTTCCACTATCATTTTTGTAAATAATTGTTAAGGAGCAATCACATTACACTTTCTTTAACCGTAAGTTAGTAGCTCTCTGCTCCTTTTTTATTACATAAATAGCTCCCAGCGTAAAAAAAACAACCTGATGTTGGATAATGCTTGTGTATCAATAATTGTATACAATCCATCTATCTTTTCTACCTTTTTTTTGTTTAATAGGGGACATTAGTGAAAGGATGTACCCAGACGGACGGTAGATTTTATTAGTAAAAATCTTCTGCTCTTACAAATGTTCACAGAGACAACAGACACGTTATGTATGACTTTATTCAAGATTAAAAGATGTGCAACAAAAGGCCTCGGTTCAAATATTTTGCACATGTAACAAAGGGTCTACGTAGATGATGCACGTGTGAACATCGAGGCTGCTCTGAAATCCATCTTACAATATGGTTTGTAAATACATTAGAAAAAAAATTGAAATCAAATAAACATTTATTGCATTACAGCTCATTCACTTTTCCCGGAGAGTCCAATTCAGCCATTTTGATTTTACTTCTTTCCCTTGTTATGTACAGTTAAAGGGTAATGGAGATTCTATCCATCATCAGTCATCCTCTCATTTCTAAATAGTTGAGCCCAGAAGATCTTTTTAAAAAGGTATAACAACACAACATTTAGGCCTGTCAGGATAATGAAGATTAACCAAAGTTATGAAAAATAAACAATGATTACGAAGCTTCATTTGCTTAAGTGTGGCTACCTTGATTTTAACTGTTACTCATGGCAACTTTGTTTTGTATTACAGTATATGCAGCCAGTTTGCTAGAATGGTTACACTGGAGTATCAATTATAATCAATGGGTTGTGTTAACGTGACGACAACGAACATTGTAAACTGCCCATAATTTAAAATTGGGGCAGCTAAAAATTATATTGTGGAAGCTATGGTAACCGTCAAAAAGCTGAGTTTTCAGCTTTATGGTCACTATCGCTTTACAATCTCTTACTATCTCTTTAAAGGCTGGACCTATCCACATGAAACAAGAACTATCACAAAGTTCAGCGTCTTCTCTCTCAGCACATATGAACTAAGCTCAAATTACTTTCTCATAAAGGGTGTCCAAAAGTGGAGACAATATTCAAAATGATGTGCTTGATGTTGGTCAGATTGTGTTGAATGTGACAGGTTTGTGAATCCAGTCGCTTTCAAATAATGATCGGGGTAAACAATCGAGACAAGCCTAAATGAACGCATGTTAACCACTACTTCGCGACACATTTCCATCTGGATATAATGTGGAATGTTCTGCAGCGTGGCTTTAAGTGTGTCCAAATGCAGTCGTTACATAAAAATGCACCGATTAAACAGGAGAAACTGAGATTCTTATTAATCACAATGGCAGTGTCGGCATTTCACCGTAGTAATCATACAAATCCTAAATATTTATTATCATTATATAATCACCCACACATGATTCAAAAATATAAAAAAAAATAACTTGTTATAACCACAGACACTGGATGCTGAAACATTGTTTGATGTTGTATGTAAATGTATCAAAAAATCTCTAAGCAGGGCTCAGTTCCCGTTTTGGTTCATCTGCAGATATTCGCTGTGCAGTTTTTCCTGAGCCTCGAACAGTTTTCGTAGCTTTTTGGCCTGGCCTTTGCTCAGCTCCTTCCCCTCGGCGTCATGAGTGGGGAAACCCTGAAAATAGAAGACAATATAGAGTTTGCCGTTGTAATAAGAAGGAATAAGTCTTGTCTAGAGACGCAGACGGCATCTCTGGGAGCTCCCACAAATGGTCTTGGTCGAAACTGCCAGAAGGGGAAAACCACTACTACTACTCAGCACCACTACTTTGACAAATGCTCAATTATGGATGATTTTCTACCATATGATGATAGAGAGAGGAGCAAACTGGTTCAACAGCCCATAAAGACATAACAGAGAAATAACAGAAATGCCGTTAGCCATCTGAGTCTGTTCCAACAAATGCATACTGAAGAAAATGTATGGAGAAGAAGTACCTACATTATGCCGAGGTATGACCTGTACACTTCATTGCATTCATATAATTTCTAATTTCTATGGTTTCCCCATCATTAACATATCATATGTGTGTACTGAATATGCTTATAGTCTGCCATATAAAGTTAAAAATAAAGTGGAATTTTTTTTTTATCTTCTCCCTCAGCTACGCTACATCTCCAAGTCCGAGTATGACGCTTTCAGTCTGTATCTATACAATACTGAAAGGTGTTTTTTTATTCCACAGAATCTACATTTCCTCTACAGATGTGTATGGTTTACTGTATAGAGACACAAAACAGGTGAAAAACGTACCGTTTCATCAAATTTTGAGTATTTGTCAGTCTCGGAGCAGAACATTTCACACGGAGGGACCTTCATCTTGGCCAGTTTAGCCATCTGCAACAACATAGATTAAAAAGTAGTTAGTTATTATAATAAAGTCAGATGCACACAGAGCTGAGCAGAGGTGGCCAAAGTACTAACTTGATTATATTACACCTTTTTCGAAATGCAGTGGAGTAGAAAGTGTTATATTTGTCTTTTAAAGGTGGTGGAGTAAAAGTTATATGTTCTTATCAAAATACTACTCAAGTAAAGTAGAGATCCTGAACAACTCTGCTTAAGTACAGTACTTAAGTAGATTTACTGACACATGAGTGAAGCAAAACGATACAGGAACACATTTACGACTTTACCTCTTGTTCCTGCTTTTTCTTAGCTGCCTCTTCCTTCTTTCTCGTCTTCTCTTCTTCCAACTGTTAAAACATTAAACATGGTCAGACAGAAACATTGAGCATCAATAACGCTTAACAATATTATTTACAAAGTGAACCAAAACAACACTATGATAAAAGCCCAACCTTCTTCTTCTCATCTCTCTCCTTCAGCAGCGTCTCTCTGTCCACCAGCTTCACCACAGTAGGAAGACCTAAAGACAGCTTATTAAATACAACAGTAGAATACAATTGTTTATATTCATGTTGAAAATATAGTGCACCTTCGTGGTCCTCCAGGCGGACGCCCAGTTCTGGTAAAGTGTCGTCTCTGACCACGTCGCAGAGCTGCAACAACTCCGTCACTGGAAAATACATTACCATTAGAATCCAGACGCAAGTGGTGCCGAACCTTTCATGTTTTCTGTCTTTTTGATGGCACTGATGTTATTGTTATTCTAAACTTTGTCTGACTGGGTGGTGGCGAAATATAGCTACAGTTGCCCTGGGGCAGACTGATGATCAGCCGTTCAAACTGCCCTCAAAGCAGACACACGCTACATTCACGTGGGTAACGCAAAGGGTGAAGTGTCTTGCCCAAAACACTTCAGTCTGCACCAGCCAGAGCTGGATTCAAACCACTAGATTCTTTCCATCCACGTCATTGTCTAAGATAGTCGTTTACGAACGTGCATGTTTTCCAACTTCACTTTCAAATTAAACCTGGTCTTTGTTTGTGGATTCCTGATGGTTCCAAGAGAAGTGATTTTCTGGCTTTTTAAACTCTTTGCCTGATGTAATCTGTGTTTTCATTTTGACCGAGCACACCAATATGTGAAGGTTGTGTTTAGTGACAAAAATAAAACTATAACTATATACATTTGTTAATCCTTTATAACATGTTAAAACCTTTACTCAGGATGTAAATACTACACCGGAGGAGACTTCTGTATTTATAATTGTAAATGTTTCAGCTCTGAAGCTAAAGACTAATGTTAATTTACCATCAATAAATGTTACAATAGCACTATAGTCTGAGCTAAATTTCTTCCTCTCTCGATGTTCATAAAATTTATTTTTGTTTTGATTTTTTTATGTATAAATGTGGACACGAAGTAGTCTACCCTAATATAACATAACACTATAACTAACCAACAGGAATGTTGTCAAAAACACTCCAGTAGCCAGTAGTAGCTTACCACCACGAGTATGGGGTGAATAAATAATGACTACAGTGTAGCGCTTTGAGAAACGTATGACACAAGCTTGTGAAGCGCAATACAAATGTACGTCATTATTATTATTATGTACATTTTCAACCTTCCCCATACCTTTTTGTTCTCTGGCAATTTTTCTAACTCCTTCCCTAAAATCTGACAACACGGAGAGGTACGGCATCACTGTGCTCTCCAACTGCACACAAGAATGGTATAATTATATAAAATAATATTGTAATGAATACGTTTGCAATTCCCATTAGTGGCATGATAGAGTAAAACAAAACAATATGGCTTACGTCCACGTTGTGGCCTTGTCCTCCCACAGGGAAACCAATGGGCTCTGATCCTTCAATCGCACCGAACACCTACAGAATAAACCAAATGTTAAAAAGAGGGCACAGCCAACCAAATCATCTCATCCCTCCAGATACTTTGTAACACTTTCACCAGCCTTTATGATGCGCTCTAGTAGACTTTTACCTTGAGCATGTACGTGAGGTAGGTGGCGATGCCCTCCAGGAGCAGGCGATTGGGCCGGAGTTTGGTGCTCTTCCTGTTGGCGATGTAGCTGTTGCTGTGACCGACGAGAACCCTCATCTCCTCCAGAGCCGTCCGTGTGTCCATGTTATCGCAGAGCGCCTCGTGCACCAGTCGCTTCCTCTCATAGAGGCTACACAAAGAGGTTATGGTTTACTATCCACATTTGACTCATACTTCAATAAAGCTGGTGCAGTTTCTTAACCTAAAGTAGGACTAGTATAACATAATTCACTCTGAATTCTGAATTGAACAGATCAGTTTGTGGATGCAAAACAACTTTCGGCAGTTAAACTCAGACAAAATTGAAATCACTGTACTTGGCCAACAGAAACAAAGAGAGAGTGTAACAAAAGGTTAGAAATACAGGAGGAATCGGGATTCAGAAATGAATTTTAACAGTCACATTAGAGAAATAACATCAGCAGCTTTTTATTATCCAAGAAACATTGGACTTTGAGAGACGAATCCATGCATTTGATTCCAGCAGGTTTGACTACTGTAAGACAGTGTTGTTTTTGGCAGTCCTCGTAAGTTTTAGTCTTCTTTATGTTTTGGACCAAAATGCTTTTAAGTCTTGGTCACATTTTAGTCATTTTTATATGCAATGTAGTTTTTCAGTTGACTCAAAAACTCAAAAAGGTTTTAGTCTAGTTTTAGTCAGTTTCACAAAAAAAAAAAAGTATTAGTGTTTTTAGAAAAAAAGGAAATATTTAGGTCAATATGTAGGCCTAATAGGATCAACGTAGGCAGGTTGTATTAGAGTTTTTGACATAGATTACACGCACAGAAGGCAGAAGTAATATTGTAGCGGCTGCTCGACATGCTTCCTCAGTTCAAGGCACTACGGTCAAGCCCTGATCGTGAACGTCTGACTTTCCAACAAGTTCGTCTCGTCAACTAAAACTCATAAACGTCTCTTCATGTTTTAGTCACCAATAAGCCAATCATAGCTCGTCACTGTTGTGTATCTCTGACCTGTTAGACCCATATGAGAACCTCAGGGAGGGGTCTCCTGCTGGTCCCAGAGTCAGGACTAAACACAGTGAGGCTGTGTTTCAGTTTTATGCAGCTGGAGCACTCTTCCACATGATGTGAAGGAAGCGCCAAGTGAAATTATGTTTTATTGCTTTTCTGAAGTTGTAGATTTGATCCCACGTGTCGTTTGGTGGGAATGATTTAACCAGAAATGTGTGATTCTCTTTTCCAGAGGGGGCCCTAATGTATATGTTATTTTTTATTACTTGTTGTTGAGTTCGACCTCGGGCTCCTCCCACTTCTCAAACCGGCCGGTGATGTCAGTGGGGGCTCTGAGGACGTCTTTCACGGTCAAGAAAAACTCCTGTTGGGAAAAGGAAGACGAAATTGCAGTTTATACGAGATGCTGCATTTGAATACGGAGGAAATACAAGCTCGTTTAAAGATATCAATGTGAAACTTCTGCTGTAGATTACTGTCATAAATGAGGAAAAATATATATAGTTTTTTGGGGATTTTACGTTATCATAATGGCATTTTATATGTGAATATGGCCATAATTGCATATATTTTCATAAAGAAAACAAAGTGATAATTGTTGTGTGATGATGAAAATCCACCCACATTCATGAACTTCTCATACTGCACGGCCGACTCCATGGTGTTGGAGGAGTAATCCAGCGTGTCCTTCCACGAGTGCATCAGGAAGGCCAGACGGAGCTGACGGGCTGCAGAACAAACATTAGTATCGTCAGTACAGACAACTTTTAAGCTAATATTTGTGTAAAACTGACACAAAATTGAGACAAAATTTCATCAGAACCTGAAGATATATGTATTTTGGACCTTACTTTTGCTACTACACAACAAAACAGATTGCGCACCTGTGTTTTTGGCCAGAGCATCTTTGATTGTGATGAAGTTCTTCAGGGATTTGGACATTTTGCAGCCGGCGATGGTCAGGTGTCCCGTGTGCAGGAAGTAACGCACCCAGTAATCGTTATCAAAGTACGCCTGCCAGAGGAAAACAAAAGGTTAAATTTGCTCTTTTAGTTATTATAATGTATTTATTGAAACATTCAAGAAAAGGTTTGTACTTCGGACTGTGCGAGTTCGTTGTCGTGGTGAGGGAAGCGCAGGTCGAAGCCTCCTCCGTGGATGTCCATGGATTCTCCCAAAATGGTCCCCGCCATCGCAGAGCACTCAATGTGCCAGCCCGGTCTGCCCTGAGGAGGGAAATATCATCAGTCTTTTCATATGTTTGTAAATCTAACAGGGTCATTGACTCTCTTTACTCCAAGATGGTAAACTACTCATTAAAGCATAGCTGCCCCAGGGGAGAAGCTTAAATTCTTCACAAAGCTATCCATCTATTAACAAATCTGCAGCCACTCAAACTACAAGCTCACTCTCAAACCATATTCAGACGGACTGGTTAGAAGTCGACCTTTGGGTTTATGGGTTTTTTAAGCTTCTACCACTAAGCCACTGCCGTCCAATGGAAACTCCATGTTTTGTTTGACATTTATTGTATAAACATTTCAGTTATACATAGATGGGTAGAGTTTAAAATAATTTCAGTCAGGTTGAAGTGGCTACGGATGAAAACTAGCCATTTAGCTTTAACCTAGCAGTAGCGCTGTCTCGATGAGCTTAATGTCACTCTGTACATTGTGCCTTAAAAAGGTGCATTATGCAACTTTTTATGTGGAAAAAACGTTGATATTTGTGCAAATTTTACATTGTAGTGACCCGGTGCTGTATGAGCGGTCAGAATGACGCCTTTACTTTCCCTCATGGTGGTCTCTAAAATGCTCAAGGATCAATTGTTTTGTAGCTTTTCTGGTGAGGCTCCGTCAGCAGTGAAAACCTTCCTAACAATTGGTCCTGGAGCGTCCCAGAGACCACTGTGATGGAAAGTAAAGGCGTCATTCTGAACGCTCCTACAGCACCGGGTCACTACAAGGTCAAATACGCACTATCAACTATCAACTGTCTTTCCACATAAAAAGTTTCACCTTTAAATAAAGAAGAACCTAAAGTAAAAAGCAGTGACCCAAACAAATACTCATGAACAGGGAAAAAGCGCTGGGTGAAAATACCACTAGAGTACCGAGTAAAAGTCTGATTGATGTGCCGTTGTAATGGGATTTAAATAGAGCAGCCATTGTTGTAGCGTTGTAAGTCATTCCGAGCGTGTTACCTTCCCCCACGGAGAGTCCCAGGACGGCTCCCCAGGTTTGGACGCTTTCCACAGGGCAAAGTCCTTTTGCGACTTCTTCTCACTCAGTCTGTCGGCCGAGATGCTCAGGTCTCCTACGCGAAGGACGTGTCACATTCAGGTCACACAAATGGGATTCACCAAAAGCACCATATAAGCAGATTTACAAAGGGAGACACTGCAGAAATACAGATTTGTATTTTTCCACCCAAGTTTCAGGTGTCAGGCCTCTTTTCTCTCTAGAAACTTTCACCTAGAAACAAATTCATTGCCTGATCTTCATAGTAAGGCGTTTAATTACTGCACTAATTCTATGTTTCTCCATAGATTTATAAGGGGAATTGTAATGTAAAGAAGTCAGCTTTATAAATTGACATCCCTAAATGTATTTTTCCCCTGCAGTGTCCGCCCTTAATAAATAACAGACCGTACCCTCTCCCTCCTCTAGGGCCTTCTGGTCGCCCACTGCCTCTGGGACCAGTTTGGCGTAAGAGTGTTGTGGACTGGTATCAAACTTCGCCGTGTCGAAATAAACAGAGCTGTTGGATTCGTATCTGAAAATGACAATGAACAGCTTTTGTGAGCAACAAGTACCTCAAATATTATTGGTCAAACAACAGGAACTGCCTTTACCAATGTTGGTTTTACCAGTGAAACGGGCAACAGTCACATTCCAATCATGTAAAGACAAATGTAAATTACCCATAGCCATTTTTCACGATCCTCTCCACAAACTCCACGATCTCCGGCACATATTCACTGACCCGAGTGAGGACGTCCGGGGGAAGCACCTGCCATTTCAGAGAATTATGATAATGCATTGTTTTCTTTAATGTCCTACGGCGGCAGACTGGTGTAAACCTTACGTTGAGTGCGTCCATGTCCGTGTGGTACTCGGCCTCCCAGTATTTGGGTAAAGTAGAGAAAATTGAGTTTTCTGTTACTGTGTTCCCAATCCGTTTGTCCAGCCAGTCAGACAGCAGGTCTTTAGAGCTCTCCAACAGGTTCTAAGCGGAGGAATTAAATATTTTAAATCAGGGATCATACTGTAAGTGTGGCAGCTAGTGAAATGTTATTGTATAAATCACAATAATGTTCTTCATTCACCTTTTTATTGCCATTTTGATACATAAATAAAAATTAAAAATATTCCTGAAACGGAAACATTTAAGTGCAAATATTCCATAACAAAAAAAATCAGCAAAAATTCTAATTTCGGCTTGTTTTTTGCAGCTAAAATTGGAGATTTTACCTCTTAACCTCCGCCCTAACCAAGCACATTTTCTCCAGTTTGACTTCAACCAAAAAAAAAAAAAAAAAGTGTCAAAACAGCGACAAAAATGAGACGTGAATGAGGATGAAAACACAACCAAAGAAGCATCAGAAGACAGAAACATTTACAAAAAAGCAACACCGCAAAACAGGCGACAAAAACTTAATGAACAAGCAACAAAACTTTTACAAAAAAGATGAGGTAAAAGTAGAATGTTTGGAGTCTACGGAAGTTGATGTTGATGCAAGAGTAAAATGATAATTTGGAGATAACGTGCCCTGTCTTTTTTTTATATTAAAGGCTAGACGGAGTTTAAAAATGTTAAAATTATGTATTTTCCTCCCCCTACTTGCTCCAGCAATGTCCTCATGTGTAGAATGAGGCCAGACCTATTCACCACAAGTGCCTACTGTCATGCACAAGCTCAACATAGAGACTGCAGCTACACGTTAGACCTGAGGGGGCAGTAGTTAGTATAAAACTGTAAACTTCCATAGTCCGTTTAAGGGATGAAACTAGCTAAAAATGTCAACATTGACCAGTGTGTGAAAAATGTATGTTTTCACATGCCTCACCTTAAGATTTGCAAATACTCCATCAAACAAACACATTTGGTAATAAATGCTATGAACTAACAACATTATCTCAGTAAAAATGAAAGTAGTCATAAATAACCTGTGCGAGCGGCTGCAGCTCTGGGACCGGTGCGTTTTTGCTGACGGCGGCCTCTAGTGGCTGAAGCGCGGCAGTGACAGCGGCGTCCAGCCTCTCCATCATCTGCTTCTTATCGGGGTCTGTGGTGGTGGCCAAACTCGACTGAAACGGCTGTGTGGACGAGAACGGGATTCATTAGGCGCTGATGAAATGAGGTGAGGAGATATAATGAGGCTCTGACCCCTCTGGCGTTCAGGACGTCCTGCAGGATCTGAGCGGCTGAAGGGTGCTTGTCTCTGTACTGCTCCAGGAGGTAGTTCTGCCGCGCTCTTTTAATGATCTGCACAAACAGAGGTCTTGATTACTCAAACACGCAAACATGAGGGAGAATAATTATTGAGAATAACTTGACACCATTTTTTGGCGATTAACCCCAAGCCCCAACCCCCTCGTTTCCCTTCACTGCGCAGCTGTTTCAATAGAAAGAACAAAAAATGTAACGTGCGGCTCGTGTGGTTGTAGTGTAGCTATGGCGAGTGTTTTTACTCCACGATGAAAGGATTAAAGTGGACATATCATGCTTGAGGTTTAAACCATGTTTTAATGTTGTTCCCTCATCAAAGATAGACCTGGAGTCGTATTTCGCAACATTCAGGCAGTTTTGAGTACCGTAAATTTCGGCCAATTAAGCGCACCTTACTAAAAGTAACATTACGGTAATCTCATATTTCGATGTTTCTTCCTCTACGGCAGGGGTGGCCAACTAGTCACAGACCAAGAGCCAACATTTTCAACCTTGATATGTAATGTGATGTGGCCGTTATATTTAATCACAATAAACTATAACTATGCCTGACTTGTTTCTTTTCTTTTCAATAATTGTATTAGATTTAATGGTTTTACACAAAGATTGAAATAAATGTATATGAATATTTTTTAATGCCCGAGTGTGTTAGAATGAGTGGCCCTGCCTTCAATGGGCCCTGCCCACTGAGCCCCCTCCTCTGATTGGCCCCTGGCCTGTGCGCTCAGTGCCCGCAGCTTGGTCCTGACTGGACTGTGCAGAGAACGCACTCTAGGCTGCACAAAGTTCATAAACTTTAGTCAGGAGCCTCTGGAGGACGTCTGAGATTCTGTTTTATGTTGCATTTGTTACAGTTACAACACATGTGACAGAAGGGTCAATGACTTTGCGTATTTACGATGTCGCGCTTCGCTTCATTAGAGCTCGGCTTTTTTCCATTTCCTAATTTTGACCTCTTTCTGTGAATCTGAGGCCAACTTTCATCAAATAAAGAGTAGGCTAATCAGAAACTTCAAAAGCACAGAAGCTGTTCCCAGTGCCTGACTACATCCCGCTTTGAGTGAGGCTGCTGCACGGGCACCTTTTACAGGGAGACAGAGAAACAGGGTCTCTAGGACTATGGTTGGATTTTTGATCAAGATTCTGTTACAGTTTATGGGAAATATGTAGGCTACCAATTATTTTGCAAAGAGCTGCATTGTATTAAACATATCCAATCATGCAAAGAGCCACACTCTGAGTGGCCAAGAGCCGCAGCTCGAGAGCCTCGTGTTCGCCACCCCTGCTCTACGGGATATTATAATAGACCCATACTCTACGGTGTCAGCGCCTCGTTCTGTACTTCCTGATTACACTTGTGTCATTGTTCAAACCCAAAAACTGTCCTCCAAATTTTTAAAGCCCATAATCCAACATTATCCAACATTGAGCCGTTCTTTGCCTGAAGTGTGTCCATCACGCTAAATTATTCCAATAGCCACCAGCAGGGGGAGCCCCAGTCAAGATGTTCACCAGCTCTTTCACATGCATTTCATTATTACCATTTAATTCTCACAGAGACATATTTTATTAATTATATGTTATAATGTAGCTGAGACACCCAAAATTATGTTTATAAGTCTATTTTGAAGCTCCATTATGCATGAGAAGTCCACTTTAAGCTTGACAAGAGATCAAGAGGTAAGGAAAGCATTTCCCGGATACGTAGGACCTCAGGAGCTTTTTGGGAGCTCCCCTGCGCTACTTTGAACAGCCACTGACTGAAGAAGGTTTAAAGGTTACTCAAAGATGCACAACTCAGGGTATGTTTTTATGAGAACAACTTTGTTAATATGGAAAAAGCTCTAAAAAGTTGATTTTGCATAGTAATCAATAATTTTGAAAACAGTGTCTTGTGTTTTGCACCTTAGCCTCAACAACAACAACAAAGATGTCCCTTTCTTATGAACGGCTCTCTGAAATAAACGGATCCAAAGATATGGAACAGAAGATATGGCCCCATCTCATCAGTACTAGAAATGTTTGTAAACCTCACGTCTGGCTCACCTTGTCATCGATGTCTGTGATGTTCATGCAGTAGAGCACGTCGTATTTGAAGTAGTCCTTCAGTATCCTCCGCAGAATGTCGAACGAGATGTACGACCTGAGACAGAAAAAGGAGAAACATGATGTAGCTAATCTAAGGAAATTAGGTTCCTATAAATTTAAGCTGCAGAAATGTTTTAGTCATTTTATAAATATGACCTTTCTGTTTCTCCAGTCAGAACGTAATGTTCAAATCAAACATGGATTTTTCTGATAATTGTAATGTTGCTTCGTCACAATTTCAAAAACTCTTACATGAGGTACTTGGATACATTTACTTTTTTAATTGGGTTTTTAAGTCAATTTGCCACGGCCCACAGGGACCCATGCTTTAGGTTGCCAGATTCTAGTAGGAAATGAACCTATGAAGAAGTTAAGGCAACCCATTTTGACTTCATCCTTTTTGTAGTGCCATGTCAGAACAGTAAGTGCACATACTACATAGTAATTCATACAGATGTTTTGTAACAGCCCCGTGTACCTGGCATGTCCCATGTGGGAGGCGTCGTAGACTGTGGGGCCGCAGCTGTACCACGTCACTTTGTTTCCCTTCTGAGGAACGAACAGCTCCTAAAACAAAACAGAGAACAGCTATTTTACAGATTTTTTTTTACGGTAAAATGTCGTAATATTCTAGACAGTTTTGGAGACTGCTGGTGCGTTCGCTGCTCGGAGAACGCTTGGATTACGTTTTACCGCGCTGGAGAATGGACAACAGTGAACTGGCCTCACGGTATCCACAGGTGTAGTAGTGATCCGTACCTTGCTCCTGGTGAGGCTGTTGTAGACGCGCAGCTGTGGGACTTCGGTGCCGGTGGGAGCAGACCATGTCGGCTGCACGCGCTTCCCTTTGACTGTAAGAGGAAACAAAAACACAAATGATTCTGCTGGATAACTGAGTGATGAGTTTCCCAAAGAATAGTGACAATAATGAGTGAGTCTAGTCTTGCTCATTCAAGGAGCACGGTTTGAAATGAAAGTTAATTTTGTGGACATATTGGATGAAAGGTTTGTTTTATTCTCAGAGAGGGGATATAGCATCTAATTTAATTGTTAACAGGAAACAAAAACATATAAAAAAATAAATGTTGCCTCGTTTTGAGGAGTAGGAGGCTGAAAAGTGTAATGCATCAGGCTTCACTGGAAATGTATAATACAAAAAAGTACAGTTTAATAACGTGTGTCAGTTTAGACTCAAAGGTACAAACATGTTGTACTGCAAGTAATACATTGCTGCATGATTTTACATTTGACACAACAGGAACGTCCAAAGGCATTCAGTCAAAACAACAAAGCGGCAGCATGCAAAACAAACCGCGAGGATGATCACATGCTTTAGGGATTACCACGAAAATTACAAGGCTTCATTTTTGTGCCTGCTCCCAAAGAACAGGATGACACAGAAAAGAAGGCAAGGTGCACTACACAGAGTTGCAAGAGGAAATGATTGAGCGGCACTCGGAACTTTGTTTCCATGCTCCACAGTAACAATCTGAAATGTATGGCAGACGTATAGAGATTAAAGAGCAGTAAGAAGCACAAAGTATTGGGACAAATGTGCAGAAAGTAAAACAGCTAAACACTCCTTTTTGGAACAGTGTTAATTTGGTCAACTAAAATATTTTATCATAATTTTTGTGAAAGTAGTATTGCTGATTAAATTAGACTAAAACTTATTTACTTGTCAAAAGATTTAACCAGTGTTGTTGGGATTACTCCATAAAAGTAATCCAACTACAGATTACTGACGACTCCGTTTGAAAGCAATCAAGATACTTCTTTGATTACTTTACTTCAAATGTAATCTGATTACCAATTACTTACTTAGTTTTTCACAGTTGAGCTCATCTCAACTGACAATGGACCACGATACTGTATTCTTTGCTTTAGACGAGATAAACTCAAAATAATGTCGGTATTTCCAGCCAGACTTTTCAGTTGTTTTTCTAAATTTTTTGAGTGTCAATTTTTTGACATTTTATGAGTAATTTTTAAACTTCAAATATATATTATAAAAAGTAATCAATGGTTACTTGATAAAGTCATTATATTCTAATTACCAGTTGTGCAATTGTAATCCTGTTGTGTTTATTACCTTGATACTTAAAAAGTAATCCAATAGTAATTACTAATTTAGTAATCCTCTACTGGCAACACTGCTTAACAAAATGAAACGTAGTAGTCAAAATGAATAATGAAAACCTTTCCCTCACACTGCCTGGTCAAGTATTTTGCAGGACTGTCGTTATTGTTTCGATAAGCTTCTGCAATAATATAAGATTTATTTCCATGCAGTGCTGCATTCATTTTTCACCAAGATCTTGTATTGATGATGGGAGAGTGTGACCACTGCGCAAAACATTCTCCAGCATGTCCCAAAGACTCTCAAAGGGGTTAAGAGCAGTACTGTGTGGTGGCCAATCCATGTGTGAAAATGAGGTCCCATGCTCCCTGATCCACTCTTTCACCATGCGATGAGGCGGGAGTGCTACGGTCCTACTCTGAAACCATTCCTCAAAACCCGTGGGGTTCTAAATCCACAGCTACTCACTGCAGTTTGAGTCGTGCCCTGAGTCCTGCTCCTGCAGCAGCGCTGTTATGTGCATGTACCAGCGGAGGGCGTGCTTGAGTCGCGGGGGCGGAGGGGCGCGCAGCCGTCTAACGGTTTTGTGGTCGGAGTGGGAGGGGCTGAAGCCGCACAGGTAACTGCGCGTCTCCAGGTAAGCGTTCAGAGCCTCGGCCAGCTCTGCCTCATCTGTGACCTGCAGCAGGGGCTCGAAGGGGAATGCTGTGGGGACAAAATGACAGGGGACACAGGGGCAAGACGTTACCCACAGGAAGAGACCTGAGCGACTGGGGCAACAGAGTCTGTGGATGCACAACTATGCTGGAGTATGTCAGCGCCGGCACAGGAACAAACTCACTGAGGGTGCATCAGGGTTTCAAAAGGGTGCACACACAGATTCACACCTTTAAAGTGCCTACAACACTGAAACCAAGGGGCAAACATATTAAAATGAGGCCGCAAAGCACTTTCTCGCGCCTCTGCAGGCCTCGGCCTGAGGTGTTGAAAGTGTGGCCGCCATTGCGGTCGGCATAGACGTGCAAACTTGATGTCTTTAATATGTTGATTTTTGGACAATGTGTTTCAAAGGTAACAAATAAATTATAACATATTTTGTTGATGGCACCCTGCGTTCCATGCTCTTGTTAGTTCGACACTGTAAAGCCCATTTGTCCTTTTAAACACCATTCAATCTGAATCCGTTTGAACACAATGTGAGACCAAACACAGAGGCTGAGATCATGGTTCTCTTCTTGACTAAGAACAAAACCAAAAGTATCACCTCCGCCCCAATGACAAATGAAGGCGCGGGGTCTCTCATATTGAAACAAAAAGCAAATCATAAAGAAACTGCAAGAGTGATAAAGCACTAATAATGAAATTGTTAATGTAATGAATTATGAAAGTATTAAATGGACTGTGGAATGGACAGAAAAACACAAAGAAATGAATTTATCGCATGCAATAAATTAAAACTTTTTATGGGAAATATGCAGCAATGTTTCCTAAATTATATGCATTTATAAATGTTCTTCATTATTTTCTCTCTAGTATATGATAAACATGTGTCATTAATACTGCAGAGAATAAACTGAGAATAAACAGAACTATAAAGCAATAAAACAAAAACAAAGTCAATCATAGATGGCTGTCACTAGCCACTGGCTGATGCAAGCTCCATTGTCAAACAGCTACCTGCAGGTGCAATCCCTGCTTACGTCCTATTGTATTTTTCCCAAACACCAGTAGTTTATATTACAATTATTATTCATTTTATCCCTACAGTCCTATTGGCTGCATAGGAAAAAATCAGTACCTTTATAATGTGTTATTACACAATATAGACATTCAATTATAGTTTTATGATTTTAAATCATGCTTTTAAGTTACAACCAATGGTATCAGTCTTGTTAGTTTGTTTGTATTTGCGTCATGTAAACATCACAGCTGAGCTCATTCATGTACTACTCTGTCACTAAAAATACTATCAATACTAATGACTTTGACTTAGTGAGCTTGCTACATCTCAACAATATTTCAAAAGCTTGTACGTCTAAAATAATGGTATCGTTGAGGATAACATGTTTAAATGGTCTCTGTCAGCTGTTCATTTGACACATCAGCTCAATGGACTACAAATGGACTACAAATTAGCCGGGTAGCATTAGCCCAGGTAGCAGTGCTCGTACAACACTCCTAACGCGACCTGATATTGCTGTCAAATCTCTATTTTTAAGAGACATTGTAAATAAAACACATGCTCGTTCACTGCACCTGGCTCTCCTGAGGTCGACATTGTAGACTGTGGATGGCTGGATGCTGATGCAACAATAACGTGCCCGGAAGACGAGCCGATACTTTATGCTGAAGGGTAGGAAACGGAACTGTCGCGTTTGTACATGAGATCCAGGGGAACAGTTTCACGGTGACACTGCTATTGCCGGAAGTTTACCTTTGACGCTGAAAGAAGTTGGACAGATCGAAACTGTCAAAACACCAAACGAAGGTGTATTTAAACATACATGTCGGATGTAATAATGGCTAACGTCAAAGAGTATTTGGACAAAGTGACGCGTCTTTATGAGCGCTACATCGAGTACGTGCGGAAAAACCCAGCGGCAACTGCGCAGCTGGAAAGCACAGTGCGGACGCTTTCCTACCTCATAGCAGGTCAGTCATGCGAGATCGATCGATAACTCGCGGAAATGTAGAACTCTGGAAACGTATAAAAAGGAGTTTAAAGTTGACGTGTAAATGCATCATACAGTCACCCTCATTAGACACGTGTAACCCAAATAACTACTCAAATGAGAGCAGAAAATTACTTGATGAAAATACTACTTGAAAAACTGTTTTAAGAGTGATGGCTAGTTGTATGTTTTAGTAGTGACATAATCCAAAAAGCAAAACACATTATGACGCGAATGTCCAGATATTTCCCATTTAAGCAGACGACAGAAACAATTCTTAAAACAATACACACAAAACACAAACTTTAACCTCTTAACTAACCGACCACATTTTCTCCAGTTTGGCTTTCCCCAAATAAAAGCTTCAACAAAAAGTAGACGAAAAGGTGACTACAAATTGACCCAAAAAAGTGATGGAAAAAAAAAGGTCACAAACGACCAACAATAAAGTGACAATATATATAGTCTGTGAGCTCCAGTCGGGAAGCTTTTAGATTTGGTCAAAGCTGAACTGGAGAAAATTTGCTCAGTTAAAGCGGGGGTTAAAAGTTTAAAGTATAGTTAATAAAGTCTGATTTTCTCATGTTTTCAGGCCGCTTCACAGACTCACATGAACTCTCTGAACTTGGTAAGTGATATTTAGTGTTACATTATATAACTTTACCTGACATATGAGACAATTATTACACATACGACTTAAAAGATTGTAAAAAAAATTTGAATATATTTATTTTTCTCTTTTCCAGTGTATTCAGTCTCCAATCTGCTGGTGGTGTTCAATGACAGCATCCTGAGAAAAGGGCTGAGAAGTGCTTTCCCCGTGGTTAGTATTGACATGAGTTTTAATTGAAACAGTTTGTGGCTGTTAGTGCTCATTCATTAAAAACTGTCTCCTCTCTCCCCAGTCCCTGTCTCAGCAGAGGCTCCGGACCTGGCTCTCGGTGCTGGAGTCGGTGGAGGTGTTTCTGGAGATGGGCGCTTGTAAAGTCGGGGGAGAGGTCGGGCGCTGGGCCATCATCACGCTCATCCAGATCGTGAAGTACAGCAATTTTCATTCCCTAAATCATATTACTAAGCTTTCTGAAACACCTTTAAACTCTGTCTTTGTATCTGAAACATTTAATTGCACAAAAACAACACAGTATTCCTAAATGTTGCTTATCTTATTTGATGCTGCTCTAATTAATTGCCCCTATAGGTCGCGTTCACGATTTAGAATTCCATTTCAGGTGGAGGGCAGGTGTCAATACAAGTCTATGGGAGAGAAACAGTTTTTGAAAGAAATTTCCAAAAAGAAAATGTCCAAATGTTTTCTCTGATCATCATGTGATAGTGATTGGATTCACAAACCTGACATGTGAATTTTATGGCTGAAAGTCTTTTCTACTGGCCAACATCAAGCACATGTTTTTGAATATTGTCTCCACTTTTGGACGCCTTTGTGAAGAAATAATTAGACATATGTTCTTATCTGCTGGAAGATACGACTTTGAACTTTGTGTCAGTTTTTGTTTCATGTGAATTGGCCCAGTAATTACAGAGATATTAGCAATGATTTAAGACTATAAATCTGCATTTTGAGCGTTACTATGGTTACGGCCGTGGAATTTTCAGTTGCCCTCCACCTCAATGTTGAACTATAGGCTCTTCAGAATGTTGTGATGTCACGTGAACGCTACCTATTGTCATAAATTAAGTTAGCTAAATCCAAATGCACTCCCTTGAAACTGCATAATTAGGGTTAAAAGCTCGGTGTCAGGAGGAGCGTTGCACCGCACCATTCGCTTTTAACCACAAGGCGGCGCCAAATCTCACGCTGTTTTGACCAATATTTTTTTACATATTAAGTAGCATCAGCTAAATAGTCATATCTCAAGCCGTCCTTCAAATTGTTGATGACATAGTAATTGATACTAATGATAAAAGTGATTATGAATGTTGCATTTCAAACTATTTTTAACTTATTGTGTTTGCCATACACACTACTGTATAAGAATTACAACAGTTTTAGCGTATTAACCAGCATTTCTATTGACGTTTTTTTGTCGTCTGTCTTGTGCCTCGTTATCTTTAGGGCAGTATTCCGGATCATTCTCCTTCTGTGGTACAAATCTGGCATTGGGACCTCACCTCCTATGATGCCTCTGGACAGGAACACAGACTTTGGGACAGAAGGTCAGTGACTCAAAGCACTTTCCGCTTATCTGTGTTTATTACACTCAGGAAGCACATTATTATGGAGCCATGTCAATTGATTTAACAATTATTTCTTTTTATTGTGTTTGTAAAGAGGGGTGGGGTATTAGGATGATATTATTCATCAAAGTAGTAGTAATAATTTAAAATCCTTATCCTGATTTTTATGGTTGTAAAGGAGCTCAATGGTCCAGCCTAATGTTTCTGATAGACTACCTACAGAATCAAAGGCACAGGGAAGGCTTGAAAATATGGCAAACTATCTATTTATTTTTTTACTTTATAAGGTTGTGTTTAAATCTTCATATTGGGATTGTGTGTTTTATGGTCATGAATTATCACACTACTGATCCAACATTTCAATTAATGTATTCATTTATTTGAATGGGACCATGCATATTGAAGAACAGGCTATAAAAACACACACTGTAAACGTACCACATTACAATACAAAGAAGGCAACATACAAAAAAACACTGTTACGTCTACCTCTAAAGTGCTAAAGTTAAGCACGCCACACCTCGCTCCTCCCTCCCCTCTCACACGTACCTACTCATGATAAAGTAATTGTATGTCCCTGTGTACTAAGACGCCTCCTAGTGGTCACAAATTAGCTGATCAAGAACTCATTCTTTGAGTTGTCGTAAATTATTTATTACTGACTTACTTACTTAATTTATTCCCTTACTACTCTTGATATTGTTTATTATTTTTTAATAAAGTCTATGGGGGAAAATCAATAGGATTTTCACTTCTGGAACCAGAGCAGGTTTTTCAGGTAGATGGGACTGCTGTTGAACTCATAGACTGTAAAATAAAGAATGGACTGAGGGAGCGAGGCCTGTGTTAAAGATGGGAAAAAGAGTTTCAATGTAAATTCCTCAGTTAAAGGAAGAAGTAATACGTTCATTTTAAGCCTATGGTTGAACACCATTTGCAAATCACAAAAGCTGCATGTATGTCCTTGGGGTCTTATTATGAGCATAGGCCTGAGGTTCAGAAATCTTTCCAGAGCTTCTCGACTTCCAACAATTGCAGCGGTCCAGCCCTCACCCCCGTCTGCCCTTAATCTAAAAATAAATGGAACTAATAATTTCAGTCATTTTCAACCAGGGAGCAGATCTCATCAACGCTACGAAATTGAAAATGTTAAATATTTCCAGTCGGCCGTAGCTGAACCTATAGGATCCTGTCAATCTTTGAGTAACAAACCCTCCGTCATTCGAGTTTGACGAGAGACAAAGCATTTACTCACGGATTGGGTTAAATGGCTAAAAATAGAAGGTCAAATTCTTTCAAATCTGCCGTGTTTAACCTCGAAAAGAACAATTCAGAAATGTAGCTCGCATTTCCGTGCTAAAACCAAAATGAAGACTTAATCTGAACCTTTGCACATTTTAAGTTGCCATGTGTTTTTGTTTTTGGCTGTGTTTGAAAAAATGTGTGTAAATCTTGGTCAGATGGAAGACTTTAGTGATTTTGCGACATAATATAGTGACTTCATGCATCAGCTAATATTGTAATTACATAACAATAATTTGCAGGTGTATTCCGAGCCATTGTTATTACTAAAGATTAGGATGATGCATTGCCTTTGTTTGTCCACAGATGGCGCTGACGGTGAGCAGCAGGAAGACGGCTATTTCGTGGGTCAAAGATCGGGACGAGTGATTCGACCAATGAGCTCTGGTGAGATCATAGACTGTATAAAACATGGATGTAGCATCGCTATTAGCTGCTGAAGCCTAACAGGAAATCGGGGCTGGCTCCAGAAGTTCATTGCTCTTATCTGTCTAATGGAGTTTTCCCCCTCTTTAAGCCATTGGTGAACTCAGGCTTGTCATTCTTGCCTCCAGGTGTTAAAATGCGCTACAGTGTCATATTTTTTTTTTTTTTTTGCTTTCGCTATTTTATTCTCTTTTCGAGGTGGCTTTGAAAACCCAGCCAAACGAGCTTCAGTTAGCCCACACTGAACGCTATGGGGGTAGCCACTCTCACCCCTTGGATGTTTTTTTATGCTTCAAGTACCCACCATGTCGAGATTGTTAACAATTCTTTTAGAAAATTATCAAGCAAAGCTAAAAACTATCTGATCAAAACAAGGCTAGAAGGCTTTTAAATCCATACAATTCACTGCAAAAATATAATTTTAACTGCTTTCCTTCGCTTTTTTACAGTCCCTAACAGATTAAAAAGTACGGAGCCCGCCAGGGGACATGAAAGGAAAAAAAAAAAGGGGAGGAGAATTTTTTTTTATATCAAAATCCCTACTTATTATCTCGGGATCCCGGGATAATAAGTCGGGATCCCGAGATAATTAAGTCGAGATCCCGAGATAATTATGTCGAGATCCCGAAAAAGTTTCACGGAATTCTGGTTGAAACTGTAGATGGCACGCAAACACCAGAAGTATGATACTTCGGTAAAGTTAGAAAGATATTCACAGATTCGGCTTTTCCGGATCAATAACTCATCATCGTAACATTGCTTTCACAAAAACGACACTTCAGTGCGATCACGGCAAGGTGGACTACTACCTACACTCGTATTTTCCTCAAAACAAGCCGCACTCCGTGCTGGGAGACTTGCATTGGCCTCTACGCAGAGCCTGCTGGTGCTCGAATGCGCAGGGACCACTGCGCCAATGCTCCACCCCTAGTCTGAATGTACCGATCGAGTGGTCTCAATGTCCCGGGCATGGACCTATTATGGTCCCGGGGCGTTGAGGCAACGGTACATTCCGACTAGCGCCCTCCATGTTGAACTGACAGACAAATGATGAACATAGGTAATTAATGCCATTAAAAAAATGTTTTATTAACTTTCACGGGATCCCGACTTAATTATCTCGGGATCTCGACTTAATTATCTCGGGATCCCGACTTATTATCCCGGGATCCCGAGATAATAAGACGGGATTTTGATTGAAAAAAAAATTCTCCTCCCCTTTTTTTTTCCTTTCATGTCCCCTGGCGGGCTCCGTAAAAAAGTCATCAGCGAATCAGTGTTAATGCAGGGAATTAACATTTAACATTAGCATCATGTGTCGCACAGGGCCATCCGTGCAGTCCCGGATCTGGGGTCCTCCTCCTCAGACCAGGCACAGGCCTCGTTCCACAGAGGAGCAGCTGCAGATCCGCTCCACAGACCTGAACCTGCACCAGATCACAGCCGAGGCCGTCTACATCACTCGACCGCTGGTGCACCGTATCCTTCACCGAGAGGAGGGGCTAACCACTCTGCCGCAGTAACAGCATATCAGCAGCAACCACTAGAGGGCAGACTGTAGGTGTGTAAGGAAGATTGGGCCTCACAACACTTGAGAAATACTCAATTTACTTAAGTAAAAGTGCAGATACAGGACCAAAAATGTACTAAAGTAAAAGTATCTGATAACATTTTGATTTAAGTAAAAGTATGCAATGTAAAATGTACTTCGTTAAAAGAGTTTATTGTGCAGGATGTTTTAAATAAAAAATGTAGTAGAGTATAAAGTACAGATACAGGCTCTAAAATGTAGGGAAGTTAAAGTAAAAAGTGTTCATCATAAAATTGACTTAAGGAAAGTAAAAGTACCTATAGTTTGTACTTTTTACTTTGTTACTCTCCTCCACCTCCCCTAGATAAATAATTATTAACATTCAGAATCAGTAACAAAGTCAATGAGTTTTTGAGGATCTGTACTTTACTTGAGTAGTATTTGAGTCAAGAACTTTCTACTTTTACTCCACTACATTTGAAAGCACACTCTATGACTTTGTTCTGTCAAATACATCTGACTCAAAGAAGAAGGGTTAGTTATTTTGAGTAATAATTGATTTTTACTCTGACCACCACTGCAATCTGGCCTTGTATGGATCACACAGTTTCCTCCATTTTGTATTTTTTTCCACAGTATGTTGTTGAGCGTCTGGAGTTCTTTTAAACATGTTCCCAGGAGCACGTCGTCTGTATTTGCTCATATGATCAGATTCACTGAGGCTCCAACTGTGAAACGACTTTTTTATTCTTAAGTGGATGCTGTTTTGTAAATTCCGGCTAAACTCGGAGTCTGGTTTGATCTCCTCCCACGTTGCTCGTGCTTAAGTCTCAGTTTAGTTTAAGTCTGTTTGTTTGTCTGTCCCATACCTCATAATGACCGGTTACTGCAGTGTGTTCTTAGTGGCTCCTATAGACTCAAAGTTATTGAGTGAGTCGCTTTAACATATGGCAGAGCTATATTTAAAAAGATTAGGTTCCTCTGCCTCATAGTATGTTGTGTTTTTTTACTCATTAATTGAACCGTTTTTGACAGTTCAGGGTCTTTGTATGAGAGAAAGAACCCGCATAATAATAATCTTAAGACTTTGGACCTGCTTTGGCCACGCCTCCTCTCATTACAAACATGGCCATCACCAACTGCTTTTCAGTTTTACACTGTGCGGAGTTCGAAAACATGAAAACGAAATGACAATACAGTCACAAAACACCTTTGCTTAGTAATTATGAACATCTATCTAACGAGGAAGTCGGTCTCACAATGTCACTCTTCTAATCAGCAAAGTGAATTTTGTTTTTAATTTATAATAATGTCATAACACCGCCACCTTAACGTGGTGGAGGGGTTTGAGCCCGAATGATCCTGGGGGCTCTGTTGTCGGGGGCTTCATCCCTCCCATGGCAAACAGGTCCTAGGTGACGGGTCAGACAAAGAGCGGTTCAGAAGCCCCTTATGAGAGACCAACAGGCCCGGTTAGAACCATGAGGCCGTCCTTCTGTGGACCCACCACCTGCAGGAGGAGCCATAGGGGCTGGTGCAATGTGATTTGGGCAACTCCTAATTGGTCACTGATAATGAGGGCGCGCGCTCCACCCGAACCTTCTCTGTCGAGGGGAAACTTTATTCACGTAACAAAACGTGGAAATGGAAGCCCAGATCTTCTGGCTGTGTGGCTGATCTATCATCAATAATTGTCTTATAGATTGCAGTTATATAATCAGTCCAGTTTTAACTGTTATAGTTGGTTTGCTGAAGCGCATTCATCACGCGAGAACAGTTATTTGGATATAGTCAGAAGCTATCTCAAAGAAAAGGCTTTTATTGCCGTTGTTCCTAGTTACAAAGCAGTATAACCAGCTGGTGACTTCAGAGAAAGAGAAGAAGCGAAGTCCAGACCTCCGTCCACCGTTCTCTTTTATCCTAGTCTTGCACTTCTCTACGCAGAGAGGGTGACAGCCTATCAGTGAATCAGTTGTTTATGTTTATGTGTTTGTACTTTATCTGTACTTCACGTTATGTTCAGAATGATTATGGTGTTGCCCGTTGTTCGCTAATCTCACTGACATGGTCTTCTTGTTCAGTAGCCTGTGAGCAAAGCATGAGTCACGAGCTTGTTCAGATTTCATTACAACCCTTACAAGGATATAGCCAAAGCATACACTGGAGATAGAAGTTGTCTCAAAGAAAAAGGCTGCCATGTAGAATACGTGTCAAACCGTGCCCAAAATGGTCATTCTCAACAGTTCTGTCCAAAACTTTATAAAATGATAAAACATGAGTAAATATAGGGTTGGGTTACATGAGAAAACAACGGTCTTATTCGATAACTGTCCGGAACATCGCCATGACATTATTGGTATATTTTATGAAATCATTTCAAGATCAGTTTTAGTTTTTTTTCTCAAATCGTCTAAACAAGAAGTGTTAAACTATATTTCAATTTAGTTTTAGTCTTTTGATGAACAAAATGCTAGCTTATCCGAGATATGGAATTCGCTCTAAATGAGATAAATTCACTTTTAAAATAAGACAAATACCCTTAAAATGAGACGGGATTCAATCTAAATTTGTTTGAAAATATCATATTTCCTTAGAGACAGACATTGCTCAGCTGTTTTATTTTTACTGCGTACATTCATCAAAAACACAAAAGTCTAAAACAAATTCAGTTGGAAGTTTTTGACTGAAACTGTACAAAATATTTTGCCCAAAAGTTTCCTGTTGTGCCCAGTTTGGTTTTAAATATCAAGATTGAATATGAAAATGCAAAATGCCAAGATGTTTTGCATTTGTGGCATTAAAAATATAGAATTTGGGCATTAAAATTGCATTAAAAGGTGTTAAAGTGGACTTGCTGCCACCTGCAGAAACCCTGAAAATGTCAAAGGCAAAGAAAAATCCTTCTTGTTCCTTTGGCAATATGAATCCGCACAAATTCCTATAATTCAAGGACTTTTTAAGTCTATGTGGTATTATTTCCATAAAAAATGTAAGGAGCCATAGGGGCTGGTGCAATGTGATTTGGAAAAGTGGAAGAAAATGAATGGATTGATAAATATAAGGCTCTTTCAAACTGTGTCTTTGGATGTTTTCAGTCCCTTCTTGCAGTTTTATTTGTGGCAAAGATATCTGGAGATTTTACCCATAGCTTTACACTATGTTCCAAATTATTATGCAATAATATTTTTCTCTAATTTTCAAACTCCCATGACAGTCAGCATAATTTTCAAGTCTTTAACTGTTTGAGTATCATTTGAATGTGGTTGAATAAACCTCCCAGTGAAAAAAAATAGTTTCTTCAAAAGTAAATATAGTAAAAAACTCCAAATCTACTTTTTCAAATTCTTATACAACTCATAGTTTAAATACATTTTAAAGCTTGTAACGAACTGAAAAAGATCATTTGTTGAATTTGCAGCATTAGGAGGTCATATTTACTGAAATCTTAACAGGTCAAGTTATATTTTAACATAGGAGCCTTATTTGAAAGCAGCTTAAAAATTCTTAAATCCATTAATCTTGTGAGTTTTTGGAGAGTTTCTGCTTGGATTTCTTTGCAGGATGTCAGAATAGCCTCCCAGAGCTGCTGTTTGGATGAAAACTGCCTCCCACCCTCATAGATGTTTTGTTTGAGGCTCCAAAGGTTCTCAATAGGGTTGAGGTCAGGGGAGGATGGGGTCCACATCATGAGTTTCTCTGCTTTTATGCCCATAGCAGCCAATGATGCAGAGGTTTTCTTTACAGTATAACATGGTGCATTTTCATGCATGAATCTTCATGCATGACAATGCACCATGTCATACTGATTTGGTTAGGGGAAAGCGCAGCTCTTCTTTTTGTACCATAGAAGAAAGTGGTCAGCCAGAAACTCCACATATTTTCCAGAGGTCATTTTCACACCTTCAGGTAGCCTAAAGGGGCCGACCAGCTCTCTTATGATTCTGGCCCCAAACTTGACGGATAGAAGGTTTATGCACAACTGCAGCCTCTGGAGGGTCCTACACCTTGATGTTCGGGAGACTCCAGAGGCACCAGCAGCTTAAAATACCTGAAATACCTGTTTGCTGCTTTGTAGCAGCTGTCCTCTTAATCTGATGTACAGTATTTGTCTGGCAGAAACCGTCCTCATTGTGCCTTTATCTGCACAAACCCATGTGTGCTCTGAATCGGCCACAAATCTCTGAACAGTAGGATGATTACGCTTAATCTTTCATGAAATATCAAAGGTTTTCATACCTAGTCCAAGGCATTCAACTTTTTTCCCGCTTTTCATCAGCAGAGAGATCCTTTTTCTTTCCTAATTTGCTTGAAAATGGTGATCTGCTTAATAATGTGGAACGTCCTTTCTTCAGTAGTTTCTCCCTTCACTGGAATTACCTGACAACTAATCATCCCAGGCGTCTGAGACTGATGTCAGGGATTCAAAGAGCCCTGAGACACAATACCATTCATGAGTTTTGAACTTCTTTTTTTTTTTAGCTTTATGGCACTGAAATACAATTTGCATAATAATTTGGAACGCGGTGTAGTCTCATGCTCTAATTTTAATTCCGCTTTAGACTAATTTTACTCAGCAAAAAATGTTACTTGGCCGAGTTTAGTCCCTGTTGAGTCTTTGAATTGTCCTTAATCCCAGTCCAGTGCTGGGTCTCGCCGTTTGTGGGAAAAAGTCGTGGAAACCGTGGCTTCTGTCGGCGTTCCTCGAACTCTCCAGGTGCGTCTCTATCACCGAACGTTTCATTATTCTTCTGTCATTCCCTATTGGAGTTTTAATTGTCCGTTATTTCATGTTTGTCGTTGTGTAGTTTTGCGGTTTTGAGCGACACAAAGTTCCAGACGCGGTGGGAGCAAGCGGAGATGAAGAGGAGGCGCTTCCTGCTGCTGTACTACCTCCTGAGGTCCCCCTTCTACGACAAATACTCCGAGTAAGTCTGGATTCTGTTTTCAAAAACCACACCTCTGGGCTGTGTCTCTTGGTTGCTTGGGAACATTTTGGGATCCCCTTGAATTAGCTGGAGGAAGCGTGCGTGGATAAGATGGTGTTAAAGGAGCTGGAAAAGTCAAAGAACATGACTCTCACAGCGTTCCCGGCGAGCTCCAGGTGGGTGAGCGCCCGCTCCAGCAGGTAGATGACAGCGTCCTCTACTCCGACGTTAGGCCTGTAGGCAAACTGCAGCGGGTCCAAGGTGGAGCTCACCTCAGAGCGGAGGTGGGTGAGGATGAGCCGCTCCATGGTCTTCATCAGGTGGGAGATCAGGGTGACTGGTCTGTAGTGGGCCGGTCCCCTGCTGAGGCTCAGATTGTAGATGTGGCTGAGGACCTTGGAGGAAATCTGGGCATCTCTGTTCAGACCGAGAGCTCTTCTCTTTGGTCCTCATGTCGGGGGGCTGACATTGCTGCAATACCACCCCCTGGTGGCCGGAGCGACTCCAAAAGAAACTTTAAAGGAACAGGCCACCGTTTTTCCATGCTGAGATGTGTTCTTACCTGAGTTTAGACAAGTTGATGCGTACCTGTCTGGTCTTTGTGTGTGCCCGTGGAGGAGTGTAGTAGCTTCTAACTTCACCCTGTTTGGAGCTATACATGTATGCTGGGAGAGGCTAACAACATCTTTGGTCATTTTGCGTGACTGAGCACACGCACAAAGACCAGACAGGTACACATCAACTCGTCTAAGCTCAGGTAAGAACATATCTCAGTGTGTAAAAACGGTGGCCTGTTCCTTTAAACAGTTTCCAATGGAGACTTTGCACCTCCCTACCTACTTGCTGTGATCCATGTGACAACTCTGGGCTGGGTATCATATTTAATTGCTGTTTTTTGTGCAGCAGAAATAAAGAGTTTAAGCCTAAGTGCTTGATTGACAGTGCCATGTCTGTGAAGGCTCGTAGCCGGTCCGCCTTTTTGACCTTTGCAGGAACGGGCTCAGTGGGGGGAGCAAGGTGAGCCATGTTGTTTTCACAAACTACATGGGACCATGACCATGAAGGAATGACTACAGTCTGTATTTTGTATATTAATTATATCTGTGCTTCCGACTGCTGCCTCTGAGACATAAATACAATATAGATACATGGATTACCTTCACCTTCTTACACACTGTAACACTGGTTTTAATATCTTGAATTAAACTGTTATTAACTATTGGCCGTTTAATGCGTCTTATTCTAAACATATTCATATTGTGTTTTTAGGGAGAAGATCCTGTTTCTGCTCAAACTTCTGTCTGACTATATTCCCGGAGTGGGGCTGGTGGCTCGTAAGTACAACTCACATGTTATCAACTCTGATATGTGTTCAGGTCAGACTTGTGAGCAGAGGCGTGTGGATATAGTGAAAGTCGGCTTCATTACATCCATGGTATAATATTGAATAACTTTTCTAAAATGTCCTTCTGACGTTTGTCTTTTGTGCGTCCTTAGGTCCTCTCATGGATTACCTCCCGACGTGGCAGAAAATCTACTTCTACAACTGGGGATGAACCTGTCCAACCTGCTGTGACCAAAATGAACTCCCTTGTAAAGAAGATCTGGTTTTGTTAATGGGAAATAATGATGGAAAAAAACTCTGACTTTCTCAATAATCAATTTTTATTGGGATATTTTGTAATTCTCTTGTGACTAATGTACATACTGTAAATGTTGCCTAAAGATGTGATTTTTACAAGAATGACATCATACTTATTTCTGCATCAAATGAGCTGGATTTACATGTTGTCGACATTTGATTTCTATCTAAACATCAACAAGGTGTGGCTTTTATGGTCGAAATGGCCTTGATTGTCAAAACGCAGA
This sequence comes from Proterorhinus semilunaris, assembly GCA_021464625.1. Taxonomy (NCBI): domain Eukaryota; kingdom Metazoa; phylum Chordata; class Actinopteri; order Gobiiformes; family Gobiidae; genus Proterorhinus; species Proterorhinus semilunaris. Next base: position 35,871,729 of record CM038346.1, read on the forward strand.
TGTTTTGAACTTGTTTAAGTGTAATATCTTTATCAAGATGAGCGCTGAAAAATGTATCATAGCTCTATTATTTTTACTAATAAAATGTGGATTTGAAATGTGAGACCCCTGGTCTCTGGGTCTAGTTTTCGACCTTCAATACGCCATAACATTGAATTTAATGCAACTGTGACCATTTTTAATCATACTATATATACTACAAGAAATTTTGTTTTGCATAACAAAAATCGTTTGTCAAAAATATTATTTAAAGGTGCATTATGCAACTTTGTTATGCAACAAAGTACCTGTTCCTCAGGGTCAGCGTCATTTCCATCACACGCTACAAACTAACATGAGTTTGTTTTTTACATGCAGCCACAGCAGTGACATCTCACAGCATGGACCATGATGGGAGAGAAACAGAAAACTGAGGCAGTTTGTAAAACCAAGAAACAATCTTTTGGCCAGCACATATTTCTTTTGAATACACAGATATTGAGAACAACCTTTTTGAGTACATATGTTTAATGCCATCACGGGCAAAAACGCCAAAATGCCCTGTACTGGCTCAGACCACTGAACACTGCATGGACATAATCAATCCATCCTGATGCTTTTATGGGGAGATTTTTCTGTAACACGTCATTTCCATCACGGACAGTCATTTTACCCCAGAGTTGAATCACTTATTTATGCATCAAATAGTAAATGATATGGATCAAAAAGGCTTAATTTACTCCACAAATGATGAAAATAAATAATTGTCTAAAGAGTTACAAAGGCCTTCATCTGAACTTCTGACTTTGGCGAACATTAAATTAGAATCTTTATAGAAAGACTGTAAATGAGGATAAATGTGCTATTCCATCATTATTTATGGTAATTTTCCTCGTCATGAAAAAAAACATACACCACAGCCACTATACGCATTTCCAACTTTATTAACATATGAATAAGTAGCATTTTATCCTACAAATAAATATCTTTCCATCAACATTTCCTTTGTTTCTGTCACAGTTTGATAAAAATTATCCTATTTTTTCCACCGTCACAAAAATACAAATAAAAAAAACTAAAGCGGAGAAGTCTGCCTCAACATCGACATAAAACGTTCAACATTTACAGTGGTTCTTCTCAGACCGTTTGTGTTAAATGTGTTTGGGGCTGATTTTCCCACGTCAGTCGAGGATAACGAGCTTCTATTTTAGGTCCAGGGCATTCCTCTGCAGTCATCGTCAATTGGAAACAAAGCTAAACAAACCTAAAAATAAAAATGGCGTAAAGAGATATTTGCAGAACATAATGGGATTTCTACTGGTTCATTAAAAAAAAGGCGAAACCTTAGCACAAAGTGCTAATCTGATGATCTTACCAATAAAGTGGTAAGATCATCAGATTTTTGGGTTGGGACAAACGCAACAACATTGAGGCAGACTTGGATACAACCCGTCGTTAATTCATGATGTTCCGTCCAAAACAGATGGTTAGAACTTAAAGAGTGTGGCCAAAATATTAGGTACAAGAAGCTTTTATGTAAAAATGAGTACGACTTTCAACGAAAGGACAGTCGTTTCTGTTTCACAATGAAGCGGGGGGAATACAGCAGAAAACACATGCCCATTATGGCTCTCCGGAAGGCAGACGTTTTTTCTCTGAAGACACCGGAAAGCGCAAAAATGAAGATGAGCGTGCGGACTGCACGTTGTATTAAAAACGCATACTGTAATGTTTAATAGCACAATGAAGAAAGCATCGAAAAAAAAGCCAATATTGTGGAAAAGTGACAGTATTTTACAAGTTAAACTGTCAAATCAGAACAAGAGTGGATAAATAGTTATTTAATTTACTTACGATGCTTTTTGCCGGTATTTGGTAATAATCTCAAACACCTCTTTATCACTAAAATAAGCTCCTCCCACCTCCCGCTCCCCTTTGCTGTTTCAATAAAGAGTAAAAGAAAATGGCCACGGTAAAACCTTGGCGAGTGTTTTTTATTTTAATTTTACTGCGTGACGAAAGGATTAAGCTTAGCAAGAGCTCGAGAGGGGAGGAAAGCGTTTCCTGGATTCGCAAGACCTCAGGGGGAGCTTTTCGGGAGCTGCGATGCCAAGAATAGCGTCTGGTAAAGATCTGAAGATCACTCAAAGATGCGCTTGCAGCTCAAAACACAATTCCAGGTCTGTTTTTGATGAGAGGGCATTGTAACATGGTAAAAAAAAAGCGCCAAAGAGTCGATTTTACGTCACCCTAACCCTTTAAGATCCACACGTTCCATCGAACAAGTACTTTTCCACAACACTGACGTTTTTAGATGCGGCAGTGACATGTTCAAAAAGTAATACAAGTCAAAAACAACACTTGGAATAAAATAAAAAGAATGAGCTAATGTTGAAACACTAAGACCAACATATCCTCGATGGTAAATGGTTTTATAGCCTCCCAATGTTCTCAGTATGAAAATAATAAAATAATTATGAGAATACTGTCTTGTGTCAAAATGTCTCCAAAAGTTGTTGAGGGTTGTTTTTTTAGAAAGTCGAGTGCTTTCTTCATGCAAAAAAATCCATGAAAACGGCGGAGTCCTTTTTGGTCTCTTCCGTTAGATTCAGGGAGTAAGAGACTGAGCAGGTCCACACAGGCTTCAACTCTGGAAAGCCATCAGTATGAGCCATAACGGTCCTGTGGAGGGGAGCACAACATTTAATGGTTACAAATCATCAGATATGACAGAGAGAGCATAAAACACTCCAGTTTTAGTTTATTTGTTTGGGAATAAAGCCTTATTGGCAATTATTTTTAAGTTCTGATACATTTGTGGGGCTACAGTTCTCAAAGATAAAACAATAGAAGCAGATGGAGCTGATGTAAAATGCTTAGTTTTGATCCATTTTGAATCTTCTGCAATGAAAAATATGACCTGAGTGCGTTCAGACGACAGAATCTACTACAATTTCATGGTGGACACAGTATTTCATTGCGACGTTTGTTTGTACCTGGATGGTGTTCATGACTCCGTTGGCGAGGACGGCCATCTTTCCCGCAACGCTTTTCACGCCCTGTTTGAACTGCATGATGTCGGGGCCCGAGGGCAGCACGCTGTCCAGTCCTGCCGACCGCGCTGCAGCCAAACACATCATTATTAACAAGGTTTACCAAGAGGAAGAGTCTAAAGTCCGTTCGGGGGAGAGCTTACCTCTGCGCTCGTTGTCGTCTCCGAACAGATCCGCCGAACTGATGGCCGAGTTTCCAGACATCGTCTCCAGCCGCGTCTTCGCATCGTACTGGAAAAAGAGATCATGAAAAATGAACAATGTCAAAGATGAATTAAACATGTTGCTTTACTCAAACTTAATTTTAACATTTGGACTAACTAACCTCGCCGCTGCTCTCTCGTCCGAAAAACATGTCTGAGGAAATGCCTTTAGCGTTGGCGAACTTCTGTCGCGCCTCGTTTGACTCTGCCACAGGAGCCGGCTCAGCTTTCCTCCTGCTGGGCAATCTGGGAATTACAACACAGATACATGTTAGAAAAGAAAGAAAAAAACAGGTGAATAAAACTGAGGGGACAGTTAATGCGTGCTGACCCAGCTCATGCACAGCAAACAGACATCCAATGTATAAGCTCTAAACTTCTAAACACACGCTTGTAAAAGTAAACGTACTTGTAGGCCACCGTTCCCCTGGAAACTCGATTTCAATTGCACTTTGTAAAATAGGCTGACGGCGCAGATCAAGAACACGTTTTCAGTCACTGACTTTGGTTCATAATAATAATAATAATAATAATAATAATGGCTTACACTTGTATTGTGCTTTTCAAGCCTGTATTATCAAGTTTCTCAAAGCGCTACAATGTCGTGATTATTAATTCACACCCCACACAGTGGTGGTAAGCTACGGTTGTAGCCACAGCTGCCCTTTGAGGTAGACTGACAGAAGCGAGGATACCAGTCTATGCCATCGCCCCCTAGGTAGCTTCTTTTTTTCCCCTCCAGAATCTTTCTTGCTCATTTGCTTTTCAAACCAGCCAAAACCAGCCTACAGCCGCTAATCCCTGCTTTGAACCATTTCATAAATCTATGTGAAAAGTCCAACTGCTAAAGATTGCAATTTGAAATGAGTCTGTGTGAAACCTGTGCTCGAGATACAGTGGTCCTTAGCTATAACTCGAATCACCTTTCGCGGCCTAGCTCTTTCGCGTATTTGTTTTTAGCACAATTGTGTATGCTTTTTTACAGCGCATGAACGCCATATGCGCATTGTGTTCTGCGTCCTGATTGGCTAGTCGCAGAGTGAGCCTCTCGCTGCATAGAGGATCTTTGTGTGTCCCGTCAACACATCAGCGCACTCACTACACACCGCAGAGTCACAGCAGCTCAGGCCGGGCTGCTGCTTTTACTTTCTCATTTACTTTCTCTTTTCCCGGGAAAATAAACACTGCTAGCGTGTGGCGCTCGCCTCAGCTAAACACTCACCTTCTGAAGCTGAAACTGTTTTGATAAAACTTTGGCCGTAGCTACGATTGTCTCTTAGTTCGAACAATCGCACAGCGGAGACGAGAGCAGCTCAGGATGGTTCCAGCCCCACGTCTGTAATGTGAATCTAAAAATCACACAGTGACACCAGGCACCAGAACCCGTGTGAACTAGTGACTAAAGTGTATAAAGTGTGTGGTGATGAGGGGTTTGACAGCCTTGAAACATATATAATAATTGTAAAAAATAAAGCTGACTCCTTCGCGGATTTTGTTTATTGCGCGTTATTTTTAGAACGTAACCCCGCGATAAACGAGGGACCACTGTACACGAGTGTTCGGTCTCAACATGATGAGATTCATTTGCAAGTCATTCAGAATTATTTAACTTTGACAGCCCGGGTTTATATACAGGTAACTCGCTAGGATTCATCAGTATCAAATAAAACCCACATTTTCCTAAAAAAGCAAAACTGCTACTTAAAATGTATTCTTTCATTTGTATATGGTAAAATAAAATACGTATAACTGAACTCTCATGATGCAAGCGGCAAAAAATAAAACGGCACCTGTGAGGAGATTTATATACAGTGCCTCTCGAAAGTACTAATACACCTTGAACTTTTGCACATTTTGTCATGTTTACAACCCTAAACATAAAGATTTTATTTAGAATTTTTTACTGAAAGTTCACACACAAGTAACAGACAACTGTGAAGTGAAAGCAAAATGATACATGATTCTGTTATTTTTCAAAAAATAGAAAACCGAAAAGTGGGGCGTGCATAAGTATTCATACAGCATTTTCGGAGTGCATTAAATTGCCTTTATAACATTCCTAATGACTGCAGAATGTTCACACCTTGCCCTAACCATTCGTGTGCGTAATCTACTCTCAGTATAATACCAGCTGTTCTGTGAGCATCATGCTATGGGGCTGCTTTTCCTCAGCGGGGACCGGGAAGAGTGTAAGAATAGTTGGGAAGATGGATGGAGCCAAATACAGAGACATTTTGGAGGAACACCTGCTGGAGTCAGCAAGAGAACTGAGGCTGGGGCGGAGATTCACCTTCCAGCAGGACAAAACACAAAGCTAAATCTACAATCTAGAATGGCCCAGTCAAAGTCCTGACCTAAATCCTATTGAAAATCTGTGGAAAGACCTGAAAACTGCTGTTCACAAACGCTCTCCTTCTAATGTGACAGAGCTTGAGTTGTTTTGTAAAGAGGAATGGGCTAAAATGTCAGTCTCTAGATGTGCAAACCTTGTAGAGTCATATCCCAAAAGACTTGCTGCTGCTATTGAAGAAAAAGGGGGTTCCACAAAGTATTAAGTCATGCTGTATGAATATTTATACACGCCCCACTTTTCACTTTTTTATTTTTTGAAAAATAACAGAATAATGTATCATTTTGCTTTCACTTCACAGTGTGTGAACTTTCAGTAAAAACATTCAAAATAAATGTTTAGGGTTGTAAACATGACAACATGTGCAAAAGGTGTATTAGTACTTTCACAAGGCACTGTATGGAGAGGAAAAGGAGAAAGTCAGATGTAAAAGGAACAGTGCCGTACCTCTCTCCGATCGGCTGGATGCTGGAGATGGTGACCTCCTCTTTGGGCTCGTCTTTGTCCAAGGCCCAGGAAGTGGTGAAGGATCCACTTCCTGTGTCACTGTCCCACCGGGAGCCGAAACTCTCCCCCATTGTGAATGGGTTGTCCTTATATCTGCAAAAAAAATAACATAAGGAGCAAGAACATTATGAGCCAGACACAACACCCCAGGAGAAACAGAATCATTTTCGAAAACAGTCCAAATGTAAAGGAATTTAAAACGATGAGTATTTTTAGAGACTTAAACATGTATTTCAGGTAAAGATGCAGTAAAATAGTCACGTAATGTCATTATTTTCCGAGGAAACGTAGATTGAATCCCCGTTCTCCACAGAGCAGCGTGTGCTTGTGATGCTTCAGCAGTGAGTTGGTAAAAGTCGTACTTGGGAGGTCCCGAGGTGAATCCTGGCTCGTCGTACAGGTCCAGTTTGGATCTGGCCGAGGTCTTGGCTCCGACGGGACTTTCCTGTTCGATCACCTGCATCTCCGACATCACCGAGTGGGACACGGCACTGAAACCCCACACAGAGCGACAGGCGCATTACAGGAGGCATTTCTGTCATCAATCGATCAAGCGGTCAACGTTTAGTAAATATTCTGCATTTCGGAGCAGGGCGTTTCAGAAAACAAACGGTTACAAATCTGGTCAAAGGAGAAGCCAGAATACGGGAGAAATCGTTCGACCGGGCACATTTTTTACCACTTTGAAATAAAATAATGAGCTGTTAAGACATAGGTTTGAGGTTAAAGGTCGCGTTCAGCGTATAGTCGAAGACTGAGGACAAGAATTCTGTGGTAGAAGAAAAATGCCGTAAAATGCTTTATGATTTAAATATCTTGGCAATTACTGGATTCATCAGCAAAACATACAAAGGATTTTTGTTTTAAATTGAATGGTGTCGAAATATAAAAATAAATCACACCAATATTGCATCAAAACAGTTACTTTTTTACTCACTTTGTGCAGAGCTGCTTTGTAACCAGCACCTGCATCGTCTAGTTTATGGCAAATTCACATACAGTAACTGCTAAAAGTATTTCATTTCCATTACCTCCTGTTTCCGAAGCCCATGCCCAGTCTCTCGGCCTGCTCTCGCTTCTTTCCCTCCATGTTCTGAAACTTCTTTTCTTCCACTTTTCTGTCGATCTCCAGCTCTTTGTAGGCCAAGCGCATCGAGGCAACACTGCGACGGACAGAGAGAAGAAATAAAGCATTTTACAGCGTAATTACAATCAAACTAAAGTTGATCGTGAGCTCAAAAACAAACACAAAAGTGCTGCTGCCCTCTGCTGCTTTGGAGATGAAATGAATTGAAATGAAACGACTACAAACAATCTGTGCAGGGAAGAGAGCTCGACCACAAACCGGATCAGAGCAGGTTTGGTGAAGGCGACTGGACTGTTACATTCTGGCGAGATGATTTTGCTCTTTTGTTGCGATGCAAAAATATTAAGCTCGGAAATTGTCAAAATGCTTTACACAAAACCTTCAGTTCCCATTGAAAGTTTCCGGAAATTGATCATGAATTTTCCACCCCTCTCTTGGAAAAATCTTCAATCAAGCGGTTTCAGAGTTAAAATATGCCATTAAAAAGCTTCAAATCTCCTCAGAACAATTGCTTCTTTATTATATTCTAACAAAGCCTCGTTTTTCCCATAAAAAACTGTGCGCATGCCATATATATATATATATATATATATATATATATATATATATATATATAATATATATATATATGGCATGTGAAATGTAGTTGAACTTACATAGACTCCTCGGCCTGTTTCTTGGCCTCGGTGACCTGCTCCTCCCTCAGTTTTTCCGCCACTTGAGCCTGTTTCTCCACCTCTGTGAAGCTCTTACTGCTCACCTTCTGAGCGCCTAGCCCTTTCTTCGCTCCAAGCTGCACATGGGAGGACAAAAACACAATAATCACGAATGACTTTAATGCAGACTTTTCCACTGGATTAATTGTTGTATTTGACTACAGGCCACACCAAAACCAATGTTTACAGATGGCAAAGCTACAAGTTTGGCCATTTTATACATAGAAGACGCCATAAAGACGGGATATTTTGCTGTTTGCTATAAAATTTCTGTTAAACCCCTTATTCTTTGATTTTGTTTTTGAAAGAGTGAAAGATCCCTAAGCAATCGAGACAAAGGCTGAGAAAAAAAACAGAAAATGATGCTGAATCACAGTTACACCAGGAAGAACTGTAGAAAATGGGAACTAGATCCCGTAAAATAGTTTAGATTAGTGGTTTCAGATTCTAATGGTTTGTTGTGCATTAGATATCATGTGCCAGTTCCCTTGTCTTTGTTCACATGTGAACTTTCATATTGTATTGTTTTGCTTCCGATTTAAGGTGGAATTTCCTCACTTTATTCCTGGCACTGAACAAAAACACAGTCTATGGTTTCATGAGGCTGCAAAACATTTTCATTGTCTTTGTTCATATTAACGAGAACGGTTGGGATTAGTTCATTGAGTGCATAAGAGAAACAGCCCATGTTTCAGGAGCCCAAGAGGAAGCAGAAGTAGCAGGACATTAAGGGCGCACTCACACTTGACATCCGAACCGTGCCAGTCTCTTGCTCGTTTGAGGAAAGTCTGGATGCCCCGAACGACCCGCGCTCACACTTACACAAACGAACCGAGCCGATTAGAGCAGCACGAGGAGTTGTTTACAAGTGTACACGTGGAGCAGCAGCGCAACATGATTTATGCAGAAAGGAAGAAAAAATAATAATAAACCCAGCTGCATGAAATAATGTCTCCTATGAACCCCGTTGTCAAATCTGTTTACTCCACTTTTCTTTGCATTTGACTGCATTTTAACACAAAAAACACAAAGTTGCTTTTAATAAAGCAGAGAAATAGAGAAGTGCGAGTCCCCCTGTCCCCCGCTCAGCCGAGGCGGAGCAGATATAGGCATCTGTCGCTCGGAGCCTTTCTTTTAATTCATGAATAAAATACTGCCTTCAAAAGGCTACGAGAACAGAAGATATGATTCTCAGTCATTCATTGCTGCTTCGGCCTCTGGTTCAACAGCATTATGCAGGCGAACTCCTGGAAGTAGGTTATAGCCGACGTTGCAATAAAGCACTTAACACGAACACGCACCAACATCACAGGCCATCTACACGCACCTGTGGCCTGTATCTGTCAGACAAAAGCCTGTTGCCAAACCAGGGAACAGTAGCAGAGAAATGACACTCGGACACAGCGCGGAAGACGTTCTACAGGCCGCTCCCCGTAAAGTCAGACCCAAGACGAGCGTGAAGCGGCCAGTGAGCCGGGAGCGAGCGGCCCGGGAGAGCGGTATGCGGCCCGGGAGACGAGGAGTCGGCCGCTGCTGCTGCTCTGTACGTTCATCCGAAGGTAGGCTAAACACAGCAGTGGCACTGACACACGTTATACATACAGCCTTTCCTCACTGTTTTACCGTGACAGAAACGCAGCCGCTCACACATGACAGCTGCTTGTACTCGTGCGTGTGCACATACACGAGCAATCGCGCCGAGCTCAGGCTCACCTCCTCCAAGCGGGCCAAAGTCGGATGGACGTGTGAGTGCACCCCAAGTTAGTTTGTGTTGAGAGCAGAGGATTCAGGGGAGAGGACGGCCAATATATCGGGGATTTTACAATATCGGCTATCGGACGATCTAGCGCTGAAAAAGGCTGATATTTCTGGGACCGAAAATTAAAGAGACTTCACGTTTTTTTGCATTGGAAAGAGCAAAAAATAAATAAATAAAAGAGTCCTCCTACAACTCCCTACGCCTCAGGGGAGGTAAGAAACATCGCAATGAAAATTGGTTGACTTCACGTTTGTTAAACACAAGTTTCACTAAACCTATGTCAATATGGACGTGCTGCATGTCATTTTGAAGTGCAGAATCTGGAGAATTCAATCACTGAGTTAGTTTTAACCTCCACTATTGTATTTTTCATCACCGCCACGGCTAGTAACAATATGCTAATGCTAACAACAACTAATCCAAGCTGGGACAGAAACTCTGATTGGATCACCTAAAGTAATAAAATAAACTCGGCCACTGCTGGAGCGGCCACGTATTTGTTTTTACAGGATTATAGAGCAGATATTTGGAAAAATCGTCCAAAAATATCGGCATCGGCCAATTAAAATCCCAAAATATCAGCCATAGAAAGACCCATATCGGTCGGCCTCTAATTCAGGGGAGAGGTGTTTGTCTCTGTAGGTCATTGGTTTTGACACAAAGTACAATAACTGTCATTCAGAGATTACCACCAGATCTAAACTAGTGTTAGACAAAGGCCTACAAAGTACCAGGTTTACACTATGACTAAACCAGTGTGTTTTGATGACTAAAACCAAATCAAAGGTAGTTAATGAGACTTAAAATCTCCTGATATTTTTGTCGACAAAAGGAAAACTAAATAAGAGTTGAAAGCAAAAAGAACAACTCTAGTGTTTTCAGATCTAGGCGACATGCAGTTTCTTACCCCTTTTTTGGCCGCCATTGGCTTCTTCTTTCCAATGATTGAAGCTTTGACTTCTGTAAAACAAATAATACATCAACATTTACTCCCGGAATCCAAATTCTCTTTTAGAGCTATCGTTAAGCCATGTCTATCATTAGCGGTTCACACGTTTGACAGATACTGACCACTGTAGAAACAAAGTCATAATTATTACGTGTTTTTCATCCATCCGTGTCGTGTTGTTATGGCTCATCGTTACATAATACGGTACATTCATCCTTTCAAAGCGAGGCGTTTCAGAACACAGCGTCAGCCATGTGTTAGAAGTGCTGTTAAAAAGGTAAGACCCTGGAAATGTATTTCCACGCGCTCAGCTTTGAAGCCATCGTGAGACAGAAAAATATCCCATTTTTAGGTCCCACTGGCTTCTGTAATACGTAATAATCTTCCACCTCCTCCCATTATGATGTTTTCCATGTTTCTCAAACTAGTACACGGGCCTTTTGCAGATCTAGCGTTTCCTCCAGCTGCTCCAAAACAAACAATCCTTCAGACCGTCATTGTGCTGGATGGAAAACAACCACTTGATAATTGTGCGTAACTCACCCAATGGCTGTATGGATGGTTAACATTTACTTTCCATCTCAGTGGCCTCTACATCTCTCCAGGATCAATTGTTTTGTAATTGTTTTCTGTCAGCAATGAAAACCTACCAGAAACTCAAATGATGGAAAGTAAAGGCGCCATGTTAAGCACACATACAGCTGCTGGGTCAGTACACGGTCAAACACGCACAACTTTGTTTTCTCGCATACAAAGTTGCATAATGCACCTTTAAATAAAACATATCGGACTAGTATTAATCCATAAATATTAAACACCCTCTTGAATTTTGACTTTTTTTTCATTACAGAAATCCATTATTACCAGAATCTATCAAAATGATTCTAGACGTAGTCACTGGAGTGTCTATTCAGTCTATAGTGCGAGTAAATGAGGAGGTCGGGGCTAAGCGGATATTCGAAGGCAGCCTTGGTTATATATTTTGTGTAAACAGAGTCTGGAACCTCTAATCCTCACGCCCTGTGCACGTCTCAGTCTCTCCTTCTAAAAAATGCCTGAAACCAACAACTTGAACAATGGGCCTTCCTCTCATCACTGCGCCCGTGTCTCGCACATTCGAGTCCCGGGATGGTTTCCATTGCACAATAAGCAGAGCGCGGTATAGGTCAGTCAAAAGCATCACACACACACAGACATGCGGAAATTTACAGCGGCTCGAGCATTTACCCCGCGGATCTGCTGCTTCGCCTGACGACAAACGCATCGACGACTCTATGGTACAAAAACATACCAGTCAGTGTCGTTGAATGACTTGACAAAGAAGCTGACACTGGGGAACTATGCAGGAGAATTTTTTAACGCAAATCTTTCATTTTTACTTCTGACATTCGGCAAATTGGCCAAAACTGAATGAGCTTTGTTTTTCACCGATACTCGTCGGGTTGTCCTCACCTAAGAGATTCAAAATGATTTACATCCGTTCATTACATTTGTACGATTTTAATAATAAAGCAATCATAAAATTACATAATTCTATGGTGACCCACCAACCATAGTTCTCACAACAAATTTGCATAACCCAGTTCTTTTGCGGATCATTGTTGTCCCAAGCGCAATCTGTGGTTTTCTATATTCGACACGGGTACGTCACGGCCTTTTGTGCAGCAACAACAAATAACTACCACCTTCAGAGAAAGAATTCAGGTTATTGAAACAGGCCAAAAGGCAACGACGCCCAAATGTACAAAATTACAATAAAACACTTGACAACTTTAAGCACAGAGTTTATTTTTCTCGTTGTTCAACAGCAAGAGAAGTTTATGGTCCCGATAGTCAACGGTGGCATCTCAATGATCCTTGGAACACAAACTTGTAAAGATGTCAAAATGTTGAGTTTATGAATTTGTACACCAGTATGTGGTGCAAATGTGATTGTGCCCCCCCCAAAAAATTTTATTAGGCCTTCAATTTTGACTTTAAATGCCCCGCAGAAAACCGTTGTCAGCACAAATGAATTTAAGAGGAATCTTCACTACAGTAAAGCCGTAAAATTAAAGGCCAAAAACAAGTTCTCCCTTCTTTTCTTTTGCACTTTCAGGACTATTACCATTTTTATTTTAATAAATCTATCAGAGCTCAAACTTGACAAAAGGCAACATGGAGCAAACAGGAGAAAAAAGATCCCAACTTATAAAGTTAGCGGCTTGGGTTTACGTCACTGATGAAAAGAGTCAACTTTGCTGAAGTGCATAAAACCGTGATAAAACGATCCCACAAAAATAATAGATTGTCAGCTCTGGAGATCGTAAGACGGTCTAATATTGTCATATCGCCCAGGCCTAATGGAGGGACGAGGCAAACTTCTTGGAGCTACTTCTGGTGCACACTGGTTAACACAGGCTCTCAGGTAAAAGAGTTCAACAAACAAAAAAAGGTACGTTCATCTCTGTGTTTATGAGTTCCAAACAGAATGTTTGCCCTTATTTTATTATCCAGGCTTAGAGAAATTGAATAGATGAAGCCTTAATAATAGTATTCTGCATTGGGGAATTAACCAGCCTTATTTTATACCACTAATACACACAGAGTCATGTTTAATGCACAAATGTAATACATTTCAATAATCGAAAAAGCAAACAGGACACAGCAATGGGTAATGTCTGGACTATATTTTTGGTATTGTTGATGAATTTATGACGTAAACATAAGCCATATCATTATTTATGAAGATTTAATGCCAGGTGGAATCAAAATAAATGCTTTTTAAAGAGGAGCATTATTCTTTTTGCAGCCTTTTGGTAATAATCTCAATCATCTTTGTCATTATCTACGCTTTGTTGGTAAGACATTAATCTAAAACAGCTGAAACAAAATATCCTGTAGTTTCACTACTTCAGCACATCCAGATAATTCAGTCAGTGTTTAAGCTTAGTTTTACTCTTCTTGTTCTGGAAATTACATTGTAACCTCCAATAGTTGTGAGGCCACTGTATAAGTATAAACTCACCAATAGGGGCTTTCGGAGACGTGCTCAACCCATCGATGCTCGGACCTTCCTCTGGCGCTACAGAAAAGCAAAAACAAGTGTAAACTTCCAGCTGTGATCCTTTTGTTATTTTGTTACGTTAGGTAAGAGTTGGTTGTACTTACGGCCGTCGTCCTGGACTTTCGGGCTGGAGTCCGTGGCCTGTGGAGCGACACAGGAACCGTTCTGCTCTGGTTCAGTTGGAGACGCCATGTTCCAGTCGGTAGAACCCTGGGGGAAAAACAAATTAATATATTTACTGTAGGCCCAGATCATGTTTAAGTGAAATTACCAATATATCGAATATGATAGGGGTGATATTTTGTAAATTAAAGCGGGGGTACCTGATTTTACCCACACAAACGTTGACATTTTTATTTGGCCACAACTCGTTTCTAGAACTCATAATCCCTCTTGAATGTCCGAATTGTTCAAGCAAATTGTTTATATGCACATTTCACACCCATGTACAGCTTTGAGCAGTGGAAAAGTGGTGACCACCCCTAAAAAAATATGGACAGGTGTTGACAATGAGCACATGTGCTATAACACTTTAAACAATGTATCTGGTTCGTCCAATGTAATTGCTATGTCCATATTGGAACCGCCACCTTAACGTGGTGGAGGGGTTTGAGCGCCTGAATGATCCTGGGAGCTCTGTTGTCGGGGGCTTCGTGCCCCTGGTAGGGTCTCCCATGGCAGACAGGTCCTAGGTGACGGGTCAGACAAAGAGCGGTTCAGAAGCCCCTTATGAGAGACCAACAGGCCCAGTTAGAACCATGAGGCCGTCCTTCTGTGGACCCAGCACCTGCAGGAGGAGCCATAGTGGCTGGTGCAATGTGATTTGGGCAACTCCAACAGCTGCCCCAACAACCCGGCAACGGACAAGTGGAAGAAAATGGATGGATTGATGGATAAAATTTAAATAAAAAGCATATCCTCTATAATTGGTTGCAAATAACTTGACATTCATGGAAACACAATTTACGTCGGTAAAATAGTTATTGCAAGTATTACAAAAATAGGATGAAAAAAATAAGGAAAACTTTAAATTAAAGAACTAACGATAAATATTGTTCCTAAAATGATATTGTTTTCCTTTCATTTATTGGACTACAAGTCGTTGTTGTGACAGGCCTATGCGGGAGTTTTGCTGTGGTGCTTTTCAGTTTCCCCTTTTGCTCCAGTCGTCTGCGCAGACACACTTAGTTGAAACCCCATGTTTTTGCGCTGGCCGTCAACACAAGCTGAGCAGGTCTTACGCGTTATTATTATTTCATGTTATACATTTGAGACTGTTTTTACTGTTTTAATTGCACTTAATATTTTTTGTTGTGCAGCACTTTGGGCAGATGTAGCCGTTTTCAAATGTGCTACATAAATAAAGGTGACATCGACTTAAAAGAGCAGCACATTATTCATTGAGAAAACCCAACGTAAGACTTATTCCCGTTGACGAACCTGTGTGAGTTCTGCAAAGAAGTCCGTCTCTTTCTTCTCTGGAGCTGCAGTGACGGCTCCAGAGTCGATCCACAGCTGCAGCAGAGCACACATCGGTATCAAAAACGTCTTTATAAATCACTCACTGTACATTTATGAGGCTTGTAGTTGTTATACACTAGGAGCTTGTAATTTAACATTGTGAGAAAATCATCGAGATTGATCAATAGGACAAAAAGTTCTTTATACCACATCTCCAACGAGCCAAACCAAATCCCTTCCTCCGCCTCTCACGACGACTCATCCATAAAATACTGGAAACTTTTGGGACATAACGTGACTAAACGTGACTTTGCTGAGATACAAGTGTGAGTCAAGAGAAGAACATTCTTTCCAGTTTGTTCTTGAGCGTTTATGTTGCGTTGTTCTTTATTCAGCAAAATGTACAATAAGACATTGCACGGTTTCCCCTTCAGTTTAATATATTAATGTTTAATATATTAATACAAGGTGTGGATTTTGTTTAATAAAAAATGGTGCCCACAATATTGAAAAAACGTGTCGATCTGGTTTCATGTCAAAATCAGACGTCAAAAAACACTAAATCTGCACCAAAACGAGGCTATAATGGAACCGAATTGAACTTTTGCACATTTAGAAGTTCCATATTTTTGTTAAAGCAAAAATATGTCGGTCGCAATCACATGAAAGACTTTAGTGAAATATTTGCGCTTCTTGCGATACAGCTAATGCATCACCTAATATTGGGCTGCAGTCATTTTTTGCGATATATTGTGCAGTGCAAATCAAAAACAAATAAATCCATCTATAAAGTCCAAAGTGAACAGCTCAAAATAAAGGCAATAGAGGTAACTTTTACATTCGCAACAGCAGAAATATGAGAAAACTGAATTTGCTACAACTATTTATTTGAAACAAATGTGTTTTTAAGTCTTATTTGCCTTTATCCTGAACTTATAAATGACCTTTTGTTACTCGTGTTCAAAACATGTAGCTTGTTCTTGCATTTTCAGCAGACGCTATGCCAGTAAATTTCCTGTGCACTTCCTTAGCAGCAATCTCAAACACAAAACACTGTAGACCAGACCATTGTTTTCAGCCTGGTTCAGATTCTTCCCTGCACGGCTCCATGGGGAGTGGGTCATTAGCTACAACTGTTTTCAGTCAACAGTGGGAATAGGAATGCCTAGAGAATACTGCATTCAGGAGGAAAACCTTAATAAAGAACAATAAAGATCCACACTTAAAAGCCTTGACAGATTTATACTCTACATTCTAGTCTAGCTCAAGTTACAATTTATTTAAGAATTCAGGAAAAAACATTCACAGCCTACATAGATCATGTCCAAGAATGCACTCTTAAAAGGCCCTGTAGCCATATTTTTTATACTAGTTGTGAAATCAAATCAAGTTATGTCCTGTTTCAGTAAACGGAATATGCAGCGGTTTATGAAAAAAGACTCTCCACGTAATTAAACAAATCTTTTATTTTACACTACCTTGATACATTGTACCAAACTAAATGTAGTACAATGTAATCTGCTCTGTAACAATGCGTAATAATGTGTACCTATGTAGTACATACACAATGGAATAATGTGTATTTTTACTTTGGTGGTACATAATGTAATAAGACATAAGACCCTTATGGTTAGGGTTAGAGGTTGGGTGTTATGTCTTATTACATTATGTACCTCCAAAATACTACTACATATTATTCCATTGTGTATGTAACACATTGTTACCTAGTACATTACATTGTACTAAATGTGGCAGGTACAATGTATCAAGGGTAGTGTCAAATGTTTTTGTTAGCATTAGCCTACTGTGGCACTGACCCTGAAAGGTGACGATGAAAGTTGTGAAACATCCTTAAAAAGTTATTCTTTTGAAAATTAGGACGTTAGAAATGATGCGTTAAGGATGTTGGGGAATGCAGCTGGTTCAGAACGCCGCAGCGCGTCTTTTAACTGGCTCACGAAAGCATGATCACATTTCTCCAGTTTTGTCTTCCCTTCACTGGCTTCCAATCAAATACAGAATTGATTTTAAAATTATTTTATTTGTGTTTAAATGCCTCAAAGGTCTTGCTCCGTGTTATCTGTCCGACCTGCTCGTGTCATACTCCCCGACACGTTCGCTACGGTCGGTGGACCAATCGCTGCTCATGGTTCCTCGGACCCACCGCAAACTCAGAGGAGACCGAGCTTTTTCTGTGGTTGGTCCCAAACTGTGGAATGAGCTGCCTCTGTGCATTAGACAGGCTGACTCCCTTCCTGTTTTTAAATCACGCCTTAAGACGCATTTGTTCTCTTTGGCTTTTAACTAGTTTGTTAGTTGACTTTTGCCACTGTGTATGTGTATATTTGATTGTATTTTATATTTTTATTTTTGTACGGCACTTTGGTCAACTCTGTTGTTTTTATTAGTGCGTTATAAATAAACTGGATTGGATTGGAATGAGTCTGCACCATTTAACCTTTATTTTTAATATTCTTTATCTAAATGTTCAGAACCCATTATTTAAGGGGAAGCCGCGTCCAGGAAACCTTCCTCCAGATCTCGAGCCAGGGACACGATAACTCCACACAGAGAGTCCCCACATGATCCAGGACAAGAACCTAGGACGGTATAATGCGCTCAAGTCGTACTCACGTCTGTTCCGTATTTGGACAGGGCGGCGTTGGCGAGGTGACGGATCTTCTCGCGGTACATCTGCGCCGCGCGGCTGTTGTACTTGGCGTTGGTGTCGTTGGTGCTGCAGCCATGTTGGCGGAAAAAGGCCGTCTGTCCCGGAGGAAAGACGCGTGAATGACACAATGTAACACCTGAGCTTCAATATGAATATTAATCTCTCACTCTTTTTTTAAACATCTTTTTAACTTCAAAATGCGAAACAAAGAGGATTACTTTCGATGTTTATCGATTAACACTTAGAACATCGATGTGGGCCTAGTGGATAGGACTGCAGCACACATGCAGGACACTGTGCCGGCTTCAGGGTTGTGATATAATTGAATGTCTCTCCCAGTTCTCCCCCCTCATTTCACAGTAGCTTCTCTCTAAGCCTCCGGCCATAAAAGTGGATATCAATCACAGGCTTGTACTCACTGCATTGGCGTTGCCTCCGACCTGCATACATCTGAGCTGAAACCAGTTCCAGTTGGAATCTAACTCGGTGGATCTACGATAAAAGATTAAAAAAAGGTGTTTCATATTAACAACATTATGCTCAGCTTGAGGCACACGCAGTAACGACAGCACGTACGCTCCTTAAAAAAGAAAGGTTCCTCAGTTGGACAGACATGCTTTTCCACTTCCAAAACATGACATTATCAAAGTGCTTGGGACGTTTTTGTGAAATATTACTCTCTTTGATGTTTAGGGAGTAAACACCTATAAAAGAAAAGAAAATCCAATGCACTCTTCCTGCATTGAAATCTTTTATTTTGAAATAGGATAATTAAATCAAAATAATTAAAAACATTGCTGTTGACATAACGGCTTTTTAGAAAAGATAAAAAGGGAATTTTGATGCAGCAAGAGTGATTTTCTTTTCTTTCATAAATCTTTCAGCGGCCTATGGATTAGTTTAGGGGGAATTCGATTAGAATAATGTTACAACTACTCCATGGAATATCAATAGGGCATGTAAAGATAAAGATTAAATGGTCTATTGTCTATATGTCCTGCCACTGGGACGACCGGGTGCAGAGGGTGTAACTCCAGGGACCCATCCTTAGATATAAAAGGTAATTAGTTGGAACAAAGTTACGCTGATACAGGACACCCGAGTCCAAGGAGCAATAAGTTATCTGGACCGTTTTGTAAAACTTAAGCCCCTTGCTGTAGCCAGGCCACGCCCACCCAGTCCAAATGTACCAAAACATAAAAATAATCGCTAATAATCATTTATTTCAAATACATTAACTAACATGTAAGTGTTTTCTGCACCTGTACTCATAACTCAGTCATCATTGATCAGTCATCAGTCAGCATTGATAATTTTACGTTTCACGATTTGAAATAATGTCTATAAAGACTCAGACACAGATGGGCTGGAGACATTTCACCAAAGTAAATACTTGTGAATGTTATGTAAACTCCACACGTGACATTGCAGTTTTTTTTATCGCCTGTACCCTCCCCAAATATTGGAGAAATTATCCTTTGACGGTTCACATTGACAGAAAAATGAAACGCACATGTCTGACAGTGTGATGCTTGTTGTGCCTGTACCTGATGAAGCTGAGGTGAACTCCGAGCGAGCGGTGGATTCCTGAACAGTCGATGCACAGGAACACTCCGTACGGGATACTGGCCCAGCTGGGGTTTTTAGCAGCACAGTCGAAACATGCCTGACAAAACAAAACACAAATGTGTCACAAAATGTAACAACTCGCTTATTGACATAATGGGAAATTAATTAAATTATTGATAAATGTGATCAGGGGGTTATGCAGATGGGGGCCTCCAACTTTTAACCCTGTGAGCTTCTTTACGCATAAAAAAGGCAGAGAACGACTTGTCATCAAAGACACTGATACTGATATTCTTATGCTGTTCCTGGGTTTACACACACTTGATGGTAAACTAAAGACGAATTTAAACTGAGGTAGACAATAAAGTAAAATCTAATATAACAGCACCAGGCAGGTTTGTGTGAGTGGATAATGTGTTTGACAAACTTTTAATAATTTTAGGTGAAAGTTCACAAATGGTAATTTTAATGTGTGAATTTGGTCCAGTATTTACTCTGACAATAAAAGTAAGATGTTGAGGGAGAAAACTAAAACCAAGAATCTAAAATTGATGGCTGTATGAAAAAAGTTGTTCACCAGCTGTGTCTCACCTCAATACGTTATTACCCACTAGTCGACTCATCTACCAGTAGTAACACAGCAGTTGCAAAGAAAATGCATAAAAGGTTGCTTCAGTAAACATTGAGTAGTTTAAGTAAAGTTAATGTTAAGTTAATGTTACACATGTTTGAACCGTCATATATCATACTTAGTGATGACACTGGCAACATATTCTGTATATATTGTCATTGCAATGTTTTGATATAATAATATATAATGTATATTGATATAATAAGTTCCCAACAGTCTGTCACAGATGTCCAAAGTCCCCAAAGTTTGTGAAACTTGTTAAGTGCATCAAGGCCTGATTTGAACTCTACCCCCCTTTGAAATCCCCTAAATCTCATAAATTAAAAAAAGATATGCAGCTCAAATTTTACTCACAGATAATTTAGTACATCAACATCAACTGTGCCGAGTTTGAAGCAAATCCAAAGAGGTGAAGTTGAATTGTAGTCCTAAGAAGAATCACAAAGTTCCGTCTGAAGCCTTAATGTATAGAGTTAGTTCCAAGTCTATTTTTGCTGTGTTGATTATCACAAAGTTCAATCTGTTTCTTCTTCAGTGTGTTAAGTTATTTTAGTTACGGTGAAAATCAGTCACAAGTTTGTACCTATTTCATATATTTTATGTTGCAGACTTGGCGTATAATTTTGGAGACATAAGAGATAGAGACTGACCATTTTTTGTTTTGATTTTTGTCTCTCAAACAAGCTCCCTCTGAAGTACCTACTGAACATGAATGTCCTAAATAAAACATCATACGCAGGATTTAAAAAAAACAGTTAAAAATATCCGTGGTCCTTTTTCTCAGCTCCCCTGAGGTCTAGGAAGTTGGCAATTTAAGGGGGCAAAAAGTATAAACAGTAAAACATAAGATAAACAGAGGATAATAAAAAATATAGTCTGGTCAGCATTAGCAGTGCAGGTTTACATTGATTCTGACCATGATTTGGCTCGACATCTGGAGGGTCCATGGGCACGTGGATGCCCACGTCCACTTTCGGGTTGCCCCAACATTATCAAAGGATAAGTCAAATGCAGCGGTCAAATTTCATTGTTCAGTTGTATAATGACAAATAAAGAACCTGAACGTTTACCAACATGTTCTGAAATACACGTGTCTTATATTAGTTTAGCTTTAGTAGTGTTTAATTCTATCTAACGTTGACGTTACAAATGTAGGGCTTTGAGCAGTTTGTCAAACTTCGAGTGATTTTTGGACTGAGTTGGCCCCATATGGAGGGGATACCATACATCATTTTCAGTAAACAGAACCCTTAACTTGGTGTACTGAGAGTCGAATCAAACCAACAATGCAGTCACTCATTTGGCCTCTGTTGCCATGCTGTGACATCACAGTCCTTCCTTATATCCTGCCCTTCAATGCATTAGTTCAACGTTCACTAATGTTCCTGGTCTCTGAGCCTTGAACCAAACAGATGCACTAAGTCAGACCAGGGCTCGCGTTTTTGACCATCCACTGACTACTGCACTCGAGTAGGATGTAATAAAAGAAGCAAATAGGAGCAAACCTGGACTTTAACAATTATTAGATGGAGAAAATAAGCAATACTCACAACATTCATTCCAGCCCCAACAGGAGCCTGATTACAACAATGCACCATCTGTCATTCATCTATTATAAACAAGGGCCCCGTTACAAGCTGTGACTACTGTACCGATCAATCAAATACATTTAACTTCTCGCTTCATCACGACCAACAAAATAGCGTGATATTACTCATGGAAAGACTGAATAAATGAATGACATAGACCAAGATAAAGCCTTTACAAAAGTACCCGCAGGAAATAGAGACCTGGATGTGGCAAAAACAACGATCAAACTAGAGCTAATGTTTTGTTTTATTGTTTTCTTTTATCTCATCCGCTCTGTGTCATAGAGCTACTCTTGAGTCATGGCTAACGCAAGCGCCGTATGGCTGAGTATACACCCGGTATTTCACACTATATTCGCCAAGTTAACATCGTTTAACCGTTTAAGTCATATTTGGGGAAAGAGTCGCTACATGGGGAAATAGTCTATAAAGATTTTGTGGGATTTCTAAAGGGCATTCGCATAAAAGTTAGCCGGTACATCCTTGAGCATAAAGCGTTTACGTGGCCTTTGGGTTTACCTTTAGCTTCATTAGCCGACCTATCGCGAACCGGCTAGCTTTACCTTTTTCGCGGCGATTACGAAGCCGTTTTTAAGTGCCATGCGACATAAGACACGCATAAACGTGACAAAACCACAAACGAAGTAGATTCTGGTTACCTTGTTGGTGGGGACGGATCTTAATCGCTTGAAAATGGTAAGGATTTCGGTCTTATTTGGTTCGGTAGCCATCTTGCCGCTAGGACAATTTCCATAAACTGACGTAACTACGGGTTCCTGGAAAGTCCAACTGGGAGGAAAAGTGAACCTTGGACTTTCGCGTCATTTGGACACGTCACTGAACCATGCACCGAACACACTGTCTGTGTAGTCATTTTCCTCAGAGGGAAATGAAACACTTGGCTCTACTAAGAATAGCATTACTTCATTTTACTCAAGTACAAGTAAAAATGCAAGAAAATGTTTCAGCAAAAAAAAAAAAAAAAAAATCAAATAAACTCCAAAAGTAGAGATAATAAAAAGCCTATATTAATACATGGCTAGATAAGATAACAATCATTGCCAACGCGTTTCTGCTCTCGGCCTTCTTCAGGGCAAGCTCGAGAGCTATACGGCTTTTGTTTTAATGGTGGGAGATAACTGTGAACCAGTTGACGACCAAGCGTGGGGGCTTTCCTAAAACTAATGGTGGGGTCTCTGGGAGGGCATCTCTCAGTGTGCTATCACTTCTTAAAATACTCCAATTTTGTTTGATTATCTGTTTAATTTTGTTAGCTTCAGTACTGTATTCTGTCAAAAAAAAACACTTGGTTTGAGTTCTCATTTTGTTTTGTTTTTTGAATCAATAAATCTTCTCTATTGGAGGTTTTAGCTTTGTTGTAGGCCAAAGACACAGTATCGTTGGAATATCCTATATATATAGTATTCCGGTCAGAGGATTTCTGAAAAATTGTACTGTGTAGATTTCCTTTAGGGTCGTTAAAACATTTTAAATCAAGAAAATGTTTGTCTGTTATGGATTAAAAATCGGAAATATACTTTTTAATGACCTTTTACTCCCGGACACAACAAATGTGAAAAAGTGACATTTGGCGCGATAGGTTGAGTAGAAAAAAATGCATTATAGCCCCCCATTTTATTCTAATTGGAGCCATTATTCACATGGAGATGCTAAAAATGTAGTTTTGATGTTTACTCACAAAGATTAATGGTGCATCAGGGCAATAAAATGCAGTGTGGCCACGCTAGCGCCCTCGGTAGGGTTATGTCGCTGCAATGGAGGCACTAAAGGAGGCACGGCGAGGGCCGTTCGATGCGCTTTCTTTCTTTTTTTCTGTGATGATAGTTTTCATTTTGAAAGTAAAATAAAACGCCTGTAAAAGTGCCAAAACTCTCGTTCTGTTTCATAAAATTAATGTTTGTAACAATAAATCAATTCTAATAAAAAAAATAATCAGTCATGCAGCGTGGAGAAAGTAGTAGCTTCTGTTGGAATCGCGAACAGAATCAGTGGACTATATAGCCCGCACTATATAGTCCACTATATAATAGTCCTCTGTAGTGAATGAGGGGTTAGGGACTAGGGTGGACATTCGGACGCAGCCACTGACTCGGACTGAGACTCTGTCGACACAACAAACTGGAAAAATCACAGAGAAAGGTTTCCTGTTTCCTCTTTGATGGGTTAATTTAGTCTGAGGAGTGAAGCAGATCTTTAGTAAATCCTGCTGTAGCTCGACAGACAGAGCTGCTACATCTGCTACGTTTGCTGGTTATATCACATAAACGTATGTCTCTGGGGCCGTGTTTTTACTTTTCATGAGCAATGATTACGAGTACATAAAAATGCCACTGTCAATCACTTGTCTTTTATTTTCATCCTGAGTAGAGATATTTTTATGTTGTAGTACTGCATAATTCTACTTCGGTATTCAAAATGGCGGCTGTAACTTTGCGTGATGTCATTTGAAACGCATGTATAGCTTTGGTGACATTTAATGATGTTTGTCAAAATGATTTAGCGTCAAACGTTCTGAGAATTAAATAACATCTTCCAGAAACCCTCTGTCGTTGTAGGTACTTTTGACAGTACATGCTTAGGAACAATCACTCAACCTCACACGCGCTCTTTGATATAACTGAAGAAATAACTAATGCTGTAGATAACAAGAAATATGCAATAGGGTTATTTATTGACCTGAGTAAAGCGTTTGATACAATAAACTATGATATATTAATTAATAAACTAGAACATTATGGAATTAGGGGGGTAGCTCTACAGTGGGTCACCAGTTACTTAAAAAATAGAAAACAATGTGTGAAAATTGGTGACTATCATTCGAGTTGTCGACAAATTGTCTGTGGTTTACCTCAAGGTTCTATTCTGGGCCCAAAATTGTTTAATATGTATATTAATGATATTTGTAAAACATCTGAAGTACTTAAATTTATCTTGTTTGCTGACGATACAAATATTTTTGCATCAGGAGACGACTTACAGCAGCTGTGTCGGATTGTTAACTTGGAACTCAAAAGTGTCAATAAGTGGTTCAAACAAAATAAATTATCTCTAAATCTGAGTAAAAGCAAAATGATGATATTTGGCAACTGTAATTCCAATGCTCAGGAAGCAATTCAGATAGAGGGTGTTGTTATCGAGCGAGTGCATGAAATCAAATTTCTCGGTGTGATTATTGATGACAGAATTTCTTGGAAATCTCATATTAAATATATATCTACGAAAATTTCTAGAAGCATTTCAGTAATTGCAAAAGCAAAGCACATTTTAAACATCAAAGCTCTACATACATTATACTGTTCTCTGATTTTGCCCTACTTATATTATTGTACTGTGGTTTGGGGTAGTACTTATAAAAACACAGTTAAACCAATAATATTGTTGCAAAAAAGAGCTATCCGAGTAATTCATAAAGTCGGGTTTTTGGACCACACAAACTCATTATTTTTAAAATCAAAGATCATGAAGTTTTGTGACATTGTTGAGTTCCAAACTGTACAAATGTTATTCAAAGCAAGGTATAAATTGTTACCAAACCAAATACAAAGAAGGTTCCAAGAACGTACTGGTTGTTATGATTTACGTGATGAATTAAACTTTAGGATTCAGAAACATAGCACAACTTTGAAAAGTTTTAGTCCAACAGTTAATGGTGTACAATTGTGGAATAAACTGGAGATGGAATTGAAACGATGTCCAAACATCAACTTGTTCAAATATAAATACAAACAAAAGACTCTTGAACTATACAGACAAGAGGAAATGTGTTGCCACTAGGGGGAGCAGTAGGATCAATTATGTGTATTTTTTCCTCTATAATCAAGGAAGAGTGTTGCTGCTTGGAACGGTTGTCCTTCTATTGCTCAACTTCACAAATGGAGAATTAGCGTAGGCAGGTTATGGATCTGTTGAGAGGAATCCTCCCAACGGGCTCTAAACCTTGTCCTTTTAATGCACCATTCAGCATAGGAACATCATCTACAAATCAGCTGTTAGGGCAGCTGTGTTGATGGGGAGTTACTGCCCTCTTCAACTGGCCCGCTCTACACTCTGGCTTTTTAATGCACCACACTATGCAGAGCTACAGCATACTTCACATATAACTCAATTAAATAAATATATAATAATGATTATGATAATTAAACCCAAATTAAAATTATACTGAGAATGGTAATGACAACTGGAAAGTATCAAGATCTCAGATTATAATATCTATTAATGTACCTTTATACCATAAAAGTAACTCGGTAATCACGGGTAAAAATCTGCAAGAAATATATTAAGGAACACATTTTTTTGACTTGCTTTGTATTAGACATCGTATATGACACTAGATTGTTGTTGTAGCTGTGCGTTGTTCCAATTATTTATATAACCAGTTCATATATTTTTGTTGTTGTAAGTTTGTAAGTTGGTCTGTACGAATGTAGCTGCTTGAAATGTTTTGAAATGTTCTTTTTTATTTATTGCACTTGGGGGTGGGGGCTCATAAGCTTTTTGCTTCAGCCCACTCCTTTTGAGCACAATGTATTGCTCAAATAAACAAATAAACTAAACTAAACTAAACTAGATATTGTGAAGCGACCAAAACAGATACTTAAAAAGACCAAGACATATGTCAAAAGTGCAACCTGCATTTCTCAGCAAAGGTGAACAATTCACAGTCCAAAAATGATGGACCTGAGTGGTCAATACCATGAGCAGTCTTACGTGGAGTCAAGTGTCCCATAGTTTTCATTTATGTGCTTTGGTTTTGCCCGCATCAACCTGAACATGTATGTAAGGGATAATGTATGGAACACTGGTCATTATCAGGAAAATAAGTACCGACAGGGAGAACTGGACCCCGGCGCGAAGCGGAGGTCATGTTTCGCTCCAACTTATCTCGCAGGGACGGGGACAGAGATAGTGTCAGATGGTAGAGCGGGTTGTCTCATGATAGGAAAGTCGGGGGTTCGAATCCCACCTACACAGTGTCTGTGTACATTGGTGTATGAATTAGAGTGTGAGTGGATCCTTGCTGTAAAGCGCTTTGAGTGCCTAAAATAGGTGGAAAAGCACTATATAAGCAGTGGTGTGCCGTCAGGGCCAGCAGGGCCTTCTCTGCTGGCCCTGGCCAAATGAAGAAAAAAAAGTGTAAAATATCTTGATAGTATATTTCATTTCTAATTAAACCTTTCTAGATGTCATATCTGAAAACAAGGCGGCCACACAAGTGGAGGTGGAGGCAGATCTGGTCAAACCTGTTGCAAGAATACAAAACGCCTCTCGCAGCATCTTAAAAGCTCAACGCGAGCTCAGAGCGCAGACAGATTTCGGGAGCCAAGATGGAGGCCGGTACGCTCCTAACCCTCATAATGTCGTCGTTTTTCATACAAAGAAATCACGCGGCTAACTTTTACGGGCACAGCCTGACTTTCCGTCCGCCGCAGAGGAGGATAGATGGGTCTATACCGGTAAGAAGAAAATAGTTTTGTAACACAAAAGCCAAATCAACTCCTTATGTGATTTGGGCTGGATTCAAGAACTTGGCTTGGTGCCAGACAAGAGTTTAAATGTGAAAAAATATTTAGCCTGTTTAGTCAAATCACACCAAAGTATTAGTCTTTACTGGTAGTTTTGGTTCTGTTACAAACATACGTCTTTGGCTTTGGTGGACTGTTAGGACACGACAGTTTTTGACGGCCATCTTTCAATAGTCAGTTCTTGCTCTGTTGGTACTCAAAGGAAACTCGGATTATTGTTTCAATTATCAATTTTAGGAGATTTTTCTACAGTTTTAAACAGAATAAAGAACTTTTTGGGAATTTACCCTTTAAAATACCCTTTAAAAAGTTAGATAAAGTGACGGAGATACAGAGATTATTGCACATAGTTTTGCAAAGAGGTTATTGCACATGTTACTTTAGAGTAGTGTTGTACAGTCTGACAGCAGTGGGGATGAAGGACTTGCTGTAGCGCTCCTTCTTGCACTGAGGGTGTCTCAGTCTACCACGGAAAGAGCTGCTCAGCTCCTCTACAGTCCCGTGCAGTGGTTGGGAGGCTAATATATACTATAACACACATAATAAAAGAATAATAAATAAATAAATCTGAACCAGGCAAAACTCTACAAATTACACCTTATTCCCATCCTGAATTCAAGCCATTTTCACAACTGAACTTATATTCTCTTTTGACATGTTCGTTGGTAGTGCATCATTCTCATTGCCCCCATTCCCAAATCCAAATCAATCAAATCAAAGTCTTCATAATTGCAGCGTTTATTGTAAGAACATCCTGTTCGACACTGTGCGTGCGTGTTGGTAGGAAGTTAGCGGTCGCACGATTGCATTGTTCACAGTCATGGTTAAGTGCTTTAGAAATCTCGACGAACAGGATCTACTTAAGGCCTCACTGTTATGGTGGCTCTCCCGAATGTAGGGCTGTTCGTTAAAGAAACAGCGCAGCTAAAACACAACAGTTGCATAATGATAATGCATAAGTTTCGTTAGAGCGCTTCTTCTGGACACTCAAAGACGGCTTGGCATTGCATTAGCCATTCACGCCGCGCTCAGTGAGCTACTTTTGCCGGACATGAGGCCGTTGTTGATTTGGGAGAAGTGAACAGGAGCAATGACGCAGACTGTATTTCTGGGTGACATTTTTTCATGACACAGATTGCGTTTGTGATATGCAATTTCGTTTTTGAAGTGCAGTGCAGATTTCAAACACGTCCATTTAGTGTTTGAGGGAAGACTGAACTATGAGTCACATGCATTTCAGTGTTTCATGTTTGTGGAGATCTAAACTACAGGGTTAGCAGATTTTACAGTAAGACCCTATGAAAGATAATGGGTTTTTATTTTTTTCCTTTTTTTTTTGCCAAGGACATACAGTATTTAAGTCTTTTGAGCTACAATTTTGAACCGAGTGGGAATGAACTTGCAACCCGACCTAATAAGCGTGTTTCTAGGTCTGTCACGATAACAGAATTCAAAGTTCGATATATTGAGCCGCAAAAAAATATTTTGCGATAAACGATATTACTGAAGACCTTTTAATGCAGAAACTAACTCTGAAGCAGAACTTTGTTTGAAAAGTACTTCATCCTAAAATAGCCCACAATAAACATGCAATACAATCTACTTAGGGTTAGAAATAAAGTATTACATTGGAAAAATGTGACAAAAAAATGCAAATAAATGTACAGATGATAAATATTGAGCCCAAAAGTATATTGTTAATCTGTCATTTATAATAATGATAAGTCGATCTAGTCATTATCGTGAAAACCCTACATGTTTCTTTTCTAACAAGATCTGTGTGACCTAAAGTAGAAATAGTAGTAGTAGTTATGGTAATAGTAGTGGTAAGAGTTTTGCATTAACATGGCGCCTGCTCCAATTAATATGATGCGACGTTGTGCCTTGATTGCGTCACTATTTCGATGATGACTTTTTTAACTTTGGGCTGTTTTTGTTGGTTGCATATGGATCTCTGTTGCATGTAAATACGACTGTCATTTGGGTCGTCTCCATGTCTCTCTTCAACTGTATTAACTTTACAACGCTGCCCATCTGGTGCGTTTCAGCTGATTCTGGTGAGCAGAGAGAATGGCCGCTCGTCCTGTGAGAGCCAGGTGTCGTACGCCTGTGAGAGCGGCGTGTGCGGCCGCCTCGAAGCGGGCACGGCGCAGGAGACGGACACGGGCCAAAACCGCTGGTGCCAAATCGAGCAGCGATCCACCACCGAGCTGAAGGCCAACGCCAAATCTGTGTCTCTCAGGTCAGAGCCACACCGCGGGAGCCATCGGGGGCCGTTACTGGAAAAATGCCTTCCAGATCGCAAATTCTTTCATTCATAATGCCTTATCGATGCAACAATGAACTGGGATAAACTTCAGAAGCAAAACAGGCCACATAGTACGCACTTCAACTCCTCCCACCAAATGCATGACCCGTTTCACTGACGACAACCATGGTGCTATAAAGAACACATTTGCTAAACCCAGCAGCCTATGACAGGATGATGCCAGGGCAAAACATGGGTTAAATCAAGTCTAAAAGAGGACTAAACCCTAACTATTAAGAACCAACTGAAAAGAGATAAGATGAAATGAGATAAGATAGATAGAACTTTATATTTTATATACAAAGAGGACACAAAATGAACAAAGTGGCCGCTAACAGTGCAGCTGGGTGTGTAGTGCTGCACGCGTCGTTGTTCTTTGCCCCCCATTCACCATGGGCTGTCCTGTCCGGTGAAGCCCGGCCGCCAAAATGATTGTTCTTCTGTTTTTAAGTGCCCAATTAACTATCTTTCCTGGTTTGAAGTGTTAGGTGATGTTTAATATGACTTCTTTATAGGAAATGGGCACAGAAACGGGTTGTTACGTCAGAAGAGTTTGTCGCATGTGTAACCATACTGTACCATTGGGCGGGCAGGTCCGTGTTCAATCTTCGGGATATGGACTATAATGAGGAAACCATGAGAACCTCTTAACTTTGTTGCTAATTTAAGGTGAAACAATCCGCACTGGGGGGCTCTGAAGGACTGTATCGGTAAAGTCTGCAAGTGGTGAGAGACGGCTCTGGTACGATCTAGGGTGTGTGGAGATAAGTGTGGAGAGAATGAAGACTGCCAGCTGCTGACCCTTTTCATTCAAACGTCACCTCCTGGAATGAACCCGTCGTAAAAATACATAAAAAAAAAAAAAAAGTACTGAACATGATGTGCCAAGAATGGATTTCACTCATTGTTACGGGGGATTTCAAAGCCCACGAGCCGTCTAGTCTTCACAATAGCGTCAAGCAAAACAAAACATACACACTGATGGCTAATAAAACCGCCCTAAAGTCACACTATGTACGAGGCGTGGACCATGAGAGCGTGACAGTACGTTGTGTCTCAGACTACATGGGCCGTTTCTTGTTGTACTTTTGTTATTACTTTGTTTTGTGTCTGCTCCCTGATTTCGTTATCTCGTTCTGTCCGTTCCTCAGTGCACACGGCTGCTGCTGGTTGTCTAACTCAGAAAACCTACGGGACTGGAGCACCTTGGCTCACATGGACCTGGCGACTCGCTCGGACACCCACAGCATCAACCACTGCCCCGTCTCGACCACTGTCGCCTCGCTCAGGTCAGATTTACACCACAGAGAAGTCCATCCAATCAGTTATTTACAATGTCCCTCAAATGCATGAGGACTCTCTCTCTCTCGTGCACCCGTGTATCATTCAAAACAAATTGTAACTTGTTATTAACAACAACCGCCCGTTTCTTCAGCAGAAGTCGCCGATGTTTCTCACTCCTCTGTGTGATTTGCATTAGCTCCTTGTCATTTCATCGCCTTGTTGGTTTTGATAGGAACAAACTATGCGTTTCTCCAGTTGGTTAATCCGCCTGTCAATCATGCCTGTTGGAACTCTCAGAGCGACCAGTTCCCAGACTATACGCCTTTGTATTGAAAAGGAAACTGGCCAGGCAAACAATTTTAATTGGTATTGGTGATTGGTATTCACCCACGCATAAATAGTTTCTCTAAGCCAATTACTGCCAGTCAAAAAGGGAACAAAAGAGAAGCAAAAACATCCACTCCAAACAAAACAAAAAAGCAGCACAATGAAATAAGAAGCCTTTATTTACAAGGCCAAACCAGCCTGTTTCTTTTGGTTTATTGAATTTGTTTATTTGCCGTGTTTTTGTAGAGTGCCTCAGAACTGCTTCACCACGGTTCGTCTCTTGGCTCACGACCCGGACGGAGATGAGGTGAAATGTCGAATTACGACCAGCACATCTCCGAACATTGTGTTGGACGAGGTAAACCCAGCTCATTGTGGTCATTTACTATTGTTGTGTGTATCCGTTATTCATTTCATGTATTGAATCAGACACAGTTTTAGGAGCTTGACAAAATGGAACAGTGGGTAGAGAGGCCAACATATTTACCGTAGTTATGCAGTTGTTAAAATGTGTGCTAATAAATGGTTAGTATACTATTTACCAATGCTTTACCAACGTAGTTATTCTAAAGTGCTTCAGAAGTTACTGTAAATATAATTTCTCTGGTTATTCCCCCCCAGAACAAGTGCTCCCTAAGCCCCAGTGGGACTGCGAGTGTGGGGGTGCATGTCTTTGAGGTGCTGCTGGAGGACTATCCCATCAGGAGCATCAACGCGTCGTATCCGGACGGGACGGCGAAGGGGCTCGATGTGTCTGACGTGGACCTCGACCCGCTCTGCACCATCAGAGTGCTCTTCACACTCGAAGGTAAACGAGCTGTGCGTGGGCATTCGAGCTAGGGTTGTAGTTATTATGAGGAAAGCAAATTCAATTGTACAACATTGTGTGTACTTGTGAAGTCCAAGCTAACTCTCAATTAGATTTGCAGAAAATAGTACTCAATTCCCCGCATAAACTTTGGAATGACATAGTCTAGCGTTTTGCTCTGTTGGTTTGCCAAGACACATGACTTCTTCTGCTGTTACTATAGCTACAAAAACTCTTTCTCTCTCCATGCCTTTTCCTAATATTTCCCCTCCACCACACCGCAGTGCTGGCCCCTCTGTCCAGCTGTGAGTTGGGACATGTCCAGCCCATGTTCCTGTCGAAGACGCCCAGACAGGAGGAGCTGCTCTACGCCTCAGTGGGAAAACCCCTGACCTTCCACGCGGAGGCCCAGGCGCAACACAACACGTGAGCAACCTCTAAATGAACGACATAACGCGCTTAATTCAGCGTTTAAAAGGGTCCGCCCAGAGGACAGCATTCTTTGTAGAGACTGGACTGGATTGATTGAGTTCAGAGGTGGTAGCAAAGTAACAAAGTCAAGTTTTTAAGGATTTGTGCTTTATTTGAGTAGTAGTTTTTTGGAGAACTTAATACTTTTACTCCACTACATTTGAAAGATAAATATAATACTTTCTACTCTGCTCCAACAAAAGTCTAACATTTGGCTGCGAAATTTTGACGGGACACTCCAGAACAGCAGGGGGCGGTGTGACGATAAACTGTCACACCGCCCCCTACTCATGACTCACGACATCTTGTTGCCGTACTGGTCATAGCTCTAATATAATATCAGTACTCTGGCGCGATCTTCCTATTTTCATAGCTGCAAAGTTACTTTCTACTTTGAATGCTTAAGTTTATCTACTGCAAATACTACAGTACTTTAACTTAAACGCCCTATATTCTATATTATTTTTTATTTTTGTATTGTAACATTATCCCCCCTCCCCTTAAAAGTATGTTGTATAAGTTGTAATTTGTGTGTGTATAGTCAACCCAAATACCAGTTTGACTAAAAAGGTTACAAATGAGGTATAGTGCCTTTACTAATACATTTACTGAGCAACATATATGGTGCTCGTCATATAATTAGAATATCATGAAAAAGTCAATTTATTTCTGTAATTCAACTTCAAATGTGAAACTAAAATATTGAGAGTCATTTTAATTTCTCTATTTGCAGCATTCGTGACTTCCAGATCAGCGGCCCACACGGCATGACCAAAGAGTTCAAAAGCAACACACACGGCAAAGCGGAGGTGACGTTGAGCTGGACACCGCAGCATGAGGATCTGTACAGACATGTGCCGGTCTGTTTCACCGCCGAGACGGACGAAACGTGAGTCAAACGGTTTACACCCATTTAGACTTAATATAATTTAGGTTCATTTTGGACTCTTTTCTGACCCTGATATGACCAAGATCTAGGCCTGGTGCTGCTTGAAGGTCAAACATTTTATAAGGTGGTACTTTTGAGAACCAGTGAATTAGGATCCGTCTGTTGGACGTTTTCATTTTCTAGAAAGCACTGCACTTGGCACAAGCCAGTATTCCAGAGGCGTGTCATTCTCTGTTACATTTACTGAAGTACACATATATTTGAGTAACTTTTTGAAGTACTTTTATTTCTTACAACAGTTTAATCACACGCTTTATTTCTATATGAGGATATGGAATTGTTTGAATTGCTATTGTGGAAAACACTGCTGTAAAATAAATCAGGCTTTTACCCCAATAATTTACTGTTACTCTCTACTCAAGTAGTATTTTTACCACATAATTTTATTTACTTAGTAATTAATTTACTAAGTAATTATGTGAGTTAACATTGATGTTACTTGATTAAATGTTTTGGCTACTCTTACTACATGTGATAATTTGCTACTCTGCACATTTAATGCATGGATTTAAAGGCCTTTTTTATTGGGAAAATTTACAAGTCGATCACAGTCGGTCATTACCGGTTTAGGTTAAGTCGTTGGAGCTCTTGTCCAAACAGAATGATACCTTCCTAGGCTAATGACTGTTTCCTGTCGTGTTTTAGCTGTTCCTTTAGGGAGTTAGCCGTAAATATTTAAACAGTACATGGCTGAAATTAAGCAGCTGTTGAATAAGTGCTAACAACATGTTAAAAACTTTACACAGGATGTAAATACTGCACTGTGTTAAAACTGCCAGTGTTTTAGTCTTGAAGCTAAAAGCTAACCTTAAGTTGATGCTAACAAATGCTAAAATAAAGCCTCTATCTGAAAAACACTCATGATCTTTATTTAAGTTTTTATTCTATTATTTATAATATTTTTAATATTAAATATATATATATATATATATATATATATATATATATATATATATATATATATATATATATATATATATATATATATTAAATAACATTAAGACGTTGACAGGAAGTCGTCTTTACTGGCTAACAGGAAATTAGCCAAATACATTCTGTACACGGAGCCTATTTTCTGGAAAAGTGTCATTTAAGACAATACCACATGGTCCATTATGCCACTACACACTACAACCACAGCCTGCAGATAAGTAGTTGGCATTACTACATCAACTAAAGTAAACTATTTAAATTTAAAATAAATAATTGTTTTGTCTTCCAGACAATCAGAGATGAGGTGTGTCGTCATAGTGGTGACCAAAGCCATCATCACTGAAGGTCAGTTCTATTTATTATGCATATGGTTTAAACGGAGCTGTTATAATAATACCAAATATTACCAAGTTTCTCAAAGCGCTACACTGTCGTCATTATTCATCCACTCCATACTCGGAGTTATAGAAGGGTTTTATTGGCATGACATTATCTTCAAAGAGAAAACTATTGCCAAGAAGGCAACTAATTTTGCGAAATAGAGCGGCGCAATTAATCAAAAATAATTTTAAATAGTAATTGTAATTGTTGTTGTGGGTTGTTAAATATGTTAAATATACTTTTTTAATCCTAAATTGGAGTTTTGAGTAAAATTACATGACACCAAGTGGAGAGGAAAGCATTAATTTAATGTCTATTTTAATAGTCGACATCAGTATTGTAAAGGCTATATTTTTGTTTTTGTGTTGTGCGTAATATTTTTTAACAATTTTAGTTTTTGTGTACTCGAACCTCATTATGTAAGTGATTTTTAGCACTGATAGCAAAGTTATGTGAAGGCGTTTTAGCTGTTGATGGTTTACTTACTGGATCAAATGTATTGTGATAAACAGGAAATGCTAACGTGGCCTGCCAGTCCAACAAGATGACGGTGAGCCTGGAGATAGCCTCGATGCCAGGAATCGATAAGAACTACCTGATGCTGTTGGACAAGTCCTGCTCCCTCACCTCCAACGACACACACATCATGGGCACCATGTCCTTTGGCGCCTGTGGGACCAGAATTGAGGTGTGTAAGAGGAGTCCACTCCCTTTTTGCTATTCTATCCAAATAAGGCAAAGTAAAGCACTTTACAGAGAATACACAAAGATATTTACGTATTATTAGGCCACAAATTTGATGGCCTGCTTGTATGATTTAAGCTGTTGTTAAAGGTCCTGTAGCTATATTTTCCCTATTTTCAACAGTGACGGAAGGAAATATTTACATTTAAGTTGTTCAAGGTGGTCAAAACTCTTTTCTAACTGTCCTAACATATTCCCAGCATCTTGATTGTCAGAGAGGATAAGTTTGTGAGCATGTTTCTAGTGTCACCGCTTCCTATATACGCTCATAACGTGTTGTGCGTCGGGCACCAAGTGCTCTGAGGGGCACCGCATTGAACGACATTGTGACTGAACGACATGCATTGTACAGTATTTCCGCTGTTTTCTTCACGCAGAGGACAAAAAACGCCCCACAGTCAACGAGAACGATGAGAAAGAAGAGCTATAGAAATGCAAGCGATGATACAAAGACTCCACGCACAGCCAGCTCATACAAACGCAGTGAATTCGCCAAGTTAAGTTCAAATGTCCTGACAAAACAATGGTGTCATGTAGTGATCTCTGGAGCCCGTGCTCACAGTGGCAAGTGAGAAAGGAAAGAGGGGAAGGTACAGAGAGGGAAGACACGTCTGAGCTGAAGTGCGCTGCGGCTGCAGGGGTGGAGCAGAGAAACCAATTATTAAACGGTTACATCTAAACTCATAGCAAAGGCCATACCGTCACATCCTCACAACGGAATGTTTAAAGCACAAATATTGGGAACTGAGTTTGAGGATGGTGAAAAGTTCTGAAAATAAAACTCATACATTTCTGATAATTCTCTATTTGTTCATTTTTAGGACAAGGGTGACTACATCGTCTTCTCCAACGAGGTCGACTCCTTTGAACTGCCCACCGAAGTCATCACCCGACGGAAGAAGGTGAAGATTGGCTTCTCGTGCCAGTTCCCCAAATACATCAGCGTCTCCACCTACTTCAACCTCCACCAGGACGACTACATCTTCACCGAGTCCTCGTTCGGCAGCTTCGGGTACACGTTTGAGATCTACAAAGACGACAATTTCACCAAGAAGGTCCAGGCCGACGAGTACCCGGTGCAGGTGAAGCTGTTCCAGATGATCTACATGAGCATTCACGCCCAGTCGGATCTGGAGGATGTGACTCTGTTCGTACAGTCGTGTAAGGCCACGCCGGACGACAACCCGGACAACAGCCTGTCCTACGATCTTATCAAGGATGGGTAAGTCTGGAGCAGTTAAAGCCACACGGCGGAACATTCCAGGTTAAATGTGATCAAACCTTCTCCCAACGCTCAGCTAGACATCGACAATGTTATTTTTTAAATAAAGCAGGTCAGAAAGAGCCCACTCAGAGATTCTTTGCCAGATATTTTTCATCTATACCATCAACCACCTGTAATTATTATAATTCTTTTGTATTTTTCTCTTTAATTGGCAAAATGTTGCACTGTAGGTCTTTAAATATCCCATAAATGTATCATGTTTTGAGTTTTTCTATTATTTTAGTACTCAAACTTCATTCACCACAAAGTCCCTCCTTCCAACACGTGGCAATGGCCGTTTTTCACATTTAAGCTTCTTTCCTTTTTCCAAAAAAACGAGTTTTGCAAGCTCGGAAATGAAGGGCTTAGACGTACTTTTTACATCATACATTATTTAAAGTACCTGGGAGTTACAGTTAAATGTTAACTCCACGCTACTTGTGTGTTGCAGCTGTAAGAAAGATGAAACGTTGATGGTTAAATCGTCAGAAGAGACATCCTACAATTTTGAAGTTCAGGCCTTTAAGTTCAATGGAGACTATGACCAGGTAAGCCACATATTTCAATGCTACACCAACAGAATTTCTTTCATTTTTTTTCGAGCTAATTCACTTTCACTCGGTCCGGGCCGAGGGGTTACTAATGTTGTGGACTTATTTTCACCCATTCAAATACTCAAGTTTGGCCTGCAATTCATTGTGTTGAAGAAGAACGTGTGTTAATTTGCAAATGGGTTGTTACTTGTAGAAACCGATCCAATCCATCCCAGTGGCTAAATGCTTGTGCGGTTGTCCTAAAACTGTATGAGTAGCTCAGGTTGTGCAGCTTTAAAAAAGGAGCCAGTTTGTTGCGAGGGAATACAAGGATTGATTCCGCTACTCTGATCCTGTCCCTCTCCTCTGTAGGTCTACATCACGTGCTCCGTCATCCTGTGCGAGAAGGACAACGCGTTCTCCAGGTGCTCTCAGGGCTGCGTGGAAAACGCCAACCAGGCCAGACGCAGGCGCCGGCGAGGGCTGTCCAAGGAGACCGCGGACCACCAGATCACCCAGGGGCCCTTCCGCTTCGTGGGAGACGCCTTCCCCGATGACGATCAGAGGTGGGAGTTGTGCCGCGACTCTAGACAGGGCTGCACGATGTATAGCCAAGTTATCGTTATCGCTGAAGTGTCGGAAGAAGACACAAAATCACTGAGGTCCTCATAGCCTGAAACAAAAACATAAAGAAGAATTACTTCCTTCTTAATTCTCTGACTTCCTTTCCAGCCTTGTTTTCGTCCTGATTTATTTATTTATTTGAGTCTGGTTTTGACACAATTTGCATTTGAAATTTGAATTATCAAAACAATATTATCGCGAAAATCAAGGTAATTATATTCTCACGTCGCGCAGCTCTTAATCTAGTCGTTTTATCACATAATACTTGGCACTTGTCGTAATATCATTTGAAGTATACATCTTCTAGAGGGTCATTTATCAAGGCAAATTGCGAGTGCAGGCTGGAAAATAACTTGTCGCTATTTGCGGGCACGCTAATATACTTACAATTCCAAAATGTTAAATTGTTTCAACTCAAAATACTAAATCCAAGGGCTGCCAAGAAATGTTACGTTAAACCAATGACTGAACTGAAGAAGTGAATCTCAGATTTCAAATCGACTACATTGTAAACTTTGTATTGGTTCAATTCTTGGAATTAGTTTTTTTGAGTTGAAACTATTTTACATTTTACAGTTTCAGGGTCCCAAATCTGTAATATGTAAATGAGGGAATGGGGAAATAAATGTAAATTTAATTAATAAGAAACATCCACATTTTTTGTATTAATCTATGTTTTGCAAGTCATATCAGACTCAATACAGAATACTTTTTCCTTGTTCCTTGAGTGACTACTTCCTACTTCTACTCGAGCAAACGAAGTTTAAAGTAAAGTTTCTGATAACCTCTTACACATGAACCGAACACATTTTCTCCAGTTCGACTTTAACCAAATCTTAAAAGCGTCTTGAAAAGAAGCGACAAAAACGAGACGTGAATGAGGGTGAAAGCGCGGCAAAAAAAACAAACAAAAAAAAAGCAGTAAAAGCCAACGAAAAACAGGCGATGAAAAAGTGACAAACGCAACAGGCAAAACAGAACAAGAAATACGAGGGAAAAGTGACAACAACGCGGCAACAGTGCGAGGAAGAATCTTGGATGAGTTTTGTTGGTCTTAGCTTTCAAATGAGGCGGAAAGCTCCACCCGAGAAGCTTTTAGATTTGGGCAAAGCT
Organism: Proterorhinus semilunaris; assembly: GCA_021464625.1. Lineage (NCBI taxonomy): Eukaryota > Metazoa > Chordata > Actinopteri > Gobiiformes > Gobiidae > Proterorhinus > Proterorhinus semilunaris. Next base: position 35,910,581 of record CM038346.1, read on the forward strand.
GAACTGGTGTTTAGAGGTGTTTTAATTGCTTAAATATATTTTGTCTTCTCTGCCCACCTCCGACAGTGAGACTAAGGTGGACTCGGGATTGGTGTCTGAACAAGCTCCGAAGACCGCGGCTCCGGCGGAAACGAATGTCCAGGAGAGGGCCGATGTTCAGGCAGCAGGTGAGCGTTTCAACTTTCACCTGTTGACTTTAAGGAACCTCAAAGCCGCTCTCTGACGTGTAAAAGCTGACAAATCGACTGTGCATGTTTTCCGTTTCCAGTGAACACGCCTCCCCTCACCACGACGCCTGTGCTCACCCCCGGCATAATGGATGAGGGGTTCGATTACCGCCGGGTACGGGACGCGCTCGGCTCCCACATCGCCACTGTAATCTTCGCCGCCGCCTTCTTCATCTCCGTCATCGCCATGGTCATCGTCGTGTGCCGCTTCACCAGGAAGAAACGAGCGGAGGACAGGAAAACGCTGCTCCATTCAGACGAAAACTATACACGCTAGTCTCTTACCTATCCAAATCTATACGCTACAGCTACGCATCTATGTACTTTCATTCAAACTTGTAAACGGTCTTATGAAGGAGTCTCCGAAATGGATCATGAAGTTTGACCAGAATAACGTGTAAATAGGGTATTGCTGTTGAAGTTCTAGTACTGGCCATTGACCACCGTGAATGTGCCCAAAACGTAATTATAGTCACTTTTTGCGAATGTGGAAAAACCCATTATAAATACATTTTCATAAAAGCCCCAATATCAGGAAATAGTCACTCGCGCGTTCTACACAGAGAGGTGCTCTGATTTGATTTCCTTTAAGTAAGGACAGCTCTATAATTACATACGTATTATATATTCCGATCTGCTGTTTCCAGGTCAACTTTAAATCAGAGTCAAAACACATTTACTTCACTGACATTGTTCGGTTTCCATAGTGCCCTGAACATAAATCTATAATTCCCAGCACCGTCCATGACTCGCCCAACCAGCTCCACCAGCGCTCGCTTTGGTAAAAACAAACTGGAATTTCTACTTGTGCTCGTGTTAGTCCCATTCCTGTAACTGTGTTGCATGAATGTAAGTGCAAAGTGCAATATTTTAGACCAGAGTTTGTTTGCTACTTATGGAAGCCTTAAAAAATCCATGAGTTAAGATGCGTATTTACAGGCAAATGAAATATCTTAGGCAAAAAAGCAATCATTGTTTGACACGTAGAGTATTTCCTCAGAGAACTCTTTTGGTATCTATAAATGAACAGCATGTTTTCCCAATGGAAATTATAGGCTATATCTTTATTCTTTTTTTTTTTTATGGACTCCATAATATTAAACATACTAACAATTTGAGATGCTCCAAATGTGTAATGATTGTAGTAATTGTAGTAATGCGACTGCTATTACTTCATTTTGGGAAATATCTTAACACATTCATTAACATACATATTTTTTTCTGACATTAATTGATTGATTTTGATTTAAAAACAAATGGGTTGTTGTAAATATAAAACATACCATACTTTTATTTTTTCTGCGTTTGGACTTCTCTGCTTCAGAAATAAAATCTATTAACAGACTGCGTGTGTTTGTTTCATGTTAGAAGGAAAAAAGTGCTGCCCTCTGGTTGTAGCTTTAGGTATTGCAAAAACCCTGCCTGGCCAAAAAAAAAGTTGGCCCGAAAGTGCAGGAAGTGCACTTAAAGGAGCTATACCAGATTTATTATTATTTTTTTTGTTATGGAATGAAATTAGTTTTTTCCTCCTTAAAGTTTGAAAATTTTAATATTATGTATTTTCCTCCCCCTACATGTTCCAGCAATGTCCTAGTGTGTAGAATGAGCCCAGGCCTGTTCACCACCAACTGCACTGTCACTCAAAAAGGTGTTCATTCGGGTCCGAAGAAACAGAAACTGTAGTTACGCGTAAAGGACGCAGTAGTGAGTATAAAAATGACCACCTTGCATCTAGTCCTTTTAAGTACAGTATATCGTAAACTCAAACATTTGTAGGGAAAACACTGTAGATCTCATTATAAAGCATTTGTATCAAACTCATGAACGTTTCTGTAAAAGTGACCCAGAAAAGTCGTGAAATGTGCCTATAAACATGTCCCTGTGAAGAGAAGGGATGCTACTGATATGTTAGGAAGATTAGGGATGAGTTTGTACCCCTACCAACATTTCAATTTAGTGGGATAAAGGGAAGGGGATGCAAACCAAACAATTACAACTAACATACACATGGATTATTGCCCCGCACAGAGTCCAGACTTTAACCCCAATAAAGAGCCCTGTAATGTGCAGGAGAAGGCTTTGCCCAGTGGTCCGACTCGCCCATCTTTGGTACAAGATTTTGGGGAAAAATAATGCAGCACAGGATGGAAATAAACAATGCAACAGCGAACACGTGCGAAAGGCAGCCTAAGGACTAGGGCCGTCAGACTAAGGGGGTAAAGGGCTTATCCAGGGCCCAGAGCAACAAGGGACCCTCAAAATGCCTTAATCATATTTAAAAACTAGCTGTTTGGGCCTAATAAAATACATTTAGTGCTAAATCTCTGCCAAGGTAAACTGCAAAAGGAAACAGTAGTTTAATCTGATATCATTGAGATATCGAGCATTCTTCACGGCCAGTCAGGGAAGAAATTCTCAAGGTGAATAAGAAATGCGGAAATGCAATATGTTTATCAGAATCAGAATCAGAATCAGAATAGGTTTATTGCCAAGGTTTGTGAACAAGGTTATCTTTGTGTCCAACATATCAACTGAGGGTTCTCAAGGAAGAATATTAGTAGAATGCAGAAATAAAATGAATAGAGGAACTTTTCAAATACAATGGCTGTGATTGATGTTCACATGATGTGACGGAAGTAGAGTCATGCATGGAGCAGTTTCACCACCAGATGGCCTCAAAACCTCCACATAATACAAATCAGAGCACGGTCTATATTCACCAAAAATGGCTTTGTCACAGGTGTAAAAAGGCAACATGTGTCATTTTAGTGCCTGGGTACAGAACATTAGAAAGTCCAGACCAGATTAAAACTTCTGCAATGAAATTAGTGGAGCTTGAATAATGGTAATGCACACACTGCCCACGGAAAAAAAAAATCTTAAAGTACCTGAACTTCTTTCTTGTTTGAGGTTTTGACAGGGGTTAGGGAAAGGAAGCAGATTTCACAGAAGGGCGGACGCTCACGCAGGGATACGGCAGCTAAAGATAAATGATTTTCTTAAATGATTGTGTATTCATGCATTACCCATTCTCCCTTCAGAGTCAAGCCTGCAGCTCAACAGGCTCGGCCGGCATGCCTTTCAGTGAGTGCTTATTCCTAAAAGCTGGTAACACATTTTTGCTTATTCTTTTTTTGCATTTTTTTCATGAAATTGTTAGACAAAACTGACTCGACAACATTTAATTTCAAATTGCTGGGAGCATAACATTACCAGCTCATCTATCAATACTGTCGTTAAGTGATGATCAATCGATCAATCAATTGATCAACCAATCAATCAATCAATCATTATTTGTATAGTGCTTTACAACAGCAGCTGATGAATTAAATTGCTTTCCATAAGTGCACTGCTGAAATCAATTTCAACAAAAAGTAGAAGGAATATATAAATACATACTGTATGAGCAATTAGCAGCCAAAGCAGGTCTTAACAGGTACGTTTTTACTCTAGCTTTAAACAGTGTCAGCTCAGTGATGGTTCGTAATAGTAGGATATAATATGAGTTTAATGTCTTTTGTGCAAGTCCATGAATAGATAAAAAAAAAAAAACATTAAAAGTTTAAAATGGACTAGCATGGATGGGCCAGTGCAGGAGTGATGTGACTGCACCGGCGAGTGTTCGTGAGCAGCAAAGTGTTTTGCAGCCCATTTACACATAAGGTGCACCACAGTCAATGCGGGAGCTAATGGAAGTGTGCATGGCCTTCTCTTGGTCATTCTGGCTAAGGAAAGGTTTTACTTAGGCCAGAAGACGGAGCTGGAAAAAGCTCGCCTTAACAACACTGTCATTGAACTTAACCCTAAATGATGTCACCGTGCTACTTCCGGGTCCAATGGAGTCCTATTCAATGGGATTTTGCAGATTTTAACCTGCTATAGAGCTTGCTGCAATACTCTTTTTCAACATTTGATGCACAGAAATATTACATTTACTCTGGATTTCCTTTAGCAATGCTTTTTTTAAATTATCCCATACACAATGAAGGCTAATTTTAAACATGTATTGAATTTGACTAAAGAAATTGTTACATTTATTATCAATATAATTATGTACAAAGCAGTTTTTACTTTAGCAGATTATGTTAAAATTGCAGTTTTTACAGTGTATGGAACTTTGTACAGTTTGGACCTGGAAGTTGCTCGGTTATCGTGTGTGATGTCACACTTAACAACCCAATATGTAAATAAAACATCTTCCAATACTTCATTTTGATATCCCACAGCAGTCAGTGTCCAGTCGATCATGAAGAGAACATTTGATATCGCCAGCATGTTGTCTGTTTATGTTTAAGGTTTTGCCACTGTTTAGTTGCTCTTGTGACGTAGCAATATATTAGAATGTTCCACAATGTGGCTTTACAAAACATGCTCTTTTTTTTTGTTTTTTTACTGCGATTAAGAACCTATGGGTAACCTCAGGGAACCTATTGCACATATTTTTAGTAATAGGGGAAACTGGACACGGGCAGAACACACAAACTCCACATAGAAAGGCCCCCATCCAGCCTGGGAATCGAACCCGGGACCCTCTTGTGAGGCATGACCAATAACCGCTGTATCACCGTGCCGCCCAACATGTAAATGGAGTCAATATACACAATAATAATATAATTTAGAATCGTTCCATTCTAAATTTTGAATTAGCATTACGTCACACTGATGTCCGTGGTTACACTTCCGTAACCAAGGCAATTTGAGCGGGATTCCAAACCATTTCAGTCACAGAGTCAGTCACAGACTACAGTCTCCTGCACTCACACCCAAGACCTTGACCCCTGCGCACCCGAACCAGACCCTCTCTTCTCTGTGTGCGCCCCTGGTCGCTCTGCACTCGCTCCCAGACATGAGTGACCAAGCTCCAACCCCACAAATATACAAAACTATGTTTGCCGAGATGCGGCGCACCAACATGTTTTGTGACGCAGTGCTGAAAGTGGAGGATGACCAGTTTCCAGTTCATAAAGTCATCCTTTGCAGCTCCAGCAGTTACTTCAGGTAAGTTACGGTAGCACGACCAGCAGGTTTCACATGTGAAAAGGGGGTTTATTTGTTTTTAAAGGGTTCTTTGGGTTAATTACAAAGAAAAATGATCTTCCTTTCACATCTGGCATTAACCAAACACACTACATTATAAACACTTGTCAATGATTCACCACTGCTCATTCTTGAACCCCTTCTGAACTGACACAGGCATCTAACATGACAAACTGAACCTCCTAGACACACTACTCACATCTTTTCGCAAGTTTTAAAGGCCAATATTGTCCACTCAGCAATCCTGTGTAGTGCAGCTTTAAGTAACATAAAGATAAAGCATAAAGATCCATTGCACAAAGGGGGACATGCTAGGATCATATTGTTATATCTTCGGTAAAGGAAGCTAAAAACAAACTATGTTGCTTGTTTCTTCATGCACATGCACGAAAAATGTCGGTAGCGCTTTACAGCACAGTAATGTGGTTATAGGATGGTGAAAACCTTGTACCTACAAGTGTAATAACATTGTGATTTGATAATTACACACACACACCGGTCAAACACGTAATTAATTTCATGGTAATGGTCATTTATTTCAGGAAACAGGGCTAGCCTTAGTCTTTTCTTGGTAATAACAGTGCTGTAAGATGCATTATCCTTTGTTATCCCGTATTGCTATGCTACTTCCAAACTGTTATTACTGTGCTGTAAAATGCGACCACAATGACTTTAAAATCTGACGTTTTTTTTGTCTTTTTTTTGTCTTCTTCACAGAGCCATGTTTCAAAGTGGTGACCATTTTCACAACAGAGATTTCACAATCGGCGGAATCTCTCCAGAAGTAATGTCGCTGGTGCTCGACTTCATCTACACCGGAAATGTCAACCTGTCCGGGAGTGACGTCCAGGCTTTGGTCCTGGCTGCCGACATGCTCCTGCTGGAAAACCTGGTGGAGTTCTGCTTCGATTACATGGAGCGTCACATGTACCCCGAGAACTGCATCGGCATTTGGAAGTTCTCCGATGTCGTCATTTCACCCACGACGAGACACTTGGCCTGGCGCTACATCCTGAGCCACATCGAGGAGGTTGCGGTCTGCGACGAGTTGCTGCAGCTGACGGGGCAGGAGTTGACAAGTGTCATAGAAACCGACGAGCTCGATGTAAAAAGTGAAGCTCCCGTGTTTGACGCGATTGTGCACTGGACCAATCATGCCCTGGAAGAGCGCAAAGGCGAATTCCCTCAGCTGCTGACAAAGGTATGCTTTATCGATGTACAGTAAGGTTATTGGGTTTTACACTGTTGATCAGACACTAAACACCACAGGCTGCTGCACCAAGCTGCACGGACAAAAACTCAACAAAAATCAAACCAAAAAAAGTTCAGTCAGTTGTTTTGGTCCTGATTTAGTATTCTTTCAAAGCTTTGTCTTGAGACAATTTGCTAACGATCCTTGTTTGAATTGAAAGATTGTGCGGAAATGTTTCGGTAACCATCGCAATAATAGCGCTATCACAACGTTCAGGACGGTTATCGGATATCGCTTGTTTCAGCTCATATTGTGCAGCCCATATAGTGAGTCTGTTTTCTCTTTCAGGTGCGGCTGTCTCTGATGACCAACAGCTACATGCGCATGAACGTTATGCAGAACGTGTTGGTGGAAACTAACTACGACTGCATGAACACTGTGGTCGAGGCTATGGAGGTGGCCCATAACGTCTTTGCCGGCAGGCGCTTCAGCAACCCTCTGCTCCGCCCCCGGCTGCCTGGAGCCATTCTACTGGCCATCGGCGGCTGGAGCGGCGGCGACCCGACCAACGGCATCGAGGCGTACGACTACAAGGCCAATCGCTGGGTTGACGTGACGGTCCCCGAGGAGAGGCCTAGGGCGTACCACGGCGCAGTGTTCCTCGATGGGTCGCTCTATTGCGTCGGGGGGTTTGACCGAATGGAGCATTTCAGCAGCGTGCGGCGTCTCGACCTGTGCGCCCGCACTTGGCACGAGATGGCGCCGATGTACCACAGGCGCTGCTACGTGAGCGTGACGGTGCTGCATGGCCGTATCTATGCCATGGGCGGATACAACGGACAGGTGCGGCTGAGCGCGGCCGAAGTCTTTGACCCCATGGCCAACCGGTGGTCCCTGATCGCACCCATGAGTGAGCGGAGGAGTGACGCCAACGGGACCGCGCTAAATGACGAGGTGAGCGGAGAGAAATATTAAAGCCACACCGTGTAACATTTTCACACGATACAGCAAATAAGTAAGGATTGATTTTATTGCGAATGTTTCGTTCGTCTCCATGGAGATGTAGCTGCTTCGCTTTGACTACAAGTAGCCATGTGGTCCTCTTCCTAATGCGTTATCCTGACAACCTACTTCAGAAATGCCATTGTCGGTGTCGGAATATTCCATAGTGTGGCTTTAAAAATCCATGTTGTTTTTTGTTACGATGTGGCAAAGTTTGAATACTAAAACCCCATTGTTTTGATTTGTGCAGATCTACATTTGTGGAGGCTTCAATGGCAGAGAATGTCTTCAGACAGCGGAGTGCTACAGCCCAGAAACCGGCCAGTGGAACGCTATCGCTCCAATGATCACCAGGCGCAGTGGCGTTGCTGTCATTGCACACGCAAACAAAATCTATGCTGTAAGTGTTAGCTAGCTGGAATTATTTAACTCATTGTGCTTTTTGAGTGATTCACAATGATTCTCACTTTAGCTTCAAACTAGAAGTTAATTGAAAGCAACTGCCTGAATGCTCACAGTGGAAGTGCAGTGGGAATATAAAGTGCAACTGACATCTCATCTTTCTCACATAGGTTGGAGGATTTGATGGAAACGTCCGTCTCCGCAGCGTCGAGGCTTACAACCCCAGCACCAGGCGCTGGCGCGAGGTGGCCCCCATGCTCACCCCCCGCAGTAACTTTGGCATCGGGGTGTTGGACGACCGCATCTTTGTGGCTGGAGGCTTCAACGGCTCCACCACCATCGATGACGTGGAGTGCTACGATCTCCTGCTGGACAAATGGACCAGGGTCAGGGACATGGGGATCCGCAGGAGCGCGCTGAACTGCTGCGTCATCTCGGGACTGCCCAACGTGTCCGACTACACTGTGTCCCGGGACGCTCTGCCCGTGCTGGTCATGAACACAGAGTCGTCGGACGAGGAGCCCAACTAAACGGCGACGCAAAACTCCCAGTGAAACAACAGTCCTGGGATAAAAAATAAACAACTAAGCATTCAAAAAACATTTCATGATATTATTAAATGAATATTAAACGTAATAGAGCACAATTCACTGTTTCCATGATCAAGTGTCACGATTAGGGTCAGAACTGTGTATTGGTAATTGGTTAAAAGGTTATACCTGATGTTCTCTTGTTTACAACAGTGAAAGAAGAAGCAAAGGTTTAAACAGTTAGTTGTGTCCAAGCAGTGGTGTACCTGTCGTTTTTCTAGGGGGTATAGTGTAGTTTTTACCTAGCTAAAATACATATAAAAATATATGGCTATTTATTCTTTAAGTAATGGAGCAGTTTTCTTTCATGGGACGCAGTCCTTTGAATCCTCTTTCAGCTCCGCCCCTGAAACGCTCAGAATCAGTCCCTGAGCCTCAGCCTGACTGCACTGTGCAGCAGTTGGTTCATGAGGGAAAGGGTCATAAAAAATCTGTCATAAGCTATCTTTATCTGTCATTAATTCATCCCCCATTATTTACATTTTTTAAAAGTGTTTAATGTGATATATATACCAATTATTTATGTTAGGAATAAATCTTAGATTGCAGGATAAATGGAGCACCCAACAGAAATGTGTTCAAACTCGTGCGTAAAAGTCTCCAAGTAGGACGACTTATTCAGAGCATTGTCTGCTCGTCAATATTAAGGCTCATATTTCACTAATCCAAATTTATAGTTAATTCATTTTATTTTCTCAATTTCAACGTAATGTTTAATAAACAGAGGGTTTGCAGCGAACGGGGCAACATTCAGCAGCACATGTAAAAGCCGTCTCTGTGTAGGTTTGCAGTGATGCCATACTATTTCCATTCCTGGATGGTGTATTTAACTGTGCTTTGAGCGATGTTCAAAGCTTTGGAAGTCTTTTTATAAACTAACCCAGCTCAATAACTTTATCCCGGACCTGTCTGGTGTGCTCTTGCACTTCATGATGCTGTCTGCTCCCCAATAGTCTCTTAACAGACCTCTGAGACCAACACAGAACAGCTGTATTTGAACTGACATTAGATTACACACAGGTATTTAGTCATTAGGTCAACATGTGATCATTCAGAAATAATCAGGCAACTTCTGAAGACAAATGTTTGCACTCAAAGGAAAGGGGGTACATACTTATGCACACCACACTTTTCAGTTTTTTCATTATAAAAAATATTCTAAATAAAATATTTATTTCATTTCACTTCACGATTGTGTGTCACTTAATGTGTGTCTTTCACATACCATTTCAATTATATCTATTTATGTTTATTTATGTGGACCATAGCGTGGCAAAATGTGGAAAAGTTAAAGGGGTACAGATATTTATGCAGCCCACTGTAAACCAAGTATTAGAATGAAGTTTGTTTGTCCTCGTTTAGTATATTCTAAACTTATAAAGCATTTGCACCAATTTCATGAACTTGCTAGACAGTTTTATTTCTGTGAAAGTGACTCTGAAAAGTGACTCTGCAAGTTGTGAAGAATTCAGATGCAACAAATATATTAGGAAAATTAGGAATAAGTTTGGGCCACAACTAACATTTAAATTTAGTGGCTCCCTCTGTGATTGTTTGTAATCACATAAATCAGGTATCGAGCCTTTAAGTTTCATTTTAAGCGAAATCAAAACTGCATACAGCTGTCTTCATTTGTTGTTACAGTAATTATTTCAAACAGTGACACGTTGTGCACTGGGACATAATATTTGCTACTGATCTGTCCTGTTTAACCTGCGCCTCTGCTGCCGATGAGCGAGTGGCGCATCAGCGTTTGGTCGGGTGACAGACAGAGAAAGAGGGGAGAGAGAACCGTAGATACCACATGCCACATACAATTGCCATGGTTTGAGAACAGGTTCACAAACTAGGAATTTTTCTCGGTGCAAACGTGCGACATAAAACATACAACACAGAGTTAAGATAAAAATAAGCTAAAAAACTTTAAACTATAAGGCTATAGGCTATTATAATTGTAAAAACTTGTTATGATTATAAACACCTATTTAGTATTGGCAAAGAGTAAGCGCGTTCTCTGTAATTACTTGCGTGAACAATCAGAACAACTCCCATTACCTTAACACAGGTGTGCATTCAGGAAATAATTGAAATATTTGTAAAGAATTAAATATGGCGCAATATAAATTTCCTTTGATGAAAGGGCGTTGCTGAAAAAGCAAGTATCTGGCAAGCTCGGCAAGGCCCTGAGATCTACCAATGGGTTTCTCTGAAGGGTATGCAGGGTGAGTTTTTATCAGGGTTCTTATTATTAATCATCCATTCTTTTTCTTCCACTTGTCCGTTGCCGGGTCGTAGGGGCAGCTGTTGGAGCTTCCCAAATCACATTGCACCAGCCCCTATGGCTCCTCCTGCAGGTGGTGGGTCCACAGAAGGACGGCCTCACGGTTCTAACCGGGCCTGTTGGTCTCTCATAAGGGGCTTCTGAACTGCTCTTTGTCTGACCCGTCACCTAGGACCTGTTTGCCATGGGAGACCCTACCAGGGGCACAAAGCCCCCGACAACAGAGCCCCAGGATCATTCGGACACTCAAACCCCTCCAACACATTAAAGTGGCGGTTCCAGGAGGGGTTTTATTATTATTATTCAAAACATTTTTAATTAACTTCTTCCATAAAAAAAACCAAAATTGTGTAATACTACTAAATATAGTGACGAGAGAACGTTTTGCAACTTTGCCTTTGAATGCAGCGGATTTTGGACCTGGGCTACTATATCAAAGACGGGTCATATTCAACTCTTTTAAGTCACTGTTATCAAACTACTGACGGACAGAAACAGAGCAAACCGGTAGCGATGCATTACATGGCTCTACCTGTCTCCTCCTCTCCATGTTCTCTGAGTCAAGTGTGTGGCGGCAGCAGCCATCGTCGAACTGAAAGGATTCCGCGATCTACTCAGTTAGCTCGTGATCGACGCAACGGGCACTCGCTGTGTTTTCCTGCACCTGTGTTCCCGTCAGTTCCACCTAAGGCGTCCTTAAGTAATTCCAGGTTTGACTTCATCTACAGTACATCTGGCCTATCAATCAACCTGTCAAGAAAATAGTTCAGTTCCCCACTTAGAAATTCTTCTAATGCTGTATGTGTCAAGGTCCTGGTCTGGAGGATCTCGATGGAGGAAGAGCCTAACCAGTTGCAATTGCCAGGAATCAAAGTTTGCGAACTTTACGCTGCGTGGGAGACCAGAGTGTGAATTGCTTTGTCAGTTTTGCTGCACTGCAAAGCAACCATTACTTCATTTATTGATTTATTAGCAGCAGCTCGTTCTTCAATCAACTAATGTTCCATAATTTGTTTTTCCAAAAATGCAACCTTTTTACAAATATGACCACACACACCTAGCACAACTGACATGAGGTGGCTAATAAGTCCAACAGAATCATTTTCTTTGCAGCTTCAATCGTGTCATGAAAAATATATATACGTAATGAATGTTGGGTTCATTCCCAATCCCTGAAGCATAAAGTTCAACTTTTAAGTACACGGCAAGGTATCCATTTGCACGTTTACACAATATACCTGTAGATCTTGTTCCACCACTCGTGTGAGAAAACCACAGAGCTATTGCCAGGAAAGTGGCAGCACATCTATTGTCAACACGAGAATCTGCCACTCATGTGATTCAGACTTGGCACACGATCCTCTTTCAATTTGACCGTACAAGGCAACTAAGAGGAGTACATCCTGGACACATACACTCAACAAAAATATAAACGCAACACCTCTGTTTCTGCTCCCATTTTTCATGAGATGGACTTAAAGATCTAAAATTCCAGATACACAATATTACCATTTCTCTCAAACATTGTTCACAAATCAGTCCAAATGTATGATAGTGAGCACTTCTGCTTTGCTGAGATAATCCATCCCACTTTACAGGTGCGCCACATCAAGATGCTGATCTGACATCATGATTAGTGCACAGGTGTACCTTATACTGCCCACAATAAAAGGCCACCCTGAAATGTGCAGTTTTTTGCTTTATTGGGGGTCTAGGGATTCAGAACCAGTCAGTATCTGGTGTGACCACCATTTGCCTCATGCAGTGCAACACATCTTCTTCGCATAGAGTTTATCAGTTTGTCAATTGTGGTCTGTGGAATGTTGGTCCACTCCTCTTCAATGGCTGTGCGAAGTTGCTGGATATTAGTTGGAACTGGTACACGCTGTCGTATTCGCCGGTCAAGCACATCCCAAACATGCTCAATGGGTGACATGTCCGGTGAGTATGCTGGCCATGCAAGAACTGGGACATTTTCAGCTTCCAAGAATTGTGTACAGATCCTTGCAACATGGGGCCGTGCATCATTTTGCTGAAACATGAGGTGATGTTCATGGATGTATGGCACAACAATGGGCCTCAGGACCTCATCACGGTATCTCTGTGCATTCAAAATGCCATCAATAAAATGCACCTGTGTTCTTCGTCCATAACAGATACCTGCCCATACCATAACCCCACCACCGCCACCACTCGATCCACATCATTGACATCAGCAAAGCGCTCACCCACACGACGCCTCACACGCTGTCTGCCATCTGCCCTGAACAATGTAAACCGAGATTCATCCGTGAAGAGAACACCTCTCCAACGTGGTAGACGCCATCGAATTGGAGCATTTGCCCACTCAAGTCTGTTACGGCGACGAGCTGGAGTCAGGTCTAGACGATCTTGGAGGTGAACCTGCTGGATGTGGAGGTCCTGGGCTGGTGTGGTTACACGTGGTCTGCAGTTGTGAGGCCGGTTGGATGTACTGCCATATTCTCTGAAACGCCTTTGGAGACGGCTTATGGTGGAGAAATGAACATTCAATGCACGAGCAACAGATCTGGTTGACATTCCTGCTGTCAGCATGCCAAGTGCACGCTCCCTCAATGCTTGTGGCATCTGTGGCATTTTGCTGTGAGACAAAACTGCACATTTCAGGGTGGCCTTTTGTTGTGGGCAGTATAAGGTACACCTGTGCACTAATCATGATGTCAGATCAGCATCTTGATGTGGCACACCTGTGAGGTGGGATGGATTATCTCAGCAAAGCAGAAGTGCTCATTGTGTATCTGGAATGAATTTTAGATCTTTAAGTCCATCTCGTGAAAAATGGGAGCGGAAACAAAGGTGTTGCGTTTATATTTTTATTGAGTGTAGTAACAGTTGCTGAGACAACATAAGGATAAAAGTCCTAAGGTCAGTGGCGATTTATAAAGGTGCATACAACATTATGTGCAAGAGAAAGGGAACCAGGAGCATAAGACAGGCATAATTATTGAAAATAAAATTTAAAATATACTGCTCAAAAAATAAAGGGAACACGTGAACAACACAATGTAACTCCAAGTGTGTAACTCCAAAAATCACAGCTGAGGAACTTTCTCTTTCGAGATGTGTCACGTTTTGTGCAGCCAAACATTCCACAAAGTCACAGCTGAGCCAATAAATGTGAAAAGGCCACGTACTTTTCTTTTCTTTACTTTTTCTTTATTGGTTTATTTGGTAGGGACAGTGCAAGTTAATGAACAAGCCACACCGGATTGTAGCCTTGGGCTAATTTCCATCCGTCGTCCCCCATGCGCACTCTCAAATTCATCCTGGCCCATTGTATATGTTTTTAGTGGTAGGGGAAACCAGAGTACCCGGAGGAAACCTACGCAGACACGGGGAGAACATGCAATATCCACACAGAAAGGCCCCGTCCCTGGTGGGAATCAAACCTGGACCTTCTAGCTGTGAAGCACGAGCGCTAACCACTGTGCTACCATGACATTGGACATGGTTGTTATTGCCATTGTCAGGAGATTATTTCTACATCACATTCTCGGAAGTCACTGGTAGAATTAGGGCGTGAGACACAGAAATCAAAAACAAACAAAAAACAGTCCAGGTGTGGACTTGGTTTGAATCGTGACACTAAAGGAGGCCATGATGCATCACTTGACTTTCAGCTGACAATACACATATTGTATGTAGTCAGAGCCCAAATTGAAAGTATATTAATAAAATGAAATAATGAAATGATGAAATAATAATCCTCTCTTAAAAAACGGCTTCTTTGAAACCAAAACTGGGGTTACAACAAATTTGAAAATGGAATTATCATTATCAATCTGCAGAAATGCAATGAAATGTTTATTTAGTGGTAAGAAATGTACTTGCATGCTGTGATCACAGTAGGAGGAAAAAGTAAGTACACAGTGTGGAACTTCTCACATTTTTGCCTAAATTGGTCTCTAAATGTGGTCCCATCTTTATTAAAATCACAAGAATGATTAAACAGTGTCTGCTTAAACTAATACCACCCAAACATTTACATTGTATTATATTTTTATTGGCCATAACATAAACATTCACAAGAGAGTGTGCAATAAGTAAGTACACCCCCTGAATCTGACTGAACTACAGCAGTTTCGTAAAGAGAAATGGTTCAAGATTCATCCTGATCGTTGTGAGCGTCTAATCTGCAACTACAGGAAAGCAGTTATTTCTGCAAAAGAAGTATCCGCCAGCGATTTAACACAGGGGTGTACTTACTTATTCCATGCTCTTGTGAATGTCTCAGGTTTTTCTGCAAAATATCTTGATAAACTTGTGAATACATTTTTCTATTGATGATAGCACGTTGTCCAGGCCCTGAGGAAACAAAACAGGCCCACACCATGATGCTCCTGCTCCATACGTCACAGTGAGGAGAGGGTTTATAATGTTGATGTGCTGTTCTATTCTTCCTCCACACATGACGTTGTGTGTTCCTCCCAAACTATTCGACTTTGGGTCCATCAGTCCACAGAATATTTTGCCAGAAGTGCTGTGGAGCATCCAAGAGCTCTTTTGCAAAAAAAAGTTTAATATTTTCACACATCATTCTTGTGATTTTAATAAAGATGGGACCACATTTAGTGACCAATTTAGGCAGAAAAGTAAGAAATTCCACACAGTGTACTCACATTTTCCTCCCACTGTATGATCTAGATCTACTAATTTTTCAGTTTCAGGCTTAGACATCTATTTAAATTCTTTAGCATTGTTTGTAGGCATTACCCTATAAATAAGTTATACTATGTGAGCTTTATCTTTACAATAACACACTGATTCTCGCTCAAAATATTGTAAGTGTGGTGTCTAAGGTAATAAGCATGTTTTACCTCAAAGCCAGAAAGTTCCCCGCTGTGGCCCCAATTTCAATGTTGCATTTTTAAGGTCTCTCCATTTCTCTTCCCCTCGGCCCTCCTGAACACTAAATGACTTGTTGCCGGTTGTTTGCACTGTGGTTATATCCTCATTTACATTTGCTGGTTGTAAATGTACAAAGTCACGCTGCTTTGTTTCGTCGGTACAGTTTGCATATTTCGAGTTTTGATATTTTTATGCTACTATATCTTGTTCTATCTTTAATCTTAGTTTGTGTTTTATTTGCATGCTATTATAGTTTAACTTTGTATTATTATTATTCCAAGTTTATGTTTCATATTGCACGTTTACACCAAAATGGCAATAAGAATTCAGATTCATCTGGACTCTTTACAAACACCACTGAACTTTGTTGACCAGCTCCTGTCACGTGATGGAGATGGAACCTCCACGAAAAACCACATACTTCTAATACTATGTAGGCAGTTCCAGTAATAATTTAATCATTATAACTGGATTAATAATTTATTGTTGCGGGCGGCCAACATAACTCACAAAAGAGCAGTTGTCGGTTTATTATGGAGCATCAATTATAAAAAGATACTTGATACATACAGTATCATTTTACCAACCTACCAATTAGACTTTTACAGCAGTAGTGAGGGCTGCAACAAAACACCAACATAATCAAAGTTGAAATAGTTGGAAACAAATCGCAAAGGCTTCAAATGACATATCTCTAACAGCATTCCAAAGAGCTTGTGATTCTTATTCTAGTTCAGCAATTCACTTTTCAGTCTTCTCTCACATGTTACAGCTCCCTGACATGTTTAAAATGTGCACTGCATGTGAACTAAATGTGGATTTTTTTTTATACAAAAGAACAAATGTAATTCAAATCAATGGCAATTACTGTAAATTCTCCCGTAATAATCCAGTCCTACTAGTGGTGGATCTTACCACAGTTCTCTTGCTGCTAGACATGTGACCAACGCACGCACATGTTACTCAGGATGGTGAAGCAATAGTACGGATGATGTGCTGTCCGTCTATCTGGATTCAGTATGAGCCACATAAACACTATTAAAATGTCTAACTGTCACAGGTGTTTTGGGGGCCCCTCATTTTTGTCAGGGGCCACGGTTACCAATCGATCAAACTTAAACGAAATGAATTCAATTGAATGTCCTCCTTTACGCCCATGAGTGAAGGTGCTTATTTGTGAATTTATATAATTGGACGATAAAATCTGTCCTCCGGGGACCCTTCGCCAGATGTCAAGCCAGGCTAATGGTCAGAATCATGTTCTGAGGGTTATCCTATTGTGCACGTTATGGGAACTTGGTGGAACCTGGGGCAACCCGGAACAGACCCATTCCAGTCATGGGAAGAACATGCAAAGTCCATACAAAAAAGGCCCGATTTCTAATCACCAACATGAAAAAGGGAACAAAAATGAGTGAAGGTT
Organism: Proterorhinus semilunaris; assembly: GCA_021464625.1. NCBI lineage: Eukaryota > Metazoa > Chordata > Actinopteri > Gobiiformes > Gobiidae > Proterorhinus > Proterorhinus semilunaris. Next base: position 35,927,622 of record CM038346.1, read on the forward strand.
CTGCCCAGACACACCGTAGATAGTCTTGGGTTAAAGTTGAAATGGCTAACCTCTGAACCAGGGCAAATGTTAAACCAGCTGCCTCCATACAAACTACAAGAGTTGATCTTTTCATTGGTTATTTCAAACAAATGATGGATCCACATGCGTGCTCAACGTTCATTTTGCTTTTGTTAATTAACACATGCCTATTGTGAACACACGTGATTAGAATTTATAGTTAATTAATTTTATTTTCTCAATTTCAACGTAATGTTTAATAAACAGAGGGTTTGCAGCGAACGGGGCAACATTCAGCAGCACATGTAAAAGCCGTCTCTGTGTAGGTTTGCAGTGATGCCATACTATTTCCATTCCTGGATGGTGTATTTAACTGTACTTTGAGTGATGTTCAAAGCATTGGAAGTCTTTTTATAACCTAACCCAGCTCAATAACTTTATCCCGGACCTGTCTGGTGTGCTCTTGCACTTCATGATGCTGTCTGCTCCCCAATAGTCTCTTAACAGACCTCTGAGACCAACACAGAACAGCTGTATTTGAACTGACATTAGATTACACACAGGTATTTAGTCATTAGGTCAACATGTGATCATTCAGAAAGAATCAGGCAACTTCTGAAGACAAATGTTTGCACTCAAAGGAAAGGGGGTACATACTTATGCACACCACACTTTTCAGTTTTTTCATTATAAAAAATATTCTAAATAAAATATTTATTTCATTTCACTTCACGATTGTGTGTCACTTAATGTGTGCCTTTCACATACCATTTAAATTATATCTATTTATGTTTATTTATGTGGACCATAGCTTGGCAAAATGTTGAAAGTTAAAGGGGTACAGATATTTATGCAGCCCACTGTAAACCAAGTATTAGAATGAAATTTGTTTTGTCCTCGTTTAGTATATTCTAAACTTATAAAGCATTTGCACCAATTTCATGAACTTGCTAGACAGTTTTATTTCTGCGTAAGTGACTCTGAAAAGTGACTCTGCAAGTTGTGAAGAATTCAGATGCAACAAATATATTAGGAAAATTAGGAATAAGTTTGGGCCACAACTAACATCTAAATTTAGTGGCTCCCTCTGTGATTGTTTGTAATCACATAAATCAGGTATCGAGCCTTTAAGTTTCATTTTAAGCGAAATCAAAACTGCATACAGCTGTCTTCATTTGTTGTTACAGTAATTATTTCAAACAGTGACACGTTGTGCACTGGGACATAATATTTGCTACTGATCTGACCTGTTTAACCTGCGCCTCTGCTGCCGATGAGCGAGTGGCGCATCAGCGTTTGGTCGGGTGACATACGGAGAAAGAGGGGAGAGAGAACCGTAGATACCACATGCCACATACAATTGCCATGGTTTGAGAACAGGTTCACAAACTAGGAATTTTTCTCGGTGCAAACGTGCGACATAAAACATACAACACAGAGTTAAGATAAAAATAAGCTAAAAAAAACTTTAAACTATAAGGCTATAGGCTATTATAATTGTAAAAACCTGTTATGATTGTCAACAACTATTTAGTATTGGCAAAGAGTAAGCGTGTTCTCTGTAATTACTTGCATGAACAATCAGAACAACTCCCATTACCTTAACACAGGTGTTCATTCAGGATCTACTGAGATCTACCAATGGGTTTTTCCGAAGGGTATGCAGGGTGAGTTTTTATCAGGGTTCTTATTATTAATCATCCATTCATTTTCTTCCACTTGTCCGTTGCCGGGTCGTAGGGGCAGCTGTTGGAGCTTCCCAAATCACATTGCACCAGCCCCTATGGCTCCTCCTGCAGGTGGTGGGTCCACAGAAGGACGGCCTCACGGTTCTAACTGGGCCTGTTGGTCTCTCATAAGGGACTTCTGAACCGCTGACCCTACCAGGGGCGCAAAGCCACCGACAACAGAGCTCCAGGATCATTCGGACACTCAAACCCCTCCACCACGTTAAAGTGGCGGTTCCAGGAGGGGCATTATTATTATTAATCAAAACATTTTTAATTAACTTCTTCCATAAAACAAAACAAAAATGTGTAATACTACCAAATATAGTGACGAGAGAACGTTTTGCAACTTTGCCTTTGAATGCAGCTGATTTTGGACCTGGGCTACTATATCAAAGACGGGTCATATTCAGCTCTTTTGGGTCACTGTTATCAAACTACTGACGGACAGAAACAGAGCAAACCGGTAGCGATGCATTACATGGCTCTACCTGTCTCCTCCTCTCCATGTTCTCTGAGTCAAGTGTGTGGCGGCAGCAGCCATCGTCGAACTGAAAGGATTCCGCGATCTACTCAGTTAGCTCGTGATCGACGCAACGGGCACTCGCTGTGTTTTCCTGCACCTGTGTTCCCGTCAGTTCCACCTAAGGCGTCCTTAAGTAATTCCAGGTTTGACTTCATCTACAGTACATCTGGCCTATCAATCAACCTGTCAAGAAAATAGTTCAGTTCCCCACTTAGAAATTCTTCTAATGCTGTATGTGTCAAGGTCCTGGTCTGGAGGATCTCGATGGAGGAAGAGCCTAACCAGTTGCAATTGCCAGGAATCAAAGTTTGCGAACTTTACGCTGCGTGGGAGACCAGAGTGTGAATTGCTTTGACAGTTTTGCTGCACTGCAAAGCAACCATTACTTCATTGATTGATTTATTAGCAGCAGCTCGTTCTTCAATCAACTAATGTTTTGATTTGATTTGATTTGAATACTTTATTTCGAGCTAAAGAAGAGAAAAACAGAATTATATATATATACATAATAAAAGAGAGGAATAAAATGACATTAATTTACATTACAGCTCGAAAAGGAGTGGGAAGAAGACAAGCTTATTGACTCCCACCCCTGTTCATAAACCCAAATAAAATAAATAATTCATTACCGTGTTGGCATTGCCGTTATACATCATCACCATTATGACCCATATAGCATTACTCTGTATCACAGTGTTTGAATGATACATAAAATACTCCACTTTAATTCATGAAAGGTACAGTATTCGCAGACTGATTGATGCTCATGATAACAAGAATAGTCTTAATGATATGTGTTAAAAGGGATTCAGGGCTTTTCCTTCTTTTCTGTGACTGGACCTGCTGCCAGAGGGGAGCAGCCCCCGAGCAACCGGACCATCATTTGTTAAGTGTCCTATACTATGCATTAAAAGAGACACATTTTAGGAGTCTGCTGCCAGAAGAGGGTTTCCTCGAGCTGCAGACCCCCACATGTCTGCCCTATACGGGTTATGTTGAATGCAGAGTACATAGATATGTGCATGTTTTACTTCTAAGAATCTAATTCTTTTATATTACCATCAGCATCAATAGCAATACCGCTGTCTGAATCGATTGAGTTTGATTCTAAGAATAATCCACAGATTATTAGGTATTAATCCTAGACTGTTACATTTGAAGTTTAAAGTTAAAATAGTGATAATGACACGGGCACGAGTGGACTGGTTTTAAGTTGGTTTTAGTGTGTTTTTATCTGCATGTTTTATACTAAGCTCGTTGCCCCGCCCCTTCTTGATTGCCTCAAGTGGGCAAACCTGGGAGAAAGGACATAAAAGCAGAAGCGGGTGGAGACAGAAGAGAAAACAGGCAGGCAGGCCAGCCCCTGCGACAATAGACGAGGACACCGGTTGTGATGATACGAGAGACTGACGCACCAGGAAGGAGACCGGGCGACCGAGGGGCCTCGGCAGGCACGGGGCAAGAGAAGAGAGAGGTTCGTGGAGGAGGAGTTGCCGACTGCGGGGTGCGCCACACGCAGGGGAGACGAGGACCGGCGCGACCTGGCAGGATGGCCTACGGCACCGGGGTTGGACGTCCCGTTGTCCTGGTCTGCGTGGGTGGCGGGGGACCTGAGCGCAGCGGCACCGGAGGAGAACTACGCCACGTGAGAGACCCGGAGTGGCCCCGTGAGCTGTCCCGCTTCGCCCCTTGGTCGCCCCGGAACCATACAGGCTTTTTTAAGGTTGTTTTTATGGTAGTTTGTCCCATTGTAATTTAAGAGAAACTTTGCTTTGTTAATGATTGAGATACTTTTGGAGACTTTACCTTGTATGTGTCTTATGTGTGGTTTCCAGCTTAATTTACTGTCAATGGTGACTCCTAAGAATTTAATTTCCAATACTGTTTCTAAAACCACACCGTCTATATTTACTGAGTCTGGTTTTCTATTATAATTACCCAAAAACATTACTTTTGTTTTATTTAGGTTGAGGGACAATTTGTTAATGTCCATCCATGTTTTTAATGTCCTTAATTCGCAGTTTATGTTAGTTACTAAAGTACTATAATTGTCATTGGAATAGAAGACGTTTGTGTCATCTGCAAAAATCACAAATTTGAATAATTTAGACACATTAAAAATGTCATTAATATATAAATTGAACACCTTTGGGCCTAAGACAGATCCCTGTGGGACCCACAACCAATGTCCAAATAACCTGATGTAAACTCCCCCATCTTCACATACTGTTGTCTCCCAGTTAAATAGCTTTGAATCCAGCTCAAAGCCACTCCCCTTATGCCATATCTGTCTAGTTTTTTTAATAATATAGAATGATAAAGTGTAATAAGCCAGAGACTGGGGACTCGGAGGGGGGCTCGTCCATCACCCAGGCTGAAGTCACCAAGGTGGTTAGAAAGCTCCTCGGTGGCAAGGCCCCAGGGGTGGATGAGATTCGTCCTGAGTACCTTAAGTCTCTGGATGTTGTAGGGCTGTCTTGGCTGACACGTCTCTGCAACATCGCGTGGCGGTCGGGGACAGTGCCTCTGGATTGGCAGACCGGGGTGGTGGTCCCTCTCTTCAAGAAGGGGGATCGGAGGGTGTGCTCCAATTACAGAGGGATCACACTCCTCAGCCTCCCTGGTAAGGTCTACTCCAGGGTGCTGGAGAGGAGGATCCGGCCAATAGTCGAACCTCGGATCCAGGAGGAACAATGCGGTTTTCGGCCCGGTCGTGGAACACTGGACCAGCTCTATACCCTTCATCGGGTGCTCGAGGGTTTGTGGGAGTTCGCCTAACCAGTCCACATGTGCTTTGTGGATCTGGAGAAAGCGTTCGACCGTGTCCCTCGTGGTGCCCTGTGGTGGGTGCTCCGGGAGTATGGGGTCCGGGGCCCTCTACTAGGGGCTGTCCGTTCCCTGTATGACCGCAGCAGGAGCTTGGTTCGCATTGCCGGCAGTAAGTCAGACCTGTTCCCGGTGCGTGTTGGTCTCCGCCAGGGCTACCCTTTGTCACCGGTTCTGTTCATTACCTATATGGACAGAATTTCTAGGCGCAGCCAGGGGCCGGAGGGTGTCCGGTTTGGGAACCTCAGAATCTCATCTCTGCTATTTGCAGATGATGTTGTTCTGTTGGCTTCATCAAATCAGGACCTCCAGCGCGCACTGGGGCGGTTTGCAGCCGAGTGTGAAGCGGCCGGGATGAGGATCAGCACCTCCAAATCTGAGGCCATGGTTCTCCACCGGAAAAAGGTGGCTTCCCCGCTTCAGGTCGGTGGGGAGTCCTTGCCTCAAGTGGAGGAGTTCAAGTATCTCGGGGTCATGTTCACGAGTGAGGGACGGATGGAGCGTGAGATCGATAGACGGATCGGTGCGGCGTCAGTAGTGATGCGGTCGCTGTATCGGACTGTTGTGGTGAAGAGGGAGCTGAGTCAGGGGGCAAAGCTCTCGATTTACCGATCGATCTACGTTCCCACCCTCACCTATGGTCATGAGATTTGGGTAATGACCGAAAGGACAAGATCGCAAATACAAGCGGCCGAAATGAGTTTCCTTCGCAGGGTGGCTGGGCGCACCCTCCGAGATCGGGTGAGGAGCTCAGTTACCCGGGAGGAGCTCGGACTCGAGCCGCTACTCCTCCACGTCGAAAGGAGCCAGCTGAGGTGGCTAGGGCATCTGTTCCGGATGCCTCCTGGTCGCCTCCCTCGGGAGGTGCTCCAGGCATGTCCCACTGGGAGGAGGCCTCGTGGAAGGCCCAGGACACGCTGGTGGGACTATGTCTCCGAGCTGGCCTGGTGTCGTCTCGGGGTCCCCCCAGAACAGCTGGAGGAGGTGTGCGTGGATCGGGAAGTCTGGGCATCTCTGCTGAGACTGCTGCCCCCGCGACCCGGCCCCGGATAAAGCGGAAGAAAATGGATGGATGGATGGATGGATGGATTAAGTGTATCAAATGCTTTTTTCAAGTCAATGAATATTCCAGCTGCATGTTTCTTTCCTTCTAAGCTATTAATAATCTCTTCTATTGCATCGATGATGGCCATTGAAGTTGACCTTGCTGCTCGAATCCCGTACTGACCTTCATTAATTAGTTTATGCTTATCTATGAAATTATCCATTCTACTGTTATAAAGTTTTTCTAAGATTTTGGAAAACTGGGGGAGCAGAGAGACAGGTCTATAGTTAGTGAAGATGTGTTTGTTCCCATTTTTATGTATAGGTATAACTTTTGCAATTTTCATTTTATTTGGAAATGAAGCTTATGCGCAAATTCAACAAGGAAGACTCAACAGCTGTTTAAACCACCGCTCATCACCGGCAGCTGCTTCCACTCATCAATCACAGTCCAGCCATTCAGCTTCTCCACATCAACCAATCATCGCTCCAAGATTCCTTCATAAGCACCATGGCCCATCACTCCGAGTTTCCCAGCCGTGCTGCAACCTCGTCGCTTAAGGGAAACTGAATGTCTGACTCTGATTCTACTGCCGGGCCCTTGCCCCCCTCCAGCGGGACACGGGTCCCACCGTTCTGCGCACTTCCCAGAAAAGTGCCCGCATCGCTGCTCGCGCAGCTCACGTCTCCCCACGCTCGGCCCTTCTGTCCAAGGGGATTCTTCCCGGAACCGGTCTCGGTCCTACTCAACTGGCTCAACTTACCGCTGTCTTGCCGTCCGGTGATTCATCTCCGTCTCCGCCCGCTTCGCCGCCTCCTTTCGTTCTCCCGGGAGGGAAACGGTCCAGGAAGTCTTCTGTTCCCCCCGCCAAACGCCGCCGGGGTCGTCCTCCATCCGTGGCTCCGGCCCATGTCTCGTCTTCGCCTTGGCCTGTTTTCGCTGCTGCTCCGGTCTCCATGACTACCGCCGCTGCCGTGCGGGGCTCCACATCTGCGGGCTCCGCGTCTGCCGCTGCCGCGCTGGGCTCCGGAACTGCAGGCGCAGCGCTTGCCGCTGCCGCGCCGGGCTCAACTACCGCCGCCTCCACGTCTGCCGCGCGGCGTTGGACTCCCGGTCTGTCTCAGCTCCTCCGGTTCCGTCCGTGTTCTCCGGGGATTCCTCGTCTTTTGCCGCGACCCCACCCATGTCCGCGGAAGACCGTCGTCTGATGTCTGCCTCCATGGACGCTCTTCGCCACTCCGTCTCCGGGCTGTCGGCCCATCTCCTGCTCAACGCCGCTCGTCCTGCCGTCTCCACTCAGCCTGCGCTCGGTGCGCTCCACGCTTCTCTCGCCGCGGTGACTCAGCCGGATCCCCCGCTCTTCGCCCTCACCAGCGCCCGTCCTGGGCCGTCTCTGGGTAGGCCGTATTCTCCGTTGCACGCTAATATCTCGTCAAGGCTGCGTTCGAAAATCTTGCGGGGCGATTACGTGAACCTGGTCTTGCCCATTCTCCCTTCTCCGAGGTCGAGGACCAGATCGCGTCCTCGTGTATCCGGATCGCCGCCCGAGTTTGACTATTACCTATGTCTGATCAGGGATCTGAATTAAAAATGCAGTCGGTCGCGTTCTACCAATATCACAAGGCTTTCGCAGCCAAATCAGCGTCGCTAATCACTCATGCTAACGTGCATCTGGACTGGTCCGTTCTCGATACAGAGTTGTTGCTCACGCTCACTCAGGCTGTCTCAGTTCGCTGTGCGGTTCAGTCAGTCCGATCGTTTCTTTCACCGCTCGCAGCCCGCGCACCGGCCACACGCTCTCAAGGGCCTCTCATCCCCACTAGGGGGTCGCTCTACTACGCTACGGTGGACCAAAAGAGAATAAAGAACACAAGGCTTTCGCGGCCAAATCAGTGTCGCTACTCGCTCAAGCTAACGTGCGTCTGGACTGGGCCGTCCTTGATACAGAATAGGTCGCGTTCACGTTATAGAATTCTATTTCAGTTGGAGGGCAGGTGTCAATACAACTCTATGGGAGAGAAACAGTTTCGAAAAATTCCCAAAAAGATGGGAAGATGTTTTCTCTGATCGTCATGTGATAGTATTGGATTCACAAAACTGACATGTGAATTTTATGGCTGAAGGTCTTTCTACTGGCCAACATCAAGCGCATGTTTTTGAATATTGTCTCCACTTCCGGACGCGTGTGAAGAATAATTAGACACATGTTCATATGTGCTGGAGGATATGACTTTGACAGCTGTTTCATGTGAATTGGCTCCGGAATTTCAGAGAAGTTAGCAATGATCTAAGATTAGACATCTGCATTTTGAGCGTCACTATGGTTACAGTTTGAATTTTCAGTTTTCTCTACCCCAATGTTATACTATAGGATCTTCGGAATGTTGTGATGTCACGTGAACGCTACTCATTGCTGCTCACGTAGGCTGTATCTGTTCGCTGTGCGGTTCCGTCGGTAATTCCGCCCCTCTTTGCCCATCATTTCTTTCACTGCTCGCAGCCCGCGCAACAGCTGCACGTTCTCAAGGGCCCCTCATCCCCATTAGATCGCCGTGGCAGATAAATAAATAAATAAATAAATAAATAAAATTTGAGATATTAAGCAACAACTTCAACGAGGCGGTTTTGCACCATGGTAATTGCCGCTTTCTCATTTGTAGTTTCTGCAAGGATGCCCATCCGAAGTCTGTCTGCCCCTGTCGCATGCGCCCTGCCAGCTCGAGTCGCGTTGGTTTCAAGCGCTGATTTCTCGTCACCTATCTACCCCAATCAACGTCTCTGCACCGGCTTTCAAACCTCGTTTCCACCCGGATCCCGGTTTTGTTAATTCTTGCTCACGGGCCTTTCCCAGGGTTTTCACGTGGGCGTTTCGTTTGTTGCCCGCGTCTTTCGTTTCTAAGAACTCGCAATCCGCATTGAGGGAATCGGCGGTCGTTTCTCAATTACTTCAGAGGGAGGTTCTAAGGGGTGCATGATCGGCCCGTTCAAGTCTTCCCCATTTTCGCCGGTCCGCACTAGTCCCTGGGTGTGGCCACTCGCAAGTATTCTGGCAAGAAGCGTTTGATACTGGACCATTCTGCCCCTCACTCGGGCCCAGTTCCCAGCTCAATAGCATCATACCCGCCCTTTTTTCGCTCACTACGCTACGGTGGACCACGCTATCGCGCAGATAAAGCAGCCGGGTCGTGGCGCTAGGCTCGCAAGGCCGACGTCGCAGACGCTTTAAAAATCGTCCCCATTCATCCGTTTCTGTGGCACCTTTGCAGTGGGAGTCTAGATTTTATTTCGCGGTTCGGCTGACGTTCAGTTGTAGGAGCAGCCCGTTGCTTGTTAACATGGTTTCGGAGGCGCTGTGCTGGATCCTACTCAATACGTCGGGGTTTAGTCCGTACTCCACTCGCTCGTGCCCGGCCCTCGCCCGGCACGTCCTCGTCTAAACTCAAGCTCCTCTTCGGCCTTCTGGGCGTGCCCCTGTCAGTCAAAGACAGTCGTTCCAGCCACGGAGCTGGAGTTTTTGGGGATCAAACTGGACTATGTCGCCATGGTCGCTTCTCTTCCGCCCGATACGCTGGCCGCATTTCCGACGTGATTCAGAAAGCAGCTTCCACCCGCGATATCACAAAGCAGCAGCTCCTGTCCCGGCTGGGCCTCCTCATTTTGCCATGCATATCGTTCCCCAGGGGCGTTCTTTTATCTCGCGGCTGCTCGTCGCAGCTCACTCCGTTACATCGCTGTTCGACTCGGTCTTCCTGAACGAAGGGCGTCGCTCCGACCCGCCTTTCTGGTCCTGCTGCTAAACGACGCACAGGTGTCGTTCTCCTACGATGACGTCGTACGTTCCGCGGACGCTTTGTAATTTGTCACGGATGCCACCCCGTCCTCCGGTTCGGGGGGTTTCTATCAGGGTAAATGGTTCGCTGAGACATGGCCTCCTTCCTTCTCCGATTCGAGTTTTCATCCAAATTCTTCAATCGTTCCTCAAGAGATCCAAAGGCAAGGCGCCTGTAACAGTCATTGCCACACAGGGGGGGCTTTCTGCCTTTTCTAACCATGCGAAATTTGCTCAAACGTTGAAGCTCGGTCCGCCAACTCAAGCGCTGTTTCTAACCCCTGAAGGTTAACTATGACGGCATCCAGGTTTCAAAATACCTTCGGTCGGCGCTCTTATCTGGGATCTATCCCCACACAACTATTCAGCCCACTCATTCAGAATCGGCGCCGCTACATCGCTGCCGCTCAAGGTCTCCCGCAGCAACACTCCAACAGCTGGGGCGCTGGTCTTCCTCGGCTACATCTCTTACATCCGCCCTGAGTCGAACTCCTTCCTTTCAGTTCAACGTTCCCTTCATAACTATAAGTTTCGTGCAAATAACTGGTGGTGGTCTAGACCCATCTCGCTCGGCTCTCATTCTCGTCAGATACACAAACATAGGCTCGCCGCCGGAGGCTTCTCCTCCCCGTCTGCCGCTCTAGAGGGCCTCTGCTCTGTTCTGCTACCCTCGCCGGAGGTTGCCGTTCTGCGCTGCTCGGCTCCCCTCGTCGGAGGGTTCCCGTTTCTGCTCTCCTCGTCGGAGGGATTCTGTTTCTGCTACCCTCGTCGGAGGGTTTCTGCCTGCTGCCCTCGCCGGAGGGTTTCTGCCTGCTGCCCTCGCCGGAGGGTTTCTGCCTGCTGCCCTCGCCGGAGGGTTCCCGCTCTGCGCTGCTCGGCTACCCTCGTCGGAGGGTTTCCGTTTCTGCCTGATGCCCTCGCCGGAGGGATTTTAAGCTTCACCCGCATCGTCATTTCTACAGCTCAAAGGCTGTCATTATCTCAGCGGTTTTGTCTCGGCCTGCGCGCTCATTTTAAGCGCAGTCACTCGCCCTGTCAAACGTGGTAAGCTCAGCTCCATCAAAAACACAAGCAATCGTCATCATGTCATTGTCTCGGCTCAGACCCCGGGTAATTTTTGGGGGAAGATCCTGGCTATCGTTCTACGCCGTGCGGATTTATCGTTCACAAACGGTTCCAAACGGGCCTGTTGGTCTCTCATAGGGGGCCATTCACTGTCATTGATCCCATCAGTGAAATAGTTTGGATATGAATTATTTGTTGCATTACCTTTGATTATAGGGTTTAGTATTCCCCATACCCCTTTCATGTTGTTCTTCATTTTATACAACAGATCGGCATAATTTAGTTTCTTAGCCTTCCTTAATATATTGGTCAGTTTATTTTTATATGTTTTATATCTACTTTCAGAATCCTCGGTTCTTAGTCTAATGAATTGTCTATATAGAGTGTTTTTCTTCTTACAAGCATTATGTAAACCCTTGGTTAGCCACGGACATTTTATCGTTTTTCTGTTTTTACTGTATTGCTGAATGTTCCATAATTTGTTTTTCCAAAAATGCAACCTTTTTACAAATATGACCACAAACACCTAGCACAACTGACATGAGGTGGCTAATAAGTCCAACAGAATCATTTTCTTTGCAGCTTCAATCGTGTCATGAAAAATATATATACGTAATGAATGTTGGGTTCATTCCCAATCCCTGAACCATAAAGTTCAACTTTTAAGTACATGGCAAGGTATCCATTTGCACGTTTATGAGCAACAACAATATGCCTGTAGATCTTGTTCTACCACTCGTGTGAAAAAACCACAGAGCTATTGCCAGGAAAGTGGCAGCACATCTATTGTCAACACGAGAATCTGCCACTCATGTGATTCAGACTTGGCACACGATCCTCTTTCAATTTGACCGTACACGGAGGAGTACATCCTGGACACATACACTCAACAAAAATATAAACGCAACACCTCTGTTTCTGCTCCCATTTTTCATGAGATGGACTTAAAGATCTAAAATTCCAGATACACAATATTACCATTTCTCTCAAACATTGTTCACAAATCAGTCCAAATGTATGATAGTGAGCACTTCTGCTTTGCTGAGATAATCCATCCCACCTCACAGGTGTGCCACATCAAGATGCTGATCTGACATCATGATTAGTGCACAGGTGTACCTTATACTGCCCACAATAAAAGGCCACCCTGAAATGTGCAGTTTTTTGCTTTATTGACGGTCTGGGGACTCAGAACCAGTCAGTATCTGGTGTGACCTCCATTTGCCTCATGCAGTGCAACACATCTTCTTCGCATAGAGTTTATCAGATTGTCAATTGTGGCCTGTGGAATGTTGGTCCACTCCTCTTCAATGGCTGTGCGAAGTTGCTGGATATTAGTTGGAACTGGTACACGCTGTCGTATTCGCCGGTCAAGCACATCCCAAACATGCTCAATGGGTGACATGTCCGGTGAGTATGCTGGCCATGCAAGAACTGGGACATTTTCAGCTTCCAAGAATTGTGTACAGATCCTTGAAACATGGGGCCGTGCATTATCTTGCTGAAACATGAGGTAATGTTCATGGATGTATGGCACAACAATGGGCCTCAGGATCTCATCACGGTATCTCTGTGCATTCAAAATGCCATCAATAAAATGCACCTGTGTTCTTCGTCCATAACAGATACCTGCCCATACCATAACCCCACCACCGCCACCACTCCATCCACAACATTGACATCAGCAAGGCGCTCACCCACACGACGCCACACAGGCTGTCTGCCATCTGCCCTGAACAATGTAAACCCAGATTCATCCGTGAAGAGAACACCTCTCCAACGTGCCAGACGCCATCGAATGGGAGCATTTGCCCACTCAAGTCTGTTACGGCGACGAGCTGGAGTCAGGTCAAGACCCCGATGAGGACGACGAGCATGCAGTTGAGCTTCCCTGAGACGGTTTCTTGTGCAGAAATTGTTTGAGAGAAATGGTAATATTGTGCATCTGGAATGAATTTTAGATCTTTAAGTCCATCTCATGGGAGCGGAAACAAAGGTGTTGCGTTTATATTTTTATTGAGTGTAGTAACAGTTACTGAGACAACATAAGGATAAAAGTCCTAAGGTCAGTGGCGATTTAAAAAGGTGCATACAACATTATGTGCAAGAGAAAGGGAACCAGGAGCATAAGACAGGCATAATTATTGAAAATAAAATTGAAAATATACTGCTCAAAAAATAAAGGGAACACGTGAACAACACAATGTAACTCCAAGTGTCTAACTCCAAAAATCACAGCTGAGGAACTTTCTCTTTCGAGATGTGTCACGTTTTGTGCAGCCAAACATTCCACAAAGTCACAGCTGAGCCAATAAATGTGAAAAGGCCACGTACTTTTCTTTTCTTTATTTTTTATTTATTGGTTTATTTGGTAGGGACAGTGCAAGTTAATGAACAAGCCACACCGGATTGTAGCCTTGGGCTAATTTCCATCCGTCGTCCCCCATGCGCACTCTCAAATTCATCCTGGCCCATTGTATATGTTTTTAGTGGTAGGGGAAACCAGAGTACCCGGAGGGAACCTACGCAGACACGGGGAGAACATGCAAACTCCACACAGAAAGGCCCCGTCCCTGGTGGGAATCAAACCCGGACCTTCTAGCTGTGAAGCACGAGCGCTAACCGCTGTGCTTCCATGACATTGGACATGGTTGTTATTGCCATTGTCAGGAGATTATTTCTACATCACATTCTCGGAAGTCACTGGTAGAATTAGGGCGTGAGACACAGAAAGCAAAAACAAACAAAAAACCAGTCCAGGTGTGGACTTGGTTTGAATCGTGACACTAAAGGAGGCCATGATTCATCACTTGACTTTCAGCTGACAATACACATATTGTATGTAGTCAGAGCCCAAATTGAAAGTATAATAATAAAATGAAATAATGAAATGATAAAAATAATAATCCTCTCTTAAAAAGGACTTCTTTGAAACCAAAACCGGGGTTACAACAAATTTGAAAATGGAATTAGAATCTGCAGAAATGCAATGAAATGTTTATTTAGTGGTAAGAAATGTACTTGCACGCTGTGATCACAGTGGGAGGAAAAAGTAAGTACACAGTGTGGAACCTCTCACATTTTTGCCTAAATTGGTCTCTAAATGTGGTCCCATCTTTATTAAAATTGTGAGAATGATTAAACAGTGTCTGCTTAAACTAATACCACCCAAACATTTACATTGTATTATATTTTTTTTGGCCATAACATATAAACATTCACAAGGGAGTGTGGAATAAGTAAGTACACCCCCTGAATCTCACTGAACTGCAGCAGTTTCGTAAAGAGAAATGGTCCAAGATTCATCCTGATCGTTGTGAGCGTCTAATCTGCAACTACAGGAAAGCAGTTATTTCTGCAAAAGAAGGATCAGCCAGCGATTTAACACAGGGGTGTAATCATGTTATTCTGCAAAATATCTTGATAAACTTGTGAATACATTTTTCTATTGATGATAGCACGTTGTCCAGGCCCTGAGGAAACAAAACAGGCCCACACCATGATGCTCCTGCTCCATACGTCACAGTGAGGAGAGGGTTTATAATGTTGATGTGCTGTTCTATTCTTCCTCCACACATGACGTTGTGTGTTCCTCCCAAACTATTCGACTTTGGGTCCATCAGTCCACAGAATATTTTGCCAGAAGTGCTGTGGAGCATCCAAGAGCTCTTTTGCAAACAAAAGTTTAATATTTTCACACATCATTCTTGTGATTTTAATAAAGATGGGACCAATTTAGGCAGAAAAGTAAGAAATTCCACACAGTGTACTCACATTTTCCTCCCACTGTATGATCTAGATCTACTACTTTTTCAGTTTCAGGCTTAGACATCTATTTAAATTCTTTAGCATTGTTTGTAGGCATTACCCTATCAATAAGTTATACTATGTGAGCTTTATCTTTACAATAACACACTGATTCTCGCTCAAAATATTGTAAGTGTGGTGACTAAGGTAATAAGCATGTTTTACCTCAAAGCCAGAAAGTTCCCCGCTGTGGCCCCAATAAAACTTGAAATATCGATTTCTTATTTATTTTTTTCAATGTTGCATTTTTAAGGTCTCTCCATTTCTCTTCCCCTCGGCCCTCCTGAACACTAAATGACTTGTTGCCTGTTGTTTGCACTGTGGTTATATCTCCATTTACATTTGCTGCTTGTAAATGTACAAAGTCACGCTGCTTTGTTTCGTCGGTACAGTTTGCATATTTCGAGTTTTGATATTTTTATGCTACTATATCTTGTTCTATCTTTAATCTTAGTTTGTGTTTTATTTGCATGCTATTATAGTTTAACTTTGTATTATTATTATTCCAAGTTTATGTTTCATATTGCACGTTTACACCAAAATGGCAATAAGAATTCAGATTCATCTGGACTCTTTACAAACACCACTGAACTTTGTTGACCAGCTCCTGTCACGTGATGGAGATGGAACCTCCACGAAAAACCACATACTTCTAATACTATGTAGGCAGTTCCAGTAATAATTGAAATAATTATTACTGGCGGCCAACATAACTCACAAAAGAGCAGTTGTCGGTTTATTATGGAGCATCAATTATAAAAAGATACTTGATACATACAGTGTCTTGCGAAAGTATTTGGCCCCCTTGAACTTTTTGACCTTTTGACATATTTCAGGCTTCAAACATAAAGATATAAAACTGTCATTTTTTGTGAAGAACCAACAACAAGTGGGACACAATCATGAAGTGAAACGAAATTTATTGGATATTTCAAACATTTTTAACAAATAAACAACTGAAAAATTGGGCGTGCAAAATTATTCAGCCGCTTTACTTTCAGTGCAGCAAACTCTCTCCAGAAGTTCAGTGAGGATCTCTGAATGATCCAATGTTGACCTAAATGACTAATGATGATAAATAGAATCCACCTGTGTGTAAACAAGTCTCCGTATAAATGCACCTGCTCTGTGATAGTCTCAGAGGTCAGTTTAAAGCGCAGAGAGCATCATGAAGAACAAGGAACACACCAGGCAGGTCCGAGATACTGTTGTGGAGAAGTTTAAAGCCGGATTTGGATACAAAAAAATTTCCCAAGCTTTAAACATCCCAAGGAGCACTGTGCAAGCGATAATATTGAAATGGAAGGAGTATCAGACCACTGCAAATCTACAAAGACCCGTCCGTCCCTCTAAACTTTCAATTCATACAAGGAGAAAACTGATCAGAGATGCTGCCAAGAGGCCCATGATCACTCTGGATGAACTGCAGAAATGTACAGCTGAGGTGGGAGACTCTGTCCATAGGACAACAATCAGTCGTATACTGCACAACTCTGGCCTTTATGGAAGGGTGGCAAGAAGAAAGCCATTTCTTAAAGATATCCATAAAAAGTGTTGTTTAAAGTTTTCCACAAGCCACCTGGGAGACACACCAAACATGTGGAAGAAGGTGCTCTGGTCAGATGAAACCAAAATCCAACTTTTTGGCAACAATGCAAAACGTTATGATGTGCTGTCCGTCTATCTGGATTCAGTATGAGCCACATAAACACTATTAAAATGTCTAACTGTCACAGGTGTTTTGGGGGGCTCTCATTTTGTCAGGGGCCACAGTTACCAATCGATCAAACTTAAACGAAAGGAATTCAATTGAATGTCCTCCTTTACGCCCATGAGTGAAGGTGCTTATTTGTGAATTTATATAATTGGACAACAAAATCTGTCCTCCGGGGACCCTTCGCCAGATGTCAAGCCAGAATCATGTAGCTGGAGGGTTATCCTATTGTGCACGTTATGGGAACTTGGTGGAACCTGGGTCATCCGGAACAGACCCATTCCAGTCACGGGAAGAACGTGCAAAGTCCATACAAAAAAGGCCCGATTTCTAATCACCAACATGAAAAAGGGAACAAAAATGAGTTAAGGTTCTGCCCAGACACACCGTAGATAGTCTTGGGTTAAAGTTGAAATGACTAACCTCTGAACCAGGGCAAATGTTAAACCAGCTGCCTCCATACCAACTACAAGAGTTGATCTTTTCATTGGTTATTTCAAACAAATGATGGATCCACATGCGTGCTCAACGTTCATTTTGCTTTTGTTAATTAACACAGCATGCCTATTGTGAACACACGTGATGAGAGAGTCCAATCTGTTGGAAGTGATGTATTACAGTGGTAGTAACTGACACTAAAAGTTTAAGAAATATGTATACGAGTAAGTCTAGACACCTAATACAACATTTTTGATGAGACATAACTTTTATAAGAGTGCTGCTGATGTTGACTGGGCTGAGGGGCGTCCCTTTCCTCCTAAATTCCACCACTAACTCCTTCCACACCACTCCACCAAACTGTCCCTGACCCTTCTGTACTCTACCTCCTTTTATAACAATGGAACAGTGGTCATAGAAGGTCGTTTAGGAGGTGGCAGGACTGTGTCTGACAGCGTGCCTAAGCAGGGTGAGTGGACTGTTCCCAGAGGAAGTGTTCCAACTAAAATACCACCAATTTCTCTAATATGCCACTGTATCTTGAAACTAACCAGGGTCAGAGAAATGAATGGGGATCTAATCAGTTAACGTCCATCAAGGTCACATCCTGCATCTGGCCGACTGGATGACACAGGCTGACTCTTTCAGCCTGTGTTTGTACATGTTTTTGTACACTAAAACATGTACAATAGGTTCCCCTCTGGGGCCGGGACTCCCGTGAAAAAAAGATTCTTAATCTCAGTGGGACTTTCCTGGTTAAATAAAGGTCAAATAAAAATAAATTATGCAAAGGTATTATTGCATAATATCAATACCTTTGCATAGTATTACTATTTTGCAAAGTTATTATTGCATAATATCAATACCTTTGCATAGTATTGCTATTATGCAAAGGTATTATTCAGTCACGGGCCGTGGGGTTTCAGTCAGGGCCTTCAATAACAACGTGGGTTCACGCAGTCAAACCCATATACATTTATCGACAATAGACGTATGGATAAAACTGCCTTTTAGCGTGGCATTTTAAAGGCTAAAGGATTTGTCAACAATGCAAAGCAGCGGTGCCTCCGACTCCAAACAAAAGCAAACACCTTCGGGAACAATCGGGCTAGAATACGGAAATACACGAGCGCGTTATAACATGGAAACAGGCGGCTGTTTAGGGAGATGTCCTGGCTCGGACCTAATTAAACTTAAATGGAATGCACAATTATCAGTCTGAATGCTTTACGTCCATAGTGGATGCAACATTCTGTTAATGATATTAATTTCCTTACGGGCAATCGTGTCAGCATTGATCATAAAAAAAACATTATGATCAATCTCGTCATAGGTATTAAAAAATATATAACATGTCTATTTCAGGAACACTTCTGAGGGTTTACCGTAAATCAGCCCGTGCTTATTTCCTTCATTCCATTAAACTAGTTTAGCAGCTCTCCCTCTGTATCCGTTCAATGCATTCCACAGCAGGACAAGGGCACGTCAAAGGTATAAAAGGTGCTGCTGCTGAGTCCGAGGCAGGAGCGACTGAGCTGGGAGCATCATGATTTCTACCAAAGCGGTTCTGCTGCAGCTGCTGTGGGTCTCTCTGGCCTCTGCATCTCACTTCTATGGAGGGACTGCTACCTTCAATGCTAAAAAGATCAGCAGTGGACTATATGAGGTAAGGGTATTTGTATTACTTTCATTCATATTTCCACCACAGAATCCTAGATAAATCCTAATTATAGAATGACAGCTCTATAGTGCCTGAGACACATTTGACACTGTAAATGAAAATCAGAATAAATATTTAATATACTTTTACAACAGGTGGAAATTCGGGACAGGTCAACGTTTCGAGAATGCCAATACCTATACGGGGGGTCTTGCTTGACAGGTGACTGTGGACACAATGCCGAAATCCAAAGGGGTGTAATTGACAGCAGCCCGAATTCTGCCACGTACGGAAACTGGTGTCAAACAGAATCTGTTATTAGAAAGGTCCTCACAAGTGATAACCCTTTCGCAACAAGGTACTTATTTTTTATCATTATATTTATTTCATAACACTTGCATTTCTATCACACCAGACTTGTGGAATAAGTTAATGCACTCGCCTTTTCAGGGACTACAGCTGTTGTTGGATTCATCTAAGCACCTCTTATTGGGACCCATGGTGGAGTGTTCTGACAAAATTTGATTTGGGCACACGATCTGACACCAATGCTCCAAACAACTCTCCCGATATTGCCATTATGCCTTTTCTACGGTAAGTGCTTGAATTGTTTATTTTATTCATTGTTAGGGGGCAAATAGTAAAGGTATATATATTTTTCTATTTATGTTGATAATAATTTTTAAGAAAAGTTTCTTGAATAGAAAAAAAACCATGCGTTTCCATTATGTCACCTTTGAGTTATCCCTTTATGCCTTTTTTTTTTAACCCTAATCCTAACTATTTAATACTTTTGTCTCTCACAGGGTCCCTCAGAACTGCAGACGATCCTACACACCTATATTCACTGACCCTGAAGGAGATGTAGTTCGCTGCAGATATGGAAACCCATATACTGAAGAGTGCTCTGAATGCAGACAACATGTTGGATTCCAAGTAGATGAGGTGGGTAAAAAGGATTTAAAGGATCTGAATTGACAGTAGTTGACAGATATTATGAATTGGCCTTACCAGAGTTTGGCTCTTTGTTGACAATAAAAGCACATTGTACATAAGAATCAGGGCCAAAAGTATTTAAACACTCTGAATACTACAAAGAGAAAAATCAAAAGTTGGCAAATAAAGAACAAAGATAGAGCAAAATAAATTACTAAAAGCCATCCAAGGGTTGTCCAGAAATGTATTACATAAGATTAAATTGAGTTTGAAATTAAACTACTGTCACTGTTTATGAGAAAAACTATGGAGTGAACTTGTGTTATATGGGGCTCCATGAGATCTTTGCATGAGAGGGCCGTGAGTTTTAGAATGGCTGTTTTAGGGAATAGGTTAAAACTTTACATGTGATATTTTCCTAGGCTACATGCACATTGCATTATCTTGCTTCCGGGAATCAAGGCGTCCATGGATTTGAGCTGGTAGTAGAAGACTATCCAGGGATGAATGTTTGGGTCTCCTACGCAGATGGATCCAGCTCTTTTCGATCTGGGGTGTTTTCACGATGGAAGAGATGGGCGATGCTTAGGGCTCCCACTACTGCTGCCCCAACAACAACAACAACTTACCCATGGTGGTTCACAACCACTACTGCTGCCCCAACAACAACAACAACTTACCCATGGTGGTTCACAACCACTACTGCTGCCCCAACTACTACTACTGCTGCCCCAACTACCACTACTGCTGCCCCAACAACAACAATTGACCCATGGTGGTTCACAACTACTACTGCTGCCCCAACTACCACTACTGCTGCCCCAACAACAACAATTGACCCATGGTGGTTCACAACCACTACTGCTGCCCCAACTACCACTACTGCTGCCCCAACAACAACAATTGACCCATGGTGGTTCACAACCACTACTGCTGCCCCAACTACCACTACTGCTGCCCCAACAACAACAATTGACCCATGGTGGTTCACAACCACTACTGAAGCCCCAACAATCTCTAATGCAAGGGCATTTCAGAGATGGACACCACCAACTGGGACACCACCGACATGGACAACTCCCTTCAGTGTACTTCCATTACAATTTGTTTACGCAGGTAACTTTATGTATATTTTCATTTATTACAACTGTTATTCTGGTTTGGGGCTTAAAGGTTTTTGTGAAAAAAATATAAATGACACTGTTATTCTCTTGTAGTGGATCCCCCTGTACCCTCATGTACTGAGGGAGAGTACTTGCCAGAATTTGTTTTCCCAACACCTCCCCATGGAGAAATCATCATGGCTGGAGTTGGAAGAGAAGTCGAGATAAGAGTAAAGGCTCGAGCTCAATATTCCACGTAGGTCCAATTTAACAAACAAAAGACAAAACCAAAGTTAAAAAGTTAACCAATAGTTTATTTCTACACCATACAGAGTTGATCACATCATCATGACTGGTCCGTTGAACATCACCAAACACAGAACCACTGGAGATGTGTTCACCATCAGATGGACCCCAATTCATGAAAACTACGGACATCATTTTCCAATCTGTTTTGTTGTGGAATTTAAAAACGGGTAAGAGAGATAGACCTTTTGTTTATGTGACGCAATTTTGAGGACATTAACTGCACTGACACTACTTGAGTAAATTGCTTGATTAATGCAATTGCAATTTGTGTAATTTCAGAGCTGCAGTTTACCAAACTGAGATGAGATGTGTGCTGGTGAACGTCACAGCTGGACTTGGTAAATAACTGACAAACATACATTTACATTAGAGACACAGCAACTCGAGCGGACCCCATTCAATGATCCTGCTGCTGTCAGAATCAGAATAGGTTTTATTGCCATTGTTTCAGAACAGGGTACACAAACTAGGAATTTTACTCGGTGCAAACGTGCGACATAAAACATATAACACAGAATTAAAATAAAAAATAAGCTAAAGAACCTTAAACTATAAGGCTATAGGGGCATGCATAAAGTCTGCAGAAACATCCATGAGTCTGTAACTAAGCTACAGAGACTTGTTATTGTTCATGAGTCTGATGGCGGAGGGGAAAAAACTGTTCAAGTGGCGGGAGGTATGGGTCTGGATAGACTGTAGCCTCCTGCCTGAGGGGAGAGGGGTGAATAGTCCGTGTCCAGGGTGAGAAGGGTCAGCTGTGATCCGACCCACACGCCTCCGGGTCCTGGAGGTGAACAGGTGCTGGAGAGATGGGAGCTCACAGCCAATCACCTTCTCTGCAGCACACACAATGCGCTGCAATCGGTGCTTGTCCCGTTCTGTAGCGCCGGGGAACCACACGGTGATGGAGGAGGTGAGGATGGACTCCATGATGGCCGTGTAGAACTGTACCAGTATCTTGGTTGGCAGCTTAAGTCTCCTCAGCTGCTGTAGGTAGAACATCCTCTGCTGGGCCTTCTTGATGAGGGAGCTGATGGTCTCTTCCCTCATTGCAGTAAACACTGTGGTCACCTGTGAGGAGTCTTCAATGATCGTGGAGGTAGAGAAGGCCACATTACCTGGAATCCATTACGATCACCTCAGACTGTCCGATCCCAGCAACACCATCTGCAGCCTCCAGACTCACTCCAACAGCTCTCACCTCGTCGCTATCGTACCCCTCAACAGATGTGGTACTCAGATCGAGGTAGGTTGTAGTCAGAGATGCAGTTTTAGACATACAGTATTTAGAAATGAATGGCAAAAAAGATACAAGTATAAAAGTAATAGGTTTGATCAGGAGGAAGGTCCCGTGGTGAACCACTGCAGTTACCCACTGTTCCTGGCAGGCTGATGCTTTATCAATATAAGCACAATGACCTTTTTTCCACAGATGTCTACTTTTCTAATATACATTTTAAAGGAGAATAAAACAAATTAAACTCTACAACTAGAAAAAAAATCCGGCACAGTGTACTGTAGATATCTTAATAACTGAAAAAACTTAATTTGTTCAAAAACATATATAATACTAGGGTGGTAAGACTATATTAAGCAAGTCCTGGCCAATATGGGCAAAAGCTATCTGCACAGTGAAGAAGTTATTTTCTTTTTGTCATAAAGACGTCTTGCCGTTATTTAGATCGGGAGTGGATGTAAAAATATGTAATGCAATGTGTTCACTGTGTGTGACCAATGTTTAACAAACGCTGTCTTATATTGTGTTTTAGGAAGATGAGAACGATCTGATTTTCAAGAATGAAATCACCACAGTGGACAGCCCAACAGATGTCATCACCAGAAGGCACGAGGTGGAGATCAAGTTCTTCTGCCAGTACGCCAAGGAAGGAAATGTGTCGTTCACCTTCAGCGCTCACAGGGAGAAAGTGTCTGTGTGGGACAAGGGCTTTGGTAAGCTCACCTACGGGTTTGAGTTCTTCCCAGACCAAGACTTTGCGACCATAATCGACCCCCGGCTGTACCCGCTGGAGTATGACGTGGGCGATCACATCTACATGGAAATCGAGGCCACAACTACAGTCGACAACGTGGAGCTGTTTGTGGAGTCCTGCATAGCCACACCCTACGACACCCCCAACTACCCCACCACCTACGCCATCATTAAGGATGGGTAAGTGTGTCTTTAGTGACATTTTGGGAAATCACCATCCTCCAATGGTGCATTCTCTTACACACATTCGGCAGGGTAAACAGCTGATAATAGGACGTAACTTTTAGGGTTCTTCGTAGAAGAGATGTTCAAGTGTCTTCAACTGGGCTGGTTTGAGGACATTTCACTTCTCGCTTTTGTAGTCGATATGTAAAGTACGTTTTGACAACAAAAGCAAGAAGAATTTTAATATCTATATTACTATTGATATTTGAAAAGCTCTACTACAATAGATAATCGCTGGACGACTGAGAGGCTTCAGGACAACCGTTAGGGCTGTGTCGTCACTTGAAGATTTGTGCAAATGACTGAACTTTTGTCTGTGCTTTTAAACAGATGCGTAATGGACTCCACACTTGTCACGTATCCGGTCCCTCACCAGAGGATGTTCAGATTCAGCATTGAGGCCTTCAAGTTCATTGGCCTTCATGACCAGGTATTCCCTTCACATTTACACAAACGCGACACACTTTGGAGATGGTTCTGTTTATGGAAAGCATTCCCACAAGTCCATTAGTTTAGTTTATTAGAGCAGTTAAAATTCTGCTTAAAAGGAGTGGGCTGAAGCAAAAGCTCCCACACCCGACATCATTGAAATAAAAACAATTAATCAAACGTTTATTATTGTTATTATTTTTAATGTATTTATTTATTTATTTTTTTGTACTGTAGACCTTTTGTGAAGCACTTTGGTCAACAACAGTTGTTTTAAATGTGCTATATAAATACATTTGGTTTGATTTGAAATCCCAATAGTACAGGGAGCATGTTACAAAGTACAAGAGCGCACGCACGCACGCACACGCACACACACAGTACCCCTCCGTGACCCACACTTTGATATTTGATTTGCCCCACCGGCAAAAGAGAACCTACAACACATCAAAGCGGCCGTTTCAACACGGACCACACCCACAAAGCACCTCTAGAAACGGAACGGAAATATTACGTTAAGTATGTCTATACTGTGTAAATACCTCCAAAATACTCCCAGGTGTTCGTCAGCTGCACGGTGATGATGTGCAGGGCAGGAGACTCAAACACGCGCTGCTCTCGGGGATGCCAGCCCACCGCACCATACAGGAAAAGGAGAGAGGCGGCCATAGAGTCAGGAACCCACTACGTGTCCCAGGGCCCGCTGCGCATGAAGAGGTCTGCGGAGGCGGCGGGAAGCACAGGTACGTGGGTTGATGAAAAGCAACTCATTTGAACAGATCCAAATTAACGATACAGATTTTTTTTTCCTGCATTAACACACACCTTGTTTGTTTTCCCCCACAGGCCTGAACTTGAATCTCAACCTGGTCTTCATCTCGGGATGTGTTTTGGCTGCGTTGGGCATGATCTGTGGAGTGGTCTTCTACAAAGCCAAGAGATCCTCAGTCAAGTACCACCCTCTGTCTTTAGAAGAGCACTGAGATCTTGGTCCAATGCAAAGAAGAAGAAGAAAACAAAAAGGAAGGATTTGAGGGCTGTTTTACTTAAATAACAAGATCTCATTGATCAGTGACGGTTGTGAGGTCTATACTAATGAAATGATGAATGAATCTTTTTTCATCCCTGTAATTTACTGTTGATTTTGATGTGTTGAGTTTGTGAGAAGCACTGTAATCAGTTGTACATAATCAAAATGAAAATAAAATAAACTTTGTAAAACTAAACTAAAAGGTATTTCTTTTGCTTTTATTCAGATAATGAAAATGCATTAAGTTGTGTAAAAGCTCGCAGTTTTTCAGGATTTTTACATCATAGTGTGACATGACGAGTGGTATGTTAAACAAAATAAATAAAAGCCTGACAACACCATGCAGTAAAACTGGAAAAATGTGCTGTAAGGCACACAGGTTCGACCCATAAGGACAGAAGCAGCATGTTCCTTGTACATATCATTTTAGTTTATTTCTATAATATAGTTTGTCCTGTTTGTACTTTAGTTGGCACAAACGTTTCGGTTCATTTCACAGCGTTAACATTTGGTTCACATAGCTTTCAGTTGGTTCACAGTTCACGCTTGTTTGTTTTCCATTAGCTTTTTAGTTTATACAAAAGAGAGAGGAAGCAAGACAGCAGCATCAGGCCCTCCTGAACATAAATAAAGAGGTTAGCTTTCCATCAGTCCCCTGCTTAGACTAACCACGAGGCAAGGCCCCTCCTACCGTCACACGCCCACATCTAGCCCCTCTTGGCCGGCTCGGTGCGTCGATAGCCCCGGTTACGCGAAGGCCCCAGCAGACCCCAAACCACCACACGCCGAGAGAGAGCAATGGACGCCATGGAGTGGTGCGCGTTGAGGCTCTCTACCACCCGAGACGCTAAAATAAACCCCGCGTTAGTGATAAACAAAACCAAGCATGTGGACCCATACCAGTTTGCTTACCGGTCCAATCGCTCAACTGAAGATGCCATCTCCACTGCACTTCATTCAGCCCTCACTCACCTTGAAACAAAGGACTCTTACGTTAGAATGCTGTCTTTAGACTTTAGCTCAGCATTCAACACTATAATCCCACAGCAGCTAATACACAAACTGCTCCACCTGGGGATCAACACATCACTGTGCAACTGGCTGCTGGACTTTCTGACGGGGAGACCACAGGCTGTACGCGTCGGCAGAAAGTCCTCCAGAACCAACACACTGAACACGGGAGCTCCCCAAGGCTGTGTGCTGAGCCCCCTCCTGTTCACTCTGCTGACCCATGACTGCGCTCCAAAGTACGACTCAAACCTCTTCATCAAGTTTGCAGACGACACAACAGTGGTGGGTCTCATGAGCAACAGAGACGAGTCAAACTACAGGAGTGAGGTGAGCAGTCTGGCCATGTGGTGCACACAGAACAACCTCTCTCTAAATGTGGAGAAGACAAAAGAGATTGTTGTGGACTTTCGTAGAGCACGGGTCCAGCATGCTTCTGTAACAATCAATGGTGCTGCAGTGGAGAGGGTGACCAGCACTAAGTTCCTGGGTGTGCACATCACAGAGAACCTTTCCTGGACCATGCACACTACATCTCTGGTCAAGAAAAGTAATCAGCGTCTCTACTTTCTCCGCAAGTTAAGAAGAGCTAGAGTCCCAGCCTGTTATGTGCAACTTCTACAGAGGGACTATAGAGAGCATCCTGACCAGCTCCATCACTGTGTGGCTCTTCTACAGAGGGACTATAGAGAGCATCCTGACCAGCTCCATCACTGTGTGGTTCTTCTACAGAGGGACTATAGAGAGCATCCTGACCAGCTCCATCACTGTGTGGCACGGCGCCAGCACTGCCTCCTGCCAAAGGAGCCTCCAGCGCATCGTGAGAGCAGCGGAGAAGATCTGTGGAGCTCCTCTCCCCTCCATTAAGGACATGTACTCCACCCGTCTCACCCGCAAAGCCGTCAGAATCACCAGGGACCCTACGCACCCATCACACAATCTCTTCAGAGTAATGCCTTCTGGGAGGAGACTGCGGAATCTACGGGCCAGGTCGAGTCGCCTTAAGAACAGATTCGTACACAGGGCCATCGGGAAGCTGAACTCCCTGCCCTCCCTCCCCACCCCTCTTCCCCCACCCACCCCTCTTCCCCCACCCCCCGCTTCACAATCAAGGATGAGAGAAATATAATTTCGAATCAGTCACATGGTTTGACAAATAAAAACAATCTTGAATCTTGAATAAACGAGATAGAGCTACCTGGACCCATCAAACACAGCGTACGCCCTGACTGCAGCCCTGCCAGGCAGGAAGACGCCAGTGAGGAGACAGGAAGTGAACGAAGGGTGGCCTTTTATACTTAATTTTGAGTGGTGGCGCCATCTGCTGACTGGTTTGATATTTAAAATGCATATGTATAATACAATTATCTAAATTACAGTTAATTAAACTGGTAATGCCACAATAGCAAAGGTTCTTAAAAGATAGTCAATCAGCCTGTGTTGTTCAGATTGGACTCTTTCGCTCTCTCTATCTAATCTCCATGATGTTGTGGGGCTTGGCGATACAATGATAAATGTGAAAATAACCAACAAATCTTATGACAATGACAATATTTAGCATCATATTTTTGGAAACTCAATATGGTTACAGTTTGGCAGTTCTTTTACGGTGTGTCGATTGTCTGCTTTGTTTTGTCAAAAGTATATTTCAAAAACTGATTTTATAAAATGTATTATTATTATTATATTAGTGTTTAGTGTTTTTTTTTCTTTTGTTGCACATTGGCCCTCATTTATCAAACTTGCGTACGGCGAAATCAGAGCATATGTGAGGTGTACAAAAAAATCACCGTCTGTTTTGGCATTTATCAATCTGAGCGCACGTGGTGTACATTTTACACCAATTTCAACTAAACACTAAACAGTGCAGGAAAACAGTTTTTAACAGCATGGATTGTGTTGCCACATTGCAAATAATCCTCATTAGTGATTTAAACTTGAAACAAGGCTACAGTGTTAATATTTATGCACAGACTTTGATTCAATGTCATCGACACGCTCATCCACGCCATGGCTATGAGTGCAGAGGCTCTATCGGCCCGGATCAGAGACTCGAGAACCTGGGCAGTGGGCCACAGAGTGTGGTTTTTAACATAAAAGACCGCTGCCGTGTACCGGGACACCGGGACTCACCTGGGTCTGCGCGAGGCCACGCTCTGTGTTCTGGCCGGTTTGAGCGCCGAGTCTGTGGACCGTATTCCGTGACATGAGTAGCCCGGGCGTCAAGCAAATCCTTTCGACGGCACCACAGCGTTCTTCGGTCTGGAGGGGTTCGTAAAGTCTGGGTTTGGGTCTGCTGACCGCGCGCTCTCCCCTTGTTAAGGGAATTGAAGCATGTCATGTAGCAGGTCCGGACGATTCGTAAGGTTTGAGCGGCGTGAGCAGGGTCCGCTGACCACACGCTCTTCTCTCGTCAGGGGAATGATCGAATCACGTCTCGTAAGGCTGCTCGGATTCCCAAAGGTCTGAGTAGCGGTCCACCACCATTATCAAAAAGTCTTTGCCTGCTTGCCTATACAAATCCATGCTAAGGATGTGCCATAGCCATGTAGGAAGTGCATGTGACATCGTTTCCTGCCGCTGTTTGTGTGAGTATTCCTTGCAAGCCAAGCACTGGCTAACAGAATCTTTTATTTCACCCTGAATATTGGGCGTCTCTTGCTTGTCTGTAGCATGCGTCGCCCCCTAAGTGACTGACGTGAATCCGTTTCAACATTTCTGGACGCAGTGACCTCGGGATGATTATTCTCTGACCTTTGAAAAGCACACCATCCTGAGCACTGATCGTATCCTTGACAGACCAATACTCTTTAATGGCTGGGGGTGTATCCTCTTTGGGCTCTGGCCACCCTTTCAGAACTATAGATTTCAACATTTGGAGACATGTGTCCTCATCTGTGTGCCCTCTGATCTGTGTTAGACGCTGGCTAGTGACAATAAAGTAGTCAGCTTGGTTTATGTGTTCAGCGGTCTCTCGCGCCCTCTGGAGGCAGCATAAAGGGTGGCAACTGTATGCCTCATTTGGGTGTTTTTGCAGGAACTGTGGCTCTGCTCAGTGTGTCACTAATGTGCATGTCCGGGCCTGGTTTGTACATTACCTTGAGGTTGTAGTTCTGTGTGTGAGGAGAATGCTCTGCAGCCGTTTGAGTGCACCCAGAAGTGGCTTGTTGAAGATTGAGATGAGCGGCTTGTGATCCGTTTCAGCCATAATCTCTTCCCTGCAATAGAGATAATGATGAAACCGTTGACATGCGAACACAATGCTCAAGCACTCCTTCTTAATTTGTGCATAATTCTGTTTAGTCTGCGTTAGTGCTCGAGTTGCAAATCCAACTGGCTTCTCTTGAACTGCCCTGATTTTCTCTGGTTCTGGCAGTAGACCCTCTGCCGACAGAATATGTCCATGAAACTTAACCTCCTTGACATTCAACTGCAGCTTCTTAAGACGTAGCCTCAGTTTTATCTCGCTACATCTGTCCACCAAGAGAAGCAGCTTTTTGTCGTGGTCTGCGACTGCCTCAGCATCAGAGTCCCCACAACCGACAAGCAGTATGTCGGTTGCTGAGGCCTCCCCACCTAATTTTAGCAGTGCCTTTTCAATAAGGAATGGAAACCGGGGAGGTGGCACTGCTTCCATGTACAAACACTCTTGCCACCAAACCTATTTTATTTGATCCATTCCCCACTTTTGAGCATCACGCAGTTGTTTTTAGTAATCCCCCCATTTTATGTGTCACTATTTACAGACCCCCCAAATAATGCCCTCTTTTTGTTAAGGAATTTTCTGAGTTTTTATCACTTTTACATAGCTCTTTTAATATGATTATTTTAACTGGTGATTTTAATCTACACATAGATAATCTTTTAGACCCTGTTGCTAGGGATTTTTTAAATGTTCTTAATTATATGGATTTTACCCAACACGTCACACAGCCTTCCGTGGACCCACCACCTGCAGAAGGAGCCATAGGGGGCTGGTGCAATGTGACTTGGGCAGCTCCAATAGCTGCCCCCACGACCCGGCAACGGACAAGTGGGAGAAAATGGATGGATGGATGGATGGACGTCACACAGCCAACTCACGACAGAGGACACAGTCTGGACCTGGTCATCACGTATGGCCTGTCCACAGCTGTGTCTTCTGTCTCTGACTTGGCCGTCTCTGACCATTACTGTGTGTTTTTTAATATCACCAGTTTTACCCAGCGGGAGACCTCGGTAAGAGCTGCGAGTAAAAACGTCATCTCACTCTTGAAGTGGCTGCAAATTTTATTGATGTTTTAGAGAAATATCCTCCTATTGTTCTACCTGCCCCCTGTGATTTTATTTTTGAAAATTTTAACAGCAAACTCAAGTCAGCGCTTGATTCTATCGCTCCTTTAAAATTCAAGAAACTCCCCACAAAACCAATTCCTCCATGGAGGAATGAGGAAATCAAACAACTCAAAAGACAATGCAGGGTGGCAGAGAGAAAATGGAGAAAACACAAATTACCATAAACTACCAAATCTTCCGTGAACAACAAACAACTTACAATAACACAGTAAGAAACACAAGAAACAACTACTTATCAAAAATGATCAACAATAATTAAAACAATCCCAAGGTACTCTTCTCTACAATAGAACTTCTAATCAATCCTGATTTTAACAAGACCAACTTTACTCCAAGTGACTCCCTTTGTGAGGCGTTTGCAGACCACTTCAGGGGAAAGATAGACACTATCAGATGTAATATTTTATCTACTCAAAATAACACGGTTTTAAATGCATCTGGTTGTCTACTTGTTCCAGAGGAACAATAAAGTTTTCTCCTCAGTGAGGCCCACCACATGTCTTTTAGACCCGGTCCCAACCCCGTTTTTTAAAACTTTCTATGGATCTTTTAGAGATGAGCTTTTAAACATGATGAATTGCTCTCTTCAGACGGGGGTCTTCCCTGCTGCCTTTAAGGGGGCGGTGGTGAGGCCTCTACTGAAGAAGAGCAATTTGGACCGTAATGATTTTAACAACTTTAGACCGGTATCCAACTTACCATTTTTAAGCAAAATCTTAGAAAAACTTGTTTTTACCCAACTTAGCGACTTTATAAATGCACATAACGTCCTTGAGAAATTTCAGTCTGGCTTTAGGGTAAACCACAGCACAGAGACAGCCCTTTTAAAGATTTTAAACGATTTTAGATTAAATTATGATTCCAAAAGGTTGACAGTGTTGGTTCTACTGGATCTGAGCGCTGCCTTTGATACAGTCGACCATACTATTCTTTTAACTCGTTTAAAACACATCGGCCTTTCTGGTGCTGTCCACAAATGGTTTACATCCTACCTCACAGACAGGACATTCATGGTAAGTGTGGATACCTGCTCCTCCAAGGTCCATAATATTACATGTGGTGTGCCCCAGGGTTCGATTTTAGGCCCAGTGCTTTTTAACCTGTATATGCTCCCTCTTGGTGATGTCATCAGGAGACATGGAGTCAACTTTCATAGTTACGCTGATGATACACAGTTGTACATCTCCATGTCTCCTGAGGACACCAGGCCAATGGATGCACTTTTTAACTGCATTTTAGATATTAAATCCTGGATGGCAGAAAACTCTCTCCAGCTTAACCAGGACAAAACTGAAGTTTTAGTCATCGGTCCTGAGGCCCAGAGAGAGAAACTTTTACCCAAACTACAGTCATTGTCTTTTAATCCTTCCTCACAGGTGAAGAACCTGGGTGTGATTTTTGACTCTGAGCTGACTTTAATTCCACACATTAAGAATATCACAAAGATAGGTTTTTACCATCTAAAGAACATAGCCAGAGTCCGCCCCATTCTCTCTCGGGCCAACACGGAGACGCTCATGCATGCTTTTATCACCAGTCATATTGACTACTGTAATGCCCTGCTTTCTGGTCTTCCCAAAAAGAGTATCTCAGGTTTACAACTTTTACAAAATTCAGCGGCTCGTGTCCTGACGAAGACCAGGAGGCGGGACCACATTACACCGGTTTTAGAGTCACTGCATTAGAACGTTTTCATGTAGCTGCTGTCTCTGTCCAATTTGCACGGCATCACGTGCATTCACAAGTGTGAATACTCGAGCTTTTGGGAGTTTGTACAGCACGTCGTCCAGAGTGGGCATTTGGTAGTGAGAGCGCCTCAAAGCCTTTTTGAGAGACTTGGGGTCAGCACAAATCCTCAATATCTCTGGCTCCGAACAATCACCATGTTGCTGAGCAAGGTGTTGTTGTGTTCATCTCACGCGTGTTTGTCTAACTGAGCCTTCACGGCGCTTCTGAGGGCCACTGGGACATTTCTTGGTGCAGCTTGTGTGGGGGCTATTGAGCTGTCTAGCTCAAAGTGGACTTACCCTGGAAGCGACTGGACAGGATCAGTAAAAAAAAAACATCAGCATATAAGTCAAGAAGTTGCTGATTGGTCAAAGGTGTTGCGATGCTTTGGTCTATTTTGTGCAGTTCATCTGGTATGGTAAAATGCAGCAAACCTAGCTCCACACTTGTTGAGACAGGAGGACCCTTTGGTTACCTCTGACTATCTCAAAGTCCAGCATATGCCTCCTACCTCGTACCACACATTCAGTTCTGAAAATGCCAACAGAGGTCTTACTCGGAAGCAGTGGTACATTGGGTGCTAGATAAGAGAAAACTATAGTTTTCTCTTATCTTTAATGATCATCACATTGCACATAGCCCCAGAGTCCAGCTGGCCCCTTTGTAATCCACCGTTCAGTTTTGGTGTTGCAAACCACTTTTTTCCTCGTCCATGCAGTGCGCCGATGCTCTCCGCTGTGTAGATCTGGTCAGTATCATCATCGTCACTGTTTATATCATCAGCAGCATTCACTCTGACTTTCATGCACACCTTCGCAAAAGGGTTTTGTGTTCTACACCGGTGGCACGCTTTCCCAAAGGCTGGACATGCATCACAGCCCCGTTTATGTGAGCCACCACAATATTTTCAGGCGATGTCGTTGCCCGTTCCATGCGTGCCGTATTGGGGCCTGTCCGGGCGCTGCATTGGCTGCTGCTGATCAGGTGTCATCAGTTTTAATTTCATGTCCGTCATTTTAGCTTCTCTGCACACGTCTATTGCCGAACTCAGGGTAAGATCTTTCTAAGAAGATGCTGTTGCGTCCCCCCCTTTTTTATTTTTATTTAGTAGGCCATGTGATCTTGGATTGGCTATAATGTTCATGTGGGTTTCTGAGATATTTAATCTTCCTCATGCACAAAAATATCATATTTGTTGTGTTAAAAGCAATGATCATTTCCTGGTTGGAGAAATTTTATTTTTTGCCGTGTTTTGTGCGTGCCTGAAACACCCGTGAGTGAGGTCTCCTGATACATGAATATTTTTGGAGCGTTTTATTCAAAGGATGCAATTTTTGTTGATAAATGAGGGCCATTATCTCCAGTTTGGCTTTACCCAAATGTACAGGCTTTGTGAAAAAAACATCAAAATAGTGGTAAGGACAAGACGACAACAAGGGTGAAAACTCCACGAAAAAGTGGCAAAAATGTAGCCTGGCCTTTGCCATCCGTAAACTCCGGTCAGTTATCTTTTCCCTACATGTACGTCTGGGTCTGATCTCAGTGGCTGTGTTTCATCGGTTGAATTTCAACCTACCATTCAGCGAGCGGGGTAGGCGGGTGTTGTAGGTGACGCTACGCATTAGCACCGGATTTGCTGGTTGTAGTTTGAAAATGGATCCAATCGTTTCAAAGGAGTTCATCCCTCCCACCTGATAACGGAGCTCAATTGTGAAGTTCCAGACCCTCTGTACGAAATGAGTACGAGGGTATGGTAAGACCAAGCTAGCAAAAATGAGATGAAAAAGACAAAAGTGACAGCAACGACACAAGGAAAAAGATCCGTTTAGATCAGTTTTGTAGGTCTTAGCTTTCAAATGAGGCATTACACAGACCAATAGTAACCTCCAGTCGAGAAGCTTTAAGATTTGGGTAAAGCTGACCTGGAGAAAATACACTCGGTTAAGGCGGGATCTTTCTTTGCCACTTTTTTGGTTTGCTCTAGCACCTGGACAAATACCACACTAGTAGTAATCACCAAATAAAGCACGAGGAAGGCAACGTAAGGCCCCAGAGCCAAATCTGGGCCCCTAAAGACATACCTTTCTCTTGCACCCCCTCCAAATGATACTGACAAATACAATTGCACACAAAAGAGACACAAAAATAGTGAAATTATTGACAGTTTCTTTTTAAATGTTTTGGGGTGTGAACCTCCTATGGAACCCATTGTTAGGTCTTTTATTATTATCCATCCATCCATTTTCTTTCGCTTTATCTGGGGCCGGGTCGCGGGGGCAGCAGTCTCAGCAGAGATGCCCAGACTTCCCGATCCACGCACACCTCCTCCAGCTGTTCTGGGGGGACCCCGAGGCGACACCAGGCCAGCTCGGAGACATAGTCCCACCAGCGTGTCCTGGGCCTTCCACGAGGCCTCCTCCCAGTGGGACATGCCTGGAGCACCTCCTGAGGGAGGCGACCAGGAGGCATCCGGAACAGATGCCACCTCAGCTGGCTCCTTTCGACGTGGAGGAGTAGCGACTCAACTCCGAGCTCCTCCCGGGTAACTGAGCTCCTCACCCTGAACTCGGAGGGTGCGCCCAACCACCCTGCGAAGGAAACTCATTTCGGCTGCTTGTATTCGCGATCTTGTCCTTTCGGTCATTACCCAAATCTCATGACCATAGGTGAGGGTGGGAACGTAGATTGATCGGTAAATCGAGAGCTTTGCCACTTGACTCAGCTCCCTCTTCACCACAACAGTCCGATACAGCGACCGCATCACTGCTGACACCGCACCGATCCGTCTACCGATCTCACGCTCCATCCGTCCCTCACTCGTGAACAGGACCCCGAGATACTTGAACTCCTCCACTTGAGGCAAGGACTCCCCACCGACCTGAAGCGGGGAAGCCACCTTTTTCCGGTCGAGAACCATGGCCTCAGATTTGGAGGTGCTGCTCTTCATCCCGGCTTCACACTTGGCTGCAAACCGCCCCAGTGCGCGCTGGAGGTCCTGATTTGATGAAGCCAACAGAACAACATCGTCTGCAAACAGCAGAGATGAGATTCTGAGGTTCCCAAACCGGACACCCTCCGGCCCCTGGCTGCGCCTATAAATTCTGTCCATAAAAGTAATGAACAGAACCGGTGACAAAGGGTAGCCTGGCGGAGACCAACACGCACCGGGAACAGGTCTGACTTACTGCCGGCAATGCGAACCAAGCTCCTGCTGCGGTCATACAGGGAAAGGACAGCCCTTGATAGAGGGCCCCATACTCCCGGAGCACCCCCCACAGGGCACCACGAGGGACACGGTCGAACGCTTTCTCCAGATCCACAAAGCACATGTGGACTGGTTGGGCGAACTCCCACAAACCCTCGAGCACCCGATGAAGGGTATAGAGCTGGTCCAGTGTTCCACGACCAGGATGAAAACCTCATTGTTCCTCCTTAATCCGAGGTTCAACTATCGGCCGGATCCTCCTCTCCAGCACCCTGGAGTAGACCTTACCAGGGAGGCTGAGGAGTGTGATCCCTCTGTAATTGGAGCACACTCTCCGATACCCCTTCTTGAAGAGAGGGACCACCACCCCGGTCTGCCAATCCAGAGGCACTTTCCCCAACCGCCACACAATGTTGCAGAGACGTGTCAGCCAAGACAGCCCTACAACATCCAGAGACATAAGGCACTCGGGACTAATCTCATCCACCCCTGGGGCCTTGCCACCGAGGAGCTTCCTAACCACCTCGGTGACTTCAGCCTGGGTGATGGACGAGCCCCCCTCCGAGTCCCCAGCCTCTGCCTCCTCATGGGGAGACGTGACAGTGGGATTGAGGAGATCCTCGAAGTACTCCTTCCACCGCCCTACCACATCCCCAGTTGAGGTCAGCAGCTCCCCACCCACACTGTAAACAGTGTTTGTGAAGCACTGCTTCCCCCTCCTGAGGCGCCGGATGGTTTGCCAGAATCTCTTCGAGGCCGACCGATAGTCCTCCTCCATGGCTTCTCAGAACTCCTCCCAGACCCGAGTTTTTGCCTCTTTGACCGCACGAGCTGCAGCACGCTTGGCCTGCCGGTACCTCTTAGCTGCCTCCGGACTCCCACAAGCCAACAAGGCCAGGTAGGTCTCCTTCTTCAGCTTGACGGCATCCCTTACCTCCGGGCGCCACCACCGGGTTCGGGGATTGCCGCCGCGACAGGAACCAGAGACCTTACGGCCACAACTACGAGCAGCCGCATCGACAATGGAGGAGGAGAACATGGTCCACTCGGACTCCATGTCCCCTACCTCCCTCGGAATCTGGGTGAAGCTCTTCCGGAGGTGGGAGTTAAAGACCCTACTGACAGAGGGATCCACCAGACGTTCCCAACAGACCCTCACAACACGTTTGGGCCTGCCAGGTCTGACCGGCTTCCTCCCCTGCCAGCGGATCCAGCTCACCACCAGGTGGTGATCGGTTGACAGCTCAGCCCCTCTCTTCACTCGAGTGTCCGAGACACATGTTCGTTATGAACAAACCGTAACTAGCACGGAAGTCCAATAACAGAACACCACTCGAGTTCTGATCGGGGAGGCCGTTCTTCCCCATCACCCCCACCCAGGTCTCACTATCGTTACCCACGTGGGCGTTGAAGTCCCCCAGTAGAACAATGGAGTCCCCAGCCGGAGCACCATCTACTCCAAGAAGGCCGGGTACTCTGCACCGATGTTGGGCCCGTAGGCCGAGACAACGGTGAGAGACCTGTCCCTGACCAGAAGGCGTAGGGACGCGACCCTCTCGTTCACCGGGGTGAACTCCAACACGTGACGACTGAGCTGGGGGGCAATAAGCAAACACACCCCAGCCCGCCGCCTCTCCCCTAGGGCAACTCCAGAAAAATGGAGCGTTCAGCCCCTCTCCAGGAGTTGGGATCCGGAACCCAGGCTGTGTATGGAGGTGAGCCCATTTATATCTAGCCGGTATCTCTCAACCTCCCGCACAAGCTCAAGCTCCTTCCCCCCCAGCGAGGTGACATTCCATGTCCCGAACGCCAGAAGCTGCACACGCGGACCAGATCGTCGAGGCACCTGCCTTTGACTGCCACCCAGTCCTCTCTGCACCTGACCCCTACGGATCCCTCTGCGGGTGGTGGGTCCACAGGAGGGCGGGCCCACGTCGTCCGTTCGGGCTGTGCCCGGCCGAGCCCCGTAGGCAGAGGCCCGACCACCAGACGCTCGCATTCGAGCCCCAACCCCAAGCCTGGCTCCAGGGTGGGGCCCCGGCTGCACCATACTGGGCGACATCACGGTCCTTGTTATTTATTATTATTATTATAATATCAAAATCTGAATTTTCCCGCCGACGGCGGGGACCGGAAGACTTCAACCACATCAAGAGCTTCCTAAAATAGTTTTAAAAACTATCCATCCATCTTCTTCCACTTGTCCGTTGCCGGGTCGTGGGGGCAGCTGTTGGAGCTGCCCCAATCACATTGCACCAGCCTCTATGGCTCCTCCTCCCGGTGGGTCCACAGAAGGACGGCCTCATGGTTCCAAACGGGCCTGTTGGTCTCTCATATGGGGCTTCACCCATTTATAAACCAGTGTACGCAGACCCCCGTCTTCAAAACCATTCAATGTCATTTTAATAACAGAAACATTGATTCATAATGACAGAGAAATTGAGTTTTCTACTGATAGCTATGAATTTATATGATTATGAACAAAAGAAATAAGCATGGTGGGGGCGTAGCTATGTGTGTAGACTTAAACTATAGTTATAGAGTGAAAACAAAACTATGGTGGTGGATGATATACTTACTGTGGAAATGACAACAAAAAATGAAAAATATTATTGTAAGTTGTATTTATAGAACACCTGGCTCTGATATAGATATTTTTAATAATTGAACGTAGGAGCATTTTTCAAGCTCAAATCAGAAAGTCATGTTTGTGGGGGGAGATTTTAAAGGTCCTATATCATGCAACATTTACTTTTTGAAGCTTTTAGCCATGTTGTGCTTTTTGCCTCCTCAAAAACACCCCCGGAAGGTTTTTTGGCTTCATTCACGCAGTTCTAAGTAATTTTCCTGAATCCTGCACTCTGAGCAGCTGTTTCGCCCTCTCCTGGTAAACGACTGAGTTGTGAAACTCTGAATTTTTTTTATTTTGCACTTTAGAGTAGCCATTCATAGGGGGGGGAACATAAAAAGCATCCATATGAATATACAAAAATAAATAAATAAATAAAAATAATAATATCATGTGCATGGGAGAGGTAGAAGCCAAGTAGGCTTATAACAACACCACTCCCAGTAAACAATTAAATAAAAATCAGAGTAATTTCAATCCACGCCAAGTAACTACATTCTCAAAATACCAAGCCAAATACAACGTGTCAAATATACAAAACTCATACAATCATTTCCTTTGAGTCATTTGCCCTGTACTCAGCACAAATACTCAGCCATTAATTCTTGTTTTAGTTTGTTTTTATACGTGTATAATGTGGTGGATGAATCCAGAAGATGGATATGTCTGTTCCATATTTTAACTCCATGAAATCTAATTGTCTGTTGATTGCGAGAGGTTTTATATAATTGTCAAGCTTTTTAATAGTTCAGTGTTGGTCCAGCTTGATGGGCCTGGAGAGACACAGAGGACGCAGGGCCAACTCAGCTTTTTTTTCCAATGAATTTATTCATAGCCAGCAGGTTGAAAACCTTAAAGAAAAAGGAAGAAGAAAAAAATAAGATACTATCAGAGGACAAAATATCTAATGGTCTCTCAAGCTCCACCCTTTGTGATCGTTTAAAGTAACTGTTTTTAAGGTTCTTTCCATCACCATTTTAAAGTTTTAATCAACCATATTTTAAATCACAAGTTACGAAGGGTTTAAACGTATGATATTTATGTTCTCAACATACAACATGTCAGTGGTTCAAATATTTGCTTGCACATTTTTACTATTTATTTAGTCTTATGCTGAATCAAAATACACAATGAATTTAGAACATAATCATAATGTTTTAGCTTTTACATGAATATCTATATGACCTGTGCTAAAACTTAGAAGAAAAGCCTACAATCAGCCTGCAACCATTTTTAGTGTTAGGCCCAATTACTGTTTGGCTGTGAAAGGAAAACTGGGTTAGAACTCATAAACAAGTACTCATAACATAGCAGCTCTACCAATTATAGGGGATAACGCCCCTAATGTGAATATGAACCTAAACATTCATTAATTATGCAGAAACACGCTAAACTTAAATAAACTCACCAACAAAGTCTCTGTGCCCATTTGATTTCATTGACTGGGTGTGTCCATCTTCTTCCTTCTTTGTTCGGTTCTTGGCGGGTGGCAACCAACTGCTTAGGTGCATACCGCCACCTACTGTACCGTGTGTGTCTCGGGATGCTGGTTACTTCAGGTCACATTCTGATTATGCGCAGGTTACCTCCCCGAAGGGGGGCATACCACACACACATCACATAAATAAATAAATAAACACAAAACAAAAATTATAATAATAACAAAAATAAATGAATAAATAGAACAAAAATAACACTACCCATAAGAGCGATAACCACCTACACTTTATGGAAGAGCTCTGCCCCTTTCAGGAACCCCATCACTGCCCTCATACTCTTACTGTCCCCTTTACCCAGGATACCTTGTAAACTCCAGGCCCTCTCCAGCTCATACATCCTATCCCTCAGAATCCTTCTCTCATACTTCCTACATTCCATTAACACATGTTCCACGCTCCCTGGCACATCACTGGGTGTGTCCAGTCACACCTGTATTGGGTCTAGCCATTAGTGCTGTGGGAGTGTTTCTGCCTCCATCTAGTGCGATTGAAAGGGAATGCATCTAATCTACACTAGGTAAAGAGAGAAGGACAGGTGAGAAAGAAAGAAAATTAGAATTAGAGGGGAAGCTCCTCTTCTTTGGGAATTGGCGCGACAATAATGCCAGATGAAGGTGCTGATTTGCAGCCTGCCTTGTAGAATAATGATGAACCTGATGGTTATACATACAATTATGTTTTATATAAGAAGGCCAATCATCATCATACAGTATTCTAAATACAAAAAGAATGAGAATATTTATATAAAAAATAATCAAGAGTTTTGATTCGAAAAACAAAGGTATACAATCAGGTTTGGAAAGAGTAACTATACGGAAAAACTTCTTTTGTAGAATGAACATTTTGTGTAGGTAAGTGAAGGTATTTTCCCAAACAATATTGCCATAATTTAAATAGGGATAAATAAGACTGTAGTAAAGTGTTAAGACACATTTCTGATTTACTAGGTTTCTAATTTTACCTATGATTCCAATATACTTAGTTATCTTCTTGCAAACGTTTTTGACGTATTCCTTCCCCTTCCAGCACAATTTATTGTCAATCTGAACTCCTAAAAAACATGTAGATGCCACAGTTTATTTCTTAATTATTAATGTAAATTTTTATTTGATCTCTTTCACATTTTTTATTACAAGCAAATAACATAAAATTCGATTTTTTTTATTTACATTTAATGACAATTTATTCGCTCTGAACCATTCTGAATAATTTTGAAAACCATGATTTAAATCTTTAATCCATCCATCCATTTTCTTCCGCTTTATCCGGGGCCGGGTCGCGGAGACAGCAGTCTCAGCAGAGATGTCCAGACTTCCCGATCCACGCACACCTCAGCTGTTCTTGGGGGACCCCGAGGCGACCCCAGGCCAGCTCGGAGACATAGTCCCACCAGCGTGTCCTGGACCTTCCACTCCTACTCTTACTCCGTTAGGACATGCCTGGAGCACCTCCCGAGGGAGGCGGCAAACAAACAAGCAGCAAGATGCTGGTGCAGTTCTACACGGCCATCATCGAGTCCATCCTCACCTCCTCCATCACCGTGTGGTTCCCCGGCGCTACAGAACGGGACAAGCACCGACTGCAGCGCATTGTGCGTGCTGCAGAGAAGGTGATCGGCTGTGAGCTCCCATCTCTCCAGGACCTGTTCACCTCCAGGACCCGGAGGCGTGTGGGTTGGATCACAGCTGACCCTTCTCACCCTGGACACGGACTATTCACCCCTCTCCCTTCAGGCAGGAGGCTACGGTCTATCCAGACCCATACCTCCCGCCACTTGAACAGTTATTTCCCCTCCGCCATCAGACTCAGGAACAATAACAAGACCCAATAACTTAGTCACAGACTCATGGATGTTTCTGCTCGTTTGCACTGTGTGCGGTGTTTCCACACTTAGACCCGCTGCTGTCACTTATCACTTTACTTTTTACTCATACTCATCTGTAAAAATAATCCCACTGTTGTTCCAAGTCTATTGTTGTCATCTTACCATATTTTACTTTTTATTTTGTATCTTATTTATTAATATTCCTTATGCATGCCCCCTAAAGCCTTATAGTTTAAAGTTTTATAGCTTAATTTTATCTAAATTCTGTGTTATATGTTTTATGTTGCACGTCTGCATCAAGAAAAATTCCTAGCTTGTGAACCTGTTCTCAATCAATGGCAAATAAAATCTATTCTGATTATGATTCTGGTTCAAAAACAAGCTGTCCTGACTTCCGGTTTGAGTAATGGCGGAGTAAGCAGCAACCGGGAGAGCTCTGTTATAATCCGTCAGGAATAGATTCTAATATCTGCCAAAAAACTGTGTTTTTTCCTGCTACGCTCCAAGTCATGGGCAGGGATGGACAGAAAATAACTTTCTCCACTCCAGAAGATGCGAAGTCATTCATTGCCGGCGCTGAAGAGGACCCATCATAAACGTTTGACTGTCGCCATGCTGTGGCTGGAGTTCTGTACCGGTGTGTCTCGTGCAGATGTAGCCCGGTATGCATGTTAATATAGTAGAGACTAAATAAGGGGCGCCATCTCCAAGCAAAAAAAAAAAAAAATACCACTTGTTTGATATTTTCAAGGTAATTATTATGTTTCTGATTTTTGAGCGGCTAGGTTTGTCTCTACAAGTATTGTGGGAACTTTTATAAGGTTACTACCTGTTTTGTGACTGATTGTTACAGTATATATTATCAGTTTGTTCTTGTTCATGTTCATAACAGAGTTCGAAAAGAAGTTAGGTTTTTAGTGGGTTTCACTACAGAAAGGTTTTTTTTCTTCTTCTGTTTTAATTGTTTTTCATGTTATTATGTCATTTCGTTGTTTTTTTTTTTTTTTTTTTTTTTTTTTGTCTTTATTCTTTATTCTTATTATTATTTGTCCATGTCCCTATATTTGGTCTTCCACACCTTTCTACCAGTTCGAAGCTGCAGCGATTCCAGGCCCCTGAAATGCTTTTACTCGTAATCTCTACATGGCAGGTATCAATAGACAAAACAATAATCACAGTATCACTTTTGTCTCTTTAAATGTAATGCTGCGTTTACACATAAGCACGATGCGTTACGAATGCCACAAATGCACATTCGTGGCCAAGGATCACGAATGTGAGTGGACTTTGATAATTTGGGGCAGAGGTTTCATGCGCCGCCACTAACTGTTGCGACCTGTTACTACGCGTTACGATTAATGGCACGAATTATTACGCACGGTCACAAATATGCGTCCCGCGCTGCTGCGTGGCGTCCCGCGCTGCTGCGTGGTTTTGCGCGCTGCCACGGGCTGTTACGGGTCACTAGGAATATTCGCGTTCTGTCCGAAATCTGTCAAGAATTGGGCGAATGTGGAGTGATCTTCTGCCGCCGGGTTGGAGGCGGAGCAGAGGCCGTGCTCTCCCCTGAGTCATTGGGCTCTTCTGGCTCCAACTCCCGAACATCAGGTACGACCGCAGGAGGAAGAAAGGTCGGAGGAACACTTTCAGCACCCCGCGGAGCGGCAGTGGCAGGTGCTGTCCGTGACTTGGAGCGCGGATTGGCCGACTTTGTGACACTTTTCCTTGGCATAGCTACTGCAGGTACGAACATTTACTTTGGGCGTAGCGTGGGTTTCTGTCAATTTTGAGTGTGAAAACAGTGATTCTGCTCCACGAATGCTGCACGAATGCTCTCACGCTGAATTACGAAGCGCCACTACTCCTCACGAAAGGACACGCTCCGTTGCGAACTCC
Source organism: Proterorhinus semilunaris (assembly GCA_021464625.1). NCBI lineage: Eukaryota > Metazoa > Chordata > Actinopteri > Gobiiformes > Gobiidae > Proterorhinus > Proterorhinus semilunaris. The sequence goes on from CM038346.1 coordinate 35,970,406, forward strand.
ACGAACAGAGGGTGATTCGTGACATTCGTGGAAGATTTTTTGACAGACAAAAACTTTCTCCACGAACGTCACGAATGTCACGAACTGATGCGTTCTGTTAAGAATCCCATTAAGTCACGTCACGAACGTCACGAATGACGGAAAAATGACATTCGTAACGCATCGTGCTTATGTGTAAACGCAGCATAAAGGGCGTCAATAATACAGTGAAAAGACAAAAAATAGACAATTATCTTAGACACTTAAAAACGGATGTCGCTTTTCTCCAGGAAACGCATCTTAAACGGGGTCAGTCAAAACTACTCAAAAGACATTGGGTTGGTCAGGTGTTCCATTCAAATTTTAATGCCAAAGCCAGAGGTGCCGCGATATTGGTGCATAAAGATGTACCCTTTCAGTCGGAAGAAATAATATCGGATACAGCGGGGCGTTATGTAATGGCTCGGGGTCACATATTTCATACTCCTGTTATTTTATTATCATTATATGCTCCAAACTGGGATAACAAAGATTTTTTTACAAAGCTTTTCTCTATTTTGCCTAATCACAACAGTTACAACATTATACTGGGGGGTGACTTTAATTGTGTTCTTGATCCCCACCTTGACAGGTCTTCCAATAAGCCACAGGCACTGTTTAAAAGTGCTAAAGCTGTTAAAGATTATATGAATCAATCGGGTCTATCTGGAGATTCCACTTCCAAAAGAAGAAAATATGTTCGTTTTTCTCCAATGTCCATCATACATATACGCGTATAGACTACTTTTTGCTGGACAACAAATTACTCGAAAATACCCACTCGTGCAAAAATCACAGTATAACTGTATCAGACCATGCTGCTGTCTCCTTTGTTTTAGAACTGCCGGACTGCCCCAAACTAGGGCTGAACGATTAATTGCATTTGCAATTTTATTGCGATATTACACAACGCGATTTCGTAATCGCAGGGCACGCGATTTGGGAAGTAAATGGAGCAACGAGATAAGGCAGCAAAGTCCGCTCCATCGCGTGCTTTTGTTTACGTCTCAGTCTAGTTAAGGTGCGCGGTAGATTGTGGATGTACAGTGAAAATATCAGCGTTTATCATGCAGCCACCGCGAAGGAATATTGCTTTTCTCCGTTAGCATTGTGTTAGCCACAGCGCTAATCACGCCATTCCGTCGCCGCTACTACACGCTCTGGTGATCACAGAAACTCCCTCACCTCCGGATTCACACGCCTCTGCCTCCACAGACATATATAGGTGAGTCTGTGCTGATTGTAAAAAGTAAAGCGTAGTTTGTGGCTCAGTTTAGGAGGCGTGTGCTCCATCTGGCCTCTCCGTGTCCATCAATAACGCGCATCTGAAGCAACCACGAGTCGCAGCTCAAACTGGGATTTGATTTGGCCGAAATATTAAAGTACTATTTAATAAATTAAATAGCTTATTTTGTATTAATTGGGAGTTTGATTTCCTTAAACTTTTCCAACTAGTTAAAGCAGACGTTTGTTCTTACTTTCCTGCACTTTAGTATGGGTGATGTTACTGACTGGATCAGTGAGTAATTTTTTTTTTTATATCTATATAATTTAGCATTTATTTATAGACTGTACTGTTAAGTTCAGACAGTTTAAGAAGTGCAGTCCACACAAATTTTGAATAGGTCAAGCAACAATTTTGTTGCAATTTTCACTTCAAATATTGTTTATTATGAAACAGGCTGATTTGTTGCTTGTGTTAGGTGAAAAATACATGAGAAGAGGACCTTGCAACAATAATCGCATATTTAATCGCAATCGCAATATTGAAGAAAAAAAATCGCAATTAGATTATTTCTCAAAATCGTTCAGCCCTACCCCAAACCCACACGCAACTGGAGATTTAACACTCTTCTTCTGGCAGATGAGGATTGTAACACATTTTTGGACACAGAAATAGACTTCTTTCTTGATACTAATAGCTCCACAGAGATCAGTTATTCGCTTTTGTGGGAAACTCTCAAGGCCTATCTACGCGGGCAAATAATTGCATATTGTTCAAAAAGAAATAGAGTCAAAAATACAAGGCTTCAAGAGTTAACTCGCTCAATTGCGGAAATCGATAAGCAATACTCAACCTCTCCATTGCCATCTCTGTTTAAAGAAAAATTGCGACTGCAGACAGAGTATGATTTACTGTCTACAGATCAAGCCACGCAGTTACTACTAAAGGCACGTCATAACAGCTATGAATATGGGGAAAAGGCGGGTAAACTCCTTGCTTATCAAATTCGGCAGAACACCGCTTCTCGTCTAATTACTAAAATACAAGACAGTGCCGGGAAAACGGTTATAAATCACAAAGAAATAAATGACACTTTTAAACAGTTTTACACAACACTGTACACATCTGAAAATCAAAGTGATTTATCACAAAAAAATTATTTTCTTGATAAACTGACTTTTCTCAATGTTCCTCATGAAAATCTGCCTGCACTTGATTCTAACATCTCCATAATTGAAATCAAAGAAGCAATTAAGTCGCTGCGGACAAACAAAACACCAGGCCCTGATGGATTTGGAGCTGAATTCTACAAGAAGTTTGCGGATAGGCTTTCTCCTCTCTTACAGGCACTCTTTAATGAGTCGTTATCAGCTGGCTCTCTCCCTCCAACATTATGCCAGGCTGCAATTACTGTCTTGTTAAAAAAAGATAAAAATCCACTTCACTGTAGCTCCAATTGTCCAATCTCGTTACTAAATGTAGATTATAAAATCTTGGCAAAAATTCTAGCCTGTAGATTGGAAAAAGTTCTGCCACAAATTGTCTCAGCTGACCAGACGGGCTTTGTTAAAGGGAGGAGTTCCACAGCCAATGTAAGAAGATTACTTAACATAGTCCACACTCCACCCGGTCCAAGCGATGAATCAATTTTATCTCTTGATGCTGAGAAAGCTTTTGACCGGGTGGAGTGGGAATTTTTATTTCTTACACTCCGGAAATTTGGCTTTGGAAACGGCTTCATCTCATGGATAAAGTTACTCTACTCCAACCCTGTTGCAACAGTTATAACCAATGGACAACAATCTCAATACTTTTTTCCTTGGAAGAGGCACACGCCAGGGATGCCCACTGTCCCCACTCCTTTTCGCAATTGCTATAGAGCCGTTAGCCATTGCCCTTAGACAAGCCGACAACGTTCGAGGCATAAAGCGGGGTGGTTCATATCATAAGTTGTCTCTTTACGCGGACGATCTTCTGCTTTATGTATCTGACCCACAACTTTCTCTCCCTGTTATTATCAGCTTACTCAATCAACTTGGGAAGCTTTCGGGATATAAGATACATTTTAGTAAGAGTCTGCTATTCCCATTGAAACAAGGGACTACATATGCCTTTGACAAATTTCCATTTAAAATTGCCCAAGCCTCTTTTAAATATCTTGGAGTGGAAGTGACGCGTAATTTGCCAGCACTTTTCACGAAAAATTTCACTGTCCTTATGGAGAAATGTAAATTGGATTTTGATCGATGGAAGGACCTTCCCCTATCTGCTGCAGGAAGAGTCAATATAATCAAAATGGTTGTTACCCAAGTTTACTTATCTTTTTCAAAATATCCCCATTTTTATTAAAAAATCTTTCTTTAGTTTATTTGACAAGCTTATAGGGACCTTTATTTGGAGGGGCGGGTCACACAGAATAAAACGAACTGCTCTTCAAAGGCCAAAAAATAACGCAGGGTTGGCACTTCCAAATTTTATTCATTATTATTGGGCTTGCAATATACAAAAAGTTCTTCACTGGGTTAATTTTGACAAAGATCAATGCGAATCATGGGTGTCCATAGAATTCACGACCAGCCACCTACACCTAGGATCAATGGTGTGTGCTGCATTGACCACTCCGGCCAAACAGCCAAACCTAATTGTCAATCAAACTATCAAGATATGGACACAGTTTAGGAGGCATTTTGGCCTAAAAAATACTTCAATACATGCTCCGATCAGGGGAAACCATAATTTCCCACCTGCTTCCTTGGATGCGTCCTTCCAATCATGGCACACAAAAGGCATTAAATCTCTATTTGATCTGTTCTCGGATGGAACATCTTTCTCATTCACTGAATTAAGTGAGACATTTGATCTCCCTAAATCAAATTTCTTCAGATATTTGCAAATGAAGAACTTTGTCCAAAAAAAATTCTTATCCTTCCCAAACTTGCCAGATAATAATACTTTGGACGACATTCTCTCACTTTCACCCACAAAGAAGAAATTAATATCCTCTCTGTACAGATTAATAAATGGTATTTGCCCCACCTCACTTGAGGAAGTCAAAAGACGCTGGGAAACAGACCTGGGTTCGACAATTGATGATGCAACCTGGGATGCCACTCTTAGACGTATATGTAAATCCTCAATATGCGCACGCCATGGTCTGATACAGTTGAAAGTGGTCTTAAGAGCTCACCTCACCAATGCTAAACTGGCAGACATGTATCCTGATGCAGATCCCCTGTGTCCTCGCTGCAAGGGCCAACCAGCAGATTACATACATATGTTTTGGTCATGCCCTGCACTTTCCATTTTTTGGTCTAACATTTTTGATGCATACACTAAAATCTTTGGGCAAAGCATAAATCCTAATCCCATGAGTGCTATATTTGGAATCACCCCACCTTCTTGCCCTCCAACAAATAATGCACGCGACGCTATTGCTTTTACCACTCTTATTGCAAGGCGAAGCATCTTGTTTTCTTGGAAACAACAATCACCACCAAGCTTTATTAGATGGATTAGAGAGACAATGTATTTTTTGAAACTTGAAAAAATAAGATTTACTTTAAAAGGAACCATCCAGCAATTTTTTGAGGCCTGGACTCCTTTTTTGAACTACTTTGACGGACTTCAAATATCTCTTGACGAGAGGACTGCTCATAATTAAAAAAATATTTTTGTTGTGTTTTTTTGTTTTGTTTTTTATGATTTTTTTATTTAAATGTAATTATTAGTATTGTTTTTTTTATGTTTCTATTATTATTGATTTATTGTTGCACCATTATTTGTTGTTTTGTTTCTGTACATTTGTATTTTCTACATATCTGCGAAATAAAATTATTTGGAGTAAAAAAAACAAAAAAAACAAGCTGGCCTTGGCATTATCGTGATTCGTGAGTAGTGCATAAAGAAACAAATGGAAAGGCAGCCATTGTCAAAAGTTGATATTCAGGTTGTTTCGGACAAAAGCAGACCTTCTTGTTGATTCGCTGTAAATGTTTTTGGTATGAATAAACTCCTCTGAACCACCCTTATATCCACAATGCTGCAGGTCAGACCTCAAGGTTTCCTAACGTACCCGGATCCCCGTTATTACATACATGTCCAGTCAAGTGTAACTATGTTTTCAAAGCATGTTCTTAACAACCAGTGTTTAAAATAACGGTGTTACGTAACGCCGTTATTTTTTACAGTTAAACTGAGAATCAATGGAGCAGCAGAGATGGCGAGTCAGGAGAAGAAGGATAAATCTGATGAAAACTTGGCATTTTCAAGGTGGCGATATAAGCACTACTTCAAGTTTATTGCGAGCAAAGGCAAGAACGTACATGTAATGTGTACATTATGTCCAGGGGTGAAAACTCTTTCGACATTCCAGGTTTGACTTCATCTACAGTACATCTGGCCTATCAACCAACTTGTCACGAAAATAGTTCAGTTCCCCACTTAGAAATTCTTCTAATGCTGTATGTGTCAAGGTCCTGGTCTGGAGGATCTCGATGGAGGAAGAGCCTAACCAGTTGCAATTGCCAGGAATCAAAGTTTGCGAACTTTACGCTGCGTGGGAGACCAGAGTGTGAACTGCTTTGTCAGTTTTGCTGCACTGCAAAGCAACCATTACTTCATTTATTGATTTATTAGCAGCAGCTCGTTCTTCAATCAACTAATGTTCCATAATTTGTTTTTCCAAAAATGCAACCTTTTTACAAATATGACCACACACACCTAGCACAACTGACATGAGGTGGCTAATAAGTCCAACAGAATCATTTTCTTTGCAGCTTCAGTCGCGTCATGAAAAATATATATACGTAATGAATGTTGGGTTCATTCCCAATCCCTGAAGCATAAAGTTCAACTTTTAAGTACATGGCAAGGTATCCATTTGCACGTTTACGAGCAACAACAATATGCCTGTAGATCTTGTTCCACCACTCGTGTGAGAAAACCACAGAGTAATTGCCAGAAAAGTGGCAGCAAGTCTATTGTCAACACGAGAATCAGACACTCATGTGATTCAGACTTGGAACACGATCCTCTTTCAATTTGACCGTACAAGGCAACTAAGAGGAGTACATCCTGGACACATAGTAATAGTTACTGAGGCAACCTTTTATTTTATTTTATATATAAATAAGGGAGTTGCATTATTTATTATGCAGTTGTTCCACCCAGTTTTAAAGCAACAGTGACAAGTTTTGAAGTGATGAGTCTGCTCCTAATGAGGTTTTCTTTACACTCTTGCAACATCGTCTCCACTTTTGCTGCTTCTACAGACTCCGAGCTTTGCAGTCTTGTAATTTGATGTATTAAGTTTTGAAATGCTAAAGGACCTGGCTCTTTTTATTATTTATATTTTGTTGTGGAAAATAAAGGCATTTCACTAGCAAGGACCACGCCACAACAAAGTGCAACTAAGATTTATTTCACAAGGTTATAGTGTGGAGTGAAACTGGGCGAGGCTGTGGGTGGGGGCTCCGTCTCGGATGAACCCAGCTCTTCTTGTTGATCCGCTGTAAATGTTTTTGGTACGAATAAACTCCTCTGAACCACCCTTATATCCACAATGCTGCAGGTCAGACCTCAAGGTTTCCTAACATACCCGGATGCCCATTATTACATACATGTCCAGTCAAATGTAACTATGTTTCCAAAGCATGTTATGAGTATACATTGTTCCTGTACTTGCTGTGACCTGCAGACAGTTGCCATGCAAAGGCTGAAATAGAAAAATATGAATGTGTGATGCCAGCATTTACAGAAAAAACACCACACTTAAACATGCTACTAAAGCATAAATGAAATTATCCCCAAGTATCAACAGCTACCACAGTTTGAGAACCATCGGAATACACTTTGTAATACAAGAAAAACACTTTTGTCACGCCTTTTGCAAACAGTGCATGCGGTTTATCAGTGGCTTGTGTAAACGTCTATTCTCTCGCCTATGTTGTGCACACATAAAAAAAGACTGCGTTTTTTTTTTTGCATATGAGCAAATGAGGAGCATGTGTAGCTGCTACAAACGGAGCAAGGGGCTGAAATCAACGTTTTTCACAGTCATGGCAATATTAACACTGATATTTTCACCAAACATCCTTATCTAGTGCACATTGGCACAACAAGGGCCAGGGAAATAAGGAAAGTCAGGATTTTTTTTCTTTCTGGGTTTCCAGTTGCACAGCCACAGCTTGTGACAGGCCAAAGTTTGAAATGTTCGATTGGTCGGAAAAATGCTCCTACCTCCTGGACCACTGTCAATGCTATGCAATGGCATTGATTGCAGCTTCACAATCTTTTCTCGTGACCACTTCTAACTGTCAGCCATCACAACATTTATTTCACCCTATTCTTACGGCTATTGAGCCTAATGCACTGGAATAAATATAAAAAGTATTAAGGTAAGATGAAGCGGTGCCTCAGACAAAAGGGGGACATATTATTGGAGTAAAAAAAAAAATATATATAACAAAAATCCCAGCTGAGCGGACGAACTTTCTCTTTCGAGAAGCGAAATAGAGCTCGCCAGATACTTGCTTTTTCAGCAACGCCCTTTCCAGGAAATTTATATTGCGCTATATTTAATTGTTTACAAATACCTATTTCAATTATTTCCTGAATGCACACCTGTGTTAAGGTAATGGGAGTTGTTCTGATTGTTCACCCAAGTTCCAGAAGGGGCATTATTATTCCATCCATCCATCCATTTTCTTCCACTTTATCCGGGGCCGGGTCGCGGGGGCAGCAGTCTCAGCAGAGATGCCCAGACTTCCCGATCCACGCACACCTCCTCCAGCTGTTCTGGGGGGACCCCGAGGCGACACCAGGCCTGCTTGGAGACATAGTCCCACCAGCGTGTCCTGGACCTTCCACGAGGCCTTCTCCCAATAGGACATGCCTGGAACACCTCCCGAGGGAGGCGACCAAGAGGCATCCGGAACAGATGCCCTAGCCACCTCAGCTGGCTCCTTTCGACGTGGAGGAGTAGCGACTCGAGTCAGAGCTCCTCCCGGGTAACTGAGCTCCTCACCCGATCTCGGAGGGTGCGCCCAGCCTCCATGTTATGGCTTTATTATTATTAATCAAAACATTTTTAATTAACTTCTTCCATAAAACAAAACTAAAATGTATAATACTACCAAATATAGTGAAGAGAGAACGTTTTGCAAATTTGAATGCTGCTGATTTTGGACCTGGGCTACTATATCAAGGACCGGTCATATTCAACTCTTTTAAATCACTGTTATCAACCACAAACTACTGACGGAGAGAAACAGAGCAAACTGGTAGCGATGCATTACATGGCTCTACCTGTCTCCTCTCCATGTTCTCTGAGTCAAGTGTGTGGCGGCAGCAGCCATCGTCGAACTGAAAGGATTCCGCGATCTACTCAGTTAGCTCGTGATCGACGCAACGGGCACTCGCTGTGTTTTCCTGCACCTGTGTTCCCGTCAGTTCCAGCTAAGGCGTCCTTAAGTAATTCCAGGTTTGACTTCATCTACAGTACATCTGGCCTATCAATCAACCTGTCAAGAAAATAGTTCAGTTCCCGACTTAGAAATTCTTCTAATGCTGTATGTGTCAAGGTCCTGGTCTGGAGGATCTCGATGGAGGAAGAGCTTAACCAGTTGCAATTGCCAGGAATCAAAGTTTGCGAACTTTACGCTGCGTGGGAGACCAGAGTGTGAATTGCTTTGTCAGTTTTGCTGCACTGCAAAGCAACCATTACTTCATTTATTGATTTATTAGCAGCAGCTCGTTCTTCAATCAACTAATGTTCCATAATTTGTTTTTCCAAAAATGCAACCTTTTTACAAATATGACCACAAACACCTAGCACAACTGACATGAGGTGGCTAATAAGTCCAACAGAATAATTTTCTTTGCAGCATCAATCGTGTCATGAAAAATATATATACGTAATGAATGTTGGGTTCATTCCCAATCCCTGAAGCATAAAGTTCAACTTTTAAGTACATGGCAAGGTATTCATTTGCACGTTTATGAGCAACAACAATATGCCTGTAGATCTTGTTCCACCACTCGTGTGAGAAAACCACAGAGTAATTGCCAGGAAAGTGGCAGCACATCTATTGTCAACACGAGAATCTGACACTCATGTGATTCAGACTTGGCACACGATCCTCTTTCAATTTGACCGTACAAGGCAACTAAGAGGAGTACATCCTGGACACATAAACACAACAAAAATATACACGCAACACCTTTGTTTCTGCTCCCATTTTTCATGAGATGGACTTAAAGATCTAAAATTCATTCCAGATACACAATATTACCATTTCTCTCAAACATTGTTCACAAATCAGTCCAAATGTGTGATAGTGAGCACTTCTGCTTTGCTGAGATAATCCATCCCACCTCACAGGTGTGCCACATCAAGATGCTGATCTGACATCATGATTAGTGCACAGGTGTACCTTATACTGTCTACAATAAAAGGCCACCCTGAAATGTGCAGTTTTGTCTCACAGCAAAATGCCACAGATGCCACAAGCATTGAGGGAGCGTGCACTTGGCATGCTGACAGCAGGAATGTCAACCAGATCTGTTGCTCGTGCATTGAATGTTCATTTCTTCACCATAAGCCGTCTCCAAAGGCGTTTCAGAGAATATGGCAGTACATCCAACCGGCCTCACAACCGCAGACCACGTGTAACCACACCAGCCCAGGACCTCCACATCCAGCAGGTTCACCTCCAAGATCGTCTGAGACCAGCCACTCAGACAGCTGCTGAAACAATTGGTTTGCATAACCAAACAATTTCTGCACAAGAAACCGTCTCAGGGAAGCTCAACTGCATGCTCGTCGTCCTCATCGGGGTCTTGACCTGACTCCAGCTCGTCGCCGTAACAGACTTGAGTGGGCAAATGCTCACATTCGATGGCGTCTGCTACGTTGGAGAGGTGTTCTCTTCACGGATGAATCTGGGTTTATGCTGCGTTTACACATAAGCACGATGCGTTACGAATGCCACAAATCCACATTCGTGGCCAAGGATCACGAATGTGAGTGGAATTTGATGATTCGGGGTAGAGGTTTCACGCGCCGCCACTAACTGTTGCACCTGTTACTACGCATTACGATTAATGGCACGAATTATTACGCACGGTCACGAATATGCGTCCCGCGCTGCTGCGTGGTGTTGCGCGCTGCTGCGTGGTGTTGCGCGGTGTTGCGTGGTGTTGCGCGCTGCTGCGTGGTGTTGCGTGGTGTTGCGCGCTGCTGCGTGGTGTTGCGTGGTGTTGCGCGGTGTTGCGTGGTGTCCCGCGCTGCCACAGGCTGTTACGGGTCACTAGGAATATTCGCGTTCTGTCCGAAATCTGTCAAGAATTGGGCGAATGTGGAGTGATCTTCTGCCACCGGGTTGGAGGCGTGCTTTCCCCTTAGTCATTGGGCTCGTCTGGCTCCAACTCCCAAACATCAGGTATGACCCAGGAGGAGGAAAGGTCGGAGGAACACTTTCAGCACCCCGCGGAGCGGCAGCGGCAGGTGCTGTCCGTGGCTTGGAGCGCGGATTGGCCGACTTTGTGACACTTTTCCTTGGCATAGCTACTGCAGGTACCAACATTTACTTTGGGCGTAGCGTGGGTTTCTGTCAATTTTGAGTGTGAAAACGGTGATTCTGCTCCACGAATGCTGCACGAATGCTCTCACGCTGAATTACGAAGCACCACTACTCTTCACGAAAGGACATGCTCCGTTGCGAACTCCACGAACAGAGGGTGATTCGTGACATTCGTGGAAGATTTTTTGACCGACAAAAACTTTCTCCACGAACGTCACGAACGTCACGAATGACGGAAAAATGACATTCGTAACGCATCGTGCTTATGTGTAAATGCAGCATTACATTGTTCAGGGCAGATGGCAGACAGCCTGTGTGGCGTCGTGTGGGTGAGCGCCTTGCTGATGTCAATGTTGTGGATGGAGTGGCCCATGGCGGTGGTGGGGTTATGGTATGGGCAGGTATCTGTTATGGACGAAGAACACAGGTGCATTTTATTGATGGCATTTTGAATGCACAGAGATACCGTGATGAGGTCCTGAGGCCCATTGTTGTGCCATACATCCATGAACATCACCTCATGTTTCAGCAAGATAATGCACGGCCCCATGTTGCATAGATCTGTACACAATTCTTGGAAGCTGAAAATGTCCCAGTTCTTGCATGGCCAGCATACTCACCGGACATGTCACCCATTGAGCATGTTTGGGATGTGCTTGACCGGCGAATACGACAGCGTGTACCAGTTCCCACTAATATCCAGCAACTTCGCACAGCCATTGAAGAGGAGTGGACCAACATTCCACAGGCCACAATTGAATATTTGATAAACTCTATGCGAAGAAGATGTGTTGCACTGCATGAGGCAAATGGTGGTCACACCAGATACTGACTGGATCTGAGTCCCCAGACCCCCAATAAAGCAAAAAACTGCACATTTCAGGGTGGCCTTTTATTGTGGGCAGTATAAGGTACACCTGTGCACTAATCATGATGTCAGATCAGCACCTTGATGTGGCACACCTGTGAGGTGGGATGGATTATCTCAGCAAAGCAGAAGTGCTCACTATCACACATTTAGACTGATTTGTGAACAATGTTTGAGAGAAATGGTAATATTGTGTATCTGGAATGAATTTTAGATCTTTAAGTCCATCTCATGGGAGCGGAAACAAAGGTGTTGCGTTTATATTTTTATTGAGTGTAGTAACAGTTACTGAGACAACATAAGGATAAAAGTCCTAAGAACAGTGGCGATTTAAAAAGGTGCATACAACATTATGTGCAAGAGAAAGGGAACCAGGAGCATAAGACAGGCATAATTATTGAAAATAAAATTTAAAATATACTGCTCAAAAAATAAATGGAACACGTGAACAACACAATGTAACTCCAAGTGTGTAACTCCAAAAATCACAGCTGAGGAACTTTCTCTTTCGAGATGTGTCACGTTTTGTGCAGCCAAACATTCCACAAAGTCACAGCTGAGCCAATAAATGTGAAAAGGCCACATACTTTTCTTTATTTTTTCTTTATTGGTTTATTTGGTAGGGACAGTGCAAGTTAATGAACAAGCCACACCGGATTGTAGCCTTGAGCTAATTTCCATTCGTCGTCCCCCATGCGCACTCTCAAATTCATCCTGGCCCATTGTATATGTTTTTAGTGGTAGGGGAAACCAGAGTACCTTGAAATATCATTTACATTTGGTGCTTGTAAATGTACAAAGTCACGCTGCTTTGTTTCGTCGGTACAGTTTGCATATTTCGAGTTTTGATATTTTTATGCTACTATATCTTGTTCTATCTTTAATCTTAGTTTGTGTTTTATTTGCATGCTATTATAGTTTTACTTTGTATTATTATTATTGCAAGTTTATGTTTCATATTGCACGTTTACACCAAAATGGCAATAAGAATTCAGATTCATCTGGACTCTTTACAAACACCACTGAACTTTGTTGACCAGCTCCTGTCACGTGATGGAGATGGAACCTCCACGAAAAACCACATACTTCTAATACTATGTAGGCAGTTCCAGTAATAATTGAAATAATTATTACTGGCGGCCAACATAACTCACAAAAGAGCAGTTGTCGGTTTATTATGGAGCATCAATTATAAAAAGATACTTGATACATACAGTGTCTTGCGAAAGTATTTGGCCCCCTTGAACTTTTCGACCTTTTGGTACATTCAGGCTTCAAACATAAAGATATAAAACTGTCATTTTTTGTGAAGACCCAACAACAAGTGGGACACAATCATGAAGTGAAACGAAATTTATTGGATATTTCAAACACTTTTAACAAATAAACTGAAAAATTGGGCGTGCAAAATTATTCAGCCCCTTTACTTTCAGTGCAGCAAACTCTCTCCAGAAGTTCAGTGAGGATCTCTGAATGATCCAATGTTGACCTAAATGACTAATGATGATAAATAGAATCCACCTGTGTGTAAACAAGTCTCCGTATAAATGCACCTGCTCTGTGATAGTCTCCGAGGTCAGTTTAAAGCGCAGAGAGCATCATGAAGAACAAGGAACACACCAGGCAGGTCCGAGGTACTGTTGTGGAGAAGTTTAAAGCCGGATTTGGATACAAAAAGATTTCCCAAGCTTTAAACATTTAAACATCCCAAGGAGCACTGTGCAAGCGATAATATTGAAATGGAAGGAGTATCAGACCACTGCAAATCTACAAAGACCCGGCCATCCCTCTAAACTTTCAGCTCATACAAGGAGAAAACTGATCAGAGATGCTGCCAAGAGGCCCATGATCACTCTGGATGAACTGCAGAAATGTACAGCTGAGGTGGGAGACTCTGTCCATAGGACAACAATCAGTCGTATACTGCACAACTCTGGCCTTTATGGAAGAGTGGCAAGAAGAAAGCCATTTCTTAAAGATATCCATTAAAAAGTGTTGTTTAAAGTTTGCCACAAGCCACCTGGGAGACACACCAAACATGTGGAAGAAGGTGCTCTGGTCAGATGAAACCAAAATCCAACTTTTTGGCAACAATGCAAAACGTTATGTTTGGAGTAAAAGCAACACAGCTCATCACCCTGAACACACCATCCCCACTGTCAAACATGGTGGTGGCAGCATCATGGTTTGGGCCTGCTTTTCTTCAGCAGGGACAGGGAAGATGGTTAAAATTGATGGGAAGATGGATGGAGCCAAATACAGGACCATTCTGGAAGAAAACCTGATGGAGTCTGCAAAAGACCTGAGACTGGGACGGAGATTTGTCTTCCAACAAGACAATGATCCAAAACATAAAGCAAAATCTACAATAGAGTGGTTCACAAATAAACATCTCCAGGTGTTAGAATGGCCAAGTCAATGTCCAGACCTGAATCCAATCGAGAATCTGTGGAAAGAACTGAAAACTGCTGTTCACAAACGCTGTCCATCCAACTTCACTGAGCTCCAGCTGTTTTGCAAGGAGGAATGGGCAAATATTTCAGTCTCTCAATGTGCAAAACTGATGGAGACATACCCCAAGACTTACAGCAGTAATCGCAGCAAAAGGTGGTGCTACAAAGTATTAACTTAAGGGGGCTGAATCATTTTGCACGCCCAATTTTTCAGTTGTTTATTTGTTAAAAATGTTTGAAATATCCAAAAAATTTCGTTTCTCTTCATGATTGTGTCCCACTTGTTGTTGGTTCTTCACAAAAAATTACAGTTCTATATCTTTATGTTTGAAGCCTGAAATGTGGCAAAAGGTCGAAAAGTTCAAGGGGGCCAAATACTTTCGCAAGGCACTGTATCATTTTACCAACCTACCAATTAGACTTTTACAGCAGTAGTGAGGGCTGCAACAAAACACCAACATAATCAAAGTTGAAATCGCAAAGGCTTCAAATGACATATCTCTAACAGCATTCCAAAGCGCTTGTGATTCTTATTCTAGTTCAGCAATTCACTATTAAAAACACTATTAAAATGTCTAACTGTCACAGGTGTTTTGGGGGGCTCTCATTTTGTCAGGGGCCACAGTTACCAATCGATCAAACTTAAACGAAAGGAATTCAATTGAATGTCCTCCTTTACGCCCATGAGTGAAGGTGCTTATTTGTGAATTTAAATAATTGGATGACAAAATCTGTCCTCCGGGGACCCTTCGCCAGATGTCAAGCCAGGCTAATGGTCAGAATCATGTAGCTGGAGGGTTATCCTATTGTGCACGTTATGGGAACTTGGTGGAACCTGGGTCATCCGGAACAGACCCATTCCAGTCACGGGAAGAACGTGCAAAGTCCATACAAAAAAGGCCCGATTTCTAATCACCAACATGAAAAAGGGAACAAAAATGAGTGAAGGTTCTGCCCAGACACACCGTAGATAGTCTTGGGTTAAAGTTGAAATGACTAACCTCTGAACCAGGGCAAATGTTAAACCAGCTGCCTCCATACAAACTACAAGAGTTGATCTTTTCATTGGTTATTTCAAACAAATGATGGATCCACATGCGTGCTCAACGTTCATTTTGCTTTTGTTAATTAACACAGCATGCCTATTGTGAACACACGTGATGAGAGAGTCCAATCTGTTGGAAGTGATGTATTACAGTGGTAGTAACTCAGGGGTGCCGCCAGAAATTCTGGGCCCTATGGAAACAAAAATTTCTGGGCCCCCTACATTTTTTACAGATAAAATGTAACCCAATAAACATGCCCTGTATACTTTCAAAAAGATACTTAGCACATTGCATAGTTAAAATGTCTGATGAGTAAAAGCCTACAAAAACAAGAAAAAGCTATGGAAATATGTACTTGTTTACATAAAAGGATATTTATTATCTCAATTGCAATTGCAAACACAACAGAACATAATGTACACATATTGACATATACTTTACGTGAACAAGCTTTAACTGGGTCCAACTGCTCAATCAGGAAACATCAGCTACAACTAACCCATAATTAAATCAGTCCAAGACTAAAACTAGGCCAAAAGGGCTCAAAATCAAGACACACCAGGAGTAATGCCAGGCCTAAACCAGTCCAGGACTAAACACGTACTGAACCAGACATAAACTTATGTCATAAACAACATAAACTTTGTTATCCAGGTATAACAAAGTTATGTTCAACATCACTTTATAATGGCCCAGCGGCGTGCCTTTCTGCTGGCAAAATCATGTATCAAATCATCAAAGTTCAGCTTTCTTGCCAGTTTGCTTTCAATGGATAGTATGGCAAGGTGACAAAGTCTGTCCTGCAACATAGCAGACCTAAGATAATTTTTAATCAGTTTCAGCTTACTGAATGCTCTCTCGCCACCAGCAACGGTCACAGGCAATGTGCAAAATATTCGCAAAACTATGCAGACCTGCCCAAAAATACTCTGCAGCTGCATCTTGTAAATGCTGTTGAGCAGATCAATTGGTGACAGACACCCTGGGAAAGAGGCCCTATATACAGAGTTGAGGTGTCTGACTTCATCTTCAAATTCACAAGTCAGATCAGTGTTGTATTTTGAAATCAATGGCTGGCATACAGAATGGATTTGATCATCACGTAACTGGCCCTCACTTCACAGAACACACGGCAAACTGTTTTTTGTAATTTTTGAAGCGTGTAGATTACTTTTTGTTTAGTAAAGTTATCATCATGTGGAGAACACAGTAGATAAGACGTGCTTAGAGCTTTCAATCTTCGTCAAGTTTTGCGCTCAGGCTCACCTTGTTTGGCTGAGACGGGAACGGGGGGCGCGGGGGAAGGAAGACGTGGGTGTGCAGCGGCCGCTGAATCTGTGTCTACGAGACATGATAACCCGGAGACAGCAGAGATGTTATTATTGTTGGATGTAAATCATAATTCAGTAATTATTTTACTAAGCTAGCTAGATAAAAGCAGGTCATGTAGCAACAAAAATAAGTAAGTGAAAGTTTTGGAATAAGGGAATAGGGCAAGCTACCTTTGTTTTTGAAAAACTGTGTGACATACTGTCGACTTCGGCGTTCTCGGTCTTCTCTTTCCTTCTTTTCTTTCCGTTTTTGATGCCCTGACTTTTGATGTGACATGCCTGCGTGTGTCACTATCTGCACTGCATCATAACAAATGCAATAAGCAAGAGACGCTACGCTAGCGAGCGTAGCTCGGACAGCGCAGGTGGAATGAACCATTGTGAGGGGGAGGGGTGTGACTTAAACAGTAAATACATTATTTGTTTGTTAAATATTAAATCTATGGTCAAAACGGACAAAATACACATTAAGTGTATGAGGGGCCCTAGCACATTACACGTATGTATAAAAAAGAGAAAATAAATAAGAAAAGAAAAAGAGGGTCTGCTCTTCTGGGCCCTTCATCAGCCTGGGCCCTTAGAATCGTCCTAACCTTCCACCCCTTTACGGCGCCTATGAGTAACTGACACTAAAAGTTTAAGAAATATGTATACGAGTAAGTCTAGTCACCTAATACAACATTTTTGATGAGACATAACTTTTATAAGAGTGCTGCTGATGTTGACTGGGCTGGGGGGCGTCCCTTTCCTCCTAAATTCCACCACTAACTCCTTCCACACCACTCCACCAAACTGTCCCCGACCCTTCTGTACTCTACCTCCTTTTATAACAATGGAACAGTGGTCATAGAAGGTCGTTTAGGAGGTGGCAGGAGTGTGTCTGACAGCGTGCCTAAGCAGGGTGAGTGGACTGTTCCCATAGGAAGTGTTCCAACTAAAATACCACCAATTTCTCTAATATGCCACTGTATCTTGAAACTAACCAGGGTCAGAGAAATGAATGGAGATCTAATCAGTTAACGTCCATCAAGGTCACATCCTGCATCTGGCCAACTGGATGACCCCATACTCGTGGCCAGAAGTCGAGTTATGTCTGAAAGTCCATGAGGTTCTCATATGAAAATTTAAGATAACCCTAACACAGCCTTTGTTGATTATAAGCGTTTGCATGCCAATAAACAAAACAATGGTCTGTTGTGTCAGATTTATAAATAAAAATAAAAAAAGTATTACTTGTCACTCTGTAGAAGGATCCTGAGCTGTATCTAAATACAAACAGATATGGGATTATGCACTAGGCCCCCACATCCTCAGGGTCCTCAACATTTTACTTTGAACCTAATCTGTGTATAAATTGATTTCATCGTTTATTTGGATAGTAATCATTAAATGTAAGACTGCATGAATTCTTCCAGAATCTTGTGATAGGGATCAAAGTAGACGCAATGTGTGTGTTTGAGCATAGAGCTGCATTTGATCTTTGTATCGCCAAGCCCTACAACAGCACGGAGATTAGATAGAAATCGTGAAAGAGTCAAACACAGGCTGACTCTTTCAGCCAGCCTAAAATATGTACAATAGGTTCCCCGCGGGGGCCAGGACTCCCCTGAAAAAGAGATTTTTAATCTCAGTGGGACTTTCCTGGTTAAATAAAGGTAAAAAAAAAATCCATCCATCCATCCATTTTCTTCCGCTTTATCCGGGGCCGGGTCGCGGGGGCAGCAGTCTCAGCAGAGATACCCAGACTTCCCGATCCACGCACACCTCCTCTAGCTGTTCTGGGGGGAACGTAGATCGATCGGTAAATCGAGAGCTTTGCCCCCTGACTCAGCTCCCTCTTCACCACAACAGTCCGATACAGCGACCGCATCACTGCTGACGCCGCACCGATCCGTCTATCGACCTCACGCTCCATCCGTCCCTTACTCATGAACAGGACCCCGAGATACTTGAACTCCTCCACTTGGGGCAAGGACTCCCCACCGACCTGAAGCGGGGAAACCACCTTTTTCCGGTGGAGAACCATGGCCTCAGATTTGGAGGTGCTGATCATCATCCCGGCCGCTTCACACTCGGCTGCAAACCGCCCCAGTGCAGCTGGAGGTCCTGATTTGATGAAGCCAACAGAACAACATCATCTGCAAACAGCAGAGATGAGATTCTGAGGTTCCCAAACCGGACACCCTCCGGCCCCTGGCTGCGCCTAGAAATTCTGTCCATATAGGTAATGAACAGAACCGGTGACAAAGGGCAGCCCTGGCGGAGACCAACACGCACCGGGAACAGGTCTGACTTACTGCCGGCAATGCGAACCAAGCTCCTGCTGCGGTCATACAGGGAACGGACAGCCCTTAGTAGAGGGCCCCGGACCCCATACTCCCGGAGCACCCCCCACAGGGCACCACGAGGGACACGGTCGAACGCTTTCTCCAGATCCACAAAACACATGTGGACTGGTTGGGCGAACTCCCACAAACCCTCGAGCACCCGATGAAGGGTATAGAGCTGGTCCAGTGTTCCACGACCGGGACGAAAATCGCATTGTTCCTCCTGGATCCGAGGTTCGACTATTGGCCGGATCCTCCTCTCCAGCACCCTGGAATAGACCTTACCAGGGAGGCTGAGGAGTGTGATACCTCTGTAATTGGAGCACACCCTCCGATCCCCCTTCTTGAAGAGAGGGACCACCACCCCCGTCTGCCAATCCAGAGGCACTGTCCCCAACCGCCACGCGATGTTGCAGAGACGTGTCAGCCAAGACAGCCCTACAACATCCAGAGACTTAAGGTACTCAGGACGAATCTCATCCACCCCTGGGGCCTTGCCACCGAGGAGCTTTCTAACCACCTCGGTGACTTCAGCCTGGGTGATGGACGAGCCCTCCTCCGAGTCCCCAGCCTCTGCTTCCTCATCGGAAGACGTAACGGTGGGATTGAGGAGATCCTCGAAGTACTCCTTCCACCGCCCGACCATATCCCCAGTCGAGGTCAGCAACCCCCCACCCGCACTGTAAACAGTGTTGGTGAAGCACTGCTTCCCCCTCCTGAGGCGCCGGATGGTTTGCCAGAATCTCTTCGAGACCGACCGATAGTCCTCCTCCATGGCTTCTCCAAACTCCTCCCAGACCCGAGTTTTTGCCTCTGCGACTGCACGAGCTGCAACACGCTTGGCCTCCCGGTACCTCTCAGCTGCCTCCAGAGTCCCACAAGCCAACAAGGCCAGATAGGACTCCTTCTTCAGCTTGACGGCATCCCTTACTCCCGGGCGCCACCACCGGGTTCGGGGATTGCCGCCGCGACAGGCACCAGAGACCTTACGGCCACAACTACGAGCAGCCGCATCGACAATGGAGGAGGAGAACATGGTCCACTCGGACTCCACGTCTCCAACCTCCCTCGGAATCTGGGTGAAGCTCTTCCGGAGGTGGCAGTTGAAGACCCTACTGACAGAGGGATCCACCAGACGTTCCCAACAGACCCTCACAACACGTTTGGGCCTGCCAGGTCTGACCGGCTTCTTCCCCTGCCAGCGGATCCAGCTCACCACCAGGTGGTGATCGGTTGACAGCTCAGCTCCTCTCTTCACCGGAGTGTCCGAGACACACGGCCGGAGATCAGATGACACAACTACAAAGTCGATCATCGACCTCCTGCCTAGGGTGTCCTGGTGCCACGTGCACTTATGGACATCCTTGTGCTCGAACATGGTGTTCGTTATGCACAAACTGTGACTAGCACAGAAGTCCAATAACAGAACACCACTCGGGTTCCGATCGGGGAGGCCGTTCTTTCCCATCACCCCCACCCAGGTCTCACTGTCGTTACCCACGTGGGCGTTGAAGTCCCCCAGTAGAACAATGGAGTCCCCAGCCGGAGCACCATCTAGTACCCCTCCCAGGGACTCCAAGAAGGCCGGGTACTCTGCACTGATATGTTGGGCCCGTAGGCCGAGACAACGGTGAGAGACCTGTCCCCGACCCGAAGGCGTAGGGACGCAACCCTCTCGTTCACCGGGGTGAACTCCAACACGTGACGGCTGAGCTGGGGGGCTATAAGCAAACCCACCCCAGCCCGCCGCCTCTCCCCGCGGGCAACTCCAGAAAAATGGAGCATCTAGCCCCTCTCCAGGAGTTGGGATCCGGAACCCAGGCTGTGCGTGGAGGTGAGCTCGACTATATCTAGCAGGTACCTCTCAACCTCCCGCACGAGCTCAGGCTCCTTCCCCCCCAGCGAGGTGACGTTCCATGTCCCGAACGCCAGAAGCTGCACACGCGGACCAGGTCGTCGAGGCACCTGCCTTCGAGTGCCACCCAGTCCTCTCTGCACCCGACCCCTACGGATCCCTCTGCGGGTGGTGGGTCCACAGGAGGGCGGGCCCACGTCGTCCTTTCGGGCTGTGCCCGGCCGGGCCCCATGGGCAGAGGCCCGACCATCAGACGCTCGCATTCGAGCCCCAACCCCAGGCCTGGCTCCAGGGTGGGGCCCCGGTTGCACCACACCGGGCGACGTCACGGTCCTTGTTCTTAAACTGTCCATAGAGGTCTTCGAACTGCTCTTTGTCTGACCCGTCACCCAAGACCTGTTTGCCATGGGAGACCCTACCAGGGGCATGAAGCCCCAGACAACATAGCTCCTAGGATCATTCGGGCGCTCAAACAACCCCACCACGTTAAGGTAGCAGTTCACGGGGTTGAACTGCTATAAAAATAAATTATGCAAAGTTATTATTGCATAATATCAATACCTTTGCATAGTATTGCTATTATGCAAAGGTATTATTCAGTCACGGGCCGTGGGGTTTCAGTCAGGGCCTTCAATAACAACGTGGGTTCACGCAGTCAAACCCATATACATTTATCGACAATAGACGTATGGATAAAACTGCCTTTTAACGTGGCATTTTAAAGGCTAAAGGATTTGTCAACAACGCAAAGCAGCGGTGCCTCCGACTCCAAACAAAAGCAAACACCTTCGGGAACACTCGGGCTAGAATACGGAAATACACGAGCGTGTTATAACATGGAAACAGGCGGCTGTTTAGGGAGATGTCCTGGCTCGGACCTAATTAAACTTAAATGGAATGCACAATTATCAGTTTGAATGCTTTACGTCCATAGTGGATGCAACATTCTGTTAATGATATTAATTTCCTTACGGGCAATCGTGTCAGCATTGATCATAAAAAAAACATTATGATCAATCTCGTCATAAGTATTAAAAAATATATAACATGTCTATTTCAGGAACACTTCTGAGGGTTTACCGTAAATCAGCCCGTGCTTATTTCCTTATTCCATTAAACTAGTTTAGCAGCTCTCCCTCTGTATCCATACAATGCATTCCACAGCAGGACAAGGGCACGTCAAAGGTATAAAAGGTGCTGCTGCTGAGTCCGAGGCAGGAGCGACTGAGCTGGGAGCATCATGATTTCTACCAAAGCGGTTCTGCTGCAGCTGCTGTGGGTCTCTCTGGCCTCTGCATCTCACTTCTTTGGAGGGGCTGTTACCTTCAATGCTAAAAAGATCAGCAGTGGAATATATGAGGTAAGGGTATTTGTATTACTTTCATTCATATTTCAACAACCACAGAATCCTAGATAAATCCTAATTATAGAATGACAGTTCTATAGTGCCTGAGACACATTTGACACTGTAAATGAAAATCAGAATAAATATTTAATATACTTTTACAACAGGTGGAAATTCGGGACAGGTCAACGTTTCGAGGATGCGGTTACGGATACGGGGGGTATTGCTTGACAGGTGACTGTGGACACAATGCCGAAATCCAAAGGGGTGTAATTGACAGCAGCCTGAATTCTGCCATGTTCGGAGGAGACTGGTGTCAAACAGAATCTGTTATTAGAAAGGTCCTCACAAGTGATAAACCTTTCGCAACAAGGTACTTTTTTTTTTCATATTCATTTCATAACACTTGCATTTCCATCACACCAGACTTGTGGAATAAGTTAATGCACTCGCCTTTTCAGGGACTACAGCTGTTGTTGGATTGATCTAGGCCCCCCTTCTTGGTACCCATCGTGGAGTGTTCTGACAAAATTTGATTTGGGCACACGATCTGACACCAATGCTCCAAACAACTCTCCCGATATTGCCATTATGCCTTTTCTACGGTAAGTGCTTGAATTGTTTATTTTATTCATTGTTAGGGGGCATATAGTAAAGGTATATATATTTTTCTATTTATGTTGATAATATTTTTTAAGAAAAGTTTCTTGAATAGAAAAAAAACATGCGTTTCCATTATGTCACCTTTGAGTTATCCCTTTATGCCTTTTTTTTTAACCCTAATCCAAACTATTTAAAACTTTTGTCTCTGACAGGGTCCCTCAGAACTGCAGACGCTCCTACACACCTATATTCACTGACCCTGAAGGAGATGTAGTTCGCTGCAGATATGGAAACCCATATACGTCAGAGTGCTCTGACTGCAGACAACAAGTTGGATTCCAAGTAGATGAGGTGGGTAAAAAGGACTTAAAGGATTTGATCACTGATTCACATTTTGTGAGTTTCGAATTGACAGTAGTTGACAGATATTATGAATTAGCCTTACCAGAGTTTGGCTCTTTGTTGACAATAAAAGCACATTGTACATGAGAATCAGGGCCAAAAGTATTTAAAAACTCAGAATACTACAAAGAGAAAAATCAAAAGTTGGCAAATAAAGAACAAATAGAGCAAAATAAATTACTATAAGCCATCCAAGGGTTGTCCAGAAATGTATTACATAAGATTAAATTGAGTTTGAAATTAAACTACTGTCACTGTTTATGAGAAAAACTATGGACTGAACTTGTGTTATATGGGGCTCCATGAGATCTTTGCATGCATGAGAGGGCCGTGAGTTTTAGAATGGCTGTTTTAGGGAATAGGTTAAACTTTACATGTGATATTTTCCTAGGCTACATGCACATTGCATTATCTTGCTTCCGGGAATCAAAGCGTCCATGGATTTGAGCTGGTAGTAGAAGACTATCCAAGGATGAATGTTAGGGTCTCCTACGCAGATGGATCCAGCTCTCTTCGATCTGGGGTGTTTTCACGATGGAAGAGATGGGCGATGCCTATGACTATTACTTATGCTACTACAACCACCACTACAGCTGCCCCAACAACAACAACTTACCCATGGTGGTTCACAACCACTACTGCTGCCCCAACAACAACTTACCCATGGTGGTTCACAACCACTACTGCTGCCCCAACTACTCCCACTACTGCTGCCCCAACTACTCCCACTACTGCTGCCCCAACTACTCCCACTACTGCTGCCCCAACTACTCCCACTACTGCTGCCCCGACTACTACTACACCAGTTTACCCATGGTGGTTCACAACCACTACTGCTGCACCAACAATCTCTAATGCAAGGGTATTTCCGAGATGGACACCACCAACTGGGACACCACCGACATGGACAACTCCCTTCAGTGTACTGCCATTACAATTTGTTTACGCAGGTAATTTTATGTACATTTTCATTTATTACAACTGTTATTCTGGTTTGGGGCTTAAAGGTTTTCGTGAAAAAAATTAAAATTACACTGTTATTCTCTTGTAGTGGATCCCCCTGTACCCTCATGTACTGAGGGAGAGTACTTGCCAGAATTTGTTTTCCCAACACCTCCCCATGGAGAAATCATCATGGCTGGAGTTGGAAGAGAAGTCGAGATAAGAGTCAAGGCTCGAGCTCAATATTCCACGTAGGTCCAATTTAACAAACAGAAGACAAAACCAAAGTTAAAAAGTTAACTAATAGTTTATTTCTACACCATACAGAGTTGATCACATCATCATGACTGGTCCGTTGAACATCACCAAACACAGAACCACTGGAGACGTGTTCACCATCAGATGGACCCCAATTCATGAAAACTACGGACATCATTTTCCGATCTGTTTTGTTGTGGAATTTAAAAACGGGTAAGAAAGATAGACCTTTTGTTTATGTGACGCAATTTTGAGGACATTAACTGCACTGACACTACTTGAGTAAATTGCTTTATTAATGCAATTGCAATTTGTGTAATTTCAGAGCTGCAGTTTACCAAACTGAGATGAGATGTGTGCTGGTGAACGTCGCAGCTGGGCTAGGTAAATAACTGACAAACATACATTTACATTAGTGTAGAAGCCAGTGGCCCTGTGCCACTAAGCCACTTGGATGCACCAGTTTGGTAGAAGATTTGGACGCGTGTTTCCTTGACAGATGAGCCCAATACTCAGAATATACGGTTCAAAAATGTCCTTTATTTTGTAACACGGTCAAAAGACTGTTTCTCCTCACAGGTGCAACACATCACACCCTGATCACCTCTCTTAAATAGGCAAAGGTCACACCCTTAACACAGCAGCGACACCTAGAGGCCAGATGGTACATTTTGGCCACTACACACCGGCCCCTTAATTGTCTCTGCATGAGCCAGAACAATTACATAAATTTACAGTGGCTAGAATGTACAAAGGACATAATTTTTTTTGTTTTTCTTCAAGTACTTTAGCTTTACAATAAAATAGAAATGCATGATATATTTTACATGTACAAAACATTCAATACATTTGTTTTTCTTTGTGGTTTACATTTTAAGAGTCGATTTGGGGTCACAAATGAGCAAGCATGATACTTAATGTCCTGAATGTATTACTTCCATCGTTTCCGCTTGCTTTTGGTCTTTTAAGGTGGAAAAGATCTTGAGCTTCTTAAGAACGCCTTAAAGACCAAGAGTACATAGGCATTACAAGAATGCAAGATCCTCTCAACTCCTTGTCCAGATCCAGTAAAACACCAACAGTAACCTCACATCTCTTCAACATGCTCCCTCCATCCACATTCGAACAAACATCAAGGAGGCCTGTCCTGCCCTGTCCTTTCCTCAGAGGGCTTCGTAAACCCTTTCCCAATAGGGTTTCCACAGCACTTGGCCCTATACCTTCGTTGTGAGCCACATCAGAGGAATCCACAATGTTAGAGGGATTTTGCTTGCCATTGGAGATGGAGACATGTTGTTCCTGAGATGGAGTAGGACCGTTGGAGAGCTGATCAACAATAACTGGAGTAGTTTCTTTGACAGAGGCTGGGAGGCTGTCATCAGCCCCGGCCCCTGTATTGTCACAAGGCGTGGCAGGGTAGATGGTCTGTGGGGCAGGTAGAAGAGGCAGTGGAACAACTGGGGTATCTGCTTTAGTCTCTTTTACTAGAGTCAGTTTTGCTTCCTTTTCTTTTATGCTCACTTCCTTGAAGACCGTTTTATTTCTTCTGTTAGACTTTAGTGAAGCAAGTTTAACTTTAACATCAGCGACTTTGATCATGCTCATGCTTTTGCTTTAGTGCAGCTTTCCGAACCAAAAGTGCAGCTATTTCTGCTTTAACTTCCAAACGGGCTGCAGCAATAGATGAGCTCAGTCTTTTGTGTGAAGACATTGTTTTTTTAGCACCAACTCATCTCATTTACATAAAAGCTTATCCTGTAGAGTCATTTTTCAAAATAGTTGACAAATCATACACGTCTTAATGAGTTGAGCGTGTCCATTGAAGTCCAATGGTGGAGGCACTGTCCAGATGGCAGTCAAGCGCAGCCTTTTGCTGTTGCTCCTTTCCCCTCTTCTTTCAGTATCCAGAGTTACGACCCAGCCGCCTGTCGCTTTTCCTTTAGCAACAGGAAGATCCACAGAAGACTCAACTTCTTCCCATCAAACAGAGAAGTCTTTTGACTTATATAGAAGCCAGTGGCCCTGTGCCACTAAGCCACTAAACTGCACCAGTTTGGTAGAAGATTTGGACGCGTGTTTCCTTGACAGATGAGCCCAATACTCAGAATATAAGGTTCAAAAATGTCCTTTATTTTGTAACACGTCAAAAGACTGTTTCTCCTCACAGGTGCAACACATCTTCTTGTTTCCGGCAGGCTACACGCGGGAACGCGCAATGCTGCCCCCCACCGTAATGGTGCAACACATCACACCCTGATCACCTCTCTTAAATAGGCAAAGGTCACACCCTTAACACAGCAGCGACACCTAGAGGCCAGATGGTACATTTTGGCCCCTACAATTAGAGACACAGCAACTCGAGTGGACCCCATTCAATGATCCTGCTGCTGTCAGAATCAGAATAGGTTTTATTGCCATTGTTTCAGAACAGGGTTCACAAACTAGGAATGTTTCTCGGTGCAAACGTGCGACATAAGACATATAACACAGAATTAAGATAAAAAATAAGCTAAAGAACCTTAAACTATAAGGCTATAGGGGCATGCATAAAGTCTGCAGTGTGGACACACCGCACAGTGCAACAGAGCAGAAACATCCATGAGTCTGTAACTAAGCTACAGAGACTTGTTATTGTTCATGAGTCTGATGGCGGAGGGGAAATAACTGTTCAAGTGGTGGGAGGTATGGGTCTGGATAGACCGTAGCCTCCTGCCTGAGGGGAGAGGGGTGAATAGTCCGTGTCCAGGGTGAGAAGGGTCAGCTGTGATCCGACCCACACGCCTCCGGGTCCTGGAGGTGAACAGGTCCTGGAGAGATGGGAGCTCACAGTCAATCACCTTCTCTGCAGCACGCACAATGCGCTGCAGTCGGTGCTTGTCCCGTTCTGTAGCGCCGGGGAACCACATGGTGATGGAGGAGGTGAGGATGGACTCCATGATGGCCGTGTAGAACTTCACCAGTGTCTTGGTTGGCAGCTTAAGTCTCCTCAGCTGCTGTAGGTAGAACATCCTCTGCTGGGCCTTCTTGATGAGGGAGCTGATGGTCTCTTCTCTCATTGCAGTGAACACTGTGGTCACCTGTGAGGAGTCTTCAATGATCGTGGAGGTAGAGAAGGCCACATTACCTGGAATCCATTACGATCACCTCAGACTGTCCGATCCCAGCAACACCATCTGCAGCCTCCAGACTCACTCCAACAGCTCTCACCTCATCGCTATCGTACCCCTCAACAGATGTGGTACTCAGATAGAGGTAGGTTCTAGTCAGAGATGCAGTTTTAGACATACAGTATTTAGAAATGAATGGCAAAAAAGATACAAGTATAAAAGTAATAGGTTTGATCAGGAGGAAGGTCCCGTGGTGAACCACTGCAGTTACCCACTGTTCCTGGCAGGCTGATGCTTTATCAATATAAGCACAATTACCTTTTTTCCACAGATGTCTACTTTTCTAATATACATTTTAAAGGAGAATAAAACAAATTAAATTGTACAACTAGAAAAAAAATCTGGCACAGGGTCTCAGTGTACTGTAGATATCTTAATAACTGAAAAAACTTAATTTGTTCAAAAACATATATAATACTAGGGCGGTAAGACTATATTAAGCAAGTCCTGGCCAATATGGGCAAAAGCTATCTGCACAGTGAAGAAGTTATTTCCTTTTTGTCATAAAGACGTCTTGCCGTTATTTAGATCGGGAGTGGATGTAAAAATATGTAATGCAATGTGTTCACTGTGTGTGACCAATGTTTAACAAACGCTGTCTTATATTGTGTTTTAGGAAGATGACAACGATCTGATTTTCAAGAATGAAATCACCACAGTGGACAGCCTAACAGATGTCATCACCAGAAGGCACGAGGTGGAGATCAAGTTCTTCTGCCAGTACGCCAAGGAAGGAAATGTGTCGTTCACCTTCAGCGCTCACAGGCAGAAAGTGTCTGTGTGGGACAAGGGCTTTGGTAAGCTCATCTACGGGTTTGAGTTCTTCCCAAACCAAGACTTTGCGACCATAATCGACCCCCGGCTGTACCCGCTGGAGTATGACGTGGGCGACCACATCTACATGGAAATCGAGGCCACGACTACAGTGGACAACATGGAGCTGTTTGTGGAGTCCTGCATAGCCACACCCTACGACACCCCCAACTACCCCACCACCTACGCCATCATTAAGGATGGGTAAGTGTGTCTTTAGTGACATTTTGGGAAATCACCATCCTCCAATGGTGCATTCTCTTACACACATTCGGCAGGGTAAACAGCTGATAATAGGACGTCACTTTTAGGGTTCTTCGTAGAAGAGATGTTCAAGGGTCTTCAACTGGGCTGGTTTCACTTCTCGCTTTTGTAGTCTATATGTAAAGTACGTTTTGACAACAAAAGCAAGAAGAATTTTAATATCTATATTACTATTGATATTTTAAAATCTCTACTACAATAAATAATCCCTGGATGACTGAGAGGCTTCAGGACAACCGTTAGGGCTGTGTCGTCACTTGAAGATTTGTGCAAATGACTGAACTTTTGTCTGTGCTTTTAAACAGATGCGTAATGGACTCCACACTTGTCACGTATCCGGTCCCTCACCAGAGGATGTTCAGATTCAGCATTGAGGCCTTCAAGTTCATTGGCCTTCATGACCAGGTATTCCCTTCACATTTACACAAACGCGACACACTTTGGAGATGGTTCTGTTTATGGAAAGCATTCCCACAAGTCTATTAGAGCATTTAAAATTCTGCTTAAAAGGAGTGGGCTGAAGCAAAAGCTCATAAGTGCCCACACCCGACATCATTGAAATAAAAACAATTAATCAAATCCCAAACGTACCCCTCCGTGACCCAACTTTACCTGTTATAATTACATTATCAATCCTACATTAAGCAACATCACACTTTGATTTTCGATTTGCCCCACCGGCAAAAGAGAACCTACAACACACCAGAGCGGCCGTTTCAACACGGACCACACCCACAAAGCACCTCTAGAAATGTTCGTATAAATTAACAGAATTTAACGGAACGGAAATATTACGTTAAGTATGTCTATACTGTGTAAATACCTCCAAAATACTCCCAGGTGTTCGTCAGCTGCACGGTGATGATGTGCAGGGCAGGAGACTCAAACACGCGCTGCTCTCGGGGATGCCAGCCCACCGCACCATACAGGAAAAGGAGAGAGGCGGCCATAGAGTCAGGAACCCACTACGTGTCCCAGGGCCCGCTGCGCATGAAGAGGTCTGCGGAGGCGGCGGGAAGCACAGGTACGTGGGTTGATGAAAAGCAACTCATTTGAACAGATCCAAATTAACGATACAGATTTTTTTTTCCTGCATTAACACACACCTTGTTTGTTTTCCCCCACAGGCCTGAACTTGAATCTCAACCTGGTCTTCATCACCGGATGTGTTTTGGCTGCGTTGGGCATGATCTGTGGAGTGGTCTTCTACAAAGCCAAGAGATCCTCAGTCAAGTACCACCCTCTGTCTTTAGAAGAGCACTGAGATCTTGGTCCACTGCAAAGAAGAAAACAAAAAGGAAGGATTTGAGGGCTGTTTTACTTAAACAACAAGGTCTCATTGATCAGTGACGGTTGTGAGGTCTATACTAATGAAATGATGAATGAATCTTTTTTCATCCCTGTAATTTACTGTTGATTTTGATGTGTTGAGTTTGTGAGAAGCACTGTAATCAGTTGTACGTAATCAAAATGAAAATAAAACTTTGTAAAACTAAACTAAAAGGTATTTCTTTTGCTTTTATTCAGATAATGAAGAAGAAGTTCTTTGCAAAAGAAAAAGCATTAAGTTGTGTAAAAGCTCGCAGTTTTTCAGGAGTTTTCCATCATAGTGTGACATGACGAGTGGTATGTTAAACAAAATAAATAAAAGCCTGACAACGCCATCCAGTAAAACTGGAAAAATGTGCTGTAAGGCACACAGGTTCGACCCATAAGGACAGAAGCAGCATGTTCCTTGTACATATCATTTTAGTTTATTTCTATAATATAGTTTGTCCTGTTTGTACTTTAGTTGGCACAAACGTTTCGGTTCATTTCACAGCGTTAACATTTGGTTCACATAGCTTTCAGTTGGTTCACAGTTCACGCTTGTTTGTTTTCCATTAGCTTTTTAGTTTATACAAAAGAGGGAGGTAGCAAGACAGCAGCATCAGGCCCTCCTGAACATAAATAAAGAGGTTAGCTTTCCATCAGTCCCCTGCTTAGACTAACCACGAGGCAAGGCCCCTCCTACCGTCACACGCCCACATCTAGCCCCTCTTGGCCGGCTCGGTGCGTCGATAGCCCCGGTTACGTGAAGGCCCCAGCAGACCCCAAACCACCACACGCCAAGAGAGAGCAATGGACGCCATGGAGTGGTGCGCGTTGAGGCTCTCTACCACCCGAGACGCTAAAATAAACCCCGCGTTAGTGATAAACAAAACCAAGCATGTGGAATAAACGAGATAGAGCTACCTGGACCTGGACCCATCAAACACAGCGTACGCCCTGACTGCAGCCCTGCCAGGCCGGAAGACGCCAGTGAGGAGACAGGAAGTGAACGAAGGGTGGCCTTTTATACTTAATTTTGAGTGGTGGCGCCATCTGCTGACTGGTTTGATATTTAAAATGCATATGTTTAATACAATTATCTAAATTACAGTTAATTAAACAGGTAATGCCACAATAGCAAAGGTTCTTAAAAGATAGTCATTATGAATAAAAAAATAAAGAGCTAAAGGCCCAAAAATGGCGCTATCTGACTCCTCGCCTCGTTGTAAAAAACAGATAGATCAGAAAGGTTACGAGTTCTCAGAAGGCACTTTATTCTTAGATGGTGAGTTACAAGTTACATGTTATTCGTTCAGTTGCTAGGAAAAGTCTGCCCAAAACATTTTCCTCCTGGGTAATTCTCTGCCTGTTAGCCCCTCCCACTCAATGCATAGCCACACTCACACTTCAGCACACAAGACAACAGGACGCTCCAGGTGGCCATCCTGACTCACATCAAAGCACAAGATAAATACTTCCTTATCTCACCATCTGGAGATCTGATCAGCTCCTTCCTGACCACTCTTTATGGCCCAGTGACTTTTCACCTTTGATCGAGATTAGCATACATTCTTTAGCAGAGGGACGAAGGCTGCCTGCCTCTGACCAGATAAACAGGACGCCTGTTTATTGCCCCTCAAGGCCCAGTGACCTCTTCTACAGTTAGCATACAATATTCAGGGGGATAGTAAACAGACATTTTCAGATAATTGACATCATTCAGCCTGTGTTGTTCAGATTGGACTCTTTCGCTCTCTCTATCTAATCTCCATGATGTTGTGGGGCTTGGCGATACAATGATAAATGTGAAAATAACCAACAAATCTTATGACAATGACAATATTTAGCATCATATTTTTGGAAACTCAATATGGTTACAGTTTGGCAGTTCTTTTACGGTGTGTCGATTGTCTGCTTTGTTTTGTCAAAAGTATATTTCAAAAACTGATTTTATAAAATGTATTATTATTATTATATTAGTGTTTAGTGTTTTTTTTTCTTTTCTTGCACATTGGCCCTCATTTATCAAACTTGCGTACGGCGAAATCAGAGCATATGTGAGGTGTACAAAAAAATCACCGTCTGTTTTGGCATTTATCAATCTGAGCGCACGTGGTGTACATTTTACACCAATTTCAACCAAACACTAAACAGTGCAGGAAAACAGTTTTTAACAGCATGGATTGTGTTGCCACATTGCAAATAATCCTCATTAGTGATTTAAACTTGAAACACGGTTACAGTGTTAATATTTATGCACAGACTTTGATTCAATGTCATCGACACGCTCATCCACGCCATGGCTATGAGTGCAGAGGCTCTATCGGCCCGGATCAGAGACTCGAGAACCTGGGCAGTGGGCCACAGAGTGTGGTTTTTAACATAAAAGACCGCTGCCGTGTACCGGGACACCGGGACTCACCTGGGTCTGCGCGAGGCCACGCTCTGTGTTCTGGCCGGTTTGAGCGCCGAGTCTGTGGACCGTATTCCGTGACATGAGTAGCCCGGGCGTCAAACTAATCCTTTGACGGAACCACAGCGTTCTTCGGTCCGGAGGGGTTCGTAAAGTCTGGGTTTGGGTCTGCTGACCGCGCGCTCTCCCCTTGTTAAGGGAATTGAAGCATGTCATGTAGCAGGTCCGGACGATTCGTAAGGTTTGAGTAGGGCTGGGCGATATGGACCAAAAGTCATATCCCGATATATTTAGGTTGAATATCGATATACGATATATATCCCGATATTTTTTCCACAAAGTGAGAGCTGTGAAATGAAATGTTAAGTCAAAGTCACTGCCAAATAGGAGTGTTTTAATATTTAATATTGCGATTTTTATTGTATTTATTTTTCTTCTACCCCATTTGCTGTTAATAACTTTATGTTGCATATAACTAAACTAAAGCCTAAACTGAGACAATGAAATATGACTTATTAAAGTATTACTTACTTTTTAGTCCTTAATAATCATGAAATATAATAAATAAATAAATAGCCCAAATAATTTCTTGATATTTGCTCTTGATTTAACTGTGTTTTAGTCAGTGGTTTTGAGATAAGTTCTTATCTTTATCCAAAGCATTCCCAAACATAAGCCCCTAAACTGAGCCACAAACGACTCTTGACTCTCTACAAGCAGCACAGGCTCACCATCTCTGCTCATCATCAGAGCGGGTTTCAGCGAGGGACTGGAGTGATTAGCGTTGCGGCTAACGCAATGCTAACGGGGAAAAAGCGATAGTCCTTGGCGGTGGCAGCATTACAAACGCTGATATTTTCACAGTACATCCACGATCTACCGCAAACCTTAACTAGACTGGGAAGTAAACAAAAGCACATGGCGCAGCGCACGTAAACAAAAGCACATGGCGCAGCGCACGTCGCCACCATATCTCGCCGCTGCATTCACTTCTGTCCAAACCATCTCCAAATGATTGAGCCACTGTTTTTGTTTTACCAACCAAGGGGCTCTCCTCTGCGCGCTTCACAGACATTGTTGCTTTATTCATGTTTGTTGAAGAGTGCCGGCGGAGTGTCTGTTCCTGTTCCTGTCCCATCTCCCCTCTCCCTCTCCCCCCTCTCCCTCTATGCATGCAAAGACGAGGGGCGGGGCCGGGGCGCTGGGAGCAGTGCAGAGCTCCGTTCAGCGGGTTGCCTGAAGCAAGTATTACAGCGCAAATTTGGACTATATCGATATATACGATATGGTCTGATTCCATATCTCTTTTTAAAATATATCGATATATCTTAAATATCGATATATCGCCCAGCCCTAGGTTTGAGCAGCGTGAGCAGGGTCCGCTGACCACACGCTCTTCTCTCGTCAGGGGAATGATCGAAGCACGTCTCGTGAGGCTGCTCGGATTCCCAAAGGTCTGAGTAGCGGTCCACCACCATTATCAAAAAGTCTTTGCCTGCTTGCCTATACAAATCCATGCTAAGGATGTGCCATAGCCATGAAGGAAGTGCGTGTGACATCGTTTCCTGCCGCTGTTTGTGTGAGTATTCCTTGCAAGCCGAGCACTGGCTAACAGAATCTTTTATTTCACCCTGAATATTGGGCCAGTACAGGGTGTCTCTTGCTTGTCTGTAGCATGCGTCGCCCCCTAAGTGACTGACGTGAATCCGTTTCAACATTTCTGGACGCAGTGACCTCGGGATGATTATTCTCTGACCTTTGAAAAGCACACCATCCTGAGCACTGATCGTATCCTTGACAGACCAATACTCTTTAATGGCTGTGGGTGTATCCTCTTTGGGCTCTGGCCACCCTTTCAGAACTATAGATTTCAACATTTGGAGACATGTGTCCTCATCTGTGTGCCCTCTGATCTGTGTTAGACGCTGGCTAGTGACAATAAAGTAGTCAGCTTGGTTTATGTGTTCAGCGGTCTCTCGCGCCCTCTGGAGGCAGCATACAGAGTGGCAACTGTATGCCTCATTGGGTGTTTTTGCAGGAACTGTGGCTCTGCTCAGTGTGTCACTAACGTGCATGTCCGGGCCTGGTTTGTACATTACTTTGAGGTTGTAGTTCTGTGTGTGAGGAGAATGCTCTGCAGCCGTTTGAGTGCACCCAGAAGTGGCTTGTTGAAGATTGAGATGAGCGGCTTGTGATCCGTTTCAGCCATAATCTCTTCCCTGCAATAGAGATAATGATGAAACCGTTGACATGCGAACACAATGCTCAAGCACTCCTTCTTAATTTGTGCATAATTCTGTTTAGTCTGCGTTAGTGCTCGAGTTGCAAATCCAACTGGCTTCTCTTGAACTGCCCTGATTTTCTCTGGTTCTGGCAGTAGACCCTCTGCCGACAGAATATGTCCATGAAACTTAACCTCCTTGACATTGAACTGCAGCTTCTTAAGACGTAGCCTCAGTTTTATCTCGCTACATCTGTCCATCAAGGGAAGCAGCTTTTTGTTGTGGTCTGCGACTGCCTCAGCATCAGAGTCCCCACAACCGACAAGCAGTATGTCGTCCCCTATCGGTTTGACCGCCACTGACACAAATTCATGCTGCTTCCGTTGGTAAACCTCTGGTGTCTGCCCCGCGGTGTCCAGAACGTTTTCATGTAGCTGCTGTCTCTGTCCTATAAGCGAAGTCGTAATCTCGTAGTGCGCATGCGCAGCGCTTCCGGTCAAAGGTCAATCGGGATAAAAGCGCTATCTCCCAGTAATCCCAATGTAAAATATGCATGAATAAAGATTGTTTTACAGGCATAAAAAATGTGGTACATTAACAGATCATCACAAATATATCGAGGGTGAGTATCTGTGCTTCCACGAACATTTTGGTCAAATGGTTTTAATTTCCAATTGCAGGTGGCACAAGCTAAATTAAATGTCGACTTTTTGGGTGGGGGGGGATCATTCTTTCCTGAAAATTACACACTATATATAAATTGTACAATAGAAAAGCACAACGTAAGCCGTCTTTACTTTTATACTACACAATGCTCTGGCCTACATGAACATGTTTTCTCTCAGCATTGTACTGGGGGGAACAAGGATTACGATGATTGTGTTTGAAGGAAAGGCTAAATGGCAAATGCCTAGAAGTTGAATAAAGTCATGCAGCAAAGGAAACAATAAACATACCCGGCAAAACATGTACAATAGCACCTTATGCGTCCTGTTCAATGATCACATGCTTTATATGTAATTTGTTGGCTCTTTTCTCGGCCTTCAAGAAACTGTACTTCGTACTTCGTCCCACACCGTCCAAATGTATAGAAACTGAAAGCTTTTCCTTGTTAATAATCCGACAGAATCATAAATGGTTTTATTGACATTGAACAGGTTCACAAAGTAGGAATTTTCTTCAGAGCAATTGTGCAACATGAAACATAAAACTTAGATAAATAATAAACTATATAAACTTTAAAACTTAAAAGGGCATACATAAAGGAGATCAAAATAAAATGTGATAAAAAAACAACAACAAGCCGTCTCCTCAAGTCGCGGACTGCAGTAAAGTGGCCCGACACTTCCAGACCCACGGTAAAGTCTGTCACGGACATGATGCTATTTTCACGATGTCACGGCACAAGCACATCGTAGATCAGCAGCAAACTCCATCTATCTCGACGACCTGTTTCACTGAAGGAATTTTCAAGGATCTGCCAGAGTTTTTCCGTCTTGTGTCTGACACCAACAAGTCCTCTCTGTAGCCGCTTAGCGATAGCCCGCGTTTCCACACAAATAACTTCAAATTAGCAATTGTCCATCGTCTTTAAACATCATGACGCATCTCTGTATCCTCCACCTGAGCCTCTCACACAGTTTAGTAAGTTTTGGATATCATACAAACAATAACAAATCATTTAAACTACATTTATCTGCACTCTCTCGTCTTCGTGTATGCTTCTGCGCTGTCAAAACCTACTTCCGGGTCAAATTTATCCCGATTGACCTCTGAGCGATCCCACAATTCATTGCGCGAACTGAGATTACGACTTCGCTTATTTGCACGGGATCACGTGCATTCACAAGTGTGAATACTCGAGCTTTTGGGAGTTTGTACAGCACGTCGTCCAGAGTGGGCATTTGGTAGTGAGAGCGCCTCAAAGCCTTTTTGGGAGACTTGGGGTCAGCACAAATCCTCAATATCTCTGGCTCCGAACAATCACCATGTTGCTGAGCAAGGTGTTGTTGTGTTCATCTCACGCGTGTTTGTCTAACTGAGCCTTCACGGCGCTTCTGAGGGCCACTGGGACATTTCTTGGTGCAGCTTGTGTGGGGGCTATTGAGCTGTCTAGCTCAAAGTGGACTTACCCTGGAAGCGACTGGACAGGATCAGTAAAAACATCGGCATACAAGTCAAGAAGTTGCTGATTGGTCAAAGGTGTTGCGATGCTTTGGTCTATTTTGTGCAGTTCATCTGGTATGGTGAAATGCAGCAAACCTAGCAGTGGTACATTGGGTGCTAGTTTTCTCTTATAATGCTCATGACATAGAGTCCAGCTGGCCCCTTTGTAATCCACCGTTCAGTTTTGGTGTCGCAAACCACTTTTTTCCTCGTCCATGCAGTGCGCCGATGCTCTCAGCTGTGTAGATCTTATATCATCATCAGCATTCACTCTCTGATCAGGCTGCGACTTTCATGCACACCTTCGCAAAATGGTTTTGAGTTCTACACTGGTGGCAAAGGCTGGACATGCATCACAGCCCCGTTTATGTGAGCCACCACAATATTTTCAGGCGATGTCGTTGCCCGTTCCATGCGTGCCGTATTGGGGCCTGTCCGGGCGCTGCATTGGCTGCTGCTGATCAGGTGTCATCAGTTTTAATTTCATGTCCGTCATTTCAGCTTCTCTGCACACGTCTATTGCCGAACTCAGGGTAAGATCTTTCTCTCTAAGAAGATGCTGTTGCGTCCCCCCCTTTTTTATTTTTATTTAGTAGGCTATGTGATCTTGGATTGGCTATAATGTTCATGTGGGTTTCTGAGAGCTTTAATCTTCCTCATGCACAAAAATATCATATTTGTTGTGTTAAAAACAATGATAATTTCCTGGTTGGAGAAATTTTATTTTTTGCCCGAAACACCCGTGAGTGAGGTCTCCTGATACATGAATATTTTTGGAGCGTTTTATTCAAAGGACGCAATTTTTGTTGATAAATGAGGGCCATTATCTCCAGTTTGGCTTTACCCAAATGTACAGGCTTTGTGAAAAAAACATCAAAATAGTGGTAAGGACAAGACGACAACAAGGGTGAAAATGTAACAAAAACTCTACGAAAAAGTGGCAAAAATGTAGCCTGGCCTTTGCCATCCGTAAACTCCGGTCAGTTATCTTTTCCTTCAGTGGCTGCGTTTCATCGGTAGAATTTCAACCTACCATTCAGCGAGCGGGGGAGGCGGGTGTTGTAGGTGACGCTACGCATTAGCACCGGATTTGCTGGTTGTAGTCTGAAAATGGATCCAATCGTTTCAAAGGAGTTCATCCCTCCCACCTGA
The DNA here is from genome assembly GCA_021464625.1 of Proterorhinus semilunaris. Lineage (NCBI taxonomy): Eukaryota > Metazoa > Chordata > Actinopteri > Gobiiformes > Gobiidae > Proterorhinus > Proterorhinus semilunaris. Next base: position 36,008,168 of record CM038346.1, read on the forward strand.
AAACGGAGCTCAATTGTGAAGTTCCAGACCCTCTGAACGAAATGAGTACGAGGGTATGGTAAGACCAAGCTAGCAAAAATGAGATGAAAAAGACAAAAGTGACGGCAACGACACAAGGAAAAAGATCCGTTTAGATCAGTTTTGTAGGTCTTAGCTTTCAAATGAGGCATTACACAGACCAATAGTAACCTCCAGTCGAGAAGCTTTAAGATTTGGGTAAATATTTGCTGGCACATTTTTACTATTTATTTAATCTTATGCTGAAATCAAAATACACAATGAATTTAGAACATAATCATAATGTTTTAGCTTTTACATGAATATCTATATGACCTGTGCTAAAACTTAGAAGAAAAGCCTACAATCAGCCTGCAACCATTTTTAGTGTTAGGCCCAATTACTGTTTGGCTGTGAAAGGAAAACTAGGTTAGAACTCATAAACAAGTACTCATAACATAGCAGCTCTACCAATTATAGGGGATAACGCCCCTAATGTGAATATGAACCTAAACATTCATTAATTATGCAGAAACACGCTAAACTTAAATAAACTCACCAACAAAGTCTCTGTGCTCTGCCATCTGATTTCATTGACTGGGTGTGTCCATCTTCTTCCTTCTTTGTTCGGTTCTTGGCGGGTGGCAACCAACTGCTTAGGTGCATACCGCCACCTACTGTACCGTGTGTGTCTCAGGATGCTGGTTACTTCAGGTCACATTCTGATTGTGCGCAGTTTACCTCCCCGAAGGGGGATATACCACACACACATAAATAAAAATAAAAAAAATAAAAATTATAATAATAACAAAAATAAATAAATAAATAGAAAAAAAATAACACTACCCATAAGAGTGATAACCACCTACACTTTATGGAAGAGCTCTGCCCCTTTCAGGAACCCCATCACTGCCCTCATACTCTTACTGTCCTCTTTACCCAGGATACCTTGTAAACTCCAGGCCCTCTCCAGCTCATACATCCTATCCCTCAGAATCCTTCTCTCATACTTCCTACATTCCATTAACACATGTTCCACGCTCTCTGGCACATCACTGGGTGTGTCCAGTCACACCTGTATTGGGTCTAGCCATTAGTGCTGTGGGAGTGTTTCTGCCTCCATCTAGTGCGATTGAAAGGGAATGCATCTAATCTACACTAGGTAAAGAGAGAAGGACAGGTGAGAAAGAAAGAAAATTAGAATTAGAGGGGAAGCTCCTCTTCTTTGGGAATTGGCGCGACAATAATGCCAGATGAAGGTGCTGATTTGCAGCCTGCCTTGTAGAATAATAATAAACCTGATGGTTATACATAAAACAGTGTTTTATATGAGAAGGCCAATCATCATCATACAGTATTCTAAATACAAAAAATCATGTCATAAGAATATTTATATAAAAAATAATCAAGAGTTTTGATTCAAAAAACAAAGGTATACTATCAGGTTTGGAAAGAGTAACTATACGGAAAAACTTCTTTTGTAGAATGAACATTTTGTGTAGGTAAGTGATGGTATTTTCCCAAACAATATTGCCATAATTTAAATAGGGATAAATTAGACTGTAGTAAAGTGTTAAGGCAAGGCAAGGCAAGTTTATTTGTAGAGCACAATTCATACACAAGGCAATTCAAAGTGCTTCACAGTTGCATAAAATTACAAGAAAACAGATCAAATCAATCATTAAAACATCAACATAAAGTTAATCAATTACAGTAAAAGGCAAGAGTGCAGATAAAATACTTTCAGTTTTCATCTGCTCGGGTAAAAAGAGCTGTTTTCAGCCTGGATTTGAACATTGTCAGTGTTAAGACACATTTCTGATTTACTATGTTTCTAATTTTACCTATGATTCCAATATACTTAGTTATCTTCTTGCAAACTTTTTTGACTTATTCCTTCCAGCACAATTTATTGTCAATCTGAACTCCTAAAAAACATGTAGATGCCACAGTTTTTTTCTTAATTATTAATGTAAATTTTTATTTGATCTCTTTCACATTTTTTATTACAAACATAAAATTCGATTTTTTTTATTTACATTTAATGACAATTTATTCGCTCTGAACCATTCTGAATAATTTTGAAAACCATGATTTAAATCTTTAATCCATCCATCCATTTTCTTCCGCTTTATCCGGGGCCGGGTCACGGGGGCAGCAGTCTCAGTAGAGATGCCCAGACTTCCCGATCCACGCACACCTCCTCCAGCTGTTCTTGGGGGACCCCGAGGCGACCCCAGGCCAGCTCGGAGACATAGTCCCACCAGCGTGTCCTGGCCTTCCACGAGGCCTCCTCCCAGTAGGACATGCCTGGAGCACCTCCCGAGGGAGGCGACCAGGAGGCATCTGGAACAGATGCCTCCTGGAACAGATGCCTCCTGGCCTATTCCAGCACCCTGGAATAGACCTTGCCGGGAAGGCTGAGGAGTGTGATCCCTCTGTAATTGGAGCACACCCTCCGATCCTCCTTCTTAAAGAGAGGGACCACCACCCCGGTCTGCCAATCCAGGGCCACTGTCCCCGACCGCCATGCAATGTTGCAGAGACGTGTCAACCAAGACAGTCCTACAACATCCAGAAACTTAAGGTACTCGGGACGAATCTCATCCACCCCCGGGGCCTTGCCACTGAGGAGATTTCTAACCACCTCTGTGACTTCAGCCTGGGTGATGGGCGAGCCCCCCTCCGAGTCCCCAGCCTCTGCCTCCTCATCGGAAGACGTAACGGTGGGATTGAGGAGATCCTCGAAGTACTCCTTCCACCGCCCGACCACATCCCCAGTCTAGGTCAGCAGCCCCCCACCCGCACTGTAAACAGTGTTGGTGAAGCACTGCTTCCCCCTCCTGAGGTGCCGGATGGTTTGCCAGAATCTCTTCGAGGCCGACCGATAGTCCTCCTCCATGGCTCCTCTGAACTCCTCCCAGACCCGAGTTTTTGCCTCTGCGACTGCACGAGCTGCAGCACGCTTGTCTTGCCGGTACCTCTCAGCTGCCTCCGGAGTCCCACAAGCCAACAAGGCCAGATAGGACTCCTTCAGCTTGACTGCATCCCTTACCTCCGGGCGCCACCACCGGGTTCGGGGATTGCCGCCGCGACAGGCACAAGTGACCTTACGGCCACAACTACGAGCGGCCGCATTGACAGTGGAGGAGGAGAACATGGTCCACTCGGACTCCATGTCTGTGTCCGAATGTCCACACTATTCCCTAACCCCTCATTCACTACATAGGCCCGCACTATGTAGTAGACTATATAGTGCACTCATTCTGTTGGCGATTCAGACGCGCTGCACACTATTCTCCCCCGCCTGCCGTAGGTCACGTGACTACCTATCGAGTCGTACACAGTTGTCGGTCTCGTAATGTTTTTTTAATAATGTATAAAATATTGTATCAACTTGTAAACACCTGAATGACAGATAATCTTTTATCTTTTGTAAAAAAAAAAAGTGGTTATTGTCGGAATATTTTGTCTAATTGTTTATTGGAGTGGCTTATTTATATAATTTATACTGTATTCTTTATTACGTGTCATCTATTTAAATAAAATAAGAAAAATCAATTAATTACATATCTGAGTCTAGATTCTTACGAAAGTGCCTTGATTTTTGCGCCACACTAGACCTGTAAACTGCTATTAACTGTTATAGCGTGAAAATGGCTCGTTTGGATTTGGGGATCTTTCTGCTGACTATAATCCAAATTCTTCTTATAAGAATCAAAAACAGGAGGGTTGTGAGTCAGAGAAGACGGCAGAGGGCATTGAGGAGGAGAAGAATGAGGATAATGGCCTTTGATTTGGCAAGACGCCGGGCAAATGTAAGTGGACACTAATATCTTACCATCTATCAATCTATCTATCTATCTATCTATCGCTAGTTACAAAAATAAAAAAAGGTTCATTCCCTTTGCTCAAATGATTGCTCAGCCTGTTTTTAGTCTAAAATTCAAATGGTAAGGTTGTAGGCCAATATATTTCGATCACATCCATGGATTAAAAATGTTAAAGATTTTACATTTGTTTTAATCACTTCTTGTAAACATAGAACATTAATAGCATAACTATGTACATAACTTAATACACAATCATTTACACACACACACACACACACAATTCACCAAGCTTTATTAATTTTTTGTGTAGGGCTCATCACCGCTTTACTGCCACCCATGTACTTTGATGGGCTCTCCGACCTCTGCCCCGATTTCGCCTGAACCGGAACACCATTTTCGGTCTCACGTAGCTTTGGGACAAAGATCACCAGGGCTGGGGGAAGCATCTGGACACACTGGTCGTCCTCTTTTGGGTGGCCAGTGGGACATCATACCGCATTGTCGCCCGGGCCTTCAGCATGCCGAGGTCCACAGTGTGTGACGTCGTTCACAGAGTAGCTGAGACCATACTCACCTTGTGCAGGAGAGTCATCAAGTTCCCCTCTGTGGATGCACAGCCAGAGGTTGCATCTGGGTTCCAAAAGCTGGCTGGAACCACAGCATTTAAGAATGTTGTGGGAAGTATTGATGGATGCCATGTCCGAATTAAGCCCCCTGGTGACAATGCGGAATGCTATTTTAATAGGAAGCTTTTCCACTCAGTCCAATTCCAGGCGGTATGTGACCACAAAGGCGCATTTTTGGACATCTTTGTAGGTTACCCAGGATCAGAACACGATTCCTGTGTACTTAAAAACAGCCCCATTTACACCGAGCATTTGTATCCACCAAACGGCTTCAGTATAATCGGCGATGGAGGATACCCATGCGTGTCGTGGCCAATCACCTTCCTGACGCCCTACAGGGAGCCTGTGAGGAGCCCCGTTGAGGCTCGGTAGAACCGTCATCACTCCAGAGCACGGGGTGTAATCGAGCGAGCATTTAGGGTCATGAAAAGCCGGTGGAGGGCCATTTTCTTTAAGGCATTGGAGGTGAAACCTACCTTTGCTGTACAAGTCATCGCATGCTGCACCGTACTGCACAACATCTGTCTGCAACATGGGGACAACCTTGAACCAGCTGACGTTCCAGACCGAGAGCCCGCAGAAGATGCCATCCACCACAATGAGGACCAGGAACAACGGAGCGGAGAGCCACTGCATGCAGCAATAGCAGCTGCGTTGTCGGCTCCCAGGGTCAGAGCGGACGCACTCTTAGATCATGATTATGGAACCTTTTCGTTTATCTAGTTAAAAATCAAAATCAAATTACAATATTAGACAAAATATAATAGATGTGTATATAGTTTCATCTGCTTAAATGATCATTCCCTGTTCTTTGTTTAATGTACATAAAATATTTCACATTTCAAATCTATCATTTATTTAACATTCAAAAATATGCAAGCTTATTAACACAATGTAAATCTTTTCTACAATTCTCTCCAACAATCTAATCATTCTGTCATCCCTCTCTTCATCCCTCTTCTCCTTCGCCTCTTCTCTCCTCTCTCTTTCTTCCTCCCTCATCTCAGCCTTCTCCAACAGGCTAAAAAGGCTCTCAGGCCGCTGCCTCTTTGCTGGCGTGGCGCTCTCTCCCTCATCCTTCTCATCTTGAGGCCCAGAAATAGAGGCAGCCTCAGATGTGGAAGGACTCTCAGGAAGGCTGCACGGATGGTTTACTCCCTATTGCCTCATCCATTAAGGAGTACCATTTCCAGGTGTCAGCCGTGGGTTCTCCAGTCTCAGTGCCTCTACCAGTGGGTGGTTTCCTGAGCTCCTTTAAAAATGTATTTTATGTAATGAAACTAACATCGCTCTTACAGTGTAAATATAAGCCATCACACACAACTGTAAAAGTCACAAACATTGTATTTTTTTTTAAGTTTTCCCACTTTCGGGCAGCCCGGCCAGGCTCAACAAGGCGGCGCAAGCCCATTTTTTGCAGCACAGTCCTAAAAAGCACACACAAACAGTGTTACAGGGTTTATTACAGGCAGAAGCAAGTCAAATGTACTGCTTTCTAATGCAGTACGTCCACAAACCCGGGAAAAAAATATATCAGCACATAATTTACAACTTGCAAACATTTCAATCAGAATCAGAATCAGAATTCGTTTTATTGCCAAGGTTTGTGAACAAGGTTTACAAACTAGGAATTTGTCTTGGTGCAAACGTGCGACATAAAACATATAACACAGAATTAAGATAAAAAATAAGCTAAGAACGTTAAACTTTAAGGCTATAAGGGCATGCATAAAATAAAAAAATATTAAATAAATAAGATAAAATAAAGTGACATATGTTAAGACAACAACAATTTGACAATGAACAACAGCGCGATTGTATATACAGATGTTTTGGCATTTAAAGTGGTATTAAGTGTTTAAAGTGATAAAGTGATAGCAGCGGGTCTAAGTGTGGACAGAGCAAGTGCAGATACATCCATGACTCTGTGACTGAGCTACAGAGACTTGTTTTTGTTCATGAGTCTGATGGCGGAGGGGAAAAAACTGTTCAAGTGGCGGGAGGTGTGGGTCTGGATAGACCGTAGCCTCCTGCCTGAGGGGAGAGGGGTGAATAGTCCGTGTCCAGGGTGAGAAGGGTCAGCTGTGATCCGACCCACACGCCTCCGGGTCCTGGAGGTGAACAGGTCCTGGAGAGATGGGAGCTCGCAGCCAATCACCTTCTCTGCAGCACGCACAATGCGCTGCAGAAGGTGCTTGTCCCGTTCTGTAGCGCCGGGGAACCACACGGTGATGGAGGAGGTGAGGATGGACTCGATGATGGCCGTGTAGAACTGCGCCAGCATCTTGGTTGGCAGCTTGAGTTTCCTCAGCTGCCGCAGGAAGAACATCCTCTGCTGGGCCTTCTTGATGAGGGAGCTGATGGTTGGCTCCCATTTGAGGTCCTGGGTGATGGTGGTGCCCAGGAAACGGAAGGAGTCCACGATGGAAATGGGGGTGGAAGAGTCTGTCAGGGCAAGGGGGGACGGTGGGGCTGTGTCTTTCCTAAAGTCCACGATCATCTCCACTGTCTTCTGGGCGTTCAGCTCCAGGTTGTTGTGGCTGCACCAGGACGCCAGCCGTTCCACCTCTCTCCTGTAGGCGGACTCATCACCGTCCGAGATGAGCCCGATGAGGGTGGTGTCGTCCGCAAACTTGATCAGTTTAACGGTCTGGTGGCTGGAGGTGCAGCAGTTTGTGTACAGGGAGAAGAGCCAGGGGGAAAGTACACAGCCCTGAGGAGTTCCAGTATTTGTAGTCCGAGTGTCCGAGACGATCTTCCCCAGCCGCACGTGCTGTCTCCGGTCCGTCAGGAAGTCGGTGATCCACCTGCAGAGGGAGTCGGGCACGCTGAGCTGGTAGAGCTTGTCTCATAGCAGTTCAGGGAGGATGGTGTTGAAGGCAGAGCTGAAGTCCACAAACAGGATCCTGGCGTAGGTTCCTGGGGAGTCCAGATGCTCCAGGGTGAAGTGGAGGGCCAGATTGACTGCGTCGTCCACAGACCTGTTGGCTCTGTAGGCGAACTGCAGCGGGTCCAGGAGGGGGGCGGTGATGTCCTTGAGGTGAGGCAGGACCAAGCGCTCAAAAGACTTCATGACCACAGACGTCAGTGCCACCTGCCTGTAGTCATTAAGTCCTGTGATCCGTGGTTTTTTAGGGACAGGGACGATGGTGGACGATTTGAACAGAGGGAAGACAATTTGACAGAATGGGCACCAAAAAAAGTGGTAAATTTCAGCCAAAACTGCAGCTGAATGTTTTAAACCATGATTTTGGTATCGTTAGTGAACTAATACAGTAAAAAGTGTGGAGCAATGACATAATTTTCCACTAAATTTAGATGTAATGTCAGTTTGAATCCAATTTTGATATTTCTAATTACATTTAAGGTCTTGATTTTGGCGTGATTCACTTAATGACTTTAAATGCTTTTTTTAGAGCCCCGCGGAAAACCCTGTATAATATAGTAACAGTAGAGGTAAAAGCAATTAATAGGAAAACAATAGTCTTACTCCCAGCCGCCAGCTGAGGCGAATCTCTTGCCGCTGAACAGGTGGTTGATGAAGCTTATGCGCAAATTCAACAAGGAAGACTCAACAGCTGTTTAAACCACCGCTCATCACCGGCAGCTGTTTCCACTCATCAATCACAGTCCAGCCATTCAGCTTCTCCACATCAACCAATCATCGCTCCAAGATTCCTTCATAAGCACCATGGCCCATCACTCCGAGTTTCCCAGCCGTGCTGCAACCTCGTCGCTTAAGGGAAACTGAATGTCTGACTCTGATTCTACTGCCGGGCCCTTGCCCCCCTCCAGCGGGACACGGGTCCCACCGTTCTGCGCACTTCCCGGAAAAGTGCCCGCATCGCTGCTCGCGCAGCTCACGTCTCCCCACGCTCGGCCCTTCTGTCCAAGGGGATTCTTCCCGGAACCGGTCTCGGTTCTACTCAACTGGCTCAACTCACCGCTGTCTTGCCGTCCGGTGATTCATCTCCGTCTCCGCCCGCTCCGCCGCCTCCTTTCGTTCTCCCGGGAGGGAAACGGTCCAGGAAGTCTTCTGTTCCCCCCGCCAAACGCCGCCGGGGTCGTCCTCCATCCGCGGCTCCGGCCCATGTCTCGTCTTCGCCTCGGCCTGTTTTCGCTGCTGCTCCGGGCTCCATGACTGCCGCCGCTGCCGTGCGGGGCTCCACATCTGCGGGCTCCGCGTCTGCCGCTGCCGCGCTGGGCTCCAGAACTGCAGGCGCAGCGCTTGCCGCTGCCGCGCCGGGCTCAACTACCGCCGCCTCCACGTCTGCCGCGCGGCGTTGGACTCCCGGTCTGTCTCAGCTCCTCCGGTTCCGTCCGTGTTCTCCGGGGATTCCTCGTCTTTTGCCGCGACCCCACCCATGTCCGCGGAAGACCGTCGTCTGATGTCTGCCTCCATGGACGCTCTTCGCCACTCCGTCTCCGGGCTGTCGGCCCATCTCCTGCTCAACGCCGCTCGTCCTGCCGTCTCCACTCAGCCTGCGCCCGGTGCGCTCCACGCTTCTCTCGCCGCGGTGACTCAGCCGGATCCCCACTCTTCGCCCTCGCCAGCGCCCGTCCTGGGCCGTCTCTGGGTAGGCCGTATTCTCCGTTGCACGCTAATATCTCGTCAAGGCTGCGTTCGAAAATCTTGCGGGGCGATTACGTGAACCTGGTCTTGCCCATTCTCCCCTCTCCGAGGTCGAGGACCAGATCGCGTCCTCGTGTATCCGGATCGCCGCCCGAGTTTGACTATTACCTAGGCCTGATCAGGGATCTGAATTTAAAATGCAGTCGGTCGCGTTCTACCAATATCACAAGGCTTTCGCAGCCAAATCAGCGTCGCTAATCACTCATGCTAACGTGCATCTGGACTGGTCCGTTCTCGATACAGAGTTGTTGCTCACGCTCACTCAGGCTGTCTCAGTTCGCTGTGCGGTTCAGTCAGTCCGATCGTTTCTTTCACCGCTCGCAGCCCGCGCACCAGCCGCACGCTCTCAAGGGCCTCTCATCCCCACTAGGGGGTCGCTCTACTACGCTACGGTGGACCAAAAGAGAATAAAGAACACAAGGCTTTCGCGGCCAAATCAGTGTCGCTACTCGCTCAAGCTAACGTGCGTCTGGACTGGGCCGTCCTTGATACAGAATAGGTCGCGTTCACGTTATAGAATTCTATTTCAGTTGGAGGGCAGGTGTCAATACAACTCTACGGGAGAGAAACAGTTTCGAAAAAATTCCAAAAAGATGTCCAAATGTTTTCTCTGATCGTCATGTGATAGTATTGGATTCACAAAACTGACTTTTTTGGCTGAAGGTCTTTCTACTGGCCAACATCAAGCGCATGTTTTTGAATATTGTCTCCACTTCCGGACGCGTGTGAAGAAATAATTAGACACATGTGCTGGAGGATATGACTTTGAACTTTGACAGCTGTTTCATGTGAATTGGCTCCGGAATTACAGAGAAGTTAGCAATGATCTAAGATTAGACATCTGCATTTTGAGCGTCACTATGGTTACAGTTTGAATTTTCAGTTTTCTCCACCCCAATGTTATACTATAGGATCTTCGGAATGTTGTGATGTCACGTGAACGCTACTCACTGTTGCTCACGTAGGCTGTATCTGTTCGCTGTGCGGTTCCGTCGGTAATTCCGCCCCTCTTTGCCCATCATTTCTTTCACTGCTCGCAGCCCGCGCAACAGCTGCACGTTCTCAAGGGCCCCTCATCCCCATTAGATCGCCGTGGCAGATAAATAAATAAAAATCGAGATATTAAGCAACAACTTCAACGAGGCGGTTTTGCACCATGGTAATTGCCGCTTTCTCATTTGTAGTTCCTGCAAGGATGCCCATCCGAAGTCTGTCTGCCCCTGTCGCATGCGCCCTGCCAGCTCGAGCCGCGTTGATTTCAAGCGCTGATTTCTCGTCACCTATCTACCCCAATCAACGTCTCTGCACCGGCTTTCAAACCTCGTTTCCACCCGGATCCCGGTTTTGTTAATTCTTGCTCACGGGCCTTTCCCAGGGTTTTCACGTGGGCGTTTCTCGCAATCCGCATTGAGGGAATCGGCGGTCGTTTCTCAATTACTTCAGAGGGAGGTTCTAAGGGGTGCATGATCGGCCCGTTCAAGTCTTCCCCATTTTCGCCGGTCCGCACTAGTCCCTGGGTGTGGCCACTCGCAAGTATTCTGGCAAGAAGCGTTTGATACTGGACCATTCTGCCCCCCACTCGGGCCCCGTTCCCAGCTCAATAGCATCATACCCGCCCCTTTTTCGCTCACTACGCTACGGTGGACCACGCTATCGCGCAGATAACGCAGCCGAGTCGTGGCGCTAGGCTCGCAAGGCCGACGTCGCAGACGCTTTAAAAAAAAAAAAAAAAAATCGTCCCCATTCATCCGTTTCTGTGGCACCTTTGCAGTGGGAGTCTAGATTTTATTTCGCGGTTCGGCTGACGTTCAGTTGTAGGAGCAGCCCGTTGCTTGTTAACATGGTTTCGGAGGCGCTGTGCTGGATCCTACTCAATACGTCGGGGTTTAGTCCGTACTCCACTCGCTCGTGCCCGGCCCTCGCCCGGCACGTCCTCGTCTAAACTCAAGCTCCTCTTCGGCCTTCTGGGCGTGCCCCTGTCAGTCAAAGACAGTCGTTCCAGCCATGGAGCTGGAGTTTTTTGGGGATCAAACTGGACTATGTCGCTTCTCTTCCGCCCGATACGCTGGCCGCATTTCCGACGTGATTTAGAAAGCTGCTTCCACCCGCGATATCACAAAGCAGCAGCTCCTGTCCCGGCTGGGCCTCCTCATTTTGCCATGCATATCGTTCCCCAGGGGCTTTCTTTCATCTCGCGGCTGCTCGTCGCAGCTCACTCCGTTACATCGCTGTTCGACTCGGTCTTCCTGAACGAAGGGCGTCGCTCCGACCCGCGTTTCTGGTCCTGCTGCTAAACGACGTCGCCGCCGGAGGCTTCTCCTCCCCGTCTGCCGCTCTAGAGGGCCTCTGCCTGTTCTGCTACCCTCGCCGGAGTGTTCCCGTTCTGCGCTGCTCGGCTCCCCTCGTCGGAGGGTTCCCGTTTCTGCTCCCCTCGTCGGAGGGTTCCCGTTTCTGCTCCCCTCGTCGGAGGGTTTCTGTTTCTGCTACCCTCGTCGGAGGGTTCCCGTTTCTGCTCCCCTCGTCGGAGGGTTCCCGTTTCTGCTCCCCTCGTCGGAGGGTTCCCGCTCTGCGCTGCTCGGCTACCCTCGTCGGAGGGTTTCTGCCTGCTGCCCTCGCCGGAGGGTTCCCGCTCTGCGCTGCTCGGCTACCCTCGTCGGAGGGTTTCCGTTTCTGCCTGATGCCCTCGCCGGAGGGATTTTAAGCTCCACCCGCATCGTCATTTCTACAGCTCAAAGGCTGCCATTATCTAAGCGGTTTTGTCTCGGCCTGCGCGCTCATTTTAAGCGCAGTCACTCGCCCCGTCAAACGTGGTAAGCGCAGCTCCATCAAAAACACGAGCAATCGTCATCACGTCATTGTCTCGGCTCAGACCCCGGGTAATTTTTGGGGGAAGATCCTGGCTATCGTTCTACGCCGTGCGGATTTATCGTTCATCCAATCTTCCGCCGGGGTCTGAGCCCCAAGTTATGTTTTGCATTCATTCAATAAAACGTCTAAAACGCTTTTCTGTCTGTGTGAGTCTTATCAGGTTGAAATGAAGCTTATGCGCAAATTCAACAAGGAAGACTCAACAGCTGTTTAAACCACCGCTCATCACCGGCAGCTGTTTCCACTCATCAATCACAGTCCAGCCATTCAGCTTCTCCACATCAACCAATCATCGCTCCAAGATTCCTTCATAAGCACCATGGCCCATCACTCCGAGTTTCCCAGCCGTGCTGCAACCCTCCTCCACCCCTATTCTCCACCTGGGCTCTCTCGGCGCTGCTCGAAGGTCTGGTCACCCCGGGTCTTCTACCACCACCAGTGTCCAGGCTCCGAGGGAAGATCCTGGCTATCGTTCTACGCCGTGCGGATTTATCGTTCATCCAATCTTCCGCCGGGGTCTGAGCCCCAAGTTATGTTTTGCATTCATTCAATAAAACGTCTAAAACGCTTTTCTGTCTGTGTGAGTCTTATCAGGTTGAATTGGAGGCGCGGAGCCTTACAAGTTTCTCCACGTCTGTAGAATGACGAGTGGAGTAATAACGTTTCAAATAGCCTTTATTTGTGGCTGTAAACAAGACAACATGAACAGGCTGCTAGACTGGTGTAAACTCACTGACAGACTTCCCCGCGGGCTCTAACCCCGCCGTCGTAACACAGGTGCTGCCATAAAGCAGGTGTCGTAAAGAGATGCAAATGTAAACAATACTTTAGTACATTATTATATGACATCTCCCCCTTTTCGAGTTACTCTTCCTTTATACAAAATGACTATGGCAATAACATTTTAAAGCAAAATCACACTGTCAAATCTGTATATTTTATGTCTGCAAATATTTCGATATCTGGAAAATCTTAGCAGTAATCAAAATTAGTAGTATCAAGAACAAGGTTTCGCATATCAACTGGAAATAAATTCTTATGTAAAATATACCAGCATACTGAAATCCTTTAGCTGCAAATATAACCATAAATGTATTCAAAACTTCTCAAAATAGTCCATTTCAAAATCACACTTCAAACTTAAAAAATTAATTTAGTCTTTATTATCCACCCTGTCCCTCCCAAAGGCCATATTGTGCACAGAACACAACAAAGAGACTATAGGTCCAGTCTCTTAACGGGTTTGCACACACGTCCGGATTTAGTACTGTTGAAAATAGCGTATTCTTTAGTGCTGGACGAAAGGATGGAGACTCGGTATATTATAATCCAAAATCATTACTTTATTTCCTATTACAAACTAAAGGTACATCTGTTGAGCTGACCTCCATGCTGACCGGACGATGAGGCGGGTGGAAGAGAACGCTTCTCCCCCCATGCAGCACAATACAAAGGAGTGGGTGTGTCTTCCCCAACCAATCAGCTCTCTTGGATCGTCACTTCTTCTTCTGCGCAATCTGACTCCTCATTTGAACACACTGCCCCCCAGTGGATCAACCATACATACAAGCAGAAACTAAAATGTCCGCCAGATTCAAATGTATCTCAAAGCACAGTTTACAGATCAACACAGTTTTATATATAATCACTAAAACCTAATATGACAAATATGTATATAAATAATTCCACATTCCCCGTATTGATCTCTACAAAAGAGATCACAAATCAGATTGAATATTTGTCATATGAAATCACAGTGACAAATGCTTGTCCTTCAACTGGTTGCCTTTACTCTGTCAGGTCGTTGTCTCGGTTCATGCTTCCTCGGCGTCCGCTATAAAAACATACACTCACCACTAAGGGTGTTTTTTTATTGTTTATTTTTCCACAGTACGGACAGTCATTGGCGCTTCAGCAGGTGTGTGTGCGTTGGTGACAGCTTGAGTAGGAACAGAGGGCGATGTCTCTGAAGTGGAAGAGCCTGTAGATGGAATAGGCTCCACCACGGTGCTCTCAGTAGGTGGAGGTTGGACAGCAGAAGCAGGTTGAGGAAGATTATCCATGCGCAGATGACGGCGGTTGCGGCGAAGGATTGTTCCTTGTGGCGTCTGCAGAAGGTAGGACCGTGGGGTAACACTCTCCTTGGAAATAACTGCAGGTGTCACCCAGGTCTTTTCCTGATCCAGTTTGGTGAAGACGGTATCCCCTGGACGTAGAGGAGGAAGGGGTCTGGCTCCATGACGACGGTTGAAGTAGAAAGCTTGCTTAGCCTTCTCTGTGGCGTCCTTTTGCATAACAGTCTTTTTGTTGGGCCACTTCGGCTGAAGATTTTTCTCCAGAGTGGGAAGAGTTGTGCGAATCTTTCTCCCCATGAGGAGCTCAGCGGGACTGACTCCTGTAGTGGCACAAGGCGTTGACCTGTAGCACATGAGCGCGATGAGCGGATCCTCCTGCTTAAGGATTTTCTTTGCGGTTTGCACTGCTCTCTCCGCATGGCCATTTCCTTGGGGATGGTGAGGACTAGACGTGACGTGTTTGAAGTCCATCTCGATTGCAAACTCCCGGAACTCTGCACAGGAAAACTGAGTTCTGTTGTCACTCACCACCTCGTCAGGAATGCCAAATCGGGCAAACGTCACCTTCAGTCTCTGAATTACTTGAAAGCTTGTGGTGGACGGTAGGTGAAGTATTTCCAGGTAACGTGAGTAGTAATCCGACACTATGAGATAGTTATTTTTGTTGTACTCACAAAGATCCAGTCCAATTCTTTTCCAGGGACGGTCCGGCAGAGGTGTAGAGATAAGTGGCTCCTTCTGCTGAGTGCGTTTCTGCTCCTGACAAGCTTTGCATTGTGTTACAGTGTCTTTGAGTGCAGCAGAGAGGCCCGGCCACCAAACAGACGAGTTTGCTCTATCTCTGCATTTTGTGAGTCCTTGGTGTCCGGCGTGTATTTTCTTTAGAATCTCAGCCCTTTCCGACTTGGGGATGACGATTCTGCCGCCGCGCACGACTAGTCCATTGGTCTCTGACAGTTCATTTTTTACTTTCATGTACGCTCGGACGTCCTGTGGCACTTTGTTTTTATATTCCGGCCATCCATTTCTTATGAATCCGATGACAGTCTGTAGTTCAGTGTCAGTCGCGGTTGCCGCTTTAATACTGTCCATTCGGCTTGGAGAGGCTGGGATGCCCTGCACCACAGTGGCTATGTAACATTCGACCTCACTGTGTGTGTCTGTTAGCTCGCTGGTGTGTGAACGTGGACTACGTGACAAGGCATCTGCAACAACAAGAGTTTTACCTGGCACGTAGACAGCCTCTGGTTTGTACCTCATGAGCCGCATAAGTAGACGCTGACATCTCAGGGGTACATTGTCCAAGCTTCGGTTATTCACAAGGGGTACTAGTGGTCTGTGGTCAGTCTCTAGCTTGAACTGATCCAAGCCACACAGATACTTGTCAAACTTTTCACAAGCCCACACACTGGCCAAACACTCCTTCTCGATCTGGGCGTAACGTGTTTCAGCCTCAGACAGGCGTCGGGAGCAGTAGGCGACTGGTTTCCACTTTGCTCCGTGAAGTTGAAGAAGTACTGCGCCTAGCCCGTAGCTGCTCGCATCGGCGGACACGGTCGTTGGCTTTGCGACGTCATAAAAGGCGAGAACTGGTGCTGTTGTTAGCATTCTCTTGATGTTCTCGAAAGCCGATTGCTGAGAAGGACCCCAGATCCAGACGTTTTTTGTCTTGAGAAGCTCGTACAAGGGTTGGCCAATCGTGGCAAGGGCAGGGATGTACTTGCCTAAGTAATTTACCATGCCGAGCACTCGCTTCAGTTCTTGTACATTTCGTGGTGGAGGCAGCTGGCTGATTGCCTCAATTTTCTCGGGATCTGGCCTTACCCCAGAGTGGTCGATCAGGTGACCAAGGAAACGCAGTTGGCTCTGTCTCAAGGAGCACTTTTCTTTGTTGAGCTTAAGGCCAGCTGACTCGATGCGACACAGCACTTTGTCCAGACGAGTGTCGTGTTCTTCCATGGTGGTGCCATACACCAAGATGTCATCCATGAAGACCTCTACGCCCTCTAAGCCTTCCAGAGTTTCCAGCATTTTGCGTTGGAATATTTCTGGCGCACTTGTGATGCCAAAAGGTAACCTCTTGAAGCAATACCTTCCAAACGGTGTTATGAACGTTGTTAGCTTACAACTGTCCGGATGCAGGGTGATCTGCCAGAACCCACTGGCAGCGTCGAGGGATGAGAACACCTTGGCACCGCTCAGTTTGGAGGTTATCTCGTCGGAGGTTGGAAGGATGTAGCGTTCTCGTTTTACAGACTTGTTTAGTTTTGTCAAGTCCACACAGATCCGGGCCCTGCCTGTATGCTTCTTCAGAACCGGGACCATGGGAGCACACCATTCAGTTGGTTGTGTCACACGTTCGATAACACCATTTTGCTCCATTCTAACCAGTTCGTCTTTCACCTTTTGTAGCATAGGGAAAGGTACGCGGCTTGCAGTGTGCACAGCATAAGGCACTGCATCTTCCCTTAGCTGGATTTTAACTGGTTCAGTCTTTAGAGTGCCATGCTCCCCATAAGGTTGCAGCCCGTTGGCATTGGTTGAGATCTCATCTACCCTTCTCACAACGTTCATCTCAACTGACAGAGTACGGCTCAGCAGATTGTTGACTTTGTGTCCGCGCACTACATACATTTTGGACATGTAGTCTTTGCCTTTGTAGCCTACAGTCACAGTGAAGCAGCCTAGACACAACAGTTCTCCTCCTGGGCTGTCGAGAGGAAATTCGGACGGCTGTAGCACCCTTTCCTGGGAGAGAGTGTGGAATGTGTCTTCGTTCATAACACTGACATCAGCCCCTGTGTCAATCTTGAACTCGACCGGGACAGAGTCAACTTGGAGCATCACAGTCCATGCTTCACTTTTGCTGTTGTTATTGCACACTGAGCCCAGGAAGTAGGCCTGCTCACATTTCTCTGTTTCTGTGACTTCATTAACTGACCTGCCGCTACGACACACTCTGGCCCAGTGCCCCATCTTATGACAGTTGTGACATGTAGCCTTTGAAGCTGGGCACTTTTCATCACCCCTATGCTGCGATTTGCCACATTTCCCGCACTTTCTCTCAGCCTCTCCCCATTTTCTGCCTGCATTTGACTTGCCTGGTTTGCGTTGTGATTTCCAGTTTGTGTTTTTATTCTTGTACCGCACCTCTTGCACCGTTGCTGCGTCTCCTTGCAGTGTTACTTGCGCCGCGACCTCCTCAGATTGCCTCACGGTCTGGATTGTGAGCGCCAATGTGAGATCCGACATTAACTGCAGTTTGCGTGAGAGCTCTTTATCTTGGATCCCGACCACGATCCGGTCGCGTATGTGCTCGTCTCTGGTCGCCCCAAAGTCACAATGCTCGGACAGTTCGTAGAGCGCACGGATAAAACTCTCCGCCTTTTCCCCCGGCCGCTGAACACGCTGATGAAAACATGCTCTCTCGTGGATCACGTTCCTCCGCGGGAAAAAGTAGCCATCGAACTTAGCCAGAACAATCTTTATGTCATCCTCGTCTTCGTCCTCATCAAACGCGAATGACTTGAAAATGTTCTCAGCCTCAGCGCCCATGGCATAGATGAGACAGCTCACCTGCACTGTACCATCGTCTTTATCCAATTTCGTAGCGATTCTGTACCGCTCAAACCGCTGTTTCCAGTCCGGCCATTCTGTCGGCTTGTCAAAGGGAAAGTTCGCAGGTGGATTAAACTTAGCCATGGCGCTTAATGTTCGTTGTTTGTCCTTTTCACGGCGATAGTCCGGTCCGGGTCACTTCTGACACCATGTAGAATGACGAGTGGAGTAATAACGTTTCAAATAGCCTTTATTTGTGGCTGTAAACAAGACAACATGAACAGGCTGCTAGACTGGTGTAAACTCACTGACAGACTTCCCCGCGGGCTCTAACCCCGCCGTCGTAACACAGGTGCTGCCATAAAGCAGGTGTCGTAAAGAGATGCAAATGTAAACAATACTTTAGTACATTATTATATGACAACGTCCTCATCAGTCCCTTGAAAAAAACAAAAGGTATCAGACCCACGTACATAAGCTGAACTCCTGCCTAACCTACTTTGTGACTAACACAATTGCGCATCGATGTTAAATAAGCGGTCAACAATGAGACCATCTACGTATAGCTAACAAAAGCTAATGATACCGTAGGTTAGCCTGAATCTATTTTGTCAAATAAGCAGTAATTGGGCCCGAAATCTTCACGGCTAACACAGGTTTACAATTTTAAAGCATTCATATAGTCAAGTTACAGAAAATTATGAGTAATTACTTACATTTATAAGACAGATTCCGTGGCTCGTCGTAGCAGTCTACTCCAGCTTCCGCCATCTTGTTTTGGCAATTCGCTGCTCGCAATGCATTGTGGTCTATATTGACCCGTTTAGTGACCGACGCTGCTCACTACTTTTCAGAATGCATTGTGGGAAATTTTGACTGCACTACTTTTTTCTCTCTGGACGTTTGGACACCCCTACAAAATGGCGTGACCACTATATAGTGCAATATATAGGGAATAGTGTGGACATTCGGACACAGCCTAAGATTAGCTAAAAAGCCGTGGAACACTCTGCCAGCCGCTGAGTCACCGCTGGCAACAATAACTCCAACATTTACTAGTTTACAATTGCTGCCAATCCCACAATGCTCAGCGACATAACGTCACACTCCCAAACTCTATTAGCGACTCGATACAATCACGTCCACCTCTCTCTATTTTTGGTCTTAATCATTTTATACCATTTTTTATGTATTTTTTTATATCAACAAACAACAGTCAACAAACAGTCAACAGACACAACAAGAACAAGACAATACTCACCCTCTAATCTATCCTCGCTGGCCAACAAGATCAGACAAATTGCGCTTTAGTTGCTTTAACAAGTTCATTCCGTGTTCAGATAAAAATGCCTCTAAAGCCTCAGATTTAGATTGAAAATACATGGGGGAGAAATTTGCATGTGTCGACCAATCAGGAGCTTTCTCCAAAGTGTATGTTGTAGCCGAGTCGCTGTCTAAGGCAGATGTAAACAAACAGATTTCTTTCAAAAACCAGCCTTGTTTCTTTAATTATAACTAACCCAGCGTTCTCTCAGTAGGAATATGTAGCCATATTAAGTGTTTGAAAAATAGAAAACAGGCGTTAAAATTGTTTTCAATGTGTCCAAAGTCCGATGCTTCTCAATGAAAGACCAGCGGCCACACGGTGGCACTACAGCAAAGGCGTAATGGCGGCCTCCGGTATTGCCGTCGTAAAAAAACAAAGAAAGACACCGTGTTTCTTTAATCTAAACACCCAGGATTAAAAGCGGCGACAAGAAAACATTTCCGTGGCTGAATCTATGCTGGGATTGTTTTAATGCCCTGATAGCATTACCACCGGAGAGTTAATGCTAAAGCTAATGATAATGTGAGGCCTTGTTCCAGAGCTAGCTTAGCAGCCTAGCATCCCAGCAGCAAACAGACCATGAAAACAAGCCATGCACCACAATGTCAATAAAGCCCTTAACTACTGTTGTGCCACACAAATGTGGTTTTGTCAGCAGTTCAGTTTAGGTTGTTTATTTTTTGTAAACCTAGTAGCGATACACTATTGCAACGGGACAGTAGGTGGCAGCATGTGCCTTAGTTTGGTAAGAAGAAGAAGTACAATGGCTATGCAGCATTTAGCTCCAAGGCATGCGGTCTGAACACGGAACAACCTGGTCAAGTTTCATTTCCTTAAGTTTCGATTCTTCTTCTTTTTTTTTTTTTAAAGTATCGCAAAAAATCTCAAACATACGGAGCCCGCGAGGGGACATGACGAGAATTTTTTTTCAAAAGTTTTGAGAAATAACGCAATAATTATTGTGAAATAACGCAATAGTTTTGCGAAATAACGCAATAATTACTGCGAAATAACGCAATAATTATTGCGAAATAACGCAATCATATTTGGGTAGAGAACGAGGCCACTTACAGCATCTACGGCGTATAGATACGCTATCATCCTTCACACACAATGGAGCATCAATGGGGGAAATTAATTGACCTTTATTTCGAATTGGGTTTAAAATACAAAGAAACAAGATTAGTGCTGGCCAACAGACATGGTATTAATGTAGCCTTAGCGAAACACATCTTATTAGCCTACGTATTACATGGAAGCTATGCGAGGTCTTGGAGGGTGTCCCAGGGTCATGAGAGGCGATTTCAGGGGGCACTCAAGGGGTAAGGAATACTCCGACCTGGCGGTTCTGGTTGAATTCATAACCAGAATTATACAGTTGTGTGCACGGTTCTGGACAGCAGGGATAAACGGTGAATGTACGCCAAGTGGTTTAGGCATGAGAAAGGATGACGTGCATTATCCTCAGGGCATTGGATTCAAACGGTGTGTCCAGAAGGCAAGCCAGGAGACATCAAAGAAGTCTTTTTCAGAGGACCTAACTTTATCTAACATATTGACTTTTACGACAAGTTGAAGAATTCATAAGTTCAGCATTTAGTAGACTTGGGCGCTGGTAATTCCCGATCCAAAAGAGCGCACAATGACCCAGAGGCAAAGATGTTGCGCGCAGGAAGAGGGGCGTTTACGTTCTCAGACAGGCCACACTTTTAATTCAAGAGAAGCCAACGCTCCTTGACGGGATGGGTGGAAGCACTGGAACATTTGGGACGAACCTGGTGCCTGTCCGCGTGCTGGTGCCAATGACACTTAGCGCAGCTGCAGTGGGTAAGATGCGTAAAGACGCACCGCCTTTACGCAGCTATTTGGGGACAAGCGACAACATTAACCCCCGGGTTGGTGGATAGATGATCGTAAATTCAGGCCAGTTTGGTGCAGAGACTGACTGAAAGTTGCAGGTGCTGAACGTATTATGTAGGCTATGATCGGCCATGGGATTGGGCTGCGCAACGCAGGAATCTGGGGCTGACACCTCCACAATCAGCTAGACATCGGTCGGGGAGTGACCCTCTCTCCTGATCTCGGGGCATGGCTGTGCTAATTTGAAATCCTATAACAATTCTCTGTCCCAAGATCGCTTCTCAGGACTCTGGGACACCCTCCAAGACCTCGCACAGCTTCCACGTAATACGTAGGCTAATAAGATGTGTTTCGCTTAGGCTACATTAATACCATTTCTGTTGGCCAGCACTAATCTTGATTCTTTGTATTTTAAACCCAATTCGAAATAAAGGTCAATTAATTTCCCCCATTGATGCTCCATTGTGTGTGGAGGATGCTAGCGTATCTATACGCCGTAGATGATGTAAGTGGCCTCCTTCTCTACCCAAATATGATTGCGTTATTTCGCAATAATTATTGCGTTATTTCGCAAAACTATTGCGTTATTTCGCAAAGTATTGCGAAATAACGCGATAAAAAAAATTCTCGTCATGTCCCCTCCTGGGCTCCGTACAAACACCACAAAAACAGACGTGCAAAATATTTTTTTAATAATAGCCAATATGAACAAATTTGCTATAAACAAGCTTTCTGCTTACCTTGTTTAAAGCAGCGGTGTACATCTGTTTTATGGCCGAAAGAGAAAAAAAAAAGTGGCATTTTTCTTTGTCTTTTCGCGAGCTCACTCCGTCCAGTTTCCATATCACGCTGCTAGACATTTTTGAAGTGACCTCAAAAGACAAATTACAAAGGTTTAACATAAAAATATAGGCCTATATTTTAGCATAGTATGGAGGACCAAAAATGACTAAAGTATAAATAAATAAATAAATAAATACATACAGGAATATATAAATAAATACATTCATTTTGGACAATAAAAAATTTAATATTTACATTGATATGTTAAATATTACTCTGAAATCAAATAAATATACTTTTATTTAGATTATTTATCAATATCTACATTTCTTCCTTTATTTATTTATCCATTTATTGCATGTATTTATTTATGTATTTCTACATTTATTCATTTATTCATTTTTGTATTTCTAAATTTATGTATTTCTGTGTCGCTACATTTATTTATTTATGTATTTCTACATTTCTTCATTTATTTAATTATGTATTTCTGTGTCGCTACATTTCTTCATTTATTTATTTATGTATTTCTACATTTCTTCATTTATTTATTTATGTATTTCTGTGTCGCAACATTTCTTCATTTATTTGTATATTTCTACATTTCTTTCTTTATTTATGTATTTCTGTGTTGCCGTATGCTAATTAGGCGGGCGGTGCTGAACTCAATCAAGAGCAGGATTGGTGGGCTGTAGGTCAGCAGGGGAACCAGACAGAAGCAATCTATAGCTATCAAAATTACTCCAAGATCGTTGCTAACTGCTCAGTTTTAGTAGTAGTAGTAGTTAACATCTAATAGTCTTTCCAGCCGAAAGAGGAGATAGTCCTCAGGTGCATTATGCTCAACATCATTAACATAATTTGCTAATGCTCTTAATTGATGAGCAAAGGCTCCTAAAAAACGTACATTCGAAACTGCCATCATACCACACAAAAGTGCACAGAGGATCTCTAGCTAGCTAACAGAGTACCGTAATGTGAGGCAGTAATGATTGAGACCAGAGTTCACGCAATCCTAACCAATCCTGCTCTAGATTGAGTTCAGCACCGCCCGCCTAATTAGCATTCGGCAACACAGAAATAGATAAAAGAAATCAGAAACATACAAATAAATAAATTAAGAAATGTAGTGACACAGAAATATATAAATAAATGAAGAAATGTAGAAATACATAAATGAATAAATGTAGAAATACATAAATAAATACGTGCAATAAATGGATAAATAAATAAAGGAAGAAATGTAGATATTGATAAATAACCTAAATAAAAGTATATTTATTTGATTTCAGAGTAATATTTAACATTTCAATGTAAATATTTAATGTTTATTGTCCAAAATGAATGTATGTATTAATATATTCCTGTATTTATTTATTTATTTATACTTTAGTCATTTTTGGTCCTCCATAGTATGAGAGGGCTATATACTTTATTTCACTTTGCTTTTACATATTTTATTTTTTTGAAGGTGTATCTAAATAAATCAGGAATTTCTCAGGAAAGCCACAAGTGTAAGCTCTCAAATACTTTTTGAATATTGTTCCTATCTGCTACAGAGGCTGAGAAATCAATCATTTATAGACGTTGACAAAATTACTAAATACTTCAGGAACTACAGGTTTTCTGGAACTTTCTGGTACTTCAGGTTTTCCCTTCTGAAATCGCCCATAGGTTTTCACAGGCCTGTTTTCCAGCCGTTTCAGGCCTAAATGGTTTAAACATGTTTATGTGCATTCAGGAAAAAGTCCTACCTCTCCTTTTTGGGAACAAAATGGAAAAAACACACTTGCAAGTTTGACCGTCACTTGAACATTTCACTTGAACATTTCATGGGAAAGCAGCACATTCTGGTTCAAAAACAAGCTGGCCTTGGCATTATCGTGATTCGTGAGTAGTGCACAAAGAAACAAATGGAAAGGCAGCCATTGTCAAAAGTTGATATTCAGGTTGTTTCGGACAAAAGCGGACCTTCTTGTTGATTCGCTGTAAATGTTTTTGGTACGAATAAACTCCTCTGAACCACCCTTATATCCACAATGCTGCAGGTCAGACCTCAAGGTTTCCTAACATACCCGGATGCCCATTATTACATACATGTCCAGTCAAATGTAACTATGTTTCTAAAGCATGTTATGAGTATACATTGTTCCTGTACTTGCTGTGACCTGCAGACAGTTGCCATGCAAAGGCTGAAATAGAAAAATATGAATGTGTGATGCCAGTATTTACAGAAAAAACACCACACTTAAACATGCTACTAAAGCATAAATGAAATTATCCCCAAGTATCAACAGCTACCACAGTTTGAGAACCATCGGAATACACTTTGTAATACAAGAAAAACACTTTTGCCACGCCTTTTGCAAACAGTGCATGCGGTTTATCAGTGGCTTGTGTAAACGTCTATTCTCTCGCCTATGTTGTGCACATATAAAAAAAGACTGCGTTTTATTTTTTGCATATGAGCAAATGAAGAGCATGTGTAGCTGCTACAAACGGAGCAAGGGGTGAGGTAAGAAATCATGAACGTTTTTCACAGTCATGGCAATATTAACACTGATATTTTCACCAAACATCCTTATCTAGTGCACCTTGGCACAACAAGGGCCAGGGAAATAAGGAAAGTCAGTATTTTTTCTTCTTCCTGGGTTTCCAGTTGCACAGCCACAGCTTGTGACAGGCCAAAGTTTGAAATGTTCGATTGGTCGGAAAAAATGCTCCTACCTCCTGGACCACTGTCAATGCTATGCAATGGCATTGATTGCAGCTTCACAATCTTTTCTCGTGACCACTTCTAGCTGTCAGCCATCACAACATTTATTTCACCCTATTCTTACGGCTATTGAGCCTAATGCACTGGAACAAATATAAAAAGTATGAAAGATGAAGCGGTTCCTCAGACAAAAGGGGGACATATTATTGGAGTAAAAAAAAAAAATCACAAAGATCACAGCTGAGCAATAAGGTCAAGATGTCGACTAAGAACTTTCTCTTTCGAGATGTGTCAACGTTTTGTGCAGCCAAACATTCCACAAAGTCACAGCCAATCAATGTGAAAAGGCCACGTACTTTTCCTTAGTGACATTGTTGTCAGGAGATTATCTGTACATCACATTCTCGGAAGTCACTGGTAGAATGAGGGCGTGAGACACGGAAAGAAAAAACAAAAAAAAACAGTCCAGGTGTGAACTTGGTTTGAATCGTGACACTAAAGGAGGCCATGATTCATCACTTGACTTTCAGCTGACAATACACATATTGTATGTAGTCAGAGCCCAAATTGAAAGTATAATAATAAAATGAAATAATGAAATGATATGAATAATCCTCTCTTAAAAAACGGCTTCTTTGAAACCAAAACCGGGGTTACAACAAGTTTGAAAATGGAATTAGAATCTGCAGAAATGCAATGAAATGTTTATTTAGTGGTAAGAAATGTACTTGCATGCTGTGATCACAGTGGGAGGAAAAAGTAAGTACACAGTGTGGAACTTCTCACATTTTTGCCTAAATTGGTCTCTAAATGTGGTCCCATCTTTATTAAAATTGTGACAATGATTAAACAGTGTCTGCTTAAACTAATACCACCCAAACACTTACATTGTATTATATTTTTATTGGCCATAACATATAAACATTTACAAGAGAGCGTGCAATAAGTAAGTACACCCCCTGAATCTGACTGAACTACAGCAGTTTCGTAAAGAGAAATGGTTCAAGATTCATCCTGATCGTTGTGAGCGTCTAATCTGCAACTACAGGAAAGCAGTTATTTCTGCAAAAGAAGTATCCGCCAGCGATTTAACACAGGGGTGTACTTACTTATTCCATGCTCTTGTGAATGTCTCAGGTTTTTCTGCAAAATATCTTGATAAACTTGTGAATACATTTTTCTATTGATGATAGCACGTTGTCCAGGCCCTGAGGAAACAAAACAGGAGAGGATTTATAATGTTGATGTGCTGTTCTATTCTCCACACATGACGTTGTGTGTTCCTCCCAAACTATTCGACTTTGGGTCCAACACACTGATTCTCGCTCAAAATATTGTAAGTGTGGTGTCTAAGGTAATAAGCATGTTTTGCCTCAAAGCGAAAAAGTTCCCTGCTGTGGCCCCAATAAAACAATAAAACTTGAAATATCGAATTATTATAATTTTTTTTTTCAATGTTGCATTTTTAAGGTCTCTCCATTTCTCTTCCCCTCGGCCCTCCTGAACAGTAAATGACTTGTTGCCTGTTGTTTGCACTCTACTGTTGTGTTTGCGCTCTACTGTTGCTGCTTTGCAGTGATGTCCTTGAGGTGAGGCAGGACCAAGCGCTCAAAAGACTTCATGACCACAGACGTCAGCGCCACCGGCCTGTAGTCATTAAGTCCTGTGATCCGTGGTTTCTTAGGGAAAGGGACGATGGTGGATGATTTAAAGCAGTACGGCACGTGGCATGACTCCAGGGAGGTGTTAAAAATGTCTGTGAAGATGGGAGCCAGCTGATCCACGCAGTCTCTCAGGGTGGAGGGGGAGACACCATCCGGCCCGGGGGCCTTCCGCAGTTTCAGGAACTGCCGGTGCACTTCCTCCTCTTGGATATAGGCATATGGTAATCCAGCAGGCTGAGATCTACCAATGGGTTTCTCTGAAGGGTATGCAGGGTGAGTTTTTAATCAGGGTTCTTATTATTAATCATCTATCCATTTTCTTCCACTTGTCTGTTGCCGGGTCACATTGCACCAGCCCCTATGGCTCCTCCTGCAGGTGGTGGGTCCACAGAAGGACGGCCTCATGGTTCTAACCGGGCCTGTTGGTCTCTCATAAGGGGCTTCTGAACCGCTCTTTGTCTGACCCGTCACCTAGGACCTGTCTGCCATGGGAGACCCTACCAGGGGCACAAAGCCATGGTTAAAGTTAAAGTGGAGGTTCCAGGACGGGCATTATTATTATTAATCAAAACATTTTTAATTAACTTCTTCCATAAAACAAAAATGTGTAATACTACCAAATATAGTGACGAGAGAACGTTTTGCAACTTTGCCTTTGAATGCAGCTGATTTTGGACCTGGGCTACTATATCAAAGACGGGTCATATTCAGCTCTTTTGGGTCACTGTTATCAAACTACTGACGGACAGCGATGCATTACATGGCTCTACCTGTCTCCTCCTCTCCATGTTCTCTGAGTCAAGTGTGTGGGCGGCAGCAGCCATCGTCGAACTGAAAGAATTCCGCGATTTACTCAGTTAGCTCGTGATCGACGCAACGGGCACTCGCTGTGTTTTCCTGCACCTGTGTTCCCGTCAGTTCCACCTAAGGCGTCCTTAAGTAATTCCAGGTTTGACTTCATCTACAGTACATCTGGCCTATCAATCAACCTGTCAAGAAAATAGTTCCGTTCCCCCCCCAGAAATTCTTCCAATTCTGTATGTGTCAAGGTCCTGGTCAAAGTTTGCGAACTTTACGCTGCGTGGGAGACCAGAGTGTGAACTGCTTTGTCAGTTTTGCTGCACTGCAAAGCAACCATTACTTCATTTATTGATTTATTAGCAGCAGCTCGTTCTTCAATCAACTAATGTTTCATAATTTGTTTTTCCAAAAATGCAACCTTTTTACAAATATGACCACAAACACCTAGCACAACTGATATGAGGTGGCTAATAAGTCCAACAGAATAATTTTCTTTGCAGCATCAATCGTGTCATGAAAAATATATATACGTAATGAATGTTGGGTTCATTCCCAATCCCTGAAGCATAAAGTTCAACTTTTAAGTACATGACAAGGTATCCATTTGCACGTTTACACAATATACCTGTAGATCTTGTTCCACCACTCGTGTGGGAAAACCACTGAGCAATTGCCAGGAAAGTGGCAGCACATCTGTTATCAACACAAGAATCAGACACTCATGTGATTCACACTTGGCACACGATCCTCTTTCAATTTGACCATACAAGGCAACTAAGAGGAGTACATCCTGGACACTTAGGCAAGGCAAGTTTATTTGTGCCCATGAGTGAAGGTGCTTATTTGTGAATTTATATAATTGGACGACAAAATCTGTCCTCCGGGGACCCTTCGCCAGATGTCAAGCCAGGCTAATGGTCAGAATCATGTAGCTGGAGGGTTATCCTATTGTGCACGTTATGGGAACTTGGTGGAACCTGGGTCATCCGGAACAGACCCATTCCAGTCACGGGAAGAACATGCAAAGTCCATACAAAAAAGGCCCGATTTCTAATCACCAACATGAAAAAGGGAACAAAAATGAGTGAAGGTTCTGCCCAGACACACCGTAGATAGTCTTGGGTTAAAGTTGAAATGGCTAACCTCTGAACCAGGGCAAATGTTAAACCAGCTGCCTCCATACAAACTACAAGAGTTGATCTTTTCATTGGTTATTTCAAACAAATGATGGATCCACATGCGTGCTCAGGGAACTACAACGTTCATTTTGCTTTTGTTAGATAACACAGCATGCCTATTGTGAACACACGTGATGAGAGAGTCCAATCTGTTGGAAGTGATGTATTACAGTGGTAGTAACTGACACTAAAAGTTTGAAGAAATATGTATATGAGTAAGTCTAGTCACCTAATACAACATTTTCGATGAGACATAACTTTTATAAGAGTGCTGCTGATGTTGACTGGGCTGAGGGGCGTCCCTTTCCTCCTAAATTCCACCACTAACTCCTTCCACACCACTCCACCAAACTGTCCCCCCACCCTTCTGTACTCTACCTCCCTTTATAACAACCCAGCCTTTGTTGATTATTAGCATTTGCATGCCAATAAACAAAACAATGGTCTGTTGTGTCAGATTTATAAATAAAAATAAAAAAAGTATTACTTGTCACTCTGTAGAAGGATCCTGAGCTGTATCTAAATATAAACAGATAAGGGATTATGCACTAGGCCCCCACATCCTCAGGGTCCTCTACATTTTACTTTGAACCTAATCTGTGCATAAATTGATTTCATCATTTATTCGGATAGTAATCATTAAATGTAAGACTGCATGATTTCTTCCAAAATCTTGTGATAGGGATCAAAGTAGACGCAATGTCTGTGTTTGAGCTGCATTTGATCTTTGTATCGCCAAGCCCTACAACAGCACGGAGATTAGATAGAAATCGTGAAAGAGTCAAACACAGGCTGAATGACTATACCTTTGCTATTATGGAAAACTTGTAATTAGTTGTCTGTCTCAGGGACAAAGCATCTATTCATACTTTTTAAACAGTGTTCTTATACATGTTTACAGTTAAATAAATCAAATCAAGTAATTAAACTAAACATTTGGAAATGATTGACAGTTCTTGCAAAAGAACATGTGAAAGAAAAAACAAAAAGGACGCTTGACTGGCAGTAAAAACACACTTGAGCTTTGGCAGCAAACAGAAGTAAAACCTGTTTGAAAAGTTGAAGGAAATGAAAAGGACAGAGTTTGACGGTAAACCTCAAACTTTTGATCATCCAAGTACTGGATGGCCCGACACATACAAAATCATGACTATCCTGGTCAGTAAAGGGTCTTAAAATACATAAGTGACTATGTCTAAACTGGATGTAAACACCCCCGTCATAAATGATCACACAAATGTTCGCACAAGGCAAGGCAACTTTATTTATACCACGCATTTCGTACACAAGGCAACTCAATGCGCACAGGTTCCAACTTGGTCATTGCTCATTCTGGTTGTTTGCACCTATTGTCAAGATTAAAGAGGCATGTCTCAGACAACATCTGAATGCTTTACGTCCATAGTGGATGCAACATTCTGTTAATGATATTAATTTCCTTACGGGCAATCGTGTCTACATTGATCATAAATCAATTTCGCTTTTTTCACACTCTGATCACTGTGTGAATTTCTCCGTGTACTTTTGCATGGGAAGGCACTGAAAAACAGGATCTTAGAGGCCGAATAATAATAATAATAATAATAATAATAATAACAACAAGAAACCAGGGGAGAACAATAGTCCCTTACCAGAACTACGTCCTGGCTCGGACCTAATTAAACTTAAATGGAATGCACAATTATCAGTCTGAATGCTTTACGTCCATAGTGGATGAAACCTTCTGTTAATGATATTAATTTCCTTACGGGCAATCGTGTCAGCATTGATCATAAAAAAAAACATGATCAATCTCGTCATAGGTATTAAAAAATATATAACATGTCTATTTCAGGAACACTTCTGAGGGTTTACCGTAAATCAGCCCATGCTCATTTCCTTCATTCCATTAAACTAGTTTAGCAGCTCTCCCTCTGTATCCATTCAATGCATTCCACAGCAGGACAAGGGCACGTCAAAGGTATAAAAGGTGCTGCTGCTGAGTCCGAGGCAGGAGCGACTGAGCTGGGAGCATCATGATTTCTACCAAAGCGGTTCTGCTGCAGCTGCTGTGGGTCTCTCTGGCCTCGGCAACTCACTTCTATGGAGGGACTGCTACCTTCAATGCTAAAAAGATCAGCAGTGGAATATATGAGGTAAGGGTATTTGTATTACTTTCATTCATATTTCAACAACCACAGAATCCTAGATAAATCCTAATTATAGAATGACAGCTCTATAGTGCCTGAGACACATTTGACACTGTAAATGAAAATCAGAATAAATATTTAATATACAACAGGTGGAAATTCGGGACAGGTCAACGTTTCGAGGATGCGGTTACGGATACGGGGGGTATTGCTTGACAGGTGACTGTGGACACAATGCCCAAATCCAAAGGGGTGTAATTGACAGCAGCCCGAATTCTGCCACGTACGGAGGACACTGGTGTCAAACAGAATCTGTTATTAGAAAGGTCCTCACAAGTGATAAACCTTTCGCAACAAGGTATTATTATTATTTTTTTCATATTCATTTCATAACACTTGTATTTCTATCACACCAGACTTGTGGAATAAGTGAATGCACTCGCCTTTTCAGGGACTACAGCTGTTGTTGGATTGATCTAACTTCTTCTTGGTACCCATGGTGGAGTGTTCTGACAAAATTTGATTTGGGCACACGATCTGACACCAATGCTCCAAACAACTCTCCCGATATTGCCATTATGCCTTTTCTACGGTAAGTGCTTGAATTGTTTATTTTATTCATTGTTAGGGGGCATATAGTAAAGGTATATATATTTTTCTATTTATGTTGATAATATTTAAGAAAGGTTTCTTGAATAGAAAAAAACATGTGTTTCCATTATGTCACCTTTGAGTTATCCCTTTATGCCTTTTTTTGTTTTAACCCTAATCCAAACTATTCAATACTTTTGTCTCTCACAGGGTCCCTCAGAACTGCAGACGATCCTACACACCTATATTCACTGACCCTGAAGGAGATGTAGTTCGCTGCAGATATGGAAACCCATATACTGAAGAGTGCTCTGACTGCAGACAACACGTTGGATTCCAAGTAGATGAGGTGGGTAAAAAGGATTTAAAGGATCTGAATTGACAGTAGTTGACAGATATTATGAATTGGCCTTACCAGAGTTTGGCTCTTTGTTGACAATAAAAGCACATTGTACATGAGAATCGGGGCCAAAAGTATTTAAAAACTCTGAATACTACAAAGAGAAAAATCAAAAGTTGGCAAATAAAGAACAAAGATAGAGCAAAATAAATTACTAAAAGCCATCCAAGGGTTGTCCAGAAATGTATTACATAAGATTAAATTGAGTTTGAAATTAAACTACTGTCACTGTTTATGAGAAAAACTATGGAGTGAACTTGTGTTATATGGGGCTCCATGAGATCTTTGCATGAGAGGGCCGTGAGTTTTAGAATGGCTGTTTTAGAGAATAGGTTAAACTTTACATGTGATATTTTCCTAGGCTACATGCACATTGCATTATCTTGCTTCCGGGAATCAAGGCGTCCATGGATTTGAGCTGGTAGTAGAAGACTATCCAAGGATGAATGTTAGGGTCTCCTACGCAGATGGATCCAGCTCTTTTCGATCTGGGGTGTTTTCACGATGGAAGAGATGGGCGATGCCTATGACTACTACTTATGCTACTACAACCACCACTACAGCTGCCCCAACCACCACTACTGCTGCCCCAACAACAACAACTTACCCATGGTGGTTCGCAACCACTACTGCTGCCCCAACAACAACTTACCCATGGTGGTTCACAACCACTACTGCTGCCCCAACAACTACTACTACTACTGCTGCCCCAACAACAACTACCACTTCTGCTGCCCCAACAACTACTACCACTACTGCTGCCCCAACAACTACTACTACTACTGCTGTCCCAACAACAACTTACCCATGGTGGTTCACAACCACTACTGCTGCCCCAACAACTACTACTACTACTGCTGCCCCAACAACAACTACCACTACTGCTGCCCCAACAACTACTACCACTTCTGCTGCTCCAACTACAACAACACCTTACCCATGGTGGTTCACAACCACTACTGCTGCCCCAACAACTACAACCACTACTGCTGCCCCAACAACTACTACCACTACTGCTGCCCCAACAACTACAACCACTACTGCTGCCCCAACAACTACTACTACTGCCCCAACAACTACTACCACTACTGCTGCCCCAACAACTACTACCACTTCTGCTGCCCCAACTACAACAACACCTTACCCATGGGGGTTCACAACCACTACTGCTGCCCCAACTACCACTACTGCTGCCCCAACAACTACTACTACTACTGCTGCCCCAACAACAACAACAACACCTTACCCATGGGGGTTCACAACCACTACTGCTGCCCCAACAATCTCCAATGGAATGCCAACTGGGACACCACCGACATGGACGACTCCCTTCAGTGTACTGCCATTACAATTTGTTTACGCAGGTAATTTTATGTACATTTTCATTTATTACAACTGTTATTCTGGTTTGGGGCTTAAAGATTTTCGTGAAAAAAATAAAAATGACACTGTTATTCTCTTGTAGTGGATCCCCCTGTACCCTCATGTACTGAGGGAGAGTACTTGCCAGAATTTGTTTTCCCAACACCTCACCATGGAGAAATCATCATGGCTGGAGTTGGAAGAGAAGTCGAGATAAGAGTCAAGGCTCGAGCTCAATATTCCACGTAGGTCCAATTTAACAAACAGAAGACCAAACCAAAGTTAAAAAGTTAACTAATAGTTTATTTCTACACCATACAGAGTTGATCACATCATCATGACTGGTCCGTTGAACATCACCAAACACAGAACCACTGGAGATGTGTTCACCATCAGATGGACCCCAATTCATGAAAACTACGGACATCATTTTCCGATCTGTTTTGTTGTGGAATTTAAAAACGGGTAAGAGAGATAGACCTTTTGTTTATGGGACGCAATTTTGAGGACATTAACTGCACTGACACTACTTGAGTAAATTGCTTTATTAATGCAATTGCAATTTGTGTAATTTCAGAGCTGCAGTTTACCAAACTGAGATGAGATGTGTGCTGGTGAACGTCGCAGCTGGGCTAGGTAAATAACTGACAAACATACATTTACATTAGAGACACAGCAACTCGAGTGGACCCCATTCAATGATCCTGCTGCTGTCAGAATCAGAATAGGTTTTATTGCCATTGTTTCAGAACAGGGTACACAAACTAGGAATTTTACTTGGTGCAAACGTGCGACATAAAACATATAACACAGAATTAAGATAAAAAAATAAGCTAAAGAACCTTAAACTATAAGGCTATAGGGGCATGCATAAAGTCTGCAGTGTGGACACACCGCACAGTGCAACAGAGCAGAAACATCCATGAGTCTGTAACTAAGCTACAGAGACTTGTTATTGTTCATGAGTCTGATGGCGGAGGGGAAATAACTGTTCAAGTGGCGGGAGGTATGGGTCTGGATAGACCGTAGCCTCCTGCCGGAGGGGAGAGGGGTGAATAGTCCGTGTCCAGGGTGAGAAGGGTCAGCTGTGATCCGACCCACACGCCTCCGGGTCCTGGAGGTGAACAGGTCCTGGAGAGATGGCAGCTTCTCTGCAGCACGCACAATGCGCTGCAGTCGGTGCTTGTCCCGTTCTGTAGCGCCGGGGAACCACACGGTGATGGAGGAGGTGAGGATGGACTCAATGATGGCCGTCTAGAACTGTACCAGTGTCTTGGTTGGCAGCTTAAGTCTCCTCAGCTGCTGTAGGTAGAACATCCTCTGCTGGGACTTCTTGATGAGGGAGCTGATGGTCTCTTCTCTCATTGCAGTAAACACTGTGGTCACCTGTGAGGAGTCTTCAATGATCGTGGAGGTAGAGAAGGCCACATTACCTGGAATCCATTACGATCACCTCAGACTGTCCGATCCCAGCAACACCATCTGCAGCCTCCAGACTCACTCCAACAGCTCTCACCTCGTCGCTATCGTACCCCTCAACAGATGTGGTACTCAGATAGAGGTAGGTTGTAGTCAGAGATGCAGTTTTAGACATACAGTATTTAGAAATGAATGGCAAAAAAGATACAAGTATAAAAGTAATAGGTTTGATCAGGAGGAAGGTCCCGTGGTGAACCACTGCAGTTACCCACTGTTCCTGGCAGGTTGATGCTTTATCAATATAAGCACAATGACCTTTTTTCCACAGATGTCTACTTTTGTAATATACATTTTAAAGGAGAATAAAACAAATTAAATTCTACAACTAGAAAAAAAATCCGGCACAGTGTGCTGTAGATTCAGAATTAGAATATCTTAATAACTGAAAAAACTTAATTTGTTCAAAAACATATATAATACTAGGGCGGTAAGACTACATTAAGCAAGTCCTGGCCAATGTGGGCAAAAGCTATCTGCACAGTGAAGAAATTATTTCCTTTTTGTCATAAAGACGTCTTGCCGTTATTTAGATCGGGAGTGGATGTAAAAATATGTAATGCAATGTGTTCACTGTGTGTGACCAATGTTTAACAAACGCTGTCTTATATTGTGTTTTAGGAAGATGACGACGATCTGATTTTCAAGAATGAAATCACCACAGTGGACAGCCTAACAGATGTCATCACCAGAAAGCACGAGGTGGAGATCAAGTTCTTCTGCCAGTACGCCAAGGAAGGAAATGTGTCGTTCACCTTCAGCGCTCACAGGGAGAAAGTGTCTGTGTGGGACAAGGGCTTTGGTAAGCTCACCTACGGGTTTGAGTTCTTCCCAGACCAAGACTTTGCGACCATAATCGACCCCCGGCTGTACCCGCTGGAGTATGACGTGGGCGATCACATCTACATGGAAATCGAGGCCACGACTACAGTCGACAACGTGGAGCTGTTTGTGGAGTCCTGCATAGCCACACCCTACGACACCCCCAACTACCCCACCACCTACGCCATCATTAAGGATGGGTAAGTGTGTCTTTAGTGACATTTTGGGAAATCACCATCCTCCAATGGTGCATTTTCTTACACACATTTGGCAGGGTAAACAGC
Source organism: Proterorhinus semilunaris (assembly GCA_021464625.1). Taxonomy (NCBI): domain Eukaryota; kingdom Metazoa; phylum Chordata; class Actinopteri; order Gobiiformes; family Gobiidae; genus Proterorhinus; species Proterorhinus semilunaris. The sequence goes on from CM038346.1 coordinate 36,043,151, forward strand.
TGATAATAGGACGTAACTTTTAGGGTTCTTCGTAGAAGAGATGTTCAAGTGTCTTCAACTGGGCTGGTTTCACTTCTCGCTTTTGTAGTCGATATGTAAAGTACGTTTTGACAACAAAAGCAAGAAGAATTTTAATATCTATATTACTATTGATATTTGAAAATCTCTACTACAATAGATAATCGCTGGACGACTGAGAGGCTTCAGGACAACCGTTAGGGCTGTGTCGTCGCTTGAAGATTTGTGCAAATGACTAAACTTTTGTTTGTGCTTTTAAACAGATGCGTAATGGACTCCACACTTGTCAAGTATCCGGTCCCTCACCAGAGGATGTTCAGATTCAGCATTGAGGCCTTCAAGTTCATTGGCCTTCATGACCAGGTATTCCCTTCACATTTACACAAACGCGACACACTTTGGAGATGGTTCTGTTTATGGAAAGCATTCCCACAAGTCTATTAGTTTAGTTTATTAGAGCAGTTAGCAAAATTCTGCTTAAAAGGAGTGGGCTGAAGCAAAAGCTCCCACACCCGACATCATTGAAATAAAAACAATTACTCAAATCACAATAGTACAGGGAGCATGTTACAAAGTACAAGACACAAGAGCCCGGGAACCCAGCATGCCCAACTTTACCTGTTATAATTACATTATCAATCCTACATTAAGCAACATCACACTTTGATTTTTGATTTGCCCCACCGGCAAAAGAGAACCTACAACACACCAGAGCGGCCGTTTCAACACGGACCACACCCACAAAGCACCTCTAGAAATGTTCGTATAAATTAACAGAATTTAACGGAACGGAAATATTACGTTAAGTATGTCTATACTGTGTAAATACCTCCAAAATACTCCCAGGTGTTCGTCAGCTGCACGGTGATGATGTGCAGGGCAGGAGAATCAAACACGCGCTGCTCTCGGGGATGCCAGTCCACCGCACCATACAGGAAAAGGAGAGAGGCGGCCATAGAGTCAGGAACCCACTACGTGTCCCAGGGCCCGCTGCGCATGAAGAGGTCTGCGGAGGCGGCGGGAAGCACAGGTACGTGGGTTGATGAAAAGCAACTCATTTGAACAGATCCAAATTAACGATACAGATTTTTTTTTTCCTGCATTAACACACACCTTGTTTGTTTTCCCCCACAGGCCTGAACTTGAATCTTAACCTGGTCTTCATCACCGGATGTGTTTTGGCTGCGTTGGGCATGATCTGTGGAGTGGTCTTCTACAAAGCCAAGAGATCCTCAGTCAAGTACCACCCTCTGTCTTTAGAAGAGCACTGAGATCTTGGTCCAATGCAATGAAGAAGAAGAAAACAAAAGGAAGGATTTGAGGGCTGTTTTAAGATCTCATTGATCAGTGAAGGTTGTGAGGTCTATACTAATGAAATGATGAATCAATCTTTTTTTCTTCCCCGTAATTTACTGTTGATTTTGATGTGTTGAGTTTGTGAGAAGCACTGTAATCAGTTGTACATAATCAAAATGAAAATAAAAGAAACTTGTAAAACTAAACTAAGATTGGCATGGATTTGTTTTATTACAGAGGCTAGTGATGGTATTTTTTATCCATCCATCCATCCATTTTCTTCCGCTTTATCCGGGGCCGGATCCCTGTGGCAGCAGTCTCAGCAGAGATGCCCAGACATCCCGATCCACGCACACCTCCCCCAGCTGTTCTGGGGGGACCTCAAGGCGACACCAGGCCAGCTCGGAGACATAGTCCCACCAGCGTGTCCTGGGCCTTCCACGTGGCCTCCTCCCAATAGGACATGCCTGGAACACCTCCCAAGGGAGGCTCAGCTGGCTCCTTTCGACGTGAAAGAGTAGCGACTCGACTCCAAGCTCCTCCCGGGTAACTGAGCTCCTCACCCGATCTCGAAGGGTGCGCTCAGCCACCCTGCGAAGGAAACTCATTTCGGCCGCTTGTATTCGCGATCTTGTCCTTTCGGTCATTACCCAAATCTCATGACCATAGGTGAGGGTGGGAACGTAGATCGATCGGTAAATCGAGAGCTTTGCCCCCTGACTCAGCTCCCTCTTCACCACAACAGTCCGATACAGCGACCGCATCACTGCTGATGCCTGAAGAAAACCTCTTTTTCTTTGTCCCTGCGGTGGTCACCTGTCACCTTGTACACAATAAAATATGATTAACACGTCGTCTCTACTTTTCCATATTTACCATTACCACCGTTGGACAATGCGCATTCACACTGGAAGGGGGATTAGAAAGTTAGTCGTCAACACTGCACTATCAGCCTAATAAACAAACCAGGATAAAGAGATGACTCTGAAACCAGGAACTTAAAGACACGAGGATTTATTCACAGGTCACCTCACACAGACGCGTCTGTTCCCCAGGTCCCTAACACTCAATCTGTCAGCACCCCACACGGAGAAGACTGAACTCTCTGGGGACACAGACTTCTTCACACCACACCTCAAATTATAATATTCATGAGCCTATACTAAGCGCATCAGTTTCCCATCGTACGAGTCTGGCACTTTCCACTTATCGGCCCATGTCTGCCAGCCGGCCTTGGTAGGGCCCATGTTATCTCTTTGTTTACGTGTGCATGGGGTCTGTTCTCGGAGCCTGTCTGCACATCGGCTCAGTATTTTTCCACTCCACTGTAACAGAAAACTGAGAGGCTCCACAATGTAAAAACAACACTTCTATTGCTAAATTGTTCTCTAAGCAAGACATCATTGATTAGAAACAATCATTCTTTTCATCCCCCTTCTGGCCTCGAAGAGGCCATTTCCTTGTTTCTAATTAATGAAGGTACAGCCGTCGTCAAAACATAGTTGTCCCCTGCCCAATGTATAGTGCCACCACCAGGTGTCGAATTTGGCTTGGGCATAGGCAACCACATCCTCCAGTCCTGTGAAATCATCACTTTCTTCCCATGTATAATTACCACTCACTAATCGTTCCATCCGGAACCTGTATCTCCCAGGACTGGGTTCACTGATACATTTCACTTCCTCAGTTCCATAGGCTCCATCTCGAATCAATATGAAAATAAACATTCCTGCAAAATACAAACACAGCGAAGCAAAACACAACATAACACTCATCATATGGTTCTTAAAGTTATTCTGAGCCACGTGTGTCCTCCCATCCATATCCCAGAGCCTTAAATGCCCCGAGTTGATACAGGCTCGGCTCACCCCCTTCAGGCAGGGACCTGTCCCCGGCCTCTGGGTCCTCCGGGGGCAGGGTCACAGCTGCGTACAATCCCCCCGAAGTCCCCAGAGCCCTGGAGACCATGCTGCGGACGAGAGGGAGGACACAACAGAACAACACACAACACAACAACAGTATTACACCAATTAATATACCCACCTTTTGAAGTACATTATAACTATATTTAGGACAATAATTTTTACTGTCTTCGAGCCAATTATGGTTTAGTTCTGTTTGTTAGAAAGCTCCTTCTAATCGTAAATGTAGAACCCATTCTCTTACTCATTTGTATGAAGTACACTGATACACTATGTTTTCATAAACAAACCTCCACTTTTAGCCGAGCTTTGGAAGCTCAACCACCAATACTTATTCAAGCTCCAAAGATGCTTGATTGTCTTTGTCAGATCCAACCTGCCTCTCCGATTTCCTCTCTTGCTTGGAACACCAAATCGTTACACAAGGGATTCTGTTGCTCGGATAGGACCTCCAGGCCTCCAGAGCCAATCGACATTTTCTCCTTCCATGCTGCCTCCTGCAACAATAAAGAAGAACACTCCGTCCTACATAAAATCAAATTCTACCATGCCATTGTGACCAGTTCTTGGCTCATCAGCTCCTGTCCTGAATCCGTCCCTGCAGCATCACAATTCCTCCTGTAAAGTCCCTGTCTCTGTGTAAAATTAATGTTATCAACCTGGAATTAATATGGATTAAAACATGTTACACACTCAGTACATAAAATAGTCACACTTATAATCTTATAGTAACTTATGTTTTCTTATTATTTGTTTATTTAGATCCGAAAGAGTCACAATTATTTCTACGGAGGTCCAATCGACTCTCCATCTCTTTTTAATAATCATAGCGAGTCTGTGTGCACCAAGAGACGCGATGACCATTAGAAAGCTGGGCAATATATCCTTGAGGTCATGAGTGTGACCTTTTCAGTGACTCTTAAGATACCGGATTTACACTGATCTTATCACATTTTGCCATTTTGAAATAAAACACGTTTGCCAGCACCAACTTCAGATTCGAAGATGCCGTTTTACTTACACTGTATGTAAACCTCTATATTCAGAATTCATACCACTCCATATCTCGGCCTCAGATCTAAAATCTAAGCATGTGTTCAAATCTGGATTCCGCCACCCCTTCTTTGGCAAACCACACAATATTTCAACTTACGCATCCAAGGGTTTACCAGTGCAAATGTAAATGATCACTTTTATCACCAACACTCCAAATTAAGATACACCAGTATCTCCCGCTGATCAAAACATAGGACTCCATCTCTTTCCTGTGTTCAACCAAAACCCAACAATAAAACACTACGCCGTCAATTCCTGTACAAAACTCACTCAGTTTGCTCAAATTAAATCCACAACATCTCTGATCAATTTCGGGACGTTCAGAGACCACCTACACAATCAACAAATTGTTACGCCTTAACACACCTTAGACACAAACCCCCAAACAAGCAAATGAACCCCAACCACTCCTATCAACAAAACTCTTCCACACGACAATGGTAACCTGTGGATGTTTACTGGTCAAAGTTAAGGGTACAATATTATTATCAGCTGTAACCTGTGCTACAAAGTAATTGGAGAATTACTATACTGTTCTTGAGAAGCTAATCACACCACTGATTGAATATTCATTTTAATCATTTATGTACTTTGCATAGATGCCTAAGATCCGCTGCAAATCAGGTAACATTCAAATTAGGACACCTTTGCCTATAACCCAAGAATTATTAGAATTAATATTTTACTAAACCAATAACGGGCCTTAGCTACGCCTAAACTCGCCTCGCTACACCAAATTATTTTCACTTTGTGTGAACCCTACACTCGCTATGTTTATTTATCACTCTGTAAATATGTTATCTCTTAAAATATTTAATTAAGTGTATTTATCTGTTTATTTCATTATCTATTTCGACTTAATTATTATAGCTGTTTAATTAGGATGCACATTGATCAATTGGAGCATTCTAAAAGATCAAAAAATAAAATGAGAAAAATAGAGATAGATTACCGCCACGCGGAGTCCCATGGGCCCTGGCCCATTGGCAAAACACAAAAGAAATTGATCAAAACAAAATATAAAAATATGTATATTTGCCTAAAAATTCAAAAATCTAAGTCCGAGTGGAGCAGAGGTCAAGGCATCAGACCTGTGGCAAATTGTGAACACCGGCCCTTGTGCATGTGACTTTCAAGGGCTTTTCAGGGAGCAGCAGAGGGAGAGCGTATTTGTTGACATATTTCGAGGGCATATTGTCAGCGAGGCAGCGTGGAGGAGACTTTCAGTGTGGCAGACTTTCTCTTCTAATGCATTTGGACCAATGAACACGCAGAGCGCAACAGGCCTTCGCCTCTCCCCCTTTTACCACCAAAAATGTCAGAGTAAAAAGTAAAATTTAAAACCAGCATGTCCTATCACGCTCAGCACTAAAAAATAGGGTAACATTCAAAAAAAAACTAAACTAGTTATTTCATATTCTATATATCTTTGTATGTCCTGGTACCTTTAGAACCAGACCTACCAACCCAGGGTTCCGAAACAAATCACAGCGGAACGATATGTATTCACTCTATTAGCGCTTCCAGCAAGCACAACATTATATAATAATAAACTAAAAATGCAAGACATTTCTCCTTTTATACTTTCTAAATATTATTATATTCTTAATATTGTTTGGCCGTTATCAATATTATTTGTTTTGATTGTTTGATAAGCACAAATTATGCCCCATTTCCTTTAGCATAATGTCAAAGAATTATACGTCTTGTATTATTATTATTAAAACAACAACAAGCTCTTGGCCTTTACCCATTTATTCTCGTCTGGACCCTGGCCGTCTACATTAAGAGACCGTCGCTTCCTAGATCCATCGCCTTCTGTGGGAACAGACATGTTAGATAAAACCTTTCAACAAAACCTTCTCTTTCTTTCGGTTTTCCCATGTTTTCTTTGCCTTTTCTGTACATCGAGTAATCCATTCCCGAGTGTGTTGGTCCGACACTGGACCTCACATTGTTACCGCCTATGTTCTTTCTTGATTACAATAGATTGCCAACTTTCCGCATGGTTTTGTGCCTATCCGACGACACACTCTCAGGTATTCTCTCCTAAGTTGGGGAAAGGGATGTCCCCTTACTATCCCCTCACAACTGTTTTGGTCTTCCACCATTAACATAATTGGTATTATTGTCATACTTAAGGCCAGTATCAGTCCCCACACCCAAAATGGACACCGTAAGGGGCCCATACACCACATATTGTCTTTAAGTTTCCACATTTCCTTTCTGATTGCGGAATTGTGGGTCATAGTTAAATTGTTTTAGGTTTTTTTCACTTTTTTGTTGATAATTTAATGATACTCTGCCATAGATGTATATCATATAAGGTCATTTGTTGGTTTATCTACCATACAGCACTGTCCCTTTTAAGAAGTCAGAACATGCTTGCCTTGCGGAGTCTTTGTGATCTCCTGGGTGGGGGTGGGATGTGTCCTCCCCCCCCTTCAGTGGGGCCACCGGTCCCACTACCATTGCTAATACGGGCCCAAAGCGGGAGCTCCTCCTCCGGGAGGGGCTTTTGAATCCCGCCCCCTGAGATGGGGGAAAAAATCTTCTCGTTTTACCACCATTGTGCTGTTACCAGTTCAACCGGTTCCACGCGTTTCCCCACTGTCCGACACTCACTGAGCGCGAGCCCCAGCAGCTCTCCTACTCCTCCAGAGTCCACCACTCTCCCCCGACATTCCTCACACCCTCTTCCCCACGCAAGCCACACACATTTGACCACCCACAATAGACGATTCTAATCAGGCTTAAACAACACGTGTGCCCACGGCGGCTTTCACTCCTCTGACTGTTTCAACAACAAACCACATGGCCCATTCAACATTCAGCACACAGTCCAAATCAAAGACCACACGAAACAACAGCCACACACAGTTTGGGTACCCGACTATGACTCCAACAACATAACCGAACATCAATGCGCCTAATTTTCAATGTTTTCACCCCTAATTCCCCCGTTTTCGCAGACTTTAGGATCCTCGATCCAGGGACACAAACCCATTTAGGAACCTCGTTCCAGGGCCTTTAACCCGTTTAGGATCCACGATCCTATTCCAGACAGCCCCACGGACTGTCAACGGCCGTGTCACAACTCTTATCTCCAGCCCGCGCGTCCGCGGTGCTGGTCGGACATACCTACGTGCTTATCAGCTTTTACCGGGATATCCCCAACGCGTAGTCCTGTAGATAAACTCTCGCTACTGTAGTTATACTCCCAATTTCTTAACCTCTATTTTGGTTCGGTATTTGGTTCGGTATCTTAGTTATGACGTGTTTTTCCCTTCTTACTTCCAAACATCAATGCAGATTTAAACCATCCAACACTTAGCTTCGTTGACTATACTCCTAACTAAAATTTAGACAAAAAATAGCCAATAGACGTACTTTGACACTCGTTAAAAATAGTAGTCAAAAGCAGTCTTACCTTATTCTAGAGTGGACGCGTCCCTGAAGCCGTGGGTGAGTGGTTTTTGGAAGATAAGACACCTGGCATGTCTACCGCGAAGAATTACCGGACCGGACCTTCGCCGTCGTCCGTAGTTGACGACTCCAACCCCCCCTTCAGCACTGTCGGGGTCACCAATGAAGAAAACCTCTTTTTCTTTGTCCCTGCGGTGGTCACCTGTCACCTTGTACACAATAAAATATGATTAACACGTCGTCTCTACTTTTCCATATTTACCATTACCACCGTTGGACAATGCGCATTCACACTGGAAGGGGGATTAGAAAGTTAGTCGTCAACACTGCACTATCAGCCTAATAAACAAACCAGGATAAAGAGATGACTCTGAAACCAGGAACTTAAAGACACGAGGATTTATTCACAGGTCACCTCACACAGACGCGTCTGTTCCCCAGGTCCCTAACACTCAATCTGTCAGCACCCCACACGGAGAAGACTGAACTCTCTGGGGACACAGACTTCTTCACACCACACCTCAAATTATAATATTCATGAGCCTATACTAAGCGCATCAGTTTCCCATCGTACGAGTCTGGCACTTTCCACTTATCGGCCCATGTCTGCCAGCCGGCCTTGGTAGGGCCCATGTTATCTCTTTGTTTACGTGTGCATGGGGTCTGTTCTCGGAGCCTGTCTGCACATCGGCTCAGTATTTTTCCACTCCACTGTAACAGAAAACTGAGAGGCTCCACAATGTAAAAACAACACTTCTATTGCTAAATTGTTCTCTAAGCAAGACATCATTGATTAGAAACAATCATTCTTTCACCGATCCGTCTATCAATCTCACGCTCCATCCGTTCCTCACTCGTGAACAGGACCCCGAGATACTTAAACTCCTCCACTTGGGGCAAGGACACCCCACCAACCTGAAGCGGGGAAGCCACCTTTTTCCGGTGGAGAACCATGGCCTCAGATTTGGAGGTGCTAATCCTCTTCCCGGCCGCTTCACACTCGGCTGCAAACCGCCCCAGTGCGCGCTGAAGGTCCTGATTTGATGAAGCCAACAGAACAACATCGTCTGCAAACAGCAGAGATGAGATTCTGAGGTTCCCAAACCGGACACCCTCCGCCCCCCTGGAAATTCTGTCCATAAAAGTAATGAACAGAACCGGTGACAAAGGGCAGCCCTGGTGGAGACCAACACGCACCGGGAACAGGTCTGCCTCAACCCAATGCGAACCAAGCTCCTGCTGCGGTCATACAGGGAATGGACAGCCCTTAATAGAGGGCCCCGGACCCCATACTCCCGGAGCACCCCCCACAGGGCACCATGAGGGACACGGTTGAACGCTTTCTCCAGATCCACAAAGCACATGTGGACTGGTTGGGCGAACTCCCACAAACCCTCGAGCACCCGATGAAGGGTATAGAGCTGGTCCAGTGTTCCACGACCAGGACAAAAACCGCATTGTTCCTCCTGAATCCGAGGTTCGACTATCGGCCGGATCCTCCTCTCCAGCACCCTGGAATAGACCTTACCAGGGAGGCTGAGAAGTGTGATCCCACTGTAATTGGAGCACACCCTCCAATCCCCCTTCTTGAAGAGAGGGACCCCCACCCCGGTTTGCCAATCCAGGGGCACTGTCCCCGACCGCCACGCAATGTTGCAGAAGCGTGTCAACCAAGACAGTCCTAAAACATCCAGGGATTTAAGGTACTCGGGACGAATCTCTTCCACCCCTGGGGCCTTGCCACCGAGGAGCTTTCTAACCACCTCGGTGACTTCAGTGGTTTACAGTGTCGAAAGCTTTAGATAGATCTAAAAATACACCAATTGCAAATTCCTTTTTACCCAAAGCCATATAAATTCTATCCACTAGTTCAATAAGAGCCATGTGAGAATTTAATGATCCAATTTTGTGGAAAGATTACTTTAGAACAATTTATAGAACTACAATAGATTCATATTCCAGGATATTTCAACTTAAAACCTTTTATAAAATTATTGCAACAAAAGAATCTCTGTTCAAATGGAAGATAGAAAAGGATCCCTGTTGTAGATTCTGTGGGGAGGAGGAGGAGGACCTGATGCATTTGTTTTATTTTTGTCCATATGTGGCTAAGTTTTGGGTCAGTGTACAACTATGGTTAAGGTCTATGAATATTGTTTTGCAAATTACACCTCAGAATATTGTGCTTTGTGTTTTTGAGGGTAAATGCACATGCCTATGAATATGATTATTCTGATGGGTAAATGTTTATTTTTAAAGCTAAAACGTTATTAAATTTATGTATAAAACACTTTAAGACTAGAGTTTATCATCAGTATATGTTGGAAACAATTATAGCAACAAATAACAATGAAATAATTGAACATGAAAAGAAATGGAATGTCTGCTTACTTGAATTAGAGATATAAACATTGGTTGTACTTGCTATGCCATTTGTTATGTCATAAACGTTTTGCCAATTATATGGCATTTTGTTTTTGATTGGTATTAGTGATTTCATCTTTTAATTATTATTATTTATTTTTTTTACATGATTTTATTTGTGTCTGCTTTGTGCTTCCTTTCTGTTTATAGTCTGTGTTCCTGTCAAAATACTATGAATGTGTGGATGTATGTGGTTGTGATTGTGGTAGGAATGCAAGGAGGAGTGGCTGGGGTTGGGTGGGGGGATTAAAGTTTGTCTTATTTTATTATGTAAATAAAACAATAAAATAAAAAAAGAGCCATGTGAGATGAATGACATTTGCGAAATCAGAACTGGTAATATATTGTTCTTAAATAGGTGTTGATGCAGTCTTCTATAAACAAGCTATTCCAACATTTTTGAAAAACATGGCAATATGGAAATAGGATGATAATTTGGGAAGGATGCATTTTCACAATTTTTATACAAAGGAACAATGTAACATCTTTAATAATAGAAGCAGATGTTTTTAGACCTGCAATGATTTACTGAACCTCACTGGAATTAGGTGGTTCAAACTCCTTAAAAGAAGAACATTTACCTTTAATGTAGTCAAGAGGATGGACATTTGTGGCGAAAATTCTCTTAGCCAGATTAGCACCAACATTAGAGACATAATTATTGAACTCACATGCAATATCAAAAGGATTATTGAAAGTACTACTTCCGTCTCTAAAAGTTGAAGGATAGTTTAAAGGAGCTCTCTTTCTTTGAAGAAGTTCATTTATTGTTTTCCACGTATCTTTATTTATTTATTTTTTTTGTTATCCTAAGAAGATGAGGATTAATTTGTATAACTTATATGTTATATATGATTTGTGCTAAAGAATGTTTCTGAGTCTACATGTAATGGATTCCTGGAACATTTTGTGGACAAAGTGGCATCAGTGAGGATGGGCATTGGCTGTAATGCTCACTCTGTTAACTTGTATATCCCTCCACTGCCCCCTGCTGTTCTCAGAGAGTTTGAGCCTGTGACACTGACTCTCCTCTCTGAGGTGGTCCAGGGGATGAGACCCACAAGTTGTCCTCTGGATATCGTTCCATCTAAGGTTCTCAAACATGCTTTTGACACCGTGGGCCCATACCTTCTCACTTTGTTCAATAGCAGCCTAAGCACTGGTTCTGTCCCTGCAGCCTTCAAGCATGCCGTGGTTAGGCCACTGTTAAAAAAACCTAATCTAGATCCTGCTGTTCTGTCAAATTTTCGACCTGTCTCTCACCTTCCATTTTTGTCTAAGATTTTAGAGAAGCTAATCTTCATTCAGTTGCAGTCTTTTTTGGAAAATAATTCTATTTTTGAGAAATTTCAATCAGGCTTCAGATCGCGTCACAGCACGGAGTCAGCTCTTCTTAAAGTGCACAACGACATTCTGCTGTCTTTGGATTCGAAGCAGCCAGTGCTTTTGATGATGCTGGACCTGACTGCGGCGTTTGACACCGTGGACCACCCAGTTCTCCTTTCCCGGCTGGCGGAGCATGTTGGTGTTCAGGGCACGGCCCTGCAGTGGTTTAGGTCCTACCTGACTGACCGGAGCTTTGTTGTGATGGTCGATGACTATTCCTCCTCCTCCACCCCGTTGTCATCTGGGGTGCCACAGGGTTCCATCCTTGGCCCGGTCCTGTTCTCACTTTACATGCTGCCACTCGGGTCCATCATTGCCAGACATAATTTATCATTCCATCTTTATGCTGACGATGTCCAGGTCTATTTACCAGTGCTCCCTAACACTGCCACTGCTCTTGACTCCCTCCATCACTGCCTTTCGGACATTAAACAATGGCTCGCGCAGAATTTTCTCCACCTCAATGAAACAAAATCCGAATTTATTATTTTTGGCTCCGGGGACGTTCCTCAGATTCAGTCTAGGGTCATGGGTCCAGTCCGTGATGCCGTCAGGAACCTGGGAGTTGTCTTTGACCGAGAACTGAACTTTAAACAACAAATAAATGCTGTTGTCAAAGCCAGCTTTTTTCAGTTGCGCCTTTTGACCAAGGTGAAGCCCTTTCTCTCACGCCAAGACCTCGAGAAGGCAACGCACGCGTTTATCAGTTCTCGGTTGGACTATTGCAACGCTCTCTACTCTGGCCTCCCACAGTCGTCACTCCACCGGTTACAGTTAGTGCAGAATGCAGCAGCCCGTCTTCTCACTGGTTCATCCAGACACAGCCACATCACTCCTGTCCTCTCCTCCCTGCACTGGCTCCCTGTCCGTTTTCGGATTGATTTTAAAATGTTAATGCTTGTTTTTAAAGCTCTTCATGGTCTCGCTCCGTTATATCTAACTGAGTTGTTGACCGTACATCGCCCCAGCAGTGCTCTCCGGTCTGCCAAGCAAATGGTTCTGGACGTGCCCAGGTCCCACTACAAACAGTGGGGCGATCGTGCCTTTAGGGTTGCAGCGCCTAAACTGTGGAACAGCCTGCCCCTCAGTCTACGTGTTCTCACGGACCTGTCCCTGTTAAATCCAGATTAAAGACTCATCTGTTCAAATTTGCTTTTAATACTTAGGGCACACTTAATTGTGTCTAGGTTGTAATCATTTTGTGTTTTTATATTGTTTAAATCTTTCTGTGAAGCACTTTGGTCCTCCTGGTGTTGTTGTAAAGTGCTATATAAATAAACCTTGATTGATTGATTGATTGATTGATATGTAAGGAAAGATACTTTTTATTTTACGTCATAGTGTCATGTAATGCCTTACGGCCTGATTTTCATTTATAGAAACTGCTTTTTCAATATTTCTGTTGTAAGAAAGAAGAAAAAAGTGTCTGACACGTCCACGCTGCCCCTGTAGGGTAACCAAACGCACCCCAACAGATGTCATGTTTGCACCGAAAGTTGTGAACCTACTCTGGACACGCCTGTTTTTTTTTTTCATTCTTAACGATAATGTCATGGAGAAAATACGCTACGAGAGGTACAGGACTTTATTCAACTTTCCTAAAGAAGAGTCCACTTGCCAGAAGTTGGAATTTCTCTCCGGGATTCAGCAACTATCAGCCAAAATAGTGTTTGTCTGTGACTCTCCCTGATGGATGCTTGATGAACCTTGGCCAGAAGCAAAGTGGATTAACTTTTACAACCAACACGAGTCCCATAATGTAAACACCCGATCGTCAAGGCCAGAGGCAGAGCGGTGAGTCAATCAAAACGTGTGTTTGCGTGTGTGTTAGCCATTTATGAAGCTGTGTTGCACATGTCAACTCCTTATAACTGCATTGTAAAGTAACTTCACACTTTACTGTGATATATATATTTATTTTACTGCTAAAGTTGGGCTGCATCTACTCAGAGAGAGGGGCGGAGTTAACTGAATCGAAGCGTCTTGTCTTCCGGGTTTGAAAAATACCTCCAGAAAATAGTATATTTATCACAAAAATTAGTACTTCATAGTGGTAGAGGTACACGGCTAAAATAGCATGATACAGATCCTTTAACATCGATCTGTTAAATCAAAATAAACATAAAAAGACTGACCAATTTATAACTACTTATTCAGTATGGTCTGTTTCCTCTAATAACTAAATCGAGTAGAATTACTCGGTGGTGAGTTGGTGAGTCCCTCCTGTGGACTCACCAACCGCAGAGGGATCCGTAGGGGTCCGTAGGGGTCGGGTGCTGAGAGGACTGGGTGGCAGTCGAAGGCAGGTGCCTCGACGACCTGGTCCTCGTGCGCAGCTTCTGGCGTTCGGGACATGGAACGTCACCTCGCTGGGGGGGAAGGAGCCTGAGCTCGTGCGGGAGGTAGAGAGATACCGGCTAGATATAGTCGGGCTCACCTCCACGCACAGCCTGGGTTCTGGATCCCAACTCCTGGAGAGGGGCTGGACGCTCCATTTTTCTGGAGTTGCCCGCGGGGAGCGGCGGCGGGCTGGGGTGGGTTTGCTCATAGCACCCCAGCTCAGCCGTCACGTGTTGGAGTTCACCCCGGTGAACGAGAGGGTCGCGTCCCTACGCCTTCGGGTCGGGGACAGGTCTCTCACCGTTGTCTCGGCCTACGGGCCCAACATCGGTGCGGAGTACCCGGCCTTCTTGGAGTCCCTGGGAGGGGTACTAGATGGTGCTCCGGCCGGGGACTCCATTGTTCTACTGGGGGACTTCAACGCCCACGTGGGTAACGACAGTGAGACCTGGGTGGGGGTGATGGGGAAGAACGGTCTCCCCGATCAGAACCCGAGTGGTGTTCTGTTATTGGACTTCTGTGCTAGTTACGGTTTGTCCATAACGAACACCATGTTCGAGCACAAGGATGTCCATAAGTGCACGTGGCACCAGGACACCCTAGGCAGGAGGTCGATGATCGACTTTGTAGTTGTGTCATCTGATCTCCGGCCGCGTGTCTCGGACACTCGGGTGAAGAGAGGGGCTGAACTGTCAACCGATCACCACCTGGTGGTGAGCTGGATCCGCTGGCAGGGGAAGAAGCCGGTCAGACCTGGCAGGCCCAAACGTGTTGTGAGGGTCTGTTGGGAACGTCTGGTGGATCCCTCTGTCAGTAGGGTCTTTAACTCCCACCTCCGGAAGAGCTTCATCCAGATTCCGAGGGAGGTAGGGGACATGGAGTCCGAGTGGACCATGTTCTCCTCCTCCATTGTCGATGCGGCTGCTCGTAGTTGTGGCCGTAAGGTCTCTGGTGCCTGTCGCGGCGGCAACCCCCGAACCCGGTGGTGGCGCCCGGAAGTAAGGGATGCCGTCAAGCTGAAGAAGGAGTCCTATCTGGCCTTGTTGGCTTGTGGGACTCCGGAGGCAGCTGAGAGGTACCGGCAGGCCAAGCGTGCTGCAGCTCGTGTGGTCAAAGAGGCAAAAACTCAGGTCTGGGAGGAGTTCGGAGAAGCCATGGAGGAGGACTATCGGTCGGCCTCGAAGAGATTCTGGCAAACCATCCGGCGCCTCAGGAGGGGGAAGCAGTGCTTCACCAACACTGTTTACAGTGCGGGTGGGGAGCTGCTGACCTCGACTGGGGATGTGGTCGGGCGGTGGAAGGAGTACTTCGAGGATCTCCTCAATCCCACTGTCACGTCTTCCGATGAGGAGGCAGAGGCTGGGGACTCGGCGGGGGGCTCATCCATCACCCAGGCTGAAGTCACTGAGGTGGTTAGAAAGCTCCTCGGTGGCAAGGCCCCGGGGGTGGATGAGATTCGTCCCGAGTACCTTAAGTCTCTGGATGTTGTAGGGCTGTCTTGGCTGACACATCTCTGCAACATTGCGTGGCGGTTGGGGACAGTGCCTCTGGATTGGCAGACCGGGGTGGTGGTCCCCCTCTTCAAGAAGGGGGATCGGAGAGTGTGCTCCAATTACAGAGGGATCACACTTCTCAGCCTCCCTGGTAAGGTCTATTCCAGGGTGCTGGAGAGGAGGATCCGGCCAATAGTCGAACCTCGGATTCAGGAGGAACAATGCGGTTTTCGTCCTGGTCGTGGAACACTGGACCAGCTCTATACCCTTCATCGGGTGCTTGAGGGTTTGTGGGAGTTCGCCCAACCAGTCCACATGTGCTTTGTGGACCTGGAGAAAGCGTTCGACCGTGTCCCTCGTGGTGCCCTGTGGGGGGTGCTCCGGGAGTATGGGGTCCGGGGCCCTCTACTAAGGGCTGTCCGTTCCCTGTATGACCGTAGCAGGAGCTTGGTTCGCATTGCCGGCAGTAAGTCAGACCTGTTCCCGGTGCGTGTTGGGCTCCGCCAGGGCTGCCCTTTGTCACCGGTTCTGTTCATTACTTTTATGGACAGAATTTCTAGGCGCAGCCAGGGGCCGGAGGGTGTCCGGTTTGGGAACCTCAGAATCTCATCTCTGCTGTTTGCAGATGATGTTGTTCTGTTGGCTTCATCAAATCAGGACCTCCAGCTGCACTGGGGCGGTTTGCAGCCGAGTGTGAAGCGGCCGGGATGAGGATCAGCACCTCCAAATCTGAGGCCATGGTTCTCGACCGGAAAAAGGTGGCTTCCCCGCTTCAGGTCGGTGGGGAGTCCTTGCCTCAAGTGGAGGAGTTCAAGTATCTCGGGGTCCTGTTCACGAGTGAGGGACGGATGGAGCGTGAGATCGGTAGACGGATCGGTGCGGCGTCAGCAGTGATGCGGTCGCTGTATCGGACTGTTGTGGTGAAGAGGGAGCTGAGCCAATCGGCAAAGCTCTCGATTTACCGATCGATCTACGTTCCCACCCTCACCTATGGTCATGAGATCTGGGTAATGACCGAAAGGACAAGATCGCGAATACAAGCGGCCGAAATGAGTTTCCTTCGCAGGGTGGCTGGGCGCACCCTCCGAGATCGGGTGAGGAGCTCAGTTACCCGGGAGGAGCTCGGATTCGAGCCGCTACTCCTCCACGTCGAAAGGAGCCAGCTGAGGTGGCTAGGGCATCTGTTCCGGATGCCTCCTGGTCGCCTCCCTCGTGAGGTGTTCCAGGCATGTCCTATTGGGAGGTGGCCTCGTGGAAGGCCCAGGACACGCTGGTGGGACTATGTCTCCGAGCTGGCCTGGTGTCGCCTCGGGGTCCCCCCAGAACAGCTGGAGGAGGTGTGCGTGGATCGGGAAGTCTGGGCATCTCTGCTGAGACTGCTGCCCCCGCGACCCGGCCCCGAATAAAGCGGAAGAAAATGGATGGATGGATGGATGGAGTAGAATTACAACCCATAGAGCCACTTTAATTGATAAAATGTTCTCAAATTAAATAGAAAGTGATACAGTCAGCGGATTAATGATAAATGATATTGATATGATATGATATGATCACCTTCCAGTTTTTGTATTGTACAAAAATAGATATTTACAAAAATGAAGAGGAAAACATGTATTTGTTTAGACGGGTAAAAACAGAGAAAACTATTGATGCATTTAAAAAGGAGCTATTAGCTCAAGAATTATACAGAGAGAATGATACTGATAAGGCATATGATGAGTTTGAACGAGTATTTCAGAAAGTATATGATAAAAATTGGACTCATGGGGCGTAGGAATAAGGTGGATTTATTTATTCATTTAGTAAATAATTTATGACTATAATTCGCTTTTTATATTGATTATTAGTTTGTTTTATATTTGTTCTTATTTATCTCATTTTACTGTTATTATTTGCACATATTGGCCCCTCATTTATCAAACTTGCGTACGGTGAAATCAGAGCGTATGTGGGGTGTACAAAAAATCACGGCCTGTTTTGGCATTTATCAATCTGAGGTGCGCTCAAATCCTACACCAAGTCAGGAGGTGGTGTACATGATACACCAATTTTAACTAAACACTAAACAGCGCAAGAAAACAGTTTTTTAACTGCATGAATTGCATTGCCACATCGCATATTATCCTCATTAGTGATTTAAACATGAAACAAGGCGACAGCTTTAATATTTATGGGCAGACTTGATTCAACGTTGCGCTGCATCGACACGGGTCCGAGCGCAGAGGCTCATGAGCCCGGACCAAGGGCGTAGGTTTGGTGTCAATGTTGGAGAGAAAAAAGTGGAGAAAAAAGCTTTTTGTTTAAATAAAAACGTTAATAATGCTAACAAGCCTGTCAAATTTCTTAGAATTGACTTTAATATATACATATATTTGTTGATACGCGAGTCTGTCTCTCCTTCCCTTTGGCCCCTCCCCTCACTGCTGCGCTTACAGTCTATGGAAGGAACTCGCCGCTCTCCTCCTGCACTTGACTTCTCAATAACACTAAGTAATGGAAAGAGCATAACAACTATTTTCTGATCGTTTTTGAGAAAAACCTTTTGATCAAATTAAACTACAGACATCGTGTGTTTTCACGTAAATGCAGTGAACGTAAATAAGCTCCATAAACATGCGGTTGGTTAGTTGCAACACAAAAATGTGAATTTCTCCATAAATATTTCACCAATTAATACGAAACAAAAAAAGCGTTGTGATGCTGACCGTCCTCTCTCCAGCACAATATCAGTGTAAAGCTTTTGTGAAAGATCGCCCAATGAGAAGATGTTATTGTTTATTGGTTTATTTGGTAGGGCCAGTGCACCGGATTGTACCCTGGGGCTCTGTTAAGGAATTTTGCCTGTTTAGTTTTTCATACAACAGACCTGGACACGCTCTGTTATTTCTGCCACAGAAATATTAACAGATTAAGACACACATCGGTTTAGACATTAGATTTATTGTCGGATCCGTGAGATGGGTAAAGACTTTCAGGCAGCCAGCCTGTCCTTTACTCAATCCCGTCAAATCAAACTTTTCAACAGGCTTTATAGAAAAATAAGCACACCCACTCTTGTATGTATGTATGTATTTATTTATTTGAGCAACAGGTTTGATACACATGTCAAATACAAAATTATTATTATTATTATTATTATTATTTTTTTTAACAACATAAGTATCTGTGCTGCTCAAAGGGGGTAGGAAGAAGTTAGTAATAACTTATGAGGCCCTACCCCTCCTGTCAGTCGACTTACACACTTAAAGCTACTGCTCACGGCAAAATCATTTTCAAATGTGTATTTAAGCTTTAACCATGAGATTAAAGCTTAAAAATTCCAATAGTAGCCGATTAAATCAACAAGTGGCTCCTCTTAGCCGTCTCAAAACAGTAAAGTAACTTAGTTCATAACATTCTTGTGTGTGCACTTGCATAAGATACTGTAGAAGGTGCACATGCTGTATTTACATAATAAATCCGGATTCATTACAAACTTCTCACAATCGGATCAAAATACAAAAGAAAACATTTCATACTTCAGGAACAGATGATTAATTAATTTACTACATACTTTCCCAGTATTTGCTTTCTGTACATTATTTTAAATTGTACTACAGTTGAACACAGTTTTAAATCCTCCTTTAATGAGTTCCAGAGGTCAACTCCATTTCGTGTAATAGACATACTTTTTTGTGTTGTCCGGGAATATTTTTTCTTAAAATTCATTTTCCTTCTTAAGTTGTAACCCCCATCACGGTCTGAAAACATATTTTGAATGTTTGCTGGGAGTAAACCGTTTCTGGCTTTGAAAATTACAAGGGCAGTTTTTAATTGCACCAATTCTGTAAATTTGAGAATCTGCGACTGTACAAATAATGGGTTGGTGTGCTCCCTGTATCCAACTTTGTGGATAATTCTTAATTTAAATAAAACATCTGTATTGCTTTTATACGTGTTCCCCCAGATTTCCACGCAGTAGGTCAGGTAAGGTAGTATAAGAGAACTGTACATAATATGTAATGATTGCTTATCAAAACTTGATGGAAGAGGAGAGACACGCACATCCGACGTTCTAAACCAGTGTGCCGGATCCAAAATAGCACATGATATGCTTATCAAAACTTTCCGTTAGATCACAAAGCCAGCCCTCCCCTATCAGAGTCATAACTTTCACCCCCCTTTCCTGAACCCAGGACATGGAGGGTCAAAAGGGCATGGGATCCTCCATCTCATAAACAAGACTTTACAGCTTTATGACTCAAACTGAGATTACCAAAACAGGTAATCGTTTACCCATGAACATCTGGTTTGGCTTTAAATCAAGCTTCAGTGCTCAAATTCTTTCCTTTCTTGGGGGTTGGTAAACAGACCTCAGGGTTTAAAGAGTTGACATTTCAACCAACACAGTTTTAACAGTCAAACTGTAAATGTAATACTTCATGTTAACATCAAATACGGAATTTCTAAATAGGCTCAAAGTGGGAAGAAAGAAAAATGCATGACCGTTTTCAGAGATTTTGTGATAAAAAATAGGCAAGGCAAGTTTATTTGTAGAGCACAATTCATACACAAGGTAATTCAAAGTGCTTCACAGTTGCATAAAATTACAAGAAAACAGATCAAATCAATCATTAAAACATCAACATAAAAATTAATCAATTACAGTAAAAGGCAAGAGTGCAAATAAAATACTTTCAGTTTTCATATGCTCGGGTAAAAAGAAAATATAAATAATGTTTGACATTGATTTGACATTTGAAATGTGAACATGTAGCTATTGATAATAATAACATAATATAGGCCTATAGCTATTAATATTGCATCACATGTCAACTTTGTATGCCTTGAATTACCATAATAACTATAAGCCATGGAAAGTGCAAATACACTTAACATTCTTTTCGCAAATTTTTATTTTTTTTTTCATAGACGGCGCTAGCTATCTGCCCTTGATGAACGGAGCTAACTGAGCTAAGTGTAAGTAAAATAACTTAAAAATCTAACCCAAGCCTTTTTCAAATCTAAGAATTACCAGTGATTTCATGACCAATATTTGATACTTTGATACTAGAGAATGGATGGTCAGCATAAAAACAGTCTTTTTGTTTCACTTTGTTGTGAAGTTATTCCATGTACTTGAGGAACTTTTTGAGCCTTTGCTCTGTCTTTGCCAAAGGTGGGAGACTCGAGTCAAATGACTTGACTCAAGTTGCAATTTTCGGGACTGGAGACTTACTTGACCAAAGCTCCAAAAAGACTTGACTTTTTGGAGACTTGACTTGCTGTTTGTGACTTGAGACTTAACTTGGACTTACGGCCAATGACTCTCAATGACTTGCTGTGACTTTATAGTTATTATTTATTTGAGTTGACTGTTGGAAGACAGGATTCATTGCATAGAAGCGGCGCATCTATGTTTACATAATGGTAATTGTCCACATGCTTTTTCCCAACACAGCGCTTCTAATCAGTACAGCGGGAAAAGGCCGGAGGAAATGTGTGTTTCTTTGGATGCATTAAAAGTTTTTTAAAGTGAGTGAAGAGGAGAAGAGGACAGGAAAGCGTTCGAAACAATGGACTGTAGTTACAGCGCAGACAGGCAGCCTCCAGAACTACGACGCGGTTAGAGCTGGATTAATCAACAGAAATCGTAGGGTCTTCTTGGTGTTGTAAGGCGTTCTCACAAAGGTTACAGCATTAAATAGCTACATTACGCGTCCGTACAGAGCCCAGTGACAGCGAGACTGAAGGCTGCGCGGAATCTACTTTGAGCAGGGGCAAATCCGAGTATACATGCGTTTCCAATGACATCACGCATAGTTCCGGCGACCATTTTGAACACCGAAGTAGCATTATGCAGTACTACAACATGTGACAATATCTACTCAGGATGAAAATGAAAGACAACTGATTGACAGTGGCATTTATATGCACTTGTAATCATTGCTCAAGATGATAACAACCCCAGAGACGCACGTTAATGTGATATAACCAGCAAATGTGGCACAGACGCAGCAGCTTTGTCTGTCGAGCTACAGAAGGATTTACTAAAGATCTGCTTCACTCTTCAAACTAAACACATCAAAGAGGAAACCGAAAACCTCTCTCTGTGATTTTTACAGTTTGTCATGTCAACAGAGTCTCGGTCTGAGTCAGTGTTTAAGCTGCTGAAGACGTTAGCATGCTACCGGTTAGCAACTGTCATCAACTGTCATCAACTGTCAATGGCTTCAACACAATAAACAGATAAGTGGCTCACATCTACGAACACTGAGGAAATACTACAGTAACTGCTCAGCTCTGTCACATGTTGTATTCAAGGCTAGATGTCTGGAGTGTGGTTGAGGGCTTTCTCTTGGAGAGGTCCGAGCTGAGTTGTTGAAGCTAAATGCTAACCAGTAGCATGCTAAAGTCTTGAGCAGCGTAACCCTTGTGTGGTCCTTGGGTCATTTAACCCGAAAGCCACTGAAGGATTTTAGTAAAAATAAGCAGCCGCCCCCTTTCCTCTGAAATGAGTTGTGCTAGTGGCAGGCCGTGATATTGCAGCCTACGGCCTTTTTTTTGCCATAGACAATAATGTAAAAGGAGCAGCCTGTACAATGGTCCACAGGGCATCTGGAGTTTCAGACCAAGGCAATTATATTTATTTAAAATTAAATTTTTTAGGACATGGACTTTTTTTCTTCGTAAAAAAATTGTAAAGCATCAAAAATATTTTTTTAAAGTTATCCAATGACGTGATGTCACCAGTGCTGTGGACGTGCGCGAGCGTATGCGTGAAGGATCATGAACGAGCAGAGGTCTTCCCCGTTCGGTCTAAGCGGTCTAAGAGCCAAACCACTGAGCCAAACAATATGGTAATGAACGGGACTGGACTAGGACAAATCAGGTGAAACCTGGTGATATGTTTTTTTTGTATCCACCTTATTCCATTGCCCCATGAGCCTTTGCGTGAAAGATGTGGGCGATTTCCGGTAAGACCGGGGCCGCTGTTTGTTTACCTGGAGACCGTTCGCTTGAATCCACTTTGTATGAGCTTTAGAGGCGCAGACTATGTGGAAACACGAGCGGTCACAGCTGAGACCAAACTACGAGCCGGGATGAACTGCTCACAATAAACTTATGACTGAAAATCGCTCCGTCGAAGAGTTTTCTGACCCGAGGACGTGTTGGCCAAGTTGTCTCCAGTTAACCTCTGTGGATATCTTCTAATTCTGCGATCTTTCACAAAGACTTTACTCAGATGTGGTACTTTAGGCTTAGAGATGGATGGTCAGCATTAAAACAGTCTTTTTGTTTCATGTTGATTGGTCAAATATCTGTGGAGATCTTCACATTTTCAGATTAAACTGAGTGAAAGTCTGTTTACGAAGCCTCGTTACATACGCCGCTCCACGTGGAAAAAGGCCATGTCTGTAGTTTAATTAGGTCAGAGGTTTTGCACAAAAAACGAGCAGAAAACGTTGGAATGCTCTTTGCATATACAAGTATTTAAAATGCCATGTATTCAGACCCAGTTCAGCTCGTGTGGCCTCACGGGGCTCGGTTCATATCACTCGTACAGTGTGAGCCGGTCAGTCAGTCGTGGGTTAACAGTGTTTATTTACCTCCGTGGGCTAAGGCTTTCTTCATACATGTATGTGCGTCAGTAACATTTAGCATGTTCAAAATCGCCTCAAACATGTCAGTTTAAGGCCAGTTTTAGCGTGTCCCAAACACGGCATGTTCCAAAGTCACAAGTGTCACTTTCTCTGTTTTTGTAAATAAACCACGAACAGCGTAACGTGTTCCAGAGCTGCGCGAGAACATCTTTTCAAATGTTACGGAGGCTGATCGTTTGGAAAATCATCTTAAAATGTGAAAATAAACCGGTATGTGAAACAAAAACTCACCCTGGAAACCAATGTAAACCAATGGAGAGCCCCACTCCTGGAGGTATGAGATGCAGCAGTCATAGAAGTTCTGGATGCCTTTCTTGAACACATCCACTTGATGGCGCTCTTGGAAGCCAACCAGAAGACTTTTCACCTAAATTAAAAAACAAAAAACATTTCATTATGCAATTAATAAAACCATGAACAGTTGTTACTGTTAAATTGCTATTTACTATTTACTAGGGCTGTAACAATGCACCGCGCTACAAATCTGCGTGCCTTTGCAAAAGTTTCTCCTGCTGGTGATGGCCAGGCTGCGGTAAAGTATAAATCCAGTGCAGACAAATGCGTAAGATCCAATCTTGGTCATAATCCGCATCAAACGCTTTTTTTACAAAAATGTACAAGCCTCGGATCAAAGGCGCCGTTGTTTTAGCTGCCATGTGGAAAGCAAAACTGAAACTTATCACTTAAGAGCACATGGCCCACTGCGCTGGTTTTTGTGTGTGTGGTTTTTATTTAGCCCAGGGGCACATTTTATTGTAAAGCAGCTTTGAAAAATTAGAAAGCATTTTCAGTGTGTGACGGTGCGCCCACTAGGGGCGCAACGTAAAACGTATAAAAGGTCACGCCTATCTTCGCTCTGCCTCTGGTCTTTGTTCTTCCGGGTGGTCAGGCCGGCGTCCGCTCGCGTTTGGAGCAACAGGCTAACAGGTAGAGCGAAGTTTTTAACCCTTTTTTCCAAATCTACTAATTTGGTTTGGCCATAACAAAGACTGCTTTATAGCGCCAAGGGCACAACGATCCGGGGGGAGCGCTTCAGCGCAATGCACGTAGGAACCACTGTGTATCGGGTGCGGAGGTCCCGAAGGTCCGGTGGACGTAGCATAGGTATCCCAATGCCGGATGACACTGCGCCTTGGAACTGCGATCCGGCTCCAAGCACTGGCGGGCCAGTGCAGGACTCTGCCGTCTTGTTTTTGTCGTTTTGATTTATGTTTCTGTTTTACATTTTTGACTACGCTTTGTAAGCACTGTTGGGGCGCGTGGGGTTACGGACCAACCCGTGTGAAAATCATGAGCCAACAATTGTGGACTTCTGTGCGTAAACCTGGAACTGAGAAAAAGAGGAACTTAAGAAAAATAACTTGAACAAATAAAACATTGGTTATGTAAAGTATGGAACCTGCCTCTGTCAATATTACTTACCTGTGTGCCTTTAGCTAAGGTTAAAACTGCTAATTGCCATAGCTGCTAGTTACTTATTCCAACAGTGCACCACCCCCGGTTACAAGTGTATTTCTGAAATTACAAAAACTGCTCGGGCGGCACGGTAGTACAGCGGTTAGCGCTTGTGCTTCACAGCTAGAAGGTCCCGGGTTCGATTCCCACCTGGACGGGGCCTTTCTGTGTGGAGTTTGCTTGTTCTCCCCGTGTCTGTGTAGGTTCTCTCCCTCTCCAGTTGTTTGATGGTGTCATTGAAAAGTGTCAGTTGGTTATGAATAAACCAAAGCCATGCCTCGCACACTTGGTCTTCAAGAAACTTTAGAATAGAATTAGGAGCCTTATCTTGAGACCTGAAGTAGGACTGAAGAGCTGGGTAAAGCTTCAGGACCCTCTCAACAGCAGGCCCCAGTGAAAGCCGGCGTGTTCTGCTAGTCCCCAGAAGAGTGGCATGCTCGACCTCAACAAAATTACAGAAATCTTTCAGCTCCTCAGTTCTGACGGTGTAAATGTGAAAGTATCCAAATACCTTGACAACAAAGTTCTCTATGTCACAGGGAAGTGTGTCTGCTGCTGATTGCACTGCATTGTGCACAATGTGTGCTGCACAGCCTACTCCGATCAAACTGCAGGGGGTGGCTTGATCAAGTTTGTAAAACACATTGTTTTGTCCTCTTCTTGCCTTTCCTCCCAAATTTGTGTTTGTGTTGTCCACACAAAAGCCAATCACTTTATCCATCAGACCAAAAGCTGACAGGCTACGTTCGACTTCATTAAATAGGAGGGTGGATGTCTCACCTGGCAGTGACACAAAATTGAGTGTCTTGACGCTCACGCCTCAGTCAATGTAAAGTAGCGGATTTCAACAGGGAGAAGTTTTACTGCTTTGCGGTTTGATGTGTCCGCTGCGACGGAGACGAAAGTAACATCCGCGGTGTCCTCCTGCAGCAACTCCATAGCATGGGGCCATCACATTCCTAACAATTGCCTCCGCTTTGGTGCCAGCACAGGTAAAACGTTGGTCATAAAATTTCCGCGTCAGCCCAGCTGTACAGTCCATTGAACGAAAGCTGTGATTGTGCCTCACAAGGTGATAGGCAAATGTGGCCTCCTGAGCAGCACGTTTAAGTTCTTCATCACCAGCCGCAGCTTGCCCGAAAAATGGGCTAACAGAGCTACTTCCCGCCTGTTCCCATCTCTTGCTAGTTTTACTGTGGCTCTGCACGTCGGCTTTTCCGCCATGAGTGACGGAAAACTCGCACTTACAAAGTGTACAAATGGCAGCATTTTCATTACCCGGTACCATAGACTGTAAAAAAGGAATAGACAGCTCCTCCTCACTCCTCCCCGAGCGCCTTTAGCTCAGATGCTAAACTTGGCTAGCTAAGCTAAAGGCTAACTCCGCATCATTCTGCTGCAGCCATCTGTGCGGCTCCAACGGTTCTCCTTTTATCATCAATCTAATAAGGTAAGAAGTCGTAACTTAAAATAATTATTAAAATGTAGTGTTACTATAATTAAAGTCGAAGGAAATACAGCAATTTAAAGTGAATTATCACAACGTGATATCGAAGATAATTGGATAAAAAAAGAGTCTCGAGACAGATTGCTGTCAAAATGTATGTAAAGCCGAGTGGAGGATGTTTATTAGCCTAGTCTAAGCTGCATTATGTTTACATGTGTGTTATAATGTGTCAAGTATTAAATTCCCTGAATGAAAAGTGCTTTCTGTGCACTGTATGTGTGTTGAAGGCGTGTAGGTGCCTTGTGTGTGCTGCTCTGAATGGATTAATACAGTAATAATAGTAATTTTATAATGATTTAAATTGTACTCCCCAGAAATGAATCCAAATAAGGGCAATTACAGTAAGTAAAGTTACACTGAGCACAGCAATACTGCATTTAAAAAGAGGTACCGATTGGTAATGAAGTACTCTTGTCCAGACCCTGAACCAGAGCTGGTCCACCAGCCGAGCTCAGCCGAGCCTGGACCAAGCCGCCAGCTGGGGCCAGACTTTGAGCCCGTCCTGGCCCACCAACCTGGCCCGAACCATAGTAAGTACAGCATCTCTGGTCATTGTTATACGTTTTCAGTCATTGATAATATAGGCAATATTGTTAGCATTAAAAAATGGTGCAGATAAAGTAACAAAGTTATCTGGATTGTTCAGACACTGCCTGCAGACCTGAGCTGGTCCCTCTGCCCCAGCAGGCTGAGGCTGGACCAAGCTGCCAGCCTGTCCTCGAGCTCGCCCTGGCCTACCAGCCTGCCTCCAAGCCTAGTAAGTAAAGCATCTGGTCAGTGTAACACAATTAAACTGAATGAAAATAGTGAGTTATCAAGTGAGTTAATTTTGCTAGTGTTTTAAAAAAGAACTTTTTTTAATGTTTTGCAGAAATCGTGTGGATCATGGGTGACAGCCATGTATGGCGTTCGAAACAGAGAGCTGTAGAGAGAGGGATGGACCACCTCAGCCTCTCCGTGATACAGCCGAGGGCGGAGGGCTTGGAGTGAAGTGAGGAGCACCTTTTCCCCCTTTTTTTTCCTTTTGAAATGATTTTTAAGTATTATTTTTCATACATTTTTTTTTTTAAATAAAAGTTGTTAAAGATTGTGAACGCATTTCTGTTTCCCACGCAAACATATGCTTCATTATCATAAATAATACTGATCCGCAGACATCTTTGAATTGATAATAGGTTACGGTTAGGATAATTACATAACTTTTTATGTTGGGCATAAAGAAAACAGCCGTTTTCCTGTGTTGTCGCTGTACACAATAAAATAGTACCGCTACGACGGAGGTTACTTTTTCCCTATTTAACATTACCTTTAATTGACAACACCGCGTATTCAAACTGGAGGAGGAGTTGAGAGTCGTCAAAAACTACTCTACATAAACTAATAATTAAATACCAGGAATTGATGACACATCAAGGAGTTAAAATTAGAAGTTTTATTCCCTTAACATGTCATCTTAATACAGAATTCTGTCTTCCCCAGTTCCCTATCAAATGTGAGTCTGCCAGCCGCCCTGCCAATGGGCAGACTGACTCTTCCCTGGGGAAGCACAGTATTTTTACACATTCCATTGTCCACAAGATTTATGAGTCTAAGACCACATGTAGTGTTGTCATCGTTCCCATTGGCTCCCCAAAGCTGTCCATTCAGTTCCGTCGTAATTTGACCCCTTCTGTCCAAGTGGCCAGTGGACCGGGTGGGGGTTGCTGTGTCTTTTAATCTTTCCTTGAAACAAAGGATTCTGAGGAAACCACACCTTTCTGCACTGAATGACAACTTTTGGTTAGTTTGCTAAATAGCCAAAGGAACAAAACAGCATATAAAAATATTATATCTCTTCAGACCCCCTTTTTGACCTCCCAAAGGAGGACAACAAAACCATAATATTTTCAAGTTCACAAAAGTACAGCCTGTATCAAAAATCACAGTACAATTTCACATATTATAACACCAAAAAAACATGTTCATTTTATGTAGGGCATACTCAACCAGCCGCTGAGTGGTTTCAAAATCATCTCTCTCTCTCCATGTGTAACTTCCGCTTACTAATCTTTCCAGGCGGAACTTAGCTGGTTTTTATTCCGTGTCAACGGTACATGTCAACTTTTACGTCCCCCTGGGACGTAAAAGTTTTTTCTCCAGGTGTTTTACCTACGTCTTTGTATACCTTGTAGAGGGCCAATTTCAATTCTTTGATAGGGTGTCCTCTGACCCGTCCCTCACCACTATGTGGATCGTCTATTTTTATTACTGTTGGTATGATGAGCAAGCAAAGAGCAAGTGTCAGGCCCCACACCCCGTATGGACACCTTAAAGGTCCTGGTTTTAAAACCCAGGCCTTAAGTCCATATTTGTTAGTCTTTTTTATGTCTTTGTGACCGTGTGGGTCGGGGTTGGTGTCCCCCACCCCCTTCAGTGGGGCTGTTAGACCCACTACCATATTCGTCAGGATGTGTCAACCGTCTGGGATGCGTATGAGTCCAGTGTAAGCCTGTTTTCTCAGAACAGGGTTTCAAGTGTGACCAGTGGTACCAGTTGTCACGCCCCTCGACCTCAACTGCAGTGGCAGTCCTTAGAGTCACTTCAAAAAATCCCAAGTATCTGGGAGCGTTCCAACAGGTCCTGGTGTGGTTTTTAATGTAGACCCTCGATGGTAAGTCCGCTCAGGCAAGGTCGCTGAGTTAGACTTAGGCGGGCACCCGGGCATGGCCATTTTTTATGCTCTTCCGCTGATAACAAGGTCGCAGCCGCCACGTCCACATCCACCAGTCCATGAAGGGTTATTAACTGGGGGTAAAAAGTGGAGCTGGACGCCCCGCTCTGTACATATGGAGGAGGGGCCGATGGGGCCAAAGCGGGAGCTCCTCCGCTCGGGAGGGGCTCTCGAATTCCTCCCCGTATTGATTCTGTCAGGTCGTTGTCTCGGTTCATGCTCCCTCGGCGTCCGCTATATTTTCTACATCACTATGCTTTGGTCAACTTTGATTATTGTAAGGCGCTTTAGAAATAAAACTTGATTGATTAATTTGGGTCAAAAACTCTCACAATGACGACCACTCACAAGCACCCACCGAGACAAGGAACCAACAGAGATCTGTAACAGAAACACAAAAGAACAGACGAAAATTACAAAAACAAAAATTCTCATCAGGGCCGCTCACCGTTAGAACGACCATGCCAGCTAATCTTGCAAATTATGGCTGGACTCAAAAACCTATTTAACTTAATTTATCTGTTGGAATGCTAGGGTCAATTTTATCTGGAAAATTCAGAAATTCAGGTTTCATCAATCTACAGAGAAAAACTCTCTTTTAGCTTCCGTTTCCCACATTTACCACAGATTCTGTGTGCACTTCAGAATCACAGCAAACGTAAAAAACAGAGTATTATAAATTGATTTACCTATCTGAAACCGAAATCTTAGTTGACCATAACATTTGTCAATTCGTCACTTTATGTTTTCGTTTGTCTTGTCATTTAGATATATGTGTATCAGTTCCTTCTCATGCCAAAATAAACCAAATTATAATAATTTCCCCACATAAGTAACACCCCCTCTTGGACTGAGGACACTCAGTCCAAAAAAGAGTCACGTAACATGCATAAACAAGTGAGACCTCAATCCTTGTACAGGAAACACAACAAACCAACTCAAATTTCACTGGAGATTAATACCTCCGGCACCTACATAACACAAAGAAAACAATAGCAAAATAACAAATGTCAGGTGCAGGCCAGGGAGGTTGAAAGTGGGAAGAATTGGGTCGACAGGGCGAGTGAGAGGTGTGACACCACTCGTCAGGTTCGCGACCTGGACAGCATGTGAGGTCCTGGGAGTGGCCTCAAAAGGGATCAGACCAGCACTGGTTCAGTCCAATCGCGGCAGAGGACCGTCAGACAGGCTTGGGAAGGAGCTCACAGCGGCTCCCAAAGTGAGAATAACAGTCACCTCCAACCTGAGTACACAAACTAATGAGTGTAGATGGGTTTAATAGGGATTATAACATACATTTTCAAGATCAGTGTCCACTGGATTCCCGTGGAATCAAAGAGGAGTCTGATCTCAGGCCCCAAAATGGCCTGTCAAGTTCATAAAAGTTTCCTCTCGATCTGCTCACGGATTGACGCCAGGAGCAGAGCAAGAGAAAGGATCGAAACCCAATTCACTTCAGCTTTTTTTTTTTTTTTTTTCTCACAGTTCTATCACATGTCAATGCCCTCTAAGGCTTCAAATTCAAATTTTGTATTAAAACATTCAGACAAATGCATTTAATTGTAACTTAAAGATTATCGATTCAATTTAGTAAATAAACCAGCATCAGTAGGTCCTAAAGACCATCTTTATCTGGTGCATTAAGATATTTTCAGTCAGTTCATAAACACGTAATTCTCTATCATGGTGTCGTGGAATGATGTTCCAAAACGGACATAAGTATAGCATCAATGTCTATAGAGTAGGCATACATGGATGGAGAGTACAGGACATTTTAGAAACTTCAATTGCTTACCAATCTTTTGTTCCACTCACGCTTTGGTCATGGAACAAATTCTGTAGCCTATTGTCCAGGAGAGAGAGCAAACGAGTTATAAACACATCAAATTATTGTTCTATAGGGTGTAAACAGTTCACAGTCACACCTCGTTTGCCTAATTAATTTTGTTATTTTAAAAGGACCATTCATGTCCACTAAGGTTAGCCTTAAAAGCTTTTCCATATCATATTAAAGTACAGTGATCAATGGGTGGGTGGCTTTGGCAAAGTGAATGTTTGATCCAAGGTCAAACGTCAGTTGTACAGTCCTTCAGCTCTTCCCAGTAGATATATCTGCATTCAGGAACCACTGTCCTGTGAATGAATCAAGACAGCAAGGTGTTCGTCCGATCAGGGAAAAGTCACCGTTAGTCCATTCAGAGAGCACAAAACTGTTGCTCTCACTGTCATCAGCATATCACATCCGAGGAGAGAAACAGGAGTCTGAGTTGGCGTGTCAGATTCAGTCCTGTGAGCTGACTAGGCACTGGCTTGGTGAAAGGTTTTGGGTGGTCTTCCTGTATCCACCCAGTAGATGGTGTCCGTTAATGATCACAGTCTCAAAGTTGACAGATGAGTGTTGTTCACCTTTATCCACCAGCATGTCAAGAGTCTGTCCGTTCACCTTCACAGGTAACAGAGTTCTGTACTCCCATGCCTCTGCACTCAGCAGCAGTCTCAGCATTGTATTGTCCCCATCAGCGTTGTTGTAAACTCCTCGATCTCCTCGAACGTTGTTGGTCCTCCTCTGAAACAATCCTTGGCCACAATTATCAACACCACACCCATAAGTCACTGCACATTTAAGTAGACTCATTATAACCCTCTTTCATTATTACTTTCATCACTCGCTCCTTTAAGCTGCACCTTTAAAAGTTGCACTCATTACCTTCAGTTCAATTTTGCTCTCGCCTCTGGTCAAGGGCGTTCTCCATATTCTCAAAATGTATTCATTAATTTATTTGGTTTTCTTTAACAATAATTTGAATTTTGCATAATTGCTCCTTCATAACTTTTGGTAATGCGTCCAAAATGGCGCATAAAGATCAACTTAAACTCTAAATTAATAGTGGTTTGTACTTTCAATCAATATATCCAAACCCACGACAGGTCTTCTCTGCTTCAGTTTTCATTCCACGGCGCCACCGTGTGGAGAGAGGTTCTAATTCGTTCAGCAACATCTCTCAGAGCCCTAAATGCTCCGTTAATCACAGGCTTAAAAAAATAGCATTTGTCTCACACTAATTTTGGATACTTGTTCTTCAAATGTATGCTGTGGAGACATAACTCTACCACCAGCAGAAATGTTTCTCTATAAAAACAAAACAAAAATAACTTTTAAAACAATATCTTCGGTCAAAAATGTTCTTTTTCCATCTTATTTTTTTTTTTTTGTAATGAGGGGCGGAGCAATTTCTCCACTTACCCTCCTACACGGATGTCTGGGCACAAAGGAAAATGGCCACTTTCCCAATGCGTCCATCACGTCCCGTTTAATCAGTCCTTTGCTGCGTCTACACAAATGCAGACACAGCAAATGCACTTTTAGTTTCACTCCGGACACACTCAGTCACTCTACAATAAAAAGAACATTACACAAAGAGACAACAAGACACAATAATTTCCACAAACAAAACAACAGTTAACAAAAAACCAAACAGACTAACAAGAACAACCAAAACAATTTTGTAAGGCAAGGCAAGGCAAGTTTATTTGTAGAGCACAATTCATACACAAGGCAATTCAAAGTGCTTCACAGTTGCATAAAATTACAAGAAAACAGATCAAATCAATCATTAAAACATCCAACATAAAAATGTATCAATGACAGTAAAAGGCAAGAGTGCAGATAAAATACTTTCAGTTTTCATATGCTCGGGTAAAAAGAGCGGTTTTCAGCCTGGATTTGAACATTGTCAGAGTTGAGGCCTGTCTCACATCCTCATGCAGACTGTTCCAGATTTTAGCTGCATGAAACTGAAACGCAGCCTCACCGTGTTTAGTCCTGACTCTGGGAACCACCAGGAGACCCCTCCCTGAAGTTCTCAGGGCCCGAGATGGTTCATACGGCTCTAACATGTCAGAGATGTACTTTGGTGCTAAACCATGAAACGACTTGTACACAAGCAGAGCTGTTTTAAATTCTATTCTCTGAGTGACAGGAAGCCAGTGCAGAGACCGGAGCACTGGACTAATATGGTCATATTTCCTGGTTCTTGTCAGGACTCGAGCAGCAGCGTTCTGGATGTTCTGCAGCTCGTTTAGAAAGGCCAGTGAGCAGCCGTTACAGTAGTCTAACCTGCTGGAGACAAATGCATGGATGAGTGTCTCCAAGTCTGGTTTTGACACTATTCCTCTGATCTTAGCAATGTTTTTCAGATGGTAAAAAGCTGATGATGTTATTGCTTTAATGTGGCTGTTTAAGTTCAGGTCTGAGTCCATGATTACTCCTAGATTTCTAACCTGATTTTTTGGTTTTAGAGAGAGAGACTCAAGGTGACTGATAACACTTTGTCTTTGTGTCTGTGGGCCAAAAACAATGATCTCAGTTTTGTCTGAGTTTAGTTGGAGAAAGTTGTTTTGCATCCACAAACTGATCTGTTCGATGCAGTGACAGAGTGTATCTACAGGCCCATGTTCACCTGCCGTCAGTGACACGTAGATCTGAGTGTCATCTGCGTAGTTGTGGTACGACACATTGTTGCTGTTTATTAGCTGACCCAGTGGAAGCATGTACAAGTTGAATAAGAGGGGTCCCAAGATTGACCCCTGGGGGACTCCACAGGTCATGGAAATTTTGTCTGAGACACAGTTGCCAATTTCGACAAAATACGTCCTATCCTCCAGATAGGACTTGAACCAGTTTAGCGCAGTACCAGAGATTCCCACCCAGTTTTCTAACCTGTGAAGTAAGATCCCGTGGTCCACTGTGTCAAAGGCAGCGCTCAGGTCCAGCAGAACTAAAACTGAGACCTTACCTGCGTTGGTGTTCATACGGATATCATTTGTCACCTTGATCAGAGCTGTCTCAGTGCTGTGGTGGGGCCTAAAACCTGATTGGAAAGTATCAAACACATTGTTAGATAGGAGAAAGTAAGTGAGCTGTTGATATATTACTTTCTCCAGGACTTTTCCTAAGAATGGTAGGTTTGATATGGGCCGGTAGTTGTTCAGTATCTTGGGATCAAGGCTGCTCTTCTTTAGAAGAGGCTTAATGACCGCGGTTTTCAGAGCCTTTGGAAATGCTCCAGTCTCAAATGAAATGTTGACTAACTGAACAAGTTGTGGTAACAAGCTGGTCAGCACAGACTTCAGAAATCTAGTGGGTAATTCATCAAGGCAGCATGTGCATGAACTCAGACCGGAGATAACCTCTTCCATTGTTTTGTCAGTAACAGGTGTGAAATGTGTCAGCTCAAGGTGTTTATCTGGTGGCAGGGTTGCTATTTGTGTTGTTGAAATTATGGCATTTTTAATGCCTTGGACTTTGTCATAAAAAAATATTGCAAACTCATTGCACTTAGATGTAGAGATTAGTTCTAAGGGCAGTGAAACTGGAGGGTTAGTTAATCTGTTTACTGTGGAAAACAGAACGCGAGAATTGTTTCTGCAGTTTGCGATGATTTTAGAGAAGTACTTCTCCCTTTCTCCACGCAAAATCTGGTTGAACTCACAAAGCACTTCTTTGTATATCTCAAAATGAACCTGGAGCTTTGACTTGCGCCATTTCCGTTCGGCTTTTCGGCACTCCCTTTTCTGTGCCCTGACCGAATCTTCACTTCTCCAAGGTGCCCTTTGTCTATTGTTAATCATTTTAACCTTGACAGGAGCAATAGTATCCAAAACATTTAAGACGCTTGATGTGTAAGAGTCCAACAGATTATCAACATTAGAACATGGGGGATTTTCAAATCTGATCATTTCCATAAACTGTGTCCCTGTTGTATCATTTATGTGTCTTCTTTGAATAACTCCAGGCCCAACCTCTGGTTTGGGTGTAACAGACAGGTCAAAGAAGACACACAAATGATCAGACAAAGCAACATCAACAATATTCACATTTGATATATTAACACCTTTTGTAATGACTAGATCTAGAGTGTGGCCTTTGTTGTGAGTTGCCTCACTCACGTGCTGAGTTAAACCAAACATTTCAAGAACAGCTCTAAATTCTTTTGCATGCCTGTCATTGGTCACATCCACATGCACATTAAAATCACCTGAAATAACCAAACAATCAAAATCAGTCAGTATAAATGAAAGTAATTCAATAAAATCTTCAATAAAACAATTCTGTGGTGGTTTGTAAATAGTCATATAAAGTATGGAAGATTGTTTTATCTCCATTTTGAAAGACACATACTCAAATGATTGAAAAACCCCAAATGACAATTTGTGGGTAACTATATTGTCCCTGAATATGGCACAGACACCCCCGCCCCTCTGGTTTTGACGTGTTTCAGACACAAAATTGAAATTTGATGGACTACACTCAATCAAAACTGCGTTTCCAGTGTTTTTGTCAAGCCATGTTTCAGTTAAAAACATAAAGTCTAGATTATAAGAGGAAATAAAACTATTTATTAATAAGGACTTGTTTTTTAATGATCTGACATTGAGTACAGCATGTTTGAGATTTATCTGTGTTTGAGTGGATGGAATCTTTTTGCAGGGGATATGGATTAGAGTTCTTTGATTGGACGGTCTGACTGTCCCTCTCTTATCTAAACTATGTTGTTTGACAGTACTAATTGTTTCAGAAGAACACACCCCCTCTGTGGACCTCTGGTTGGTTTTGAGTTTGCTGTGCATGGTAGCAACGCAGAGGCCCATAATGTCCTAGACAGCAGCAGTGACGCTGCTAGAGATAACAGTTGTGGGCACCGGTGGTGGGGGCCGAGCTGGGGAGACCTTGGGTGAAAAAGACAGAGGTGGGAGAGGGGCAGGATACTTCTTTGGGGATGAAAGCCTTGGCCTTGACATGATTGAAGAGCGGGGAGTCATTTGAGTCCCTTGTTGTATTAAGGTTTCAAAATGGATGGGGAATCCCATAGGTGAGTCTGGGGATGGGAATGATTCAGAAAAATTTGAGGAGGGTGTAGATGCAGCAGTCGGGCTCAAGGCCTGTGGTGGAGCTGATGAAAGTGCTCCTTCGGCTGAATCATTTACTATAGATGCAGGTGGTACCGAAGCTGAGCTTTTCCCCGGAGATGCAGATGCGGATGGTGCTGCTGTGGCTGGATCCTTAACTGTGGCTGAGTCCTTTGCTGTAGGCGCTGATGGCGCTGCTGTGGCTGGATCCTTTTCTGTGGCTGAGTCCGTTCCTGTAGGTGCAGATGATGCAGAGTCCCCATGTGAATTCTTCATGGACAATAAGATCGGCGCTGTACTTCCTGTCCCGCATCTTTTTCATTCACAATTAGTAGGGTCCCAAACAAATAAAGTGATAGCTCAGGATTTGGCAAAGGACAACGAGTTGGACAGTCACTGCAGTGTGTTACAAACATCATGGTCGCTGTGAATCCTGCCCTGGAGGGAATGCCAGTGGTCATGAGGTCGGAGCTTATATCTTGCGAGCTAAAGGCTAGTGTTAAATAATGACAATATAACATGTAAACAACAAAATAAAATGTAAACTACTTGCTCGTTCAAAACGTTGCACTAGTTTTAATTTATATTTTGTGTTAGCCGTTAACCTCAAGACAAAAAACCCACCATTATGAACACTGTTTCCTCCAGTTCAGTCGTTACATCTCACGTAATGTTTTTAACTTGCCCCAGTCGCATCACAACTTGTAGTCGCTGTCCTTTATGAAATCTTGAGCTATCGCTTCATTTGTGTGGGACCCTGCCAATTGTGAATGTAAGAGATAGGAGAGAGGATGTTGCTGTCCAGTGTTGCTGTCACCCATTATGAAACTGAATATTTGGTTAATGAAATGTGAACAAATGCTATAAATATTTAAGTGTGATTAATCGGGATTTTATCGGGGTCTCGGAGATATTGCAAGGACGTCACAGAAACAGCTGCTTTAGACCGCTGCCCAGGCTTCCCAGGTGGGCGTTTTTTAAGCCATTCCGCGGGTGAATGCTGTTTTCAATGTAAAATTGGCTATTTCTATCGTATTTTTGGATAAAAATCCCTATTACGAATGACAAATTCTCAAATCCAAGGCTCTGTGAGCTGCTTTTTCAATAAGAGAGGGAGAAAGGGGCGGTTTCTCATCATCGCTGGAGCACATGGGCTCGTTTACTGGTAAACAATATTGAAAATTCCAGCCGTGCCATATGTCTGCGGGTTTTCAGATATTTTTGGGCGGGTTTGGCTGCCCAGACGTGGCAACCCTGCCGCTGCCAGTCACAGCAGTCTCCAAAATGTCTCTACAACGCTCTGGTGAGATAGGCCTTTTAGGACACGTTAAAAAAATGGGAGAAATTTATCGACTAGAAATGCTGCAGCCGCCAAACCCACACACGTTCCTGTAACTATAAGTGGCATTTTCCATTTGCTTGCATTATTTGTGTCATCATCTGAAATAGGAGACTCCTCTGGTTCGCTAACAGAGTGGTCACTGCCTGAACGGTCTTGATTCAGACTTTGTGCCATACAGGAATCAGATTTTCCCGTTAAGGCCTCTTCTGTTGTCTCTACAGATACAATATTTCCTGTAGCAGATAAATGACTCTTCGGGGCTTGAACTTGGATCTCATCTGGCAGATCCTCTATTTCTCTAGACTGCAGATAACCTTTGTTCTCCTCTCCTGACCCCTGGTTCTGAAATTGGTGCATGTTGAGGGTGTCTCTTGTTGGTATCTTCTCTGATACTGTGGCAGATAAAACAGAGATTGTTTTTAGATGCGCTTTCTCTGTAGACTGAAGAGCTACGACAGAGTCACTTTGCTCCTGGTTTTTTGATTGGAGAGTCTTGATTTGGTCTTTTAAATCTCCTATCTCTGTAGATAGCAGCTTTACTTTTGTTGACAGTTGACCATTTTCATCACGGAGCTGGATCTCATTTTGCACTGAGCTCTTCTCCAAGTCAGAGATTATTTTTAGATGCGCTTTCTCTGTAGACTGAAGAGCTAC
The DNA here is from genome assembly GCA_021464625.1 of Proterorhinus semilunaris. NCBI lineage: Eukaryota > Metazoa > Chordata > Actinopteri > Gobiiformes > Gobiidae > Proterorhinus > Proterorhinus semilunaris. The sequence goes on from CM038346.1 coordinate 36,080,732, forward strand.
GACAGAGTCACTTTGCTCCTGGTTTTTTGATTGGAGAGTCTTGATTTGGTCTTTTAAATCTCCCATCTCTGTAGATAACAGATTTACCTTTGTTGACAGTTGACCATTTTCCTCGCGGAGCTGGATCTCATTTTGCACTGAGCTCTTCTCCAGAGCTTTGATAGTCCCACTTTGCTTCTGGTTTTTTGTTTTCAAACGGTTGAGTTCAACTTCTGCTTTAGCATTTTTTTGGTGCATCACTTCTAGTTGTTCAGTCATTGCTTTTTGTTCTCTCTCTTTGACTTCGATGATCGATTCAAGCCTGGTCACCTCTTTAATCAACTCCGTTTTACGTTTGAGGAATTGTTCTTGAGACTCCCACATAACCCCTCTGTGGTCCATACACCGTCGCTGGATCCCTTCGAGCGACTGAACTTGTGTTTGGAGGCATTTAATATCTTCTTCTGATCTCCTCTCAGTCTTTCCTTGTTTAGACTGAAGATCTGTTATAATACCCTTTAGACGCTCGATCTCTGCATCTTTCTCATCCTCTGCAGTCCCCCTAGGTTGTGTCGCTTTGGACGTTTCATAAGCAGGTTTTGTCTGTGATAATGACATCTGCACGCTGTCAACTAAGTTTGCTTTAGCATTTTTTTGGTGCATCACTTCTAGTTGTTCAGTCATTGCCTTTTGTTCTCTCTCTTTGACTTCGATGATCGATTCAAGCCTGGTCAGCTCTTTAATCAACTCCTTGTTACGTTTGAGGAATTGTTCTTGAGTCTCCCACATAACCCTTCTGTGGTCCATACACCGTCGCTGGATCCCTTCGAGCGACTGAACCTGTATTTGGAGGCATTTAATATCTGCTTCTGATCTCCTCTCAGTCTTTCTTTGTTTAGACTGAAGCTCTGTTATAATACCCTTTTGACGCTGTATCTCTGCATCCTTCTCATCCTCTGCAGTCCCCCTAGGTTGTGTCGCTTTGGACGCTTCATAAGCACGTTTTGTCTGTGCTAATGACATCTGCACGCTTTCAACTTCTGCAGGTACCATGGCCACTTCTGGGTCATTCAGATTTAAAGCCATTTCTTCATTGGTTGGTTCACCTGCACAGGTCTCAAGCAAGTTGCCTACTACGATCGGGACCTTTCTCTCCAGTGACGCTGCCTCTTCCAACATCTTTGGTCTTTGAGTCTCGTTAATATTTACAGCTTGAGGTTTCAAGCTTTGGCGACGGTCTGGACGATCCATTCTCTCAGATATTCGATCTCAGAGTTGGTAATGCAAAAACAAGTTAATCTTCTGATGCACGGGTGAAAGTGTTACCTCTGATCGCGTCTGACTGGGTCTGGACCTGTAATGAGCATCACCAGAGATTCTTTGGCAAAGGAGTTCAGAATGGAATGTTCGTAATGTAACGTTACCATGGTAATTCCTCATGACGGCGTCTCTGGAATCGACCTTATATGGTCATGTTAGAAGCAGTTGAAGACGAGAAAATCCAATTATTTAAAAACTGCTTTAACAAATACTGAATTATCAATATATTGTTCTACTTAATAAAGAGACAACATGGTGAGGAGCAAAGTGGTTCAACAGCCCAGAATGACATAACGGAGAATGTTAGCATCATGCTAACGCTAGCTAGCGCTTGCTACGACTGTTGTTTTTTCACTTCTACAGAACAATCTGTTGTGAAAAACATCCATACGGGCCCGATTTACACTTGACTTTATTTGTATTTGATAAATACATTTTTATTACGCCAGTAAATGGCAAAAAAAAGTGAAAAACTGTGTTCCCCCCTCGGCGAGGCCACGCCCCCTTCTATGACGCGATGCATTCTGTATCTATGAGGTGCTAGCAAACACAGTACGTAGCCTAGTATGAATAAAAAAATAAAGAGCTAAAGGCCCAAAAATGCCGCTATCTGACTCCTCGCCTCGTTGTAAAAAACAGATAGATCAGAAAGGTTACGAGTTCTCAGAAGGCACTTTATTCTTAGATGGTGAGTTACAAGTTACATGTTATTCGTTCAGTTGCTAGGAAAAGTCTCACCACAACATTTTCCTCCTCGGTAATTCTCTGCCTGTTAGCCCCTCCTACTCAATGCATAGCCACACTTAGGCCTGCCACGATAAGTGTTTTTTTGAGGACGATATATCGTCTCAGAAAATATCGCGATAAACGATAATATTGAGTATAATGCAAATACTGTAGGCAATAAAAAGAAAACTGTAAGCAACTATTTAATTGAAATGTATTGAACTTCTGACATTCAATATTAACACCTTATACCAAACAAAGCGCAAACTAGAAGGGTCGACATATTCTAGGACACTGTTTCCATCTGTGCGTCTCAACCTTTAACATAACTTACACTCTCACCAGGTTCTGTGTTTGAACTAGGCCTGTCACAACATTTACAGCAAATAGTCAATATACAGTATCATCTTTAAAAATATCCCAATAACAATTGGGATAACAATTGATATTTCATCTGCATTATTCTGGTTAAATATTTCCTCACAAAAACAATATATTAAATGTATGGATTCAGATTGAAAAGAATGATTGTTTCTAATCAATGATGTCTTGCTTAGAGAGCAATTTAGCAATAGAAGTGTTTCAGTTTTCTGTTACAGTGGAGTGGAAAAATACTGAGCCGATGTGCAGACAGGCTCCGAGAACAGACCCCATGCACACGTAAACAAAGAGATAACATGGGCCCTACCAAGGCCGGCTGGCAGACATGGGCCGATAAGTGGAAAGTGCCAGACTCGTACGATGGGAAACTGATGCGCTTAGTATAGGCTCATGAATATTATAATTTGAGGTGTGGTGTGAAGAAGTCTGTGTCCCCAGAGAGTTCAGTCTTCTCCGTGTGGGGTGCTGACAGATTGAGTGTTAGGGACCTGGGGAACAGACGCGTCTGTGTGAGGTGACCTGTGAATAAATCCTCGTGTCTTTAAGTTCCTGGTTTTCAGAGTCATCTCTTTATCCTGGTGTGTTTATTAGGCTGATAGTGCAGTGTTGACGACTAACTTTCTAATCCCCCTTCCAGTGTGAATGCGCATTGTCCAACGGTGGTAATGGTAAATATGGAAAAGTAGAGACGACGTGTTAATCATATTTTATTGTGTACAAGGTGACAGGTGACCACCGCAGGGACAAAGAAAAAGAGGTTTTCTTCATTGGTGACCCCGACAGTGCTGAAGGGGGGGTTGGAGTCGTCAACTACGGACGACGGCGAAGGTCCGGTCCGGTAATTCTTCGCGGTAGACATGCCAGGTGTCTTATCTTCCAAAAACCACTCACCCACGGCTTCAGGGACGCGTCCACTCTAGAATAAGGTAAGACTGCTTTTGACTACTATTTTTAACGAGTGTCAAAGTACGTCTATTGGCTATTTTTTGTCTAAATTTTAGTTAGGAGTATAGTCAACGAAGCTAAGTGTTGGATGGTTTAAATCTGCATTGATGTTTGGAAGTAAGAAGGGAAAAACACGTCATAACTAAGATACCGAACCAAATACCGAACCAAAATAGAGGTTAAGAAATTGGGAGTATAACTACAGTAGCGAGAGTTTATCTACAGGACTACGCGTTGGGGATATCCCGGTAAAAGCTGATAAGCACGTAGTACGTCCGACCAGCACCGCGGACGCGCGGGCTGGAGATAAGAGTTGTGACACGGCCGTTGACAGTCCGTGGGGCTGTCTGGAATAGGATCGTGGATCCTAAACGGGTTAAAGGCCCTGGAACGAGGTTCCTAAATGGGTTTGTGTCCCTGGATCGAGGATCCTAAAGTCTGCGAAAACGGGGGAATTAGGGGTGAAAACATTGAAAATTAGGCGCATTGATGTTCGGTTATGTTGTTGGAGTCATAGTCGGGTACCCAAACTGTGTGTGGCTGTTGTTTCGTGTTGTCTTTGATTTGGACTGTGTGCTGAATGTTGAATGGGCCATGTGGTTTGTTGTTGAAACAGTCAGAGGAGTGAAAGCCGCCGTGGGCACACGTGTTGTTTAAGCCTGATTAGAATCGTCTATTGCGGGTGGTCAAATGTGTGTGGCTTGTGTGGGGAAGAGGGTGTGAGGAATGTCGGGGGAGAGTGGTGGACTCTGGAGGAGTAGGAGAGCTGCTGGGGCTCGCGCTCAGTGAGTGTCGGACAGTGGGGAAACGCGTGGAACCGGTTGAACTGGTAACAGCACAATGGTGGAAAAACGAGAAGATTTTTTCCCCCATCTCAGGGGGCGGGATTCACAAAGCCCCTCCCGGAGGAGGAGCTTCCGCTTTGGGCCCGTATTAGCAATGGTAGTGGGACCGGTGGCCCCACTGAAGGGGGGGGAGGACACATCCCACCCCCACCCAGGAGATCACAAAGACTCCGCAAGGCAAGCATGTTCTGACTTCTTAAAAGGGACAGTGCTGTATGGTAGATAAACCAACAAATGACCTTATATGATATACATCTATGGCAGAGTATCATTAAATTATCAACAAAAAAGTGAAAAAAACCTAAAACAATTTAACTATGACCCACAATTCCGCAATCAGAAAGGAAATGTGGAAACTTAAAGACAATATGTGGTGTATGGGCCCCTTACGGTGTCCATTTTGGGTGTGGGGACTGATACTGGCCTTAAGTATGACAATAATACCAAGTATGTTAATGGTGGAAGACCAAAACAGTTGTGAGGGGATAGTAAGGGGACATCCCTTTCCCCAACTTAGGAGAGAATACCTGAGAGTGTGTCGTCGGATAGGCACAAAACCAGGCGGAAAGTTGGCAATCTATTGTAATCAAGAAACATGGGAAAACCGAAAGAAAGAGAAGGTTTTGTTGAAAGGTTTTATCTAACATGTCTGTTCCCACAGAAGGCGATGGATCTAGGAAGCGACGGTCTCTTAATGTAGAAGGCCAGGGTCCAGACGAGAATAAATGGGTAAAGGCCAAGAGCTTGTTGTTGTTTTCATAATAATACAAGACGTATAATTCTTTGACATTATGCTAAAGGAAATGGGGCATAATTTGTGCTTATCAAACAATCAAAACAAATAATATTGATAACGGCCAAACAATATTAAGAATATAATAATATTTAGAAAGTATAAAAGGAGAAATGTCTTGCATTTTTAGTTTATTATTATATAATGTTGTGCTTGCAGGAAGCGCTAATAGAGTGAATACATATTGTTCTGCTGTGATTTGTTTCTGAACCCTGGGTTGGTAGGTCCGGTTCTAAAGGTACCAGGACATACAAAGATATATAGAATATTGTCTTTATCGTTTAGACTTGTGGTGAAGTGAATCTTAGCTCTATCTTTATAGGTTCTAGGTGTCTGAGCGGGCTCTCAGTTGTACAGGGGTACTTTGATAAAAGGAGAGCTGCCCAGATTACGGCAGGATGGCTTTTCCTGGTTCCTTTAAATTAGTTAAGTAATTGCTTTGTAAACTTTCTTACATCCTTTAAAGTTTGCGCCTGAGGTTAGATCGGAGGTCACCTGGAATCCAAACTGTGTTTAGGAGAAACATATTTTTGATAAGACGGCCATAGCGTTATAATCGAAAACTAAGAGTCTGACACAAAAAGACTATTGAATTTAATAGGATAAAATATATGCGGAAACTGATCACTAATCAATATAAGCATATGAAATAACTAGTTAAAGAAACCTTCCATTAGATCGTTATCCAGTATGTGAATTCCTGAAGTTTTATTATTAGTGATGTGGTTTTAACAACCTAAAAGCAACTACATTATATTGAAAATAAAAGGAGAAATTAATAGCACTATGCTTGTCTTCAAAGGCAATAGTGGAGCATGAGCCTTTTTTGATAGTGGACAGAGGATTCTTTTAATTTTTATTATCAATATTCACTCGTGTATTTTTTACTTTTGTTAGTTTTTTTGAATGTTACCCTATTTTTAATGCTGAGCGTGATAGGACATGCTGGTTTTGAATTTTACTTTTTACTCTGACAATTTTTGGTGGTAGAAGGGGGAGAGGCGAAGGCCTGTTGTGCTTTGCGTGGGCATTGGTCCAAGTGCATTGAAGCGAAAGTCCGCATCACTGAAAGTCTGCTCCATGCTGCCTCACTGAGCACCTTCTGCTGTCCTCTGAAAGTCCCTGAAAAGCCGCCTGCAGGAGGACTAGTGTTTCACAATTTGCCACAGGTCTGATGCCTTGACCTCTGCTCCACTCGGACTTAGATTTTTGAATTTTTTAGGCAAATATACATATTTTTATATTTTGTTTTGATCAATTTCTTTTGTGTTTTGCCAATGGGCCAGGGCCCATGGGACTCCGCGTGGCGGTAATCTATCTCTATTTTTCTCATTTTATTTTTTGATCTTTTAGAATGCTCAAATTGATCAATGTGCATATAATGAAATAAACAGATAAATACACTTAATTAAATATTTTAAGAGATAACATATTTACAGAGTGATAAATAAACAGAGCGAGTGTAGGGTTCACACAAAGTGAAAATAATTTGGTGTAGCGAGGCGAGTTTAGGCGTAGCTAAGGCCCGTTATTGGTTTAGTAAAATAATAATTCTAATAATTCTTGGGTTATAGGCAAAGGTGTCCTAATTTGAATGTTACCTGATTTGCAGCGGATCTTAGGCATCTATGCAAAGTACGTAAACGATTAAAATGAATATTCAATCAGTGGTGTGATTAGCTTCTCAAGAACAGTATAGTAATTCTCCAATTACTTTGTAGCACAGGTTACAGCTGATAATAATATTGTACCCTTAACTTTGACCAGTAAACATCCACAGGTTACCATTGTCGTGTGGAAGAGTTTTGTTGATAGGAGTGGTTGGGGTTCATTTGCTTGTTTGGGGGTTTGTGTTTAAGGTGGGTTAAGGCGTAACAATTTGTTGATTGTGTAGGTGGTCTCTGAACGTTCCGAAATTGATCAGAGATATTGTGATTTTAATTTAAGTACATTGAGTGAGTTTTGTACAGGAATTGACGGCGTAGTGTTTTATTGTTGGGTTTTGGTTGAATACAGGAAAGAGATGGAGTCCTATGTTTTGGTCAGCGGGAGATACTGGAGTATCTTAATTTGGAGCGTTGGTGATAAAGGTGATCATTTACATTTGCACTGGTAAACCCTTGGATGCGTAAGTTGAAATATTGTGTGGTTTGCCAAAGAAGGGGTGGCTGGATCCAGATTTGAACACATGCTTAGATTTTAGATCTGAGGCCGAGATATGGAGTGGTATGAATTCTGAATATAGAGGTTTACATACAGTGTAAGTAAAACGGCATCTTCGAATCTGAAGTTGGTGCTGGCAAACGTGTTTTATTTCAAAATGGCAAAATGTGATAAGATCAGTGTAAATCCGGTATCTTAAGAGTCACTGAAAAGGTCACACTCATGACCTCAAGGATATATTGCCCAGCTTTCTAATGGTCATCGCGTCTCTTGGTGCACACAGACTCGCTATGATTATTAAAAAGAGATGGAGAGTCGATTGGACCTCCGTAGAAATAATTGTGACTCTTTCGGATCTAAATAAACAAATAATGAGAAAACATAAGTTACTATAAGATTATAAGTGTGACTATTTTATGTACTGAGAGTGTAACATGTTTTAATCCATATTCATTCCAGGTTGATAACATTAATTTTACACAGAAACAGGGACTTTACAGGAGGAATTGTGATGCTGCAGGGACGGATTCAGGACAGGAGCTGATGAGCCAAGAACTGGTCACAATGGCATGGTAAAATTTGATTTTATGCAGGCCGGAGTGTTCTTCTTTTATTGTTGCAGGAGGCAGCATGGAAGGAGGAAATGTCGATTGGCTTTGGAGGCCTGGAGGTCCTATCCGAGCAACAGAATCCCTTGTGTAACGATTTGGTGTTCCAAGCAAGAGAGGAAATCGGGGAGGCAGGTGGGATCTGACAAAGACAATCAAGCATCTTTGGAGCTTGAATAAGTATTGGTGGTTGAGCTTCCAAAGCTCGGCTAAAAGTGGAGGTTTGTTTATGAAAACATAGTGTATCAGTGTACTTCATACAAATGAGTAAGAGAATGGGTTCTACATTTACGATTAGAAGGAGCTTTCTAACAAACAGAACTAAACCATAATTGGCTCGAAGACAGTAAAAATTATTGTCCTAAATATAGTTATAATGTACTTCAAAAGGTGGGTATATTAATTGGTGTAATACTGTTGTTGTGTTGTGTGTTGTTCTGTTGTGTTCTCCCTCTCGTCCGCAGCATGGTCTCCAGGGCTCTGGGGACTTCGGGGGGGTTGTACGCAGCTGTGACCCTGCCCCCGGAGGACCCAGAGGCCGGGGACAGGTCCCTGCCTGAAGGGGGTGAGCCGAGCCTGTATCAACTCGGGGCATTTAAGGCTCTGGGATATGGATGGGAGGACACACGTGGCTCAGAATAACTTTAAGAACCATATGATGAGTGTTATGTTGTGTTTTGCTTCGCTGTGCTTGTATTTTGCAGGAATGTTTATTTTCATATTGATTCGAGATGGAGCCTATGGAACTGAGGAAGTGAAATGTATCAGTGAACCCAGTCCTGGGAGATACAGGTTCCGGATGGAACGATTAGTGAGTGGTAATTATACATGGGAAGAAAGTGATGATTTCACAGGACTGGAGGATGTGGTTGCCTATGCCCAAGCCAAATTCGACACCTGGTGGTGGTGGCACTATACATTGGGCAGGGGACAACTATGTTTTGACGACGGCTGTACCTTCATTAATTAGAAACAAGGAAATGGCCTCTTCGAGGCCAGAAGGGGGATGAAAAGAATGATTGTTTCTAATCAATGATGTCTTGCTTAGAGAGCAATTTAGCAATAGAAGTGTTTCAGTTTTCTGTTACAGTGGAGTGGAAAAATACTGAGCCGATGTGCAGACAGGCTCCGAGAACAGACCCCATGCACACGTAAACAAAGAGATAACATGGGCCCTACCAAGGCCGGCTGGCAGACATGGGCCGATAAGTGGAAAGTGCCAGACTCGTACGATGGGAAACTGATGCGCTTAGTATAGGCTCATGAATATTATAATTTGAGGTGTGGTGTGAAGAAGTCTGTGTCCCCAGAGAGTTCAGTCTTCTCCGTGTGGGGTGCTGACAGATTGAGTGTTAGGGACCTGGGGAACAGACGCGTCTGTGTGAGGTGACCTGTGAATAAATCCTCGTGTCTTTAAGTTCCTGGTTTTCAGAGTCATCTCTTTATCCTGGTGTGTTTATTAGGCTGATAGTGCAGTGTTGACGACTAACTTTCTAATCCCCCTTCCAGTGTGAATGCGCATTGTCCAACGGTGGTAATGGTAAATATGGAAAAGTAGAGACGACGTGTTAATCATATTTTATTGTGTACAAGGTGACAGGTGACCACCGCAGGGACAAAGAAAAAGAGGTTTTCTTCAAGATAATACTGTATTACTGCTAAAGTAGCCATATGTTGTGTTCTTTTTCCTTTTCTTTTAAAATATAACCTCCTGTACACACGGTTGTTGGAGTGAAGCAGCTTTTTTGGGAAACTTGTTGACTGTTTGTCAAACCGCTGCAGCATTTCTCTGTAACATGTAGTCCTAAGCCCTGAGTAATGTTCTCAGGACTATCGCGCTTGTATTTGGACAGTGGCTAAAGCGCTCGGGTTCCTCTCGCTAACAGTAGCGCTGATTAGCTTTGATGCACTGACTGGGCGGTGGTTTTGTTTCGTTCGCATTTTGGACAAACCTGCAGTCGCATTAATGTTGTTATTCTCTCCGTGATGAGTTCTTTTGGCTAGAATTCCAAATGTTTTCTCACGAGTCCCTCTTGCTCCGCGATAAAGTTTACAGAAGGTGTCGGGTTCAGCAGCTCCGTAGTAGCGCCACTTTGTTTACACCCCGCCTCTCTCCAAAAGCAGCGCTGATCTGGACACATGCGGGGACACGGTAGCCTGGTGGGACCAGAATGATTCCCCTCTGTATTTTTTGAGTCTGGATTTTTCCAGGCTAGGGACACGGCTGATGTGCTCAATGCTGTCTTTAAGCACAGGGAGACAGATTGGATGGACGCTCCGCTCACGCAGCGCTGTGATAGCGTTCATGTTTCTGTAGTTATTTTAAGCACACGCAGCACGGGCATTTATCGAGGCTAAAAATGTTATCGTCCTTCATTTTACTTATCGAGCGATAACTCGATATAGTAATTATCGCGGCAGGCCTAGCCACACTCACACTTCAGGACGCTCCAGTTGGCCATCCTGACTCACATCAAAGCCTTATCTCGCCATCTGGAGATCTGATCAGCTCCTTCCTGACCACTCTTTATGGCCCAGTGACTTTTCACCTTTGATCGAGATTAGCATACATTCTTTAGCAGAGGGACGAAGGCTGCCTGCCTCTGGCCAGATAAACAGGACGCCTGTTTATTGCCCCTCAAGGCCCAGTGACCTCTTCTACAGTTAGCATACAATATTCAGGGGGATAGTAAACAGACATTTTCAGATAATTGACAATTTCCCCCCTTGGCCACATAGAAATGTGGTCACCATAAGAAAAATGTCTACAAAAGTTTAATACATTCAAAATCAAAAAACTAAATAACACTGTCCATCTTCTTCTTCTTGTCACATGCAAGTATATACGACGTGACCACGATCTGAAGATAACAGCTGTGGGCACCGGTGGTGGGGGCCGAGCTGGGGAGACCTTGGGTGAAAAAGACAGAGGTGGGAGAGGGGCAGGATACTTCTTTGGGGATGAAAGCCTTGGCCTTGACATGATTGAAGAGCGGGGAGTCATTTGAGTCCCTTGTTGTATTAAGGTTTCAAAATGGATGGGGAATCCCATAGGTGAGTCTGGGGATGGGAATGATTCAGAAAAATCCCTGGAGGGTGTAGATGCAGCAGTCGGGCTCAAGGCCTGTGGTGGAGCTGATGAAAGTGCTCCTTCGGCTGAATCATTTACTATAGATGCAGGTGGTACCGAAGCTGAGCTTTTCCCCGGAGATGCAGATGTGGATGGTGCTGCTGTGGCTGGATCCTTTACTGTGGCTGAGCCCTTTGCTGTAGGCGCTGATGGTGCTGCTGTGGCTGGATTCTTAACTGTGGCTGAGTCCTTTGCTGTAGGCGCTGATGGCGCCTACAGCAAAGGGCCTACAGTATTCACCCCCTCCGATCAACAAAATCAGATAAGTGTATAAAAATAAAAACACGCGTTAAATAGTATAATGTGCCTAAAGTCCAATGCCTTTCAATGAAAACCTAGAGGCCATACGGTTGCACTACAGCGATGGCGGCCAGAAACTCCGGTATTACAAAATAACAGCCAAATAACAGTACCACATGGAAAAAACTAAATGCTAAAGCTAATCCTTTGTTCTCAGAGCTAACTTACAAACCATGCACCACACTTCAATAAAATCCTACACTACTACACAGAACAGCCTTCAGTGTCCACACACTGAGCTGGGTTTAACACATTTGTGGGTTTAGTACACGTTTATCAACAATATGCTGTATGCTAACGCACTAAGCTAACCATGCTGTATGCTAGCGCACTAAGCTAACGAAGCTAACGAAAGCTAACAAAGGCTAATATAAATAGAATTTAAGAAACCCCGTTTCTAAGGCCTTCAACCTGTTTAATGTATAATTTAAGAAACCCCGTTTCTAAGGCCTTCAACCTTTTCTTTTAGACAGACCCCAAGACTGTCAACGATTATTTCAACGTTGTATTTCAGACCGTGCGTCCACGGCCTTGGGACGGTCCTGCCTACGTGCATTTCAGCTTTTACAGGGGTAAAAACCCCAACGCGCAGCCCGTTAATTACTCATAATTTCAGTTTATCCCACTATTTTTTTTGTGGTATCTAAGATATCAAATTATAACGTTCCTACCCTTAGTTCCACCATCAATTCACAGATTACACCACACAACAGACAACTTAAAAAGTAATCTAAAATTTGGAAAAATATGCCAACTAGACGTACTTTGAGACTCACACAATAGTAGAGGTCAAAAGCAGTCTTACCTTAAGCTAGAATGACGTCCATGAAATTGTTGTTGTATGATGTGGAAGAAAGAAACTGGTATTTCTAACGCAGAGTGGGTTTTTTTTCTCGAAGACCGAACCTCGTCGCGTCTCCGTTTGACGGCTCTTCAGCACCCCCTGCAGTTCTCCCGATGTCACCACATAAAGAAAACAGCCGTTTTCCTGTGTTGTCGCTGTACACAATAAAATAGTACCGCTACGACGGCGGTTACTTTTTCCCTATTTAACATTACCTTTAATTGACAACACCGCGTATTCAAACTGGAGGAGGAGTTGAGAGTCGTCAAAAACTACTCTACATAAACTAATAATTAAATACCAGGAATTGATGACACATCAAGGAGTTAAAATTAGAAGTTTTATTCCCTTAACATGTCATCTTAATACAGAATGCTGTCTTCCCCAGTTCCCTATCAAATGTGAGTCTGCCAGCCGCCCTGCCAATGGGCAGACTGACTCTTCCCTGGGGAAGCACAGTATTTTTACACATTCCATTGTCCACAAGATTTATGAGTCTAAGACCACATGTAGTGTTGTCATCGTTCCCATTGGCTCCCCAAAGCTGTCCATTCAGTTCCGTCGTAATTTGACCCCTTCTGTCCAAGTGGCCAGTGGACCGGGTGGGGGTTGCTGTGTCTTTTAATCTTTCCTTGAAACAAAGGATTCTGAGGAAACCACACCTTTCTGCACTGAATGACAACTTTTGGTTAGTTTGCTAAATAGCCAAAGGAACAAAACATCGTATAAAAATATTATATCTCTTCAGGCAGGATCCTTGGCACTTTCTGTCAAATATGATACATTTCTGCAGATCCAATGTTTATCTCTTAGATGATAAAATAGGAATAAAGATGCTGCCAAGCATCAGGTTAACACTTTTTTGATCAAGACAGAAATCAGATTCAATCATTTTTCAAGACACATGTAAACCTCTCAATTTCCCCAGCATCCCTTTGGCCAAGCTTAGGCACTGCAGTTGCTTCGCTCTCACCAGACGCAGTTGGATCATCTGCACATTGCTTGCTTATGTGGAAAATGTGTACTATATGCTGTACATAAATTATAAATTAGTTTAAAATCTTGCACTATTTAGCAATTGCCTTGATAAATGACCTTGTAGTTTAATGTAACATTTAACAATTTTCTTCATGGTTTTATAATATAAAGTACTATGGACTTTATATTATAAAACCCTGAAGAAAATTGTCAAATGTGACGTTACAACACAAGTTGACTATTGCACTTTGTGATACATTCCAGTATGTGAAGCCCTTTATAAATAGAGTTTTATTTGATATAGATTATCACAAATATAGTTTATTAAATCTTTTTCTTCAGTGTCTAATGTAAGTATGTATCAATATACATTTTTTTAAAGTCTAAATCATATTCTATTCATTATTACCCACCTGTAATTTTAACACATAACATACCCAATAAAGCTTTAAATAAGCTTTATTAGCCAAATCATTGAATGTCTTTGGAGAAACATTATGAAGAGGAATTAATACATATCAGCAGTAAATTGTTACAAGTGGTCAAACAGACAAGGAAAACATTTTTTAAAACTTAAATTTTGTAATTACAAACATTTTTCATACATTATTCAAAAGTCTAACTGATATTTCAAACTTAAAAGACTCAGAATGCGTTAGGAGAGTTTATTCAACATGAATCAACATTGGGTGGTGGTAGAAGACGACCCGGCCAGTCGACGACAAGCAGAGCAGAGGAGAGGCCAGGGTGCAGCATGGCTGGGAAACGGCTGAGTGATTGTCCAGGGAACTTAAGGGGATCCTGGGCGATGAGTGGCTGGAGGAATGCAAGGCCGTGGGAACCCAGGGTGCTGAGGGCGCTGCAGCACCCCCTGGTGGGTAGTTTGAGAACTGCAGGCCATATTAATAAATAGGAAATATGCACAGAAAAAGCGTTTTTGGGGTAATTTTTTTTCCTCAGCACCCCCTAACTAAAATGTCTTCCCACGGCTCTGCAGGAATGAGACACTGACGATTGGCTGACGTCAAGGCGGAGCTGGCAGTCATAAGGGGATGAATGAATGCAGCTGGTGGATCTTCCAGGTTGAATCTGCGCACAAGCTTTATAGAGCAAAAAGTAAAAAATGAATTACGCATACGCAAGTTAAGTTTTTTCTAAGTCACTGAAATATTAACACAACAGCATAGACCTTTCTAATGTTGGTTTGACAAGTATGTTTCCGCCTCCATCTGATTATATTTCAGAATTTCCATGAAGTGTAGAAAATGTTAAAGTTAAGTATCTGGCACCCAATTGGTGTTCACATAAAGTTAATTCAATGTGTATAGTAATCAACTCTTAATCTCTTCACGCCTATCTGAAGGGAAAACTGACCACCACCGAGTGTGGAGTGAATGTCTAATTGTCTCATGTAAAGCACTTTGTGACTATGTGAAAGGCACTAAAGTTGTTTTTCTTCTTCTTCTGAGGTGTGAAACCAATTCATGCTTTAAAAACAAAACATATTTCTACAACGCAATGCTGAAATGAAAGAAGTACAACTCATAGCATACAACAACAAATCAAACCATAAAGTAGTCCAAAAATTCTAAAATTTGTGAGTATTGTAAGTGGTCATGAATAGTTGTATGTGAGACATTACATAAAATACTGTCTGAAAGTGCACTGGATATTTTAAATTAAAATGCAACCACTAAAATGCTATTTGGCCTGGCTTAGTTGCAAGCCCACTCACCACGACAAGGTGCAGACCTCGAGTGGGAACATAAAAGACGAGACAAATAATTTGAAATTAAATCTACATTAAAGAACAACATAAGGAAAAAATAAAAATTACACTCAAGAACAAAACATAAGGGGGAAAAAAGCTACAGTGGGCAAACTTAACATGAAACAAACTGAGCAGCATTGGTACTTCATTTAAATATTATGAACCTAACATTTTTATAGTAGAGTTTTTGTTTTATGTATATACTTTTTGGTGAGTTTTACAAAATGTATTAAACACCTAAAAAGACCATAACCAAAGCTATCCAAGTAAAAATAAGTAATAACTATATACAATGAAGACCCACTATAGTGTTACAGTAATAAAGAATAAAAGGTAATTTGTTTTGATAGATGTTTAACCTCCTAACCCCCACCTGAACCAAACAGATTTTCTGGTCTGACGGGATCGGGCATAGCAAAAGCCGGTAAGGTGGTATGGCCACAAAAAAAGCGTCAAACAAGAAAACGAGAATGACTACGCCAGAACACACACGCACTCACACACACAAAAGAGCAATTGTCAAAAGACCAACAAGAAGGCAAAAGGAAAATGACAAACGCAAAAAAAAGGGACAAAAAAGCTATGAAAGTGCAACACAAGTGGCAAAATTGGACAAAGAGCCACTAAAGAGCAGAAAAAAAGTGCAACAAAAGTAGAAAAAATGTAATTAACAAGACACACAAACGCGCAAAATGAAAGTGACAAACATTAGATAAAAATGAATGTGAAAAAGTGTCAACAATACGGCAACACCACAAGGAAATATATAAGTTTGAGTCAGTTTTGTGATTCTTAGCTTTAAAATGAGTCGCTACTCTGGACTATAGGCTGTTAGCTCACTAAGAAGCTTTTAGAGTTGGGTCAAGCTAAACTGGAGAAAATGAGGTCAGTGGGGGGTGGGGGGGTTAAGAGGTTCAGTATTATCATTTTTGGTACTGAAGATATTGTTTGTTTACGGATGTGAATTTCATCAACCATTAAAGAGCAAACAGTTTCCTTTCCCACTTTCTTTTGCTCTGCAACATGACTTTTAAGAGCAGTAAATGAAGCAACAGTGAAACCGGGATCTGCAGAGACACTACTGTGCCAAGTTCTGATGGTTGAAGGATGAGGTAAAGCACTGTAAAAGTTTTCTCTAATGTAGCTATAAGCCCTGGGTGAGTAAAAATGCAGTGTTGTGGCAAACTGTTTCAGATCCTCAGAATACACTGCTCTTTTATTCTTGGTGATTCTCTTAAACATTTCCCGAGGAACCACATCCAGGCTTTCAAGCAAAGAAGCGCACTCAGATGAGATGAGCATTTTTCTTTGTAGCACTTTGGTCATTTGCTTAAGAGAGATAACTGTAGCCTTTAACCTTTTGATCTGACGCACTTTTAAGTGTATTTTAACGGGCCTCAGTGTATTTGTCTTCCAAATTCCACACCTTTCTTTTGATTTTTCTGGGAGACACTCTGAAATACAGTAGGTATGATCACATTCACTTGCAACTGCGTTCTTAGAATAGGCGTGATCCACCATTTTCGCTTGTGTGTCCTCAGCAGGAATGCTGCTACTACATACAACTTCTTCACAACAACTGACATCATCAGAAAAAAGTGGACTAACAACACTGTCAGACAAATTGACACACAGTACTGCTGATTTCCCCATCTGCAACATTTCCAGTGGCACTTACCTGCTTTGGGCTACCTACCGGTCGTCTTTGGTCTGGCATTTTTTCCTCTGTTAAGGAGAAAATAGTAGGCACAGCGATGCTGGTCAAGACGGTCCTCCCCTATGGAAAAAAATACAATAAATGCACAAATTATTAAAATACATTCCATAAAATGTACATTATTATACACACTTAAGTTACAGAGTACGGCTGCAACAATTTATTGTTAATATCGATTAAGTAGATGATTTTCTATATTAACATGGCTCAAGCAATAAGAAACTCAGCAACGAGAGGTGATTGTCAGATAACGCAAAAGGGCACTGCACTTTATTATTTTATATCCATTTATAATAATTTGTACTAATTGTTGTTTTTGTCCATCTCTGTCCTACATGTCCGCAGCATCTGCACTATGTGCCCAAAACACATTTCCCATCCACCACGGTATCATCTCATGTTTATTCTAAATGTCTATATACTGTAACTACCAAATAAACTAAAGAGGCTACGTCTAAATAAGGTGACATACAAGTCAAATATTTATATCAGATTACTTCATTAACAGATGTAAATAACCAAATGATTAATCGATTACTAAAAAATCTAAAGTTGCGGCCCATGTTCAGATAAATATTTTCAGTTATATTAGTCTGATCATTTTAGTCCAATGAATAAAAGGAGACATGTATTCATAAGGCTTGTGTGTAGTCTGGGTACCCCCAAGTCTTTGGCTCTCAAAGTGCTCACTGCACAGACGACTAAAGGAGTTGGGCGTCCAATTCAGTCTGCCCATCTTCAGCACCCACTGGTCCAGCTGGTCTGGATTACCTGAAGGAAAACTGCACCTTTTTGTTTTGTTTTAAACTTCGCATGCTACAAAAACGTAGCTTACCAGTAGCCTATATGATATTCAGCGAATTTTATGTCGTGTTTTTGTTGCCTTTTCATCGCTTTTTTGTCACTCTTTTGATATTTCCTTTTGCTCGGTTCAGGTGAGGGTTGAGAGGTTAAGCTCCTTTGCCAAAATCACATTGTCATAAAATGTCCTAAAAAATCAAGAGAAGAGCAGAGCGTCTCCGGGTGTGGATTCTAGATTCTCACCGAACCAAGCCCATATGCCAGCAGCATTACGCATAAACCTCGATTAGTAATTCCAACATCAATCATGTACTTATGGCATCTAAAACATAACATTCATGGCTCTGTTAATTGAAAGTAAATGAGGTTTTGTCCTCTTTGCATGTCATATTGACACAACCTTCATATCTCTACACAACTTAATTTTCTGCATGCGCTAGCGAAACGATTTGGAAAACCACGGTCATATAAAAGTAAATAACTAATAAACGAATACAGGTCATACGTAGATAATATAGAAATTATTTTCAATTGACCATTTTGTATTTTTCAGGGTTAGCATCAGCACATTTCGGGTTACAATTACTAAGAAAAATATTTGATAAAAAAAAAAAAAAAAAGGACTTTACCGGAAAAAACTGATGCCACATTTTTTGTAGGCTTTATTGGTACATCCAACAGCACAGCAAAAAGGCATTTTCCCTGAAAAGCCAAGCCAAGGTCGAAGACGGCACGTTGAACTCAGGCCCAGATAGCGTCTGCTAGCACCATGCGGCTGCGCAGCGAGCTATTAGCCTAGCCGATGAGCCAGGCAGCGACGTAAACGGCCTGTCAATCAAAGTCAGGCTCTCATTAATTATGCAATATTTCTAAGATTTATACTACGATAACCAGCCCGGTGCCCCATATTGTTTTTAACCCAGCGTAATCACAGGAGGAATATCTAGCTCTAGCCACTTCTAAACCATTAGGCACCGGGCATTAAAGTTGTTTTTAACGTGTCTAAAGTCCAATGCATTCCAATGGGGGAATAGCGGTCATATGGGGGTACTACAGCAAAGGTGGAGCAATGGCGGCCTCCAGTGTCATAGTCAAAAAGCCGAGCAGTCAGCGGCCATTGCCCGGTACTTTCCTGAGGAAACTGTACTGTTCCAGGAGCTCTTGGGTTAACCTCGACTTTCTTTTAGGCATGTTCAGCATAAGAAATGTTGATCCATAGCGTTTTGTTGTGGACATCTAATGTCAATGCCATGGACCAATGAGAATCAAGCTACAGACACGCGGAGGACTGTTCATCTTTTTCAATTGGTTCATATTATAAATTGCTATGGCAACTGTGGGATTGGCATGCACATTGCCCAAAGACAACAAGATTCAGCCACTGTGCGCTGTATTAGCTTTTTACCGTTGCATATGCATGGATAAAAAAATCGGGACACCCGGGACGGAGCGTGCGTAAAAGTGGGACAAAACAATGAGGCTTGTGAAATCCGCCGGGACACGGGCTGCAGAGCTCAAAATCGGGACTGTCCCGGGTAAATCGGGACGTATGGTCACCCTAGTCTAATACATATTTATTTCTTCAATCTATCGCCTCTAATTCTTTGTCTCACTCTGGCTCACGAAATGTATAAAGCGAGACAAGAGTATTGAGACACAAAAAACGCCAAGCCACAGACCACATGGCTAATTATGCATCATAATAAAGTCTGTGCAATACGATGCTACGTCACTAGCTGCTAGAAGTCACTGCTCCATTTCGTGAAAGTCCTTGTTCATTCTAAATAAATAATAATTGATAAAGCCATCACACATATAACCCACGTGTGCTGTCAACAATGTTTAAAGGTTTTAGCACATGTAGAGCCTTCAGACTTGCGTTAGCCTTTCCTTAGCTTTAGCTCTAGATACAATAATGTATTTTCTAACAGGTTACATGATTAGTTTAAGATGCTGGTTATTCTTCTTAAGGTAATAATGTTTGAAATTCTTGCAGGTTAATCTGCGCAGGAAATAGATGAATCATAATGTGATTACATTCCAACTTTGGAGTCACTTTGAAGAGAAGTGGAGATCAACACAACTCTAAACACAAGATGGTAAGTCTATCACAATCTATACCACATATCGATACCATTAAATAAATAATTTATCATATGTACTTTCAATCACACAGTGACATTTTTGTCATTTTGATCTAACTAGATTGGTGAAAGTTAAGTGCGATTTCCATGTACTTTAATGCAATTTTTTCTCAGCGACATATCAAGCAAATATCTGTACCTTCTACATTATGTTGTAGAACCGAATTTAGTCTAGACATATTTTAAAGGTGGTTACGTAGTACTTTGTAGACACAAAGATAGATAAATATAAAAAGCTGAAAGGAAATGGTTCTGATCAGAAACGTAAGAAAAGTAATAATTGAAATCTCCAGCAGCTCTTTCAACCTAATTGCAAAACACCACAATAAGCTAAATCAGCATTATCAGTGCGCATGCGTGGTAATATTCCGGTCAGAATTCACAACTACCCACGCTGTCAACAAAGCCCATTAAAACCAAACAATCATAGTGGAACAACTGCCTATTTAGTGACTATTACGTTGCTTAAAGTGGTTTTAACATACATAAAAGACGAGACAAATAATTTGAAATTAAATCTACATTAAAGAACAACATAAGGAAAAAATAAAAATTACACTCAAGAACAAAACATAAGGGGGAAAAAAGCTACAGTGGGCAAACTTAACATGAAACAAACTGAGCAGCATTGGTACTTCATTTAAATATTATGAACCTAACATTTTTATAGTAGAGTTTTTGTTTTATGTATATACTTTTTGGTGAGTTTTACAAAATGTATTAAACACCTAAAAAGACCATAACCAAAGCTATCCAAGTAAAAATAAGTAATAACTATATACAATGAAGACCCACTATAGTGTTACAGTAATAAAGAATAAAAGGTAATTTGTTTTGATAGATGTTTAACCTCCTAACCCCCACCTGAACCAAACAGATTTTCTGGTCTGACGGGATCGGGCATAGCAAAAGCCGGTAAGGTGGTATGGCCACAAAAAAAGCGTCAAACAAGAAAACGAGAATGACTACGCCAGAACACACACGCACTCACACACACAAAAGAGCAATTGTCAAAAGACCAACAAGAAGGCAAAAGGAAAATGACAAACGCAAAAAAAAGGGACAAAAAAGCTATGAAAGTGCAACACAAGTGGCAAAATTGGACAAAGAGCCACTAAAGAGCAGAAAAAAAGTGCAACAAAAGTAGAAAAAATGTAATTAACAAGACACACAAACGCGCAAAATGAAAGTGACAAACATTAGATAAAAATGAATGTGAAAAAGTGTCAACAATACGGCAACACCACAAGGAAAAATATAAGTTTGAGTCAGTTTTGTGATTCTTAGCTTTAAAATGAGTCGCTACTCTGGACTATAGGCTGTTAGCTCACTAAGAAGCTTTTAGAGTTGGGTCAAGCTAAACTGGAGAAAATGAGGTCAGTGGGGGGTGGGGGGGGGTTAAGAGGTTCAGTATTATCATTTTTGGTACTGAAGATATTGTTTGTTTACGGATGTGAATTTCATCAACCATTAAAGAGCAAACAGTTTCCTTTCCCACTTTCTTTTGCTCTGCAACATGACTTTTAAGAGCAGTAAATGAAGCAACAGTGAAACCGGGATCTGCAGAGACACTACTGTGCCAAGTTCTGATGGTTGAAGGATGAGGTAAAGCACTGTAAAAGTTTTCTCTAATGTAGCTATAAGCCCTGGGTGAGTAAAAATGCAGTGTTGTGGCAAACTGTTTCAGATCCTCAGAATACACTGCTCTTTTATTCTTGGTGATTCTCTTAAACATTTCCCGAGGAACCACATCCAGGCTTTCAAGCAAAGAAGCGCACTCAGATGAGATGAGCATTTTTCTTTGTAGCACTTTGGTCATTTGCTTAAGAGAGATAACTGTAGCCTTTAACCTTTTGATCTGACGCACTTTTAAGTGTATTTTAACGGGCCTCAGTGTATTTGTCTTCCAAATTCCACACCTTTCTTTTGATTTTTCTGGGAGACACTCTGAAATACAGTAGGTATGATCACATTCACTTGCAACTGCGTTCTTAGAATAGGCGTGATCCACCATTTTCGCTTGTGTGTCCTCAGCAGGAATGCTGCAACTACATACAACTTCTTCACAACAACTGACATCATCAGAAAAAAGTGGACTAACAACACTGTCAGACAAATTGACACACAGTACTGCTGATTTCCCCATCTGCAACATTTCCAGTGGCACTTACCTGCTTTGGGCTACCTACCGGTCGTCTTTGGTCTGGCATTTTTTCCTCTGTTAAGGAGAAAATAGTAGGCACAGCGATGCTGGTCAAGACGGTCCTCCCCTATGGAAAAAAATACAATAAATGCACAAATTATTAAAATACATTCCATAAAATGTACATTATTATACACACTTAAGTTACAGAGTACGGCTGCAACAATGTATTGTTAATATCGATTAAGTAGATGATTTTCTATATTAACATGGCTCAAGCAATAAGAAACTCAGCAACGAGAGGTGATTGTCAGATAACGCAAAAGGGCACTGCACTTTATTATTTTATATCCATTTATAATAATTTGTACTAATTGTTGTTTTTGTCCATCTCTGTCCTACATGTCCGCAGCATCTGCACTATGTGCCCAAAACACATTTCCCATCCACCACGGTATCATCTCATGTTTATTCTAAATGTCTATATACTGTAACTACCAAATAAACTAAAGAGGCTACGTCTAAATAAGGTGACATACAAGTCAAATATTTATATCAGATTACTTCATTAACAGATGTAAATAACCAAATGATTAATCGATTACTAAAAAATCTAAAGTTGCGGCCCATGTTCAGATAAATATTTTCAGTTATATTAGTCTGATCATTTTAGTCCAATGAATAAAAGGAGACATGTATTCATAAGGCTTGTGTGTAGTCTGGGTACCCCCAAGTCTTTGGCTCTCAAAGTGCTCACTGCACAGACGACTAAAGGAGTTGGGCGTCCAATTCAGTCTGCCCATCTTCAGCACCCACTGGTCCAGCTGGTCTGGATTACCTGAAGGAAAACTGCACCTTTTTGTTTTGTTTTAAACTTCGCATGCTACAAAAACGTAGCTTACCAGTAGCCTATATGATATTCAGCGAATTTTATGTCGTGTTTTTGTTGCCTTTTCATCGCTTTTTTGTCACTCTTTTGATATTTCCTTTTGCTCGGTTCAGGTGAGGGTTGAGAGGTTAAGCTCCTTTGCCAAAATCACATTGTCATAAAATGTCCTAAAAAATCAAGAGAAGAGCAGAGCGTCTCCGGGTGTGGATTCTAGATTCTCACCGAACCAAGCCCATATGCCAGCAGCATTACGCATAAACCTCGATTAGTAATTCCAACATCAATCATGTACTTATGGCATCTAAAACATAACATTCATGGCTCTGTTAATTGAAAGTAAATGAGGTTTTGTCCTCTTTGCATGTCATATTGACACAACCTTCATATCTCTACACAACTTAATTTTCTGCATGCGCTAGCGAAACGATTTGGAAAACCACGGTCATATAAAAGTAAATAACTAATAAACGAATACAGGTCATACGTAGATAATATAGAAATTATTTTCAATTGACCATTTTGTATTTTTCAGGGTTAGCATCAGCACATTTCGGGTTACAATTACTAAGAAAAATATTTGATAAAAAAAAAAAAAAAGGACTTTACCGGAAAAAACTGATGCCACATTTTTTGTAGGCTTTATTGGTACATCCAACAGCACAGCAAAAAGGCATTTTCCCTGAAAAGCCAAGCCAAGGTCGAAGACGGCACGTTGAACTCAGGCCCAGATAGCGTCTGCTAGCACCATGCGGCTGCGCAGCGAGCTATTAGCCTAGCCGATGAGCCAGGCAGCGACGTAAACGGCCTGTCAATCAAAGTCAGGCTCTCATTAATTATGCAATATTTCTAAGATTTATACTACGATAACCAGCCCGGTGCCCCATATTGTTTTTAACCCAGCGTAATCACAGGAGGAATATCTAGCTCTAGCCACTTCTAAACCATTAGGCACCGGGCATTAAAGTTGTTTTTAACGTGTCTAAAGTCCAATGCATTCCAATGGGGGAATAGCGGTCATATGGGGGTACTACAGCAAAGGTGGAGCAATGGCGGCCTCCAGTGTCATAGTCAAAAAGCCGAGCAGTCAGCGGCCATTGCCCGGTTCTTTCCTGAGGAAACTGTACTGTTCCAGGAGCTCTTGGGTTAACCTCGACTTTCTTTTAGGCATGTTCAGCATAAGAAATGTTGATCCATAGCGTTTTGTTGTGGACATCTAATGTCAATGCCATGGACCAATGAGAATCAAGCTACAGACACGCGGAGGACTGTTCATCTTTTTCAATTGGTTCATATTATAAATTGCTATGGCAACTGTGGGATTGGCATGCACATTGCCCAAAGACAACAAGATTCAGCCACTGTGCGCTGTATTAGCTTTTTACCGTTGCATATGCATGGATAAAAAAATCGGGACACCCGGGACGGAGCGTGCGTAAAAGTGGGACAAAACAATGAGGCTTGTGAAATCCGCCGGGACACGGGCTGCAGAGCTCAAAATCGGGACTGTCCCGGGTAAATCGGGACGTATGGTCACCCTAGTCTAATACATATTTATTTCTTCAATCTATCGCCTCTAATTCTTTGTCTCACTCTGGCTCACGAAATGTATAAAGCGAGACAAGAGTATTGAGACACAAAAAACGCCAAGCCACAGACCACATGGCTAATTATGCATCATAATAAAGTCTGTGCAATACGATGCTACGTCACTAGCTGCTAGAAGTCACTGCTCCATTTCGTGTAAGTCCTTGTTCATTCTAAATAAATAATAATTGATAAAGCCATCACACATATAACCCACGTGTGCTGTCAACAATGTTTAAAGGTTTTAGCACATGTAGAGCCTTCAGACTTGCGTTAGCCTTTCCTTAGCTTTAGCTCTAGATACAATAATGTATTTTCTAACAGGTTACATGATTAGTTTAAGATGCTGGTTATTCTTCTTAAGGTAATAATGTTTGAAATTCTTGCAGGTTAATCTGCGCAGGAAATAGATGAATCATAATGTGATTACATTCCAACTTTGGAGTCACTTTGAAGAGAAGTGGAGATCAACACAACTCTAAACACAAGATGGTAAGTCTATCACAATCTATACCACATATCGATACCATTAAATAAATAATTTATCATATGTACTTTCAATCACACAGTGACATTTTTGTCATTTTGATCTAACTAGATTGGTGAAAGTTAAGTGCGATTTCCATGTACTTTAATGCAATTTTTTCTCAGCGACATATCAAGCAAATATCTGTACCTTCTACATTATGTTGTAGAACCGAATTTAGTCTAGACATATTTTAAAGGTGGTTACGTAGTACTTTGTAGACACAAAGATAGATAAATATAAAAAGCTGAAAGGAAATGGTTCTGATCAGAAACGTAAGAAAAGTAATAATTGAAATCTCCAGCAGCTCTTTCAACCTAATTGCAAAACACCACAATAAGCTAAATCAGCATTATCAGTGCGCATGCGTGGTAATATTCCGGTCAGAATTCACAACTACCCACGCTGTCAACAAAGCCCATTAAAACCAAACAATCATAGTGGAACAACTGCCTATTTAGTGACTATTACGTTGCTTAAAGTGGTTTTACGGCGATATGCCAGGTTCTCATTCATTCTCCATTGCAGTGTGTGACTGTCCACGTGGGCTTAATCAGTGTATGGAAGAGTTTTGCCCTATTCACAAGTGCAATTTTTTTTTCATGACGGATGAGTCACAACTATTTATTTATTTATTGGTTTAACAAGGGCCACAAGTTATTTTTTTCTTCCCAGTAACATCTTCCCCGTTTCTTACAAAATAATTTTAAAACGACTTGTGTCACACTCTGTCATGTCTATAGTTTGCGCTCGGTGAAATGCCGAATCCGCTTATTGTAAAAATTATGCACATTCAACTCCAACTTAACCAAAGCTTGATTTTCATCTGATAACTAAGCAGGAGCTCAGGAGCAAACTATTAAGTAAATCAATTGTGTACTACTTTATCAATGCCTGACGGTGTTTTTACATGTTGGTTTAATATGGTTGAAAAATGACACCTATGTATCAGAAGAGCAAATACAATGTTTTATTGCTTCAGATTCATTAAGTACATTTAGAAAAACATACATTAATTGTTGTTGTGTAGCTAAACATGTACAATTTAAAATCATTGAGCAAATCTTGTAATGACCCGAGGCCTGTCAAGTGCCTCAGATGGAACCACCACGAGCCTGAGACACGAGTCCCAGCGCTGTAGAGCCTTTTACACCCAGAGTGAGCTGCACAGCCGACAAGACAACTCCTTCAGGGTGAGGTGGAGCATGTGGCTGGACAGCTCCTCCTGTGCAGAAACTGATGGTTGTGGTCAGTCGTCCTGCAGAGACACAAAGGACATGCACATATCCAGGGAATGTGCAATATTGGGGTTTGTGCAATACAGTTGATGTCTTTCCATTACTGTTTTCTCTATTGTCCTTTGCTGTCCACTCTTGCTATTGTTTGTTCTAAGAAGTGATCACTGTACTTGTCCTTGTCTCTCTGTACATAGTTTGTATATAGTGTCTCTGTATGTTTTTACTAACTTATGCTTAACATCAACCTGCCAGGGGGTCTGCAGATGGAAATTAGCCAGGCTAGCAAGGCTATAATCTGGCATATTTACATTTGTGAAAATGTTCATTAATATGTATTGTCCCTCCTTTTCAAATAAATAAATACATAAAATCAGAAGAATTTAGTTAGTTTGGTTTATTGTCCCCGAGGGAAAATTCGTTTTCGAATATACCCAACTCTTTGGCATGAGCTTAAAGTGTAGATATTTTACAACAACTTACCTTGGATGTGTATGAAGGACCATCTCTGGACTATACCCCTGAGCAGGTCTGCCTCGTGGGGGCTCAGTCCTGTTTTAGGAAACGCTGTCATCCACCACAAACTTCTCTGTAAATAAACAAAATTGAAAAAAACAAATGGTAACTCATTTAAGTTACTTCAGTGGTGATGTTTATACTTTTCTTTTCAGATAACGTAGCTACAGTAACAATAAAACCTATATTGAAACATAACAAAATATGCATGATTTCTGCATCTACCCTGGATCCAGTACAGATAAATGCTGTATAAAAACAATACTTCAAATTATACTAATGATAATGCAATATAGAACACTTTTGTAGCGCTCCTTCTTTGTATTTCAGCCAAACAATTCTAGTGAGGTTATACTAGCCAGTGGCGGATTTAGCTATTTGGGGGCCCAAGGCGAACACAGACATGGGGCCTTCCTCACACTTAATGTTCAACATCTTTTTAAATCCTTGGGTTTTATTTTTCAAGAGAATCTTACTTTTAACTTGATTTGTGAAGCCCTCCAGTCTTCTGCCATAAGTGAGATGCTGGAGATGACGTCTGTAAAGAGAGAAAAGGGTCATGTTTCCAGAAATGATTGACAGTAAAGTAAATGCACAAAATTAAGATAATGTTTTTTAAATAACATTGTTCTCAAACACTTTAGATTTAATTCATAAGGAAGATCTGAAATTCCATACCAGCAATTACCTTGTTTTTTCTGCAGAATTTTGTAAAGATGATGATGATGATCTGCCTTTCTGTCAAATCTTCTTTTACTAGAGCGGGAAAGAAACAAATGAGATCCCAAATATAGGAGTCATACACATAACAACAATCTATACTTAATGAATACCTTATTGCTTTGCTCCTCTCATCTCCTTAACCCTCCATTTCATTTCTGCCTTTCTTCTTCCATTTATTCCTGTCTGTCTTTCTCTCGTGTTATTGTATCCTGTTCTCTTTTCAAGGTTTCTGTATTTTCCATTAATATTTCTCCTCCTCTTTATTCCTGTCTTTCCCTCCTTTTGAGTGCTTTCATCTGTGAATTCTGTCCATGTTTTCCTCCCTTTAAATATTTCCATTGTCTTTCCTTTCTGCTTCCTATTGATGTTTCCTGACTATTCTTCCTCTTCTTTTCCAGTTCCATACATATTTCTCTCCCTTCAATATTTTTTTTAAATCAAATTCACGACACCCGTTAGCTCCTCGCTGTTGACAAGGTTGGCAGCCGCTGCAGCACTTTCTCCCTGCTGCTGGGCATCGGTGTCGCCGGTGGATGGCACGCTGAAATATGACGTCACTTTTGGAAGTGAAGACATCAGCTTTTTCGAAGCAAGTTGCTTCGAACTAGCTACATCTCTGACATGTTAGAGCCGTATGAACCATCTCGGGCCCTGAGAACTTCAGGGAGGGGTCTCCTGGTGGTTCCCAGAGTCAGGACTAAACACGGTGAGGCTGCGTTTCAGTTTCATGCAGCTAAAATCTGGAACAGTCTTCATGAGGATGTGAGACAGGCCTCAACTCTGACAATGTTCAAATCCAGGCTGAAAACAGCTCTTTTTACCCGAGCGTATGAAAACTGAAAGTATTTTATCTGCACTCTTGCCTTTTACTGTCATTGATAAATTTTTATGTTGGATGTTTTAATGATTGATTTGATCTGTTTTCTTGTAATTTTATGCAACTGTGAAGCACTTTGAATTGCCTTGTGTATGAATTGTGCTCTACAAATAAACTTGCCTTGCCTTGCCTTTCTTTTAGTGGCACCACAAGGATAATTCCTTTTCATGCTTGTTTTTTTAGGTTTCTACTTCGCAACGAATGTTGTGAGTTCCCGCTCCCGCCTCTCATTCATTCAGATCCAATCGCTTCCTGTTGCGTGCATTAGCGTCTTAAAGGAATAGCCCATTGTGACAGAAACATGGGGGGGGGTTTATGCCGGTTCAGTGCTCAACTCATTCATAAATCAAAAGCCATTCCGTGGTTTAATGACTTTTTAAATTTAAAAAGTAAGAAAAGATTCTTTTGAAGTTTAACAGGTGGTCAGGGGGTCCGGGGCCCCCCAACGTTAGGAGGCCCTAGGCGGCCGCCGACCTATGCCTAATGGTTAAGTCCTAAGTCCGCCTCTGATACTAGCAAATACAGTGAAGTAAAAACTTGATTTTTATCATTTCTTTCGCAAGATGGCCAGCACTTACGAAACTTCTCAGAAAAGTGGCCGACCGTGTATTACATTAGCGCGCGACGTACGTTGTTGTTGTACAAGAGCGGGGATATCTAGCTTATTAAGCCCTGCACTGACAAACTGACCCCCCAAGTCATCTTAACATAGTAGCTTCATCGCTTGAAATGGCCTTAAACATTCATTTTGTATTTAAAGAACAATGATATTAAGAGATTTGACTTACAGCGTAATGGCGTCCGCTCCGCTCTGAGGCTTGGTCAGCGGGTGTGCTCGCTCCCGCTGCTTTCACCCTCCTGGGCAGTAAGGAGCATAGATACAGGTGACGCGTCATACGAGACCATGGGCCGTTATGGCGGACAAAACTGGTTTCATGCGCCACTGAGCACAACCATTGAAAGAGATAGGAGCTGGGACATCGTGCCTCTTCCATTATATTTACTTCAATTACCTTAAAGCACAGATCACATAAACACAGTTTTATATATAATCACTAAAGCCTAATATGACAAAAACATGTATAGTAATATTTCCACAGCCGAAAGACGCGTAGTTCTGCCCCCGGCTCCAGCACCGAGTCCGCGGAGCTGACCACTGCTTTTTGCTCGTTCAGATCATGTTCCAGAGTCTGCTCTGACTGCAGCGTTATAGCCACGCTTTTTTTTTTATTGTGGTCTAATTTATACCCTTTTCTATATAGGCTATTTAGTCCAGCATATTTTTATGATTAGCCTATTTATTTTTTTTCCCTCTTTTTATTTAGTAAATGTGATTTTGGATTGGCTATAAGGTTAATGTGGGTTACTGACAGATGTTTTAATCTTCCACATGCGCAAAAATGTAATTGTTGTGTTAAAAACAAATATTGATCATTTCCTGGTTGGAGAAATGAAATGGGATTTCTCCGTGGTATTTACCATCAGATGCTCTTGCGTACGTTAAGATCTTAGCGGAAAGCACTCTGGCGTATATATCGCAAATACACCTACACATACATATTTTTTTGACGCAATGTTGATAAACGAGGGCCAATGGATGTAACAAAACCACTGCGTTCAGGCATGTGTTGACAAGTCTTCACTAACGTTTGTGGTTCTCCCCTTGTGTATTGTTCTAGAAAGTGCAGTTTATCAGCATTGTTGTTTGTTTTTGAATCAACAAGTCTGAATGCCTTAATAAGGGATCTGAAACCGAGCGGGTCACCTGAAAACACAGGTATATTACGTCTGGGGAGTTGTGTTGTTTGTTGTGATATGAGAGTTTTTGATATTTTGGTTTGTTCTCTTATAATGTTCACAAGCTCTCTTTTGTAATCCACATCCTCATTGATTGACCTGAAGGTTGTTGTGGGATAAGGCGTTTTGGGCCTGGCCCCAGTAGCTTGGGTTACAGGCTGAGGCCTGTATTCTGGTGCAGGTGGAGGTGCTGCGGCATTGTCCTCATAGTTTGTTACTGACACCACACTTGCATTTGACTCCAGGTCATCAAAATCATCCTCTGTATCTGCATGTTCATACCCCTCGTACACTTTAAGTTTTGCATCTGACATTGCAAGCGCTGTTTGAATCTGAAGTTCCTCCTTTTCTATAGCAAGAGCGGCCTCCTTTAATGCAATTGTTTTCCTTTGTTGTATGGCAGCTGCTTGTGCTTCCAAAGCTGCCCTGTTTGCCTCCTCTTTTAGTTGTGTAGAGGAGGATGTTGAGCGAATAGAGCGCCTGCTTTTGGAGGAAAGTGAGACTGAGGAGGCTGTAAGACTCATTT
Organism: Proterorhinus semilunaris; assembly: GCA_021464625.1. Classification (NCBI taxonomy): domain Eukaryota; kingdom Metazoa; phylum Chordata; class Actinopteri; order Gobiiformes; family Gobiidae; genus Proterorhinus; species Proterorhinus semilunaris. The sequence goes on from CM038346.1 coordinate 36,110,993, forward strand.
AATGCCAGCACCATAGGTTGCATTCCATTGTCCATGAGCAATACATCCTTTCGTTCCTGTACAATTAGCTCAGTTTGTTGGAGTGCAAGTATTGGTTTTGTGTCTGAAATGATTTCTTATTTCTTTAGTGTTAATTTTCTTTTGTTTACTTGTGGTATCCACTTGTTTTTGTTCCACGTTTTCATTATTTTCATCCACAAGTTTATTTGACAGAAGCCACGAATGCACTTGCTTCTTAAATGCTACAAGATCTTGGAGTTTTGGTAGAAACCAACTTTCCTGGTCCACTGGGTGTGTGGAAGTTTTTCAGGACAGACAGATTTAGTTGTTTGAATGCCACAAGATGTGCTTCAAAGTCTTTAAATCGTTCATGTATTTCGTTATAAAGTTCAACAGTTCATCTGTAGCTCTTAATTTTGCTTGCAATTGTCTGTGCTTGCTTCTCCTTCCATTGAGGTTGTAGGTCAACTTTGCTTCGATGGCCTTATCGGTGAACTTTGGCTCCCTTTGGCCATCCACTTCTGAAGTTTTTTCAGCCATTAACCATTTGGGATAATCCAACAGTTAGAATAATCCAGGATCCACCAGTTATAAATAACCAAACAAAAGAAGCTGAGAATAAATATAAGAAATATAAAAATAAACTGACAGGTATCATTAGAAAATGTAAGCAGGATTATTATAAATTATCCAAAATATTTCAAAGATGAGGATAACACTTTAAATAATATGAATGAAGTAGTCGAAACATTTAATAAATTCTTTGTAGATGTTGGACCGAACCTTGCTGCAAAAATGGCAAACGTTGAGAATTATAAATGTGAACTGATAGACACAAATCCTATGTCCTTGTTCCTCAATCCTGTGAAGGAAAAGGAGATACTGGACATTGTTAAAGGGTGTAAAAATAAAACCTCGACAGATTACCATGACATGGATATGAAAACTTTAAAAACTGTTATTGAAAGTATCTCTAAGCCGTTAACTTACATCTGTAATTTATCGTTGCAAACGGGACAATTTCCTGATAGTATGAAAGTAGCAAAAGTGATTCCTCTGTTCAAGGCAGGAGATAAACATCTATTCACAAACTACAGGCCTGTTTCCCTTTTACCGCAATTCTCAAAAATCTTAGAAAAGGTTTTCAATTCTAGACTTGACAGCTGTATTGAAAGGGGTGATTTACTCTCGGACAATCAGTTTGGTTTTAGGAACAATCACTCAACCTCACACGCGCTCTTTAATATAACTGAAGAAATAACTAATGCTGTAGATAACAAGAAATATGCAATAGGGTTATTTATTGACCTGAGTAAAGCGTTTGATACAATAAACTATGATATATTAATTAATAAACTAGAACATTATGGAATTAGGGGGGTAGCTCTACAGTGGGTTACCAGTTACTTAAAAAATAGAAAACAATGTGTGAAAATCGGTGATTATCAGTCGAGTTGTTGACAAATTGTCTGTGGTTTACCTCAAGGTTCCATTCTGGGCCCAAAATTGTTTAATATGTATATTAATGATATTTGTAAAACGTCTCAAGTACTTAAATTTATCCTGTTTGTTGATGATACAAATATTTTTGCATCAGGAGATGACTTACAGCAGCTGTGTCGGATTGTTAACTTGGAACTCAAAAGTGTCAACAAGTGGTTCAAACTAAAATGATCTCTAAATCTGAGTAAAAGCAAAATGATGATATTTGGCAACTGTAATTCCAATGCTCAGGAAGCAATTCAGATAGAGGGTGTTGTTATCGAGCGAGTGCATGAAATCAAATTTCTTGGTGTGATTATTGATGACAGAATTACTTGGAAATCTCATATTAAATATATATCTACGAAAATTTCTAGAAGCATTTCAGTAATTGCAAAAGCAAAGCACATTTTAAACATCAAAGCTCTACATACCTTATACTGTTCTCTGATTTTGCCCTACTTATATTATTGTACTGTGGTTTGGGGTAGTACTTATAAAAACACAGTTAAACCAATAGTATTGTTGCAAAAAAGAGCTATCCGAGTAATTCATAAAGTCGGGTTTTTGGACCACACAAACTCATTATTTTTAAAATCAAAGATCATGAAGTTTTGTGACATTGTTGAGTTCCAAACTGTACAAATGTTATTTAAAGCAAAGTATAAATTGTTACCAAACCAAATACAAAGAAGGTTCCAAGAACGTACTGGTCGTTATGAATTACGTGATGAATTAAACTTTAGGATTCAGAAACATAGCACAACTTTGAAAAGTTTTAGTCCAACAGTTAATGGTGTACAGTTGTGGAATAAACTGGAGATGGAATTGAAATGATGTCCAAACATCAACCTGTTTAAATATAAATACAAACAAAAGACTCTTAAAATATACAGACAAGAGGACATGTGTTACCACTAGGGGGAGCAGTAGGATAAATTATGTGTATTGTTTCCTCTATAATCAAGGAAGAGTGTTGCTGCTTGGAACGGTTGTCCTTCTATTGCTCAACTTCACAAATGGAAAATTAGCGTAGGCAGGTTATGGATCTGTTGAGAGGAATCCTCCCAACGGGCTCTAAACTTTGTCCTTTTAATGCACCATTCAGCATAGGAACATCATCTACAAATCAGCTGTTAGGGCGGCTGTGTGGGGGTTTGTTGAAGGGGAGCTACTGCCCTCTTCAACTGGCCCGCTCTACACTCTGGCTTTTTAATGCACCACACTGTGCAGGGCTTGGATCATACTTCACATATAACTCAATTAAATAAATATATAATAATGATAATGATAATAATAATGATTATGATATCTATTAATGTACCTTTATAACATAAAAGTAACTCTCGGTTATCAAGGGTAAAAATCTGAAATAAATATATTAAGGATCACATTTTTTGACTTGCTTTGTACTAGACATCGTACATGAAACAAGATTGTTGTTGTAGCTGTGCGTTGTTCCAATTAATTATATAAACAGTTAATTTTTTTATTTTTTTAAAGTTTGTAAGTTGGTCTGTACGAATGTAGCTATTTGAAATGTTTTGAAATGTTCTTTTTTTATTTATTGCACTTGGGGGTGGGGGCTCATAAGCTTTTTGCTTCAGCCCACTCATTTTGAGCACAATGTGTACTGCTCAAATAAACAAATAAACTAAACTAAACACAGCAGAACTCAACGTCAATGGACAGACGTTTCTGTGTTCAAAATAAATGCATTTTAGTCCGATGGTATACCAATAGCTTCAAAGGCTGTTTGTGCTTGAATTAAGAAAGCCATCCACAGCACTGTATAATGTTCCGGTGGGTTACTGGTAATCCTTGAACGTGCACTCGTTTTTTGACCAGTTGTTATGGCAATTAGTGAGGGTGACTTGCCACAGTAAGCAGCCTGGCTGTAGCTTTAGCTTGACGTGAGCCTTTGAGTAAAAAATAAATGTAATGTCCAGACTTACAGGATAATGGAGAAGATTGTTTTAATGTGGTCCAAGTTCCACAAGCTTCAAAGCAGACAGAGAGTTCCACAGTTTAGCACGGTCAAAAAACTGTTGGGCCTAAACCCAGGCCAGCTTCCACACCACCACTCAAGGGTTCCCCCAACTGTCCATAAAAAGAACTGCATGGCTACCTGACCCCACCCAAAAACACAAAAACAAAGATTTGGTGCCTATAAAACAAAATAATAACTTTGTAGCAATTTTAGGGAGAACTAAAACAGCCTTTACTACCATTTCCAGTTAATTACAACCTTTAAAATAGATTGAAACTATGAGTTGCATAATAATTTGGAGCAGCACATTTTAAGTTTTTTTGTTATATTTATTTTTGAATAAAATACTTTTCATTGGGAGTCAAAGGCTTGATAATTATGCTAACTGTCATTTGAGTTGACAAATTAGAAAATCTTAGAAAAATATAATTTGCTTAATAATTTTGAACGCGGTGTACACACTCCAAACCCACACATATTGAAATATTATCTGGGAGAGGCAAGAGGCAAGATTCTCTGATCAAGTGTCTGGTAAGGCTGGTAAAACTATTCCACTGTCACCAAAGTACAAGAAAAGGATCAGGAAATCGTTTTCATTCACATATTAGTGCTTAGCAGCAACAGTGCAGAGTTTTTTTATTTTTTTATTTTTACAGAATCGCCCAGTGGCTCCGCCTGAGGTGAACACATGTGAGCATCTGATTACAAGTTTTTTATGTGTCCAAATAGAAGCAATAGCACGATCCATGCGGTTAGGTGTGTAGGCAGCATGACAGTACCCCTCCACCAAGGGATGGCTTCCAGACGTCCCAAAGTCAACGGACCTGGGAGGGCGGAGTGGGCCAGAAGGAGGGAATAGAGGGGGGAACAGAGTCAGGCGAGTCGGTGGGCCATCGAGGCAAGGGAGCCAGAGGCGGCCGGTTTGGGGGCCAAGGAGGCATTGGGAGCCGGAGGAAGCCAAGAAGGTCCAGGACATGGCTGAGGCGGGTCTGGGGTCTCCGGCGATGGCAGAGGGGGTCCGGGGTCTCCAGCAATGGCAGAGGTGGGTCCGCGGATGTGGGTCTGGAAGGTCCGCTGAGGGCCATGACGGCGGATGAAGATCCAGGGGCTGCACCAGAGAAGGGCACTTATTGGATCTCAGCCTTGGAGCAGGGACAGGCATTGGCTGGGAAACGCACAGGTATGGAGCAGGGACAGGTGTCGGCCGGAGGGCGCTCAGGCGAGGAGCAGGGACAGGCGTCGGCAGGGCAGGAACCGAAGGAGCCCACTCCTGACGGGGGTCTCAGTTTGATGGCAGCCCGAGGACAAGAGGAGCCCACCCTGGACAGATAATCGTGCCCAGCGGTAAATCCGGGACCAAAGGGGCCCCCGCAAACGGAAGGAGCCCACCCCGGATGGAGAGCGTTGTCCGGCAGTGGCTCGGGGATGGCTCGGGCAAGGCTTGGGGATCGCTGTTTGCTGGGTCTGAGGATGGTTGGATCATTCTGTCATGTAACGAAGGATTAATGGAAAGGGGACCGAAATGCAAAACTGTCAAGTAAAATTTAATTTAATGACAAATGTCAAGGAACAGAGGGCAGATACTCAACTGTCACAAGCAGAACCGACGTGAACACAGACAATGACAAGGACAGAGACAATGATCCCACAAAGACGAGGGAAAACACAGGGAACAGGTGAAACACAATAGGGCGGGGCAGGTAATCAACACAGAACAGACACTGAGTACAAGAACAGAGACAAGAATAAGAACACTAAACAAAACCAAGGGGGAACAGAATGTGATGTGATTTCCCATAAAACGGACCACAAACTAGTTTCGCAGCCCTACCTCTGTATCAATACAATGCATTCCACAGCAGGACAAGGGCACGTCAAAGGTATAAAAGATGCTGCAGGAGCAACTGAGCTGGGAGCATCATGATTTCTACCAAAGCGGTTCTGCTCCAGCTGCTGTGGGTCTCTCTGGCCCCTGCATCTCAATTCTATGGTGGGGTTGTGACATTCAGTACCAAAAAGATCAGCAGTGGAAGATATGAGGTAAGGATATTTGTATTACTTTAATTGGCTTCATATTTCAGTACAAAACAAACACAATATCCTAGATCAAATACTTTTGACAGTGTAAATGAAAATCCAAAGAAATATTTAATACACTATTGGAACAGGTGGAAGTTCGGAACAAGGCAACATTTCGCGGATGCCGTTACCAATACAGGGCTTGCAGGGCAGGTAACTGTGGACACAATGCCCTAATCCAAAGAGGTGTAATTGACAGCAGCCCAAATTCGGCTACTTATGGAACCTGGTGTCAAACAGAATCTGTTGTTAGTAAAATCTTCACAACAGACATACCTTTCAAAACAAGGTAGGCACACTTTCTTTGTAACACATTTCTTATGTTTGGCTCTGCACTTGCAACTTTGCCATTACACATTTTTTGGAGAAGTTCATCTATTTGCTTTTATAGGGAGTACAGCTGCTGTTGGATCTATCTCGACACCCCTAATGTACACCCATGGTGGAGTGTTCTGACTAAAGTGGATTTGGGCACACGATCTGACACTAATGCTCCAAACAACTCTCCAGCTACTGCCATTGTCCCTTTTCTACGGTAAGTGCTTGAAATAAACTTGAAACATTTTAATGTTTCATGTTTTGCGGTATAAAATGTTGGTTATGGAACATTTGAAACAGTGGAAAAGAAAACTGCTGAGAGACTAACTGTTAAATAATAAAACCTAGAAGCTGCCTTTTCAGTATTTGCAACTGAAAACTGTACAATACTGTACATCGTCTTAAACTTCGAATTGTCCTTTTAAATTCTTGTTAATCTCCATAACTTCATAATATTTCTTTATCCCAAAGAGTTCCTCAGAACTGCAAACGCTCCTACAGACCTATATTTACTGACCCCGACGGAGATGTAGTTCGTTGCAGATACGGAAACTACAATGCTGAAGAGTGCTATGACTGCAGACGACAAGTTGGATTCCAGCTAAATGAGGTCGGCAAAGAAGATTTAAATTTGAGCACACATTTATGTTGTCTGATCTTTTGAATTGCTAACAATTAATAGGTAATGTTTCTAGAATTACTTACACTTAATCTCTAAGGGGGTCATTTACCAAACCTCTGCCCAGAGGCAAAACTAGTAGCAAGTGAAAAAGAGTGATTTTGCACTTTCTCATTTACATATCAAATTTGGGGCTCTAATGATGTAAAACATGTAACGTCAAATGCTAAGTTAGGTGCTATTTCCAGGATTGCAAATGCAATTTTGCCTGTCAAGATCAACGACCCCCTAAGTGTCGGTAAATAGCATATATAGTCTTAATAATATAATAAACCATAAGCCATTTACAGTCACTGAATTCACCTATGAATAAACACACATACAGTATACCAACACTCCGGCACTAGTCAACACACACAACACAATTTATTGAACGTGCATGTTAACAGTAACATCAACAAAGCTGACGCAGACTCAGAAAAGTGACGCATTTCCATCTCTCTCCCGAACCAATGTTGTGTTTTTAAGCTGAAAACATGACTTGTCACATTATGTTACGTCACTCGCCGAGATGCAAAAAGTATGTATTTTTTCCAAAAGAAAATGACAAAATAGTAATTCACAGTGATTTGGAGAAGTAAGTTAATTCTGATTACTTGTTTGGAAATAGTAACACGTTAGATTACTGGTTACTGAAAAAAGGATTCCAATTACTGTAATCCGTTACTTAGTAATTAGTTACTGTCTACCAGTCCACATCTTGAGACTGGAATTTTTGGCCATTGTTCTTTGTAAAACAGCTCAAGCTCAAATAGATAGATGGAGAGCGCTTGTGAGCGGCAGTTTTCAGATCTTTCCACAGATTCTCGATTGGATTAAGGTCTGGACTTTAACTTCAACATTCCAACACATGGATATTTTTTGTTTCCAACCATTCCATTGTTGCCCAGGCTTTATGTTTAGGGTGGTTGTCTTGCTGAAAGGTGAACCTTTGCCCCAGTTTCAAGTCTTTTGCAGACTCCAACATGATGCTGCCACCACCACGTTTGATAGTGGGGATGGTGTTTTCAGGGTGATGTGCAGTGTCACTTTTACGCCAAACATGACGCCAGATGGTCTCATCTGACAAAAGCATCGTCTTCCAAGGCAAGGCAAGTTTATTTGTAGAGCACAATTCATACATAAGGCAATTCAAAGTGCTTCACAGTTGAAAGAAAACTGATCAAATCAACCAATAAAACATCAACATAAAATTAATAAATTACAGTAAAAGGCAAGAGTGCAGATAAAATACTTTCAGTTTTCAGTTTTGAGGCCTGTTTTACATTCTCATGAAGACTGTTCCAGATTTTAGCTGCATGAAACTGAAACGCAGCCTCGCCGTGTTTATTATTGACTCTGGGAACCACCAGGAGACCCCTCCCTGAAGTTCTCAGGGCCCGAGATGGTTCATACGGCTCAAACATGTCAGAGATGTACTTTGGCGCTAAACCATGAAAAGACTTGTGAGACGTGGGTGCATGTGTCTCTGCCAAACATTTCTGTTTTTTTTAATACAATTTGTGGCCTAAACGTGAAATATATGCCTCAAGCTCGATGGGTTTTAACCTTGGATGTTTATCTGCACTAGTTTTGATCCACAACACGTCTGAAATGACTGAGAAAAAAGTTACCCGCAGTCAAGTTGCAGACAAAGAAGATGACACCAGTGCGCTATTGACAGAGGTCAGATTGGTGAATACCAAAATTGACAATATTGAAGAAAAGCTGATTTCCAAGGTAGATGCGCTTGGAGTTTCGTTAGAAAGGACATTGAAAAAAGAACTGAAGAAAATGAAAGGCGACTTTGACTCGGAAATCGGCGGACTCAAATCCAGACTGTTACAGTTGGAGGAGAAGATAAAGACGCATTACAGCCGCCCCTCAAATACATTTGACCCAGATGTTTCTATTGTGCTTATGGGTTTGTCTTATGATGAAGATGAAAACCTGGCTGATAAGATTAAGGAAGTGATTGAGGATGGCTGTGCTTGTGATGACGGGGGGACACTGGTTGCTCTAGAGAGGCTGCGCGCATGAGGACCAGGCCCCGGCGTGGTGAAGGTGGCGTTTGCATCGGCAAAGGAGAAAGTGGCAGCAAAATGAACCTGAAATCTCAGGACAAGTTTAAGAAAGTCTTTATTATATCCGCAAAATCGCATACGAAAACTTCAAAGTGCTTCTGCATGATCTACCAAATGGATCCGACTATTTCGTGTCAGGGAATGGAATGATTCTCAGTCGAGGTGACCGAGGTGCGGAGCGCGCGCCCCCGCCGCTAGCGTCCGCTCCTGCAGGTAGCATAGGAGGCGGCCAGGCATGGAGACGCTGAGGAAACATAGCCAACTCAGTAAGAAAGGATTCATCTTGTTTTGTCTTTAGTGCACTGGAACGTAAATGGCTGGACAAAAGCAAACTGTACACAGGGCTTTAATGTTACAGTCCCTAAACCCCGATATTATTTCCCTTAACGAAACGCATTTGGTGGCTGAAGATGTTGTTGAGCTAAGCGGCTACAGCTGGTTCGGAAATAACTGAAAAAGGCACATAAAAGCACCAAAAGGCTCCGGTGGAGTTGGATTTTTGTTTAGAAGCGAACTTTTTGAACACTTTAAAATCAAGGGGGTGGATAAGTCCGCAGATGACATTATAGGAGTGCACTTTGAACACCGGAGTACGAGCTATAATTTTGTGGTGTTTTCTTGTTATCTGTCCCCGGAGGGATCTGTCAGAGGGAGAGTTCTTTGCTCGTTTACTGACTCAAATTTACAGTCTATATGTGGATGCGATTTACATCTGTGGCGACTATAATTGTCGTATTGCTGATAAAGCGGACTGCATTGAAGGCTTGGACATTATTCCACCAAGAGTGGCGATAGATCTAACTTGTAATAGTCATGGTGACTCTTTTCTTAATTTTTTGAGAGACTCAAAGTATTGTATTTTAAACGGCAGGCTTAATGTAAATGATGATAATTTCACCTCTGTTTCAGTTCGAGGCAAAGCCGTTGTAGACTATGTTGTGACGCCTCATACCTGTCTAGAATCTCCTTAACAAAAATGCTGTAGAATGTTTGCCTCTTATTGGAGATCGATGTCATTTACCGGACCATTCTTTAATCCAGTTCATTTTTAAAGTGGATACCCAATTAACCTATGAAAATAACCCCCCCTGTGTACCTAAAAGAAGACATACTCCATTCCCTGAGACATTTCTATCATCTACTAGCCAAAGGACAGTGCAAGAACTAGAAAATAAATTAGGGCTGTGCCACAATACTCAGGAGGATGTTGATAAATGGTATGAGGATTTTTGGAAATTTATCAGAGGTGAAATAAGTTCATGTCAAAATAGCACATTTAATAAAAAAACAATATTTTAAAAAGGGTGTAAAGCCTTTTTGGAACGCCCATCTTCAAAAGTTATGGGATGAGCGAACAATAGCAGAGAGAGAGTTTCTCAAGTGTAAAGAGCCTCAAAATAAACAAGATCAGAGGGAAAATTATAAGCAGAAACAGTCACTTTTCGACAAATGTGTAAGATTTTACAAAAGAAGGTTTAATAGGGGTCAAGCATTAAAACTTGACCATTTACAAACAAGCAATCCACAACAATTTTGGAAAGAGATTAATAGATTGGGACCACCAAGAATTAAGACAATTCCTATGGAAGTCATTATGGAAAACGGTGCAGTGGAGTTGAGAAAAGAGCGAGTTGTTGAAAAATGGGAACTTGATTTCTCAAATTTATATTCAGGTTTGACTAATATTGATGATTGACCCTGCTTTTAGTGTTCTCTCAGTTCAAGTAAAAGAAAATCTTGAATTAATTATGGGTGATAACAGCCGATCAAATATGTATCTGAATTTTGATATTACTTTGGAAGAAGTGAGCGATGCTCTCAATAAGGCCAAACTGAGGAAGGCTATGGGAGTGGAGGAAATTCCAAACGAGATGTTAAAGTCTCCACATTTTAGGCATATGCTTCTTGGTTTATTTAAATTTTGTTTTGACAACGGTATTGTTCCCTCTACATGGTATAAATCAATCATTAAACCTATTCCCAAATCAGCGAAAGATGACCCACGCATACCTCTCAACTACAGAGGAATTCGCCTCCTCAGTACAGTCTATAAAATCTACTCTAGTATTTTAAAAGCTAGATTAAGTTATTTTTTGGAAACAACAGAGTATCTAGTAGATGAACAAAATGGATTTCGAAAACACAGGGCATGTATTGATCATATTTATTCGGTATCAACAATAGTCCGAACCAGATTAATTGAAAACAAACCAACTTTTGTTTGTTTTGTGGACTTTAAAAAGGCCTTCGACTGGGTGAATAGAGATCTGTTAAGTTTGAAGCTTCTCCAGGCCGGGGTTGATGGGACGTTCTACTGGGCGTTAAAGTCCCTGTATGCAGACTGTGTGGGATGTGTGCAGGTGAATGATGAGCAGACTGAGTGTTTCGGTATCCCCTTTGGGGTAAAACAGGGGGATATTCTGTCCCCATGCCTGTTCTCTCTGTTCATAAATGATTTGACTCTTGAAATGAAACATCTGAACTTAGGAGTGCACATAGACAGTGTGATTGTGGGCATTCTGCTCTATGCTGATGATGTAGCACTACTGGCTGAAACTGAAGAGGATCTACAGAAAATGTTAAATGTTCTACAAAACTGGTGCTGTAGATGGAGACTTGTTATAAATCAAACAAAAACACAAATTATGCACTTTAGGAAGAGATTTATTTCACGAAGCACAAACGTTTTTTCTTTTGGCAATACCATCCTTGAGTATGCAGCCCAGTATAAATATCTAGGATTTGTATTTGATGAATTTATGACATTTGACAGAGGAGTTAAAATCCTAGCTGCTTCAGCCAGTAGAGCCCTGGGTTCTGTGATAAACAAGTTAAAAGTCTGTAAAGATCTTGGTTATGGAACATTCTCTCAGTTGTATGCTGCCTGTGTGTGCTAAACTATGCTGCTGGTTTGGGGGGGTCTGTGCAGAGCCCAGCCTTAGATGCTGTAGAAAACCGTGCAATCCGCTGCTTCTTGGGAGTAAATAAGTTTGTCCCAGTGCTGGCAATGTCAAACTTTGAACAAAAATGGTTGACTAGGATTATGGCAGAGCCAAAGCTAAGGACTTACTTACAAATTAAAGATGTATTTGAAACTGAGTTGTATGTAAAGGCAAACCTGAGAAGGAACCAAAGATCTTTGATGGCTCAGCTGCGAACTGGCATCCTTCCCCTGGCCTTAGAAACTGGCAGGTTCACTCAAACTCCTGAAGAGGACAGACTCTGTAGACTGTGTGAGTTAGGAGAGATTGAAAGTGAAACTCATTTTGTGTTATATTGTCCACAGTACGATGATCTTAGAAATGTATTGTTTGGTGAATTGTTTGTTCAAAAGCCTGAAATGTTTTGGATCAGTGATGACGACAAGATGAAATGGTTGTGTAAGTCTAATGTGTTTAAATTGGCTTCTTTTGTTTGTAAAGCCTGGATGAGGCGGCAGACCTGTTTGTTCAAATAAGTTTATGTATCGTATATTGTGGTCTAGCAACTGGTCCTTTTGCTGGTGCTATTGGTGTCTTATAAGCCCATTGGGGCTGGGCATACAGTGTGTATGCAGGACACAATAATAACAATTATTCATTCATTCATTCATGTACACAAGCAGAGCTGTTTTAAATTCAATTCTCTGAGTGACAGGAAGCCAGTGCAGAGACCGGAGCACTGGACTAATATGGTGGTATTTCCTGGTTCTTGTCAGGACTCGAGCAGCAGCGTTCTGGATGTTCTGCAGCTCTAACAGCTCGTTTAGAAAGAGCAGTGAGCAGCCGTTACAGGAGTCTAACCTGCTGGAGACAAATGCATGGATGAGTCTCTCTAAGTCTGGTTTTGACACTATTCCTCTGATCTTAATGTTTTTCAGATGGTAAAAAACTGATGATGTTGATGCTTTGATGTGGCTGTTTAAGTTCAGGTCTGAGTCCATGATTACTCCTAGATTTTGAACCTGATTTTTTTGGTTTTAGAGAGAAAGACTCAAGGTGATTGATAACACTTTGTCTTTGTGTCTGTGGGCCAAAGACAATTATCTGCGTAGTTGTGGTACGACACATTGTTGCTGTTTATTAGCTGACCCAATGGAAGCATGTACAAGTTGAATAAGAGGGGTCCCAAGATTGACCCCTGGGGACTCCACAGGTCATGGCAATTTTGTCTGAGACACAGTTGCCAATTTCGACAAAGTACGTCCTGTCCTCGAGATAGGACTTAAACCAGTTTAGAACAGTACCAGAGATTCCCACCCAGTTTTGTGAAGTAAGATCCCTTGGTCCACTGTGTCAAAGGCAGTGCTTATAGTTATGCTTCAGGCTATTCAAATGGGCTAGGATAAGAAGACTAGGTGTCGGCTCGGAGAGAGGAGGCAGAGATGGTAATTTGCGTTTTGGTTGGTACCATATATTATGTATAAAAAGTTAGACAAGACCCACAACAATATTGAGAATGGCCATTCAAGTATGAACAATAGTATTTACAAAGAAACGGGAATCATACACAATCCCTTTAACGCCTTATAAAGTTCAATGTTCACACAGGTGGGCAACAGTTCATCACGACCCGGGGTCAGGTTTGAATGTCCAGGGGAGGGTAGTGACTCATGGGGAGGAGTGAGTGAATGAGTGTGAGAGGGCCGGAGAATGAAGTGCGAGTGAGTTGCGAGGGTGGCTGCAAGAGCCTCCTACCAGCCCGGACAGAGCAGGAGGTTGGGGTTCCTGGTAGAAATCTCCAGGTGGATTGATACTTCTTTAGGCTAGAATCCTGTTTCAGTAGCTCGCCATCAACCGTAAAAAGCCTGGCCTGCATAAAACAGCACCAGGGGAAATAAGTCTAAGCTGTGTACACATTTCATAATCCTACAGTAAATAACACTACTTTTAATAAATACACTCATAATCTCAATATCCATGTTGTACAATATAATCGTAATTTAGACATATCCAATCAACAATCAAAGCTGCTAAAGTATTGTGCAAACTATTAGCAGATGGCAGCCAAACCCCATTTCAACGGGTCAGTATAAACAAAAGTGCATATCAATATACACATAAGTTAGCATTAAACTCATGGTACTTATCGTGTCAAAAAGCTTGCATCTTAATGCTTAAAATGCATTGAAGTGCGTAGGGCAAATCACAACACATAACAGTAAACAATTTGGGCTAAAAACGCCACTACAATCCCTACTAAAATTATTAGCAGTAACATTCAATATAAACGTTCAATTGATGTCATTACTATTTGGTTCCATCACAACATTCATAGAAACGGATAGAAATATGGCAGAAATAACAAATGCTAACCGGACCCATATCAAACTGGGCGCGGCTAAAGCTAAGCTACATTGCTGTGTGTGTTCTTACGAAGTCCGCTTTTATCCTAACGCATGGCTCATATGTCGCGGTCCGGCACTGGTAATCAGCTCCTATGATTTACATTTAGGCATTTTAGTTTTGTAAACAAATGTTAAGAGAAAACAGAGCGAACAACATACCTCAGTAAAATCTTCACTAAAACAGTTCTGTGGTGGTTTGTAAATAGCAGACGGGGGAGACTGCAGTCACATGAGTCGCAGTTTTCGGGATTTGAGACTTACTTGACCAAAACTCCAAAAAGACTTGACTTGACTTGGGACTTGCTGTTTGTGACTTGAGACTTGGACTTGGGGCCAATGACTCTCCATGACTTGCTGTGACTTTATAATTATTATTTATTTAAGTGATAATGTTGAAGTGAAAGCAACATGATACATGATTCTGTTATTTTTCAAAAAATAGAAAAGTGAAAAGTGGGGCGTGCATAAGTATTCATACAGCATTTTCTGAGTGCATTAAATTGCCTTTATAACATTCCTAATGACTGCAGAAAGTTCACACCTTGCCCTAACCATTAAATAGAGGCCACCTGTGTGTAATCTACTCTCAGTATAATTCCAGCCATAGGCGCCGATCCTATGGGTGCTGCGGGGGTGCTGCGGGGCTGGAGCACCCACTCAAATCTTTGGGCACCCAGGCGAATTTGCCCTGATTACAAACTGATTAAATAAATAACGCCTAACCTGTAAAGCCGCTACTCGGTGTACCCCAAATACACGAGCGTGGGGCGGTTCATAAAATGATATATACGCGCGTTTGCGGCTGTTCGTTCTGCTCGTTTAGCTCCATAGGTAGAGCGCAGGGCTCCTATGGCCGGGTCCCAACCACGGGACCGCCGGTTCAATTTCGACCTCGACTTTTTTTTTTTTTTACTGGGCACCCACTGGGAAGAACATAAATCGGCGCCTATGATTCCAACTGTTCTGTGAGGGCCTCAGAGCTATGGTCAGACTGTATTGGTCACTAAGCAACATCATGAAGGCCAAGGAGCACACCAGAGAGGTCAGGGATAAAGCTGTGGAGAAGTTTAAAGCAGCGTTAAGTTATACAAAGATTTCTCAAGATTTGAACATCTCACGGAGCACTGTTTAATCCATCATTCGGAAATGGAAACTGCAAACTTACCAAGACACGGGCGTCCACCTAAACTAACAGACCGGACAAGGAGAGGACTGGTCAGAAATGCAACCAAGTGCCCCAAGATAACTCTGGAGGAGCTGCCACGTATTGCCGCTGAGCTGGGGGAAGAAGGTGCTTTGGTCAGATAAGACAAAAATTTAACTTTTTGACCCAAATGCAAAACGTTATGTATGGCACAAACATAACACTGCTCATCGTCCTGAGTGCACCATCCCTAGTGTCAAATATGGTGGGGGGAGCATCATGCAATGGGGCTGCTTTTCCTCGGCGGGGACTGGGAAGATTGTAAGAATAGTTGGGAAGATGGATGGAGCCAAATACAGAGAAATTTTGGAGGAAAACCTGCTGGAGTCAGCAAGAGAATTGAGGCTGGGGCGGAGATTCACCTTCCAGCAGGACAATGACCCTAAACACAAAGCTAAATCTACAATGGAATGGTTTAAAAACAAACATATTAATGTGTTAGAATGGCCCAGTCAAAGTCCTGACCTAAATCCTATTGAACATCTGTGGAAAGACTTGAAAACTGCTGTTCACAAACGCTCTCCTTCTAATTTGACAGAGCTTGAGTTGTTTTGTAAAGAGGAATGGGCTAAAATGTCAGTCTCTAGATGTGCAAATCTTGTAGTCACACCCCAAAAGACTTGCTGTTACTTGTATGTGAACTTTCAGTAAAACATTCAAAATAAAATCTTTATGTTTATGGGGGAAACATGACAAAATGTGCAAAAATTCAAGGTGTATTAGTACTTTCGAGAGGCACTGTTATGTTCTGTTTATGTCAGAAGTTTGCCAAAAAAGATTTCTGCTATAACTTTTTAAAACGATACTATTTAATTTCAGGCTACATGCACATTACAGTATCTCGCCACTGGAAACTTTGGCGTACATGGATTTGAGCTTGTGGTAGAGGATTTTCCACAGAACAATGTGTGGTCCTACTACTCAAATGGAGCCCGTCATTACCGACAGGGGGCTGCTGTACGAAGAAAGAAAATGGCGGCCACTTCTGCTTCATGGTTGTGTCCTACCCCATGGCCTAGCACTACTACTACTACTACCCAATGGCCTACCACTACTACTACCCCATGGCCTACCACTACTACTACTACTACCCAATGGCCTATCACTACTACTACCCCATGGCCTACCACTACTAGTACTACCCCAAGGCCTACCACTACTGGTACTACCCCATGGCATACCACTACTACTACCCCATGGCCTGCCACTACTACTACTACTACCCCAAGGCCTACCACTACTACGACCCAATGGCTTACCACAACTACGACTACTACTACCCCATGGCCTGCCACTACTACTACCCTATGGCCTACCACTACTACTACTACTACCCCAAGGCCTTCTACTACTACTACCCGATGGCCTACCACTACTATTACTACTCCAAGGCCTACCACTACTACTACTACCCCAAGTTCTACCACTACTAAGAACCCACGGCTTACCACTACTACTACTATCCCATGGCCTTCCACTACTACTACTACTACTACTCAAAGGCCTACCACTACTACTACTACCCCAAGGCCTACCACTACTACGAAGCCATGGCCTACCACTACTAATACTACCCCAAGGCCTACCACTACTATGACCCCATGGCCTACCACTACTACTACTACCCCACGGCCTACCACTACTACTACCCCATGGCCTACCACTACTATTACTACTCCAAGGACTACCTCTACTAGTACTACCCAATGGCACAGCACTACTAGTACTACTCCATGGCCTGCCACTACTACTACTACTACCCCAAGTTCTACCACTACTACTACCCCATGGCCTACCACTACTACTACTGTTACCCCAAGGCCTACCACTACTAAGAACCCACAGATTACCACTACTACTACCCCAAGGCCTACCACTACTACGACCCCATGGCCTACCACTACTACTACTACTACTACTACTATCCCATGGCCTTCCACTACTACTACTACTACTACTCAAAGGCCTACCACTACTACTACTACTACCCCAAGGCCTACCACTACTACGAAGCCATGGTCTACCACTACTACGACCCCATGGTCTACCACTACTACTACTACTACCCCATGGCCTTCCACTACTACTACCCCATGGCCTACCACTACTATTACTACTCCAAGGACTACCTCTACTAGTACTACCCAATGGTACAGCACTACTAGTACTACTCCATGGCCTGCCACTACTACTACTACTACCCCAAGTTCTACCACTACTACTACCCCAAGGCCTTCCACTACTACTACCCCATGGCCTACCACTACTATTACTACTCCAAGGACTACCTCTACTAGTACTACCCAATGGTACAGCACTACTAGTACTACTCCATGGCCTGCCACTACTACTACTACTACCCCAAGTTCTACCACTACTACTACCCCATGGCCTACCACTACTACTACTGTTACCCCAAGGCCTACCACTACTAAGAACCCACAGATTACCACTACTACTACTACCCCAAGGCCTACCACTACTACGACCCCATGGCCTACCACTACTACTACTACTACTACTACTACTACTACTACTACTACTACTCAAAGGCCTACCACTACTACTACTACTACCCCAAGGCCTACCACTACTACGAAGCCATGGTCTACCACTACTACGACCCCATGGTCTACCACTACTACTACTACCCCATGGCCTACTACTACTACTACCGCAAGGCCTACTACTACTACTACCTCACGGCCTACCACTTCTACTACTGCCCCATGGTCTACCACCACTAGTACTATCCCAATGCCTACCACTACTACTGCTCCATGGCCTGTCACTACTATTACTACCCCAAGGTCTACCTCTACTACCACTAGTACTACCCCAAGTCCTACCACTTCTAATTCCCCAAGGCCTACCACTACTACTACCCCAAGGCCTACCACTAGTACGACCACATGGCCTACCAGTACTACTACTACTACCCCATGGCCATCCACTACTACTACTACTACCCCAAGGCCTACCACTACTACAACCCCATGGCTTACCACTACTTCTACTACACTATGGCCTACCACTACTACTACCCCAAGGCCTACCACTACTACTACTATCCCAATGCCTACTACTACTACTACCACTATCCAAATGCCTACCACTACTACTACCCCAAGGCCTACCACTACTACGACCACATGGCCGTCCACTACTACTACTATCCCAATGCCCACCACGACTACTACTACTATCTCAATGACTACCACTACTACTACCCCATGGCCTGCCACTACTACTACTACTACCCCATGGCCTACCACCACCACTACTACTACTACTACCCCAAGGCCAACCACTACTACGACCGCATGGCCTACCACTACTACTACTACCCCATGGCCGCCCAATACTACTACTACCCCAAGGTCTACCACTACTACAACCCCATGGCTTACCACTACTTCTACTAAACTATGGCCTACCACTACTACTACCCTGCGGCCTACCACTACTACCCCAAGGCCTAACACTACTACTACTACCCCATGGCCGACCACTACTACGACTATCCCAATGCCTACCACTACTACTACTACTATCCCAATGACTACCACTACTACGACAACATGGCCTACCACTACTACTACTACTACTACCCCATGGCCGACCACTACTACCACTACCCCAAGGCCTACCACTACTAAAACCCCATTGCCTACCACTACTTCTATTACACTATGGCCTACCACTACTACGACAACATGGCCTACCACTAATACTACTACTACTACTACTACTACCCCATGGCCTACCACTACTACTACTACCCCATGGCCGACCACTCCTACTACTACCCCAAGGTCTACCACTACTACAACCCCATTGCCTACCACTACTTCAACTACACTATGGCCTACCACTACTACTACCCTGTGGCCTAACACTACTTCTACTAATACCCCAAGGCTTACCACTACTACGACAACATGGCCTACCACTACTACTACTACCCCAAGGCCTACCACTACTACGACAACATGGCCTACTACTACTACCCTATGGCCGACCACTACTACTACCCCAAGGTCTACCACTACAACAACCCCATGGCCTACCACTACTTCTACTACTACACTATGGCCTACCACTACTACTACCCCGTGGCCTACCACTACTACTACTACCCCATGGCCGCCCACTACCACGACTATCCCAATGCCTACCATGACTACTACTACTATCCCAATGACTACCACTACTACGACAACATGGCCTACCACTACTACCCCAAGGCCTACCACTACTACGACAACATGGTCTACCACTACTACTACTACCCCATGGCCGCCCACTACTACGACTATCCCAATGCCTACCACGACTACTTCTACTACACTATGGCCTACCACTACTACTACCCCAAGGCCTACCACGACTACTACTACCCCAAGGTCTACCACTACTACGACAACATGGCCTACCACTACTACTACTACTACTACCCCAAGTTCTACCACTACTACTACCCCAAGGCCTTCCACTACTACTACCCCATGGCCTACCACTACTATTACTACTCCAAGGACTACCTCTACTAGTACTACCCAATGGTACAGCACTACTAGTACTACTCCATGGCCTGCCACTACTACTACTACTACCCCAAGTTCTACCACTACTACTACCCCATGGCCTACCACTACTACTACTGTTACCCCAAGGCCTACCACTACTAAGAACCCACAGATTACCACTACTACTACTACCCCAAGGCCTACCACTACTACGACCCCATGGCCTACCACTACTACTACTACTACTACTACTACTGCTACTACTACTACTACTCAAAGGCCTACCACTACTACTACTACTACCCCAAGGCCTACCACTACTACGAAGCCATGGTCTACCACTACTACGACCCCATGGTCTACCACTACTACTACTACCCCATGGCCTACTACTACTACTAATACTACCGCAAGGCCTACTACTACTACTACCTCACGGCCTACCACTTCTACTACTGCCCCATGGTCTACCACCACTAGTACTATCCCAATGCCTACCACTACTACTGCTCCATGGCCTGTCACTACTATTACTACCCCAAGGCCTACCTCTACTACCACTAGTACTACCCCAAGTCCTACCACTTCTAATTCCCCAAGGCCTACCACTACTACTACCCCAAGGCCTACCACTAGTACGACCACATGGCCTACCAGTACTACTACTACTACCCCATGGCCATCCACTACTACTACTACTACCCCAAGGCCTACCACTACTACAACCCCATGGCCTACCACTACTTCTACTACACTATGGCCTACCACTACTACTACCCCAAGGCCTACCACTACTACTACTATCCCAATGCCTACTACTACTACTACCACTATCCAAATGCCTACCACTACTACTACCCCATGGCCTGCCACTACTACTACTACTACCCCATGGCCTACCAACACCACTAATACTACTACTACCCCAAGGCCTACCACTACTACGACCACATGGCCGTCCACTACTACTACTATCCCAATGCCCACCACGACTACTACTACTATCTCAATGACTACCACTACTACTACCCCATGGCCTGCCACTACTACTACTACTACCCCATGGCCTACCACCACCACTACTACTACTACTACCCCAAGGCCAACCACTACTACGACCGCATGGCCTACCACTACTACTACTACCCCATGGCCGCCCAATACTACTACTACCCCAAGGTCTACCACTACTACAACCCCATGGCTTACCACTACTTCTACTAAACTATGGCCTACCACTACTACTACCCTGCGGCCTACCACTACTACCCCAAGGCCTAACACTACTACTACTACCCCATGGCCGACCACTACTACGACTATCCCAATGCCTACCACTACTACTACTACTATCCCAATGACTACCACTACTACGACAACATGGCCTACCACTACTACTACTACTACTACCCCATGGCCGACCACTACTACCACTACCCCAAGGCCTACCACTACTAAAACCCCATTGCCTACCACTACTTCTATTACACTATGGCCTACCACTACTACGACAACATGGCCTACCACTAATACTACTACTACTACTACTACTACCCCATGGCCTACCACTACTACTACTACCCCATGGCCGACCACTCCTACTACTACCCCAAGGTCTACCACTACTACAACCCCATTGCCTACCACTACTTCAACTACACTATGGCCTACCACTACTACTACCCTGTGGCCTAACACTACTTCTACTAATACCCCAAGGCTTACCACTACTACGACAACATGGCCTACCACTACTACTACTACCCCAAGGCCTACCACTACTACGACAACATGGCCTACTACTACTACCCTATGGCCGACCACTACTACTACCCCAAGGTCTACCACTACAACAACCCCATGGCCTACCACTACTTCTACTACTACACTATGGCCTACCACTACTACTACCCCATGGCCTACCACTACTACTACTACCCCATGGCCGCCCACTACCACGACTATCCCAATGCCTACCATGACTACTACTACTATCCCAATGACTACCACTACTACGACAACATGGCCTACCACTACTACCCCAAGGCCTACCACTACTACGACAACATGGTCTACCACTACTACTACTACCCCATGGCCGCCCACTACTACGACTATCCCAATGCCTACCACGACTACTTCTACTACACTATGGCCTACCACTACTACTACCCCAAGGCCTACCACGACTACTACTACCCCAAGGTCTACCACTACTACGACAACATGGCCTACCACTACTACTACTACTACTACCCCATGGTCGACCACTACTACTACTCCAAGGCCTACCACTACAACAACCCCATGGCCTACCACTACTTCTACTACACTATGGCCTACCACTACTACTACCCCATGGCCTACCACTACTACTGCTACCCCAAGGCCTACCACTACTACGACAACATGGCCTACCACTACTACTACTACCCCAAGGCCTACCACTACTACGACAACATGGCCTACCACTACTACTACTACCCTATGGCCGCCCACTACTAAGACTATCCCAATGCCTACCACGACTAATACTACTATCCCAATGACTAAAACTACTACGAGAACATGGCCTACCACTACTACTACTACTACAACTACCCTATCGCCGACCACTACTACTACTATCCCAATGCCTACCACTACTACTGCTATCCCAATGACTACCACTACTACTACCCCATGGCCTGCCACTACTACTACTGCTACCTCAAGGCCTACCATTACTACTACCCCATGGCCTGCCACTACTACTACTGCTACCTCAAGGCCTACCACTACTACAACCCCATTGCCTACCACTACTTCTACTACACTATGGCCTACCACTACTACTACCCCGTGGCCTACCACCACTTCTACTACAACCCCAAGGCCTACCACTACTTCTACTACTACACTATGGCCTACCACTACTACTACCCCGTGGTCTACCACTACTACTACTACCCCATGGCCGCCCACTACTACGACCATCCCAATGCCTACCATGACTACTACTACTATCCCAATGACTACCACTACTACGACAACATGGCCTACCACTACTACTACTACCCCAAGGCCTACCACTACTACGACAACATGGTCTACCACTACTACTACTACCCCATGGCCTCCCACTACTACGACTATCCCAATGCCTACCACGACTACTACTACTATCCCAATGACAACCACCACTACGACAACATGGCCTACCACTACTTCTACTACACTATGGCCTACCACTACTACTACCCCATGGCCTACCACTACTACTACTACTACTACCCCATGGCCGACCACTACTACTACTACCCCAAGGCCTACCACTACTACAATCCCATTGCCTACCACTACTTCTACTACACTATGGTCTACCACTACTACTACCCCGTGGCCTACCACGACTTCTACTACTACCCCAAGGCCTACCACTACTACGACAACATGGCCTACCACTACTACTACTACTCCATGGCCGACCACTACTACTACTCCAAGGTCTACCACTACAACAACCCCATGGCCTACCACTACTTCTACTACACTATGGCCTACCACTACTACTACCCCGTGGCCTACCACTACTACTGCCACCCCAAGGCCTACCACTACTACGACAACATGGCCTACCACTACTACTACTACCCCATGGCCGCCCCCTACTACAACTATCCCAATGACTACCACTACTACGACAACATGGCCTACCACTACTACTACTACCCCAAGGCCTACCACCACTACGACAACATGGCCTACCACTACTACTACTACCCCATGGCCGCCCACTACTAAGACTATCCCAATGCCTACCACGACTAATACTACTATCCCAATGACTACCACTACTACGAGAACATGGCCAACCACTACTACTACTACTACCCCATGGCCGACCACTACTACTACTACCCCAAGGCCTACTACTACTACAACCCCATTGCCTACCACTACTTCTACTACTACCCCAAGGCCTACCACTACTACGACAACATGGCCTACCACTACTACTACTACAACTACCCTATCGCCGACCACTACTACTACTATCCCAATGCCTACCACTACTACTACTATCCCAATGACTACCACTACTACTACCCCATGGCCTACCACTACTACTGCTACCCCAAGGCCTACCACTACTACGACAACATGGCCTACCACTACTACTACTACCCCAAGGCCTACCACTACTACGACAACATGGCCTACCACTACTACTACTACCCCATGGCCGCCCACTACTAAGACTATCCCAATGCCTACCACGACTAATACTACTATCCCAATGACTACCACTACTACGAGAACATGGCCTACCACTACTACTACTACAACTACCCTATCGCCGACCACTACTACTACTATCCCAATGCCTACCACTACTACTACTATCCCAATGACTACCACTACTACTACCCCATGGCCTGCCACTACTACTACTGCTACCTCAAGGCCTACCACTACTACTACCCCATGGCCTGCCACTACTACTACTGCTACCTCAAGGCCTACCACTACTACGACCCCATGGCCTACCACTACTACTACTACCCCATGGCCATCCACTACTACTACTACTACCCCAAGGCCTACCACTACTACAACCCCATTGCCTACCACTACTTCTACTACCCTATGGCCGACCACTACTACTACTACCCTATGGCCGACCACTACTACTACCCCAAGGTCTACTACTACAACAACCCCATGGCCTACCACTACTTCTACTACTACACTATGGCCTACCACTACTACTACCCTGTGGCCTACCACTACTACTACTACCCCATGGCCGCCCACTACTACAACTATCCCAATGCCTACCATGACTACTACTACTATCCCAATGACAACCACCACTACGACAACATGGCCTACCACTACTTCTACTACACTATGGCCTACCACTACTACTACCCCATGGCCTACCACTACTACTACTACCCCAAGGCCTACCACTACTACGACAACATGGCCTACCACTACTACTATTATCCCATGGCCGACCACTACTACAACTATCCCAATGCCTACCACGACTACTACTACCCCAAGATCTACCACTACTACGACAACATGGCCTACCACTACTACGACAACATGGCCTACCACTACTACCCCATGGCCGACCACTACTACTACTACCCCAAGGCCTACCACTACTACAATCCCATTGCCTACCACCACTTCTACTACACTATGGTCTACCACTACTACTACCCCGTGGCCTACCACGACTTCTACTACTACCCCAAGGCCTACCACTACTACGACAACATGGCCTACCACTACTACTACTACTACTACCCCATGGCCGACCACTACTACTACTCCAAGGTCTACCACTACAACAACCCCATGGCCTACCACTACTTCTACTACACTATGGCCTACCACTACTACTACCCCGTGGCCTACCACTACTACTGCCACCCCAAGGCCTACCACTACTACGACAACATGGCCTACCACTACTACTACTACCCCATGGCCGCCCACTACTAAGACTATCCCATTGCCTACCACTACTTCTACTACTACCCCAAGGCCTACCACTACTACGACAACATGGCCTACCACTACTACTACTACAACTACCCTATCGCCGACCACTACTACTACTATCCCAAAGCCTACCACTACTACTACTATCCCAATGACTACCACTACTACTACCCCATGGCCTGCCACTACTACTACTACTACTACCCCAAGGCCTACCACTACTACTACCCCAAGGCCTACCACTACTACGACCCCATGGTCTACCACTACTACTACTACCGCAAGGCCTACCACTACTAGTACTACTACAACCCCATGGCCTACCACATCTACTACTGCCCCATGGCCTACCACCACTACTACTATCCCAATACCTACCACTACAACTACTACTACCCCAAGACCTACCACTACTACGACCCCATGGCCTACCACTACTACTACTACTACCCCAAGACCTACCACTACTATGACCCCATGGCCTACCACTACTACTACTACTACTACCCTAAGGCCTACCACTACTACTACTACCCCATGGCCTGCCACTACTACCACTACCCCATGGCCTACCACTACTACTACTACCCCAAGGCCTACAACTACTACTACCCCATGGCCGACCACCACTACTGCTACTATCCCAATGCCTACCACTACTACTACTACCCCATGGCCTACCACTACTACTACTACTACCCCAAGGCCTACCACTACTACGACCCCATGGCCTACAACTACTACTACTACTACTACTACCCCAAGGCCTACCACTACTACGACCCGGCCTACCACTACTACGACCCCATGGCCTACCACTACTTCTACCCCATGGCGTACCACTACTACTACTATCCCAAGGCCTACCACTACTACTACCCCATGGTCTACCACTACTACCACTACCCCATGGCCTACCACTACTACTACTACCCCAAGGCCTACAACTACTACTACCCCATGGCCTACCACCACTACTGCTACTATCCCAATGCCTACCACTACTACTACTACCCCATGGCCTACCACTACTACTCCTACTACCCCAAGGCCTACCACTACTACGACCCCATGGCCTACAACTACTACTACTACCCCAAGGCCTACCACTACTACGACCCGGCCTACCACTACTACGACCCCATGGCCTACCACTACTTCTACCCCATGGCGTACCACTACTACTACTATCCCAAGGCCTACCACTACTACTACCACATGGTCTACCACTACTTGTACCGCCCCATGTTTTCCAACAACACCAAGACCTTCTCAGCCCTTTAGTGTACTGCCATTTCAATTTGTTTTCAAAGGTAATTTAAGTTGTTTTTAATGTATTAGTATTAAAATTGTTTACTATGGTGCAATGTTTGGGATTTAAAGAGTTGTTTAAGTACAATTAAACTCTAAAACTATCTATTTATCTTAGTTGACCCACAGGTACCCTCCTGTACTGAGGGAGAGTACTTGCCAAAATTTGTTTCCCCAACACCTCCCCACGGAGAAGTCGTTCTGGCAGAAGTTGGAAGAGAAGTCGAGATAAGAGTCAAGGCTCGAGCTCAATATTCCACGTAGGCCCAATTTAACAAACAGAAGACAAAACCAAAGTTAAAAAGTTTAAAAGTTAACTAATAGTTTATTTCTACACCATACAGAGTTGATCACGTCATCATGACTGGTCCGTTGAACATCACCAAACACAGAACCACTGGAGATGTGTTCACCATCAGATGGACCCCAATTCATGAAAACTACGGACGTAATTTTCCAATCTGTTTTGTTGTGGAATTTAAAAACGGGTAAGAGAGATAGACCTTTTGTTTATGTGACGCAATTTTTGAGGACATTAACTGCACTGACACTACTTGAGTAAATTGCTTGATTAATGCAATTGCAATTTGTGTAATTTCAGAGCTGCAGTTTACCAAACTGAGATGAGATGTGTGCTGGTGAAGGTCACAGCTGGGCTTGGTAAATAACTGACAAACATACATTTACATTAGAGACACAGCAACTCGAGCGGACCCCATTCAATGATCCTGCTGCTGTCTCTTCTCTCATTGTAGTGAACACTGTGGTCACCTGTAAGGAGTCTTCAATGATCGTGGAGGTAGAGAAGGCCACATTACCTCAAATCCGTTACAATCGCCTCAGACTGTCCGATCCCAGCAACACCATCTGCAGCCTCCAGACTCACTCCAACAGCTCTCACCTCGTCGCTATTGTACCACTCAACAGATGCGGTACTCAGATAGAGGTAGGTTCTAGTCACAGATGCTGCAAAAAATATACATGTATAAAATTAATGGGAGCAAGGTCCCGGGGTAAACTAAATCAAATCCAACTTTATTTATAAAGCCCTTTTCATACCGAAAGGTATAACAAAGTGCTTTACAGATTACAGCATTTATAACAATACGCCTGGCACCCCCTCCCATCCCCCCGAATATATACAGATCCCTCAATCACACACTCAAATTTTTACCCCACCGTCTACGCACACACCTCCTCACTCACTAACACACACATGCTTTTGTCCCCTAGGACTACAGATGGAAATTAGCTTGAAAAAGCTACAGTCTGGTACAAGCATCTTTGCTCCCAATAATGTAACTGTACATTGTCTTGATAAATAAATAAATAAACAAATAAATAAATAAATAAACAAACATAAATAACATAAATAGATATATAAGGCTCGGTACAGATGAACAAGTGTGGAAATCCCATTTGCTCTTGGCCAGGAGCAGCAGTCCAGCGCAGCTACAGGGCCCTTACCCAAGAGAGCCCAGAGGAGGTGCGACAGAGACACCACACCTCCACCGGAGCACCCACAGGACAGCACCCTCACAGCTTTCACTGCTCCTGTGGCAGAGAGCCCCTTCAGAGGAAACACTGGGAGAGCCTAAAAAAGAAATCCAAAAAAGACTCATAAGGGTTTAAAATCCAGAAGTAAAGGCAATTAAGGAAGCTATAACCACTGGCATTACCGACTTTTCCTGGGAGGTGCTTTAACATTAGAAGTAGGGCTAGGTACCCTGAAACGGTACCTGCTTGGTACAGACTGAAAAGCTCCGGTAGGGGGCGGTATCAAAAACGTAATTTTTTTTTCGGTGCTAATTTTCTGTACTTTTACTCTCCAGATGTCAATAAATGATCCGCAGTGAGTCTAAAAAAAGCAACCTGAACTCATGATCAGCCTCAGCACAAATGCAGACGTTTTCTTAAAAGGGGTATTATGCTTTTTTCAGTCACATACCAGTAACCTTATGTTTGTCTGTAAATACCTGTCAAAATACCTGCCTTGAATAAATTTGCTCTTGCAAAATGGCTGTAGCGAACGCCTTGAAATAGGCTCTTTAAGAAGCCCTGACCCTTTCCGACATGCCCCCTTCATCACAACAGTACTGCATACATTCTCTCGTCTCCTCCACACGCATTGAAACTACGATCGATAACACTAAAAAAGGAACAAAACACTGACCCCCGCTGTTCTACTGCTACTACTTTTATTTTATTTTAATTTATTTTTTTCTTAGTTTTTTTCTTTTCACTGTTTTGTTCTTGGTCTTTATTTGTTTATTAATAACAACAAAAAAAGAAAAAGGAAATGAAAAGTGAAAGTTGTGAAGAGACCACACAGAGTTGGACATTTTCGAAAGGAAAAATATAAATGCCTACAATTGTAAGCTGTGATTGCATGTAAAAGTGTCTTCTCCATTGCACAACCAAATAAAAATGTGAATATAAAAAAATAAATATATAAATAAATAAAAAAAAGAAAAAAATAAAAAAATAAAAAAAAAGAAACTACGATCGATTTTCGCTGCATTTTAATTTTGTAAATATGTTGAAAAGGCGCTACGCTTGATCACTTTGTGAACAATGGCCACACATGATATGATTTGATCCAGCGTCTGACCCGAAAGGTGACTTTAGAGACAAACCTTTGAGAGTTCAGAGGCTCTGTGTCCACACCGAAGGAGCTCTTGCCTGAAAAATAACTGCTGTTTGGAGGCTATCTAGTCCCTCTTTGCTACTGCCAGGTGGGAGTTAAAGACCCTACTGACAGAGGGATCCACCAGACGTTCCCAACAGACCCTCACAACATGTTTGGGCCTGCCAGGTCTGACCGGCTTCCTCCCCTGCCAGCGGATCAGTTGACAGCTCAGCCCCTCTCTTCACCCGAGTGTCCGAGACACGCGGCCGGAGATCAGATGACACAACTCGATCATCGATCTCCTGCCTAGGGTGTCCTGGTGCACATTTTAAACCGCGAATTTCTTTATTTTCTACAAAAATGATTAACATCATTAAAAATAAAATCTAGGAAATCAACCGTAGATTTTTTGTAGTGTTTCAATCTTTCGTTTCTATACTTTATAAAAATGTCATGTACGCTCATGCACCGCCGCCGGCTGAGAGCGAGAAGCAGGAAGTATCCGAACCGCTCTGTGCTTTTAACCAAAGTCTGACCAACTCCTGCAGAGGCTGTGCTGAGGGCTGGTCCAAGGTACAAGTCCATTCAGAGATGCTGCATAATTACGCTCTGCAGCTCCATAACCTCCCCCTCTCTCTCTCACCACCCGGACTCTGCTCTTCATTCACGCCAGTGCTTTAAGTGGGCCGGTACACGCCGGTACTCAGTACCGCCACTTCCAAAAATAGCTCTTGAGCGGACCGCCACCTCTCCGTGCGCCAAGAACGTGCTTTTAGCGTACCGGTACGCTCATTTGCACATCAGTTTTAATCCTTTAGCTGCTCCGCCGCTTTTCAGAGCGCCCTTCACAATGCACGCTTCCTCTTTCGCCCACCGTGAGCAGAGACTACATTACCCATACACCCTTGAGTTGTATAAGTGAAAAGCACCATGCGTCGCCGTAGGCGCTGTAAACAACTCAACGTGATGCTCGTCCACACAAACAAGCGGATCCCGGAGAGGGTGTGTGAAACGTAACCATCGCTGCTCGGTTAAAATACAATGAACTCTTGACTCTGCTCTCCTGACTTCAGAGTAGTAAAAGTGGCGACAAGCACGAGAGTTTGACCTCGTAGATGCGATAAAAACAAAACAAATGAGTAAATATGGATTGAAACAAACTTCTGTGCCCTGAGATTGTGAATACATGATATAAATGATACAGTCCAGCGTTATTACAATATCATTTATACTGTATTAACGCTGTAAAAAGAAACATAGTATATATATTGTCTTCTTTTTTGTTGTTGGTGGGGGTCTTGGCAAAAATTTGAGTATTTTTGTCCTCTTAAAGCACTGATTCAAAGCGCCCAAAGCGAACCGCTGCCTCATCCCCAAATCCCGACTGCACGTACAGTGAGCTAAAAAAACAATAGACTATCTGAGTGATTAAAAGCTTTTTCTGTAGTTTCAGGAAATTTGAGCTCCGTGAACAGCACTGGGAAATATCACAATCAGCTCTTCTTTTCGTTCTAAAAGTGTATTTCCAAAAGTTTTATTGTTGAGACATTGCACTCTGCTAATATAACTTATTGTGATCAGAGAAACAGCGATAACATGTCAGTAAAGATCCACACGGCCTCTGCTGTCGCTGCTGCGGCGTGAGGCCCCTCCCTCTCGGTAAAACCCTCTCATTATCGCCTCATGTTTAGATAAATCTCATTCATGAGTTACTTTGCATGTCCTCATATGGTGAAATGGAGGCGTGCAGAGGGTGGACGTGAGGAGGGGTCATGTGCTCATATTTCTGCTCCAGGTGGAATCAGTGAAGGGGCGATTACGTGGTGCTGTAGGGTTTCATAAATCCCCTTTTTTTTCTCCGTACGTGGAGTTTGGGTTTTGCTCGTACGTGCTCTTATAGGCAGAGTCTCACGGACAGTTTTATAAATGAGACCCCAGGTCTGTCAATGCCTGTTATACATGTGTGTGACAAATGCTTAACAAATGCTGTCTTAATATTCTGTTTTAGGAAGATGACGACAATCTGATTTTCAAGAATGAAATCACCACTGTGGACAGCCCATTAGTTCTCATCACCAGAAAGAACAAGGTGGAGATCAAGTTCTTCTGCCAGTACGCCAAGGAAGGAAATGTGTCGTTCACCTTCAGCGCTCACAGGGAGAAAGTGTCTGTGTGGGACAAGGGCTTGGGTAAGCTCACCTACGGGTTTGAGTTCTTCCCAGACCAAGCCTTTGCGACCATAATCGACCCCCGGCTGTACCCGCTGGAGTATGACGTGGGCAACCGCATCTACATGGAAATCGAGGCCACGACTACAGTGGACAACATGGAGCTGTTTGTGGAGTCCTGCATAGCCACACCCTACGACACCCCCAACTACCCCACCACCTACGCCATCATTAAGGATGGGTAAGTGTGTCTTTAGTGACATTTTGGGAAATCACCATCCTCCAATGGTGCATTCTCTTACACACATTCGGCAGGGTAAACAGCTGATAATAGGACGTAACTTTTAGGGTTCTTCGTAGGAGAGATTTTCAAGTGTAATCGATATGTTAAGTACTTTTTGACAACAAAAACAAGAAGAATTGTAATATCTATATTACTATTGATATTTGAAAATCTCTACTACAATAGATAATCGCTGGACGACTGAGAGGCTTCAGGACAACCGTTAGGGCTGTGTCGTCACTTGAAGATTTGTGCAAATGACTGAACTTTTGTTTGTGCTTTTAAACAGATGCGTAATGGACTCCACACTTGTCAAGTATCCGGTCCCTCACCAGAGGATGTTCAGATTCAGCATTGAGGCCTTCAAGTTCATTGGCCTTCATGACCAGGTATTCCCTTCACATTTACACAAACGCGACACACTTTGGAGATGGTTCTGCTAAACGTTTATGGAAAGCATTCCCACTAGTCTATATTACGTTAAGTATGTCTATACTGTGTAAACACCTCCAAAATACTCCCAGGTGTTCGTCAGCTGCACGGTGATGATGTGCAGGGCAGGAGAATCAAACACGCGCTGCTCTCGGGGATGCCAGTCCACCGCACCATACAGGAAAAGGAGAGAGGCGGCCATAGAGTCAGGAACCCACTACGTGTCCCAGGGCCCGCTGCGCATGAAGAGGTCTGCGGAGGCGGCGGGAAGCACAGGTACGTGGGTTGATGAAAAGCAACTCATTTGAACAGATCCAAATTAACGATACAGATTATTTTTTCCTGCATTAACACACACCTTGTTTGTTTTCCCCCACAGGCCTGAACTCTGTTTTACTTAAATAACAAGAATGAAGGTGTGTGTTGCTGAGCCCGATCTCGACATAATCTGGACCCAGTTTTAAGAGCCCTTTAAACCATCTAATCTCGGTGAAACCTGGTGAAGATAGTGTTTTTTTTTTATTTTTTACATTTTTTTTTTTTTTTCTTTTAAATACAATAATTTATGAATTTAAGTAAAATGTAACTGGTAAATGTTACTACTAACAGTGGACCAACAGCTGGTTTAGGGCAGCGCCTCACGGACTTCATCCTGTGCAGACTGCATTGATATATATTGTAGGAACCAGAATGCTAATATGGTAAGGAAACAACCCGTTTGTGTGAATGAGTGTGAATGAGTGTGAATGGGGGTGAAGGTGGGAGGGTTTTGGGTTGGAGCACTAATTGTAAGTGTATCTTGTGTTTTTATGTTGATTTAATAACAAACAAAAATTAATAAAAATAAATAAATAAATAACAAGATCTCAATGATCCGTGAAGGTTGTGGGGTCTATACTAATGAAATGATTTTGAATCTTTTTTTATTTTCATCGTCATAATATACTGTTGATGTGTTGAGTTTGGGACAAGCACTGTTGCTGACAAGCATCAGTTATACATAATCAAAACTAAAATAAAATAAACTTTGTAAAACTAAACTAAGATTGCCATGGATTTGTTTTATTACAGAAGCTGGTGAGGATTTTTTTTAATACAATTTTATTTTAATGAAGTTAAAAAACAGGATAAAGCGAAAGAAGACACACAAAAAATGTACACTTCTATACACGGATAATTTGGGAAAATTGCAATATATTTAGTTTAGTTTGTTTATTTGAGCAGTTAACATTCTGCTCAAAAGGAGTGGGCTGAAGCAAGAAGCTTATGAGCACCTACTCCCCAAACTCAATGCAATAAAAAAAAATATATTTCTCATTTCACAATAGTACAAAGGAACATAGTACAAAAGGAACAAAACAACAAAGAAACAACAGCACAAAAACAAAAATATTATGTGCACTTACAGCATCCGATCATGGTGGAAATGTTCATTTTCAAGATGGCCTTTACATTACTTTAAGGAAGATAGGTAATACATAGCTGAAACTCATTCCCCAAAAGGAATGATACTAATTACAAATGATAAGCTACAGAAAGAAACCGTAATCAGTCACATACACGACCCCCACAGCATGCACACATACACACAACGTACCCGTGTATGAATAAACATTATCCTATTGTAATGACATTATCCATCATACAATTAGCAGCATCATAGAGTGCGTTTACAAGGGCTCGAAATTCCCGGTTATTAGTTATATTCCGGTTATGGCAGTTTTCGGGATATGGTGTTCCTTGTTTACATGATCAAATAAGGAAACCCGTATTTTTCTAATTTAAGCTCTTTCCGCGCAGGCGCACACGTTACATTTTTGAGCACAATACGGTGAAAATATTAAAAGCATAAATGTGTGGCTTATTGTGGGGCTTGTTCTTTTGAACGCCCACTTTTGTTCTAATGTTTTATAGGTACATAGAAACCTTTAGAGCAGAGACAAGACGAACGCAGGTTCAAGTCAAAGCGGAACATTCTTTATTTGTCCTCCCCCCAGGAACATAACGCGTAACCAAAGGTTCCTACCCAGCCTATCACTACATCCCCCTTTCTTTACAGGAACACAGTTTTAGTGTATCATGCAATCAATACATGCACATTGTGTACCCTGGAAAAACAACTTACAATCAAATGTGTAATTACATTTTCTTTTGTATCTCAAACAATGTATCTTTTTTTTTTTTTTTTTTTTTTTTCATTTAACAACATTTGGGAAGAACAAGGGAATGGGGTAGACTGCCCAATCCCTAGAGTTGAATATGGAGATTATTCTGCCCCAAAATAACGTCAACTCATGTTGCATAGTCTTTAAGGTACTCCGGTGTCTTCCTGACGCGAGAAGGATAGCGTCTTTCAGACTCAGGTGTTTGCTGGTTAGATTCGTGGAGCACAACAGGTGAGACCGGTCTATTCACAGTCTCTGAAGAGTTGCTTTCCGCCGTATCCGGGACGGTGATGTGTGGCTCAGGAGCTACAGGTGTGCGTGAGAGATGGTACCTGTTTCTCCGGAGGTTGCCGCCTGACGTTTCAATGATGTATGATCTTGGCGTGTCTGTAGTAGACACTACAGTTCCTCTCTGTTGCATGTCCTTTACCCACACATGGTCTCCAGGATGTAAGCTGGGCATGTTGTGAGCTCTGTGTCTTTTGTCAAAGTTCAGTTTTTGTTTTAGTCTATAACTCTGTTCTTTCTTCTTCACTTTTCCCAAATCAGCTCCTTTTGGAATGAGCTGAGAAGGAATGACAGGAACAGTAGTACGTATCTTACGCCCCATGAGCAGTTCAGTCGGACTATAACCATTGGCTAAGGGTGAGGCACGGTAAGCCATTAAAGCTAAGTAGGGATCACTGGATTTCTTTAGTAGATTTTTGATAGTCCGTATCGCCCGCTCCACCTCCCCATTGCTCTGTGGGAAGTGCGGACTGGATGTTACATGTGAAAAACCCCACATCTGTGCAAACTTTCTAAATGCTTCAGACGCAAATTGTGGACCATTGTCTGAGCGCACAACCTCAGGTATACCATGTCTAGCAAAAATAGACTTAGAGTGGGTAATAACAGCTTCAGAAGTTGTACAAGAAAGTTTGGCTATCTCAAAAAACCTTGAGAAATAATCTACAACAACGAGATACTGGTTTTTACCAAACTGAAAGAGATCCATGCCTACTGTACACCATGGTCTGGAAGGAAAGTCAGTTCCTAACATAGTCTCTTTGTTGTTAACTCGCTCACGGGCACATGTGTCACAGTTCTCAATGAGCTGTGTTAGATCCTTGCTAAGACCTGGCCACCATACAGATTGTTTAGCACGTTCTCTGCACTTTGTTATTCCTAAGTGGCCCTCGTGTAGTTTGTTTAGTATGTCACCCCTGAGTGTTTTCGGTATGACAAGCCTACAGCCTAATAACAACAAACCATTCTGAACAGTCAGTTCACCTGCAAAAGGTAAGTATGGCAGAAAAGTCTTTTCAATTGAAAACCTGTCTGGCCAACCACTTACACAAAACTGCTTGAGCTGCTGCAGAATGTCATCTTTGTCCTGGTGAGTCTGTATCTCCTTGAGTCTCTTCTCAGTTGCAGGGAGGCTGGCTACGACGGTGTCAGCATAGAGGTTGATCTCCTCCTCGCGTAGCCGCTCCTCTGAACATGCTACTGGTGCTCTTGACAGAACATCAGCTGTTGCGATCTCTTTGCCAGCCACGTGCGATATGGTGAATGAAAATCTCATCAGACGCATTTTCAGACGCTGTATACGTGGAGGCAGTTCATCCAGATTTCTTGCGCCTAGCAGTGGGACTAGAGGTTTGTGATCGGTTTGGATGTGAAAGTTATTTCCGATCAAAAACTCTGCAAATCTTTCACAAGCCCATGTTGTGGCTAGCGCTTCTTTCTCAATTTGCGCATAGCGCTGCTCTGTGGTACTCAACGCTCGTGATGCGTATGCCACTGGTTTCCAGTCTGTACTGCTAGTTTTCTGTAACAGAACAGCACCAAGTCCATAGGAAGATGAATCAGCTGAGACTAGCGTGTCCGCGGAGGGATCATACAGTGCTAGTCCAGGGGGTGTTGTCAAGTCCTGTTTTATGCTTTCAAAAGCCTGCAACTGCTGAGGTCCCCATGACCACATGTTTGTTTTTCGCAACAGATCTCTGAGTGGACGTGTCTTCTCTGCCAAATGTGGCAAAAACTTTCCCAGGTGGTTTGCCATTCCCAGGAACCGTCTCACCTCTGAAATGTTGGTTGGCTCTTTCATGGCCGTCACTGCGTTCAATTTATCTGGGTCGGGGCTGACTCCAGATGCCTGAATGATCTGACCTAGGAACTTGATTTTAGTCTTTGAGAATTCACACTTGTCATTCAGTGTCACACCTGCATCCCGCAGACGTGTGAGAGCTTTCCTTAGCCTTTCGTCATGCTCTTTTTGATCCACTCCCCAGATGAGGACGTCATCCATTTGACACACGACTCCCACCAAGCCCTCCAGGATTTGCTGCATGCGTTTCTGGAAGTGTTCTGGCGCTGAAGAGAGTCCAAAGCACAGTCGATTGTAGCAATAGCGACCGAAGGGAGTTATAAAGGTTGTGAGCAGCGATGAATCTTTTGAAAGAGGAATCTGCCAGAAACCTGCATTGGCATCTAGCTTTGAAAATACCTTGGCACCTGAGAGCTGTCCCAGTGTGTTTTCTACTGAAGGTAGCTGGTGCCTCTCTCTTAACACTGATTTGTTGAGTTGAGTTAGGTCAGAGCATATTCTCACTCGTTCTCGTGCCGGTTTGGGAACCACCACCATAGGCGCGCACCATTCTGTAGGTTGCTCCACCTTGGAGATGACTCCTTGTTGCTCCATGCGGTACAGTTCCTCTTTAACCTTTGGCAGTAGAGGGAGAGAAATGCGCCGTGGAGTTGAGATGGAGAATGGTTGAGCTCCCGGTTTAAGTACAATACTGTATTCTCCTTTCATAGTTCCAAGTCCTGTGAACAGCTCCGGAAATTCCTGCTTGACTGTTTCTTTAGTGTCCAACGTAGCTGTATCGAGCCTAGCTACTAGCTGTAGTGCAGTGGCTGCTTGCCTGCTCAGTAAAGCTGTACTTAGTCCTTCAACAACATAAATGTCTTCCATTATGCGTTTGTCTTTTCTTTTGAGAGTCGCAGTAAACTTGCCTTTGACTTTTAACTGTGACCTGCCTGGCCCCATCAGCACTTTTCTGGTTTGTTTTAATTCAGTGGACTGTCCTTTTACATACATGTCAGTTGGAACGGCTGTCACATCGGCGCCTGTGTCAATTTTAAACACAACATTGGACTTGTCCATTTTTATTTCAGTCATCCACGGATCTGACAAATGACTAGACAGTGAACCCAAAAATGAGATATCCTCTGATGAAGAATCCTCTGTTATTATTTCTACATTGACTTCATGCATTTTCTTGGACCTGCACACTCTAGCAAAATGTCCTTTCTTTTTGCAGTTATTGCATGTGACTTCTCTAGCCGGACATTGCTGATATGCGTGACCTTTTGTGTCTCCACATCTTGTGCATGGTCTGGTTTTGAAAAATCCTTGTTTGGGCTGCATTTTGTTTTGTTTGGGTCTGGCGCCCCCTTGTGGTTTTGCGCGCACAAAGTCAAGTTGAGCGTTGACGACCTCTCCCTTGAAATTAGTTTTCAAGATTTCTTGTTGTTTCTTGACCATTTCACTTTGCTTTGCTTTTGTAACTGCTTTTTCTAGTGTCAGCTCTGGATCCATTTGCAACTGTTCTGATAAGCGCTTGTCTCGGAGTCCAACTACAAGCCTGTCTCTGACCATCTCGTCGTGTAGCTGGCCATATCCACAGTGTTCAGCTAAACAATGCAGCGCGGTGATAAAGCTGTCAGCCGACTCGCCCATCTCTTGCTGCCGCTGATTAAACTTAGCTCTTTCAAATATTAAATTTCTTCGAGCTACGAAATGAGCATCTAGCCTCTGTTTGACTGTATCGTACTCACTCATTTGTTCTGGAGTGAGATGTAGAGAGACTAAAATGTCCTCAGCTTCTTCCCCCATACTGTAGATTAGTGCGTTTACTTGGTTTTCATCAGCTTGCGTTTCCAGACCTGACGCGATCCGAAACCTCTCAAAGCGTTTTATCCATTTGGTCCAGTCTTCTGCCTTGAATGTAAATTGTTCTGGTGGCTTTACTACTGATATTGCGCCATTTTTACGAGCCGGCTCCTTTAGCGTTAGCTCCCGCCTAGCTGTGCTAGCTGCCACGGACTGAAGTTATTTTTAACTTTTACTTTAGTCTTTTCTTGTTGGCGACTTACTCTCGTCTGGTTGTCTCCTCTTTTTGAAACTGTTGGGCACCACTTCTGACACCATGTTCTAATGTTTTATAGGTACATAGAAACCTTTAGAGCAGAGACAAGACGAACGCAGGTTCAAGTCAAAGCGGAACATTCTTTATTTGTCCTCCCCCCAGGAACATAACGCGTAACCAAAGGTTCCTACCCAGCCTATCACTACAACTTTGGGCTCAATGTTTTGCGCATCGTCTACATCCTGAGGTACGACAGTGACGGCAGATTGTGGATAATTCCGTACCTTTACCCGTCCTGGGTCTGTCTTTATCACCGACGCGGACCCGGGAGCTCTGGGAGAAGGTTAAAGCCGGGGCCGGTGTGAGAGAGTGGAGCTGATGGAGTTCACGGATAGTTAGTGGATGAAAAACTTAATCCGGCTCCTCTCTGCGTCCGGAGGGAAACCAGCCGCCTTGAAACGGTCGCCAACAGTTTTGCATAAATCCACATTGCGATGCTTCTTTCCATCTTAAATATTCACTACTTTTAGTTCTTTCATGGTTCAAATATAAAACTCCATCTCCTCTTGACTCCAGAAACAGGGAGCTCTTCGGACTCACCGGTGTTGAGGATCAACGTGGGCGGGGTTAATTCGGGTTTGTTTATCGGCGCGTCACAGGACAGTCCTGTAAAGACTCAAGGACACCTCCTTATAAGTCCTTTAGATGGCGCCAAACACCTCAATGGCTCACCTCAAGTAGATACACTTTCAAGTACGCTATGAGAAATGACATTTGAATAACAGACGGCTTTAATTACAATAAACCAGGGATATGGCCTTGGCCTCATGTACCAGTTCAATATCTATAGGCTAATAAATCCAATTGTGAGACATACAGGCAGAAGCATCAACCACTGTTTCTGTTCTCAGGAATATAGATCATCTTGTTATGTAGGTAATATTGGCTAAATTGTGAAAATAAATTATAAAAAAGTGTCCCGGAAAATATAATAAACGGCACCGCCGCCGTGTTAATGGGAAACCGGAAAATAGCGTTTACATGAAGTTACATCCCGGTTACTGACGGAAAATCCCAGCCAGAAAATCCGGGTTTCTCAAAATCGGGAAACTGCTATTTTCCGTTTTTTTTTAAACGGGAAACTGCGTTTATATGTTTAAAGACAAAACCGGAATATTAAAAACTCCCGATAATAACCGGGAATTTCGAGCCCTTGTAAACGCACTCTATTGTGATTAGCCTCATTGACAAAAGAAGAACTTGTTACATTTTAAAGCATCTATATTTACACAGACCAAACTCACAAACACACGGTTTGAACTTGTGTAAAACCCCCCTGTTTATTAGAATAGTTGGACCGTTCCACGGCCCCCGCTAGTTGCCGCTAAATGGTACATTCCACTTTGCCTGGGCTTGTTCGAGCTAGTTCTGCGCAGTAGCGTGTGGGAAGAGGTCCCTTCAGCCTTTTTGTCCTGAGAATGTGCCGTGCGTGTGCGTAAATATGAACGTGAGTGTACTGAATCATATTGTCATTACTTGTAATATGTTTGTTGATGTACATAGTGAAGTTTGTATGCTATATCATAGTCAGTGCAGCCGCAAGGCCTCGTAAAACACGTGTTTGGCTGTCCAAGATGGAGTCGCCCATGCATAAAGTTGCCCAGAGCTAAAATGTAGCCCTGCCTTTGCAGTACATTATTCGGTCCATAAGAGGGCAGCATTTGGACAACTTTGAACTGCCCATGTCTTGTGTGTTTTGGGTCATTTTAGACATATTATCTTCACTTGTATATTATGTTCAGGTGGTTTACCCTTTTTATTATCATAACTTTCACATTGCTCAAGACTTGTTGATCTTGATTTATTATTCCTACGTTAATTGTAATTCTCTTTCCTTTTTGCTGTTTTCTACAGAAACCACACACACACACAAGGTTACAAACGTACTGTAATAAGAAAGAAATGTAACAAATAAAGTTCCGGAAAGATTAAGCTGTGGATCCCTCCATCATCTCAAGTCACCTTACCTTCTGACCGAGGATAGGAATATCAAGCTGTAACCCACCAGTTAACGACGCACGCACATTGTTCAGTTCAAATGGTCCTTCGAGCCGGATCTGTTACAGCTTTTCCTAATGGCGACATCCCGATATGATGAAGAAGGCGCCCGTCCCAGGAGAACCCGCCGGGTCCCAAGACATCTGGACGACTTCGTTCTGACCTATCCGTCACAACAGCTTAATCCAGTGTTTCCTGATACTGAAACAAATATTTCAGTGCATCAAACATCTACTCCGATGCATCCAGGAGTTGGCACCGAGAGGTCACCAGAGATGGAGAGAATACGGAGGATGGAGCAGTATGTAACCCAAGTCCAGGATCAAGTAAGGGAAATACAGAGCACACTGCAAGCGTCTCTAAAACTTGGTCAAAGAGCATTACCAATGCAGCAGTTTCCCCAGGCACGGAGCCTCAGTTTGCCTCTGCTCACTATGGGCAATAACCCCCCAGCAATAGATCCTATGGGCAGTTTAGAGTACATTCCTCCTTCATTTCCATTAACACCCGGTACCGAGTTGAGCACAGTACAGACCGACTC
Source organism: Proterorhinus semilunaris (assembly GCA_021464625.1). Lineage (NCBI taxonomy): Eukaryota > Metazoa > Chordata > Actinopteri > Gobiiformes > Gobiidae > Proterorhinus > Proterorhinus semilunaris. The sequence continues at coordinate 36,151,885 of CM038346.1, forward strand.
TACCACTGTGCTAAACTGGATCCAGTCCGAGTCCTGCCACTACAAAGTTTTTGTAGGCACTCGCATCGCCGAACTGCAGGAGCTCACTGAGGCGGCCAACTGGAGATATGTCCCTTCTGCCTCAAATCCAGCAGATGTCATCACCCGGGGGAAACCACTGCTCGAGTTATCTGCACCTAGCCAATGGATGAACGGGCCTCCATTTCTGATACAACCTCCCGAGCAGTGGCCTATTTTACCAGCTGCATGCACAGATACTGCGGACAATGGTGAGCTGAAGAAATCTGCATTCTGTGCTCATGTCGTCACTAGTCCTGCACAGCCTGATCCCGCACAGTACAACACCTGGGCTGAGTTAGTGCAGGCCACTTACCTGTCCTCTCACGGGGCGGCTGCCCCTCCCATGTCAGCAGCCCAGCGCCTCGAGACAGAAAATCAGCTCCTAACACAGACACAACTCGACAGTTTCCCGATTGAGGTGCAGGCACTGAAATCTGGGAAAGAGGTGCGCCCAGTCAGCCAACTGAACAACTTGTCCCCAGAATATGATGCCCAACTTGGCCTCATTCGAGTAGGTGGCCGCCTACGGCGAGTGGAGAATGCGGACATTGATTCTCTGCATCCTATTGTGCTGTCACCGGACCACCCCACTACTCGGCTCATCATTAAAGACTATGACTCGCGTCTCCTACACCCTGGACCCGAACGCGTCTTTGCCGAATTAAGGCGTGCATACTGGATCTTAAAAGGCCGCCAGGCTGTGAGGAAGCATCAACATCACTGCTTGGAGTGCAAGAAGTGGAGAGCAAATCCTGTACCACCTAAAATGTCCGACCTCCCTGCTGCCCGGCTCCGCCTACATCAGCCTCCATTCTGGTCCGCTGGAATTGACTGTTTTGGCCCTTTCATCGTAAAGATAGGCAGAAGACAGGAGAAACGCTGGGGCATTATTTTTAAATGTCTCACCACCCGCTGCATTCACCTGGACCTACTTAATGGTATGGACTCCGATTCCTTTCTCATGGCCCTGCGCCGATTCATAGCTCGCAGAGGGAAACCGTTTGAAATACTGAGTGATCAGGGCACCAATTTCAGAGGTGGTGACAGGGAGCTGCAGGAGGCATTTAAAGCGATGGAGCCGCAGCTACAGGAGAAGCTCAGCGAGCAGAGCATCACCTTTCGCTTTAACCCCCCACTTGCTCCACATTTTGGGGGAGCCTGGGAGCGAGAGATCCGCTCGGTTAAATCTGCACTTCAGGTAGTACCCAAAGGTCAAGCTGTCTCAGAAGATTTGTTGCTCACTGTTCTTGTCGAAGTAGAAGGCATACTCAATTCCAAGCCACTGGGATACGTGTCATCTGACCTTGCAGACATCGACCCTATCACCCCAAATATGCTGCTCATGGGGCGGCGAGACGCATCTCTGCCTCAAGCAGTGTATGGCACAAGGGAAAAACTCGGGAGGCGCAAATGGCGCCACAGCCAGGTCGTAGCTGACCATTTCTGGACCCAGTTTACTCAGCGCTACCTGCCTGGACTACAGCAGCGCCAGAAATGGCAACAAACCACTCCAGCTCTGACAGTAGGACAAGCTGTCATGGTAGTGGACTCACAGCTCCCGCGGGCGTCCTGGCCCGTAGGCAAGGTAACACAGGTGTTCCCCAGCCCGGATGGACAGGTACGAGTGGCGGAAGTGACAATTGGAAAGCGCATTTACCAACGCCCAGTGTCTAAACTTATTGCACTACCTGAAATGCCGGTTGACAGTACTTAGTCTAACCATGTGGGTTTTAGTGTTTACTAATGTGCTATGCACATTAGGGGGCGGCTGTGTAAAACCCCCCTGTTTATTAGAATAGTTGGACCGTTCCACGGCCCCCGCTAGTTGCCGCTAAATGGTACATTCCACTTTGCCTGGGCTTGTTCGAGCTAGTTCTGCGCAGTAGCGTGTGGGAAGAGGTCCCTTCAGCCTTTTTGTCCTGAGAATGTGCCGTGCGTGTGCGTAAATATGAACGTGAGTGTACTGAATCATATTGTCATTACTTGTAATATGTTTGTTGATGTACATAGTGAAGTTTGTATGCTATATCATAGTCAGTGCAGCCGCAAGGCCCTCGTAAAACACGTGTTTGGCTGTCCAAGATGGAGTCGCCCATGCGTAAAGTTGCCCAGAGCTAAAATGTAGCCCTGCCTTTGCAGTACATTATTCGGTCCATAAGAGGGCAGCATTTGGACAACTTTGAACTGCCCATGTCTTGTGTGTTTTGGGTCATTTTAGACATATTATCTTCACTTGTATATTATGTTCAGGTGGTTTACCCTTTTTATTATCATAACTTTCACATTGCTCAAGACTTGTTGATCTTGATTTATTATTCCTACGTTAATTGTAATTCTCTTTCCTTTTTGCTGTTTTCTACAGAAACCACACACACACACAAGGTTACAAACGTACTGTAATAAGAAAGAAATGTAACAAATAAAGTTCCGGAAAGATTAAGCTGTGGATCCCTCCATCATCTCAAGTCACCTTACCTTCTGACCGAGGATAGGAATATCAAGCTGTAACCCACCAGTTAACGACGCACGCACATTGTTCAGTTCAAATGGTCCTTCGAGCCGGATCTGTTACAGCTTTTCCTAATGGCGACATCCCGATATGATGAAGAAGGCGCCCGTCCCAGGAGAACCCGCCGGGTCCCAAGACATCTGGACGACTTCGTTCTGACCTATCCGTCACAACAGCTTAATCCAGTGTTTCCTGATACTGAAACAAATATTTCAGTGCATCAAACATCTACTCCGATGCATCCAGGAGTTGGCACCGAGAGGTCACCAGAGATGGAGAGAATACGGAGGATGGAGCAGTATGTAACCCAAGTCCAGGATCAAGTAAGGGAAATACAGAGCACACTGCAAGCGTCTCTAAAACTTGGTCAAAGAGCATTACCAATGCAGCAGTTTCCCCAGGCACGGAGCCTCAGTTTGCCTCTGCTCACTATGGGCAATAACCCCCCAGCAATAGATCCTATGGGCAGTTTAGAGTACATTCCTCCTTCATTTCCATTAACACCCGGTACCGAGTTGAGCACAGTACAGCCCGTTGATCTCCTCCCAGCTCCACTGTCAACAGCGCCCACTTCCACTGTAGTGGGAGCTACTGCTCAACAGCCTGTTTATGTCATTTCCTCTACTCCGTCTATAGCTCAACCAGCTCCAGTGGTATCCATGTCTGCTTTCACAGCTACAAATCAGCCACATCCTGCCTGGCAGCAACAACGAAGAGACTTTAATTGGCCTGCATCACTCCCTTCTTGGTCTGCACCATCCAATGTTGCCCAATACGGCCTACCTGGCACGATGCAGTATCCTCCTTCACTGCCACCTGCCATGTCCACTCCAGGTTTCCTACCCTGGACATCAGGCCCACCTCCAAATCAGCCATATGTTGGTCCAGTAATGCCCCCAGTAGTGAGCACGCCGTATAGGTATCCACATCCTGTTTCAGTGCAGCAGCCTCCTGTCAGCTCACAGCCTGGTGTACCTCAGAGTATATCACAACAATACACCTCATACCAGGCCGCACCTGAGGGACCAAACCTGATGGAAATGGCTATATCCTCCTCATATGGCATCCCTAAACCTAGGCTTATCAGCTTCACTACAGGGAAGGACAGTGATTTTCTATTATTAAAGAAAGGACTTGATGGAGTATTGGGACCACATCCGCACCTATCTGAGGATTACAAATTCCAAGTATTGTTGGACCATCTCAAATTCCCCACTGCCTTTCATATTGCAAAGAGGTATGTCCATGATACTATGCCGTTCACCAAAGCAATGCAGGCTCTGCAGCAACGTTACGGCCAGCCCCGACAACTAGTCCAAGGTGAAATTAACAACATTTTAAGGGCCCCTGCAGTGAGAGCTGGAGATGCCCAAGGATTTGAAGACTTTGCTTTGTCAGTTAGTTGCCTGGTGGGGCTGTTAAGCTCTATGGAAGGAGCAGCTAAGAGTGAGCTAGAATGCGGCTCTCATGTGGACAGGCTTCTGAGTAAACTCCCCCTCTCCTATCAGGACAGTTTTGCTGAGTACTGCCTCACAAAGGGCATCCTGCAGAGTGGCTCAGCCAACACATATGCTCTCCCTGACTTTGCTCAGTGGCTAGAGAGGAAGTCACAAGCCCTTCAGATATCAAGATGAGCTACTGAAAGCTACACAGTTGATAAATCTCGCCCAGACCGCAGAGATAAATCATCCAAGCAGCAGAAGCCTCCCTCATCTGTCTACTATGGCACTGATAAGGCCACAACACCTCCTGTCAATAACGCCTCTGTCTCCACTGAGAATAAAGATGCATCTAAAGGCAAGAAAAGGGAGAAATTCAAGCCCTATTGTCCCTTCTGCAGTAGTACAGAACATTATTTGAGCTCTTGTCCGGATTTTAGTAAGTTCAGCACTTCACAGATTGTTACCTGGATTAATGACAATAAGAGGTGCTGGAGGTGTGGTCGGGGGCATCAGCCTGACAGCTGTAACCTGAAGAAACCATGTTCCACCTGTGGAGAGCAACACCTGCAGATTCTTCATGAAGCAGCAGCCAGATCTAACAGCAGTGTTTTAACAATGAGTACAGCATCCAGCATGGTGTATCTAGACCAGGCCACGCACTACGGTAGAGTCATGCTTAAAGTGGTCCCCGTCACACTCCACAGTAACGGCCGATCTCTGTCCACACACGCCATTCTGGACGATGGATCAGAGAGGACTATTGTTCTATCTCCAGCAGTCCATTATTTGCAGTTAGACACCACAGAAGAATCCCTCAAACTACGTACTATTAGACAGGAAGTATCACAGTTACATGGAGCAGCTGTCTCCTTTTATGTGAGTGCATCTAGATCCTCTTCAACCAAACATCGCATCAACAATGCCTTTACTGCAAAAGAGCTGAACCTGGCCAAACAGTCCTGCCCTATGGACATACTACGTCAGAAATACTCTCACCTGGCTGATATTCCCTTTAAAGCATTCAAAGATGTGCAGCCTATGCTCCTTATAGGCTCCGACAATGCACAGTTAATTACCCCTCTGTCGCCCGTCAGAGCCGGCCCATTAGGCACTCCTGTGGCTTTGAACACCAAGCTGGGCTGGGCCATCCAAGGGCCTGCCACCTTCCTGCATCAACCCTCTGACACCTCATGTTTGTACACATCCCTGCTACCAACTCCCTCTCAAGTGTTGAAGCACAATGTTGAGAAGCTGTGGCAGCTAGATGTGCTCCCCTTTCGGTCAGAGAAAGAAGCCAGTCGGTCTAAGCAAGATAAAGAGGCACTGGAGCTACTGCAGAACAATACTGAACGTATACAGGTAGATGGAGTATCCCGCTATGCAACCCCCCTGCTGCGGCGGAAAAATGCCTCCAAACTACAAGCTGGCCCTGAATCAGTTATGGCTCTCCTACGGTCTACAGAGAGGCGCCTGGCTAAAGACCCTGATTTAGCCGCCGTGTACAATGCAGAAATACACAAACTGGAACAAGCAGGTTATGCAAGAAAACTCACTCCGGAGGAGGCAAGCAGCACAGATGAATCCTGGTTTATTCCCCATCATATTGTGCATCATAATAACAAGCCCAGGATAGTTTTCAACTGCTCATTTCATTACAAGGAGGAATGTCTCAATGACCAGCTGTTGCCAGGTCCAACACTCGGTCCTTCTTTAATAAGTGTTCTTTTGAGATTTCGAGAGTACCCTGTTGCTGTGAGTGGGGACATACGCGGCATGTTCCACCAGGTGCGGCTCCTCCCCAAGGACAGACCTTTGCTGAGATTTGTGTGGAGAGATATGGAGAGAGAGCGCCGCCCAGACATTTACGAGTGGTGTGTTTTGCCCTTCGGCACCACATGCAGCCCCTGTTGTGCCACGTATGCCTTGCAGCGCCATGTGCAGGACCACAAAGATGGCAACGAGCACGTGCTTGACTCTGTTCTGCATTCATTTTATGTTGATAACTGTCTGCAGTCTCTGTCTTCTCCCTCACAGGCCCGGCCACTGGTTGACAACATCAGAGAGTTGCTATCTACCGGCGGCTTCGAAATCAGACAGTGGGCCAGCAACTACCCAGAGGCCATAGCTCATCTCCCCACAGCAGCAAGATCACCTACCTGCGATCTGTGGTTAACCGCTCACCAGCCAGACCCGCAAGAACCAACCCTCGGCCTGGCATGGCACTGCTCTACAGACCAGCTCAGCTACAGGTGTCGGCCAGTGTCTTCTCATGACCCAACTATGAGAAATATCTACCGTATCCTGGCTTCCCAATACGACCCATTGGGCTTCATCGTTCCCTTCACTACCCGGGCCAAACTTATCGTGCAGCTCCTGTGGCAGAGGGACAGACAATGGGATGAGCCAATTGATGGTGAGCTGCTCCAGCAATGGCAAGAGTGGGTGAGTGAGCTACAGCATCTGCAAAATATCTGCCTGCCCAGGTGCTACACTACTCCAGACACACAAGATGGCGCTATCCAGCTACACATATTCTGTGACGCATCAGAGCGTGCTTATGGAGCAGTGGCATATCTGAGGTTTGAAACAACGGGATATGAAGTGCACACTGCCTTTGCTATGGCCAGATCACGTGTAGCCCCCCGAAAACAACTGTCAATTCCCCGTTTGGAGCTATGTGCTGCACTGGCAGGAGCACAGTTGTCTAAACTTCTCCTCAGTGAGCTTACACTCCCCATCAGTGACACTACTTTGTGGACAGACTCTACCACTGTGCTAAACTGGATCCAGTCCGAGTCCTGCCACTACAAAGTTTTTGTAGGCACTCGCATCGCCGAACTGCAGGAGCTCACTGAGGCGGCCAACTGGAGATATGTCCCTTCTGCCTCAAATCCAGCAGATGTCATCACCCGGGGGAAACCACTGCTCGAGTTATCTGCACCTAGCCAATGGATGAACGGGCCTCCATTTCTGATACAACCTCCCGAGCAGTGGCCTATTTTACCAGCTGCATGCACAGATACTGCGGACAATGGTGAGCTGAAGAAATCTGCATTCTGTGCTCATGTCGTCACTAGTCCTGCACAGCCTGATCCCGCACAGTACAACACCTGGGCTGAGTTAGTGCAGGCCACTTACCTGTCCTCTCACGGGGCGGCTGCCCCTCCCATGTCAGCAGCCCAGCGCCTCGAGACAGAAAATCAGCTCCTAACACAGACACAACTCGACAGTTTCCCGATTGAGGTGCAGGCACTGAAATCTGGGAAAGAGGTGCGCCCAGTCAGCCAACTGAACAACTTGTCCCCAGAATATGATGCCCAACTTGGCCTCATTCGAGTAGGTGGCCGCCTACGGCGAGTGGAGAATGCGGACATTGATTCTCTGCATCCTATTGTGCTGTCACCGGACCACCCCACTACTCGGCTCATCATTAAAGACTATGACTCGCGTCTCCTACACCCTGGACCCGAACGCGTCTTTGCCGAATTAAGGCGTGCATACTGGATCTTAAAAGGCCGCCAGGCTGTGAGGAAGCATCAACATCACTGCTTGGAGTGCAAGAAGTGGAGAGCAAATCCTGTACCACCTAAAATGTCCGACCTCCCTGCTGCCCGGCTCCGCCTACATCAGCCTCCATTCTGGTCCGCTGGAATTGACTGTTTTGGCCCTTTCATCGTAAAGATAGGCAGAAGACAGGAGAAACGCTGGGGCATTATTTTTAAATGTCTCACCACCCGCTGCATTCACCTGGACCTACTTAATGGTATGGACTCCGATTCCTTTCTCATGGCCCTGCGCCGATTCATAGCTCGCAGAGGGAAACCGTTTGAAATACTGAGTGATCAGGGCACCAATTTCAGAGGTGGTGACAGGGAGCTGCAGGAGGCATTTAAAGCGATGGAGCCGCAGCTACAGGAGAAGCTCAGCGAGCAGAGCATCACCTTTCGCTTTAACCCCCCACTTGCTCCACATTTTGGGGGAGCCTGGGAGCGAGAGATCCGCTCGGTTAAATCTGCACTTCAGGTAGTACCCAAAGGTCAAGCTGTCTCAGAAGATTTGTTGCTCACTGTTCTTGTCGAAGTAGAAGGCATACTCAATTCCAAGCCACTGGGATACGTGTCATCTGACCTTGCAGACATCGACCCTATCACCCCAAATATGCTGCTCATGGGGCGGCGAGACGCATCTCTGCCTCAAGCAGTGTATGGCACAAGGGAAAAACTCGGGAGGCGCAAATGGCGCCACAGCCAGGTCGTAGCTGACCATTTCTGGACCCAGTTTACTCAGCGCTACCTGCCTGGACTACAGCAGCGCCAGAAATGGCAACAAACCACTCCAGCTCTGACAGTAGGACAAGCTGTCATGGTAGTGGACTCACAGCTCCCGCGGGCGTCCTGGCCCGTAGGCAAGGTAACACAGGTGTTCCCCAGCCCGGATGGACAGGTACGAGTGGCGGAAGTGACAATTGGAAAGCGCATTTACCAACGCCCAGTGTCTAAACTTATTGCACTACCTGAAATGCCGGTTGACAGTACTTAGTCTAACCATGTGGGTTTTAGTGTTTACTAATGTGCTATGCACATTAGGGGGCGGCTGTGTAAAACCCCCCTGTTTATTAGAATAGTTGGACCGTTCCACGGCCCCCGCTAGTTGCCGCTAAATGGTACATTCCACTTTGCCTGGGCTTGTTCGAGCTAGTTCTGCGCAGTAGCGTGTGGGAAGAGGTCCCTTCAGCCTTTTTGTCCTGAGAATGTGCCGTGCGTGTGCGTAAATATGAACGTGAGTGTACTGAATCATATTGTCATTACTTGTAATATGTTTGTTGATGTACATAGTGAAGTTTGTATGCTATATCATAGTCAGTGCAGCCGCAAGGCCCTCGTAAAACACGTGTTTGGCTGTCCAAGATGGAGTCGCCCATGCGTAAAGTTGCCCAGAGCTAAAATGTAGCCCTGCCTTTGCAGTACATTATTCGGTCCATAAGAGGGCAGCATTTGGACAACTTTGAACTGCCCATGTCTTGTGTGTTTTGGGTCATTTTAGACATATTATCTTCACTTGTATATTATGTTCAGGTGGTTTACCCTTTTTATTATCATAACTTTCACATTGCTCAAGACTTGTTGATCTTGATTTATTATTCCTACGTTAATTGTAATTCTCTTTCCTTTTTGCTGTTTTCTACAGAAACCACACACACACACAAGGTTACAAACGTACTGTAATAAGAAAGAAATGTAACAAATAAAGTTCCGGAAAGATTAAGCTGTGGATCCCTCCATCATCTCAAGTCACCTTACCTTCTGACCGAGGATAGGAATATCAAGCTGTAACCCACCAGTTAACGACGCACGCACATTGTTCAGTTCAGAACTGTTCATATAATTAACAGAAACGAAGCACAACTACAACAACTGTCTTGTTTCATGCAAGATCTCTACGAAAGAAAGTAACAAAGGTGATCATTATTTTCATTCAGATGATTACCAATGCCAAAAGTCACTAGTTTTATGTTAAAAGGCAGTATATTATACTCCGTGCTCTTGCTACTGCCCAGTTGTCATTGCCATACTCAGTACAATATTAATTTGTGCATTAATTAATTTTATTTTATTATTTGTTTTCTTTTGTGTGTGTTATGTATGATGTACATAACACACACAAATCTATCTACATAGTGTAGTGCATTAAAAAGCCAGGGTGTAGAGCGGGACAGTTGAAGAGGGCAGTAGCTCCCCATCAACAAACCCCAACCCAGCTGCCCTAACAGCTAATTTTGTAGATGATGTTCCTATGCTGTGTGGTGCATTAAAAGACGAGGTTTATGAGCCCGTTGGAAGTGTCCCTCTCAACAGATTCATAGCTCGGCTACCCTAATTCTCAATTTATTATCTGGGCAATAGAAATTATAACCATCAAAGCAACAATACTCTTAACACATTGAGTACCAAAAAATGAAAAACTGAGTTTTTTCTTTTCTTTTCAGTTTGGGACCACTGCAGCTGTTTCTGCGCATCAGCATTCAATTAACAGTTTAGGGGAGACTCCAGAGGCACCAGCAGCTTCAAATACTTGTTTGAGGCGTTGTAGCAGCTGTCCTCTTAATCTGATGTACAGTATTTGTATTTGCTCTGAATCAGCCACAAATCTCTGAACAGTACGATGATTATGCTTAATCTTTCATGAAATATCGAAGGTTTTTATACCTAGTCCAAGGCATTCAACTATTTCACGCTTTTCATCAGCAGAGAGATCCTTTTTCTTACCCATATTGCTTGAAAATGGTGGTCTTCTTAATAATGTGGAACGGCCTTTTTCAGTAGTTTTTCCCTTAACTGGCAACTAATCATCACAGGCGTCTGAGACTGATATCAGTGATTCAAAGAGCCCTGAGACACACGAGTTTAATTGACTTTTTTTTTTTCTCTTTTTCTTTTTTACCTTTATGGCACTGAAATACAATTTGCACAATAATTTGGAACGCAGTGTAGTGATAATGTATTTTTACTTTTGAGTTCCAAGTTAACAATCTGACACAGTTGTTGTAAATCGTCTCCTGATGCGAAAATATTTGTATCGTCAGAAAACAAGATAAATCTCAGCATTTGAGATGTTTTACAAATGTCGTTTATGTACACATTAAACAATGTTGGACCCAGGATGGAACCTTGGGGTAAACCACACACAATTTCTTGACAACTCAACTGGTAATCACCTATTTACACATTTAAATAACTGGTAGCCCACTGTAATGTTCTAGTTTATCAATTAATATATCATAGTTTATTGTGTCAAATGCTTTACTCGAGTCAATAAATAACCCTATTGCATATTTCTTGTTGTCTACAGCATTAGTTATTTCATCAATTCTATAAAAGAGCTCATGCGAAGGATAACATATCAGGATAACATAACTTAAAAAAAGATAATTTGATTTGTTTTGGAAAGGAAGAGATCACAAAATCGTTTTAGCCTTAATTGAATAGAATAGAAAACTGCTATTAATCTTTATTTCAGGGGTAAGAGAGTTCACTCGGAGGTAGGCTGAGTCAAAAGAGTAGAGTAGAGCGTCTCGGCTGTGGCCTCAACACAATCACCACATAAACAAATACCAGGCAGTATCATTGCCATTAAACTCTGTACTTTCAAATAACTGCACTTAACACACAAAATACTCACTGTAAGTACAACACTGTACATATGAATAAGTTATATTATTCTTATCCATAGTTGAGTACTTATCTCTTATCTTATATCTTATCCAAAATCGGTGCAGTCCTGGATTATTGAGTTTTCCACGCTTTGTATTTCTTTTTCTTTTGTTAAATTTTCCCTCTTTCTTTCCCAAGATTATTTATTTATTTATATTTATTTATTTATAGATTATTAACTCTATAAAGGTAAATTTCCCCTCGACGAACAATTCAGATTGTTATATAATAATAAAGGACCTAACAATGGTTTCTAGGACGTTCACACCCTGGAACATTTTAAAAGAAACTGTCAATCATTTCAGCTATTTTGAGTCTGTCTTTTGTGTGCAATCGTATTTGTCAGTATGATTTGGCATGTCTTTAGGGGCCCAGATTTGGCTCTGGGGCCTTACATTGCCCTCCCCGTGCTTGTGTTATTTGTCCAGGCGCTAAAGCAAACCGAAGGTAAAGGCGATCATTTTCCCAGTCCAACTGCGTTCCATCTCCCACGTTAACGTGACAAGGACTATTAAACCCTTCAGTGCTTGTCACGCAGCGCAAGAATGGGGATTATACAGTACATGGGACGTGACAAGAAGAAAGAAAAAAAACTGTAAATACTAATATAAAATCACAACTAGTTTTTGTTATATAGTTTTGACAAAACACTGACAGCAGACAATCAACATACTTAGACAGACTTTAGCCGTAAATAAAGTACCAAATTGTAACCATATAGAAAGATGAGAAACATATGACGCTAATTATTGTTAATGCCATCAAATGTGTTGATTATTTTCCCATTTATCTTGACAATTGTTGAATGTTTTGTGTTCCTACGAATTATGGGCAGGTGAAATCGAGGGGTGTGTTGCCTTGTCTTATTTATTTGTCCGCGAAAACCCTCGCAAATCACGCCATAATGAATCACCTTCTACTCCAGAACAATGTGTAGGGCCGGCTCGCAGAAGCAAAGGTATAATTAAGTACTGGACCAGTGGATGGAATTACCACAGACATTGTCAAGAATAAATATTTCCTTCTAAAGCGTATCAATAAAACGTTGGAGCAGGTTTGACCAACTTTTACCGTAAGATTTAGTCCAGTTGATTTCCTTCATTTCGATAAACTGGTTTAGAGCCCATTGTGTAGAGTGAATGTGGTGCGGGTGAATAGGCAGGGAGGAGGTATAAATGATGCTGATGCAGAGAAAGGAGCGACAGAGAGCATCATGTTTTGCACTGGGGTCCTTCTGCTGCAGTTACTGTGGCTCCCTCTGGCCTCTGCGTCGCACTTCTACGGCTCCGTTGTGACCTTCACCGCCAAAAAGGACAGCGAGGGAAACTACGGAGTAAGGCTATTTATGTTTGTCCAATCATTTGACTATGAGAGGGATGGGGCTACAAATCAAAAGATGCATATTCATTGAAGCATTGGATTATTGATATCAATTGATTCCGGAAAAAAAAAAGATACAATTATAATTATTTGTATATGTTTTAATGTATTTGTTTCATTTCGTAAAAGGGATGGTTTTTTTGTGTAAATTGTGAGTTCCAATGCCCATCACAGGGGAAAAGGGTGTGGTCAAAAAAGGGGATACAAAAAGTGTGATAATCCATACAAACCGTTTTACAAAAGAAAAAAGGATCTGTATTTGTGTTATTTGTATGTCTACTCTAGCAAGAAATCAAATGGTCTTGAAATAAGTAAATTTGTCCTTGATTTGAGTCACTAATTCCACAAAATCTGTCCATGATTTTCTTGTTTTTTCTTTTTTTTTACACTTATATGAACAGCAACAATCTAATTTCAAGCAGTTTAAGATTTTTTTTAAATCTTATTTTGAGCGCAATTAGATCTTTCATCTTCTTTCTTGAAATTAGAACTCAAATAAGGGGTAAATATTTCAAAATTGAACATATTTCCAGACTACTTTTTGCAGTGCATAATTGGAGGATTGCTAATTATACTCTAATTTCCCATCCAATTTGATTTCTTTCTCTTAATATAATATGCATATTTTTAAGCCTTACATGCTGGAGCTTTGGTCTGTGTTCACTACATCAAAGATGAGAAGAAACTGTAGTATCAGGTGTGAAGAAAAATAACGCAAATCTAAATTGTTCTTTCTTTTTTTTTTTTTTTTTTTAGATGTAATTACAATACAATAGCAGTTATTTGTGGACATAACTGTTTGTAACTGGGGGAATGAAAGCATTTTTTTCTCCTGCAGGTAGAAATTCGAAACAAGGCGACGTATGATGGATGTATCTACAACTATGGGCCTTGTTACACCGGAAACTGTGGAGTTAACAAGAAAGTAGAGAGGGGTCAGATCGACTTTAGCACTAATTCATCGGTTCAGAACAGACACTGGTGCCAAACAGAAACGGTTGTCTCAAAGACCCTCACTAGTGACAGGCCATTTCATATCAGGTAATGTCATAATAATAGTTCTATTCAAACTTTGAGTAAAAATGTTGACTCAGTGCCGCCATGGCCTTCACAGGGAATTCAGCTGCTGCTGGGTTTGGCTGAGCCCCGGCTCGACTCCATGGTGGAGTGCTATGACTACAGTGGATTTGGGCAGACGATCTGACACTAACGCTCCGAACAACTCTCCAGAAGTGGCCATTGTCCCCTTCCTACGGTAAGTCTGACTTCATTTCATTTAGTAACATTTTTTTTATTACATAGACAAATTCAAGAACATTAAACATTAAAGAAAATGTCCGTAAATGTCGTCCCTTAACTCTTGATTTTGAGCTGCAGCGCTCAGGCACACGGTCTTCTTTAGAGTCATGGGTTCGAGTACCGAATGCAACTAAAATCCTGCAAATTAGAAGGACAACCCGTGGGCCAAAAAATATTCTCACGATGCAGATAAAGTGTTGCTAATTGATATCATTGTGTGCTTCTAAAGCGTCCCTCAGAACTGCAGACGGACATACAAGCCCATATCTTTCGACCCTGACGGGGACAGGGTTCGATGCCGATATGGGACAGCAATAAACTCCGAGTGCTACGCGTGCAGAGAACATGAGGGATTTCACGTGCATCAGGTTGGCCAACAAATGTCACATTGTAAATACTGCACATGAATTTTATGGAATTAATTGTAATGTCCCTTCACTCATTGTTAATCATAATCATACGCAAAATCACTCATTGGATTATTATTATTATTTTTTGGACAATTATAAACCTAAAGACAACAGCGCTTGAGGACCACGATAAATCATATATTTTACACATAAAAGCAGCAAGAGGAGGAAAGACCATTTAACACATATTTATTCGCATAATTGAAGTGACAGGGTATACATATTTTTTAGCAGCAGGATTTACAGTTGAATCACACCAGACCTGGGCAAATTACGGCCTGCGGGCCCACGAGATGACTCCATCCGGCCCACAACTTGTAGGGCATACATTCTTGAGTATGTAAAAAAAAAAGTACGAAAGAATTCCATACGTGTCCAGCAGAGGGCACTGACATGATAAGAGATCAGGATATAAACAACACATTGGCTACAGTCTTGTCAGGCCCATTATTATTCATTTATTGAAAAAGGTTTCCTCAATAGTATTTTCCCAATCAATACATATTTTTATTTTGGAGCTTTTGTTTATGGACTCTGACAATACACTCGCCTTTTGGCCCCCAGGGGAAATGTACTTGGAGACCCCTGCTATCGCTTCACTTCCCACAAACTCCGTTTAAAGGAAGCACAGGTGCTTTCAGTGCGATGGTAGAAGTTGAATAACAATGCACACACATGCGCGTCCTTGGCTTGATATATTTACAGAGAATAATAGTCCTACTAAATAATAGTTGCAGAAAAAGTTCAAGTTATTGTTGGTGCGGCCCTCCGACTCAATTCAGGCTTCTTATGTGGCTACTTATGAGAATTAATTGACCACCCCTGAAATACACTGAAGCATAATCTTGAGTTATGTTATAGAAGCTGAAGAAACTTACCTGGATCATTTTGTACATTTTAATTTTAACTTTTGAAAATTCTTAGGATTCCTGCACAATACAATACCTGGCCTCGGGCAGCACTGGAGTCTACGGATTTGAGCTGGTTGTAGAGGACTTTCCACGAAACTATGTCAACCTGATTTACTCCGATGGATACAGCTCTTACAAATATGGACGTCACAGACGAAAGAGGAGCGAAACAATTACCTGGCATACTACTTCTAGTAGTACACCTGCTCCACCTAATATTTATGCACTCACAACTACCATTACTTTTGGCCCAACAACATCTCCTATTACTTATGTTGCCCCAAAAACAACAAATTTCAGCCGAACTACTACAACCACATTCAGTGCTCAAGCAGCATATGGAGATCCTCTCAGTCAGCTGCCTCTGCAATTTACTTTCCAGGGTAATATTCATTCATTCATTTCTATCTGAATTTTCTTGACCCAAATAACATTCTATAGTTTTTATTTATTTATTTATTTGTATCCTTTTGGACAGACTTTGGATATGGAAAAAGCTTTATTTAATTTTATTATGATTATCATCGTTACACTATATTATGTTTATTCATTAAAAACAAATCAGGACATGTGCTTCATTAAATGTGCACACAACAGTTATATTGGAGGAGGGACCTCTTACTTCTGAAGTAAATTAACAATTTTTACCGCGATTTTACGCGGCCGCCCGAAGGCATAGAAGGACCAGGGTGGGCTCGTTTGAAGTTATGTCCGAAAATAGGCAATGTCGTAGATAGGGAAGGCCCCTACCAGCAGATGGCGCCCTGGGTCGCCTAAGCCTGCGTTTTTATCACATAGTGGCGACAACAGTAGCACCCACAAACATTATTTGGATGTTTTACTTTGGGAAGATTGGTTTGATTTCTGTTTCATTTTTAACTGGCTCTATCTGATCTATTATTCAGGATTTAGTCACCACAAACTTTTGTATATTTTTTTGTATTTTTTAACATGCCTACAGTACCCTTGCTTATGAATGTTTGCGGTCGTAGAACATCCTATGGAGAGTTAATTAAGTTGTGAGTGAAATGCTATCTTGCAGTGGACCCTCCGGCTCCTTCGTGCACTGAAGGCGAGTACTTACCGAGGTTTGTTCCCCCAACGCCGCGCAACGGAGACGTCATTCTGGCAGAGGCCGGAAGACAGGTCGAGATAGGAGTCAAGGCTGAAGCTCGATATTCAGTGTAAGCCCGACAACAAAATATGCAATTAGCTGTGTCATCAAAATAAATACACTGTGTTCATATGTCACACAGACTTGATAACTTGATCATGAGCGGCCCACTAAACATCACCAAGCACAAAACCACGGGAGATGAGTTTGCCATCAGATGGACACCCACCGGGGAAGACCTGGGACAGTATTTTCCCATCTGCTTTGCGGTTGAATTTACATACGGGTGAGAGCACGCTTGACTGCAAATAAAGTGCTTATAATAAAGTAAATAAAAGCCCATTCAACTAGATTTCTAGATTAGAGTAAAGGTGATTACTTCTAATAGCGCATTTTGTTGCCCTCCTGTTTACCCTTAGACCTGACGTATACCAAACTGAGATGGCATGTGTGGTGGTCAATGTTACAGCAAAACTGGGTGAGTTTTAACGTATGTGAATAAAACGAGCCGAAATCATATTATTAAAAAGGTGTGTTATGCAACTTTTATGTGGGAAAAAAAGTTGATATTTGTGCGTATTGGACCTTGTAGTGACCCAGCGGCTGTATGAATGGTCAGCATGGTGCCTTTACTTTCCATCACGGTGGGCTCTGTAACGCTTTTGTAGGTTTTCTGGTGGGGGGGTCCGTCAGCAGTGGAACCCTTCCAAAACCTCTGTGATGGAAAGTAAAGGCGCCATGCTGACCACTCATACGGCCGCTGTGTCACTACAAGGTCACATACGCACATTGGATGCACATTCTGTTACATTTCTTTAATCGATAAATTGGTAACTTTTATTGGTAACGATTAACAATTAACTGACATTTGATTCAGTATAAACCTTTATCCCCCCCCCCCCCCCCCCAGTAAAGTCATGAATCATTATTGCCCAAAGACATATTCTATATTTGTTTATCCTAAAAAAAACAGTTGTTAATTGTATGTTTGTTTATAACTCTCATAGTACTGTTTCATAATAAAAATGTGTATCTAACTATAACTTTGTGCCAATGCTTAACTGTCCGATTGCAGTAAAAACAGTGGTCACCTGCCTGGAGTCTTCAATGGTCGTGGAGGTGGAGAAGGCCACATTACCTCAACTCCACTACGATCACCTCAGCTTGTCCGATTCCAGTAACATAGTCTGCAGCCTGCAGACTCACTCCAACAGCACTCACGTCGTCGCTATCGTGCCCCTCAACGCGTGCGGCACCCAGATCGAGGTGAGCGCTGATATCTGGAGAAATCTTTTTATTTTGTGTCTCAAGAGAATGCTACCCTACCCTGAGCGTTGGTCAGTCCTGATCTTTTCCCAAGACCTAGGGACTTCCAGATGACAGTGGTACCAAGAATTAAGGTTGGGTTTAAGTAGGAGTTCCTAAGTTGGCAACTTTGGAACCTTCCTCACATTAGTTGTATGAATGTGAGGGTACCTATGTTCCCTGTCCATGGAAATTGGGGAATATAGGGAGCTCATGTTCCGAAATGGCAGTTAAACTTACAGAGAAAGTCCCAGATGATGCGAAGCAGACAGCGAATGCAGGAGGAGGCGATTAATGTCAGTGTCATGACATGAGGTAAGACTCGGGTCGTAATCTGCAGGAAAAATGCATTGATTCAGCCACAGCACGAGGTGCAGAGGCGTAGCTTGCCATGAGGCAAGGCAGACAGCCAGCTGCCTGAGGCCCCCAGAGGGCCAACAGATTTGACAGAAACAACTGCAGCAGCAGTGACAAAGTGCAAATACAATTGGCCGTCGCTATATTCCCTGAAGGGCCCCCATGAGCCCAACTCACCCCTCCCCGACATGCTTCTCAGGAGAGAGAGAGAGAGCAAGAAAGCAGCGAGTGTAATAAGTTACTGTAGTTGTACGTCTCTGAAGTGCTTTCTTTTAGCAGCCTTCATTGTTTGACATGCAAATATCCTCAACAAGCTACCCCTAATCCTAACGACCCTAACCTAACCCTCATTCTAACGACCTTAACCCTAATCCTACAGACCCTAATCTAACCCATGCCCGTAAAGTCTTATAGCCTTATAGTTTTAAAGTCTTTATAGTTTATCATTTATCTAAAGGTATATGTTTTATGTTTCATGTTGCACAATTGACCGAAAGGTTGTGAACATTTTCATAACCATAAAGCAATTCTCATTTTGATTCTGACCCTAATGATAACCTAAACTGACCCTAATCCAAACCACCCTAATCTAACCCTAATCCTGATGACCCTAATCCTAATGACCCTAATCTAACCCTAATCCTAACAACCCTAATCTAACCCTCATCCTAACGACCCTAATCTAACCCTAATCCTAACAACCCTAATCTAACCCTCATCCTAACGACCCTAATCTAACCCTAATCCTAACAACCCTAATCTAACCCTAATCCTAATGACCCTAATCTAACCCTAATCCTAACGACCCTAATCTAACCCTCATCCTAACGACCCTAATCTAACCCTAATCCTAACGACCCTAATCTAACCCTAATCCTAATTACCCTAATCTAACCCTCATCCTAACAACCCTAATCTAACCCTGGTAACCTAACACATTTCTACATGAAAGAATAACTGTAATGTTTCTATCCTTGCAGGAAGATGCCGACGATCTGCTGTTCAAGAATGAAATCACCACAGTGGACAATGTCTCTTCTCTGATCACCCGAAAACACCAGGTGGAGATCAAGTTCATCTGCCAGTACGCCAAGAGAGGCAATGTGTCGTTCACCTTCAACGCTCACAGGGACAAAGTGACAGTGTGGGACAAGGGACTGGGTCAGTTCACCTACGGGTTTGAGTTCTTTCCAGATGAGCGCTTCCTGACCATGATCGACCCCCGGCTCTACCCGCTGGAGATCTTTGTAGGCGACCGCATCTACATGAAGATCGAGGCCACGGCTACGATCAACAACACAGAGCTGTTTGTGGAGTCGTGCAGAGCAACACCTTACGACACGCCCCACTACCAACCCTCCTACACCTTCATTGAAAATGGGTTAGTACAGGTGTAACTGCTCTGTCTAAAGGCAAAATGAAAACGGACTGTCCTTTATTAATGTTGTCATGGATATTGTTTACAAGCATTGCTCCAGTGGCGGGTCAATTACCAACATCTATCTATGATTTTTTTTTTTCCCCTGTGTTTTGAACAGTTGTTACCTGGATTCAACACTTGTTGTCTATCCAACCACTCGCAAAACAGAATTCAAATTCAGCATTGCTGCATTCAAGTTCATTGGCCTTCATGACCAGGTAAAATATAGTATTACAATGTGCACAAATAGTGTTTTAGTTCTAGTTGTGTATACATTTGAGCAAAAGTCATACATTGCACAATGCGACAGTGGAAATGAATATGAACGCTACTTTATTGGTTGTTTTTTAAATAGTAAAGATTTCTGTCTGACAATTATTTTCATGATCAAAAACGTAATCCATAAATGTTGAACTGGATCCTTTTAATTATTCACATTTTCCATTATCCCTTCATATGTAACCACACTAAACAATAGCATGTAATCAGATGTAATTTTGGTTCCACTACCACAGGCCTGTAGCATGTTGTGACGAAACGAAACATAAAAGTCCCAAAAGGCCTCACACACAATATTTGATTCCCAGGTGTACATCAGCTGCTCGGTCCTGATGTGTGAGGCGGGAAACCCACACACGCGCTGCTCTCAGGGATGCCAATCCAACAGAACATCGAGATTCAGGAGAGAGGCCGTCATAGAGTCAGGAACCCACTACGTGTCCCAGGGCCCTCTGCGCCTGAGGAGATCTCTGGAGGCGGCGGAGGGCACAGGTACACAGCAACAATTACCAATTACACAATTAGCACCAATAAGTGGTGTTGTCTCTATTTTCCATTTTTTTTCCAAAGTTCTGTAAAAATGAAAAAAAATGAAAATGTCTTAGTCTAATATCTAGGATTTACCGTATCCATTTATTATTGCATTACGAAAACAAAACATTATTGGCAGTGCTCAAAGCGACTGAGGAGTAAAGTCAATGGCCAATGGACTGCTGTTAATCATTTTCAAAATGTTCTTAAAAATGTGTACAACTATACAAATATCTAAGATTAAACAACAAATACAGAAAAGACAGCTGGAGATAAGTACCGCAGAGTTATCTTTGTTACCCTTTATAGACAAATACTCCCCCCCAGAAATATCTATAAAAATGACATTGTAATTTCTCTCTTAACAATCCTATTTGTATGTCTTCAGGACTGAATTTGAATCTCAACCTGGTCTTCCTCACTGGATGTGCTTTGGCCGCTGTTGGAATGATCTGTGGAGTCATCGTTTACAGAACAATTAAGTCAAGCTTTAAATACCAGCCTCTTTCAACAGAGGAAAATTAAGATCTCAATCGGCAAATGTAGAAGAAACACACGGCACTTGTGTGTGGAAACTTTACAATCATTTGCTAGTTTTTTTCTCTTAATAACATAAAAGGTCATTTTATTGAATTAATTTAGATATACATTTTAGATGGAAGAATTTGTTTACAATTAGAGTCACTATTTGTTCATGCACAATAAACACAACCTACATCAAATGTTTGAATATGTTTTGTAAACTGAATATTAAAATTGAAATTGATACTCTAAAATGTATTCATTCAACTTTCTTTCTTTATTTGCATATTGCAGATATTGAATTGCATCACACTCTTTCTGTAACTATGGGCCTATGGGTGGGATCACCCTGGCCTGGACAGTATCTGGGGTGGAATAAAGACCAAAGATAAAAGATAAATGCAAGTCAATCTTTGAAAGATATAAGTACATTGAAGAGCCGATTCATGACCTTTTCGAGCAGAGAATCTACAGCTGTGTGAAATGTGATCATAGATGTGGGCAGAGGTGGGTATAGTAACCAAAACAAACTAAGTAAGAGTTACGTTACTTTGACATAATTTTACTAAAGTACAAGTAAAAAGTAATGACCCAAACAATTACTCCAGTAAAAGTAAAAAAGTACTTGTGAGTACTGAGTAAGTGTTTGAGCAAAAAAAAAGTCTGATTTATTTTCAATTATGCCATAAATTGTGTGAAACAAAATATAACATTGTGTTGAAATTGTCATATTTTCAAAGCAAACTCCAAGAAAATGGCATGAATATACAATAAGATAATCTATATCTATTTTATACATCACTTAAATATTTACTCATTGGAAAAATTTTACTCAAGTAAGAGTAATGATACTTCATTATATTTTTACCCAAGTAGAAGTAAAAAGTACTGCACCATAAAAATTTACTTGAGTAAATGTAACTGACTACTGTCTAATCGCCTCTGGATCTAGGTGTGAGTGTAATGAGAACACAGGAAATTCCCGTGAGTTCAGGACATTTTACTACGACGCCATATTCACTACTACCACGAGATGGCGGTGTTCAGTTGTTTATTTATCATGCCTTAGACCAGTTTTATTTAGGCCAATATAAAGACACACGACGTGGCGTTCGAACTCGATCTTTCCCATTGATCCACCTTTTTAAATTACTCCACAACATTAATGAATTAAAAAGATTCTCGGTAATTCTGTCATTCAAAGTGAATACATTTCACTCATTAGCTGTTTTATCATAAAAAAAATAAAACGTTTTTGTCATAATTCTAAACACATAAAACTAGAAAATGTAAAGCGTAACGATTTACTTTCCATAGTGTGAGATGGTCATTGAGGCTCCTGCAGGAACTGCAGCTCCTCTTTCCTCTTATTGCTCTTGTAGCTTTTTCGTGGCTAATGAAAAGTGCTAACGGCAGGAGTCCATTGGCTTCGGCTCCTCACAGTCCCGACTCCCGACTGCCGAGGCAGGCAGCAGAGGCGACAGGAGGCGCCCAGCCCGCGGACCTTTTGGTGGAAATACAAAGATAACACCATCAAGCTGCACAGGACTGGGATTACGGCCTTTTCAGTTCTCGTTTTGGGACTAAAGCCTCAGAAACGGCCACTTTTTTCATCTTGAACTTTCAGAAAGGAGTAGTGATGTGGTGACGCGACCGAGGACTCGGGAAGCTAGCGTTAGCTACTAGCTAACTACTACTGAAAAACCACAACAGTGGAGACCCCTCTGGGCTCTATTTTCACTTTTTAAAGTAAACAAAAAAATAGTTTATACAAACGCAAATTATTATGTCAAGCGGTTTACTCTGATGGAACACATATCTGTTTAGATGAATTTTTTACTTGTTGATAAGTTGATATAGGTAACAAGCAAACATTAGCTAACTAGCTGGCTAGTAGCTAACACTGACTAGCTGTACATTTAACTGAGTTCGAGCCAAAGATTTCTGATTCAAATGAGAAAGCATTGGTGTGTGAGACCACCTTTACTGTGTTATGTTAGTGTGTAATTGCGTGTGCACATTTCGCCCTTGTTTACATCCAGCAAAGTTTTTAAACAAGCCTTTAAAGCGAGGTTGAGACACTTTTCCTCCTCATATATGCAACCATCGAATCACCAGCTTACTTGATGCTAGCTTGCTAACACTGTGTTAGCGGCCGAACTTGGATACTGCCCCTGCTCACTTTACGTGGGCTTCTCTTTGAGGCCTTTTGGATTTATCCCTTTTCACTGAGAAGCCTTAATGGATACCAGGCTCTGGGTGGATTTGATATTTTTCCTGAATCAGTAACTTTGGATGTACTTTGAGATTGACTTACGACCTTTTGGGCTCTATTTGACGTGGACAGCATTGGAACCAGCTTTTAATCCAAGGTAAGACAAGATTTGTATGATACAATCACCTGATCACTATCACTGTCTCATCAGAAGTTGATTATTTACTTTACTGCCTCGTCTTGCTTGGAGCTATGTTTTGTTGACAGTTTTATCTTATCACTGACACATTCCGCGCTTCAAAAACAATCCCCTAAACACATAAAATGGCAGCCCATTAGTTTTTTGGACTCGGCATCAGTGATAATATATGGCCCAGGGTTGGTGGTTTGCCAGTTTACCTTGAAGGTTGTACCGGCTAAGTTCCTGTGATGGCCCATCTGTCATAGACCCCTCCCCCTACAAACACTGGTGCCTGAGTGGCTTGACCTGGATATTGTAGCTGGCTTTCTGTCGTCCTCAAGCTAAATTAGGTTAAGTTGCACGCACAAGGGTAGCAGTGGGCATCCATCTACTGTAGGCTTTATTAGGTGTAACAGCGTTGCTATTACTTTGTTCTATTACCATGTTAAGTGGCTACTTAAAGAATTTCAGAAACCATGGGTCTCCATCATTTAAATAATACAATAAGTTTATAAGCACATTCATGGTTGGCAATAAAAATTAAATGTTATCACTATAAAATGGTCAGAAGCTTGGAGCAGGTGAATAGAGTTGAATATAAGACAGTTCATTAAAAGTTTGTTTTTAAATTTGGATTAAGCGTAAAATAAAGTTCTGTGTTTGCTGTTGTGATTTGAGTTGCATTACATTACATTTTAATTACACCCAAATGTTACATTACAACAGGAGAATCTTTAAACCACCATTTCTAAATGGTTCGTTATGCTGTATTTGTGTTTATAGGTATGCAAAATCCCCTTCACATGATTCTTGGCTTTTGTGTCCACAGCACCTAAGCCCTTTGCTGTACAGAGTAGCTATAATTCCTCAGACCTCCTTGCCCAGCTGTTGTTCAATAGATCCAGTGCCACACAATAACAAGCCTTCTGTGGTCAAGCCGAACAACAACAGCAATTAGGAAAACGTATTGTTGTTACCCCCTGGAGGTAGTGAAATGACTTTTCTTCATATATCATTGTTGCTGCAGACCGGGTGCAGTTTCAACACACGGTCAAGCATTTGTTTACATATAACATTGCCTCAAACAGCAGTAATTATCAGCTAAATGATGAGAGTTTTATGAGAATTTGATCACATGGTCAATCTCTGACTTGCTACCTGTTTTAATTGTGAAAATGCTTACAAGCCCTATACAAACATTAAAAGAGGGAGTGTGCACTTTTAAAGTGGATAATTTTGGCCCAAACTCATTCCCAACTTCGTGATACATTTGTAACATCTCTATCCTTACAATATTATAGACAAAACCACGGACAAATCAAAGTTGCGATCTGTAGGTTAGTCACCAGGGCGCTGCATGGAGGTCGCCCACTGCTCCTGACAGGTTGCAGCAGGGGATTGAGGAACAGGTCAAGCGCAGTAGACAATATCCCTCCAGTAAATAAAGTACACCATAACATTATCTTGAAGACCAGTGGCACAGTGATATTGTATAAGCTATTTGCCATTTTATTTCAGTGTGTCTTGTCCTGTGTAAACTTTTGAATTGATCCTGTCTTTAGGATTCTCAAGGAATGACAAAAGCCTGATTTTAAAAGCTTATTACCATAAGACCTCAGTGAAACTCCCAACTTCTTCTCTCCTGTGGCAGATGATGTGCGAGGTGATGCCCACCATCAGCGAGGCGGAGGGCCCGGGGCGCAGGGGCTCCGGTTCCCCGCTGCAGTCGGACTCCGAGGGCCATTTCGAGTCCCTGATGGTGTCCATGCTGGAGGAGCGGGACCGGCTGCTGGAGACCCTCCGAGAGACGCAGGACAATCTGGGCATGGCACAGGGCAAACTCCACGAGGTCAGCCACGAGAGGGACTCCCTGCAGAGACAGCTCAACACAGCGCTCCCGCAGGTTTGTAATCGAAGCTGAAAGCAGTCCAAGGAAATGATCATTTGGTGGCTACGTTTTTGGCCTGGGATAGTAATTGACATTCTTTTGACAGAGCATTAGGATGAAATAGATTCACGTATTGTTCACTTAAGACTATTAGTAGAAAGTCATATTTCCTGTCCCTGTGCACTCTGCTGCACCACAGTCTCTTATAATTATGAATACATGAAAAGAAAAGGTAGCTTTGCACTGGCACAGCCTTTTATGCCCGTGTTGTTGGTATGGTTTGTCACGGCGAGGAGCCTATTAAATGGTTCCAATCGTCTCTTTAATTGTTAAAATCCTGATCCATGTCCGGGCCATCTGCTCACGGCTCATTGTTATAAAACAGTCTCACGTTTCTGTTCTCTGAGGTCCTACCTTTTAAAGCGCAGTGTTCAGGTTACACGTGTTTAGTAATGTACAAAAAGCATAAATTAAAAGTGGCTCAGCGTTTCCCCTTTCTGTCGACGGACATTCTACAGATGTTCCTACACGTTTTGATGGATTGTGTGGTACGATACAGTATTATACTTAAGGCTATTGAAACCTTGGTGAATGGGTCAGTTTTGTTTCTACTTTATACAGAAAGAAGAATTCAAAACAGCTCTTTCTGTCTTATGAACATACCGTACTGGTGTGCCTCTCTGTGTCTAGTTTGTAAATAACAATCACCTTTTATTCAGGAAGTCACAGTGGGCGGCCTTTTTAAGTTTAATACAAATCTTGCTGTCGAGCCCTTTCACAATAAGTCTTTCTGCAGCAATAACATAAAGTGACTTTAAAACTCAAACAGGAAACACTTTGTCACTGTTGGGCGACTTGACAATAAGGAACTGAGAGTCATTGTGTTTTTGGAAATCTCTGATGTTTTCAAAGACATGGATGCGCATTTGTGAATACAGTCCAGGATTTAAATTTAACAAATGAGAAAGATGCAGCGTCTGACAGAACTGTAAGGACGAAGGACACACTGGCACATGGTCCAGGTAAACAAAAACACGCTGGAATCCACGCACAGAGATGCAGTGTTAGAGGGGGGAGGGGGGGGGGGGGGGGAGGAGACAGAATTGGAGACAGAATGCTGGGTTTAAAACGTTTAAAAGCTCTGGATTGAGGACCCTGGTCGTATATACGCA
Source organism: Proterorhinus semilunaris (assembly GCA_021464625.1). NCBI lineage: Eukaryota > Metazoa > Chordata > Actinopteri > Gobiiformes > Gobiidae > Proterorhinus > Proterorhinus semilunaris. Next base: position 36,178,091 of record CM038346.1, read on the forward strand.
CTGTAGAGGAGCGGCTCGTTGCCAAATGAGTAACTCCCATTAGCGCCTAACATTGCGTAGCAGAAAGTTTGCGGTTTGGGTTTCCTTCACTGACAGTAGCAGGAAAAGAGTCAACTGTGCGGAGGGGCTTAGGATCGTGATAAAACGATCCCACAAAAACGACACATTGTCAACTCTGGAGATTATAAGATGGTCTAATATCGTCATATCACCCAGCCCTAGTTGCTGTGCTTAATTTTATTGATGATTCACCAATGAATCAAAAAACCAATGTGTAAGAATTGTACTCCGATTTAGGGTAGAGCAGGTTATTGAATTTTTATTGAATTTCACCAGGCTTTTCCTCAGCAGAACTACACCCAGCTCTGAGGCAGCAACAGTGCCTGCAGTTTGGAGAAGAATTTGTTTCAGCAAGAAAGAAAGAAAAAAAATCTAATAAACTTAAAAATCGATTGTTCCAGATGAGAAGTGATTATTATTTTATATCTGCCATACACCTCAGCTATGCCATATAAATGATGTACCTGCCTTAAAATCATCCTTATAAATATTGGATATGAAATGATATCAGAATTGGATACAGCCTTGACGTATAGCCTGCGGTGCATAATTTATTACGACATTTAAAGCAACGCCAAGCCGTTTTCAGACTACTGGAGCTCGCGGTTTGCCAGTTCTTAAGTTCAGGTGACGGTTCATGTTCGTAAACATTATATTAAGGCGATGACAAGAAATTTACTCTCCCATTCATAAGTCTTGCTGTCTTAAAAAAGTCTTAATCTCTAAACCCCCGCTCTGTGCATTTTCTCCAGTTTAGTTGTACCCAAATCTGAAATGTTAGAGCCTGTTGGTCAGAGTAACGCCTCATTTGAAAGCTAATGCTGTGTTCAGACCAAACGCCTCCATGAAAATACATGGGGGGTGTGCCAGGCCTCAGGCCTGTTTCACACCGCACGCCGACCGCAGAGCCGAGCGCCTTTTGCGGCCGAACTACCTCGCAGCGAGCGGCATGTATTCAGACTGCCACCGAGGCGAAGCCTAGAGTAGTATTGGACTCAAAACAACTTCTCATTGTTCATTCTAAAGCAGCACTATTAATTATAAGATAGGAATACGACTGATATGTCTCCTTAAAGTGCAAAATGTGTTTTTTTAGCTTTTGACGCGCCTCCAGCGCGGCTGATGCTAGAGTTGAGAAATGTTGAAATTTTTGGAGAAATTTGCAAGCGTCGACCAATCAGGAGCTTTCTCCAACTGTGATGTACGTTGTAGCTGAAAACTTATTTGAGTGGCTGGATCTGTGCTGGGAATGTGTTTGGGCCTTGATGATGCACAGAGCATTCCCAAAGCTGCTACAAGCCAATCGATGTGAAAACTAAAAATATGCACGAATAAAGTCTATTAAGCCCCATCTACATAAAGCAACCGTGTAACAATGATCACACACTGAGCCAGGCTTGTTGATTTTTAAGTTTATTGCTCACATTTTATCTACAACGGGCCGTAGTCGATCTGTTTTCTCCCCGAGCTAGCTGCGTATAAAAAGAATTATTGCTATGCTAGCCGCTTAACAGCAAACGGATAGCTCGCATTGACCCCATGAAAACAAGTATTATGCACTAATAACGTCAATAAAGCCCTTAACTACACAGAACAGCCTTTATGATGGTCACACACTGAGCTGGGCTTGAAAAATGTGTGGTTTATTGCAGTTATTTTTTTTATTTTTTTTATCAACAATGAGCTGTAGGCGAGGTGTTCGGTCTGAACACGGCATAAGACCTACAAATCTGATCAAAACTGATGTTTTTCCTTGCTCTGTTGCCGCACTGTCACTTTTTTTTTTTCTTAGCTTTTTTTGTTTTTGCGTCACTTTTTCATCACTTTTCTGTTACTCTTTTGTAGGGATGGGTACCGTTTCCCCCCCCGTTACCACTACTTTAACGATACCTGCTTTTCGGTGCCGGTGCCTTAACTGTACTTTTTCCGGTACCTATGTCATTTTAATTCAATTCAAATAACGTGTATGAAAAAAGTGTTAAGTCCTAAAACAGAAGCTCCACAGGCCTCTGTATTTGGAACACAATTTCCACTTAAGCAGTGATAAAAAGAAAGAAAGGACGTTATTACCTCCTGAGCTGCAGAGACAGGACACATCCACATCATGACACAGGTTTTTTTCGGATAAACTTTTCTAAACACACAAAGCAAAAGCACTTTCCCGTCAAAGATCTTTACACAGTGTGAGCGCTCACTTTTCCACAAACAATCTTTGATATTCCCCTCACGCTGCAGCTGCTTGTAAAGAAACTCAAGTTTCTTATTCAGTCCTGGTTTATAATAACTGGTTTAGTTTAGCTCTGGGTTTTACAACCGGTGTAACTCTTGGTTTAGTCCTGGCTCAGTCCTGCCACAGGCCGCAGCTGAGCCATGTCTATTACAAAAGTTTAGTACGTTATAGCTTTGCTTCGCTTTAAGTTATAGCTTTAAGCTATAGCTTTGCTTTGCTTTTTTTTTTTAGACTCGCTGCGGGTCATATATTGACATCTGGAGAGAAAAAGAACCGAAAGTTGGCACCGAAAGAATTTTAGTTTTTCGATACCACCCCCGACCGGAGCTTTTCGGTCTGTACCAAGTAGGCACCGTTAAACGTTGCCCATCCCTACTCATTTGCGGCTTTTTGATATTATTTTTTTGGTTGCTTTTTCATGGCTTTTTCGTCAAGCTTTCGAGATATGGGTAAAGCCAAACTGGAGAAAATGTGCTCGGTTCAGGTGGGAGTTAAGAGGTTGAAAAACTGTTTCTTCTACTCTATCTTTCAGTTCTAAACAGCAGACCAGTTGATGGCCAGTCTTTTTTTAATTGATTTAGCGCATGATGACGATAAGAATAAACCTTACAGAGCGCTGCCGCCAACACAAGGACTAGTGCCGGACATTGATAGGTACAGTACGGTAGGCCAGGATCCCCAAACTTTTAAAACCGCAACCTCCAAAATCAGTGGTTCACAACCTTTAATCTTTGAAGCCCACCTCCAACATTCAGAATTCAATTTCCAGCAACTTGTGTGTAGGAAAATGCAAGTTTACGATGATAACTTTAGAATGAAAGTAAAGCTGTGAACTAAACGACTGTGCGGCAAGTTGTGAATTTTGCCGTTCGTCCTCTATCGGGGAGCCTGTCTCTAATCCCGGTTCCCCTGCAGGAGGTAACAGGTAGGTGCTGTTTGCTCCTGAACTCGGCTCTTTCTCTTTTTTTTTTCTTTTTTTTCTTCTTTTTTTTTGAGGAATGCACAAACGTTCCCTGGAGCTCACTCACACGTTTATGTGCTTCGAGCTCCACCGGTGCCTCTCTGTGATTTTTCCCTTTTTTTTCTCTCTTCCCCCCAGAACTTTTATTTTTGGCATCGCCCCGCTAAGCTCTCATTCAGGTTTTCAAAATAGCCTCGGACTGTCCGATTTTAGTATCCAAGGATCTAAAAGTCATGGTTAGCTTGGTGGGGTCAAACTAGTGCAAGCCGGATTTGGGACCGTTGTTTCCTGCCCTAACGAGAAGTCCATTTTTTTTTTATACGATTTTAGGCCAAAGTTTGTGTTAAATAAAAGTGCCAAGAACATTTCCAAAAAAGCGCTTTACCACCTTCAAAAATCTCTTTTTTACAAAGAACTATGAAAAAGTAAGCCACAAAGCTTTTTTTTTTTTTTTGCAGCTTGGGTTTTACTTTTTTTCTCTTTTTCATTTTGCCAATCCCACACCAGACTGGTTGGTGACTTTTGGAGGAGAAATTCAACTCTGGATAATGCGCTTATCCTTGTTATGGCTTCATGTAAAAATAAAATAACGAGATTGGGACTTGATTGGCTTTTTTTCTTTTTGAGAAACAATTTAGGAACGAATGGTCTCATGATTTCAATAAACACACCCATGGAAACCTTTTTTTGTTATGTGCAGAGGGCATTATATTATTGCAGCCTTTTCAATTCACTGATCTTCTTATATTCAGATACCATTGGACTTCAAGTACCGTTGCCAAACAAACTGCAAAAGCTTCCCGGCCTCATCTAATAACACACTACGTCTCAGTCATACATCTTTCTGACTTGCCTTGTCCTGTTCTGAGTGAAAGGGCAGCAGGTTATCCACATTTCAATAGACACCGGTGACTCAGACTCGCTCACAGAGACATGTGAAGTCATAGTTTCTAGTTTGTCTTGTGGTTTGTCCAAAAGCTTTGAACGTACTCCGTGCTGTGTAAACATCATCACAACAAAGCCCTTTTTATGCAACCTGTTTGCTCATTGTTTTCAATGAGCAAACCAGCATTGAAGTGGCCGGGAGAAGCGGCTATTGTTTTGTCTTTTCTCTTGCATTTATATAGCAGCAGATTTGATTGGCTCTTTAACACAGTCTGAAGTGTAATTGGCCACCGACTGCAAGTACAATGTTCTTTGCAAACAATGTAATGGAGCAGACCAATTGCTTGTTTTTACTTTGTTCACTTTGTGATGTACAAAAGCGTAATTTGGCATACATTTTGTATTGCAGAAAAGCCCAATAAAAACTCAAGATAAGCGGCATTTTCTACGAGGGCCCGACAGATTTTATCGGCTGATTTAGGCTCCCAGAAGAATGTTGGCCAAAATGCTGCCGTTATGGCCGATATTAACTTGCTGGCAACTTTTGCAAAAATCTCCGGAAGGAAAATGGATAGAGACTTGCCGTTTGCATAGGAAAGAGGAGGGTTTGTGCGGAGTCTCTGAAGTCAGGGGTTCCCAAACCTTTTGGGCCGGGACTCCCAAAATCACCAGTACAACAACTCAGGACCACCCAGTGTAAAATGTAATTAATATAAAACTAAACTGGAGGAAATGCGCTCGGTTAAGGCGGGGGTCAGGAGGTTTTAAACTAACGAAGTGGCACTTATTAACTAAAAGCTATTTTGGGGATAAAAAATAGCCTACATCAAATTAAATTACCAATCATATTGGCCTTTTTTTTGGCCTTCATATTGGTGTCGTACCCAAAGGAATCCTTATTGGTCGGGCGTTTACACCTATCCTGTAAATGGGCCAGATATCACACCCCTGATGATAACACTTGCTTCCTTTTTAAAACTATATTTAGCATTGACACGAGCCCATTACAAATTCATAATCTTTCCTTCTTTGGCCTCGTTTGTCCCAGGACCTAAAAACCTCTTTTGTTGTTGGACTTGCTTCATTCAAAGGACTGTGATGAGGTCATGCACACTCACAGGATTAGGAAATGTGATATAAAATATCCCGTGATAATGATGATAATTAAAAAGCATCATTTGATCTGGTGTTTTTCCATTTTTCAACATCAACCAAATATCACCATTACCTTTCCAGCGAACCCCGCTCTAAGAGCATTGATCATCATGTTCTTACACACTTCATCCACCTCACTTTGTGATGATTGAATGTTGTCACATCTTTGTCAGACTGTGTTAGAACGTTTCGACATATTAGACAACAAAAAAACGTGGCAACTTTTCATATTCCCCATCAGCTCGGATAAAAAACAAATTCTCACATTGCATTGTAAACACAAGCTGTAAGTCGTCATTCCTCAGGCCACATTAACATTAGCGTTTTGAAAGACGGCCCTGTTTCTCAGCTGTAGCATTTGTCTGTGGAATGTAGGAAATAAAGCGCTCTATAATTACGCCTGTGCTGCCCTCTCATTGGCCTGATCTTAGCCCACAGCCAATACTGAACTCCTGCCGTCTCCCACAGCAGCAGCAGCAGAGCCATTGTAGTCGGTGCTAGTCACTGCAAGGCCAGAGTAACAATACTCTAAATTTGTAATATATTGCAGATGTATTTGACCATTTACAGTTCTCCTGTCCGTGTTCAACAATAATCTTCAAATATGTATAAACATTGGTTAAATGTTGTTTTCTACATATTTTGTAGATCATAGTCTCTTATTTAATATGAAACTCGGTTAAAGTCAGTCAATTGTTCATACAGCGCCTCTCGAAAGTACTAATACACCTTGAACTTTTGCACATTTTGTCATGTTTGCAACACAAATATAACATAATTTCACTTTATATCAAAGATGTTTTGCAGTTTTGGTATAAACCACAGCAGCACATTTGATTTTAGGTTCTTTTGTTCTAAGTCTGATTATCAACACAGTTCATCGAAAAATAATTGTGGCAAAGGCCCAGGACCCACTGAAAATAGTCTTGCGATCCACTTGTTCCTGTTCCCGGCCCAAGGGTTGAGAACTGCTGCTCTAAGCCACAGCTCAGTCCAATTGCGAGGTAAAAAAAAACGTGTAAAAGCACGGACAAAATGCTACTGCTTTATTCTACAGTTATTGCATATCATTCCGTTCAAGCCTCAGTTGTGACTCAAAGAATGACGAGCCTCTCGTTCGACCCCCCCCCAGCGTGAGTCAGTGACCACACCACCACCATCATCGCTGCCTCCACTGCCGCTGTTTCTCTGAAAGCCAATAAGCACCAGGGAGGCCTCCGTGCTCAGAGTGCATTAGCTACAGGGCAATAGAACCGCATGGTACATTCTTTGCAACCAGCCAAGCATTTCATAACGCAAAAAATGAGAGTGCTCGGGCATGTGTCTGCGGCGGCATCTGTGGAAGAGTATTAATAGATGTTCAGGCAGATGTAGAACTGCCTGGTTATGGGTAAAATGTCAAAGCTTTTTATTTACACTTTACAAAGTCATATCAATACACATTTTGGGAATGGAAGTAATTTGGCGCATCGGTTGTAATTGTTGCTTCTATTAATGCAAAAAATGTACAGCAAATATAAACATGGTTATTAACTCATATTTTTTTGTTTGTAATGTCTCGTATTGTTTGTTCTGATTTCAGGAGTTTGCTGCGCTCACAAAAGAATTAAACGTGTGTCGAGAGCACCTTCTAGAGAAGGAGGAGGAGATTGCGGAGCTGAAGGCAGAAAGAAACAACACGCGGGTAAGTACAGCACTACTTCATGCCTGCTACCTAGCGGCGTGAGAGTCCCACGCTACATGCTTTCATTCTATGCTCAAAGATCTTGTACATTTTGAGAAGCGACGTTTAACATAACAGTATGGTTAAATCCTCTGTATTGTGCCTGTAGCTGCTGCTGGAGCACCTGGAGTGCCTGGTGTCCCGTCACGAGCGCAGTCTACGGATGACTGTGGTGAAGCGTCAGGCCCAGAGTCCAGCCGGAGTGTCCAGTGAAGTGGAGGTGCTCAAGGCCCTCAAGTCTCTGTTCGAACACCACAAAGCCCTCGACGAGAAGGTGCCGCACATTTATTTTATCTTCTCTAATGTTTGTTTTTAGCTTCCTTGTTTATATAAAAGTTTGTACTGAACCAAAATTCAACTTCATCAATCTATTTTTTTTATTTTTTTATGTTGATACTGTGGGGATTTTTTTTAGGTATTGGTATCAGTGAGTACGACGGGAAAGAGGGACGAAATACGGTAGTTTCCCGGCCAAAATGTGACACTTGACGGCTATGGCGTACTCAGGCGTGTGCTCTGGGGTTTTAGGCTTTGTTTGTATTGCACTGGCCCTCGGTATTGGCAGCTGCTGTTGATGCAGATAGTTAGACAATGTCCAGTCAATAAAACAATCATTACTTGAGGGGTAACCTAATCGCGTTGACTGTTTCTAATGACAACCAACCCATTCTTTCTTATAGAAGAAAGTGACGGTGTCGCTTTCTCTATACGTGGACAGCAGCCCGTTTCCTGTGCCTTTAAAATATATATATATATATATATATATATATATATATATATATATATATATTAGGGGTGAAAGATATATTGTTATCGTATTTATATCGAGATATGAACATTCAAAATATTAAAATCGAAAAAGCAAGCTATAAACGATTATAGATTTTCATCAATAAAACTCTTTTGTATTATGATTTTATTTTTCTGAAAAATGCTTAGTTTTCACCTAATCCATAGTTATATCGATATCGAGATATCTGGCATGAATATTGAGATATGAAATTTTGTTCAGCCCTAATATATATATATATATATATATATATATATATATATATATATATATATATATATATATTAATTAATTAATATCCACAATATTCCGAAATTAGTCCAACCACTTCCGTCCATGTTTGTATGCTGTATGTCAATTTCAGAGTCTAGAATATGAACGTTTAGTCATTTACTTTGCCACGGTACCAACAGCTATTTGTTATATGGGTTTTTATTTTTTTAATGTCTTTAGTTTATACTTTCCATTGTTATTTCTCAGGTAAGGGAGAGACTACGTGTCGCCTTGGAACGGTGTAGCGTCTTAGAAGAGCAACTTACCATCTCACACAAAGAGGTAAGAAATGATTTACAGGACATAGTTCATATGTTACATTGGCAGAAGGGGTGTGTTTTAATCGAGGAGAATTGGCCAGTCCTGTCGCATTCTGGAAAAAAATATGGATGGCGCAATGCTGCAGCGCCTGTCCGATCAATCCCAGGGGACACTCGGCCCAAACAAACGTGAAGCACAGGATGGCACATGCAGCACCTGGTGACTTTAAATGTAAACTCAGAAAATCGAGATCGATCAATATGTGGAAAATTATCATGATTATTTTTTTCCCTAAATCGCCCAGCCCTAGGCAGAAGTGCTGAAGGCAGATGACATGCAATATTTTGACCCAAAACATTGTGCGTTTTTGTTATACCAAAACTCACCCTTTGTGATGCTTCAGACTTTTCCTGGAAATAACTACAACAGCGTGGCGCTCCCCCGTCTCTCACACACGCATTCATTCACGAATATGGACTTGTTTGGTATCCACAAAAGGTGACCAAGATGACGCTGTAATCCAAATATGGTCATTTCCTGTCTGGGAGACAGCCGTAGCTAAATATGGCAGAAACTTTAGGACTTGTTCTTTTTACACTCTTGCAACAACATCTCCACTTTAGCAGCTTCTACAGACTCCAAATTAGTAGTTTTTCTTCAAGGCTTTTAATTCCTTGCCTGATTTAATGAGTCTTGAACTGCAAAAAAAAACATGGCAAAATAGCTAAGATACAGTATACAAAATGCCCTCTTTGCAACTAATATAATATATCAACAGAATAAAATCATACATTTAAACCTTGAGTGATCCATTATTAGATTTGATCGCTGAAAACATTTTTCTGCCTCATTGTTGTCGGTAATCTACAGTGACAGTTTCAAATTGATCTCTGTAAATATGTTTTCCCTATTCACCTGGAGTTTCTCGCCTTAAGGTCTTTTCTGTGACAGTTATTGCAGCTATAGCCTCTAATTTGGAACTGTCAACCCCCTGCTATTGACTAAACTGTAGCTTTGGGATTGTTCTTAAAGGAACAGGACACAGTTTTAACATATTGAGACGTGTTCTTACCTGAGCTTAGACGTGTTGTTGCGTACCTGTCTGGTCTTTGTGCATACGTACGCTCAGTCACGCAAAACAACCAAAGATGTTGTTAGCATTTGGCCTCTCCCAGCATATTCCTATAGCTCCAAACGAGGTGAAGTTAGAAGCGACCACGCTCTTCTACGGGCACAAAGACCAGACAGGTACGCATCAACTTGTCTAAGCTCAGGTAAGAACATTATCTCGGGATGGAAAAATGTTGGCCTGTTCCTTTAATGTGCGAGTTACGGCAGCATGATCCCAGCAAGGACAAGTTGCGAGGACATTTGTCTCGAGTGTCAAAAGGGCAGCAGAAAACATAAACAAACGCTTGGTATGCCCTTATCTCATCTCCCTTTTACCCTCATCTCTTCACACACCAACCACACATGACGAACACCGCAGTCTAATGCTAACCATGTGCCGAAGACTCCCACAAATGATTTACTGTTGTATTGCTAAACCGAGCGCCACATTTCTGCAGCTGTAGCGGCTGAGAGTGACGCACTCCGGGGACAGCGGAGACGATGTGGCCTACTCTCATATACAAGATTTGCATATGCACAAATTAGGCCTGAACGATTTCGTGGAAGTATCTACAATTGAAAGATGTGCGATACTGTACTAATGATTATTTCAGTGGTCAATTTGTCAGCATTTTTTTTTTATAAATTGACTAGTCATTATTATTATTATACATTTTACAACTTTCAGGGTCACTTTTCTGGGTCCTTTTCCCAGTTGTGCTAACATGCCCATTCTTGACTGAAAAATATACTTAATAATTTGATGCACAGTGTCTTTTCACAAATGTACTTGGTAAAAAAGGGGGACAATACAAGTTTCATTTCACTACTGGGAAATGAAACTTGTTTGATATGAAATATTAGTGTATCAAATATGAAATAATTCGTAATTCGTAAATCGTTATTTGTCACGATTATTTGTTGCGGTCCTCGATTTATTTACATTGCCAAAATGAAAATGGAAACTAGTTGATCAAACAAACCTAGTATAAAAGGGAATCTTAGGGCGCTGTGTCCGAGTGTCATTTCTCTGCTACTGTTCCCTGGTTTGGCAACAGGCTTTTGTCTGACAGATACAGGCCACAGGTGCGTGTAGATGGCCTGTGATGTTGGCGCGTGTTCGTGTTAAGTGCTTTATTGCAACGTCGGCTATAACCGACTTCCAGGAGTTCTCCTGCATAATGCTGTTGAACCAGAGGCCGAAGCAGCAATGAATGACTGAGAATCATATCTTCTGTTCTCGTAGCCTTTTTGAAGGCTGTATTTTATTCATGAATTAAAAGAAAGGCTCCGAGCGACAGGTGCCTATATCTGCTCCGCCTCGGCTGAGCGGGGGACTCGCACTTCTCTATTTCTCTGCTTTTTTTTTTTTTTTTTGTTAAACTGCAGTCAAATGCAAAGAAAAGTGGAGTAAACAGATTTGACAACGGGGTTCATAGGAGACATTGTTTCATGCAGCTGGGTTTATTTTTATTTTTTTCTTCTTTTCCACATTAATCATGTTGCGCTGCTGCTGCACCTGTACACTTGTAAACAACAACATCGGCGCGGCTCGGTTCGTTTGTGTAAGTGTGAGCGCGGGTCGTTCGGGGAATCCAGACCTTTCCTCAAACGAGCAAGAGACTGGCACGGTTCGGATGTCAAGTGTGAGTGCGCCCTTACCAACACGACGTGACTAAATGATTGACTTGTTCGTTGCCAAATGGTGCGCCACATTCTGCAGCTGTGACGACCGACTGACGGACAGACCCAAGGGACAGACGAGATGTGGCCTAGTTTCCCGCTCTGCGCCGCGGTCACCTTTTGTTCATCAGACGCAGCCTCCAACCACATCATAGATCCACAAACAATAAAGCTTCACCTGGATTTCAGTTATGGCTAAGTCGGAAGGCAATGATTTAGGTTTCATCAAATTATGTAGTTGAATTTAAAGTGATAGTGTGTAAGTTAGCAAAGTGAGGAGAGAGCGAGTGACTTTTCAAAGTAAACAATCAAGCTCCTCCCCCTCCCTCCTGATTGGACCTGACAGGCTGGGTCACAGGAAAAGCTCGTCTTATTGGTCCATGCGGGGGGATACTAGACTTTGATTAGTTGCTGAGATCCAGGGAGAAGGGACTTAACAAAATAAAATAAAAATATATTATTACTTTAGACTTTCAGACTATTTAAGGATTCAAAAACGCTGCAATTAGTTTCCAAAACGATCTATATTTGTTGTCTTTGTAAGATTCTGATCAGTGTGAGATTAACATGTCATTAATCAAATTATTAAATGGATTGTGATTTGAGATGTATATATATTTTTTTTTTCCAGCTGACTTTCCTCAGGGAGCAGAACAACATAAAGCGCGGTCAGGCCGATGGAACCAGCGAAGTCAACCACAACTCGGAGAGCATCCCCAGCACCAACGGAAATGTATGTTACAAATAAAATAAATAGTCTCACCATGTTCTACGTCAAAGTCCTTCAACAATAGACTGCTCCAGTGTCAAATAGGATCTTATATTTTGTTTCATTCATGGTTTGGACTGTTCAATATGACAAATGCAATACTCGATAGCTGTTTTTGAATATTGTTTCGCGTTATTTTCCTAAACCACTCAACACAGTGAATTGCTTTAAATTTGAAACTAAATATGGATTATTATTATAATATTTTTAGTTTAGTTTATTTGTTTATTTGAGCAGTATACATTCTGCTCAAAAGGAGTGGGCTGAAGCAAAAAGCTTATAAGCCCCCACCCCCAAATTCAGTGCAATAAAAAAAAGTGCATTTCACACAATGGTACCGAAGGACCAAAACAACAAGACTTCATCCAAAGAGAATTAGATACATTTCAATCAGCTACATTAGCACAGACCAACTTACAAAACAATATTTGAACTGTTTATATAATTCATTGAAATTCAGCACAACAACGATCTTGTTTCATGTACAAAGCAAGTAAAAAAATTCCATCATTAATGTATTTCCCTCAGATTGTTACCCGTGCAAAACATTACCGAGAGTTACTTTTATGTTATAAAGGTACATTAATACATATTATACTCTGAGCTCTTGCCAAGTTAGGCCTGAACTAGGGCTGAACGATATGGACAAAATTTCATATCTCGATATCGATACGATACAACTATGGGTTAGGTGAAAACTAAGCATTTTTCAGAAAAATAAAATCGTAATACAAAAGAGTGCAGTTTTATTGATAAAAATCTATATCGTTTATATCTTGCTTTTTCGATTATAATATTTTGAATGTTCATATCTCTACATCGATACGATAGCGATATATCATTTCATTTTATGATATTCAGGTATACTGGGCAAGACTGAAAATGTGTCTATTCTGAAAATATATTCAAAAATTACAGGGCTCTAGATATAAGTTTTCTTTTTTTTAAATTTGGAGTTACACAAAAACCAATCAATCAAAATTTTGAGTGCGCAACTTTTCTGGTCAGTACGGTAGTGGTCACGTAACCCATAAACGTATAACCTTTGATTGAGTTTTTCTAGATTTTCATGATTAAACTCTGGTCCTTCCACAGCGGGCGTCGGATGGCTCCCTCAGCCAAGAGGAGGATATGGCGCCCCCCGTCATCGGCAAAGTGGGCGAGCTGCAGGACGTGGTGGAGCGGCAGACGGCAGACCTGGGTCAGATGAAGGAGCGGATGGCTGCGATGGTGTCCCGCATCAACGAGCTGGAGGAGGACCTGGACACGGCGAGAAAGGACCTCATCAAGTCAGAGGACGTGAACACCAGGCTGCAGAGAGACCTGAGAGAGGTACAGTCAGAAAATGAATGTGATTTGCATTAAAAGGTTTTTGATGCAGCCCCACTGAGAGTTACTCAGGAAGCAAAACATGCAGTTTTTATTTCTTATTTCTTATTCAGTTATTGTCATAATTTTAGACATTTTCATATTTGTATTGAGTGGCCTTTCTCTTTAGAATCTGCAATCTCGACAGTTAAAATATGTAATAATAAATGTTCCCGATCTGTTCCCAGTCGATGGCCCAGAAGGACGACATGGAGGAGCGGATCACGACTCTGGAGAAACGTTATCTGGCTGCTCAGAGAGAAGCCACTTCAGTCCACGACCTCAATGACAAACTGGAGAACGAAGTGGCCAACAAGGACTCGCTCTTCAGACAGGTAACACACGGGCGGCTGCAAAAATACCCGGAAAGTGGTGTCTGAATTTCTACTTTCGTGGACTAACAATATCCCTTAAAAGAACAGGCCACCGAACTAAAAAAGCCACTTTAAACAAAACAATGAGAGAATTGTTCACCGAATAAATACTATCGCATTGCCGAAAGAAAACCGGCAATGCCATCCGTAAATATATACTATCAGTAAATATTCTAAAATCATTTACTTGTTTTTTGGCTCTTTGTTTTTAAACTACACGTGGCGCTTTATGGTGTTGTTTTAAGACCTAAATAAAATGAGAGCTTTTGTTTTACATTCCAGACGGAGGAGCGAAATCGTCAGCTTCAGGAGAAGCTGGAGTTGGCCGAGCAGAAGCTGCAGCAGACCATTCGAAAAGCAGAGACTCTCCCCGAGGTGGAGGCGGAGCTGGCCCAGCGAGTGGTCGCTCTCACAAAGGTATCAACCAATCGATTATTATAGAATATTAAGAAACAAATGTACTGCAAAAAAGTAAAATGTTTGTTTGGAGCCAAAAGTCTAATTATTGTAATTTTTTTAAATTAAAACATATTTATTTGGTTTCAGTTGAAAGTTTACTTTAAAATCTTTGTTTGTCTGTCTGTCCTTTTTTTTCATTTTATTTTTGTTTGTAAGGTTGTTTTCTAAATCTCCACATTTTGATGTAGGTGTATTGAGTTGCCTTGTGTACGAAATGTGCGGTATAAGTAACATTGCCTTGATGGTTAAATGGGCTTGATTTAATAAAACTCTCTCACTAAAGTTTATATTTTAAATTGATAGATGATGATTTTGATATTTGCAACATCGCGTAGTGTGACATTAAGCACATATAATTCTACATTTCAAACACATTTTTGCATTTATTACCTTTCCTTGTCAAATCAACACATTTCCGCGGAACCGTTTCAGATTTGCTTCAAATCTAGAGTTTTATTTTTAGCCAAACACTTGTGGCTCCAAAAGAAACAATGGTCTCACTTTAGGATCATGCCCCCTGGGAGGAAACGGGGTCAAAGTCAGAGGGTATTATTGCTACAGTCTGAAGGGGCTGAGCTCTGCCTTTTGGGACTCTCTCATACCTCCAACTGCAGACAGTTCACAGGAAGCTACCAAGGAAACCTTTGTTTATGTAACTAATGTAACTCTCACTGGAATCTATTTTTAGACCCTGCCTTTGTGTCTTTTACCCATTTATAGCTTGGGGTTTGTCTTGGAAATGCCGTAGGGAGTTTATTCCTTATTTGTGTTGCTGAACTCCTTACGCTGAACTTTGGAAATCAGTCTGTGTTAGTGCGTCTCAACTGATTTCAAAACTGTTAATGCCTGAACATTATTGTGCAATCACTTTTATAGTTAGAAATCTGAATGTAAGATACTCTTTCCCATGTATCAAAACCTTTCATTTGTATTTTTATAGTCTCTTTCCAAATAAGGGCTGGACAGTAGACACGACACTTTGCTCACTTCCTATTCTGTCGTATTTTGATCATAAGAAGCTCAGCCCTCATGTTTGTTTAGCACGTAACATAAACAGGAAGTGCCTACAGTTCAATTAGCTTAAGCCCCGCCCTCCCACTGCGAGACTGAAACATGATCTCAAAGCGTTTGTGTGTGTGGGTGTGTTTGTTTACTTAACCTGCACATTTATCCATCCATCCATCCATTTTCTCCCACTTGTC
Source organism: Proterorhinus semilunaris (assembly GCA_021464625.1). Classification (NCBI taxonomy): domain Eukaryota; kingdom Metazoa; phylum Chordata; class Actinopteri; order Gobiiformes; family Gobiidae; genus Proterorhinus; species Proterorhinus semilunaris. The sequence continues at coordinate 36,193,394 of CM038346.1, forward strand.
CGTTGCCGGGTCGTGGGGGCAGCTGTTAGAGCTGCCCAAGTCACATGGCACCTGTCCCCTATGGCTCCTCCTGCAGGTGGTGGGTCCACGGGAGGACGGCCTCATGGTTCCAAACGGTTCCAAACGGGCCTGTTGGTCTCTCATAGGGGGCCCATTCACACTCTCATTCATACACCAGTGCACGCAGACACTGGAGGCAAGGAGGGTGAAGTGTCTTGCCCAAGGACACAACGACAATGTGCACCTTCAGGAGGCGGGATTCGAACCCCCGACCTTCCGATCATGAGACGACCCGCTCTACCATCTGCGCCACTGTCGCCCCCCTGCACATTTACTTTGTTGATTTAAAACAATATTAAAGACATGATTGTAATGTTTTTATCAGGCTGAAGAACGTCACGGTAATGTGGAGGAGCGGTTACGACAGCTCGAGAGCCAACTGGAGGAGAAGAACCAAGAACTGCTCAGGGTGAGAGACTATTTAGTCAAAATACACTCGATGAAATACTACACTGAAAAAGGATTTCACTTCGGAAATGAGTACCTTTTTGGCTGGATCATATGAGATATTTAATGTTAAATTTGCAAACATTAGGGTAAAATGGGGGAGTAGGTAACATATTAGTTGTTAAAAAATAAAATAAAATAGCGAAAACATTTGTAAACGAAATTTGGGGGAAATGGGCAAACATTCAGAAAGAAAATGAGGGAAAATTGTGGAAAACATTATTTATTAATGGTTTGGCAATAGTTATTTTCACATAATTGCTGTGTACCATTATTCATTATTTTGTTAGTAACACTTGATATAGAGGAGCCTTAGTCCAGTTAAAAGCTGATTCATGTCTTCACCTCTATAATGCAAGCCTTATTCACTTAATAGTTTCACAATTGTACACTTCCTGATGTTTTTTAGGCGAGACAGAGAGAAAAGATGAACGAGGAGCACAACAAGCGCCTGTCAGAAACCGTGGACAAACTCCTGTCCGAGTCCAACGAGAGGCTGCAGCTCCACCTGAAGGAGCGGATGTCTGCGCTGGAGGAGAAGGTGCACAATATACACAGTGATGTGCAGCTCGACAGCCTCGGGAGTGAGTCTGGTGTAATCAAATAAAAAAAATCCTCCGTCTTCTTTCCACAGAACTCCCTCATACGAGAGTTGGACCACACAAAGAAGTTGATCGAGGAGTCGCATCACGAAAAGGTCTTTCTTAATGTTGTAACAAAGCGTTTACTGGAAGTCATAAATCGTTTTTTTGTTGCTTTTATTGACATTGTAATATTTCGGCTTTCAGGAGCAGCTGCTAATACAGATCGAAACCATGAGGGCCGAGAGTGAGCAGGACCGAAGCAGGAGTAACTCGCTGTTGCACGGGTAAGTCTAGTCACCTTGAAATCCACAAAGTTGCAATATTGGTGTCTCATCAAAAACAGACCTGGAGCTGTTTTTCAAGTACACTCGCATATTTGAGTAATCTTTGAATCTTCCACAAAGACATAGATTTGACCTATTAACCTTGTAAATAGTGTTGCCAAGAACATACTGTAATTATACCCAATCTTTGCAGTTAATTTGATCAGCGAGTCACTGTAGTCTATATTAAATGTTTACCTGGTGTGCTCCTCAGGCGTCCTCAGATGAGCTCCACTCCAGACTTCAGGTATCCGGTGTCGGCCTCCTCGATGATGGACACAAACTCGGACCATTACAACAGCGCTCTTGTTCTGCGGCGACCTCAGAAAGGACGAGTGGCGGCGCTCCGAGACGAGCCGTCCAAAGTAAGCACCGCTGCTCAGGCTCAGGCTCACTATCAAAAACTACATTTAATTCTCTATGTATTCAGCCTCAATGTAGCTTTTTTGTAACTTTTCTTGAACTATATAATTTCCTTTTCTTTTTTTTGTTGGGGGAAAGTTTTTCCCAATCTGTTTTGCATTTTAAGTATTACTTTATGTCCAAAATCATAAGTGGAGAAACTGTAGCCGTAGCATTTATTTATTACAATAGATGCCTAGAATGACAGCTTTCTACTCTACTATTTTATCAAATGAAATCTATTATCCAATTTAAAAAAAATAAATAAACCTTGGTGCCACATTCTCTGCAACCCACAATTTGTTTCTGCGTCACTTACGATCTCGTACAAGCCCAGACAAGACCTCTTTATTTAGAGTTTAAAATCTGCAGTTACGTTCATTCATGTGGTGATGTGCGGTAGCAAACTGATAAATAAAATCTCTTCATTTCTTCTCATTTCTCCCTCTCTGCTTCCTCTGTGGACTCCAGCGACATGTAAGTTATGGCACTTCACATAAAACTCTTGCTTGCTTTGCTGTTCTTTTAACACCATTTGATTGACTTTTCTAATATCTCTTGTAAGAAAGCTTTGTTAATATGATTCCTACTTTATTTTCCTCATTCTCTGTTGTTTCCTCAGGTGCAGACGCTGAATGAGCAGGAGTGGGAGCGCATGCAGCAGGCTAACGTGTTAGCCAACGTGGCGCAGGCGTTTGAGAGCGACATGGACGCGTCGGATTTGGAGGAGGACCGAGAGACAATCTTCAGCTCCGTGGACCTGCTGTCGCCGGGCGGACAGGCCGACGCTCAGACACTCGCGCTCATGCTGCAAGAGCAGCTCGACGCCATCAACAACGAGATCAGGTACCACAGGACGAGTGGCTGTAAGGAAATTCAACGGCATCTCATTATATCGGAGACTGGGCACTTTGGGGAAAAAATACCCAACAGCAATTTACCTGAGCAGCAGGTGTAGCTGTTGCTAATAGTTTGAATTTACATTCTAAAACCCAGATTTGCGTTGGTCATTTTTAAATGCGTCCAGGGTTCATTCATTAACATTTGTGAGAAGACTGATACTTCTGCAAGTCTAACGTTGTATTTAAGGTTTTAACCATAACAAGACCCCATGGAGACGACGTTATTATTATTAGATGATAATCTACTTTAAAGAGGACATACATATGGGTCTTAAATATAGACTTAAAAACGTTATTTTGGTTTCTCAACATCTGCTTTATATGTAAAAAAATCCCTATTAAGTTGCATTATACTGTCATTTAAAATTATTTTTCTGTCAAAATGATATGGTGACCGTGAAAGAGCCGGTGAACACTTTGACTGCGGCTCCTCCTGCTGGCAGTTCAGGGAATAACGTATTTCGATTTACAGCGTGGTTTACAACTTGAGCATGGCCTGACAAACACACAAACAGCTCAGAGCCGATATAACGGTGAATTATTGGCTCGAAATATGCAGATGGTTAACCCAGGGATTACTCATAACTCATAAATACTACAACGGAATAACGTTATGACATTGACAATTGACATCCATTCTAATAGCGATTTTGATTCAATTGTGCAGCTGTAATGGACTCAGAGGACTTATTTGCTTTGCAAAAGCAATATTTAAGGATCAAATTTTGAAAACCTTCAATTGTTACTCTTTAAAGAATATATGAACCAGTGCCAACATAATGTTAAAACATTATGCTTTTCTATATAAATGTACATCATGTTTTCAGTGTTCTTCTCCTGGAGGAAAGTGCTGCACGTTGCACTCCCTCTCGCTATTGCCCATGAACACTTGTATTGTAAAACCCGTGTTAGAGTTTATTAGCAGCAGCTGTTTCCTGATTTAGGCGTTTGTGTGAATTCCCCGTTTTTAATCAAAACATTCCCAAACGTTCCATCCCACACATGCTGTTTTTAGGATGTATTTACCGTTAACCCTTGTCAACACAAAAGTGAATCTTGTGTGTACCATCTGTTTTAGATAACAGACCTTTGACAAATGTGTGGAAGTCATTGAAAGACTGTCAATAAATCATAGGTTTTGGCCTATAAGAGTTTATCATCACATACTTCAAAAACGTTCTCCCCCCGTCCCGCTCCTCTCAGGATGATTCAGGAGGAGAAGGAGAACACAGCGATCCGTGCCGAGGAGCTCGAGTGCAGAGTGGGCAGTGGGGAGTCTCTTGGTGCCCGCTTCAGGTCCATGAGCTCCCTGCCTCCCTCCCTCTGTCCCGGTTCGTCTTTGGGTGGCTCTCCCCCAGGCTCCGGCTCCTCCACCCCCAGAATGGTGTCCCGCAGCCCGCACCGCGAGATGGACCGCATGGGGGTCATGACGCTGGTAAGAGCTACTTTTTTCTAATGTTTTTTTTTTTAAACAATAAAAGGTTCCATTCATTGACTGTTGTTTTAACATAGAGATTACAGGGTTTCCGTGCGCCATTAAAAAGTATTTTTACATTAACTAGTATCATTGCATCGGGACCGAAGACTTGACGGGAGGAAACATCTGTGTTCACCACGGAAGATGTGTTTGTCTTGAAGCTAACAGTTCAATGACGATGAAGGAAAATTAAAATAGTTGAACGATTAGTATAAATTATTTTTATTTGTTTTAAAATCTCCTCAATGAACACAGACGTTTCCTCCAGTCCAGTATTTACATCCAACGTGTAGAAAAGCGGAAGTAAGATTTGCTTTATTTGCTGAGTTATTCTGTGCTAAATTTGTCTATAAAAACAAGATGCACATCGTGAAATGGCTTTAAAATCTGTCCACATTTGCTCGTGTCTTGTATTGTTTCTTTTTGTGCAACACTGCCGCCACTTTGATGCACTAACATGTTTTGTGCTTGTGCTTTTAACCATTATTCTCCTCTGTATAACTCGCCGCTCCCTGTAGCACTATTGCTACGACCCCTACATCATCCAGAGCTCCCTGTCCCAGCAGACGGTCACTCTCATGCCCTATGGCCCCACTGGCCTCAGCCCCCTGCCCCAGCTCTATACGTACCCCCCTTACTTTCAGGTATCTCCTAGTGGTAATTTTTGGTGGGTGCAGCCTGGTTGCTTTCTTTGTCAAGTCAGAGGGTTTTGGATCTTTGACAAAAATCCCTCTTAATAATGTTGTATGTCAGTCATGCAGGTTTGAGTAATGCTGTGTTTTCTGGATTGTTGCATAATTAAATGGAACACTGACGTATTCTCTGCATTTTCAAATCCCCTGAAAACCATCACCGGAACTGTTACGGGCACTTCTGAAAGCAAACGGGGTTTATTATGGCACCATTGATTTGTTAGCGTGCAAAAACGATGACTTGGGTTATTCTTTTAACCACTGTTGCCTTATTATGCAACTAGGGGTGGGAACCTCTAGGCGCCTCCCGATTCGATATGATACAAACGATAACCAGTAAAACGATACAGCGATAATCGATATATTGCACAAAGATTACCTATGATGCGTCAGCAAAGAAACGCATGCAATTTTTAACCTTTTTTTTTATCATGCTCAAATATTTTTTTTTTAATATTACACTTATTTTCATCTGCCTTGTTCTTCTTTTTCTTAAATAAGTATTCCCTGAATTTATTAATCATTAACCTCTTAACCACCACCTGAACCGAGCACATTTTCTCCAGTTTGGCTTTAACCAAATCTAACCGATTAAAACGCAATGAAGTGCCAGAAAAGCAACAATAACACAATGAAAAAGTGACAAAAAAAAGGACAAAAACGACAACAAAAAACTATGAAAACACGACAAAAAATAAAAAGACAAACACAACCGTTTCTAGAATTTGACAAAACCGCGGCAACAATGCGGAAAAAAAGTTACGGTTATCAGTTTTGTAGGTCTTAGCTTTCAAATGAGGCGACACACTGGCCTATAGGCTGTCAGCGCCAGTTGAGAAGCTTTTAGATTTGGGTAAAACTGGAGAAATGGATAAAGGATAAAGGCGAGTGGAAAGACGTTAAATGGCTCTAGTGATTCACTTCTTTTACATTTAAATTCATTTATTTATTTACTTGATATTTTTTTTATATACAATCATGTTTTCAAAAGGAGTACATTAAACATGAATTAATCTCATTATTAAAACTACCATTAAAGAATTACTTATTTATGAAATTTCCATTGACGAAAACTGAGAATAGTTTGACTAAATATTGATTAAAAATAAATTTTCTTCAAAAGACCAAAACTAAATGAACATATAAATTGTGGTAATTGTGGCAATACATGAGAAACACATTACTGTAGGTTGTGCATTCAGCATTTGGGCCAATCCAGGACAATTTCCTCGGTTTGTTTTCCTCCTAGAGCCGCCTCATCTTTACCTCGTCCCTGATCCGAGCGTTTGAGCCAAAGAAAGGAAATGAGGGATTAAGACTTTTTCCCCCCCGAGGCAAAAGAAACTCGAGCAGAAACTATGGCAGGTTTATTTGCTTTGGTGATGCCAGGCTTCTGAGGAACGCGAGACGGAAAGCTACGCCTACTATTAAATGTACCTCTGTAGTGGAAAATATTACCCACGTTCAGTGTAGATTTAATGCTTGTTGGCAATGAATTAAATCCCAAATAAGGGAGAAAGGGCCTTGTAAAATATAGGTTCTAGGAGCTTCCGTTGGAAATTGAATTATTATTCTTTATTGAGCTCGGCTGCACCCACCTCATTTTTCCAATCCAGTTATAAGTGTGTGTTTCTTTTTGGTGTGTTTTACATGCATTAACTGGACTTTGTGTTTGAACTGCAGTGATGTACAGACTTTCCGTTTACAGTACTCTGTTTTTTGTTTTTGTTTACAAATGTAAACCTATAATTGATATAAAAATGTTAACATATTTAGAGACATTTATGAAATATTAACATAACATTGGCTCCCTGTTCATAGCTTGATTGACTGCTCCAATTAGCCTGGCTAACGCCAGACTGTGTGCGCTCGAATCATTTCAAACTGCACAGCAGCCTCGGGACCATGGCTGAAATTTGTGCATAGATCTGGGGACCAATCACAGAACGAGGAGGGACGGCAAGACGATTCGACATACGGATGCGTGGCATGTAGTTTGTTTACGGAAAAGAGTTTATTTACAGATCCAACATGACGGCAGCAGACGCAACGCCATCTTTCGATCAAGCGTTCTAAATAGTTTGGCTCGAAAGTTTGCAGCGTCATCTGATACAATTGGCTACGTGCAGACACACGATAGACATTCGTAGCGCCAAATAAACGGCTACGGACAATCGTGAACCACACCTCTCCTACGAGAAAATGAATTGGTGGTCCCCAGACTAAATATAACTTGTGATTTTAGTCTGGCGTTAGCCAGGCTAGGCTCCAATATTATGCTCTCATTAACAGATCAATTGTGGCATTTTTTTCAAACCATCTATCCCTTTCCGATTTGTTAGACTTGCCTTGCCTGTGTTTTTTTTGGGGTTAAAAACCATCTTAATTGATTTAAATTTGGTGAGAGAAGTCCAGTGTAACAACTTTTGAAGGGGTTGTGGTGGGTGTTGGTCCGGCTGGAGTTGTTGGGAGCTTGCTGGAGGTCTCAGGCGGTCTCCCATCGAAGTACTAACCAGGCCTGACCCTGCTTAGCTTCCGAGAAAAAAGAAAAGAAAAAAGACTAACAGTTTGCATATAACATTTGTAAAACAGGCTATAGAATTGTGAAAAAAACATGAAACTATAATATATATATATATATATATAAAAGTTGGATAAAATTTTAATATTTTGTAAAAACTCACTTTCAAAGATTGCAGACTTCACAAACAACTTGAATAAACAAGCAAAGAATAGTTATTTAATCAAATTCAATACCATTGTAAAATATTAAATAAGTAAAGAGGTCCACAGCAAACAGCTAAATGAATATCGCAATATAATGCTTCATAATGCAAATCTTGCTAATTGAGGTGGACCCCCTAAACAATGTTGGAATTAGACAAAAATTGGTAGAAATTATTTTTATGACCAAAGGAATGTTTTAAAACTGGGGACATAATTGGTTGACATTGGAGCGTTTAAAAACCGCGATATTGCGCTTGAATTTTAAAAAGGAAGTCCAAGTTGAGTTTCCACAATGTATACATGAAATCTAAATCAGTCTGATATTGATTAAAGCATTTTTGAAAAGCACAAATGGCCTGAAGCATTTTAAAAGTCTGGCTCTTTTGTTTAAATCAATCAAATTCAAATCTGGATTCAACAAAACTATCTTTAAGTCAAGAACACTTGTATAGGCCTATTTGTTACACAAAACGACAAAGGAGTATTGAGATCTACTGCAAAATAAGGTTGGGCCATATCGTATCGCATATCGTTATACCGGTAAAAAAAAAAAATGATATTGTAAAATTTTAATATTTGCGAGGGAAATGGCATGCCGCAAAATAAAACAAATAAAAGAGCGTTACTGAGCCTAGACCTGACCAACTGCAGCCACTCCAGATCGGAACATTTTGTTAAATCCGGTGCTTTTCTTTTGGTTCATAATTAAGTAGAACTGGAGGGTAAAAGTATTTGTCTCGTACACAAAATACAAAAACCTTTTTACCTTCCCTTTTTTTTCTTTACTGGTTAAAAAAAAAAGTCCCCAAAAACATCCTAGCGTTATTAAGTTTACCAGCTGAAAATTGCAATGCGCGTAATTGCCGAGTCGTTTGATGAGGAAATGGTTTTGTTGTCTCTCTTTTGAACTTGATCTCTCTTTTTATCTCCTGTAACATTTGCTGTGAAAATAACCACCTCCTCCTCTCATCTCCTCTCTGCAGTGATTCTAACCCTTTTGAAGTCTTTGAAGCTGAATCCGAACCACATTTTTTTATTGTCTGTATGATGCGCATGGCTTGGTTTCATTGCGTTTCTTTGTGTCTATTACAAAAAACGACAAACTCTCTCTTTCTCCTTTTTGCACCGTGCTTCAGCCTAGTGACCTGCGCAAGCATCGCAGGAAGGTAATCTAGTAACTGCTCCCTGCCCTTTGGTATTAATTGTTTTATTTGTGTGTGTGTGTGTGTTCTCAACAGGTTGGGTTCATGTTTTACAGTCAGATGACGCCAAAATCTCACGTACAGGGCAGGGGCGATTGTAAATACATGCGGAGTGGCGACGTTTTGATAATGGGGGGGGGGGGGGGGGGGAATCCATGAACGCTGAAGTAGGACTGCACAATTAATCACAATTATTTAACCGAGCACATTTTCTCCAGTTTTTGACACCTGTGTTTTTGCTGCATTTTCATCCCCATTTACGCCTTGTTTTTGTCACTATTTTGACGCTTTTTCCAAGAAGCTTTTAGATTTGGCTAAAGTCAAACTGGAGAAAACGTGCTCGGTTAAGGCGGGGGTTAAGAAGTCAAGTCGTTCTCAAACTGTGATACTTTTTAGACTTTGAGTCTAAAATGTATTCACTTATGCTTCAGTAATGCATTGAACTCAACCTGTGAACCCGTAGAAAACGTCTAAACTTAATAATCAGATGGATGTTTCACTGCTGTACCATCATTTCTCTCACTGTCTTCTTGTGAACTCGCCCTTGCCATGTCTTTTTTTTTTTTGCATTTAGTTTAAGCCAAACAACCACCTTCCATTCATTTCTCATCTTTAGTGCATTACATCCTTTTACGTCGCACAATATGCATCCTTTAATAACTTAGAATAGCACAAAGATTTTCAGTAGTTTGTGTCTAAAGTGATAAATGGCGTCCAAGTTTGGCAGATTTCTATTAGAGCTCGCACAAAGTCTGTACGGCCTGCTGGTGCCCCCTTGTGGCTGAAAGGCAAAAAAGAAACACTTTGTAGTTCATGTTCATGCTGTTCTCAATGAACTCCTGAACTATAATAAGTTATTAAGATGCCCCTCATGCGATTTGCCTCCTTAGTTTCAGTAAATGTTTTGGATGATTGTATATGCTGCTAAAAGCTTGTGTTGCGTACAGTCTGCACAGGACGACAAGGCCACGATCCACTGCGAGAGCTCACCCCCGTCAACGCCTCGCTCCATCCGTCTGAACAGAGAAGCGGGACACGCCTCGAGCCACGAGGACATCCGAGACTTCAGAGGGTGAGAAGACCGGTCCACCACATACAGCACTTTCATAAATAGAAATCTTGAAATGAGCGTATGCTCATGTTAGCCTGGCTAACGCCAGACTAAAATCACAAGTGATCTGTGGACCACCAATTCATTTTCTCGTAGGGGAGGTGTGGTTCACGATTGTCCATAGCCGTTTATTGGGCGCTACAAACGTCTATAATGTGTCTTCATGTAGCCATAGCCAATCGTATCAGATGACGTACCCGCTGTAAACTTTTGAGCTAAACTATTTAAACACAATGTAAAGCTTGATTGAAAGATGGCGTCGTGTCTGCTGCTGTCATGTTGGATCCGTAAAAAAAACAAAATATATATAATATATATATATATATTTAATCCCTAAACAAACTACAAGCCTCCGTATGTCGAATAGTGCGTCATCGTCTGGCCGTCCCTCCTCGTTCTGTGATTGGTCCCCACATCCATGTGAAGATTTCGGCCATGGTCCCCCAGACTGTTGTGAAGTTCGAAAAGATTCGAGCGCACACAGCAGCATGGGGATTCCCAGGCTATGCTCATGTGGCGATTACAGCCCATTTACAAAATTCTGTTTGGAGATGCAGGTTGTTTCTATATTAGTTCAGCAGTTTATATTTTCGTCTTCCCTTAAACCAACTTTCCGGGACATGTTTAAAATACAGACTGCAAATCAAATCTAGATTTAAATCTGAGACGCTGCAGATGATTCATAATTTTAGAGCTATCGTTTGTTAAGTGCTGCTGTAGATTGCTGCCATAAATGAGATCGAAACGTATCAAAAGAGTTCGTCCATTCTATGTTTTCAAATGAAAATACGGCATTTTTTGCATATAAATTGCCAACGGTTTTCTAGCCTGGCTATCCTTAGACCAAGTATCACAAGTTATATTTAGTCTGGGGACCACTAATTCATTTTCTCGTAAGAGAGGTGTGGTTTACGATTGTCCAGAGCCGTTTATTGGGCTGAATGTCTGTCATATGTGTCTGTACGTAGCCATAGTCAATCGTAGATGACGTACCCGCTGCAAACTTTCGAGCTAAACTATTTAGAAAACGATCTAAGGCTTGATCGAAAGATGGCGTCGCGTCTGCTGCTGTCATGTTGGATCTGAAAAGAAATTATTATTATAGTCGAATAGTGCGTCATCGTCTTACCGTCGTCCTCATTCTGTGATTGGTCCCCAAATCCATGCGTTTTTAAAATACAAAGAACTAGACAAACAAAATGGTGCTACTTTTGTGAAGATGCTGTTACAACAAAGTGAGAAAGCAATTAGATATTTTTTCCAAATTTTGCGGCCCCAACTTTTATGAATACATGTAAAATGGTCATGTTTTAGTCCGTGGAATATTTCTCATAACGTTGACTTTAAAATTGTGTCCGTGCCCTTTGCGTGTGCAGCCTGTCCAACCTCCAGGACGGTCAGGGCAGTAACCCCAGCAGCAGCAACAGCAGCCAGGACTCGCTCAACAAAGCGGCCAAAAAGAAGAGCATCAAGTCTTCCATCGGACGCCTGTTTGGGAAGAAGGAGAAGGGCCGACCCAGCGTTCCAGGAAGAGACTCCTCCAGCCAAGGTACAACACCGATACTTGGATGTAAAACGTATACTGTAAAGTTTTCAAGCCAGAGAAGACAGTTTGTGATAAAATGACTTGTCCGTCAAACATGTAAAGTCCATCAGTTTTACGCTCTGACCTTTATCATTGTGTTCTGTCTGTTGTAGCCGGGACCCCTGAGGCAGAGGGCTCTCCTAAAGACGGTGTAGGGTTGGGCACTTTGTCGGGAACCGCCGAGAAAACCAGGAAACTCCAGAAAAAGTGGGTATCCCGTTTGAATATTCGTTTTGTTTTGGGAGACCAGTCACTGCAGGTTCATTTAAAAAAAAAAAATAGCATTTAGAGAAATCAATTTGATATAAAATCTGAATTATGGATAGAGCCAGGTTTGATATTCTTGATTAATTTCACTTACATACTTGGTGCAATGATTATTTTTCTTGTTTAGTATTTGAGTAAACGTAGACAGAAGTTCTTAAGCCACCTCATTTAAAAAGCTAAACATCAAACTGCTACTTAAAGCTTGCACAAACATTTGATTCTGACAAATTCTGTTTCTGTATAAGGATATAGGTTAATAATCCCAAATGTTAAGTAATCGTTTGTCTGTAGTGTCTCTTTAAATTAGATGATTTCAGAGCTCTTGTGTGTTGTATATGTGTTGTATTCACTGCTTTTCCACATATTCACCTGCTGTATCTCTCACTTTGTCATATTTCCATTGCACACCATTCCACTTCATCATCACCCCTCGTCATCATTCACGTTATCTGTGCACAAACACACGCCCCATTATCACCATTTTGCTTCTGTTCTGCACTGTCCAATCATTATTTTAATTTGCCTCCCTCTGTCCCATTGTGTCATCTCGATCATCTCATGTGTAGTCCAAAGACGGGGTAAGTTGCTTCATGTTGATTTGACTTGGTTTGACCTCTCGCTTCCCTCCTTCCTCGCTCATAATGACCGTAACCCGGGACCTAAGTCTGTGCCCTGCAATGCTTTTCTCACAACCGGGAAACTAACTCTGAATGCACATTTTCTCACTAAGCATGGGTATAAACACGGGAAATAAGCTTCGGTATTGCCTGTACCCTTTCCCACCTTTCCCATTCTAGGTCTGTAGGGCTTCCCCGCTTGTTAAATGCAGATCCACTTTTTGTGTAAGATAGAACAGTTTTCCAATGTCTTGTTTAACTGTATTGAAAACAGTATCCAAGATGTATGTCCAAGATGTATGTCAACACTTTGACTTCTTTCCTTCTATTAGCCTCTACTGGGTGTGAAAGCGGTGGAACACTGCAGCATCTTATTTGCTCTCAATAAGATGCATGACGTTGTTCATTAATATGTATGATGTCATCAAAAGTATCTATCGGCATACAAAATATTGTATCGTGCCCTTAAATATCGCGATCTATCACAAAATCAAATATATGTTTATAAGACTACTTTCTATAGTCGTGTCTTGCGAATTTGTCCCGTTAAAGGATTGGTATGTACTATAGTATTTGCACTTCTCATTGAAAACTCTTTCAATGAGCTTGTCCAGCCCAACAAGTCTTATACAACATCCCTACAAACACGATGCTGAAGTGATAAGAATTCTATCATATTTTAGGTTAAGGACTTTTTGCCACTTTCAGAATTGGCCGTGCTTAAACAGCCACTATTTTGTGACAGTGTTTTACTCACCTTAAGATACCTGAGTTAAATACTAAAACACGTAAAATGTACCAGTTGTACAGATCCACATTGCAATCTCGAATATTGCGATATTTCAAATGAAGGCTAATGCATGTGTTCGAGTCGACATTTGGGGCCTTTTTACGAAAGCCTGGGCCACTTTCTGCGCTCGGCTTTGTCACGTCCTATAACTTCTATATTTCTCTTCCTCATTTGCTCTTGCATTGACAAGCTGCATGTGTTAGGCGTGTGTTGGGAGTTAACTCATCCATTGGTGAATTTTAAAACTTCCATTGGCCCTTTCCTTTTGTCGACAGCCACGTCTGTCAAATGACTGTTGTTTTTTTTTTTTTTTAGGCATGAACTTCTGGAGGAGGCTCGTAGGCAGGGCTTACCTTTCGCTCAGTGGGACGGACCGACTGTAGTGGTTTGGCTCGAGGTAAGACGCACATCACTAAGAATAAAATCAAAATAAACACCACAACTTTTCCTGGGAAAAAACATTATATTATAAGCTCGAAAAAGTAAATGGTCTTGAAACCTAAAAACATATAAATCATGTAAAAGCATCGAGATTTCTATACGTGATTCATATTTTAGTTTTGTTCTCCTAGCTGTGGGTGGGGATGCCCGCCTGGTACGTGGCAGCCTGCAGAGCCAACGTGAAGAGCGGCGCCATCATGTCGGCTCTGTCGGACACGGAAATTCAACGGGAGATCGGCATAAGCAACCCCCTCCATCGCCTAAAACTGCGACTGGCCATTCAGGAAATCATGTCCCTCACCAGCCCCTCCGCCCCGCCCACGTCCAGAACGGTAATCACAGTGACGCATGCCGCCTTGGCGGGATTGTAGAACAAAGAATTGCCGTGTTTGAAATGTGTGTGTTTGGGCTTTCAGTCACTTCACAATGAGGTAGGTTACTCGCACGCTTCGGCCTGAAGAAATCATACAGTTGGAAACACTTTGGTATGATTTGTTTAGATCAAATTCAGTTTGCAATTCCTCAAATCTTAGTTATTGTAGAAATAAAATAAAATTTAAAAAACGTACATTTGCATTGTAACCGTGTAAAGCGCTGCCTGATGCATGTCATACCTGTCCGGAAAGAAATTCTAACCACCTCTGTGCAAAACCAATCAGCATTTTGTCCTTACAAAAGGACAAAAGAGGTATTGATTTGACAAATAATGATGGCTAAGTCACCTGGGAAGATTATGTCATATCCTGGTCAGTTTATTTAATCAATGAAGTGGTCTCCTTACCGAAGGATTATCAAGTAACTGTTAACCACTGGCAGTATCTCATTGGCGCAGATTGGCAGCCTCGCTTCCGTCAGTCTACTTCAATGGGCAGCTGTGGCTACAATAATAGCACCACCAAGTATGGTGTGAATGAATAAGGACTGTGGTGCTTTGAGAAACTTGGTAACACAGGCTTGACAAGCGCCATACAAGTCTAAGCTACTTATTATTATTATTATTATTATTATTATTATTAGAACAATTTAGACTTGTATATTTTAGAAAACGGATACTTAATTTTATGTGTTTTTGCCCTTCATTAAGTTAGATCGTAGATGGTACGATTTTATTTATTCTGTACAGCGTAAAAATAAATTGTAACCGATGAATCAATGAACCGATTAATCATGAACAACTCTTTACCATGGTGTTACCATGGTGACACAAGGTGAAAATTAAAGCTACACCTCGTAACATTTCACCCAAATAAATAGAAGCAAATACAAGCACTTATTTTAATACAGATATATTTATTGTTGGGAAAAGACCTAAATAATGTCCAAAGCCACTTGCCTCTTCTGAGACCTGACTGTAGCTTTACCTGGAGCGGGACGTCTCCAGCTCGTCGCCATAGAGATGATAACTAAATACAGCCAAATAGGAGATTCGAATAAGTTAGGTCCTCATCCAAATCCATTATTTTATTACCCACTGCAATAATAGCATTTTCTGTGTCTCGCTGGTCATCAGGAGCATGTTTTGTATTGGCAACCGTAGAATCCAAAATATTACACAGTGTGCCTTTAACAATAGAACAGATCAGACATCAGACTGTGGTCGGAGCCATGATTCTATCTTGGAACCTTTCTGGTTGAAAGAGCAAAAAATAAATGTGTCTGCTTATATTTTTCTGTCTGTACAATGTTAGTGGGTCATAAAGCGTTATTGTCACCACCAATAACAGTTGTTCTCTCATACCTGACTGGTCCATGGTTTTGTCCAGCATGTTGACGCTAATGAATTGCTAAGTGACAAAGGCTGTGCTAATAACCTCTGGTCCTCGCAGTATCTGACGAGTAACTCCTTTGAATTGACTTTCACGTTTTCCTCGCACTAACAACAATAACACTAAACAGACTCTTCTCTGCTCTTTTTGTTCTGTTCCCCTGTGTTGTCCTCCCTCTGTACTTCCTGATCCCCCTTCTCGTTCCCGCACTCTGACTGGCTCTGGCATGTTTGTGGTGGGTCGCGTGGTCAGAGCACGGGAAACATTTGGGTCACTCACGAAGAGATGGAAACTTTGGCGGCGACTCCTCCCACGGTTAGTCCGTTACTGTGGTGACTATTCTCCGTCTGGTTTGAGTAGAAGTAGAGGAGTTCATGGTTTCTTGTAGTTGTAGCACATTTCTTGCCATTTTCAAATAGATCATTATTCAAATAGTTAAAAGTAGGCACTCTCAAACACACTCCTTTATCCCAGCCTGTTTATTCAGAAGCTTTTCGTTCCAGACCTCAAGGTTGGGAATCAGTAGTATAGTATATACGGAATATTATGTAAAATGTTGACTATATGGAAGTAGTGAGGTGTCAAACTCACTTAACTTGGAGCAATCACAGACTTTGCATTTTGAGTGTCTAAAGCCCTGTGTTCATCGAGTGATGAACACAGGGCTCAGTTCTACCTTCTTTCTGAGCTTTTCCATCCGCCCATCTTCACCAGGACCTCAGCAGGGGTTCTTACCGGCCCACGTATAGTGCCAAAGGGAAAACTGTGCACACTTCTGCTGTATGCCATATGGCCGGACCGAGGGCCAGATCTATCCCGCCAAACAGGCTTTATTTCCCATAATAAGTCAATAAAATTAGGCTTATTATGACAAACCGACAAATGCTACTATAGCCACCACTAAAGTCAACCGCAGCAATGAAAATATTTGCATTTCCAACAGGCATTAGATTTACATTTTTATTAGTATTTACATTTTTGTTTTTCTTACTCCAACACATTACATGTTTTGTACAAACAAACAAAAAGTGTACATTTTCTATCACTTTAACCTTTTTCTACCCCAAAAGCCGCCTGTCCAGCTTGCTTTTAAATAACCCACATTTTCCCTCATACGTCTGGTTAATGGAAATGGTGCAAAACTTTCAAAACAATAGATGCATGTTAGTTGCGTTTGGCATTAATTTGAACTCACTGCTGCTCCTGCATAAACCAGAACAATGAAGAGTTGATAAATAAATAATAGGCCAGTTTGCATTTTACGACGTATTCTTATTTTGACTTGCTTGATTAGTTCCTAGTTTGGCCGTTTCTAGCAGTAGTGGTCGTCTGTCTGTAGTGAACGATAATCATGTCTCATTTGAACCGTCCGTGGCCTTGGACCGTTTCTTTGCATGTTTCTGTTGTATTGATAATCACGTCCTCTAACACGGCACCGCACTAACCGCCTGTGTTTTCTTCTCACATTTTAACCGCGCTAACCTCAGGAGGATGACGATGGTAGCTGGGCTCAGGTTTGAAAAAATCTGTTCTTCCTCAAAACACCAACAATCATCTCCTCCCAAACACTTGGCGTTCTTTTAAGTTATGGCTGCTAATTAATCACAAAACATAATGATCGATATATTGCCAGATTTGTGTGTCTTAAGAAGGTAATGATTTATTCTATGACTGGATATTTGCCTGTCTTGACCTTGTATAGATACATTTCTTTGATATGATCTTGGGTAACTTTTGATCATCTATTCCGCCTGGCGTATGGACATACCAGGCTAATGATTTTCACTCCGAATCGAGATGAACCTGCAGTGTTTAAAAGCATGAACACTGATCAATATCGTTTGTACTTTTCATACATGGCAGCCCTAATTTAAACGCCTTCCCTAACACAATTACTACTCTCTTAATGATTAAACGCCCTTTACGCCGTAGCTTTTTTTTAGTCCATAGATCCCCCCAATGCTCCTTTGTCTTTGTGCGAAGACTGTACGCAGCATTTCAAACGTCTCCTCCCGCTGACAGACTCTGGCGTACGGAGACATGAACCACGAGTGGATCGGGAACGAGTGGCTGCCCAGCCTGGGTCTGCCGCAGTATCGCTCGTACTTCATGGAGTCCCTGGTGGACGCCCGGATGCTCGACCATTTGACCAAAAAGGACCTGAGGGGGCAGCTCAAGATGGTCGACAGCTTCCACAGGTGAGACAAAGGATTCATGTGCATTTAACTGGTTCGATTTCTTTCCGGTTTTGTATCCGACTTGTTTTCTTTGCGTGTCACAGGAATAGTTTTCAGTGCGGCGTCATGAGTCTGCGGAGGCTGAACTACGACAGGAAGGAGCTGGAGCGGCTGAGAGAAGAGTGTCAATTCGATATTAAAGGTTACCACATTGTCATCTGCAGCACATCTGGGACGTTGCTCATACAAATATTAATGATTTCTGTTTTCTCGTAGACGTGCTGGTGTGGAGTAACGAGCGAGTGGTCAGCTGGGTGCAGGCGATCGGGTTGAAGGAGTACAGTGGGAACCTTTATGAGAGCGGGGTCCACGGGGCACTCATGGCTTTAGACGAGGCATTCGACCACAACTCGCTGGCACTACTGCTGCAGATACCCACACAGAACACACAGGTACTATTGCTGCTACTGCTCCGTTACATATGATGTAACCTACGATGCATCATGATTTTTGAAAAAAAACATACAACCGTTAACCTTTATTTTAACATACTACATATTATTCATCATTTACATTTCTTTCCATGTGCTTTTTTACATCTCTCTGTGTGAATAAATGATCCCTGACTTACACACTGAAGATGGATCTATAGATCTCTAAGAGGCATCACTTCATTTACATTTAGATAAACTAGAAACCACAGTCCTTTTTGAAAAGAAATAAATCAACCCCAAATAATATTTATAATTATAAAAACTATCATTAAAATTCATATATTTGTGTGACAGTGTTTGGTCCAAGTGTTTAAAACTGTAGTGCCCCCTGCTGTCCTGACTGAATTCTTGATCATTGTTGGCCTCTATTGACTATGAAAACAGTGGCGCACGGCTGCCTTATTAATATGCATGATGTCGCTCATTAATATGCGTGACATTATCAAAAGTATCAATATCGGAAAAATAAAAAGTATCGTATCGTCTTGCAAAATAGCCACAAAATAACAGAAAAGTGATAAATGCTATAAAAAAGCAATGAAGAAAAAAAGTCAAAAGAGTGACGACAAAGCGGCAACAACGCAGGGAAAAGGATCCGTTTAGATGAATCGTGTAGGTCTTCGCATTCAAATGAGGCCTACTGGCCTATGATTGTAAACTTAGATTTGGGTAAAGCTGAACTGGAGAAAATGCACTTGGTTAAGGCAGGGATTAAGAGGTTAAGATCTCAAACTTGGCGCAACTTGCAAAACATTGAAACTCTGTAGGCATATCCCTGTACCCATTCTGTGTCGATTTTTATCTTGAGAGAGCAAATGTAGGAGTTTTCTGTATTTTATTTATTCAGCAAACTAATGCAAAGTATCAACACTCCACAGGGTTTGGTGTCCACACTTCTATACTCCTCCAACAATGATTACTTTGACTACTATTGAATATTTATCAACCTCTTTGAGACTAACAAAACTCCTGTTTGTTTTTAGGCCAGAGCGACCCTCGAGCGTGAATTCAACAGTCTCCTCTCTGTTGGCACGGACAGACGGATGGAAGAGGTGACGGACACAAACATGCAGCAGCAGAATATCACACAACTGCTCAGACGCATCCATCTATTGACTGTAATTCTTCATGTTAATGTCCCAGGACGACGATAAGAACTTCCGGCGCGCCCCGTCGTGGAGGAAGAAGTTCAGGCCCAAAGACGTGAGGGGACTGGGCACCTCGGACACTTTACCGGCCAACTTCAGAGTGACCAGTGCCGGCTCCCCCGCCCCGCAGCCAAAGAGAAACCCTATAGACGGTAAGAACCATCTTAACCATCTGATCAATCCTTAAAGTGGAACTCTGGGACTTTTTGAGCGTGCAATATTTGAAATGAGTTGTTGTGGACTTTTTTTTATTTTTTATTTTATATATATAATATATATATAAAATATATATATATATCGCAATGTTTTCTCATATTGTGCACAGGGCAATATTTATATCACTATATAAAAGAGAAACATCAGCATATGTTTTGCGATATAATTGGCACTGGACAAAGTATCGGGTCAACTTATTTAAAGCCGTTTTATTGTTTGTAAAGTGGCTTTAATCGATAAAAAAAAAAAAAAGAACAACAAAAAAGCCTTTGTGACACGGGTTTTGCTGCCACATGTCATTTTTTTGACACTTATATAATAGGGCTGAACGATTTTGGAAAATCTAATTGCGATTTTTTTTTTTTCTCTTCAATATTGAGATTGCAATTAAATATGGGATTATTGTGGCAAGGTCCTCTTCTCATGTATTTTTCACCCAACACAAGCAATAAAGTAACATCACCCATACTAAAGTGCAGGAAAAGTCAGAACAAACATCTGCTTGAGAGTTGGAAAGGTTTTAAGAAATCAAACAAATTAATACAAAATTACTATTACTATTAATAACTATTTATTAATTATTATTTCGGCCAATCAAATCCCAGTCTGAGCTGCGACTCGTAGTTGCTTCAGATGCGTGTTATTGATGGACACGGAGAGGCCAGATGGAGCACACGCCAAAACACAATGGAATTAGGAGCAGCATTTAGGTTTTGGGATGTAACTCCGGACAATATGAAGAAAGAGAAGAAAAGTGATGCAAGGATACAGCGACACGTTTTACTTTCTCTTTGACTCTCAGCCATTGAGTGACATTTCAGCTTAAACGGCACATTTCCTCAGCAAAATAAGACATGACACGGAGTCCTGCCTCGGATCGTAGTTTCCAACACTTTTCATACAGCAGTTTAGTGTTTATATCTTGCGTCTGTACCTACGGAGCACATATGCGGTGGATGCAAAGGTAAATAAAGGCACATGGCACATCGCCTCCGCGGATACTTTATGGTCATCAACCGTCATTATGCTTCTGAGATAAGTTCTTTATCCACAACATTCCCAAACATAAGCCTCCTAAACTGAGCCACAAACGACTCTTTACTCTTTACAAGCAGAACAGGCTCCGCTATATATGTCTGGAGGCAGAGGTGTGGGAGTTTCTGTGATCATCAGAGCGTGTAGTAGCAGCGAGAGAATGGCGTGATTAGCGCTGCGGCTAACGTAAAGCTAACAGAAAAGAAAACAATAGTCCTTCGCGGTGGCTGCATGATAAACGCTGATATTTTCACTGTACATCCACAATCTACAACGCACCTTAACTAGACTGAGACGTAAACGGACTTTGCTGCCATATCTCGCACCTCCATTCACTTTTAAAATCGCGTTGTGTAATATTGCGATAAAATTGCAAATGCAATTAATCGTTCAGCCCTATTATATAATATGTGCAGCCATAATGGATCATGGGGACATGACAGAAAAGCCAGTTCATTTGTTGGTTTTGTTGGTTCATTACCATTAAATGTGGGGGAGCACTCCACACAGCTAAATGAGCCAAAAATGTCAGAGTTCCTCTTTTATCCCACTCTTTTAATAATGCACGCCTGTTTTTCTGGCTTATCTGTCGCTAAGTCTGTAATGACCTCTAAACCTGTATCTGAATGAATGTGTTTCTCTTAATTCCTCTGAAAAGGCTGTGCTGCTTGGCCTAATGTCGTAATGCTGTGACTAACGGCATGTTTTTGCATGTGATTCACAAACACAGGGAGTCAGTCTATACAGAGGCTGGACACTGCCACAGTCAGGACCTACTCATGTTAACACAACGGTAAGTTGCACCTAGAAACATAAGAGAACTTCTACCGAGCAGCACAGTGTGGTTCAGCTCAGATTCAGCCAGCAGAAGCAGAAAGTTTGAAAACCGAAGTAAACATAGGTGTCTAAAAGATGAGATTTATTTGTTATGTTACGTTTCTGCTTATGGCACCAAAATGGTAAGCAGTGGCCCTGAACACAGACAGTAATGCACAAGGCGAGTGCATAGACATATTATTAGTAGACCGTCATTCCTCACTCCTCCCCGTGTGCCATAATAACCACGCTCGAGGGGGAAATCGTGGCAGATTTACAGACTCCTCCTTCCCAGCTCTGACGAAGCATGTTCCTAAAAAGGGCATAAGGGCGGGATCTTCACTGTAGACTCGGCCCTTGCGTGACGTGTAGCTCGGTCATAGCCGCGCAGCTCCAATGCTAACGGTCCGGCCCTCATTAGTACCGTATGTCGCCCCGGAGTATAAGACGCACTAGTCAAACATTGCCTAATGAAAAAAACAACCGGCTGAATAGGCGTACGCGGTATGCTAACGTAACACATGGTTAGCTACATGAAGCAAAAACAACAAACTAATAAATAGGTGTCTGGTATGTTAACGTCACATAAACAGATCAGATTGCTATAGCATAAAGAACATACCAAACTCTCCATCTCACTCCAAATCACTAAATCCATTGATATCTTCATCCTCTGTCACTTCTGAACAATTGCCTCGACACGGAGGACACGTAGACACAGACACATATTAGTCGCGATTTATAGTCCGAAAAATACAGTGTACAAGATTTCTAAAATGTCTCTTATTAAACCCCACCTGGTCCCTTTAATTCTGCCTAACCCAGCCTTATCACAGGAGCAATATCTAGCTGTAGAAAGTAAAACAAAAAAATAGGGACCAGGCTTTACAGTTGTTTAGAACGTGACTAAAGTCCAGTGCTATGTAATGTAAAACTAGCTTGTTCTGCTGCCGCTATATGGAGGTACTACAGCAATGGCGGCCAATATCGGCCCCTAGCGTCGTCGTGGTGAACCTCTGCTACAAGCGGCCATTGGGCAAATGTCATTAGACAAACTTAATCTGGTGCATAAGAGACAGTATATTGGAATTGTTTATCATGAAAAATATAAAAGTCAGCTCACACCTTCTGGATAAATGAACAGCTTTTAAAAATTGTATTGTTACCAAATAAATAGAATAAAACACAAGCATTATTTTTTTCCAGATCTTTTTATCGTTGAAATATTACGGAAGCGTCCTGGTCTCACTTGTTTTTCGCTGGTATCTTGTTATTTCAAAATCATTTAATGTTCGTACAACATACAGATCACATTATTCCATGATATGAAATGATCACGTTATTTCATGATGCCATTACCAACCCAAGTAGCAGTTGTGGCTTTCTTGTGGCACATTTGGCTCAGTAACGAGCCATACACAATATATCGAGTGTCGGTATCGGGCAGTATAACCATTACTGGACACACGGTGTCTGCCCCACAACAATCTCACCTGGTGCGGGGCACAGCGGTCAGAACATGTGGTGTGATGCGGTGCCCAATAACAAAAAAAACGCGAGTTAACCACAAATTTGGAATCGATATTTGGTTTAATACTTGGTCATTCTGCAGTTTGTCATTGTTGATTGAACGTAAAAAGTGCAAAAGAAGTTTCCAACTAAAAGAGAATCTGTCTGTATTAAATGATCCCGTCTGCTTAGGAACACACTGGCGTTCAGAACCAACAAACCACAGCCACGCCGTATCATGAAATAACCTGATTTTTTTTTATTATTCAATAACGTAATCTGTATATTGTACGAACATGAAATTATCTTGAAATAACGTGGTACCAGCTAAAAAATAACACCAGGATTCTTCCGTTACAAATATCTAAGAAATTAACAAGCAATCTTTTTGTTAGCAGCTCAGCTGGATGAAAATACTCTCGCTATTCCTTCTCCAACTCGCTAAGGGGCAACTGACGTCGGCCTTCACGCCTGAGTAAAATAGTGGCGCCAAATTCAAAAATCAAATGCAGTAAAGACAGATCGCCTGTAGATGGCGCCTGACGGTTTTAGGCATAAAGTTGATCTTTCAACTAATTTGCACTAAAGTGCCAAAATTATGACCAGAATATGTAGACGACACTATTGGACACTGATTTATACAGTTTATCAGCAAAAAAAAAAGTGGATTTGAGGGTGAGTTTTCCTTTTAAAGACACACTGCGGAACATTTTGGATTATACATGGCCAATACAGAACATGCATCCACATCTCCATGGAGACGAGCTGGAGACGTCCCGCTCCCAGTAAAGTTTACCATCAGGTCTGAGGAGAGCGCTACTCTTCATTTATTAGGTATTTTTCAACAATAAACATATCTGTAATAAATGTAATGCTTGTATTTTATTTTATTTTATTTGTTGGGTGAAATGTTACACGATGTGGCTTCAATCTTATAAAATACCCATTTGCTCTTAACGTAAACCAATCCAGCCAATGTGCCTGTGTGAGCGACTACTTCAAAACAAGCTTCTTTGGTAAACCTCGTAACGTCTGCGAGGAGAACAAAAGTGCCCCGGACTGAACTGAACCTCACTGTCCTATTTGAACTGTTTGTATAAAAGCTCTTTGAATGTTAATGTGTCAGCTGCTCACCGTCTGTGTTGGCAGCTTTATTTGTCCGAGTTAGTTTTTCCTGCTTTAATAACGCATGTCCACGCCCCTCTCTTCTCTTTCTCTTCTTTCTTTTCTCTCCGTCCATCTCCGTTTCTCTCTTCTCTTTGCTCCTGTCTGTCGTCTCCACCACACCTCTCTCCTCTTCTCAGTTTATCCTCATTATTTCTATAGGTAACCGCTGGTCTGAAGATGAAGGAGATTTCCCTGCATTTAAAACCAGAATGATGAACTGAAACAATTTTTTTTTTTTTTTTTACACTAAATTTAAATCAGAAAAAAGACTGTTTCACTCACCTCAAGCTTCCCCTATAGGAGACCTTTCTAGAGCTATTCAAATTGTTCTTATAATATTTATGTAAACCGATGGGACTTGTAACAGATTTTTAGACTCTCTATGTATACTCTTTTTTTACCTCTGTTTTTTTTCTTAATCAAGAGAGACTCATTTCCCCCTCTGTGCCCTGATATTAAGCTTAATATAAATATATATAACTGAATGTTTTAACCAAGTTTGTACATTTCTACCGAGAAACTTTTGTCTAACTGTTTTTTATAATCCTGATTCTATGGAGGAAGAAGAAGAAGAAAAAAAAAAGTTTATTTTCTCTATAATGGAAAATCTAATCAATTTTAAAGTGACTTGTACAATTTCTGTATCTTGCCCTTTTTATTTGTATGTGCTTTTTTTTTTTTGTAATTTCTTAAAAGAGAAAAAACCGACACTATGGAGATTTCTAGGTCAAGACATTGCGTCAGTATCAGACAAACGATCACTGTGAGACTATATCGAGCTGATCAGTCAGTACGTTTCCATGGCAACGTTTTAAACTGCTCGTAAACGGTGTGGTCACGGCGGACGCATTATTATTATTTTTTTTAATCATCGGTAAAGAGATTTGAATATCTCTGTCAGTTTAACATATCAACGTGCTGCCATGCTCTGTGGCCGAGGGATCGCACATCATATTGACTGATGATAACAATGCATTGGCCTCATTTTGCGGACACTCCAGTACGCTTTACTCTGCTTTCATTCATCCACTCCAGTATGAGTTTTTACCACAGCTGCCGGCGTGCTAGACTTGATAGAGAATCAACTCGACCATCACTAATATCTATAATAACCCGTCGTATTGTATGGTCCAACAAAAACATCCCACCTGTGGTTTAGCCACAACTCTTGGCTCTTCGGTGTCATATGCTTTGACCTCTGATGATCTTGTGGTCATTGCTACTCACCAATCGGACGCCCAAGAGCCAAGCAGAGTCATAACCGGGAGTGCGAGAGCTTGACCACTGGTTTTATTTGAGCTAGAGGAGGTTGTTATGATCTCGCATGAGAAAGTTGTTCCGGCACTGAAGGTTCCACTGCGCATGCGTCCAGAGCTAGTATTTGGATTACATTATTTTACACGTCTTAAGCTTAACCCGAATCCTAACCCTAAAGTACTTTGATCATAAACCTTTTTAAAAGGAAAATGCAGGCAGGGCAATGTGGCCTAAAACCTCTATCACGTTATAAAAAAGTAGACCGGAACCGCCAACCTCCCCATAAGCAATTGTAAACCCGGAAGTAGCAATTAAAAATGGAGTCCTCTTTGAGCGATGTCTGTGTAAACCGGCTGTAAACCTACTGACTGATCCCATGTAGAAAGGCTTACTCCCCTTTCTCTTCTCTTCACCCATATCCTCTGAAACCAAATATCTCGTAAAGCCATATCTTTATCAGACTCTGATGCAAACGGACATGAAACTGTAATTTCCAGGTGAATCTTTCAAAGTTGCATGGATGGAGCCTCAACTTTTTTTTTCTCCCCCTCGCATCAAATCCCTTTAATAAGAAAACTGTCGACGAAAAATCCCCAAGCGGAGGGGGGCGAGCGCATGTGCAAAGAGAAGGGACTGCCGTTCACTGCTGCACCTATCTGAACTTTTAACGGACCAACTTCACCGAGGCCTAAAGTGGATCCACCGCTTTGACTGCAAAACTCTACCCAACAGAGCGGAGCCATTCAACCTTTGATATACTTTCGAAAGACTTTGTCAACGCTACGATGCTGTGCAAACGTTTGAGGCAGGTTTTGAATCGAGTTTAGTCGAGTGCGTGGGGATGCACGGAAAGGAAATGACTACAAGGAAAGGATTCCAAATGTGGCCACCGGAGAGTTCTGCGAAGGCGCGGGTCATAGGGATCGACGGATATCGTAAAAGCTGGAAGATTTTCTAATAAAAATGGTCGGCAATTCCAATTCTCAAAGCTGCCCGTGGGGCTCAAGTGACCAAAACAATTCAAAACATGGTAATCTATCTTTTTCAGTGGTCAAAAAGGCTTAAAAATGGAGTCAAGGTACGGGAAAGGGTCTGTGGAATGATCTAGAAGTCTTGAAAATCTTTTAAAAAGTTGCGGTAAACGATCATATTGGAGACCATTTTACGTGACTGAAACAATAACCCTAATGCTTGTGCTTCAGCATATATTCATTCAAGTCGGGGTTGTTATAAATATGAAGTACAATGAGACAGATTTTTATTTGGTAATGATTTAAAAAAAATGTTCGCAAATATAGACTAATGTATATACAGAGGATAAATATCATGCCCTCAAAATAGATTGTTCTTCTATTATTTATTGAACGAGGAGCATGACAAAGCATCAAAAGTCATTCAATGAATAAAATAAAGACATGGCTCAACATCTTTACTGCGCAGTTTATTAAAAAAAAAAAAGTTGCTCAATCAGAATCAAAATGGGTTTATTGTCCTTGTCAGTTAAGGCACATTCACAAACTAGGATTTAAAAAAACACATTGTTGCAGGAAACAAGGGGGGAATTTTTTTTATTATTTTTTTTTTGCCAAATATATCTCACAATGGTAAACCCGGATCCCCTTGGTTACCGACAACGAAGTCTAAAATGACGTGTGCAATTTTCCAAACCTGCCTGAAGCTTCTGCACAGTGTGGTACCTCAAGCCTTATGTGTGTTAATTCCTGTCCTGTCTTCTATTTATTCACTGTTTTCTGAGTTGTTCTTGGCCTGTTGTAAAATGTTATGAACATGGTGACGATTTTGTTTTGTTTTTTCGTCTGTTTTTGTCTCGTCTACGCTTTAACACAGGTTCCAGTTGTTCTATATCCAATGATGACGAACCTTAGAGGACTTTTATTTGTTTTGTAGATTTTTTTTTTTTGAAAGTTAACGTTTTAATCTAGTTTTTTTTTTTTTTTTCTTCTGCACAAATCATGTTGCTGGTATTTTTATTTTTTTTTATTTTTGCCTTTCCCTTTTTCAGCTGTGATCCTGTAACATCGATGTACAGTCTGAGTACTTATAAACTATTTTTATCACAGTATTATTTATTGCTTACTTTCAATAAAATACCGAACTTGATTTGTCACGACTTGTTCAAGTTTATAACTGGTTTGTCTCCCAAGTCTTTCTTTTTTTTTGTAAGTGGTCACTAATTTAAATACAAAAAGTACCGGTAAAAGGCACCTAGGGCCCAAATCAAGGAGGGGCCCAAAAAGCCTGTTCAATGCTTAAAATGATGTATATTGCAGCTTCCGAGCAAACCTTCTAGCTGCAGAGCGGATGAGGCTGGGTCCTATGGCGACGCGCACAAATACGCTGAAATCCAAAGTTACGTTTTTATGCGTTCACTATGTGACTTCGCCGGATTTTTGTGGAGCGTGTAAAAACTATGACAAAAATGAAGGAAACCAGAAGAATAAACAAAAACAAGATGATTGGAATGGCTGCAATGTGACTACCCAGACCAGACCCTCTCATCCGGGCCCCAGGTGAGTGCACGTGGTATAATATCTATGGTTTTTACACACTCACACTTCCACGTGCACATGGCGGGTGGGCATAGGCCTACCACAACGGGCGAGGGAGGAAAAAACTTCAAACAGTCCGCTCATGCCCATGACATCTACACAATTACTGCAGATGACCATGTAAAAATGAGATTTCCCCTTCCATAATAATAATAATGATGCATTAGTCTGCATTAGCGTTTCAATTCTCTTTACAATTTGGTGCATTATTCATTCACTCTATACTCTGTGCACGTCAGCCACCACCACCAACCACTCGCACTACTTTCACCGGGCTTCCTGATGTTACCAACAGTGGTGGAAAGTAACAAAGTACAAATAAGTACTTTTACTTAAGTACATTTTATGATGAATACGTTTTACTTCACTACATTCTAGAGCCTGTATCTGTACTTTCTACTCCACTACATTTTTAAATTGGGTTAAATGGAAAAGTTTTGTTTTTTTTATCCCTTCCAGCATTGACTCATAGCACCTTTTATTTAGTAGTTTACTTTAAAGTTTATTTAATTTTTTTTGAGCAGTTAACAACGTTCATGTTCTTCTGTTACAAAAGCTAAAAAAAATAATGAGTAGGCTGAAGCTGGAAGCCTATATACGCCAACTCTGTAATCAATGTAATACACATTTACATTTCCTGCACAGTATGTCTGTATCCAAAATAAGAATCGATTCCAGAGGCGGGTAGTACTCCATTACATTTACTCAAGTACAAAACCGTTACATTTCCTTATTAGATCATTTAGTTAGGCTGCTTCCTGCGGTTCTTGTTGTTTGCCGTTGCAATGCCACAGTTTCCCATAAACAAAGGTTTTCTGATTTTATCTGATCTGATTTGCTGCATCTTTGGTTTTGCAAGGATGTGAAGTGACCGAGTGAAACGTCCCCGTGGGTTTACGGTCAGCGTTTCCCCACAATTAGGCCTGCCACGATAAGTTTTTTTTTAGGATGATATATCGTCCTAAAAAAATATCGTGATAAACGATAATATTGAGTATAATGCAAATACTGTAGGCAATAAAAAGAAAACTGTAAGCAACTATTTAATTGAAATGTATTGAACTTCTGACATTCAATATTAACACCTTATAGCAAACAAAGTGCAAACTAGAAGGGTCGGCATATTCTAGGACACTGTTTCCATCTGTGCTTCTCAACCTTTAACATAACTTACTCTCACCAGGTTCTGTGTTTGAACTAGGCCTGTCACAACATTTACAACAAATAGTCAATATACAGTATCATCTTTAAAAATATCCCAATAACAATATTGATATTTCATATGCATTATTCTGGTTAAATATTTCCTCACAAAAACTCACTTCTGTGACTTCTTCTATATTAAATGTATGGATTCAGATCATACTTTATTACTGCAGAAGTAGAGTAGCCATATGTTGTGTTCTTTTTCTTTTAAAATATAACCTCCTGTACACACGGCCGTCAGAGTGATCGAAGCAGCTTTTTTGGGAAACTTGTGGACTCTCTAGTCCACAAGTTTGTGCCAATCTAGTTTTGTACATTTTGTGCCAATCTAGTTTTGTACATTTTGTGCCAATCTAGTTTTGTACATTTTGTGCCAATCTAGTTTTGTACATTTGCAAAATTTAAAGTCGGGGTAGATACAGTGCATCCGGAAAGTATTCACACCTCTACACTTTTCCCTACACTTTATTTTCAAACCGCTGCAGCATTTCTCTGTCTTTTGAACAGTAACATAGTCCTAAGCACTGAGTAATGTTCTCAGGACTATCACGCTTGTATTTGGACAGTAACATAGTCCTAAGCCCTGAGTAATGTTCTCAGGACCATCGCGCTTGTATTTGGACAGTAACATAGTCCTAAGCCCTGAGTAATGTTCTCAGGACCATCGCGCTTGTATTTGAACAGTAACATAGTCCTAAGCACTGAGTAATGTTCTCAGGACTATCGTGCTTGTATTTGGACAGTGGCTAAAGCGCTCGGGTTCCTCTCGCTAACAGTAGCGCTAGTTAGCTTTGATTCACTGACTGGGCGGTGGTTTTGTTTCGTTCTCACGTTGGACACATCTGCAGTTGCATTAATGTTGTTATTCTCTCCGTGATGAGTTCTTTTGGATAGAATTCCAAATGTTTTCACACAAGTCCCTCTTGCTCCGCGATAAAGTTCACAGAAAGTGTCGGCTTCAGCAGCTCAGTAGTAGCGGCACTTTGTTTACACCCCGGCTCTCTCCAAAAGCAGCTGCTCTATAAATGATCTGGATCCATGCGGGGACATGTGTTGGATGGACGCTCCGCTCACTCAGTGTTGTGATGGCGTTCATGTTTCTGTATTTATGCACAAGCAGCACGTGCATTTATCGTGCATTTACCGAGACTAAAAATGTTATCGTCCTTCATTTTACTTATCGAGCGATAACTCGATATAGTAATGATCGCGGCAGGCCTACTCACAATGACTCAAAGGGTGAAGCTCTGACCTCAATGCTCTGACTGTTGATTCTGAGAACACATTTTAACCTTTAATCCCCATCAAGAGTTGCTTTAGTCATGTAATGTGCCAATCTAGTTTTGTACATTTGCAAAATTCAAAGTCGGGGTAGATACAGTGCATCCGGAAAGTATTCACACCTCTACACTTTTCCCTACACTTTTTTTTAGTCGACAAACAACACCTCATAAAGTAAAAGTGAGAACAGGTTTTCTATAAGCAATGGTTCATGGAGCTGTTTGTTACCACAGTGTTCCTTCAAATGAATAAATACGGATTGAGTGGTGGATCTGACGTCTTCATCTGTTCAGATTGTAATGCACCAGCACGAGAAAGAAGGGAAGGAGAATCCAACAGTGACCTGCAGAGACAAACAAATATCAACCCAATGCGTCGACGTATGCATCATGGACATTACAAAGTTGTTACCTGAAAAAGTCCCTGCGTTTCCTGGGAGCAGAGTGACGGACTCTGAAAAAGCAAATCAGACACTTTATAAATGTTACTTTCTGGTATTTATTTATTTTGTTTTTTATTCATTTGAGCAGAAAATTGTTCAAACATCTTTTACAGAAGAAAGAAAACAAGACAATTGTGCTCAAAAGGAGTTGAAAGGAGTTACATATATAAACTTACCCCGTAGTTGTCTCTCATGCATAGTAACGTCACACAAACTTTCTGCATACACTCACGTGAGCAACAGATGCACGAGTCTGTCTGTGCATTAATAGGAATCGTTTATGATCGGACAAAAATGTCATAAAGAATCGTTTACGTCGTGCAAAATAAATACACCATATGGCACTTAAGATTTATACCAAGGCACATCTCTTTCTCATTCTGATCATACTAAAAATATACATACACACTCAGCCCTGATGTACCAAATATAGCCATGTGTACAAGCTCTGTATAATCACACAAATACACCCTGTCTGCCTGTCGTCATATATATAAGACTGACGGTAAAAAAATGACATGTATATGTTTATACATATAAGTAACCCATGAACATTTAACATTGGTAACATGTGTCTGTTTATAATCATGAAACATTAGAATAAATAAACGGACCTTGTTTTAAAGGGACTAGATGCAAGTTGGTCATTTTATACTCACTACTGCCACCTCAGGTCTTACGCGTAACTGCAGTTTCTATATTAAGCTCGTGCATGACGGCACTTCGGACCTGAATTAACACCTTTTTGAGTATCGGGGCTCATTCTTCACATTAGGACATTGTTGGAACATGTAGGGGGATGAAAATACTTCATTTTAACATTTTTAAACTCTGTATAGTCCCTTTATGGCTTTTTTCTGAGGTGTGTAGAGTGAATCTAAATCAGTTTTATAAGTGTTGCCCCAAACCTCAGTACAGAAGCTGATATAAGGGAGAATGAATGAACTATATGTAAGGCTCTGTAATTTAGCAGATGTCTAGCTCTGGACATTACTGATATATTATTTGCCATTTTTGATTGTACTTGTCACAATATAATACAAGACTCTATTTATGTCTTTTTTATATAAATGTATATATACACATTTACAATATAGTTGTGCGTGAGTTTTGTTTATTAAAGTCACTAAGTGGTGTGGAAAAAAAGAAAGAAAGGATGTATATATTACATGTGTTGACATACAAGGATATAGAAAATCTGTATTCTAGAAAAAACCGTGCAGGCCCTGGGTCATGTTCACGTATCAGTGAAAATAAATCTTGACACAGAAGGGACTGCCTTGCAGTGGCGGCGCCTCCTTGGCTACAAGAGAAGCTGAACTTCCCCCAAAATGTCACTCAAATTATTGCGGTATAATATTCATTTTATTTTGCAACTGCAGGAATTCAAACACATAATCAATCCACTAGAGTGTTAAATTGTGTGAGAATGTCAGTTGTTAATCAGGTGTTTCGGTGTGGTCTTCCTGACGTCTCCCTGGCCCTCAGAGCTGCTGAAGCTCTATGGGAAATCCCATTGAAGCTCTGCTTCAAAAGGCAGCAGAAAGCTCCTCCTGCTTTGTGCTGCTATTAGCCACAAACTACATCATGACACAAGCACAACAGCATTAGCCTAATTTGGACCTGGTTTCTTTGTTTTTTCAAATTTAGTCCTGGTTTAGTTCTGTTTAAGTCCCAGGTTTTATTTGTTTAGTTTAAGTTTTGAATTGTTCCAGTATAAACCCTGTTGGTAAATGGTAAAAATGTTACCATACCTGTTAGCATAGTAGCTACTGTTTGGAATTCTACATTTCCCCCTAAATATATTAGGCCTATTTCAATTGTTGAATTTAGACTTTTATTTTAACTCTAATTCAACTGTCTAAAATAATCCTGTATGTACACAAAATGCTGTGTACAAATGTTGGTACAGGTATATGCGGGTCCATGATCATGAACATATCGTGAGCTTCCCCTGTTTGCAAGGTGTCCCAAACCTTTCCACTGAATCACATTTCTTAACTCAATGACGTTCATGTCCCTCTTTTGTACACTCATCTACCCAATTTGAATTTGGCTCATCAGACAATTTCTCCAAATCAATGGCTGCCATATCCAATCTCCTCTAGATGATTTTAAAGTGTAATAACTTCCTCCATTTTCCTTCTCCAAGCTGTGACATCATCTGCACACCCTCAGTTATCGCCTTTAATACCCTCTCACCTTCCTCTGGCCTTTGTAGCTTCATGTGGCTGTCGGTGAACTCGTGCCTCTTGTTGACGGAGCAGAGGTGTGTCCCGTAGTCGTGCTCCTGGACCCGCTCCACCATCAGGCTGATCCGGGCCGGGCTGTAGGACAGACCGTAGCCCTCAGAGCAGTTTAGGAAGGCCTTATGTTTGACATAGTGGCAGAGGAGCTGGTTCTGTGGGCTCCTCCACTGGACGGACAGCTCAGGGAGGGGGGACTGGTCCTCATAGTGGTACGGACAGGGCAGGGTGGCGGGTCGTCCCGGGGCGGAGAAATATGTTGTACTGTCTGCAAGAAGCAGAGGTTAGCAACGGTGGTGACGTGAGGTCATAAACTTTCACTAAACAAATGTCTGCGGAGATGTAAGAGCGTCAGTGGGCAAGGAAAGGGAAGCATCCTGGTTATGGGAGCCCAGGATGCTTCAACCAGAGGAATACGACATCTGAAGCCCATGTCCAGGATCCGTCTGTGTGTGGTGGCTCTTGATGCAATGACTCCAGCCTCAGTCCACTCCTTGTGAAGGTCCCACACACTTTTGAATGGTCTTTTCCTGACAGTCCTCTCCAGACTGCGCTCATCCCTGCGGCTTGTGCACCTTTTTCTTCCACACTTTTCCCTTCCATTTAACTTTCTGCTTTGATACAGCACTTTGAGAACATCCAACTTCTTTTGGTCTGACCTTTTGAGACTTTTCCCTCCTTATGGAGCGTGTCAGTGATGGTTTTCTGCACAACTGTCAGGTCAGCAGTCTTCCCCATGATGGTGAATTCTACTGAACCAGACTGAGAGACCATTTATAGTCTCAGGGACTAATTAGCTGATGAAAGGAGACACTTTGAGCTACAATATAGTCCCTTTTCACAATATTCTAATCTTCTGAGATTTTGTATTTTTTACAAGCTGTAAGCCAAAATCAAAGTAAAATACATCAAGCTTTTATTTGTTATAATTTTTGATAATTATGGCTCAATTAAAAAATAAATAAATAAATCTCAGAAAATTTGAATATTTTGTAAGCCATAATCATCCACATTAAAACAAACATAGGCTTGACATATGTCATTTTGCATGTAATGAGTCTGTATCACATATTAGTTTCAAATTTTAAGTTGTATTACAGAAAATAAATGAACCTTTTCCACGTTTTAACAAATGAGAAATGCATAGATTTGAGACATTAAAAAAAAAAAAAGCGTAATGTTGCATGAAATTTACAATTGTGTCCTAACTTTCTGGATTCGAATATTCTGTGACCTTTGTGAGTATGATTTTGGTTCAAAATAGCAAAAGGAAACACTTCATAATGGGTTCATAAGTTTCCATGTCGCATTATATGACCTCTCCCACTTTCACTACTGTTTGAGACAGTGACCTAAATATAGTTCACATCAATGTGAAAGTGTTTCAAGTATCCAGAAAACAATACTCGGGTTGGGCAAAGTAATGTTTACAAAATACGATTTAAGGCAAGCATCCAGTGTTCTGCATATCTTAGTACATTATATCAAGGCTGCTGACTAAAAGAAACCACAAACATTAAAACAGACCTCACTGATGTTGATACCTTACCTCCTTTGACCAAGTGGAAGACGACGAAGCCCAGAAACAGCTCAGTAGTCCCCATGTTTTATATTTTCCCAGATTCGTTTTTTTTAAATGTATTTTTTAATATGGGTTAAGCCCCCACAACAGTTCCTAGAGCAGCAGCTTTCGCCTCGACTATCACTTTTGATTCTGGAAAAAGCTGTGGTGCACAAATCCTTCACCGCTCTGAGTAAGGGGGTTTTCTTGGAAGAGAAAGCGCTGATGCCCGTATACAGATGAGTATTTTACCCGCAACAATGCGGAAGATGGTTAACCACAAATACTCATGTAAATGTAATTCCACAAATATTTAACATGGTCAAAAACACACCGTTGTTTATCCATACCCCCCAAAATGAAATGAATAAGTACCTTTCAAAGCTTGATATCAATTAGCGACAAATGGGGGACAGTGGTTCAGTCTCATTTTTGCACCCTTTTTACGGTCTCTCGTTAAACTTACATACAAAAGTAATATTATCAAAGGCAATGAAAAGGGAAAAAAAGTAGCGTCTCATCAGTTTAAAGTAGTTTTTGCAACATAGCTGGGCATTATTTTCCAATGGGTTACTAAAGCAACGACCAATCTACACTGTGAAAACTAAATATCGAGCACTGGTTCAAATGACTTGAATTGAGAATATGAACTTACTTGTTTTGAGTTGTTTTCACTAGTTTAGACTTTTCATGTTTCTGCTATGTTTGATGGCCTTTCTGACTGGCTCGAAGGTCGTCTCGCTTAAAATAAGGAAGTGAAAACTGCCAATGCGGCAAGTGCAATTTTCTCGCCCCGTTTGGCAAATAAATGAATCTGAAATAAAGACAAAAGCGGGTCATTTATAAAGACAGGGAAACAGTGAGGACAAGCAGGACAATATGATTTAGCTATGGGCCTGTTGCATCCAATTTACCATCGGACAATGTCTGCATTACAGTAATAGAGTCCTAAATCTGAAATGTAAACGAAATCTCAACTAGTCAAAACAAGTTACATTTAAATTATAATGCTCAGTTAGAGACATAGAACTAATCTAGATATTCATTTTTGGAGTGTACACGACAAAAATGAAGTTAATATCATGCATGGGCTTAAATGACTTGAATTGAGAAGTTATCTTGAATGTTTTTTACTAATTTAGGACTTTTTTTTTTCTGATCTGACCAAGATCACTTTGCTTTTGCAATGACTTTTCTCGCTGGTTCTAAGTAAATTTTTTTTTTTTTTTAAACCTTTTTTTTGTTGTTGAAAATAATGTCTCCTTCATACCAATGTTTCTTTTGTTTTAACATCTGTATTTTTGTCCTTGTAACAAATTGCAACTGTCTCAGTAAGAGAATTTTACATTACAACATTATTGACAGAGTGCTTGTAAATTTACATGTTTTCAGCATAAATAAACTATGTAGCAAAGCAAACATTTTGAGATTATATTTATTTGACCAAACCTTTATTTATTTATTTTTTTGTTGCAGTTTGAACATAATACTACCATTTAGAACAAATTTTACAGTGCAGTTTTTTCCACCCTTGAAGCCTCACTGCCTCCGGTGCAGCCTTTGTAAACATAAGGAGGAAAAAGACATGACGGCTCCTGTTGGTGTTGGATTATTTGACAAACGGACATATGATGAGGATTTCAGCAGAATCAGAGCAGGTTGGTCAGATGTTTGTCAGTTTACGATCTTTGGTAAACTTCTGTCAAAATGCTAAACTCTGCGTTAGCCGCTAACGCTAATCTCGTTGCCGCTAACTTTAGCTGCGTTTGTTACTTCCATGCCTACATGTATGTGTTTACGTGGTGTGGCGTGTGTTGGGGGTGAGGCAGAGAAGGTGTGGAGCTTGTCTTGAGAAAAAGTTAATGTTGTTAGAAACAACGAGCTAGTATGTTCCGGTCTGTTTCGGTCGCGCAAAATAGAGTAGCTGAGGGTGGCTTTAAAATCGATTATTTTCATTTTTACATCAATTCACATTTTACGCATATTAAAATCGATTTTAAATCGATTTTCGATGAATCGTTACATCCCTAGCCCCACCCTGACTCACTGTCACGTCGACGTGTTTTAGAGATTGCTCACGTTATCAGTTGTCGACCACAGATGCACAACAAATGTTCGCCTATAACTCGACAGCAGTGGGCAAACTCAGGCCCGGGGGCAAAATGCAGCCCTTCAATAACCCCCATCTTTGATCCACCCTGATATTTTGTCGTCTTTTAATGTCGTTTTGTGTTTGTTTTTTTCTCCCTCTCATAAACAGGATTCAGTCCAGTTCTCTCAGTTCTGTCTCATGATGCGACAGTGGCTCTTGTACTTTCACTCTACAGCGTTTATTAAGAATGTATGACATGAAACCAAACATGCTGGGGCGGGTTAAGAACATATGGAAGCACGAGTCCAGTTACATCTCCAGCTTTTAGTGACTCCTTTAAGGTTAAGACATGAAGCGAAAAGAGTGAAATGTTACCGTTTTAAGTAAAGAAAAGAGGAAATACGGCAATAAATGAATGTTATAAATAAAAAAAACATACGGTCTCAAGTTGTACATATTTATTAAAGAAAGGCACAATACACCACAGACAAAGATATAACTGCACAAGCACAATCCATTCAGTACAGTTCATTAACACAAACGTGGATCTTTATTGAGTAAATCATTGTGTTTTTTGTTTGAAAAAAATAAATAAAAATAACTTGATTCTAGGCGGGGATTTCATTCCTTTCAGGGACAAAAGCAAAAACAGGTACAGCCCCTTTAATTCATTAAGATTAATTTCGAGTTCAATGACAGAAAAAAAAAAAACACACACATTGGTTTAGTGATTAAGAGTAAAATGAGGAGCTTTGTTCGTCAAGAGCAAAACAAAGTGTGACATTAGGCATTTTTACACAGAGCTATTCACATTTGTACATTATTATACACGATTTCACTTTGAATAAATAACAAAAACATTTCACATTCACAGTCCAGTGACGTAGGTGCCCTGTTGTCGACCGTTCCTCCTCCTACATGTAACATTCATCTCTGTATGTGAAAATGTACAACTGTTCATCCGTGTCAACATAGATTTACAGTAGCCAGGACAAAGACAGCTTTTAACCCGTCATCCGTGCCACGGTGGCTGAGTGGTTAGTGCTTTTACCTCACAGCAAGAACGATATGAGTTCAGTGCCCGGACCGTGTGGGCCTTTCTGTGTGGAGTTTAGATGTTTCGCTCCCGGTGTCTGGATAGGTTCAGCATGGTTTCGAGCTCACTGCAGATGGGTCCCTGGGCTCTGCACTGCGGTCGCCCACTGCTCCTGACAGGTTGCCCCAGCGGCATCAAACAATGGAATGGAAGTTTATTTGTATAGCGCTTTGTATAGAGGATTTGTTCTTCATTCACTCCATACTCGGGTTAGAGTAAGGTACTCCCACACATCATCCATACTGGCCTATTGTACATGTTTTAGTGGTAGGGGGACAGAAAGGCCCCGCTAACCGTTTCACCATCGTGCAATCGTGAAGGACGGGTCAAATGCTTTGGATAAATTTCTCTACAGGGACAGTTGAGTTCACTTTAACCTTTAAGTCAGATATGGGCAAAGTTTTTGCCGCGAGGGCCACATTGGGTTTTTGAACTTTCCACGAGGGCCAGACCAGTTGCAAATGTGGTTGTTTCAAACGAATACAATTCTAAAATAGACTGTAATCGCCTAAACACATTAAAAGAGCAACAAAATACTGTAGCAGCAGTTACGCATGATCTTTCTTCATGTCAATGTAACACTGGTGTTTTCCCCCCGTATTAGGCAGTGCCTAGGGCAGTGCATAGGGCCGAATTGAAGGGCCCTAGTTTGCCCATATCTGCTTTAAGTTAGCCTGGTTTTACCATACCCTCATACTCATTTCATTTCGTACAAGGGTCTGGATCTTCACAATTGAGCTCCTTTATCAGGTGGGAGGGGTGAACTCCTTTGAAACAAATGGATCTGATTTTCGCTAGTGTTTGGTCATGACGTATGTAGGGGTGGGCGATATTGACAAAAATGAATATCTCGATATTTTTTTTCAATATCTCGATATCGATATTCGGACGATATTTTTGCAATCCTTCAAAGAAATGTGTGCAAACTGGCAAAAAAGGTCCGGTTGGTCTTTTGCGTCTGACCCATTATTGTAAACAGTGGCGGCTGTAAACTCTAGGTGGGGCTGTTGCACAAAGTGTTCGTGCTTTTTTTATTTTTACTATCAGATCTACTAAACGCATTTGCCACCACTTGTCAGACTAAAAAGAAGCATGTAACCACGTATCAGCAAATACTCACAGAACAAGCATTGCAAACAACGCTTATTCCCAGAGCATCAGACCAACATTAAGGCAAAAGTTTACTATAGACGGCAGTCAAACAGCTCCAAAACAGAATTTAAACAGCAGACTATGAAACCGCACATTACCTAACAATGCATTCACCCAAATGATATGAGAGCCTAAAGGAGTCGTTTATGTCCTGCTAACCGTGGCCACCGTGGCGTAAACATAGACTCACCCGCGTTCAGAAGCGTCCTCCTTACGTACATAAACGCACGGCAGCTTCCACACTTCATCTTGTGTCTCCAGCAAAAAGTCCCGTCGCGAGGAGTCGTCCAAAAAACGAAGAATATCCGAGTAATCCACCGGTATTATTGTATTTTCGCTTTCTTCGCTCATTTTTGTGTTGTTGCGCTTGAAGCTAGATAACAAGTGATTGATAATAACATACGAACGGCACGCTGTAATGACGTGAGCGTCAGGGGCACTGAGGCATCATGGGCAGTTCCCCGTAATAATAAATACAAATGTTTAGAAGTTAAAAGAAGCCCTGTTCAGAGGCTATTCCGGTGGATCTCTTGGGGAAATGTATTCCATCTTTTGGACTCATTATATTATACAACCCAAGTTTCTAACGATACAATCACGAAGCTCGCCACTTGAGGACGCCACAGACGGTTTCACTTCAGTTTTTCGCAAACAACGCAGATTTGGCCTTTTTTAGCAGCTATTTTATGAATCGTACATCAGCTTTACTCTTTATGTTTTTGGATTGTTGTTTCAACCTAAGAAACGCCGTAACACACAGGTAAGAACTCCGTCGTTGTTTTGCACATTAGAAGCAGCATTGAAGTCGTTACATATAATTGTTTAGAAGGTTATAGTGTGCGTCATTTGTTTTCTCTTTAACTTCCTTCTGCTCTTTTCATGTTTGGGGGTCGTATTGTACAAATTATGAAATATTATCTCGATATCCATTTTTGCATATCGTCCAGACAACAATTTCGATATTATCGTCAAAACGATATATCTCCCACCTCTAGACGTATGTAGTATGTAATGCACCTGAGTGAGTGAAGCAGCTTTCATAACTCTATCATAACTCCAAACTACAACCAGCAAATGCTTGACGTCACCTACAACACCCACTGAGATCAGACCCAGACGTACATGTAGGGAAATTATAAT
The DNA here is from genome assembly GCA_021464625.1 of Proterorhinus semilunaris. NCBI lineage: Eukaryota > Metazoa > Chordata > Actinopteri > Gobiiformes > Gobiidae > Proterorhinus > Proterorhinus semilunaris. The sequence continues at coordinate 36,233,392 of CM038346.1, forward strand.
TGACCGGAGTTTACGAATGGCTAAGGCCAGGCTAGCTTTAAGTGGACATATCATGTAAAATCAACTTTTTGGAGCTTTAAACCATGTTATAACATTTTCCCCTCATCAAAGACAGACCTGGAGTAGCATTTCACTCCATTCACGGAGCTCTGAATAATTTGTTCAATTTGGCTGTTTCGTCCTCTACAATGTCAGCGCTTTTCTTCCTGGATACAATTGCGTCATTGTTAAAACCTGTCCTCCACAGGTTAAAGCCCATAATCCAACAATGTATCTGTTCAGGGCCATTCTGTTCAAAGCAATGGGAACGTGCTTCTCTATGGTCCTCATGGCGGGGAGCTGACATTGCTGTAATACTGCCCCCTTGTGGCCGGGGCGGCTCCAAAAGACACTTGATAAACAGCGTTTCAATTGTGTTTAATTGTTACTATTTCATTCTTACAGATCATCATTTCAAAATATAAAACATAAAATATAGGGACCAAAATCAGGTTTTTAAGTCTTATTTTTAAGCCCCATATGTATGATATGACCACTTTAACTGGGTTGTTTTAGTATTTTGGACTTTTTGCCTCATCGACCACAAACAATCTTTTATCAGCAGACTGGATTTAAACAGATGTAGTTGGGAGGATTTTGCCTTGTTCAGCTCCTCAAAGCATAAGAGGAACGAACCTTGTGCTTGATCAGTAACATCTACGACAGTGTTTGAAAACGTTCAGTGCGCTGTGTCAAAGCCAGTTAAACGGACATAAAAAATATTTATATAAAAGTCACATGGCACATTATTAGATACAGCCTGTAAGAGAGCGTTCATGTCTTCTGCGCCTCACTGGATCCCTCTGAACAGACACATGGAGAAAATCAGCGCAAACAGCTGGAGACATGAACGAGAGGGGAAGAAAGGAGGAGAGAACAATATGAGATATACAGTATCATATATTCACTTTTCTTCAAGTAGGATAAAGGCAAATATAGTTTTATTGCCATTTTAACGTCCAAATCCAATATTTTTAAGATTATTTTGTAAAAACCTGGATAGAAAAAAAGACTGGATACAACGGGCAGATTTTAAGCTTTATTTTAAGATTTATGTGAAACTGAAAGAACTTGTAGTCGAACATGTTTTGGATTGTCATTTTTGTATTTTCACTGATCCGATCAAGTAAATATATAAATAAAGTTGAGTAAGAATGAGATAAGTCATACATTATCATACTGTATGTGAAAAGTGTCATACCTCTATAGTGAGGACGATGATGGCCAGAGCTCCTGCTGAGAAGATGTACGCCTCGAAATAACCCACCAGCGACGAGTAACAGCCCTGAAGCACAACAAAGGATTCATTGCACTCAACAGAACCCCGGCACAAAAGTCAACACCACCTCCTGAAGACCAAGTGCTGAAGTTATCTCCAGAGAGTGTGAGAAGATCTCTGAGCAGGATCAACATACACAAAGCACCGGGTCCAGACAACATACCAGGTCGTGTACTGAAAGGTTGCGCTGATGAACTTTTTTTTTAACACATCTCTGCAGCAGGCTGTGGTCCCAACGTGCCTCAAAGCGACCACCATCATTCCGGTGCCAAAGAAGTCACCACCCTCCTGCTTTCATGACTACCGCCCAGTAGCACTCACTCCAATTCTTATGAAGTGCTTCGAGCGGCTCGTCATGGAGGATATCAAGTCTGTTCTCCCTCCCGAGCCGCTCGAAGCAATTCTTATGAAGTGCTTCGAGCGGCTCGTCATGGAGGATATCAAGTCTGTTCTCCCTCCCACCCTGGACCCATACCAGTTTGCTTACCGGTCCAATCGCTCAACTGAAGATGCCATCTCCACTGCACTTCATTCAGCCCTCACTCACCTTGAAACAAAGGACTCTTACGTTAGAATGCTGTTTTTAGACTTTAGCTCAGCATTCAACACTATAATCCCACAGCAGCTAATACACAAACTGCTCCACCTGGGGATCAACACATCACTGTGCAACTGGCTGCTGGACTTTCTGACAGGGAGACCACAGGCTGTACGTGTCGGCGGAAAGTCCTCCAGAACAATCACACTGAACACGGGGGCTCCCCAAGGCTGTGTGCTGAGCCCCCTCCTGTTCACTCTGCTGACCCATGACTGTGCTCCAAAGTACGACTCAAACCTCTTCATCAAGTTTGCAGACGACACAACAGTGGTGGGTCTCATCAGCAACAGAGACGAGTCAGACTACAGGAGTGAGGTGAGCAGTCTGGCCATGTGGTGCACACAGAACAACCTCTCTCTAAATGTGGAGAAGACGAAAGAGATTGTTGTGGACTTCCGTAGAGAACGGGTCCAGCATGCTCCTCTAACAATCAATGGTGCTGCAGTGGAGAGGGTGACCAGCACTAAGTTCCTGGGTGTGCACATCACAGAGAACCTTTCCTGGACCATGCACACTACATCTCTGGTCAAGAAAAGTAATCAGCGTCTCTACTTTCTCCGCAAGTTAAGAAGAGCTAGAGTCCTATTCTCTGTTATGTGCAACTTCTACAGAGGGACTATAGAGAGCATCCTGACCAGCTCCATCACTGTGTGGTTCTTCTACAGAGGGACTATAGAGAGCATCCTGACCAGCTCCATCACTGTGTGGTTCTTCTACAGAGGGACTATAGAGAGCATCCTGACCAGCTCCATCACTGTGTGGCACGGCGCCAGCACTGCCTCCTGCCGGAGGAGCCTCCAGCGCATCGTGAGAGCAGCGGAGAAGATCTGTGGAGCTCCTCTCCCCTCCATTAAGGACTTCACCCGTCTCACCCGCAAAGCCGTCAGAATCACCAGGGACCCTACGCACCCATCACACAGTCTCTTCAGAGTAATGCCTTCTGGGAGGAGACTGTGGAATCTACGGGCCAGGTCGAGTCGCCTTAAGAACAGTTTCGTACACAGGGCCATCGGGAAGCTGAACTCCCTGCCCTCCCTCCCACCCCTCTTCCCCCACCTCCCGCTCCACAATCAAGGATGAGAGAAATATAATTTCAAATCAGTCACATGGTTTAACAAATAAAACAATCTTGAATCTAGAATCTTGAATTTTTTGAGGATGTTCTTTAATTCATATTGCGCTCAGCCCGGACAATATCGAAGATCGCTTTGCGTGTTTATGCTTAGAGGTAGATGTGGTTACATGATAAACTGGAGAGGAAGAGCCACATTGGGGTCTGTGTACCAAAGGGCAAAGCGGATTGTATTTTGTGTACTTTACGGGAACTATACACTTGTCAGCTCTGAGGGAGGAACCACACTGTTTTTTGTTCTAATGATTTTAAAGTGTTAGCTTTGGGATTTGATTGACGGGCCCTGGAGCAGCGTGGAGCCTTGCTGCTGCTCTGCTTGCCCCTTTCCCGTCTTTTCGCTCTTTTTAGGAACATGCTCTGTAGGAGGAGACTAACCTGCTGCCATCATGAATTCTTTCTCAACTGGTGTTATTGGTGTAAATGGGAGGAGTGAGGAACGACGGTCTACTAATAATATGTCTGTGATTGCTGCCCACTGTCAGTTAAACTGTCCCGAACCAAAACACCAGAGCAGGCGTGTCCTGAGGAGGAAAAAGGTTTGGGAACCACTGGTATAAGTCCGTAATAAATCAATCTTGACACGCGAGCCTGACCCATACCCAACCGTCATGCGGTGACAGCTCTGCCAGACTTGAAATTCAGGCTTGGGCATAAACTGCACTTTCACACGTACAGCAGTACAAGTACAAGTAAGTATTGACCTTGTGTAAGTAGTAGCCCGTCGTCCCGGTCACACACTGCTCCAGGCCGGCGTCTTCCCCCTCTCTGCCGTGTCCCGGGACCTCCCTCTGACAGCAGGCCTCGGGGACGGCTTTGCTGGGGCTGAGGAGCCTGAACAGGCTGTCGTCAAAGTCCTGCGGCCCGCTCACCCCACAGCACTTGAACTGCACAGTGATAGAGAATCCTGGGTCAAATCAGTATGAATAAGATATGTCTTATTTGTTTAAAGGCACAGTAGCATTTTTATTATGTCTAGCTCGACACAGAAAATGCCATTTATGCAGTGGGTACTCAATCACATACTTTTGCCAATATCTCCACGGAGACCAGCTGAAGACGTCCTGCTTCCAATAAAGTTACTGTCACAACTGGGGAAAGCTGAGCCACTCATAGCAAACACACGTTTGGTTATAAATATATTTGTGATACATGTAAATATAAATGCTTGAATTCTATTCTATTTTTTGGGTGAAATGTTACGCGGTGTGGCTTTAACACAGTCTGCAGCATTTCATCATGTGTGTAGCAGCCTCTTGTGAAAGATGGTCAGTAACTAAGTAGAAGTTTATTTAATCATTACTGATGCCGTACAGGTGGTGAAATGATCCATATTGTCGAGCAGGTTCAGGTAAAGGCGCTGAAATCTTGGCTATTGCAGCTACCAACTGTTCAGTCCCGTCAAAGTGTAAGTAGCTCTCTGGAGTTATTATTTTGTAAAAGGACCTGGAAAAAGGGCTGGACGGATGATGAAAATGCCGTTGTAGTTGAGAGGACAGACCACACGGAAGTGGTACTTACAAACACGAGTAACTGAAAGAGAAACTCACGGACGACATGACGGCGTTCCAGGTGGAGGAGAACACGTCTGAGTGGTTCTGTCCCTGATAGTGACGCTTCAGCTCGCGGGTGAAGTACTCCCGGGTCAACTGCAATGGACAGGACATTGATTTGTCGTTCAGTGGTCAGTTTTTGGCACATTTTCTCCCTTCACAAGTAAAAGATAGGCCAAACTCACCATATTTATTTCATGAGATCTACAATTCCCTTTGAAGAAATGCAGCATGTGTACTTAACATATCAACTAAATTAAACTATCCATTATTTAAATGTTATCAGCAAAGACGGAGCCAATTTATGTTAATCTACAGCACAAGTTTTGAATTTCAATTTGATATCACTACATTTTTACCGTTCACCTGCAGTGTCTCGCTTAAATAGACCTGATGTCGATGTTGTTTCCTTATCAAATCACAACAGGAGTAGTATATTTCCTGCATATTCAGTCAGTTCTTAAGAGCTCAATTTGCTCTGTTCCACCTGATGATGTCATTAGGTGGTGTCCCTCTGCGTTGTTAAAGTCCGTAAAGCTTCCTTTTCAGAATCTTACAGCACTCAAACTGCCTCTGCTGCACATTACCTACCTACCAGTAGCAGCCAGCTTTGTGTTTACAACAGTGATGTCATCATTTTATGCCAGTATTAACCTGTTTCAAATTCAACATTGACCCTGATCTGGCTTCTGTTGTCAAGCTGTGATTTCATCTGCACACCCTTTAAGCAGTACACACAACACACACACACAAACTCACGTGTTCCCTGAAGAGGAAAGCCAAGACGGCCGCCGCCAGCTCCGACAGAAAGATGAAGAGGATCAGCATGAAGAACTGTGGCAGGAACAGACAATAGTTATATTAACATCAGACATCTGCACTTTGTATTTAAATATACTCAGAACAAATATCCAAATACTATGCGCTCAAGAGTTGCTATTTTATTTAGACCCACCAGATGGCATCCTTGTATTTCCACAAGCATCAGAAATGCAGAGCTTTGTAGGCCAGTGGTCCATAAACTTTGCAAACTTTGGTCAGATACAGAACATTTTTTAATATTGTTTGGAAAAAAATTACATTTCTTGGTTGAATTTCTTTCAAAATATTGGCCGATAGCCAATATTTTGTAAAATGCCCAAATGCCGATTTAGTGGTCGGGCCCTAATTTAAATTTGACCATATCATGGCATTTATTTAAAAAAAAATCTTACATGATTTTTTTGTAAGCATATCCCTCACTTAGACATAGTAAGACATTCTAACACAGTATACTCAATTGAATTCAAACAAAATTAGTAAGCAATGTTTTTTTTTTTATCAAAATGTGTCAAAGGAAGACACCTCACATGTCTTCTTTTGACACATTTTGATAAAAAAAATAAATAAAAAAAACATTGCTCACTAAAACCAGTGACATTGACATCTGCACAGCGCCATCTACTGTTCATAGAGTGTGAATTATGAGGCATTTAAAACAACACACACATGGCCAAATGAACTTCTTACTTTGAAGCCCTTGTGGAAACGTAGTAGAATGTATTATATTATCTTTCAAATGTAGTGGAGTAACAGTAGAAAGTTCTCCACAAAAATATTACTCACAGATTGTTTAGCAAGTCAGCAAAAACTGAGTCAAGATGGAAGACCCCAGTGCTTTAGCATTATGCATATATTTGTCCATAATAAGTCACATAAGTGTTAATTCAAACACTTAATGGAGGTTTTAGTGAGGGAGAACTCACGATCAGCAGAAGACACTTGTTCTCGCGGATGGCGCCGCAGCAGCCCATGAAGCCCAGCAGGAAGAGCATGCTGCCCAGCGCCAGGAGCAGGTAGACGCCCGTGAAGAGCAGTGGGTTCGAGGCCACAATCTCCCTGAAGCCCAGGGGGTCCAGCAGCACCCACAGCCCTGCGGCCAGCAACACCGAGCCCCCCAGCTGCATAGACGGGACAGGCACGTGTGAAACGCCTCTACACATCACGACAAAAAGGTATACAGCCATTTCTAAACATTAACTGACCCAAAATAGGACAGACATTTAAATAATATATGTAAACATTGAGTAAAGGGTGACGATTCGCTTTTCAAATTATTTTCACTTCACTAGTTCTGTAATTGACAAGGTTTTGTTTTCCAATATCTATTGAATATCTATTTCCCAACCAGATCTACTGAGCTTTGAACCCATCCCACGTATTGTTTTTGCAGATTTTAAAAACAGTAGTAACTAGTTTAACTCATTGACTGCCCATTAGGTTTTTTAATGGGGACGTGTGTAGGAAAGCCTTGCGGAGCTCTGGGGTCAATATCTTAGTTGTAGTTATTTTATTGAGTCAACAGGCGGAGGCAGTGCTCACAGGTCAAAAGTAGTAACCGCGGCTACTTGTTTTGATCTGATGTGGTCTCAGACGAGGGTAGGAGAAGATCCAGAGAGAATGGCCAAACGTAAGGTAAAATACAGGCAACTTACACTTGAACAGGTTTTGGTTAGCGGTGGTTTTCGTAGTAATAGTGGAAAACGGGGCAAGTTAGCAGACTTATCAAAAACCCCATGATAACCATGCTAAAAATGCTAACCCCGAGCCCGCATCCGGACATAGCGTCCCTGGCGGAGCCTTCATCACAGCGCACACTCGTGTGAGAGAAGAACACGAGAGCGTGTGCTTCTGTTTTATAGATGGAAACCACTGTTCAGATGTTTGAGGTGTCACTAAAACAAAACATATTAGCGTCAAAGTCACTCTTCTGCTTCATTACAAAAAGCTCGTTTTCTCAGCTTTTTTGTCAGAAACCAGCATTTTTGGTGATTTCACATATTTTCTACGGACGATTACTAAAGAATGGAAAGAGGTACAAACAAACTTTTTTTTAGATGGAAGAAGAGAGTCTAATCTTTCTTTTGGTGGGTTTGGTATTGACATAGACCTAGAACTGAATTTTCTGTGGGTCTTGAAAAAACAGTCAAAATCCTGAAAAACCTGTTAGTGGGGAGCTCTCTGATTTGAAAATGGCTGGCAGTCAATAGTTAATAAAAAACTAAAAATATCCTAACATTGGCAATTGTGGTCATTTCATTTTCATTTATTAATTTATTTCAATGGGACAATGCACATTAATGAACAGACAACTTGTGCTGTAAATATGCCGGATTTAGCTCAGAGCTAATTTCCATTTGCAGTCCCATGGGGTAAAAACATACTACCAACACAGAGCATGCATGAGTCCTACAAAACATGGATTACATAACATACAGTACACACATACAAACAGTACAACATGTACAAGACACCCCATCCATAAACTACTAAAATTGCTCCTCCTTGCCCCTGCCCCTTACACACACAGACCAACTCATGTTAAAATCATGTCCATGTGAACATCATTGCCTCCTAGTGGTCACAAGTTTTCTGACCAAGTAGCCATTATTTTAGTAGTTTAGTAGTTTAGTTTAAATAAGACGTAGGTGATACATTCTCTAACAGTCATTGGTAAAATGTTCCAACTGGAACAGCCCTTAATAGAAAGCCCATTTTGAGTGAACGCAGACTTTCAAAACTGTACTTCACAGTCCCCCCTGACTGTGGAGCGAGTGCTTGTCTCACTGTTCCTTTTTTTTATTAATTCATTAAGAGGCGGTGGAGCCAGGCCATTCAACACATTATACACAAGGCAACTATTTTTAAAACATTTTGAATTTTCGAAATTTATAATTAACTCAGTTCTGAGTCTGTTCAGTGTCCAATTACATCTCCTGTTGAGCAATGCAAAAGTTAGTTCTGATTTCAACACCTGTGTCATTATTTGATCGATTTACATGAAACAAAACATGTTTGTGTAACTTTATCTAAGTCTAAATCAGCAACTCAGGCTCCTGCTGCAGGCCAGTTAAAGCCTTTGGGCCTGTAACAGTAAAACTGTGAGAGTCCATTAATAATAGATTTTTTTTTTGTGGTGCCCCAAAAGGACACCGGGAAACGTCCTGACTATCATGATTACCCAGCATGCCTTTGGTCAGTGTGAACCCAGCACTTTGGCAGGAACTAAAATGAAAATGAGTCTAACCCGTCGCATGCAGTGTATCAGACTCACAAAGATGAAGAAGTTGAAGATGAACATGAGGTACTTGATGCAGCTGAGACAGTCGCCCTCCATCATGAGGCTGTGGACGCTGCTGCCACTCGACCTGCAACAAACAACAAACGCTTAAATATATTGTCTATTTATCATCCAAACAAACTATTGACCCGTTATTGCCTCATCGGTGTTTAACGGCGTTCATGCTGGGCCAGAGCAGATGTGGGCGGAGTCAGTGAACTGGACCAACTGCGTCTCCTGCTGCTGTTTACCACTCTGCCACCTGCCACTGAGCACAACAAGTGGCAGGCGAGAGGCTGCAGGCAAAACTAGTTTCCTTATTCCCATTATGGACCAGTTTGCTCTTAATCTTAACATACACAATAAACGTTTTACCTCATCATCATCATATTTTTTCTTACTTTGTGGCGAAAACATCTCCACTTTCGTAGCTCCTACAGACTCCAAATTGTCCCAGTCCTGTCCTTAACAATATTTTTTACAGTATTTTAAAAAAAGTTATGTATGCACAAAAATATAAACGCAACACCTTTGTTTCTGCTCCCATTTTTCATGAGAGGGACTTAAAGATCTAAAATTCATTCCAGATACACAATATTACCATTTCTCTCAAACATTGTTCACAAATCAGTCCAAATGTGTGATAGTGAGCACTTCTGCTTTGCTGAGATAATCCATCCCACCTCACAGGTGTGCCACATCAAGATGCTGATCTGACATCATGATTAGTGCACAGGTGTACCTTATACTGCCCACAATAAAAGGCCACCCTGAAATGTGCAGTTTTTTGCTTTATTGGGGGTCTGGGGACTCAGAACCAGTCAGTATCTGGTGTGACCACCATTTGCCTCATGCAGTGCAACACATCTTCTTCACATAGAGTTTATCAGATTGTCCATTGTGGCCTGTGGAATGTTGGTCCACTCCTCTTCAATGGCTGTGCGAAGTTGCTGGATATTAGTGGGAACTGGTACACGCTGTCGTATTCGCCGGTCAAGCACATCCCAAACATGCTCAATGGGTGACATGTCCGGTGAGTATGCTGGCCATGCAAGAACTGGGACATTTTCAGCTTTCAAGAATTGTGCACAGATCCTTGCAACATGGGGCCGTGCATTATCTTGCTGAAACATGAGGTGATGTTCACCTAACCCTAACCGAGATTCATCCGTGAAGAGAACACCTCTCCAACGTGCCAGACGCCATCGAATGTGAGCATTTGCCCACTCAAGTCTGTTACGGCGACGAGCTGGAGTCAGGTCAAGACCCCGATGAGGACGACGAGCATGCAGTTGAGCTTCCCTGAGACGGTTTCTGACAGTTTGTGCAGAAATTGTTTGGTTATGCAAACCAATTGTTTCAGCAGCTGTCTGAGTGGCTGGTCTCAGACGATCTTGGAGGTGCTGTGGTTACACGTGGTGTGCGGTTGTGAGGCCATATGGTTGTGAGGGATGTACTGCCATATTCTCTGAAACGCCTTTGGAGACGGCTTATGGTGGAGAAATGAACATTCAATGCACGAGCAACAGATCTGGTTGACATTCCTGCTGTCAGCATGCCAAGTGCACGCTCCCTCAATGCTTGTGGCATCTGTCGCATTTTGCTTTGAGACAAAACTGCACATTTCAGGGTGGCCTTTTATTGTGGGCAGTATAAGGTACACCTGTGCACTAATCATGATGTCAGATCAGCATCTTGATGTGGCACACCTGTGAGGTGGGATGGATTATCTCAGCAAAGCAGAAGTGCTCACTATCACACATTTAGACTGATTTGCGAACAATGTTTGAGAGAAATGGTAATAATGTGTATCTGGAATGAATTTTAGATCTTTAAGTCCATCTCATGAAAAATGGGAGCGGAAACAAAGGTGGTGCGTTTATATTTTTGTTTATATATATATATATATATATATATATATATATCTATATATATATATATATATATATATATATATAGATATATATATATATATATATATATATATATATATATATATATCTTATACAATTATAATTGACTGAACCATTTCAACAACAGACGTTCAAAGTTCATTCAAAACGTTTTTCTATCATAGGACTAGACAAGACAAGACTAAAATGTAACTTAATTAGGTAATTTGCAGGCAAAAGAAAGGGATATCGTTACAGCAAGTACCTTGATAATATATTGTGTAGCCCTTAACCCTTAACGCCCGCCATTTTTCTCCAGTTCAGCTTTACCTGAATCTAAAAGGTCACGGCCTATAGGCCAAATGAGCCATAGGCTTTGTGGCTTGTTATTGCATTTTAAGATAAGAAAAGAAAAATCTTATCGTCTCTTTTTTGTCGATCTTTTGTTGCATTTTCATCCTTGATTTCGTTTCATGTTTGTTGCTATTTTGACACTTTATTTCAGGTAGCCTTTAGATTTGGGTAAAGTCAAACTATAGAAAATGCTTGGTTCAGGTTGGGGTTAAGGGGTTAAATACTGCATTTTGTGGGGAATAAGAATAAACAACACAATAATTATAGACAATAGGCAGATCCGCTGGTAAAAGGTAGACGCTCCTGTTGCTATAGGAACGCCTGCCTCCGAACAGAAGACGCTTGTTCTTAATAATAACAGGGTAAAAGCAAGAGATGTCAACAAAATAATTAATTAAATAGTTTGTAGTTGTATCTTAGTTCGATGGAAAATACTAGTGTTGAGTATTTATTAGTAATAGCTTTACACCAAAAAAAAGTAGGAAAAAGGTGCAAATCTCCAGTTAAGGCTTAGAAATGGGACTCACTCATGGCTCATTAGTACACAGTAGCGGCTGGTCTATTATGGGCGGTGGGGCGCCGCCCCTCCTATCAATCTTTACAAATACAAAAAATAAAAGGTTTTAAGTTTGACAAAATCATGACTTTCTTATGTACTGGTGTTTTATACACTGGAGGGAGGGGGAGCGGAGGGGAAGGAGCGTGTAATTTTGTCTGCCAGCTTCATCGTGTGCCGCAACAGCAGCATAAATGTGTAGTTTTCTGCTTGCGGCGGCGAGGAACAGCGCCCTGGCGATATAACCATTGGCGCTCTAATATGGTATAAAAACGTCACTACATATCATTCATTCAACCAATCAGAGACGCGCAATAATAATTTAACAGGTGAAAGACGAGGAAGTGTCTACTGTAAACAAACGCGAGTAGCTTGTTGTTGGGAGCAGCTCTGAGCTCACAGACGATCGGAGGAAAAACTTCTCATTTGAAAGACCGGAGAATCTTCGTGTTGTTGCCTGAGAAGAGATGAAAGGATTTTGTCCAACTTTCTTCAGTCAGAAGTGACGTCTAAACGGACTTTACTGGAGATAGCATTACGATGCTAACTAGCTCGTCTGCTTTAGCTACTGCTTGTTTATTTCACACTTTGGGACAACCCTCGCTGACTTGGACAGTTATGTCCCAGGACGTGGACATTTGATGGAGAGAAGATTCAGGACCGTGAGGAGCGTATGACAGAAGATGGAACGTCATTCATTCATTGAGTGAAACAGGTGGAGCTCCAGGTGCTACGGAGGAGGACTCTCATCTAAACACGTAAGCTGCACATGATTTCTGACCGGATCATTTGTCTGACGGTTTATACAGGTTTAAACCTGTGGCTCTGAGGCTCATAAAGAAACCATAGCAGGTCTGGGACTAATACAGTACATGAAATCAAAGAGGAAACACCTCCTGTTTTTGTTCTGTTGGTACAAAATACAAATCAGTGGTGCCAAACAAAAATATGTATAGTGACTATCTTTACACTTTGATTTCATTTCATCAGAAAAAATATTTTTCCAAAAGCATAAATTCATTCCATGCTTCTTTATTTTTTTTTTAGATGAATAAAACTAAACAATAAGTTTAGTTTTGATTATATTCTGCATAAAATAATAATTAAATGCCCCAAATTAATATAATACTGTTTATTATGAAACAGACTGATTTATTGCTTGTGTTAGGTGAAAAATACATGGAAAAAAGATGCAACAATAATCGCATATTTAATCGCAATATTCAATAAAAAAAATTGCAATTCGATTATTTTCTAAAATTGTTCAGCCGATATACTGTATGTCTGTCTGTCTGATTTCTCTCTTGCTCTACAATAAAAAGATAAATCAATGAATTTTTCGAATTTGAACATAGTACTAGTTTAAAAAATGCCAAATTTGTGAAAAAAGATGATGATGTACCCGTGATCTGAGCTCACCACACTCCGGGGAAACTTTCTGAGACACGTTTAAATTTAGACTCCTCCATTATTAACCGCTCTGTCAAATATTCAACACGACCAGGATTATGTCATGCTTTCGGCGAACAGGAACAACAAACTCGCTGTCGGGTCTCACTGAAGTCAGAGCAACAGTTTCATTTTGTTGGCTGTAATCTGATATTGCAGCCAAGAGTCTTTCCATTCTCGTTTGAGGGATTTGGCCAAATATTCCATACAAAACGAATGGGCAAAAATCTGCTTTTGGATTTTGAGATGTCTTCAGGGTTATTGCCCATTTGTAAAAGACATTTGTTTTTTAACTTCAGCCTTTTTCACAAAAGTTTGGTTTCCTCCAGATTTCGTTGTAAATTAAGTGAATCCATTCTTTGTTTCTTCCTATGAAATGTTCCTTAGGCCACTGGCTGTAATACAACCCCAAAGGATGATGGATGCACTCTCAGGATGTCTAACAGTTGGACAGCTGTGCTTTCCACAAACTGCTGTGCCCTTTCTTCTCCAAACTGACCTTTGCTCACTCCGGCCAAAAAGATCTACAGTAGCAGACCAACGTTTAGGACTTAACATTTAGTCAAGCCTTGTGCATTTTGGAGACAGAAATAGAGGTCAAAACAGACCTTTTTGGCCACAGAGGATGATATGACTAAATAGGACATAAAAACCACTAGGATAATTTTTAGTTCATCAATCATAATTTAAGTTACGCAGGTAAGAACCTTTAACAAAAGACAGATCTCCAGAACACAATACAGACACAACCACAGTTCTGCCTCCACTGTGCTTCTGTCACAGTCATTTCAGCTCTTAGAGTCTCTGTCAAGGAGAAATAAAAGGTCACAGGATGATGTTCTCTGTTTGGAGTGGCTCAATGATATCCTTATCTTCTTGTCAAACTGGTCAACCCTGGGACTTTTCCATTGTAACACTAACACAGAAATTTAACTACATCTTATCCTTTTATCACAAAGCAAAGAACACAAGGTACAGCCATAACATTTCCATACAGTGCCTCACTCAAACCCAGGTCATTAACAATGTATTGAACAACATATGTGAGTGTCAGGAGTGTGGTATTTGTTAGTTTAGACTTGAACAAAATGATTCTTAATTAATCACACAGTGACAGTTAATGTAAATGTAATTATAATATTCATTATTAATACAGGGCTGGTATAAAACTCTCTAATTTAACCCATTTAGGCCGGGAAAGCATTGTCGCAGTTCTATCATTAAAACCGGGGGCGCTCTTGCGCAATTCTACCATTTAGGCCTGGATAGCATATATGTCAATTTTGGAGTATAAGGGTGTTTTTGCACCAATTGTCACCCCCTCTAAACTGGTTCAAGTCCTATCTGGAGGATAGGACGTACTTTGTCGAAATTGACAACTGTCTCTCAGACAAAATGTCCATGACCTGTGGAGTTCCCCAGGGGTCAATCTTGGGACCTCTCTTATTCTACGCAGATGACACTCAGATCTACGTGTCACTGACGGCAGGTGAACATGGGCCAGTAGATACACTCTGTAAAACAACTTTCTCCAACTAAACTCAGACAAAACTGAGATCATTGTTTTTGGCCCACAGACACAAAGACAAAGTCACTTTGAGTCTCTAAAACCAAAGAAATCAGGTAAGAAATCTAGGAGTAATCATGGACTTAGACCTGAACAAAGCAATAACATCATCAGTTTTTTACCATCTGAAAAACATTGTTAAGATCAGAGGAATAGTGTCAAAACCAGACTTAGAGACGCTCATCCATGCATTTGTCTCCAGCAGGTTAGACTACTGTAACGGCTGCTCACTGGCCTTTCTAAACGAGCTGTTAGAGCTGCAGAACATCCAGAACGCTGCTGCTCGAGTCCTGACAAGAACCAGGAAATAAGAACATAGTCCAGTGCTCCAGTCTCTGCACTGGCTTCCTGTCACTCAGAGAATAGAATTTTAAACGGCTCTGCTTGTGTACAAGTGGCTGACAGTGCTGATATTATAATAGATCCATGGCGCTGAGTAGCAGTGAGGGGAGGGGCTTCCTCCTCCTCCTCGCTGTGTTTAGAGAAATCTGTTTGGAGCAGGATACTCTGCCCTTCCCCACCACCAGCTTTTTATTTCTTTATAGCTTAATAATTATTATATTTATTTCCCATGTTTCTATATAAAACTATTAATTAATTTGTATTTTAAAGAGTGGATATTGTTTTGGGTTTAGAGACAAGCTGCTAGACATTTTTGAAGTGACCTCAAAAGACAAATTACAAAGGTTTAACATAAAAAATATAAGCCTATATTTTAGTATAAGAGGGCTCTATACTTTATTTCACTTTGCTTTTACATATTTTATTTTTGTGAAGGTGTATCTAAATAAATCAGGAATTTCTCATTAAAGCCACAAGTGTAAGCTCTCAAATACTTTTAGAATTTTGTTCCTATCTGCTACAGAAGCTGAGAAATCAATCATTTAGTAGGCGTTGACACAATTGCTGAATACTTCTGGAACTTCAGGTTTTCGGGGTATTTTCTGAAATCGCCCATAGGTTTTCCAGGCATTTTTTCCAGGCGTTTTGGGCCTAAAGTCCCTCCCTTCACCAATTTCTACCCCAAATTAGAATTCCTGGTGACCAATAATCAGCATCTCTGTGAACCGGCCTGTCAGGTCCAATCAGGAAGGAGGCAGGAGGGCTCTTGGTCGTTTACTTTTGTGATGTTGTTCTCTCTCTCTCTCTCTCCTCACTTTTACTATTTCATAAATCTATGTGAAAAGCCCAAATTTCAACAACACATACTTTTATATAATGTGCAATAAACTCATAATCGCCCCTGAATATTAGACACAAAATTAAAACGCAGGGGATTTTTTGAATCAAATCAAACACCTGTATTTATCCCAAAGGGCAATTCTGTTTGCTGCTCTCTGGTCATGAAAAACTATAAAAACGCGGCACATACAACCACATTCAATACATATCTCATGAACTGTAAGTGCATCAGGACACAAGTGAGCTAGAAAAGATAAAAATAAAATAAAAAATAAGCACTGCCTTCCTCACTTCTGTCATTTAAAAGTCTGACAGCTGAGTTTGAATAGCATTTCTTTTCTGTTGAGGGGGTGACATATAGCCTCCCAGAGGGAAGCAGAAATTGACCCAAAATCAATCTAGTCTTTTGGAGCCCTCTGTTCTTGCACAGTGACGCAAGGTCTTCCACACACACACACAGCAGAAATCTTACTGCACACTTTAACAATGTGGTTGAGACTGTTCTTATCTTTCACAGACAGGCCATCAAACCAACAAATACAAGAAGAAGTCAAGACACGTTCAATAAAGGAATGATAAAAATGTATAATAATATTTATTAATACATTAAAAGAGTTTTCCTCATCAGGTGAACTTGCTGACAATTTGCTCCATGTTTTTTATCAATTGCTCCAAAACAGTCCCTAAGTACCTAAAAGAATCAAACAATGCCCCCTCCTCCCCGTGGATAAAGCTGGATTTGGGACTATCTGGATTCCTCCAAAAATCCTCAATTAGCTCTTTAGTCTTTGTCACATTTCAGTCTAGAAAGTCTAAGAAAATGAAAGAAGGTTGACTCAGAGAAAGAAATAATGCCAGATTGAGTAGATTCGACGATTTCTTAGTTGAAATTTCTTTGTTGATTGTTTAGAGACCAATAGCACACAACGGAAAATTATTTTATAGCTCAAGAT
The DNA here is from genome assembly GCA_021464625.1 of Proterorhinus semilunaris. Taxonomy (NCBI): domain Eukaryota; kingdom Metazoa; phylum Chordata; class Actinopteri; order Gobiiformes; family Gobiidae; genus Proterorhinus; species Proterorhinus semilunaris. Next base: position 36,250,042 of record CM038346.1, read on the forward strand.
CTGGAAGAGCTTCAAAATGGTGACTTTATTCAGTCACGTATACGTATTGTCATCAGCTGAATGGAACTGGCAGTGAATTGCACATAGATTTGTAAAGCCTCCATCTGAAAATATGACACCATCTAATTCCAGAACACAAACCTCTCCCAAAACGCAATGCAGCGACTGAGCGAGGGCCAGTTGGACATGTCACCGCGCAGAGAGCAGTCACTCCATCTGCGATTCTTGGACGCAGGGCGCCGCGAACAGACGTGCGTGGGAGAGACACGAGCACGCGGAGCAGGAAGGGGGCGCTGTTTGACACAAGCTCAGCAAAACAAAACACCAGAGCAAACATCGTCTTCAGCAGGACGAATCCAGGGTGAAATTATGGAGATAATGGTGTTGAATAACTACTACCACTACTATAAAAGATCAATTTCATAATTTGTGGATAGTTTTATGGAATTTTACTTGTGAAACGCACGGTGCCAAATTGCCAATGACTTGTCTAACCAACTCTAAATTCTCATTTACTCACAGTCACAGTCACACACCACCTTCATAGAGCGACAGAACACAATGGTCGAAACTGGATCTGAACCACTTGCTGTTGATATTTGCTCTAACCACTGAGCCTCTGTAACTTTGTGACCAAAGCATAAACTTATCAGAAGCAATGGGCGACTAACCACAGTGCATATAACATTAGCAGAGTAAAATCATTCTGGAACCGCTCCGGTTTAAATCATTTGTGACAAGGACAGACGGTTATTGGAACTTTTGCTGCTGATTGGCTCAAACTGCAAAGCATTGCAGAGATAGATATTTATTATTATTATTATTTTTTAAAAGCTACTTGTGTTTGCTAGCCTGTAACGGCAGCACCTCGTGCATTTATGTTGTCACCGTAATGAGTTTCAATTAAAATGCTTGCAGTTATCGGCGAATATAAAACCCTCACAGCAATACTGCCTCATGAATGGTTCACATCGGAACGGGAAGAAAAGACTTTTGATAGATGGCAACATGAAGAAAATCCTCTCAGAGAAGATGAAGCTTCAACATCTACGCAGGTACATTCTTGTTAAGTACATTTTACAAGTGGTTAATCCAGTTCCCGTCGTGACACCGTGCTCTGTGATTGGATCGACGTAACGCTTTTCGACATTGGCTGTTCGCAAAGTTTCAGTCCTTCTTCTGAACAGATACAAAAAAGCAGGAGTGGACAGCTGGCTAAATTGATCATGTGGAAGCTCGAAGAAAAATTGCACCTAGATTCAATATGTGTGAATAAAACATGTAAATGCAAAGTTGATTAAATACATATTACATTTATTCGACTAAATGTACATAAAAATCTGTAATGACTCAAACTTTACAACAACATCTTGACTAAAACTAAGTCAAAAATACTTTGGAGCCCGGTCACTGCCGTTCCTTTGCCGACATGATTCATTGCGGGTGATTCACGTTTTGCACTTGTTTGTCATCTTTTCGATCACGACCCGTCGGCTCCAGACGTAAACATCTCACAGTGACACAAGCCGGCCGCAGGACAGAGAGAGTTCAGCTGATTCACTGAAGGGAATACATTTGTAAAGCGCTTCCATGTATTATTATTATTATCATTACAACAGGCTTTGACATAACGAGCAGATCATGTTGACAGGCAGAACAAATGACTGATGTTGAAAATCAATGACGAGATGCACTTTTAATGGAACTGTGCTGATTTATCTTTGAAGCATCATCTAAACTGAACCTATACCATTAATCTTTTAACCATAATGTTATAAAACAGACCAGGAGTGGTATTTCGTATTTTAATCCATCTAGATGGATTAAAAGGAAAAATATGTTACTCTAACTTGAGTAATGTGACCTTCCAAGGAAGAAAATCTGCCAATGGGATGAGAATTTTCAAAAAAGGTGTAGAAGTACACACATAGCCGTTTTACCTTACCTACACTTTATTACTTTTAGTAATCTTATATCTTTCTCTTCCACGCTCAAAATGCCAGCCCACAATGCGTCACGCGGAGGAATAATGAAGTTCATCTGAGTTGATTAGTCTCTAAAACAGTTGTTCTCAAACTGTGATTCATGCACCACCAGTGGAACCTGAGCTTCTTAAGGTGGGATAATACTTACTTAGTACTACTTAATCCTTTGGTTTTTCGGGTAGTGGTGGTAGTTCTGATCTTGATCTCGGTCTGGTGATACTAAGAAGGATTTTTTTTTTTTTTCCACAGCAGTATGAACTATCAGGATGCAAACTTTGACGGAGAAATACAAATAAGATTTGGAAAGGTGCGAATAGGGGTGTCACAGTAGGAAAATTTTACCTCACGGTTATTGTGACCAAAATTATCACGGTTTTTGGTATTATTTTTTTTAATGTATGTTAATAAGTTCAGAAAGCATTGATAGTCCTACACAAACTGAAACATCAAAGTAAAGGAACTATAACTATGAATTGGTGATCGTTTGGAGGGTATTACATGTACTATTTATAGCACCAGAACCGTTTTAGGCAAGGCAAGTTTATTTGTAGAGCACAATTCATACACAAGGCAAAGTGCTTCACAGTTGCATAAAATTACAAGAAAACAGATAAAATCAATCATTAAAACATCAACATAAAAATGTATCAATTACAGTAAAAGGCAAGAGTGCAGATAAAATGCTTTCATTTTTCATATGCTCGGGTTAGAATATTTTTAACAAGATAAACCCTTTATCAGGAATGTCTGTGTAAGTTCTCTACTTCAAAGGTGTTTACCCACGGGTGAGAGTAGCGTTGATTAGAGAGGAGGAGCCGGGCCAACCCTAACACCTCCCCGTTGGTCTATATATTCAGCTGTGGGACCTTGTCGCTGATGAAGCCTTTTGGATGAGAGGCGAAACGTTCGAGGACTTTAACTACTGAGTACAGAAGATGAATCAAGTACCTTCATTGAAGATTTCTCAAGAATATTGTTCTCAGTTTGTGTCCTTCCCCTGTGCTTTTGCTCTGCAGATTTGGGAAAATGCCATCAGACAGTAAATTAAATTCATAACAATGCGGCGAGAGTGAATCTATTGCATTGGCGACAAACTTTAATCTGCCCTCCAGCAGCCCTGTAACGCATTTGTGCCAGAAGTATCCACGACACACCTTATATGCTGGCTGTGGCACCGGTGCGGCTGCACTATAGGATGACTCGTTACCTTCTCCCTCAACCCCAAGTCCCCACATCAGCATTTGAGCTAAAACGCTAACGTTAACGTACTTGCATTGGCTATAGTTGTGGTGACGGTTCCGCAGGTGAGTCATGAGGTTCGAAGTATCGCTGCCTTTTCCTGCACGTTCCACAAACAGGATAACTGTCTTCTATCAACTGTCCTTCAGCTTTATTAAAATACCCAAAATATGCCCAGACTTCAGACTTGGTCCTGTTTGAAGATGATGGACGTCCCGAGCGCTGTCGTCTTGAACATGATTCCAGCTTCAAGAAAGGTTTGGTTGTAAGTTACGGAGAGCGCCTGCGCGGCAACTTCAGCAGATGAGAGGGCGGCCGGTGAGACTCACTTTGCCTACACCGCGGGCACGGTAATCCACCGAGATAATATAGTTTTTCAAAAACAAGACGGTAATTATTACCGTCAACATTTTTACCGGGGTTTACCGCTACACCGGTAACCGTGACAACACTACGTGCGAACAACCTTAAAGAAACAGGCCACCGTTTTTACGTACTGAGATGTTCTTAGCTTAGATGAGTTGATGCGTAACTGTCTGGTGTTCGTGCGTGTGCTCAGTCACTCAAATGCTGTTAGCATTTAGCCTCTCCCAGAATAAGTTAGAATAAGCGCATAAGTTAGAAACTACCCATTTAAATACAGTTACGAGAAAAGTTACACGATCCAAGTCTAATAACACAAAATTAAAACATGTCATTTTCTAAAAAGGGGCACTATATTGTGAGGCGTAATAACATAGGAGCACTTCGACGTCCGCGCAGTAATATCTCACTTTACTGCTGAGAGGGTAAACGCTAACAACATTTGCGTGACTGAGCGCACGCACAAAGATCATACTCATAGTAACATAATCTCAGTACGGAAAAACGGTGGCCAGAATGGGGAGGGACGGCAAGAGGATGACGCGCTATTCAACATACGGACGCTTGGAGTTTGTTTACGGATTTAAAAAAGTAGTTTATTTATGGATCCAACATAACAGCAGCAGACGCGACCCCATCTTCCGATCAAGCTTTAGACCGTGTTCTAAATAGTTTAGCTCAAAAGTTTACAGCGGGTACGTCATACGTCATCTGATACGATGATACGATTGGCTATGGGAAATAGAGGCAGAGAAAGATGGCTGAGCAATGTGCTGGAAAAACTGGGAATAAGTCTGTCTGAAGAACTGTCATGTTATGGCAAGAGGCAGGTCGAGATGGAGATGCCCATTCTCGATGGGGTTACGATCTGGTCTCTGTAGCGACCAATCAAAGTGTGAAAATGTGTCTAATGCTCCCTGAACCACTCTTGCACAATGTGTTATATTGGAATATGCCTGCGCCATCAGGGAAGGGGAAATCCATTGATGGAATAACTTGGTCATTCAGGATGTTCCCGTCAGCTGATATAATTCTTTTAGCATAAAGTGTTGCTGAACCTAGACTTGACCAACTCCAGCGACCCTAGATCAGAACAGTTAGTCATACAGTAATCTGACTTTTTACAAACTGTGCTTTAAATTCATGTAAACAACAAAGATGAGTAAAGGCACGGAGAGACAGATAGACAGAGAGAGCTCCATGACTCAGTGAGGAGGCCTGGAGCCTGTTCTCTGCCCACATCCAAAACACACACACACATGTACTGTACACGCACACACACACACGCACGTACCGGCGTTTACGTGCACACTCCCACAGCTCTGCGCAGCCCTGACAGTGTCCGCCTACAGCATGTGCACATCAGGAGAACAATAAGTCAACACAACAATAGGCTTCATCTGAAGAAGAGAGAGAAAGTCAAATGGTTATGAATGCAAGAAAATACTAAGGGTTTACAAAGCTGTAGAAAAAGGTCAGAAAGCAGACAATTTTATATATGTACAAACCAAACCATCCCTTCAAATCACTGGTATTAAAGTAGAAGACGTCTGGGTAGGCTTGCCATGAAAGCAAATTTGAATTTCGATATATTGAGGCAGGAAAATATTGCAATAAACAATATTAATGACTATAAAGATACTAGGCACTGACAACTCAATCAAACAACTCTACCCCAATTTGCTTCAGTTCAAAATCAAGGTTTTACAAAGAAAAAATAGGGTGAAAATGCTAATAAAGTACAGACAATAAATTATTGATTGATTGTTAACAAGTTTATAATATATAGGGATGGGTATCGTTAAGGATTTATTGATACTACTACTCTTATCGATATCGGTACTTGAACGGTACTCTTATTGGTACTTTTAAAAGGAAAAAAAAGGTTAGATAAAAGGCCTATATTTATTTTTTATTACATTTTTTATGACAAATTTACTCTATTTGGACCTAATTTATTTTAAATTACCGCATACGCTTAATATATGGGAGTTAAAATACAAATATAGACCAACAATTATTTATTATTATTATTATTATTATCAAGTAAATGAAGGATTAAATGTCATAAGTGCTTTGTTAATCACAGGCTGTTAGATTTGACTGTAGCTCTGGGACTGGGCCTAAATGAAACCTTAAAAATAAAATAATAATGAACCACAGCCACAGACTGTTTTCTCCTTGCTGTGACACTCGGCTTGTATCCAGTGGGTCGACACTGCCTCACGCTGACGTGCACGTGGGAGCGCGCACACATGTGCACGTACACGCCGCCGTGCGTGCCCTTTGTGTAAAAATAGACTCCACCCAAAACTCTTAAGTTTGGGTATTTGTGAATGAAGTAAAGTGCGCGTCTGTCTGTTCAATAAGAAGTCGTTACTTTTAGGGCTGAACGATTTTGGAAAATAATCTAATTGCGATTAAATATGCGATTATTGTTGCAAGTTCCTCTTCTTATGAATTTTTCACCTAACACAAGCAACAAATCAGTCTGTTTCATAATAAACAATATTAGATTAATTTGAAGTGAAAATTGCAACAATAAAGCAAACAAAATTGTTGCTTGACCTATTCAAAACTTGTGAACATGTGGACTGCACTTCTTAAAAATGGTCTAAACTTAACAGTACAGTCTATAAATAAATGAAAAAGATAAATTATATAGATATAAAAAAAAGATACAACTCACTGATCTAGTCAGTAACACCACCCATACTAAAGTGCAGGAAAAGTAAGAACAAATACCTGCTTTAACTAGTTGGAAAAGTTTTAGGAAATCAAACTCCCAATTAATACAAAATAAACTATTGATAATTTATTATTTATTATTTCGGCCAATCAAATCCCGGTCTGAGCTGCGACTCGTAGTTGCTTCAGATGCGCGTTATTGAAGGACACGGAGAGGCCAGATGGAGCACACGCCAAAACACAGTGGAATTGGGAGCAGCATTTTGGTTTTGGGATGTAACTCCGGACAATATGAAGAAAGAGAAGAACATTGACGCAAGGAGACGGGACATGAGGCCAAACACAGACACGTTTTACTTTCAAAGAGTCAAAGAGAAAATGGTAAATGGTCTCAACTTATATAGCGCTTTTCCACCTACATTAGGCACTCAAGGCGCTTTTGCTAACGGAGAAGAAGGCAATAGTCCTTCACGGGGGCTGCAGAATAAACGCTGATGTTTTCACTGTACATCCACAATCTACCGCGCACCTTAACTGGACTGAGACGTAAACAAAAGCACGCGGCGGAGCGGACTTTGCCGCCATATCTCGCTGCTCCATTCACTTCCAAAATCGTGCCCTGCGATTACGAAATTGCGTTGTGTAATATCGCGATAAAATTGCAAATGCAATTAATCGTTCAGCCCTAGTGACTTTCGCTTTTTACAGCGGGTTAGCGGCAGCAGCTCAGGGGTTTCTGAGAATAAGCACCACGTGTCTTTCCTGCACGCACCTGTCTCACCGCGGGCACGGCTGCATGGGAGGCACAGCGTGGGGATGGTCCGACCGACACCGTGCACTCTCGTGCAGGGTAGCATCCGAATGCATCCATGAGAGCGGAGAGAGACCTTTTTAGTGATTATTTGAGTGGACGTCAAAGTGCTCCTCAGGTGTTATTACGCCTTATATATATATATATAATATAGTAGCCCTTTTTATCCGCTTAGAAAATGGACATGTTTTTTTGTGTAACTATACGTGGATCGTGTTCTGCTCACATAACCGTATTTAAATAGGGAAAACTTGGAGGAGCTTGGTCACTTCTAACTTCACCCCCGTTTGGGTCCATGGGAATATGCTGGGAGAGGCTAAATGCTAACAACATCTTTGGTCTTTTTGCGTGACTGAGCGCACACACAAACACCAGACAGGTACGCATCAACTCGTCTAAGCTCAGGTAAGAACATATCTCAGTATGTCCAAACGGTGGCCTGTTCCTTTAAAATAAATGCCTTCACAAAGGCTTAAAACTCCTCGTTGTCGTGTCTCCCCCAGTTCTTGTTTCTTGATTGTGTTCGTCACTTTTAAAGCCTAATAATGTGCACTCTACGAACAGTAGGTGGTGCTGTGCACATGTACAGTCAAATGTCACTGATTCACAACGAGAAAGACGTTTTGTCCCCGTCGTGTTGCCGTACAGAGGGTGATTTGGGGGAATTTTGTGTGTTTGAGAAAAGATTTGGAACCGCTGACACTTTTTGCAATTGGTTGGTTCCCAAAATAAAGCATATGGAAGAGGACCTAATGTATCCAAAGCCTCGTGTATGTGGTCAAAGCAAAGCAGCAACATCTCCATACGCACATCCAGGTGACTTCCCGCTCCCAGAGAAAGTTACAAGGTCTCTGTGTCCACATCACCTAAAACAATCCAATTACTAAAACGCTTGGAGTCTATTGAACCTACTGCTTTGTCCGTGAAGCTGAACAGAGGAGACATAAATCGCGGCCCATAAAGAGGAGGGAGGGAAGGAGGAAGGAGGCAGGACCGTGGGGGGGCTGCAGGGGGTAAGCAGCCATCTGCCTGGCTAATTCAATCTAATCTTGTTTAATATGGAAAACCTTTCAAAAGAAACCAGGATGTGCTAGGCCAGCGTTCAAAAAGGACAGCTGCCGGTGGGTTTTGGTTACATTCAAACCAATAACTTAAAAGAGTCATAAAAACGTATTAGCTAATGAGATGAGGCAAGTGTGCCCTTCTAGTTTTAGTAGTAACCTTGTAGTGGTGGTCTGAAGTATAAACATTTAATTACAACATTGGAGCTGACATTACTTCCACAAGTGCCCAATTAGACCCAACATTTCATAGTTTTTTATTGAGTTAATTGATAAATGTTGAAACTGATCATTATTTGTGAGGGAGCGGCCATATTAACATTTGGACTGAACGTTTTGATCAGACCAAATATATAGACATATAGGCCAAAATTGATATCTCAATACTTTTGGGAGACTTTCTCCATATTTTTGCAAACCATAAGAAATATGCAAAGATGTGCTTAATTTCCATCGCTTTGTCGCTCAAAATTGTCCTGAACAGACAAAAAGGCAGAAGAACACACCACATTAGCTCCTTTTGAGCAGAGTGTTTGCTGCTCAAATAAACTAAACTAAACTTTTTTCCTCCATTTATACACAAATGTTCCCTTATTCTTCCCAACTTTTTCCTCTATTTTCCCCACAACTTTTACAATTTCCCCCCTCCCTATTTATCCCACTTTGTCCCCCCCCATTTGTTTCTTATTTTCTCCCCACATTTCTTGACATTGGAGATAATCTCGATATTGTAAATGTGCTCATCTTTCAAGCAGCAATTTCAATATTATCTTGTAGACAATAAATTGGCCGGCTCTACCAACCTGTTTTTGAATTTTGTCACCATTTTTGGACACCGTAAAAAATAAACATTGATCGTGATTATGACGATAACCACCATAGATTCTGATGTACCACCTTAATTATAAATGTTTGCCTCAAAAATGTAACATACACACAACCTATAAAACGTGACACAATATTTACATCGCAAGAAGCCACAGTACACCGCAACATCACTAAGGTCTTCCATCTGATGGAGGTTTACACCTTTTTTGCAACATATCCTGGAAACAAAATGCTATCCGTAAAATACATGGTAAAAATGGTAAAAGTAATTTTTTAAAATTTTCCAAATTTTAACCTCGGTGCTTTTTTATATTCTTTAAATTCACTCTGTCAGTGTTCAAATCCACCAAAAACAGTTCTATTTAGCGCATAAGCTTTAAAAAACGAAAGAAAGTATTTGATCAACAGTCTTTGTTGTATTACTACATTTTATAATAATGAATTGTGTTTTACCGATTACATATGCCCTTTAAATTGAAAAAAATAAATAAAAAAATAAAAAAATAAATAAAATAAAAAAATATATATATATTGGATATAGCCCAAAAGACACAGATGATAAGACTACAATTTAAGCGGTGAGTCTGGGTGTAGATATTTCTCTCGAATAATAACATCAAATGTTTTAACTTGGCAACATTGGAAAAAGCGGGAAAAAGTCGGTGGGCATCGAATTAAATTGGGTAAAGCAGGATAAATCCAAAATGGCGTAGGACCACAGACGTACATTTGAACGTGAGCCTGTAACTGGACAACAAAGTTCATACGCTAAAAGTGATTAGAAAGTGATTCACCACAGGTGAATAACGCGTCATGTCTCGAAAAGACAGATTGTTTCGACAAATAAAAGCTAAATACAACGCCGTGGAAGCTCTTACCTCAGCGCGGTGTAGTTCACTGCAGACCGCTCCTCTCGGGGTCACAGTGGGGCATTAAATCCCGCGAAGAGTGCGCGGACACCGGCTGCTGGATCGCTCTGAAGGCGCCGCAGATGGAGCGCAGCCATTTGAAGCGTCTGCGTCAAGAGAGCGTCAGAAAGGTGCGTGGCTTCCGGGGATTTTCACAATAAAACCCTGACAGGAACAGTAGGAGCGGAGATTTTTAAGGAGTGAATAAAGCCTAAATGTTTCAGGTTTTTGTTTTGTTTTTGTTTTTTGTCATTTTGAATAAGGAAAAAAAAGCTACTGAAGGCTAATACTAAAGTCTTTTTCAACTTAATTGTGCAATCTGGCCAGAGGCAGGTATTACTCAGTTACATTTACTCAAGTACATGTGCTTGAGCAGAAATTGTACTTCTTTTTATCATTCTTTTATCATATGGTACTTTTTACTTTAACTTGAGTAAAATTATAATAAAGTATCTGTACTCATACTTGTGTAAAAATAATTGTTACTTGTTCCACTGTGAATAAATATTTAAGCGGCAAATGCTTCATTCTGATCTATACAATAGATGTAGATCGTCTCGTCCTCCTTGTTCTTTAGAATCATTCGTTTTTTCTGTATTTTCTTCTATTTTCTTGGAATTGTCTTTGGAAATGTCACAATTTCCACATGATTTTATGTTTTGCTTCACACCATTCACGGCGTCATTGAAAATAAATCTGACTTTTTCGCTTTTTCACAGTTACTCAGTACTCACAGTACCTTTTACTTAAATAATTGTTTGGGTCATTACGTTTTACTTGTACTTAATGGTGAAAATGGTAAAATGATTTTAAGAGTAACGTTACTCTTACTTGAGTAAATACTTTGGCTACTCTACCCACCTCTGAATCTGGCTGATCAAAATAACAAAATGCTGTAAGTAGCTATTTACGGTTTACAAGCCTATTGGATTTGGCCTGGAAGGATTTCTGCATTTCATTTACTTTACTCACACACAAGAGTTGATTGTCAGACAGTTTGTACATATTGACAACATGTAGCCTAACCAAAAACACGTTTATACGCATTGTGTTCAACAGTGGCTCACATTGTTGTTGTGTCCTTGGGCAAGACACTTCTCCCACAATCTGTGTGAATGTAAGTGTAAGTGTGTGAGTGGCGGTCAGATTGTTTCATGCATTGGATTTGTACACAACGTCTAAATAAATGCGTGAAAGCACTGTATGACCTCAGTGTTTTGATCTGGACTGGTACATTCCCAGAGCGACAGAGTCTGAATAATGCACCACTCACTCTCTCTTTTTAAAGTTTGAGCATAACAAACCACAAGGGACAGGTTTAACTCAAGGTCACAAGTGACAACTGTAACGAGCAGCTCGCCTGTGGGGTTTGGTATAGACTTCTTTTTCAGCCCTGTAGGGCAGCCGTGGCTAGCGTAAGGTTGAAATTGTCATTAAAGTGCAAATGACACGTTAGACGCAATTCTTGCTAAAACAAAGTTGGCACAATTATATTGAAGATTTCACTTCCTCATAGGACACTGACAGGAAGTGACATAGATAGAGGCAAACAATTTTAAACTGTTGCCGTGCCAACCATGTTATGTCAGTGAGAGTCAAACTTTTCCTCCTGCAGCTCCCTCCGCTCCACAACAATCTTTCACCATCGTCTGGGAAGAGCGTAGCAGACCGATATAATCCGTCTTATTCTCCAGTGAATGAACATTAATCAGAACAATTGTAGGGTTGGAAGATTTGTGTGGCTTAGCTGTGAGTCTTGCCTCGTATAATTCTAATAAAATTAACTTTTCTTCCCAATATTTCTTCATAAAATTGCTGCTTCACTGAAATAAAATGATAATGATGTTATCCATCTACCTAAGCTATATTTTCAAAAGCATTAAAACCTGTCATATGCACTTGATTTAACATGCTGTTACGACTGGCTCTGAGTCATAACAAAGGAGGCGCGCAAATAAATATTTATTTAATGGTCTCAACTTATATAGCGCTTTTCCACCTACGTTAGGCACTCAAAGCGCTTTACAGCAAGGAACCTCTCACCCATTCATACACCAGTGTACGCAGACACTGGAGGCAAGGTGGGTGAAGTAAATTAATTTGTAAATGGTGACAATGCTCAGCTCTCTTAAACCAGTAATGTATCAAAAACACACAGTCAGTTAGAAATTTCAAATAAATGTTTTACTCACATTTTTGCTCAAAATGTTTCCTGTGTTATATTCGAGAATAGTACATAATTCCAGATTTGCATAAGTGGGCCTACCTGTTACGCTGTTTCTTCTTCTAATTCTTCTATTTTTCTCATTATTAATGGTCTTGCTTTATTATTGTATGATTGTAAAAGTACTGTTATTACGTCAGTTTGCTTTTAAATATCCTATTTTTTCTTCAGCCCTATGTTTATGTGAATGGATACAGATGGTTAGAAATGATAAATGCATATTTGTCTCATTAAGAATATGTAGTTTAGTCATTAAAGGGAGTTTGACTTGCTGCTTCTCCCTGTGTGAACCACGATAAGCTTACAACAAAGTCAGCAGTTGCACACTTTTCAATCCAAAAATGAAAAGGTACAGTCTGCGTTAAACACATTCCTAACAAATATAAAAATGTGAACCTTGGCAGAGTTCAGTGTCTCCAGAAGACACGCCGTCCCCGTCATCGCGGCCTCCTTCAGGACTCGCGGCCTTCACTCTGACGCAGACTGACAGCTCCCCGCTCGCCTCGGCTCCACCGGACCACGGCCCGATCCGGGACACGAACTCGAGACAGGAATCCTAATAAGACCGGGCTGGTGTGCGTGTATGTGTGTGAGCGCTCTGACAACTGACAGCTCCGCACTGCCTCACTATAGACCTCCTGCAGCCTGTTGGTAAAGCATTTTTTCAGTCCGTTTATTTCACTATAGCCATACTGCGAACACTCCACCCAGTAATGTACAGTTATGTGGATAATTAGGCAAGGCAACTTTATTTATACCTCACCTCAATGCACATATTTATTTTTTCTTCACTCTTTACTCTGATATAGTGCAAACAAGAACTGTGTGTTTTATTGTTACCGCATGAACTGTAGTAAAACATGTGATATTAGCAGCCGTTAAAGTTAAAGTAAAAGGCACTATACCTGATTACAGTGGGTTGAGGAAGTATCCATACCCCTTTAACGTTTGGACATTTTGCCACGTTATGGTCCACAACCATAAATATATTTATTTAAACATTTCTATGAAAGACACACACTAAGTGACACACAATCGTGAAGTGAAATGAAATTTATACATGATTTTTTTTTATGAATTAAAAACGTGAAAAGTAAACACGACTCATTTTATTTCTTTACTGTATAATTTATATTATTTTTTTATTTTTATTTTTTCTTTCTGTTTTTTGCTTTGTATTTTGCTTTCTCCCGTTTGCATTGTTGCTAGTCACTTGTTTTTTTTTTTGTTTTTTTTGTTCTTTGTTAATGTAAGGAAAAAAGGGGGCTGAAAAGTATTGTACTTTAATGGTATATGCTCTATGATCCCAAATAAAAAAAATAAAAAAATAAAATAAAAAAAAAACGTGAAAAGTAGCTACCTAATATAATAAACACATTACAAAAAGACAAAAAGACACCCACGATGGCCCGGCTTAACACAGTCACGTAATATTAGTTGTTCTCATTAAGTAGTTTACTCTTTACTTTTACTCCAGCTCCAAAATGTGGTATAGAAATTAAAAAAGCATCCATCATACAATGTATATATATATATATATATATATATATATATATATATATATATATATATATATATATATATATATATATATATATATATATACATATATATATACAAGTAAAAAACATAATCTCCCACAAATATGGAAGACTTTCCCACCTGCAGCCTCTTCCATTACATCAGCTGCTGCAGTGTGGGATGGAGCTGACGTGTGTGACAAAAGTCTCAGAGGAGCTCAGAGCCTGAAGGACAAAACCAAGACTTTAGAACTAGACCACTAAACCTGGACTCGATACAATCAGTCGCTGTCATCCCACAAACGTCCAAAAGCAATATTAAAGAGAGAAAAGATAACCGAATATCATTTTATAATAGCCTATATAATATTTGTGACATAGAAAATGAATTGAAAACAGTGTGGCATGTACAGTTTTGTTGTAATAGAAAAAAATGGAGAGGCGTCTTATATTCTCGAAGTAGCGACCTCTAGTGGCCGCAAAAAGGAAATGCATTAGGGTGCTTTTGGTGTCAAGTTCACTTTTGTCACTATTTTGTCACTATTTTAGTCAAGGTAAGATTATAATTTAATTGTAGTATAATTTTGAATAAGTTAAGCTCTTAACCTCCACAGATGCCCCCAGCTGAACTGAGCACATTTTCTCCAGTTTGGCTTTAACCAAATCTAAAAGTTTCTTGACAAAGCGTCAAAATAGCAACGAAAACGAGGATGAAAACGCAACAAAAAAAGGAAAAAAAGAGCGACAAAAACACAATAAACAAGCAACAAAAAACACGATTAAACACGTTAGACAAGCGCCAAAAAGCAAAGAAGAAAACAACCTGAAATGATAAAAACACGACTAAAACGCTTAAAAAAATTAATAAAAAAGTGGCAAGAATGCAACAACAAAAAAAGTCACAATCAGTTCATCTCCCCTTACTATGTTTAAAATGTGGAGAACACCTGAGATCATTATAAGTAAGTAAGTAAGTGCTTTATTGTCATTGTACAAGCGAACAACAAAACTATTTTGCCACTCTGTCATCCTGACCCGCATGACCTTGGAGTTCGGGGAAACTGTAGCACTCGGAAGAAACCTGGCTGGCTGCTCTCTGCGTGGTGTCCTGCACTGGTCAGCTACACCTCCTCCTTCCTCTTTCCTGTTATTTCCTGTTTTCATGTGCCTTTTAATATGGTCAAATTTATATTTATTACATTATTGACAGTTTGAGTCTGAATGAACTCTAAACACAAGGTCAACAACAGCCTAAAGAATCCTTCAACCTGGAGCTCTAGACAAATGATTGTGAAGCTATATAGGCTATATTATTATGATTTGGGGGCCCCAGTCAATTATCCGTTAATAATCAATAACGCAGTATTCACAAACAATCATTTGGTGTGCATAAATGCGCTTGCCTGGGAAATTCAGACTGGTCCTCTTTGCATCAACTCGATGTCAAACCCGAGGAAACAGGCAGCGGAGTGAATCAATCCTCAGTGAAGTGCAGATGTGTGCCGTTGTTGTGAGCAGTTATTAGTGGCTCTGCGTTGGCATTTGAACAGCCACGAAGCTCATCTTTGTTGGTGTGTTTTTGGCATAGACATAATATTAATAGACGCCATAATAACTAAGTTGAAGTTTGAGTAGGAGGAGTCATTTACAGACTCCTCCTACCCTGCTGTGACGGAGCATGTTGCTAAAAAGAGCATAACTGCGGGATCTTCACTATGTAGACTTGGCCCTCGCGGGGCGTGGAGTTCGGTCGTAGCCACACCATTAGCTCTAATGCTAACGGCCTGTCTATCAAAGTCCGGGCCTCATTAGCATAGGAGATTATTAAAATGTTTCTCACAAAAACCTGCCTGGTTTCTTTAATTGTAACTAACCCAGCGTTATCACAGGAGCAATATCTCGCTGTAGGAAGTCTAGGAAAATTAGAAACCAGGCTTTAAAGTTGTGCTCAACGTGTCTAATGGGAGACTAGCAGCTATAAGGAGGTACTACAGCAATGGCGGACCAATGGTGGCCCCTAGTGTCGCGGTCACGAAGCAGAGCAGCCATCGGCCGTTGGTTTTGGTAATTTAAAGCCAAAAATATTACTGACTGGAACAAACTCCTAGCTCCTGTGCACCTATAGATTAGGTTCGTTCGAGGTGCGGCTGAAGCTCACCTGGATGATTGGCGAGAGTAGACAGATGCAACAGGGGCGGAGAAAAAGTCTGAAGTCCAGCCGACCACTCCACATCACATCCAGAGAACACCGAGAGTGATCTCAGATCACACGGCGTCTCGTTCAGATATCGCATTCAATTCAAGTTGATCCTGATCTGTTTACTTTATTCCAGTTATAACATTCTTCAGAAAACTTTCCCATTTGTTAAATTGTTCAAGTTAATCACAGGAGGAATATCTAGCTCTAGCTCTAGCCACTTCTAAACCATTAAGCACCGGGCATTAAAGTTGTTTTTAACGTGTCTGAAGTCCAATGCATTCCAATGGGGGAATAGCGGTCATATGGAGGTACTACAGCAAAGGTGGAGCAATGGCGGCCTCCAGTGTCGTAGTCAAAAAGCAGAGCAGTCAGCGGCCATTGGTCTGACCCATAGACTGTATAAAGAAGGTCTGACCCAATCACGTGACAGACCACACCCCTGCACTAAGAGCACGCCTCCTGCTGAAAGCTGCTTGATGATTTGCTGATGTAGTATAATGTATGTTCAACCCAAATGGTCAATATGTGATGAAAATGCTCTATGATTGCACATTCTGACTATCTGCCTCTCCTGTAGTGTTGTTGAAGTGACAGTAAGTGTGAATGTTTTGCAAATCTAATAGATTGCGTATAATTTGCCACATGGGCCTGCAATATGATGCAACATAAGCAATATTAAATAATTGTAAAAGGGTCTTTCATGTCCAATCAGGAGGGGCAAAAAGAAATCTGTCCATGGGTCAAGATATTTACGCTTAAATTAAAATAAATTAAATCACTGCACTTCAAAACTAGATACAAAAATAAATCTTAATTTAGTCTAAATAAAACTGTTGTAGTCGTGTTATCTTAATTAAGGGGAAATATCTTGCCCCATGGACAGATTTTATGAAATTAGACTCTCAAATCAAGGACAAATTTACCTCTGTTCAGAAAATTTCACTTATTTCAAGATTTATTTCTGCAGTGTAAGAAGGGAATGTGTCTATTGTGGGATCAATATAGTAGCCTGGAAAAATCCAGACTCACCTGGATAAAAAAATACAGAGGGGAATCATTCTGGTCTCACCAGGCTATCAATATAGTCCTATCTTATCATAGAATTGGAGAACTGTTTTTGCCATTGACAAGGTTTAACCCAACAATAAAATCAAGGAATAAGTGCAGACGAAACCTCCATCTTTACAAAAACAATGACAAGCATGTGAAACTGTGATCAGTTTATTGTCAAATGGAAACAATGTTGTGAGTACACTCATATTCCAGCTTAAACAGAAGAAGAAAAAAAAGAGTTTAGCTTCAGGAAAGTATCATTTACTCCGTACAGTAACAGGCCTTTGTACAATTAAAAATATGCTTCATCAGCTACGGGTTAAAAATTTACAACCGATTTTTGACTTCCCTTCACAAAAATGTTCTTTAATCAAACTTAAAAACACAAAATTCTCTTTTAAAAATCTAATCATTATTATTAGGTTGAAATGAACTTAAAGCTTCAACAATATCATTTTTTTTCTTCAATTTAGTGCAGTATTATACCAAAATAAAGAAGAAGAAAAAATCACTCAAAAAAAAAAAAAGTTGGCTCTAAGTGAAACCATTGTGTTACCCTCTTTATACTTAAGTTTCATGTTGTTGTAACAATACATTTTAAGTAGCTTATAAAAAACAATGCTTTCAGTGGAGCTACAGAGTCCAATCTAAAAATCCCATTCATCATGTCAAGAATTTGACATTTTTCTTTCTCGCTACGGTCTTTCTATCAATTGTATTTTTTAAGTCTATGGGACACAATGAATTGGATTTTACTTCCAATTTGAGGCACACAATAAATCAAAGCCAAAATTTCTATTTCTTTTCAGTGCAAAAGGAATATCAGGAAGTGAGTGGTTTTAAAAAAAACAAGCAAACATGGGCTCATCAAAGACGTAAACACAGACTTATAGTGGAAAAATTCACACGCACAAAAAAAAACAAAAGAAATATGTACAAAATACTAAAAACATTTCACAGGAACTCAACGGTTTACAAAAGTAAAAAAAAAACAACAAAGGACTTTTTTCCTCTCCAGTTTCTGCCAGTTGAACTCACCGTGGACACATTATTTATTGTCGTTTGAGAATAAAACGAGTCTCATCCAAATATTTACAAAGGTGCACTCGGGCCATGTTGAAAAGTATATGGGTGTGTTATCCGACTAGTGACTATACAATGTTTTTTTGGTTATTATTGGGCATAAAAAATAAATGAATTCCTAGAGCCACTTGATACATTTATGACTATTACATTTAGATCAGCTTAAGTGGCTTTTTTGTTTGTTGTTTTGGTTATTTTTTGTATTATTTAGTAGTTTAGCTTTAATATTTAGGCTTTATTTTTGGAGCTAAATATGTTAGCAGCCATTAGAGATCGTTGTCTTTAGGCTTTGTAAAAGTTTATTGTGGAAAATGCACTCCTTTGGCCTACACTATATTTGGATGAGTTTAAATGACCCAAATTATTAAAATTATTCAACCTTATTTTGAACATTTTCGATGTGCCAAGTAAAAGATCTGCCAGTGGAATAAGCATGTTTGTGCGTAAAATAAGGAAAGACTTCTTATTTCAAGTAAATTAAGATTTATTATTTAAACTTGGTGTCTTTTCTTCTTTTAAGAGCAAAAATATTTAACCATCTGACTCAAATCAAGGGGAAACTTCTGTATAGACTCCTTTCTACAGTGCACAAAGCTTGATTTTTGAAATATTTATGATTACTATTTGATTACAAGTGACCACAACTCGATTGATAAGGTCTGCAGAATGTGACTTAATCTACCAAATAAACATGACCCTAACGCACCATTGCAGTCCATTGTAACCATGTGTACCTTTCGCATTATGTTCAGCATGGCTCCAATCCACAGTACCTCAACCTCTAAAGTGCTCCCAAAACTGGTCAAATGAACGAGACGGGAAAGTATATATATATATATATATATATATATATATATATATATATATATATATATAGAAAGGCGACACATTATTTTACATTGGGACATGTCTCTGCATCTGTCCTCTCTGCGCTCCCTGCACAGCTCTGGTCCCAGGATGTGGGTCGGACTCAGAACTTGGGCACTTTGGTGTAGTCCACGACCCCCATCTTCTTGCAAAGGCAGATGGACAGGATCATGCCCAGCAGCTGCCAAAACAAAAGACAAAACCGGTAAGTGGATATATATCAGGCACACAATTTGAAATAATGACTATATAAGGATTAGAGTTGCCTGGAGCTCCCTCTGGAGGTTGCAGTAGGAATGGTTAACAAATCCATGGCGTCGCAGTGAACAGAATTTGAGCGCAGGGCTGCTCAGAACCGTTCGAACTTAAGATGATGGCTTTTTAAAATGTGGAGGACTTTGAGTGTTTTTCAGGATTTGCACATGACTACGAGTGTAACAGTTCAGCTATGTCAGTGCGATTTGAATAATAAGTTGGTTTTCAAATAAAAAAACGCCTAAATATTCCTTATTAGGCATTGTTTATAATTGAATAAAATTGACAAGGCTTTCCAATGTTTCAAAGATGATTTATAATAAAATGTGCCTCTGGGCTCACAATGCAAAACAACAAGCTACCAAAATCTGTTTTCAATAGGACACCATTTTCTTTCCTCAAAATGGCTTCCTCCACTCTTCTCTGACACCATCTCTCCTCCTTACCTACAAAGATGGCCTCACTGTTATTAGTTAAGGTCTTAAAAATAGATGTAAAAACACTGTTATGGTGCCTCGACATTGATATTTTACGTTTTATAATTTGAATAAGCCCAATGCCCATCTCGACTGCGCATGTGTGGGTCAGTCAGGCTCCTAATTTCGGCTACCAAACAAACCATCACCGCCACTGAAATGTGTGAGTGAGTTCAGGTAGCGGAGCGTGAACACTGAAGTATATTGAGCCATAACCGTGAACTATAAGGTTACGGACACTGGTTTACAGACTATAAGTCACAAGTGACATTTCTTGCAAATATTTAAGTCGTCAATATCTTAAAAGCGAGGGAAAAGTCAGGGCGGCGGCTCCGTAGGCAGGAGCGGACCATAGCGGACCATCGCGGACAGGGGAACAACAGGACCTGGGATCAGCCCGACACAGTCACTTTTAAAATTATTTGAATTTGTCTCGTAATCACAGGGAAAAGTTCCAAAACTGTGTTTATGTTAAATATAGTGGGTAATTGTCCGTCTGTCAAATTAGCGACTGATTAGCTATGTTGTACACCATCAGATCACTCGTAAAAAAATTTAAATAAAGTACATTTAGATGGCATAGCCTATATGTGTATGTGGCTCTCTCTGGTCACATTAGGTTGCGTTCACGATTTAGAATTCCATTTCAGTTGGAGGGCAGGTGTCAATACAACTCTATGGGAGAGAAACAGTTTTTGAAAGAAATTTCCAAAAAGAAAATGTCCAAATGTTTTCTCTGATCATCATGTGACAGTGATTGGATTCACAAACCTTACATGTGAATTTTATGGCTGAAAGTCCTTTCTACTGGCCAACATCAAGCACATGCTTTTGAATATTGTCTCCACTTTTGGACGCCTTTGTGAAGAAATAATTAGACATATGTTCTTATCTGCTGGAAGATACGACTTTGAATTTTGTGACAGCTTTTGTTTCATGTGAATTGGCCCAGGAATTACAGAGAAATTAGCAATGATTTAAGACTAGAAATCTGCATTTTGAGAGTTACTATGGTTACGGCCGTGGAATTTTCAGTTGCCCTCCACCTCAATGTTAAACTATAGGCTCTTGAGAATGTTGTGATGTCACGTGAACGCCACCTATTAAGAAAAAGATTGTGTCTACTGTCCACCTCCTTATTGACAAAAAAAAAGAAAAAGGGATTCTATGTTTTTATTTCTCATTTCAGTTTAAATGTTGTGAATATCGGCGACATGAGGCCACAGTTTCAGACCCTGGACTTTGTCCAACAGTCGCCTTCAAGGGTCAGAAATGTTTTTCTGACATAGTTATTCTAACTTTATGAACACGGACTGGTCGTCACTTTTGACAGCATCTCTTCGTATGAATGGCAGTTTTGTTTCTGTCCGTCTCCGTGCGCAGCCCTGGTTGTAAAAATAGACTTTAAGCTAATATTGTAACAGGCTCCACGGCGGCGACAAAAACGCTTTAAATCATCAACTTTCCAGCGGTTAAAACGGTCCAAATCAGAGCTTTCTTCGTTGCTTTACGCTAACTATCATTAATGTTTGGTAGCCAAAAGACATTCCATTACCCATAATGCAACGTGCGAGCCGAGATGGGCATTGGGCTTATTTAAGTCGCTGTGAAGCCTAAATTGCAATGAAATACAGGACTGGTGAATACTTTGGGACCCCTCCTGCAGGCCGCTGTAGGAATAACACAAAATAAATAAACAAATAAACCTTCATATTTGATTCGCGCTGTGGTTAACAGCTTCAGCCCGACCTGATAAACACACTTAGTGGGTCATCTACCAAGCGTCAAAGAGACATATGCTGTATTTTCCAGCTTGTACTCGGTAACTAGCACCTGTAAATGTAGATGTAATGTCGGATTATGGCCTTTAAAAATGTCAAGGTGTTGTGTTTTAACTTTGACGTAATGGTACTCAGAACGAAGCACTGACAGCACAGAGAAAGAAACAGCAAAATGTGAATGTAGTGAAATACTACTCCAGATCCGTTTTTGACAAGGGAACAAAGTTAAAACGCGTGTCAAAGATCAAAATAGTAAATGTTGCATATGGCGTCTTAAAGATGTAGATGTGCTGCTGTTGTTCTTTCTGCATTGCTCATACATCCGTTTGTGAAGCGGCTGTTTTCCTCCATGTAGTGCTCACTGCACTCTTCATTGCATCAATGAATACCATCACTATGTTTTCTGCTCTGGCTTTATGTGCACTGGATAAGAGTATTTCCTGACAGTTCCATATAAGCCGCATAAACTGCAGATGCCACTTTAAGGACAAGAGGATTGTAAGGAGTGAAAACATAAATGATTGCTTACCTCAATGAAGGCGACTCCGAGGCAGACTCCCAGAATCACCCACATGTTTGTCCTGAGCCAGGCCTCCACACTGTCAGAGCAGCCCTGGACAAAGTCAAGAAAGTCAACAGTCAAAACTGTGTCCGGACATCAGGAATGGGCCAGGAGTGAGCCAGGTCTTACCACTTCGTGGACTGACCCGCCAGAGCCAGAAGTCTCGTCACAGAAGCCGGAGATGGGAGAGGTGGAGTTGGTGGTGTTCTGACAGGAGCAGGGGAATATCATCTGAGTATTGTTCACAATGGCCATGTTCCCGTTCCAGTCCTGGCGCCCGTTCCACCCACAGCACTTCATCTGGGGCAAAACAGACGTGAACATTATTAGTTTTGCGTTGCAATTGACAGCCGATTAGTTCAACACTTTCATAATTTAGACTCGCTTAATGCCCAAGTATTAACAGATACATAATTAAACCTGAAAGAAAGTTCATTTGTGTGACTTGACCCATCCCTGCACGGCAGCCTGCACTTAATTTACTCTCCCCCTCACTGCCTCCCTCGTTTGCCTACTTCCACCCTCCTTTAGCGCAGGGTTGGGCGATATGGACCTAAACATGTATCACGATATCTGTTTGTATGTAATCACGATACTACGACATTCTTCTGTCTGACTCTTTCACAGTTAAACTCTCCCAGCTGCTGGAACATTGATGGCTTTTATTTTGTAAGGACAACAGGAAGCGTTTCGTTGGCATTAGCGGAACATCGGCATCGATGTCACTGCGGGTTTCTGTCCTTTCCCTTTGACAGGCACTTGGATAATCTGTCGCTATCTAGTGAAAAAGGTGAGTTTATCCACAAAGACAAATCAGGTAAAGTTTCAAAAACATTTTCTATAAACACAGAGCCAGCTCAGTAAATGTGTGAACCCAGTCATGTGTGTAAAACTGCTGCGATTCATCCACCACGCCTGTTTGTGGCGCTGCGAGTTTTTTCTTCAGACGTAACGGGACTAAAGCAGAAAAACCTGTCAGTGACCGGACTTTTACCTTCAGTCCAAAAACACACAAACTACTTTCTACTCGTGGACTGCAGTGGAGCATAGAGGAGCCGAGTAAAACAAATTTAAGGTGATTAGATTATGGATAACAGACTCCACTCTGGGGCTGT
The DNA here is from genome assembly GCA_021464625.1 of Proterorhinus semilunaris. Lineage (NCBI taxonomy): Eukaryota > Metazoa > Chordata > Actinopteri > Gobiiformes > Gobiidae > Proterorhinus > Proterorhinus semilunaris. Next base: position 36,273,061 of record CM038346.1, read on the forward strand.
GATGTCATCGTTTTAGTAAATGTTGTGGAGACGCCGTAACAACGGAGCCACGTAAACGGCGTTTAGAGATCTTTCCACCCCGGGACCTGGTTTGGAAAATGTTCCTTTACAGAGCCCTAAAACGCTGGTTTCGTCTGGATGATACACTGGATTGATAAAACATTTTAGCGTTTAGTCCTGAGCCTGACTTCGTGTGGACAGGGCCTTAGATGGAGCGTTTGTGTTTGTGATCAAAACCCAGAGAAGAGAAGACGCTCGCGCCGATCAAATGACTTACTTTGAGGCTATATCCACACAAAGACAAAACGCTTATATTTTCAGAAACTTTCTTGGTAAGCATGAAGCCAGCTCAGTAAATGTGTGCGTCCACATGGGTCGACTCAGGTCTGTGAAAACGGCGTAATTCATCTGCCAGGCCTGTGTGTGGCGCTGTGACGCCAACACAGATAATAAAACAAGATGTAGAGGGCGCATGTGCAGTACATTTGTGTGGAATGTAAACAGTGACAATTAAACGGATTCAAGGATTTACGATTTACAGAAGAGACGAGGAGGCGAGTTTATTCTTCAGACGTAACGGGACTAAAGCAGAAAAATCTGTCAGTGACCGGACTTTGACTCAGTCCAAAAACACAGACTGACTCGGCCGTGTTTTTCTACTTATCACATGTGGCTCACGGATTACAGTGGAGTAAAACCATCATAGATCCATGAGTAAAACTCATTGTAAGGTCAGTAGATTATGGATAACAGACTCCACTCTGGTGTGTGATGTCATCGTTTTAGTCAAAGTTGCGGAGACGTCGTAACAACGGCGCCACGTAAACGGCGTTTTGAGATCTTTCCACTCTGGGACCGAGTTTGGAAAATGTTCGTTTACAGACCCCCAAAACGCCGGACTCGTATGGACGATACACTAGATTGATAAAATATCTTTGCGTTTGGTCCTCAGCTTGACTTCGTATGGACAGGGCCTGAGGCATGGGACTTGCACACAGAGAACAGCTGGATGTGCTTTGAGAACGTGATGGTGACTTTAGTAAAACCCTGGACATTTGTTGCTTGCCCTGTTCCCAAAAATAGTCGCAGGAGGTTTGAAAAGTGGCTAAATCTGTGTCAAAGTTGACAATAAAGTAGCAAGTGCCTGCTGGAACTGGAAATGACTGTGCGGGTAGTGGAGCTGGAATCAAATTCTTTCTTGTTTCTTCACTTTACTCACGTTCCTCTGGATGAAGTCCCAGGCCTGCTCCGTTGTGGTGTTGTTTCCAGAATATTTGCTCAGCACTTTACTGACGATCTTTGACATCTCCTCGTCGAGCTGCGAACGCACAGACGCACAGTCATTAAACCCCCACTAGACAATAAACGTGACTCAGCTCTCGATGTAAGTCACGTTACAGTTGTTAGGCGAGTATCTGCCCTCAAGCCAAACTCAACAAAGTGAAAAGATCTGTAAACGTTTTCTAAATCCCTTTGTGGAGGTCTAAAAACACAAAATGACTGCGACGAGAGACAGGCCATGTTATTGTGTCATAGGTTATGCGATTCTCTGCCTTTCCAACTGCGATTTTGACTGGGATCTCTTATCCCAAGTCCCAGCAGTGCCCCCCCCGCTCTGTTCTGTTCTCGTGCACAGGTCACGGAGGACACGTCTCGGAACCAGGAGTTTTCCATTGTTATGAAAAACTGCATGTGTGGAGCATTTGGCTTGTCCTGCATTCGGCTATTATCGTTTCAGTCTGTTTCACATTATGGATAAAGATAGGAAAGCATTGCCCCAGATGCTAGACTGCTAAGTCAGTACATGAGCATACATCAACCCGAAAAAGATCAACTCAAAAAGGATTCAAGAGGGAAGTGAGTCTTTTCATTGGGGTTTACTTGAACAATAAGTAGCCGTCATCATAGTGCGGAAGAGTACATTTATAAAAAAAAAGTGTAATTATAAAGTTTTGGACCAAAGAAGATTAACAAACACATTTACCAAGAAAGCTACAACCTGGAGATAAATTAGGACAACTAAAAGCTAAACCCATTTATATACTGGGATAATGATCAGGGCAACTTTGCCTCGTTGAAACAAATCATACGCACATCTATTGCTGTTTAACCTCTTAACCCCCACCATAACCAAGCAAATGTTCTCCAGTTATTATCCAGGCATTACCCAAATCTAAAAGCTTCTTGATGAAAGCGTCAAAAAGCGTTATTTCCCCTCCAAATCAAGCGAACGTATTGCTGATTGTTCCTCTGTCCATCCACCAGAGGGCGACCCGTGACAACACTCTGTCCCAGTTTAGATTTATACAGAGACGTGTCAGAGCCTCCTGTCAGAGCCTTGTCATCTAATTACAGCTCTGTCTCTGTCAGGGGGAGGCAGCGAGCGCCTCGGGACCTCCTCGGTACGTTTTCACACATTCGGTACGGTGGCCTGTTGGGACAGACCACAGTGAGACTTTTAGAGAAGACCTCACTGCGTTCCAAACAACACAGTCACGTGGAGCTGTGCAGGTGTGAGCTAAGGCGTCACCGTTTCCATTCACAAGAAATGTGTGTGACATAACACGCGGTGGAAGGGTTTATGGTGCAACTTGGATAGAAATTCAAGGGAAGAAATGGGTTAAAAAAGTAGATCCTTAGTTTGAGGATGGTCTTGCTAGTGTCAAAAAACAAGAAAAAAATAAATCATTAGTTTTGTGATCGTCACTCACCACGTCTTTCTGGAAGTAAATGAGAGCTCCAGCCGCGATCTGAGCGATGAGGATCAGCAGGAGGCAGGTGAAGTACTGAAGGAAAACACAGAGGATTTTTAAGATCAGCGAAATGTCCAACCTCTGACCCACAGTTCGAGAACCACTTAACCTCTTAACCCCCGCCTGAACCGAGCACATGTTCTCCAGTTTGGCTTTACCCAGAGCTAAAAGCTTCTGGAAAAAAAAGTGTCAAAATAGCAACGGAAACGAGGATGAAAAAAAAAAAGCCACAAAAAAATAAGAGCGACAAAAGAGTGACAAAAACGCAGTGACAACACAACAAAAAAGTTAGGATCAGTTTTGTAGGTCTTAGCTTTCAAATGAGGCGTTACACTGTTGCCCTCTAGTCCAGAAGCTTTTCGATTTGGGTGAAGCCGAACTGGACAAAATGTGCTCGTTCAGGTGGGGGTCAAGAGGTCAATTTTAACTCTTTATTTTGCTCACATTTTGATCACTAATGACCGGTGACCCTCTGGCCCCCCCCCCTGCAATCCCAGGCCCGTCCCCTAGGTTGGAAACCACTGTACTGTTCATTTCAAAATTACGGTTTGGAAGATGTGCAAATTTACAATATCGAGTTTATCTCCAATTATTGAAAGAAATATGGGAAGAATGGGGTAAAAAGTGAAAAAAATACAAGGAAAAAAATGGGGAAAAAATTGCAAAAGGAAAATAGAAAATAAGGAACATTTGGGGGGAAAATGGGAAGATTTTAAATAAAATAACAATTAAAAAAATGTTAAGAAAAATCATAATAATTAGGGGGGAAATGTGGTAGTCTGTTCAGGACTGTAACTTAAGATGTTTGCAGCCCATCATTTTGCATATTTCTAATGGTTTGCAAAAATATTGCCTCATTATTGCTGTCAAAAAAGTCCCCAAAAATATTGAGATATAAATTTTTGTCAATATCTCATTCTACGGTTGCACCGGACAAGACGAATGTCACGTGCTACTCTAGTGTCTAGTTTGCCCGGTTTTTCGACACTGAAACATGAACTGTAAAACAAAAACAGGAAAGAAAAATCACGGGAGAGCATTGGAACAGTAAACTGACCAGGCCAAGCAGGCAGCGGACTTCGTAGACGGCGCCCAAACATCCCACGAACCCCATGAGCATCGAGAACCCGCCCACTCCGATCAGGATGTAACAGGCCGCTTTCACCGGTGTCGAGTCATCTGCAAAAAAAAAAAAAAAAAAAAAAAGAACATAGAACATTAGCTCAAACGACGAGAGCCAATGAAGAGCTTAAAGACCTGGAGTTTCCATCCGACAAAAATATGACTTATGTGGTCGAACAATGTTTTCAATTCTATGGGAAGTTGCAACCGTATAAAATTCAAACGAAATGAATGAGGAAAGTAGAAAGGTGTGAAAAATGTTTGGGGGGAAAAAGAAAAGAAAAACGAAACAGCCAAAGGGGCATCGCGGCAAAACAAGTGGTGGACGATGTCAAGATTAAAAACTGCGAGGCGACATCAATTTCTTCCTTTAGATAGGGCAAATATGAATTGTTTTGCCTGTTAACACTACTTAATATATTGAATATATCGATTATTGTGTTATCGTGAAAGCCCTAGTCGCAACACCATCGCACTGACACAAAATCACTTATCGGGCCTCCTCTAGAGTGACCCGACTCTGCAGCTCAACTCAGCTCAAGACAGTATTTGCTTGAGGGGATTTGAACCATTAGGTTTGATTACTCGCAACTAAAACAACTAAGCCGGTATAAAAGAAGAAGGTGGCGCGGGAGGAGGATGTTTTTTTGTGAATGAAACGTCTGAAATGAATTCCAGTGCTGAATAAAGTGAATGTTCTGGGTCCGTCTGTGGCTCTACTGTAAAATGAAGCCATCTCTGGTATCTCCGGTTCCAAAGTCTGTTCCTGACATTACCAGCGAGTGCTTCAGCGCCGGGGTCAGCGCTGATGTTCGCAGCAGATGCGGACAGCCCTCTGGGACCAATAAATATGAGCAGAACTCGCACAGGTTCTGACTGGGCGAAAACGGCGTTGTAGAAATTGTGCGATATCGTCCCCAATGAAGTGAGGTTGACTGCGGTGGTGCGGTCTTGGTCTGAGTCAGGACTGGACCGGGGACTTTGGATGACCTCAGCTGCACGTGACCACAGACACGTCTCCATTATGCCCCGCACAGAGAGGGGACTGTGGAGGAGAGCGCGCCCCAGCCCTCAGCTCCTCTGGGCGGAGGGGGGTAAGGACCGGAGACGCCCAACGGCACAAAGACTGTTGGATGGAGCGTCGCAAATGTACATTCTCAACTTGATACGTACCTGTCTGGTCTTTGTGTGTGCGCTCAGTCACGCAAAACGACCAAAGATGTTGTCAGCATTTGGCCTCTCCCAGCATATTCCTATAGCTCCAAACTCTTCCACAGACAGACAGGTACGCATCAACTTGTCTAAGCTCGGGTAAGAACATTATCTCTGTCTGGAAAAAACTGTGGCCTGTTTCCTTTTAAAGAGCGATGGAGAAGTTTCTGTAAATAAAGGCGAAACGTCCTCAACTCAACCAAACCCGGTCCAGTCGACGGTTTAAGCCTCACTACGGTAGATACTTCCTGTGCACATTTTGTTCACTCAAAAGTCTCCCGCTGTGTCCAATTTGCTTCTGAATATTGAAATTCCCCCTGTTTGACAAAATGTGGCTGATCTCATTTAAATATGTACAGATTATTTTTGTTGCATTACCATTTTAGTATTGGGGCATTAGAAAGCATTACATTTGACCTGCCGCTACCTGTATAACCCCCTGACCAAGAACTAGAGGGGAAAGTGAAAAGTGTAAGCTCTAAAATGAATGTAAAACACTGGTCTTGTGTGTCTGGGTGGAGGCGGAGGCGGCTGAGAGAGACAGAGGCCCGAGTGTAAAGACGAGACACCTGCCATTTCGGAGACAGCGCTGAGGACTGTGTCTCAGGGAACAACCAGTTGACTGTTACACGAGGAGAGAGGCAGAGATTCATCGCCGTTTGTGCTGATGGTTTCTGCACTTATCTCAGGTTTTGTGTCGTGTGTGTGTGTGTTTGAGGACTCACTGAGGACCACGATGAAGCTCTGATTGTCCAACAGGAGCCACAGCCCGAAGCCCAGGATCACTCCTCCCAGCAGCTGCAGAGACAGGGCGACACACACACACATACAATTAAGGATGTTATGATTCCAAACTTTTGAGTCATGGATATTCTGAGGGAAGATATTGCAATTTGAAGATTATTCATGAATCACAATAAAATAACGAGAATTCCTTAAATCCTTAACATTTATGAAAGGCCTTATAACGCCACAGAAACTAATGAAACTAATCCAGGCAACTGCTAACTGGTAAATCTCCGACCTGCCACTTGGAAAAATATGTTGGAACTCGTAATTACAATTTATAAACTCGGAGACGTCCAGAGAACTCCGAGTTCAGATACCAGATGAAGACGGTAATGGCGGCCCCCAGCGGAGGAGCAGAGTTAATGATAAAACTTAATCCATCAATCCCCACCTGAACCGAGCACTTTTTCTCCAGTTTGGCATTACCCAAATCTAAAAGCTTCTTGAAAAAAGTGTCAAAATAGCGACAAAAACGAGACAAAAGAGCGATGAAAGTGCAACAAAAGCGTGCCGGAAAAGCAACAATAACAAAATAAAAAAGCGACGAAAATACCACATAAAACGTGGCGAAAACACGACAAGAATGCAACAAAAAAAGTGAGGAAAAAGCAAGAAAAGAAAAGAGACAAAAACTCTTCAAATATGTGACAAAAAAGCAGCGGCAACGTGATAAAAAAAGTAACAATCAGTTTGGTAGGTCTTAGCGTTCAAATGAGGTGTTACGCTCCAGTCGAGAAGCTTTTTAGATTTGGGTAAAGCCGAACAGGAGAAAATGCGCTCGGTTAAGGCGGGGGGTAAGAGGTTAAACAAAACCACTGCATCAGTGAAGTGAACGTTAGTTTTGGTCATAGCCTTCAATATAATGTTATGTAGCATTAGGGCTGGGCGATATATCGATGTTTGAGATATATCGCTATATTTTTAAATAAGATATGGAATTAGCATATCACATACAGTGCCTTCTGTGGACTCACCACCTGCAGGAGGAGCCATGGGGGCTGGTGCAATGTGATTTGGGCAGCTCTAATGGCTGCCCCATGACCCGGCAACGGACAAGTGGAAGAAAATGGATGGATACAGTGCTTCTCGAAAGTACTAATACACCTAGAACTTTTGCACATTTTGTCATGTTTACAACCATAAAAAAAATATTTATTTTTTACTGAAAGTTCACACACAAGCACCATTGTTATTTCTCTAACACTAGAGACTGACATTTTAGCCCATTCCTCTTTACAAAACAACTCAAGCTCTGTCAAATTAGAAGGAGAGCGTTTGTGAACAGCAGTTTTCAGGTCTTTCCACAGATTTTCAATAGGATTTAGGTCAGGACTTTGACTGGGCCATTCTAACACATTAATGTTTGTTTTTAAACCATTCCATTGTAGATTTAGCTTTGTGTTTAGGGTCATTGTCCTGCTGGAAGGTGAATCTCCGCCCCAGCCTCAATTCTCTTGCTGACTCCAGCAGGTTTTCCTCCAAAATGTCCCTGTATTTGGCTCCATCCATCTTCCCAACTATTCTTACAATCTTCCCAGTCCCCGCTGAGGAAAAGCAGCCCCATAGCATGATGCTCCCCCCACCATATTTGACACTGGGGATGGTGCACTCAGGACGATGAGCAGTGTTAGGTTTGCTCCATACATAACGTTTTGTATTTGGGCCAAAAAGTAAAATTTTTGTCTCATCTGACCAAAGCACCTTCTACCACATGGTAGCTGTGTCCTCCATATGACTTCTAGCAAACTTCAAACGGGATTTCTTATGGCCTCCTTTCAATAATGGCTTTCTTCTTGCCACTCGTCCATGAAGGCCAGCTCTCCTTGTTCGGTCTGTTAGTTTAGGTGGACGGCCGTGTCTTGGTAAGTTTGCAGTGGTGCTATACTCTTTCCATTTCTGAATGATGGATTGAACAGTGCTCCGTGAGATGTTCAAATCTTGGGAAATCTTTGTATAACTTAACGCTGCTTTAAACTTCTCCACAGCTTTATCCCTGACCTCTCTGGTGAGCTCCTTGGCCTTCATGATGTTGTTTAGTGACCAATGCACTCTGACCATAGCTCTGAGGCCCTCACAGAACAGCTGGAATTACACTGAGAGTAGATTACACACAGGTGGCCTCTATTTAATGGTTTGGGCAAGGTGTGAACTTTCTGCAGTCATTAGGAATGTTGTAAAGGCAAATTAATGCACTCAGAAAAATGCTGTATGAATACTTATGCACGCCCCACTTTTCACTTTTCAAATTTTTGTCAAATAACAGAATCATGTATCATTTTGCTTTCACTTCACAGTTGTCTGTTACTTGTGTGTGAACTTTCAGTAGAAATTTCAAAATAAAATCTTGATGTTTAAGGTTGTAAACATGACAAAATATGCAAAAGTTCAAGGTGTATTAGTACTTTCGAGAGGCACTGTATATCGATATAGTTCAAATTTATGCTGTACTTATTTTATAGGCTATTTTTATTGTTTAAGATGTTTTTTTTTATTTAAATGTGGACCTTACGGAGCTTTGTTATAGAGCTTTTGTTGTTTATGTTCACATTTTATAGTGAGTTTTCAATAAAACTACTTGTATTTGACTTTGACTTAACATTTCATTTCTCAGCTCTCACTTAGTGGGAAAAATATCGGGATATATATATATCGTACATCAATATTCAACCTAAATATATCAGGATATGACTTTTAGGCTATATCACCCAGCCCTATGTAGCATGTACGTTAGCATCTTATTAGCTAACTGTTGTAGCATTAGCCGTTTTGTTTACAAACGAGTTTATTCACCTGGAGCGCTCTGAGGTCGTAAGTCATGATTATCAAGGGGGAAAAATACCAGTTACCAGTTGTCTGGAACGCATCATGCGCTAAAGCTTAAAAATGACCGTTAAACTCTGTTAGAACATTACTTAAAATATCCCACAAGAAACATGAAATACAATGTGAGACACAACTTGCTTTGGATAAAAAATAAATATTATATTAGAAAAATGAGGAAAACATTTCATGAACAGAAGATAAATATTGAGGTTGTTCATCTGTTATTTATTGAACGTCAAGTCGATATTGTCCTTTTTGCTCATTGAGTCTGTGTAAACTGGAAATCAATTAACCAATCACTAAAATAGTTGCTTTCATCTATTTAAATAATCGATGAGACATAAAGACCAGGGTAAATTTACGTTGTGAAAGTATCCTGGAAACACATTTTCAAAACACGTCTCCTTCGTGACAATAGACGTCAACTGTCATTTGCCACCACTTCCCAGTAGACTGTGGTCTTAATCGCTCAGATGTGATTCCTTGGGAGCAGCGAGTGTGAACTAGGCCACACCGGTTCATCTGCTCCAGATTAAACCTCTCAGCAAACACTGGGATTAAGAAAAGGCCTCACTGAGCCACGGCTGGAGAAACAGACCACCGCTTTCTACCCATCAAACAAAGACGTCAAGGAGCTCCACCGATCCAGCTCTGGTTCAAGAGTCCTGGAGCAGCACGAACTAAAGCTGCTCTAATAATATTACTACGCCTTGCAATATAGTTCCCCTTTTTATCCGCTTAGAAAATCGACGCGTTTAATTTTGTGTGACTACACGTGGATCGTGTAAAGGCTCATGTAACCATATTTAGATAAGGAAAACTTCACCTCCGTTTGGCCACATAGAAGAGAGGAGGAGAGGCTAAATGCTAACGCCGTCTGTGCTCTGTTTACGTGGCTGAGCGCACGCGTAAAGACCAGACAGCTACGCATCAACTCGTCTAAGCTCAGGGAAGAACATATCTCAGTATTTCACAACGGTGGCCTGTTCTTTTAAGTACATTTAAAAAAATGTTTCACAAGTGGTTTATTCGTGTGATTGGATCGATATAAAACCGATTTGCTCCAGTGTCTTTTTTTAAAACATAAAGCGCGTATCTAATGACAAATTATGAGTACTTGTTTGATTATTATATATTATCAACTAAAAATTCTGGATATTTTGACTGTAAACGCACCAAAACAGGCCACACCAGAAAGAGTCCCGTTCTGCGTGCGTTGCTAAAATACTCACAAAGAAGATAAGGTTGAACAGGAACAGGAAGTACTTGGTGGCGGTGAGGCAGCCTTTCCCCATGATCTGAAACAGAAGATACAGTGGCATAAACACAAATATAAAAACAGAGGTTTAGTCCAGGTTTACTGCTCAGGTTTAGCAACTGGTCAGGTCTGGATTGAGACTTGGCTCAGTCCCGTTTGTTTTTTCCTCCGGATTATTCCTAATTTAAGTAAATAATATAACCTTTATTGATAGTGTTTACATTTACAAATGAGATGAACTTCCTTCTGGTAACAGGCCTGTGGTTACTTTATTTAAATATTAGTATTTAAATATTTGTAAATAAAGCATCCATCGGCCTATTTTCAGTAAATCAGGCATTCATTTGATTAAAAAAAAAGAGGAACGATGCTCATGGAAACAAATGGAGCATGTAGTCGTTTATTAAGTTACAACACTTAAACAATTGCTAAATATCAGACGTTTCTTGATAAAATAGTGCTAAACAACATATGAATGATTGCAGTATCGGCACTTGTATCGTTATTTAACACCATTTAAAATGTGTTTGTTTATTCCTAATCAGACATAAAGTACCCCTGGTTGTGAAACACTGCTGTACAACTCCGGTCTATCAAAAGCATTTCTCAAAACAGATCAGACTTGACAAGAAACATGATTCTGGAGATAGAGAGGAAGTCCTGCAAAGATAATTAAAAGTCACATGTTTACAGTCTCCTGCCTCATCGCTTCCTGATTCGGTTTTAAGGACACATTGACGTGAAAGAACGATTCATTGATTGATTATTTTACTAATGATTTTGTGTTATACACAGAGCCGTGAGAAGATATTTTGGTGCCTATTTCCCATTTGATAATATTACGCAAACTACCCACCAGGGGGTGCTGAGGGTGCTGCAGCACCCCGAGTTCTCACGGCCTTGGTTATACAGACTCAAAAAGAGCAAGGATGACATGAAAATAGTTTTTGAAGTGCCGGTGTGTGGAGTGTTTGGTATGTTGTAAAATTCATAAATATGATCTGTGTCTCAGCAGAATTAGCTCCACTCTTTCCACATCTTAGAGAAATAAACTTGTCCTTGATAAAGTCCCAGTCAGAGCCAGTGCAGTCTCAGCGGCTGAACTCTGGAGGTTCTTAGTTTCCAAATGTAAAATGGCCCATTTACACAAACTTGTGCTTGTTCATGTGCAGCTTTGAGCAAACCAAGTTCAGCTGTAGTGACTTTTAAAGCACTTAAAGCCTCCAATGAACATTCACTTTAAGTTTACTGTATCAACACGTCCTCAAGCGGCACAACTTTAGCCTTATGTGGGAAATATGATTTTCATGCACCAAGCGAATAATCGATTACCAAAACAGTCGTCAGTTGCAGTCATGGTACACAGTGAGCAAAATCTTGATTTTAAAAATGAATTGCAACTAATTGAAATACTTGTCAGAAAAATTATTCTGACAAGTAAAAAAAACTATTCTAGTCTTGATTTTATGAGAATGGTTTAGTCTGTGGCTTCATACGAGTGTGAGATTAATACTTCTTGGTCTGCGCACACTTTGCATTATGTTTTAAGATTGCAAAAGCTTTGAAAATCCTCTAGTGTGTCCGAGACGTTAGACCTCCTTGTACCGTTTTTGTGTTGCTATCGGTTCTGATGAAGTTATCATATCCTCCTATAGTCCATTACGTCCCACGCTGTGTCCGATAAATCCATTGTTATAATCACGTGTACTGGTCAGTTATTGGCTGGTTCCCTCCAGCCAGGGCCTGGCACTCGCTCTCAGCTGCCCCACTTTCAGCTGCCCGATCTGGGTTAGTGTCACCGCGAGGCCGGGGTCAGCTCCACCACAGAGGCACGCACGACCAAACGACGCATGGACTCGACTGCCCTTGTGCTTATTGGGAGAGAGGCAGGGATGATGATAAACGATCTTTGTTATTGCACTCGAAACATTCTGGGACTCCATATCTGTGCTACAATCACTCAGATGTGTGAACCACATGCTCTTATGGCAACACTACTATGTAGAATATGTTACTTCAACCATCACATTTTGTCTTCTTTCAGTAAGTTTACCCGTAACTGATCATAGAGCTGTAACATTAATATACATTTTAAGAGGCTCCTCTGAGTGGTAAATGAATGGTGATGTAAATCAAGGAATCGGCAGACTTATCCAACTGGCAAAAAGCTCAGCGAGAGGTTTTGTTTGGGAAAAATTGGGAGCTTTTATGTTTTGAAATTGTTAAGTACCAAAGAAAGTAGGCTATAGCAGTGATCTGGCTAAATCTGTACGGAAATATGAAGAAAACATTACTTTGGAAATAACTACTTTATCATCCAATCGGAGCGGTCTGAGTGATGTACGTTTAGAACATCCTTTATACCACGTTTTAGGAGCTCACAGACGACAGGCAGTGCCACGTCTCTCATTACAGCTCTGAGTGTCCACAGAGTTAGATTTGACTTTTCTTTCTTCCAATATCACACATTTTTGGCTCATGTTAAAATGCACTCTCTGATCATTAAATGGTTTTATTTACAAATGTGCTTCACAGTTTTAGTGCAATGAGCACTTTTAATCTGGAAATAGAATACATTTTCAGACCTTTTGACTTGACTGTGAATGTTATTTTTCTGACCTTTTTTTTTAAGTTTGGAAACCCCATGGGTTCCCAAACTTTTCGGGATGTGACTACCAAAATCACCAACAACTCGGGACCCCCCTTCTGTAAAATGTAATTAGTATTTATAATCATTTCAGTTGCAAAACATGACCCCTCAACATTTTTTGTCCATCGCTTTTTTTTGTTGGGTTTTCATCACATATTTGTCATGGGTAGCACAGCGGTTAGCACAGCGGTAGCACAGCGGTTAGCGCTCGTGCTTCACAGCTAGAAGGTCCTGGGTTCGATTCCCACCTGGAGGGGGCCTTTCTGTGTGGAGTTTGCATGTTCTCCCCGTGTCTGCATAGGTGTCCTCCGGGTACTCCGGTTTCCCCTACCACTAAAAACATGTACAATAGGCCAGGATGAATGAGTGTGTTTAAGAGTGTGCATGGGGGACGACGGACGCAAATTAGCCCAAGGCTACAATCCGGTGTGGCTTGTTTACTTGCATGCGACCCATGTATGTTTATTAACATGCACTGTCCCGACCAAATAAATAAATACTTTTCTGTAGCTCATTTTTGGCCGTTTTGCTTGACCGTTTCACTTTTTTTTTTAGCTTTCTGTTTATTTATTTATTTATATTTTTCAAGAAGCTTTTAGATTTAGGTAAAGCCAGGAGCAAATGTGCTCGGGTCAGGTGGGTGTTAAGAAGTATGTTTGGACACTATATTTCACAAAAATGTACTGTACTGTAAAATGCATCAAATTCAGTGTTATTCAGTTAAATTGAAATCATCTTGTGACCCCCACTTTGGTCTAGACCAGGGGTGTCAAACGTACGGCCCGCGGGCCAGAACCGGCCCGCCAGTGGGTTCAGTCAGGCCCACGGCAAAAATATGCATTATTAAAGAAGAATAAACTTAATTTTCTTTAAAATGTGCAGTTCTTATATTGTCCGCTAGGGGCGCTGTGTTTGAGTCAGTTCTATCGCTTTACCTGCTTTTTCTGTTGACTCTGGCACCCTCTTCAGTGAAATGTCTTTGTCAAAAAAGAAGAAAAATGGACCTCTTCCTATATGTATACAGTGATCCTTGTTAAATGTTTTTACATTATTTTATCGATTGATATAATTGATAAATGTTGACATCTCTTTTGCAAGAAAAAAATAAGACTATTGAAAGAGGACCATTCACTCTAATGAATACTATGTAGCACTTTGAGAAACTTGTAAAGTGTAAGCTGTTGTTATTATTATTCATTTATTGGAAAAAAATATATATTTTCCTGTTTACATTATATGTGGCCCGCGACCCGCCGTGGCAGCTGAATTTCGGCCCACGACAGTAAAATTGAGAGGAGCGTATATTGGAGTGTGGGCGGGTGCTTTGTTGTTGTTGTTTTTTTGAGTGGGGAAGAAAAACAAAGACCACGTTTTTGATGAGGACATGACATTAAAACATTATTAAAAGCTCAACGTTGCCAGCAACAGTAATAGGATCTTAACAATCGAGGGAAGGAAGGAAGGATGAATAAATAATTGCGGCCAATCGTTCGAATTTAAATAATTGCGGCCAATCGTTCAAATTGCAGTTTGGATGAGTCTTGCGGCCCCAGTCGTCTGTATGAACCTGCAGTGTTCCAAACAGAATGTGGATGATGCAGACGGAGAGAGCGCCACCGGAGTCTGGCTCAGGCCTGTCCTGTTCAAGGTGAATCGACGTCTCAGACACACCAGCTTTAGTTTAGGCTACGCTTGAATAAAGTGGAAGCTACACGGAGGAATCCTCAAGGAAACTGGCGGATGGGGAGACTAAATAATCAAGAGTGAAGGTCGGGGATTTGGTTTTGGAGGCTGAAACGCAATTTGGAATCGCAATAGCGGGAGAAATCGACTCACTTTTCTTTTCGACACCATTGACCATGGACAGGATAAAAAGCCGTTCGCAAGTTTGTGCAAAGTACACCGTGAATCTTTGAATTTCCGTTTGTTTGGACAATAGGGCTTGGGATTGTGCCGTCAAAACCGCAGCGTTTTCTGAATTTCTCTTCTAACGTTCAATATATGACCTTCAGTTCCGAACTCTGGCAGTTTAATGTCCAGCACGCACAAAGACCGCCTTGTCGAGAACCAGGTATGCTCTTCTACACCACGAGAGAAAGTTATCCGCTGTAGATAGTGATGGACGCAGGCTTCGGAAATTTGCATTTATTGGCTTGTCACAGCAGGAACGTTTAAGCAAGAACACTAAAAAATAGTTCCTAAACAAATCAACCTATCGGCTGATTTCCATGTTTCACTTTCGACATAACAAACACAGCTGCACATGCTTTTTTTAGGACTCTTCCTTGGCATCAAGAAAATGGATACGATTTAACTTTGTTTGGGCTGGATTTTCATACGAGGTCAAACACACCTGTGGTAGGTAGGGGAGAGCGGAGAGGGTTGGGTCGCGCAAGACATTTCTTAGCTTTACTGCCAAGGCTTTTAATACTTTGCCAAGATACTAAGTATGGGCACTCTCCAGATCCATGTGCTGACAGACACCTCGAAATTATGGCAATGATTTTACCCACTATTTATTCTGAAGGGTAGACGCCAACATTTACCTATGATAGGATGAACTGTTGATTTGATAAAAGTTAGAATATCCCTTCACATAGAAAACCATCGAAACTATAGAAATCCTTAGTGTTCGTTATTACTGAATTACTGAAGTTGATGGGGTTAGGATTAGTTAGGGTTAATCTCCCCACAACATTTGACCCAACGCTCACCAGTCGGCCATTTTAGATGTTTTTACCTCCAGCCAAAAAAACACATGGCATTTAGTCAATGATTAAGATTCCTACTTTCTCCCCATGACCCAACCCTTCCCGCTGTCCCCCTACAAACTTCTGCAGAGAGTGAAGAAAGTCCCACAAGAGCTGCACTTTTGGAAAAAAATTGGAAAAGGGCTGACCCAGCCATCGAGCCATCACAATTCCGACTCAAACATTTTTGCTTCCATATGATTTTCCTGCTCCCCAACCAGTCAACTTTTGGGACAACCTGATCAACTGCACCCATTAAATCGCCCGCAAACAGGTCACGCCCTATTAACCTGCACCAACGTACCGTCGGAAACACGCCTGGAGTGAAAACGACACCAGCGTGACACCAGTGCAACAGCAGGTTAGATCAAGTCCAGGGTTTGACCTGGTTTTGGTCTGAAGTGGGTCATTCTGTGGTTCTGACGCGTTCACTGGTGGAACAGTTTATGATCGATCCGTGGACTGGAGTCATGCAACGCTCAGCAGCAGGACAATGACAGACACTAAAGACCTGACAAATGCTAATCGGCTAGTATTTCTATTATTTTACTCTGGTTTACTAACTTCTGTAGGCCTATTGGCCGTAGCTTTAATTCATTATCCATTTAAGCTTAATAAAGTTAGTAAAGGAAGTAACAAGGATTATTTGTTAGAGTGAAGCAAGTAATGAAATGTTTGTTCTGCTGCACTTCAAGGCCCTATAACTGATATTGTTTTTCTTTTTGTCAGGCAACATTCTTTTGCCCCATAAAACTAAGTTGTTAAAGTAGTAACTTGTGGAAAAAAATATGCCTGATGCGTAAATGTTAAGTACATTGGTTCATCTAGTTTGTTGTGGAGAGTAACAGAACATTGTAATCTTGTTTGCTGCTTGTTAAAACCTCATATTAGTCTGTCACCTTTCACTGGGTCACGTGCGGTTACTCCTGTGACTCAACATTGGCTCTTGGTATCGGCTCTGAACTGCAAGTGCTGTACTGTAACTCTAAACTGAAACCAAGTCCACAATGAAGCACAGAATGACATAACAATAGACATGGAATCAAAAGTAAAAGACAGTGGGACGTCCTGTTTAAATAAAGGTACCAGTAGAAACAATGCCTTAGACAATCGGAAATAGACAACAAAAAAAAGCATATGTTCACAGCAGCTCGCAGCATAACGTGAGAAAAGAGTTTAAAGCAAAATAAAGTTCTGCATCCAGAATGTCTCGAAATGTTCACATACTATAAATACATGTGGGACCATGGCTGCCGACTTCTCATTACGCTCCAATACAACAGAATAAAGTTTCGTTTCT
Organism: Proterorhinus semilunaris; assembly: GCA_021464625.1. Taxonomy (NCBI): domain Eukaryota; kingdom Metazoa; phylum Chordata; class Actinopteri; order Gobiiformes; family Gobiidae; genus Proterorhinus; species Proterorhinus semilunaris. The sequence goes on from CM038346.1 coordinate 36,289,718, forward strand.
TGCTGGCAGCGCTACAGTCGGTTGTATTTCAGACATTTTTTTTCCCCCACTCGTCTTCCTCCTCTGTGGCTGAGAGTGCAGCTGTACCAGGCGCACACAGCTGGGTCTGCATGACCACATTGAGACACAGTTTCAGAGCTGCAGGGGCTTTTACTGCGTTTGATTGCGTCGTATCAGCATCGTCTGAGTAATACTCCCTACCAGGTAGAAGCACAAAGGATATGGTTTTGTAAACTCTCCAGTCAAGAAGCTTTTAGAATTGGGTAAAGCCGTACTATAAAAAAATACGCTTGTTAAGGTAGGGGTTAAGAGCCAACGAGGCACATTAGGGGAAAAAAAAATGATGAATTGTTTCAGCCGAAACTGCAGTTCTATGTGTTTTAGACAATTTTTTTGTATTTTCCACAAACCTATGCTGTAAAAATAGCAGAGAAAGTTATTTTCCAAGACATTTAGATTTAATGCCAGTTTGAATCAGATTCAATGCTTTTTAATGACCTCTAGGGCCTTAAATTTGGCACCTTCATTCTTTCTGTGGAGGGTTCCGAAAGAGAACATATATATAAAGGAGAGAGAAGAAATGTGTTATTTTGAAGTTCTGTTCTCTCTGGGGCAACAATGTTCACTAACACACAAGCCAGCGTTGACCTTCACTGATGAACCTGGAAACACGATGACAGTGTAAAACTTTAATGAGGACATGTGTGAGCCAAGAGTCAACCGGGAAAAGACAGATCGAACGGTCCGCTCACGAAAAATGAGGATCTTATTCAGCCCAAGACCTGACGAATCACGGCAAACCCAAAGCTTCCAAACGGATCAATGTAAACTTCACGTTTCACGACATACTTCACCTCGGCTGCACTGAAATGGAGCTGTTCCTGGGGCTTTTCGTCGACATAAAAAGGCAGAAGCGCATGCACATGGATGCAAATAACATATTGCGAGGGTTTTGATAAAAGTCACGGCAAAATGAAGACCCTTGAAATGATTGGCGGTCAAAAGAAAAACGGTCTCGTGATGCACCGCTGACCGCACATGACCTCAGCTCTGACAGAGAGAGTGATGCAGTGTTTGTCACAGAGGCCGGAGTAAAGGAGTCAAAGAGTGGAGTGAAGAGATAGGGAGAGAGAGCGAGAGGGAGATGGAGGAGAGTGGGCAGAGAGACACAACAAACTCTTTGACACTCTTACTACAATCCTCCTCCAGTTCCGACGCTGTTTACGCTGCACTCGCACAACACTCTCTGCACCAGGCTGGAAGGAAGCAATAGATCTGCATGGCAAAAACTACCGTTATTCTCTTTGGTGAAATTACTGGGACTCAATAGTATCCACCTGGCCACTCTTTCACAACATCATGTTTCAGTCGTTTCAAAGTTTGGATGTGTTCACGTGACCGCCATGCCCCAATGCTATAGGACTGCAAGATCGCAATCCAAGTAAATTGCAATTTGAATGGTCACAATCCAAGCAAATCGCAAAGGCTTCAATTATTAGGATACTAACAGTGTCTTCTGGAAGTCGCAAATACTGTAGATTATAGATCAGATCCTGCAGTTTGACCAGTGGTTCTCAAAATGGGCTGGTCGACTTGATAAGAAATCAACTGTGATCTGCTGTTTTTATGAGATTCGATTTTTTACATTATAGATGTGATCTGTACAGAACTTGTGTACAGCACTTTGGTCGACTGTGTTGTTTTTAAAGTGCTTTATAAATTAAGCTGGATTGCATATCATGAATGCAGCCTATGCTCAAATACAGTCTCTCTGTTAACTATTGGTCAGTCCCTGAAGCGTTGTGAGTGAGTGACAGATGAATTTGACCAATTACAGTTAAGCATAAACTCTCAGAAGAAGAAGAACTTCCGTTAGGCCGTGTATGGAATCATCTGTTAGAATCATGATGAAATCAAAATCGGGATCCAAGTAACTTATTGCCAAATCGCTCACCCTAGGGATGTAACGATGCACTCAAGCCCCAATTCCATTTTTGAGTTTTCATTTTAAGTACGACTAATTTTATAACCAAAGGATGTTTATTTTACTTTAACATCTGCATTTTGTCCTTGTAACAAACTGTAACTGTTGTTCTCAGCAAGAGAACGTCACATTACAAACAAAAAGTACAAGACATTAAAATGAACTATCATGTTGACTGTGTTTGTCTTTTTTTATTTCTTTTTTTTTTACATCGATTCACATTTTAATAGATTTTTAAAAACAATAATATTTACATTAACAATCAAAGCAAGGAACCTAATACACGATAACAAATCATAAACATAAGGCAAGGTAACAACAAATACGGAACAATAATTAAAAACAAATCTAATATTAAATAAGGGTTAAATGTAAATTGTTTTTATCGTTTTGAAATCTGCACTTTATTTAGATCTTACGACACAAATCAAATGAACCCCATTCTCTCGCTTGCACCGTCCCTCTCTCTCGCTGCTCGGAGTCCCGCCCGTCACTGTGAGCGCCTGAACAATGGCATCTTTCAGTCTCTTTCTGCCCCGACAAAAGAGAAACGCGACACTCTATTTACCGATGCGCCCCTTCAGCCGCGCTCGGGACGCTCCAAACCTGTTCTGTCCTGTGGCGACACATTTTCACGACAAAATCCAAATAATTCATAGAGCCAGGTTTAACCTATTAACCCCAGCCTTAACCGAACGCATTTTCGCCAGCTCAGTTTTACGCAAGTCTGCAGCCTATGAGGCCAGAGTAACGCCTCATTTGAAAGCTAAGACCTACAAAACTGATAGTAACTTACTTGTCGCATTGTCTTTGTGTTTTTGTCACATTTTTACAGTGTTCTTGTCTCTTTTTTTTGCCGTGAATTGTAGATTTTTGTCACATTTGTGGGGTGCATGCGTGTACTTTTTAGGTGGATGACCTTTGTACCTATATTTTGACCTTGAAATTTACACTGTGGAACACGCCCAACTTCTCCGACGCCAGTAGGAAAAATGTAGCTCTAATGTATGTGTCACAACATATAAACAAATTGGAGGAGTTTTCTTTTTCATAATTGAGCAAATTGGGATTGAATGTAGGCCTACCTATAGACTACTAGTAAAGGCTGTGTGTAGAAGATGTATATACTAGGGTTGGGCCATATCGTATTGCATATCGTTATCGCGATAGAATGTTTTGATATCGTTGTAATTTTTTATATCGTTGTGGACACAATATAATTTATGTTCCGCTCCGCTCCATCAGAGCAGCATAAACGGTGACTGTAGAACACGGGGACACGTGCTGAAAAAGTACAAATGAAATGAAGGATGTAAACTGCTTGAGTAGATCATATTTGGAAGACAATTATGCCGTAAAAAAAAAAAGAATAAAATATCACTGAATGAATCTTCCCAATAGGCGTAAGGCTGGGATTTTGAAGTAATTCGTCTATTGTCAATTATATCGTCAAATATATCGTTATCGTGATATTTATTTTTTCATATCATGATATAGATTTTAGGCCATATCGCCCAGCCCTAGTATATACAGAGCTACAATTGCAATTTCTGCATTCAATTCCCACAATTCCGCAGTCAATCGCAATGGCACAGCCATTGCTGCATTTCTAGTTCTGAATTTTTTTCTCTGAAAGTTCACACACAAGTAACAGACAACTGTGAAGTGAAAGCAAAATGATACATGATTCTGTTATTTTAACAAAAATAGAAAAGTGAAAAGTGGGGCGTGCATAAGTATTCATACAGCATTTTCTGAGTGCATTAAATTGCCTTTATAACATTCCTAATGACTGCAGAATGTTCACACCTTGCCCTAACCATTAAATAGAGGCCCCCTGTGTGTGATCTACTCTCAGTATAATTCCAGCTCAAGTCAGGGATAAAGTTGTGGAGAAGTTTAAAGCAGCGTTAGGTTATACAAAGATTTCCCAAGATTTGAACATCTCACGGAGCACTGTTCAATCCATCATTCGGAAATGGAAAGAGTATAGCACCACTGCAAACTTACCAAGACACGGCCGTCCACCTAAACTAACAGACCGAACAAGGAGAGCACTGGTAAGAAATGCAACCAAGTGCCCCAAGATGACTCTGGAGGAGCTGGGACGTCCTGCCGCTGAGCTGGGGGAATCTGTACATGGGACAACTATAGGTCGTACTCTACACAAATCTGGCCTTCATGGACGAATGGCAAGAAGAAAGCCATTATTGAAAGGAGGCCATAAGAAATCCAGTTTGAAGTTTGCTAGAAGTCATATGGAGGACACAGCTACCATGTGGAAGAAGGTGCTTTGGTCAGATGAGACAAAAATTTAACTTTTTGGCCCAAATGCAAAACGTTATGTATGGAGCAAACCTAACACTGCTCATCGTCTTGAGTGCACCATCCCCAGTGTCAAATATGGTGGGGGGAGCATCATGCTATGGGGCTGCTTTTCCTCAGCGGGGACTGGGAAGATTGTAAGAATAGTTGGGAAGATGGATGGAGCCAAATACAGAGACATTTTGGAGGAAAACCAGCTGGAGTCAGCAAGAGAATTGAGACTGGGGCAGAGATTCACCTTCCAGCAGGACAATGACCCTAAACACAAAGCTAAATCTACAATGGAATGGTTTAAAAACAAACATATTAATGTGTTAGAATGGCCCAGTCAAAGTCCTGACCTAAAGTCTATTGAAAATCCGTGGAAAGACCTGAAAACTGCTGTTCACAAACGCTCTCCTTCTAATTTGACAGAGCTTGAGTTGTTTTGTAAAGAGGAATGAGCTAAAATGTCAGTCTCTAGATGTGCAAACCTTGTAGTCAAACCCCAGAAGACTTGCTGCTGTTATTGCAGAAAAAGGGGGTTCCACAAAGTATCAATCAATCAATCAAGGTTTATTTATATAGCACTTTACAACAACACCAGGAGGACCAAAGTGCTTCACAGAAAGATAATAATATAAAAACACAAAATGATTACAACCCAGACACAATTAAGTGTGCCCTAAGTATTAAAAGCAAATTTGAAAAGATGAGTCTTTAATCTGGATTTAAACAGGGACAGGTCCGTGAGAACACGTAGACTGAGGGGAGGCTGTTCCACAGTTTAGGCGCTGCAACCCTAAAGGCACGATCGCCCCACTGTTTGTAGTGGAACCTGGGCACGTCCAGAACCATTTGATTGGCAGACCGGAGAGCACTGCTGGGGCGATGTACGGTCAACAACTCAGATATAACGGAGCGAGACCATGAAGAGCTTTAAAAACAAGCATTAACATTTTAAAATCAATCCGAAAACGGACCGGGCCAGTGCAGGGAGGAGAGGACAGGAGTGATGTGGCTGTGTCTGGATGAACCGGTGAGGAGACGGGCTGCTGCATTCTGCACTAACTGTAACCGGTGGAGTGACGACTGTGGGAGGCCAGAGTAGAGAGCGTTGCAATAGTCCAACCGAGAACTGATAAACGCGTGCGTTGCCTTCTCGAGGTCTTGGCGTGAGAGAAAGGGCTTCACCTTGGTCAAAAGGCGCAACTGAAAAAAGCTGGCTTTGACAACAGCATTTATTTGTTGTTTAAAGTTCAGTTCTCAGTCAAAGACAACTCCCAGGTTCCTGACGGCATCACGGACTGGACCCATGACCCTGGACTGAATCTGAGGAACGTCCCCGGAGCCAAAAATAATACATTTGGATTTTGTTTCATTGAGGTGGAGAAAATTCTGCGCGAGCCATTGTTTAATGTCCGAAAGGCAGTGATGGAGGGAGTCAAGAGCAGTGGCAGTGTTAGGGAGCACTGGTAAATATACCTGGACATCGTCAGCATAAAGATGGAATGATAAATTATGTCTGGCAATGATGGACCCGAGTGGCAGCATGTAAAGTGAAAACAGGACCGGGCCAAGGATGGAACCCTGTGGCACCCCAGATGACAACGGGGTGGAGGAGGAGGAATAGTCATCGACCATCACAACAAAGCTCCGGTCAGTCAGGTAGGACCTAAACCACTGCAGGACCGTGCCCTGAACACCAACATGCTCCGCCAGCCGGGAAAGGAGAACCGAGTGGTCCATGGTGTCAAACGCCGCAGTCAGGTCCAGCATCATCAAAAGCACTGGCTGCTTCGAATCCAAAGACAGCAGAATGTCGTTGTGCAAAGTATCAAGTCATGCTGTATGAATACTTATGCACGCCCGACTTTTCCGTTTTCTTTTCACTTCACAGTTGTTTGTTACTTGTGTGTGAACTAGGGATGTCAAGATTAACCGGTTTTACGATTACCACGATTATAAAAGGACGCGGTAGGTTATCTGTAAGAATTTCAGAAGCCACGGTTTACCGCAGACATTTTTCACGCTGCCGCTGCACGCCATAAACAGCGTAAACTCACCGGTAGTTGAGCGAGGCAGAAGGACTCTCTCCTCCAGTGTTGTATCCACCCAAAAACTATTGAAGTCAGCAGAGTGGGACCTCTTTAGGATCCAAAAGATGACCAAGGCGTTGTTGTCGATGGACGTCCGTTATGCAAACCCTGTCAGAAAGTTGCAGCAAAAGGCGCTGATATCGGCTACGTCGAATATAAACTACATCATGGAGATAATCCTTCGCTGTGAATGTCCAGGTCAAGGTAACAAACTGCATAATTCCCTAAAAAGTTGTCCAAATGTTCAGAAATAGCCGCCACAACTTGCTCAGGATGTAAACAGCTCTGCTCAGGATGTAAACAGCTCAGCTCTGCTTCAGCGTGACAGAAAGAAAAGTGAAATCGCTCACATGTGGAAATCAGCTGTTCAAAAGAGTCACTTTGTAAACACGTTTTCATCTGTTCATCAAAACATCTGACAAAAAATTAAGCAGCAGCATAACTTTTGAGAACAGGAAGCCTAGCTTCTGGCCTAATAATATATAGTAAGATAATTATGGTCATTATAAAGTAGCAAAGTTGACATTGTTTTGTATTATTAAATGTAGGCCTATTTATTTTAATGCAAAACAATCTTAAAGCATTTTTCATTTTTAGAAACAGTGAATGTTTACAAGTTTACAAGTATTAAAAAACTTTTTAAAGACAAAAACTAAAATCAGTTCTTGCCTTTCATTCGATAGATAATCGTGAATAATCGTAAAATCGCAATTTTTTCTCTCACAATAATCGTGACTCAAAAAATTGAAATCGTGACAACCCTAGTGTAAACTTTCAGTAAAAAATTCTAAATCAAATCTTTATGTTTATGGTTGTAAACTAGGGCTGGGCGATATATCGATATTTAAGATATATCGATATATTTTAAAAAGAGATATGGAATTAGACCATATCGTATATATCGATATAGTCCAAATTTGCGCTGTAATACTTGCTTCAGGCAACCCGCTGAACGGAGCTCTGCACTGCTCCCAGCGCCCCGGCCCCGCCCCTCGTCGAGGGGAGAGGGGGGGGGGGGGGGCAGCCGGCACTCTTCAACAAACATGAAGAAAGCAACAACGTCTGCTGAGCGTGCGGAGGAGAGCCCCTTGGTTCGTAAAACAAAAACCAGTGGCTCAATCATTTGGAGATGGTTTGGACAGAAGTGAATGTAGCGGCGAGATATGGTGGCGCCGTGCGCTGGGCCACGTGCTTTTGTTTACTTCTCAGTCTACTTAAGGTTTGCGCTAGATCGTGGATGTACTGTGAAAATATCAGCGTTTGTAATGCTGCCACCGCAAAGGACTATCGCTTTTTCCCCGTTAGCATTGCGTTAGCCGCAGCGCTAATCCCTCCAGTCCCTCGCTGATAAATGGTAAATGGTCTCAACTTGTATAGCGCTTTTCCACCTACATTAGGCGCTGATACCCGCTCTGATGATGAGCAGCGATGGTGAGCCTGTGCTGCTTGTAAAGAGTAAAGAGTCGTTTGTGGCTCAGTTTAGGAGCTTATGTTTGGGAATGCTTTGGATAAAGATAAGAACTTATCTCAAAACCACTGACTAAAACACAGTTAAATCAAGAGCAAATATCAAGAAATTATTTGGGGTATTTATTTATTATATTTCATGATTATTAAGGACTAAAAAGTAAGTAATACTTTAATAAGTCATATTTCATTGTCTTAGTTTAGGCTTTAGTTTAGTCATATGCAACATAACGTTATTAACAACAAATGGGGTAGAAGAAAAATAAATAAATACAATAAAAATTGCAATATTAAATATTAAAACACTCCTATTTGGCAGTGACTTTGACTTAACATTTCATTTCACAGCTCTCACTTTGTGGAAAAAATATCGGGATATATATCGTATATCGATATTCAACCTAAATATATCGGGATATGACTTTTGGTCCATATCGCCCAGCCCTATTGTAAACATGAGAAAATGTGCAAAAGTTCAAGCTGTATTAGTACTTTCGAGAGGCACTGTTTACCCACACTATTGCTCAGATATAGAGAAGGGAGGGGAATTAAGCACCGGGTCCTCAGTGACGGGGACAAAGTTGCCCCTCCCTCCTCATTATCCCCCAGAGACTGAACAACAAGAGATTATCCCACTCAAAATCAGAGGTTTCTATGGAGACAAGGAGCACCGGCAGAGGGGGATTGTGGGAACTGGAGTCTCTCAAGTCCATTCACAAGAGTCATGTTTGCTATTTTAATGATCTATTTAAAAGGCACCCTGATTTTTCTGTGAGTTGTGGAACGATTTTAGTTTATTGTCATAGATTTTCTACTCTTTAGTTCAAGTTTAGCCTTGTTTTATTTGTATTTTAGTATTTATAAGCTGTGTTTTGACACAATTTAAAAGATTAAGCCTTATATACACATTACATTATAGTTCCACTCAAATGGAATCCCATTTTGTGCATTTTGTCAGGAACAAAATATCATGCAAGACTTATCGATTCAATAAGACAATCAAACTATAGTCCCACTGTTTGCATTGAATGAAAAATAATCATCAAATCTGTGGCCTGTCACGTTTGCAAAGCGCCAATTATCTATTAGATTGCATTGCTTCCTGTTATTTGCCAATAATTCCAAACCTGAACTCATAAAGTGTAAGATATTGTCCCGATGGATCCTGTCCGTTCAGTCCCGGTCCTCTGCAGGTCTTTCTTCACCCTACTCAATGTTCAACACAGGAAACTTTAGACAGCGATCGCTCGGGGCCGTTTCTCTGAACTGGATTGACGGGTCTGAAGGAGTTTCTCCCACTCACACCGAGCACTTACTTCTGCTGAGGCCAGACTTCACTACGGGTACCGGCTTTTTGAACCGTTTGACCTGAGCATTTGTTTGTAGATTATAGCCATTTTCTGACGACTACTGTGGTCAAATTTGTAATTAAATTAACTTAAAAAATAATGCCTCCAATTTTCTTGCTTACAATGATTAGGGGATATATTTGCAACGACGATAGATTCATTCATCCATTGGAGACAGTCCAAGCATAATCAAAATCAGCTCAGATTCCGATCGTTTTTCCAGTACGTACAAAGAGAGTCGTGTCATAATAAACATTATACGAGTAAATAAATGTTAAAACTCATCACATAAGACTGAAAAAAGTATTCTGTGATGATTTTTATTCAAATGTTTATTGGCCATTATTTGTATGTTTTGGTGCATGTTTTAGAGCAAACAACACCACAATAGACAAGCGACAAAAACTTGACAAAAAAGCAAAAATAACACAATAAACAAGTCACAAAAAAACATGCCGAAAAAGTGACACACAAAAAAAGAGGACAAAACGCTTAAATTAGGCAACAAAACAGTTTTGTAGGCCTTAGCTTTCAAATGAGGCACTTCACTGGCCTGTAGACCTTATAGATTTTGGGTAAAACTAGAGAAAATATGCTCGGTTAAGGCAGGGGTTAAGAGGTTAACTGATACAGTAGCAGTTAGTTATTTAGCAGGATTTCGGTTTCGGATATGTTATTGCAGGTTATCAGTGTGGAAGATCGAACAATAGAAAATGAATGCATGACTTTAGTGTCAGACTGTGACATAATCAAATAATAACGAGTAACTAAAAGAAATCTGAACGCGGCCCTCTTCCCTCCACCCGCAATGTGTTCTGATCGGTCTGCAAATGTGTAGCGCTTCATCTGGATGTGTTTAAGTTTTGGACAGTTTTCAGACGGTGTTGAGAGAAGTTTCCAGTGGCCACACGCTGAGGACGGACCAGTTCAGCCGCATTCACCTCCGAACACTCACACGTTGGAACAGCTTTGACTCATCTCACAAACCTCTGCACCGTGGGCCCACTTAACAGCACAGATCTATAGATTACAGAGAGCAGCGTCTGCCGAGACCAGGGGGAGTGGGCAATAAGGGCAATAAGGTGCTCAGCAGGGCCGTGTCTAAGGGGTGGCCACGGGGGGCAGCAGTGTCCCAACAAATAAGTCAAGAAATAAACAAGTAAATACATTAATCTAAATAAGTCAATATATACATCTTATTAACCCCCACCATAATCGAGCACATTTTTTACAGTCATTACAGGCGCATTGAGTTGCCTTGTGTGCGAAATGTGCGGTATAAATAAAGTTGCCTTGCCTTGCCTTGACATTACCCAAATCTAAAAGCCTCTTGAAAAAAGTGTCAAAATAGCGACGTAAATGAGGATGAAAATTGCAACCAAAAAGTGATGAAATAGCGGCAAAGAGCGACAAAAACATCCGCACACCGCCACCTACTGTTTCGGAGTGTGCATTTTTAGGCGGAAAAGAACACATGCCAAGATGATTTATAACTTTGGAGCTGTTTTAGCAATGTAGTGGGGTTAAAGTAAAAAGTATAAAAACAGAACAGATCCAAACTCAAAAAACTATTAAAGTATAATAAGTAAATTTACTTGGTTACTAGGGCTGGGACCATCCACTTTTGTCTCAATCTGATACATATCATGATACTCAGGGTCCGATCCGATACATATTGCGATAAGGTAGGTAAATATAACAAGTGATATGTTTGCCTTAAAATGTATAAAAAGTGTCCAAAGTTTATAAACCAAATGCTATTTAGTGTGTATGATTAAAAAAATGCCTCCAAACTAGGAGCACGACAATATATCGATTTCCCGATATATCGCGATATTTTGCGGGACGATATGATACCGATACTTTTTATTCCGATATCGATACTTTTGATGACGTCATGCATATTAATGAGCAATGTCATGCCTAGTAATGAGGAAGAAGTTCTCCACTGTTTTCACAGTCAATAGAGGCCAATAATGATCAAGAATTCGGTCAGGACAGCAGGGGGCAGCACTACAGTTTTAAGCACTTGGACAAACACTGTCACACAAATAAATTACTTTTAATCATAGTTTTATATTTATAAATGAGATTAATTTGGGGTTGATTTATTACTTTTTAAATAGGACTGTGGTTTCTTGTTTATTTAATTGTAAATGAAGTCACTGACAGATCCATAGACCCATTTTCAGTGTGTAAGTTAGGGATCATTTATAAAAGTGGTACAAAGCACATGAAAAGAAATGTAAATGATGAATAATATGTAGAATGTTAAAATAAAGGTTAAAAGTAGCATAGTTTAGTTTGTTTTATCGTGATGTATCGTAGGTTATTTTTGTGCAATATATCGATTATCGCAGTATCGGCGTATCGTGAGATAATCGTTATCGCAAGCCATGTATCGCGTATTGTATCGAATCTTGAGCTACCCAGAGGTTGCCACCCCTACTCCAAACACAAGTATTAAAAGTATTGCGATACTTGATATTGCAGCACAAAGTATTGCGATCCAACTCCGATCCGATATTTTCTCCCAGCTCTATTAGTTACAGACCACCTCTGTTTTTACCTAGGATTGTCACGATAACTACTATATCGACTTATCATTCAATAAATGACAGACAATACATTTTTTGGCTCAATATTTATCGTCAGTAATGTAATACTTTATTTTTTAACTAAAGTAAATTGTTTCTCATTGTATTTCTTATTCATGGGGAAATGTCCAAAATCACAAACAAACCTTGTCATTTAAGTGTGACAGATTGTTGTTATGGAGGTTGACATCTCAATTCAAATTAAACTTTACACACATGGGCGCCGATGCCACTCTGCCATAAAAAAAAAACTTTAAAAAAAATGACACCACTGGGGCACCCCACTAAAGAATGTTTGGACAATGGAGGGTGGGAAAATATCTTCATATAAAACAAATGGGATGAAGGACTAACACTAAAAATAGCTATTCAAATTTAGACATTTGCGAATCTTTTATATACTGTAATGAATATTGCCTTTTTGACTTCCAACCGTCAACACAATGCATTTGTATACACCTGCTGCCACGTGCAACACACATAATAAAAGCGCCATTGAGTGGCAGTACTCTTGGTAGTGTTCAAGGTGTGTCAAAATAAAAACAAATATGAAAACAGCAACAGCAGGAAACCACCGCTGATGTAATCTCTCTGGCAGCAGGCACTGATCAGAACGGTATCTGAGTAAGAGTTTAATGACATGTTTCTTCCATCGAACGTCACGTCCTGTACTAGGAACCTGCTCTTTGGTTTTACCATTAGCCTCCAGTCAGCTCTAACCACACTCTCCACCACCGCATCAGAGTCACATGGGTGATTCTTCAACCAGGGACAAATGACTGTCCATACCCAATGGAAATTAGCGGTTACAGACACAAGTCTGAACATAGTGAGTGTTCACAATGTGTCTGTGTAAGCTCTTTTTCTTTTCATCCAGGTGACATAAATGCTTTAGAGAAATTCAACTGGACTTTTAGTTTTGATTAGATGTTGTATCAACTTAAGGCCTATTCATACTCCACAACAAAGCTCGTCTGGGCTCTGACATTTCATACTCCACAAGACGTGTGGCTGCCGAACTGCCACGCCCCCTTTTTCAGCAGCCAAAACTATCAAGGAATTACAGAAATAAAACGAGCCATTTGAGTTCAAACTATTATAAAACGTATCAGTCACAGTATTGCAAACATTTTGAACCCTAACCCTTGTAATCCTTCAGCGAAGTATTTTACTGCCGTGAGCGGTGCCTCAAAACTATCCATGTTGTCTCCCGTTTTCCACACCGGTGCTAGGAAGTAAACATTGGATTCTCGCTTTCCAGTTCTGCCAAATTAACCCCGCCCACTAAACACCCAGCCAATCACAGCGAGAGTCCTCGCAGCCCTGCTGGACTGAAGTGTCAGCAAGAGCTGCCGAACAGGAGCTGCGAGAACAAAATGAAAGTTCTCGCCTCTTGTGGAGTATGAATAGGCCTTAAGACGTTTCAACTGTCATCCAACTGTCATCATCACTTTGTTCTTTGAGACAGAGCACTGGTCTTCCATACACAGCTGTAGGTGATGACCCATTAGGCCACACCTGTGTCAGTCTGTGTTGCCAGATAAGATGGTATACCCCCCCTTTAGGCAAAAGTTGTTGGCTCTCAAACGTCTGAGGTTCACAATGAGTCCGTTCAGGTCATTAATCTTGGTGCTTCGGTATGTCACACAGAAGAAAAAGGTGAGGGAAATGACTGACGGCAATAACAAAACATCCCCTTTCCCTTGATTAGCTCCTAATGTGTTAGCAAGCTTAGCTCAGCTATCAAATATTTTATGTAAAATGAAAATAAGTTTTCCCTCAATATCTGTGTATTCAAAAAGAAATATGAGCCGTTTGGAAGTTTTGTTTTTTTCTTGATTTTACAAACTTTGACACCGTTTTTATCTTGAGTTTTGTTTCTCTCCCATGGCTAACAAAGCGCATGCTGACAGCCCTGTGTGATGTGGCTGCATGTAAAATAACAAACTCATAAAGTTACAGTATGATGGAAATGACGCTTAGATTTTTGACAAACACATAAAACGTTTAAACAAAATAAGTATTTCTTGTAGTGTATGTGTATGTATGGAACACACACACACAGTATTAAATTCAATGTTTTGGTGGATTGAAGGTCCAAAACTGGACCCAGGGACTAGTGGTCTCCAATAAAAAAATTTTTTATAATAATAATACTAGAGCTAAGATACATTTTTCTTATTTCTGCCCAGCTAAACACACATTTCACTGCAGAATCACCCACATTGCAAATGTTATCAATAAAAGATCACATCAACTGTATGACCAAGATTAATTTCTGTTCCTATTCACCTTATTCTGGAATTTCGCGTGGGTGCCGCCATGAATTGTGCCCGCCCCTTTTCTCCTATCCGACCATCGGACTGGATCTATTAAACATCAGATTTCAGAGGCGAACATTTTCCCTCGTTCTCCGTTTAAATGAACGGGCTCGACTGGAAGTGTCAATACAACGGAAGTGCAGAGACAAGGCAAAAAGAGAATGCCAACCATAAGTCAAACGTTAGCTTCATGTTACATGCTAACAGCTAACTCGAGCACCAGTTTCTCACTTCTACTGGACCATCTGCTTCATTTTGTAATGCAAGAATGTGGGAAAAGAAACATTTACAAGGACCCAACAAGCTTCATTTCCCCTGAATGTGAATGCCTTTTTAACGTCATTAATGCAACAAACTTAACAAATCTATGCATCTATTGTTTCTAAAGATTTCCAAACACTATAGGTAAAGCAGAGGGATGAATAACAACATAGACATTTCTAAAAATCTATTTAAGCTAAACTTCAACATTTTTGTATTTTTTATGAATTTCTGGCATAACAGATCGAGCAATGATATCAAGATGCATAATAATTTTTAGGTTTGTTTCTAAAATTAGAGACACCTTTGGTCTCCAAAACACCAATTGCCATGACAACATATTGCTCTCTTCAACAATAAACCGAGGACAACAGGTCAACGAGGACATGACGCATTTAATAAATCAACAAGGCTAGCGACATGATGTTTTGGAGAAAAGGTGATTTGCAAATGGCGTTGGACTTAGAGGACAGTAAAGATTAGCGTGTGCGGGTCTTTTAAACATATTGGAAAAACGTAAACACACCAAAGTACACAAATCGGTCACATGCTTCCAGCAGAAAATGACAGGAAATATGCATGTGATTAATTCAATATAGAATTTTATCTGGAAGCAACCTCCCTCTGTCTCGGTACAGCTGCATGTTTTGCCTTTTTCTGCAAACTACATTTGTGGTTTCTGTATTCCAAATTGTTTTACTGGATACTTTTGTACGTCTTTGCAGTGTTTTTGTGTGGATCGGTGGATTTTTTTAGGGCCAAGAGTCCATAATGGTCCTGAAGAAAGCAGCTTTTTTAAAGTAAAGAGCTAGCTTATCAGCTAAAGACATTTGTGACATACACATTTCTTCTTCTGAAACACTGAAGAGGCTCCAAGAGCCCCTACACCTGCAGCACAGTGGAGGCAGCCCAAGAGGAGCAACAGGAAACAAAAAGGGACTAACAAGGAGATGGCAAAAGACTGTTGTGGATCGGAGCGAGCTGCGCAGGAGGAAGGGTAAGGAGGAGGTGGAGGAACTGACCAGTGCAGGCCACCACGCTCTGAGGATCAGAGGAGACTGAAGGCAGCCGGCAAAAACATGCTGGTCAGGTCGACCCACAGTTGCAGTGGCTCAGGACTAACACCTGGACACTTTTTCGTTGTACGCTTGTACAATGACAAATAAAGCACTTACTTACTTATTTACTTACTTTTAGAGTTAATTTCTCAAATTCCCAAACAGTGAGGGATAGGAAATTAAAACTTAATTTAAAAACTGTTTTTAAAACTTCAGTTGAAGACTTATGTAGGTTATGGTCTCGTAAAGCTGCAAAAAAGCAGCTTATACACAGAACAGACAGACTGTGAGTAACGAATGTAGAAGTTTTATTCTTAAAAGTATTTAAAGGGTCGCGGACCCAAATAAAGAGTATTTAAAGGGTCGCGGACCCAAATAAAGAGTATTTAAAGGGTCGCGGACCCAAATACGAAGGTAAGAGAATGTGTGAATTAAAAACTTGTGAAGAATGGGTGAGGGATTTGGGAAATTCCTCACCATGGTGGAAATGGTAATAATAATGATAATGATAATAATAATGATGATAATTTAAACCCAAATTAAAATTATACTGAGGATGGTAATGACAACTGGGAAGTATCAAGATCTCGTTTTGCATTCTTTTGCTGTTGTTTCTTTATTTAATTGTTGTTCTTGTTGCTTGTTCTTGCCTTGCCCATGTTCCCTTGTTTGTGATGTGTTATATGTATATGTTATTGTTTTATTCTGGGATGGGCGCTTATAAGCCTTTGGCTTCGGCCCACTCCCTTTGAGCAGACAAACTGCTCAAATAAATAAATAAAATCTCAATAAGAATTTTTCCTCAAACCTCCCAATTCTGCTCAAAAATCTGTTTACATTACTGCATTTTTCCAGGATTTTACAGCACATGTTTTGATGAAAAATTCCTCCCCAACAATGCCTTGGTGTCCTACACCGGCAGTTTTTCATTATGTTAATTCATTCCTTCCCTCTGACCCGAGGCGGACTCGCACAAAAGTGGCTGCTGCTGATACGCGCCACGGTGCAGTTTAACGTGTCTTGCCCAAGGACACAATCTCACCTCCTTCAGACTCTGATTACAAGAAATTGCAATGGTTTAATAAAACTAGCAAAAGGTGACACTGCGTTTAAGTTTAGACTAAATAAGAGAAAGGTCGTGTTGCAAAGAGTAAGAAGAAAGCAGGAAGTGGAGGGAGATCTTTAATGTTGACAATGAACTACTGCAGTGAGACCCCTGTTGGTTCACAACAACTCTTTGCCAGCCAGACAACACGCTAAATCCAATTCTTTACAAAAAAGCAATTGTGAAGGGTGCGATTACCAGGTGGGTAAACCGATCAGAGAAACACATGGTTCGTCCAAAATGGCAGCTCACCCACAAAAAACGTACCAAAAAAAAAACACTAAATATAATCACAAATATTGCACTGAAAATGGCCATGTTCTGTCAAATCAACAAGCAAAACTACTTAAAGGTGCATTATGCAACTTTTTATGGGGGGAGAAGATATGTGTGCGATCTTGTAGTGACCTAGCAGCTCTATGAGTGGTGGGGCCAGACCAATATGGATTTTTGGGGTCTGATGCCGAAATGACGGGGTTCTTAAAATCTTAAAAGGACCTGTGCCCATTTCTAGGGCGGCATGACACAGGTGAGCCATATAGGTTAGTGCCATAATACTATCCATTTCAACTCGTGTGTTCCATTCAATTTAAATACAAGAGCTCAAACCAAACTTTTGTATATTTATAAGTTCCGCTCATTTTTATTAGACCATTGCAAAACATGTGTCGATCTCAGGGATTTTGCGAAGTATTTTGGCTTCTTGCGATACGGATTTACCACGGATCCTGATACCATGTTTGAGCGATACATTGTGCAGCCTTTTCCAATTCTTTTTTACCAGGCTACTTTTAGTTTTATGTTTTATTGTGACAGGGGCCCTGAAAGTTGTGTATAAACGCTGTATGAAGATTTGGATGTTGCGATAAGAGGAATTTGCACCACAACAGCAGTTTAAACTTAAAAAAAGATATAGATATATATTTTCCAGCCTCGTTGAGTCTGACGCCAATGAATCTCCCCGTTGTTGTTGCCGTGTATTGTTTTCCAGAAGTGGGTCAGTGTCTCTCGTACGGAAAGCGCTTGTGGACAGTGGCACATCGTGTGGCGTCACTGCAGGAGTAGCGGACCGTGCCATTCGATGTTCCCGGGACACGGGCCAGGCGCGTCATCAATGGGCGCTACGTGCGGAGAGCTCGGCTGGACTCAAAACACGGCCCATTGTTTTTTTTTACGCGGTGTTTTTTGAACGTGTGCCGTCATCTCGCAGCGCAGTCCCAGGTCTGCAGTAGCCGGCGTCCGAGGCCCACTTGTCTATGACTACGGGTGATGTTGGCCTGTGAAGTGGGCCAGTGTTCGACAAGGGCTCAGAGCAAATCGCCTTTTCATCAAATGGTCTCAAAACAAGACGTGACAGATACTGAATCAAGATCAGAACAAGGCTCACTTTTTACAAGCATAAACGTGTAAATCTCAGACCTTCAGTGATTTTGCAATGTATTGTGGCTTTTTGCGATGCCAGTATTTTGCCGATATATTGTATTCCCTACCTGAAACATTCAAAACACAGTCTGAAGTGTCAAAAGTCTCAAAACCGAATGGTTGCAATTGTGTATCACAAATTCTGCTGCAATAATTCCAGGTATAACGTAGGAATGTATGAAATGAAAAACCTTGTGATATGGGATATGGGCATTAGGCAATCATACTGTAGTCAGATACGATTAAACGAATCCGTTTCATGTTCCATTCACAAATTAATAAAAGTAATTTGTTTACAGCAAATTGTGTCAGAACAAGTCTTAAAAAGGTACACAATGCAACTTTTTATACTTTTACCTACCATCCGGGTGGCCTTTATCACGCACCAGGATCAACTGTTTTTTGGGGTTTCTGGTAGGTTTTCACTGTTGATTGTATGCGTAACCATGAAGACTGTTCATTCCAGAAAACCGATTACCAGAAACCCCCCGCAAAAAAAAACGGAAATAAAATTGATCCTGAGGCATCGTAGAGACCACCGGGATGGAAAGCGAAGGCGCCAAGCTAACCGCCTGTAGGGTCACTCAAATACGCAGCATAAAAAGTTGCATAACATACATTTAAATAAAAACTAATTCAGGACCATGGGTAAAAACTGATTGTTTGCACATTTATTAGTTACATGCATTTTTTTACTTTAGGCTGAGTTTGCACAAAACCTGTGTCATTCTCACTTACATGAAAGACTTATTGCGATATGGATATGGCAACAACTAATACTGCGATGCGATGTTTTTAGCGATATGGATATGGCAACAACTAATACTGCGATGCGATGTTTTTAGCGATATCTTGTGCAGCCCGAGTTGCAATGAGCGTATCATCCCAAACTCTTCTGCAATAATCGGAGGTATAATGTCGTCTGCAGTGAACAAAATGCTGAATCGTTTCTCCATTAGGTCACTTATTGTGTGTGTAGCTCAGACTACTACAAACATGTTCTGAATATGATTTGGTGTATTCTTTTCTCAAATATTAAAGCTCTTGGACGTGTTTAAAACAAGCACAGTGAACTTGACTTTAGGAAATGAATAACAAAATCCTATGGCGGAAACACAAAACTTGCACATCGCCACTTAGAATAAAGTTATGTTGCATGTAACCCTGTGCAATGTGGAATGCTACGAACGGTGAGTTTTATTTCCAATTAGATGGGTGGTTTTGACGTTTCCCAGCAACTATGGGCCTGGGGCAGGAGGGCACACCCTGGACACGCATTAGTCATCTAAACTTGCACTGACGGCCGTTTACTCCGTGACTTTCAGTTACCGAGGGATTATTTTCAGGTTTAAGGCATCTTACGGACGGGCAGCGGAGCCAACTGCCATTGCTGCAGTTTCAGAATGGCCAACCTAAAAAGTAGTAAAAGTGGGACAAGTTGTACAGTGTGGTGGGACATGAGGAACAGAGAAATTATTACGTTATTTTAGACAGAAAAAGACGACATAGAGCCATTTAATCGCCGTTTTCGCCACAAAAAAAATAGGGTTGACAATACTGTAAATCACAAAATGATCCAGAAACTTTGTTCCATATCCATAGTTATTGCACAAAAGGTTCCAAGAAGTACAGTAATGGGTGTCCTGTTATATTCACTAAAAAGACCTCTCACCCATTCATACACCAATGTACGCAGACACTGGTACTGTAGATCAAGATCAAATCTGGATTAAAGTGGGTTAAACATGGTCCAAAATACACACCTAAGACTGACAAAAGTCTGTCCAAACTCGGTGCAAACTAGGGTTGCAAAATTCCGTGTATTTCCTTGGGAATTAAGAGGAATTTATCGAAATAAACAGGGAATTGACACAACTGAAGGTTGTTTCTTTCTTCAGACACTGAAATATAAAACATGTATTTGATAGTTATACACTAAAATATCTATCACAGCAGAAATGAAAAGTCTGACAGAAATCCTCTTTGCTTTGAAGAGGACAGTGTTTTAGGTTGTGGCCGATACAAGGAAGAGCTTTTGGAAATGGAACAGACTCGTTCCATGTTTGTATCCACTTTGTGTGCAGTATTACATAATCTTATATCATTTCAAAAGTCCACAATTTGATCGTTTTTGTTTAATGCAGCTCTGTGTCCGACACAGGCCCTAACCAGTCCTCATACAGTAAGGGTCAGCGTTTGTTTGTCATGATCCCAGTTAGAGACAGGTGAATTTAACCAATCACAGTCATCATAAAAGCTTGCCATTTGTCCCACCACTCATTAGAAAGAGCATGAAGCGGAGTTTAAGGTTTTCGAAAGTTCGAAAGTATATTTGGATCTCACGTTCTTCTATGGGTCAAATGCTCTGATATGTTGTGTTTCAAAAACATAATTAATGGGTAGCTAATAGTTCACCAATTGTTTCACCAACAAAAATGGGAAAAATCTGTTAGATTATTTTTCCACAATTTTTCATTTTTGGAAAATTCACGACATTTCCGAGCTG
Organism: Proterorhinus semilunaris; assembly: GCA_021464625.1. Taxonomy (NCBI): domain Eukaryota; kingdom Metazoa; phylum Chordata; class Actinopteri; order Gobiiformes; family Gobiidae; genus Proterorhinus; species Proterorhinus semilunaris. Next base: position 36,310,191 of record CM038346.1, read on the forward strand.
AAGTTCCTATTGCAAGTTTCAGGAACATTTCTGGAAATGTATCGGGAATTTTCAGCCCCTTTGCAAACCTGGTGCAAAAACCGCCAAAAACCGAATGCGTCCAACTTTAAATGTAAAGCAAAAAATCAAACACGGTCTAATTGAAACGAACAATGATCATCACCATCTGAAGAAGCTCGACCACCACTGGCAAATAAACAAAGGCTTCGAAAACACTGTTCTAAAGACGGAAGAAATTCAACTTTGTTTTGAAATTTAAGGAGGAAAACAAACGCATTGTCCCACACGGTCTCTCGCGTCACCGCTAGCTGCCTGTTGTCAACAGGTGTGTCGCTCCCCTCTCTGTCCAAATGACATTTCGCACAACTTTAAAGCCAAACATCGCATCAAACATGATCCAAAGTAAGCCACATTTACGAACAAACACCAGAAGCCACGGCTAAAAAAAGACATTCCGCTTTGAAGCTGAAATTGAAGACCAAAAGCTAAAGTCCACACAGGTTGTTCGACTCGTCATCTCAACAAAACGAGCGATCTTGAACCAATATTTTTTTTTTTTTTGGGGGGGGGGGGGGGGGGGGGATGATTTCAGTCGCCACATCATCAGCAGCATTGCAAAAGTTTTCCAACCCCTAGAAGAGACAGAAAAAAAGTGGGGGGGGGAAACCAAAAAACACGCTGCTTTCAATCCCACGTACAACCACCACCCCCCCCCCCCCCCCCCCCCCCCCCTCTAAAGCCGTGTGTGTGTGTGGATGCTCACGAGGGGCGTTCAAGCGCAAACATCGACACACGCGAGCCACAGGAGTCGCACACTCACCGTTTGGTTCGGTAAAGTAGAAGTTTCCGAACAGGTCCCCGGTGCGAGCGCTCGTTTGGCTTTTTCTCGGGTCTTGCGGGGTCGGACTTTGGGTCACGAGTAGGTCTGGACAGTGCCAAGTGTGTCTGCGGTGGCCGGTCGGTGCGCGCTGGTCGACGGACGGGGGACAACAAAGCGGTCTGAGCGCGTGCGGAGCGGGATTGAGTGAGAGAGAGACCGAGCGAGCGAGAGAGAGAGGAGTCCAGCGTGGAGAGGCGGTCTGAGCGCCCCCGTGCGGTCAAACGGGGGCGCTTACGGAGCGCGCGGATGGATTTAACCCTTTCGTTAGTTCTGAAAGTATATTGGCTAATCTGCAATTCTTCCTTTAATTGGAAACCGTGTTCATTTGAGGACTTTCTCTTTAGATTTAGTCTTTTGACAAACATTTGAGTCAAGATTTGGTCAAATGATTAGTTTGACAGGGTTTCGGTGGGGCTAAATGAATTGTGAGTCAATGGCCTCAGCTCTTCAGCTTTCCCCAAATCTAAAAGCGTACTGCCCATATAGGTCAGTGTAACACCTCATTTGAAAGCTAAGAGCTACAAAACTAATTTAAACCGATCTTTTTCCTTGCGTTTTTGTAGCATTGTGGTCCCTTTTTTTATTTTATTTTTTTGACATTTCTTTTCATTGCTTTTTTTGTCACTTTGTTTCCACTTTTCTGTTATTCTTTTGCTGCGTTTTTGTCTCTTTTCTGTCCCATTTTCGTCACATTTGTTATCCTTTTTTTGCCACATTTTCATATTTTTTCGTCAAATTTTTGTCACTTTTTTGTTGCATTTTCATCCTTGTTTTCATCTCATTTTTGTTGCTATTCTGTCACAATTTCTTTTTTTTTAAGAAGCTTTTAGATTAAAGCCAAACTGGAGAAAATGTGCTCGGTTCAGGTGGGGGTTAAGAGATTAAATGTCATCAAAAAGCAGTAAACTGGCTTTAAATGTGAATTCATTGGAAAATTATGACATTTAAAAATACCAATTCCCCCCACCTCCATTTCCCCCTTACATCTACATCATTCTATTCTAGATCCTTTTTTCTCCTCCCAATAGGTTGCGTTCATGTTCTAGAATTCTATATCAGTTGGAGGGCAGGAGCCAATACAATTTTATGAATTGAGAAAATAAATTTTAATAAATTTACAGAAAATTTCCAAATGTTTTCCCTGATCAGTATTTTGACAGTGGATTTACAAACCTGAATTATTATTCTTATGGCTGAAAGTCCTTTCTACTGACCAACATCACGCTCATGTTTTTTAATATTGTCACAACTTTTGGACAACTTTATGAAGAAATAATTAGACCATAGTTCATCTGTGCTGGAAGAGATGACTTTTAACTTTGTGACAGTTTTTGTTTCATGTGAATCGGCCCAGGAACTACAGAACAATTAGCGATAAACTAAGACTAGAAAACACTTTGACTGTTACTATAGTTACCATGTCATTTTCAGCTGCCCTCCACCTCAATTTTGAACTATAGGCTCTTTATAATTTTGTGAAGTTTTGTTGCATAAAAATGTTTTGTTTCCATTTGCCTGATTTCTAAGCACTTGAGTCACCCCCAGAATGTGTAATAGTGAGATCAGCTTTATGAGTCAATGTACAATGGTCCTGTCCCGATGATTCTGCAGCGTCTACAGTGTCCCGTTCAGAGAGCCCAGTGTGATGGGATATACTGGCTCATACTGACGTCCCTGTGTCTGAGCCTGGACACACGAGGTCTATCTGCATCCACTACAGCATCACTGTCTGACCTCAGCATTAGAGACCGCTCTGTTCGGAGTCTGACCGCTCTAATATCAAACACTGTTGGCAATAATGATTATAGATCGGGGGCTCCAACTGGACTGGGGACACAATAGGCCGCTTTCACACAACTTTCAAAAGGCTTTAGTTTAAGAAAGTGCATAAAAATGTGTCAACCTGTTATACTATGCTGACGTAAATACATTTGGCAAATGGGGCAGGTATCATTGAACCAGTATTGTGCAATTAAAGACTTGTATCTGAGAGAAAGTAAAAAGAAGAAAATAAAGTAGGCTATTGGAACCTGTAACCCAAAGGTTAACCCCTGCAGATATGATCTCTTATCTAGTCATGATTTTAGCAAATCAAATGGTAAATAATATGCAGAAGTGCAGGTTTAAACACACTAATTGGAGTTTTTATATATTTTTTTTCACAGACTCAAATTTGGTCTTAATTTAGAAATAAAAATGCATTTCCAAAGCGGATATCCATTTAAAAAATACTGAAACTGTAGATGATCAGAATACAGTTTGAGAAGCACTGTCCTAGACAAGTACAATGTGTGAAAAAAACATTTTTTTTTTAAACAAAATTTTATTTTAAACCATCCATAACATTCTGTTGACATAACATCTGAGGTAGGTTATCATTTAAAATCTAAAAAGACTTAAAGTGCCATCTAGCTTTAAAAAGACTTAAAAATTCTAAAGTTTATTAAAAAAAAATGGCTCATCTCCACAGGAGGGAGAGTCAAAATGAAAGTGCATAATTGTCCATTGTCATATCAGTTGAGTTTGTTAGTGCGAGTCTTCTGCTGCTGCAGCCGCCAGACTCTGGATGACAGGAGAGCGAAGCTGATGGGTCAGGGCGATCTTCAGCAGTTTATGGTGCGAGTATTTGGTCTTCACAGTCTGAAAACGAGGAGTCAGGTCATTTACATCACTAAAACCCATGATGGCGATACTATAACCACCGTTAAGTCAGGGGATTTCATTATTGTTTTGTTTGTCCCAGTCCAATTAGGGATGCAAAAATGATTCAGATTTACTCACCTTGAACTTCATCTTTCCATCATTGACCTGGACCACGTTTCTGGCGATGAGACGCACGATCGGCTTCAGGTGGGCCTCGTCATAAGTGGAGTAGTGCTGCTGCGTGGGAGACTGCGGAGAATATGGAAGAACTCTAAACAAGCTCTGCGCTGGTACGAACTGGCTATGACCAAAGCAATTCCTACACATGCACAGAGGATTGATATAGGCAAACTCCCCATGAGTCATGTAAGCAGTTTGCAAAGTCCAATAACATAGCTTAATATAGTGTCTAGAACTTATGCAAATTACCCCGGGGTCCATTCTCCCTGAGCCAAACTCTGTTGTATCTACAGTTTAAGTATGGCTCCAAGTTTTACAATTGTCATGAAAAAGTTTATACAGACCCAGGACAGCCCCTCAAGCAGCAGCTGGGACAGGCACAGAGCCGCGGCTGCGATCTCAGACGGACGAAAGTGAACCATGTCGTAGTCCAACAGGGTCAGCTCCATCAGGTATTTGGCCAAAGTGTGCCTCTCCACGTCAGACTGGACAGAGCAGGTCCATGTTAGAGCAGTATGAGGGTCGATGCAAATATACTAAAGACCGTAAGGGAGCGAGAGACCACTCACACTGGCCACTTTAGAGGCCCTGCGTAGGAAGTGCAGGGGCAGAGGGCGTCCCAGCTGGAACTTGAGGCTCCTCAGAACCACCTGCTCCATCTCCAGGATCTGGGCCTTGCTGAAGGCGTTGTCTGTGATGTAGGCGAAGTCTCCCACCTCCGGAACGTACATCTCCTCGTATTTACAGGCCACAAACATCGCAGTGACTCCGGCCAGCTGCAGCTTCCTGCGTGACACGGGCTGCACCTGAGGGTTAGAACATTGGGTTCCATTAGGACATAATGCACTGGTCCACTGCCTCCTCTTTAAGCCTCACCTGCAGAAACCTGTCGAGCACGGCCACAGTCAGATACAGCGTCTCCTGCAGCAGCTGGAACCTGGAGTGCACCTGGACGAGCCAGTCGATGAGCAGCGCCCTCATGCGGCCGTTGATGTCGTAGCCGGTCATGTAGTGGGGCTTCACGGCCTGCTGCAGCTCTAGCTCATGCAGATATCTGTAGATGTCTTTGACGTATACGGAGCACAGCTGAGGCTGGTCCCCATCCTGCTCGTCCACATCCTCCACTGTGAGCAGCGCTTCAGAGAAGGCCTGGCACAAGGCGCTCTCCTCCTTCATGGACACATCCAGCTGCTGTGAGACCTCAGGCAGCTCAGGGACCACCAGGGGCCAGATCTCCAGAACCTTGGGGATCTCAGGGGCCACTGGGACCACCAAGGGTTTGATTTCAAGCTGCTTGGGCTTCACCACGGCAACCGGTTTCAATTTGTCCACACCTCTCTGGAAGACAATTACAGAGTTATCTGTTAAATCAGAAGCTCCAGGTAAAAGTTCACCTCGCCCCATCTCAAACGTTGTCTTGTCAGATTCCCTTGCGCCCAAGATATTCCGCTGAGAAATCTGCAGTTAACTTGGGACTTTGTGGTAGCCTATGCTATCCACTATGCGGACGGCTGGTGCACCCCGGGCAGCGCAACTTGTCACCCACTGCACGGGACAGAGCCAAGCAGCTCCAGTGGTGGACGGAGCAGAGCACTACCACAGGTCCTTCATGGCCACTGCCGTCAACCTGTACAACACTACTGTAAAGTAACTTCTATTTCACTTCGATCACCTGCACTAGGACTAAACTTTGCACTGCCAATTTTATATCTTTAATACTTTTATTATTCTGTTCACAAATGTTATTCCCTTTTATTTACATTTGAGAGCTGATGTAACAAGTGAATTTACCATCGCACTTAGCCTGGTTTTACCATACCCTCGTACTTGTTTCGTACAGAGGGTCTGGACTTTCTCAATTGAGCTCCGTTTACAAGTGGGAGGGGTGAACTCTGTTTAAAGTTTGAAACGATTGGGTCTGATTTTACCCAATCGCTAGCGTTTGGTTGTGAAGTAATGCGCCCGGCCGAGTCAAGCTATGCTTGACGTCACCTACGACACCCGCCTCCCCCGCTCGCTGAATGGTAGGATGAAATTCAACCGATTGAATCGCAGCCATTGAGATCAAACCCAGACGTACATGCAGGGAAAAATATTTGACCGGAGTTTACGGATGGCAAAGGCCAGGCTACATCGCACTGAAAGCACCTCTGAATGAAATTAAGCGATGCACTTCAGGGGTCTCCAAGTAAATTTCCCTGGGGGCCAAAACATAAATGGGGAGTGTATTTCCGGGTCCATAAACAAAATGTTTTAATTGGGAAAATACTGTTGACATTTTTATCAATAAATGAATGAATAATGAGCCTGACAGGACTGTACCCAATGTGTAGTTCATATCCTGATCTCTCATTTTGTCAGTTCCCTCTGCTGGACACGTGTGAAATTCATTATTTTTATTTTTGTTTAAGCAGCCCCCTGGTGGCTGGAGTGAGCATTCTGGTAATTTCTTCAATCATAACTTCACACAGGAATGGGCTACAGACTTACTCCACCATGGCAACACAACCGCAACCTCGGTTGCAGGTTTTTTATTTTATTTTTTTTAGATACTCAGAAATTTATGCCCTACAAGCCGTGGGCCGGATTAAATTATCTGGGTAAAATAAGGCCCGCAGGCCGTATTTTCAAGGTGTCATCATCAAGGTGTAGGACCCCCAGAGGCTTGCAGTTGTGCATAAACCTTCTATCCAGCCTCCCCTAAACTGTTAGAATTAAACTGACGAGCAGAAACGGCTGCAGTGCGCTCAGAAATACATGAAGACTCATTTTCAAACAGTCTTGTTCACTGATGAGTGCCGTGTAACCCTGGATGGTCAGATGGATGGTTGGTGAAGGGCCACCATGTCCCAACAAGGCTGTGACGTCAGCAAAGAGGTGGCGGAGTCATGTTTTGGGCCAGAATCATGAGAGCTGGTCGGGCCCTTTAGGATCCCTCAAGGTGTGAAGGTGACCTCTGAATAATTTGTGGAGTGTCTGAACCATTTTCTTCTAATGGTACAGAAAGAGCAGCCGTGCTTTCCCCAACCAAATCTTCATGCATGACAAAGCACCATGTCATACTGTAAATACCTCTGCATCATTGGCTGCTATGGGCATAAGAGAGAAACTCATGATGTGGACCCCATCCTACCCTCAACCCTATTGAGAACCTTAGGAGCCTCAAGCAAAAAATCTATGAGCGGGGGGAGGCAGTTTTCATCCAAACAGCAGCTCTGGGAGGCTATTCTGACATCCTGCAAAGAAATCCAAGCAAGAATCCAAAAATGCAAGTTTAATGAATTTAAGAATTTTGAAGCCGATATCAAAGCAGGGCTCCGATGTTAAAATACAACTTGACCTGTTATGTTTTGATGGAAATGGCTTTTGATTTCAGTAAATATGACCTCCTAATGCTGCAAATTCAACAAACGACCATTTTCAGTTAATTACAACCTCTAAAATGCGTTTAATCATTTGGAACACAGCATTGAGTTTTTTTTACTATATTTAAAACTAGTGTTATCACTGGGAGGTTTTTTCAATCACATTCAAATAATTCTCTAACAGTTAAAAACTTGAATATGCTGACTGTCAGTCGAGTTGATAATTTAGAAAATCTTTGGAACGCAGAGTATATCCATCTTCAATATTGCCAAATTCAAAGTGCTGTAATTTGTGCAATCAAGGCTAATGTATCAAAATCTGTCCAACCCCAGGTGCTCATGTCTACCTGGGACTCACCTTCGTGTTGACGGCTGCGACGGTGAGGTTGGAGATCTGCCTCAGAGCTGCTCTCCTTGTTTCCACAGCAGGCTTCCCCATCCGAACGGGATTCTCCGGGGCTCTGAACTGAGGAGAACAACAAAAAGGGCATCATGTTTTTGCTCAGTGTTTTACCCACCAGAAACCAAGCACATTTTCTCCAGTTTGGCTTTACCCAAATCTAAAAGCTTCTTAGTAAATAATTGTCAAAATGACAGCGAGAACTAGACAAAAACGAGGATAAAAATGCAACAAAAAAGGTGACGAAAAATATGATGAAAAGCTAACATAAGTGATGGGGGAAACAATGTCAAAAAGGTTGCGACAACGTGAATAAAAAGCTCCATTTCGATGAGTCTTGTAGCTCTTAGCTTTCGAATAAGGCGTTACACTGGCCTATAGCTTTTAGATTTGGATCAAACGAACGAGAGAAAATGCACTCGGTTAAGGCGGGGGTTAAGGGGTTAACTATGCCACGTGGCGACAAAGATCCATCACAGGTAACAAGGGACCGGAGGGATATATATTTGCCTTCATTTTACTTACCGGAGCTCGCATCTCAAGAGACGTCATGCTACCGACGGCGGTAACGGTCTAAAACAGACGGTAAACGGTCTAAAACAGACGGTAAAAGGCCTAAAACGAGCAGACGTTTAGCCGCAGGTAAACAGGGAAGAGGATGGACGGAGTTCAAATACTGTGACGTGCGACTTGATAGGCTGAGGGGTTTAAATGGACGACGGTGATTGGTTGACACAATACGTCATATTAAAGAGACGCCTGTGGTGTTTATTTTTATTTTTTTCATCATTATAAATTTGTATACTTCTTCTGCTTGCCAATTTATTGTCTGAAGCAGATTTTTTGATTTGGACACTTTGAGTTTTGTAAAAAAATAATAATAATAAAATAAAATATATAGTTTAGTTTAGTGTATTTGTTTATTTGAGCAGTATACATTCTGCTCAAACGGAGTTGGCTGAAGCAAGAAGTTTATGAGCCCCCACCATGGATCTATTATAAGGCGCGCACCCCCAAATTCAGTGCAATAACCAAATTCAGTGCATTAAAAAAGTATATGTACGATGTATATCAATCAATCAATCAAGTTTTATTTCTAAAGCGCCTTACAACAACCAAAGTTGACCAAAGCGCTGCACACAATAAACATTAAAATAAAAATACAATATAAAAAGGAGTACAATTTCATTTAAAACAGACCATTTACAACAGTTGCCACAGAACTATGTGTCAAATGCCTCTTTAAACAGGTGAGTCTTTAGTTTTGCTTTGAACAGGGGCAGGTCTGAAACGGCACGCAACTCAAGTGGCAACGAGTTCCAGAGTTTTGGACCTGCCACAGCAAAAGCCCGATCACCCCACTCTTTATGATGTGACCTGGGCACCTCCAGCAGGTGGTGTTGGGCTGAACGTAGGGTTCTGCTGGGCTGGTAAGGGGTCAGAGTCTCACATAAATACACAGGTGCAAGGCCGTGGATGGAACTGAAAACAAAAAGTAAAAGTTTGTACTGGATTCTGAAAAGGACCGGGAGCCAATGCAGGGAGTAAAGGACGGGCGTGATGTGGTCATGTTTGCGAGAGTTGGTGAGGAGCCGGGCAGCAGCATTTTGCACAAGCTGTAATTTGTGAATGAAGGTTTGACTGAGTCCAATATACAGTGCATTGCAGTAATCCAATCGTGAGCTGATGAATGCGTGAATAGTTTTTTCCAGGTCGGAGCGGCTGAGGAAAGGCTTCACTTATGCCAGAAGGCGAAGCTGGAAAAAACTTGCCTTAACTACAGAGTCAATTTGCTTGCGAAAATCCAGATTTGCATCCAGATTAACACCTAGGTTTTTGATGATGGTGTGGGGGACGAGAGACTGAAGACCAGGAACAGTGGCGCTGAGTGGATTTTGAGCACCAAAAAGAATGAGTTCAGATTTGCCCTCATTTAAACACAAAAAGTTCTGTGAGAGCCAGAGCTTAATGTCATCCAGACACCTGTGGATGGACTGAGGTGTGTCTGGGGAGTTTGGCGAAACCGGGAGGTAGATTTGTAGATCGTCTGCATACATGTGAAAGGACACGTTATGGCGAGAGATGATTGAACCCAGGGGCAACATGTAAAGTGAAAATAAAACCGGACCTAAAATGGAACCCTGTGGTACACCAGAGGACAGAGTGGCTGTAGAGGAGGAAACGTCATTGATGACCACGGAAAAAGACCTGTCCGTTAGGTAGGACATGAACCACTGCAGCACGGGTCCCTGAAGGCCCACCTGCTGGGATAGGCGGGTCAGGAGGATGGAGTGGTCCACTGTATCGAAGGCTGCAGTGAGGTCTAGCATCATCAACAATACTGGTTTTTTAGAGTCCAGAGACAACAGGATGTCATTTTGCACTTTCAGTAGTGCAGACTCAGTGCTGTGGCGTGTCCTGAAGCCCGACTGGAATTTTTCAAACATGCTATTTTGGTCTAGAAATAAATGTAGCTGTTTGAATACAAGTTTCTCGAGGATTTTAGAGAGAAAAGACAGATGGGACACAGGTCTAAAATTGGACAAAACTGCTGGGTCAAGGTTGGGTTTTTTAATCAGTGGCCTGACCACAGCCTGCTTAAACACAATTGGAACAAACCCCGACTTTAGGCAGCTGTTGAAGAATGGAAGTAAAACTGGCCCTACTGTGTCGAAAACCTGTTTAAGCATTTTGGATGGAATAATGTCGAGAGGACAGCTGGTGGGTCTCAACTTTTGGACAACCTCAGAAAGCTGAGAGAGTGACACTGGCTCAAACACCTTAAGGACAGCAGATTTATGGACAACCGGAGGAAGCATGTTGGCTACACTAGACGCAGCACTGCCTATACTTTGTCTTACTGCGGCCACTTTATCAACAAAGAAATTGAGGAAGTCTTCACAGGTTGAATTGGTCACATTTTTAAAAACACTGTCCGTGGGATTAGTAACTGATTGTATTGTACTGAACAACACACGGGGACGGTTGCAGCTAGTAGAGATGACATTTGATAGATATTTACATTTTGCCTCTTTGACTGCATTTTGATAGTCTGAAAAGCTGGCTCTAAGGATCCCTAGAGATACATGCAGCTTATCCTTTTTCCACCTGCGTTCTGCCTGCCTACAGCGCCTCCTCAGGGCACGAGTGGTGTCATTTAACCAGGGGTCTGGTTTGGGTTTGATGGACCTTCGCTTGACAGGGGCAATGCTGTCTAAAATGCCAGAGCAGGTGGAATAGAATGAGGAGATGAACCCCTCCAGATACAGAGGAGAAGCCAGATCATCTTGACTATTTAAACTGGAGTCCATGAATGCCTCAACAAACTCTCCAGTTGTAGTTGAAGTGATGGCACGGCGGCTGCAGGCTGGGGCAAGTGCCTTGGCTGCAGGGGGGGGTGTTGTGAAATTAAATATTACTGGGAAATGATCGGAAATACAAGTTTCATATATTTCTGAGATGGACAGTGGGAGACCATAGGAGATGACAAGGTCTAGTGTGTGGCCATGCTGGTGGGTGGGGACCTCCACAAATTGGGTCAGATCAAAAGAGGCCAGGAGGCTTTGAAACTCATTGGTCAGTTGGCTGGACGGACAACAGACATGAATATTAAAGTCCCCACAGATGAGAAAACTGTCATATTTCGGGATTATTTCAGAAAGAAAGTCCGAAAATTCTGAAATAAAATCCTTATTGTACTTACGATGTATATATATATATATATATTTTACTGTAATGTAGCCATAGCCATTTTTTGTCACCTGCACCGGTGTTATGCTAACAAAGAAAATGACAAAAAATAAAGTCCCACTCATAAAGTTGTCTGAATCTAAATATCCATCCTCATAAAAGAACATTAACATACTAAACTAATCTACATGGCAAAATTGCCACGTTTTGAAATAATAAATACAAATAAAACACACTCACACACACACATTCAAATGCTATATTTCAGAGAGAGAATGGTTTTGTCTAAAAAGCAAGTAATGCAGATTGTTCAGAGGTATCACAAGAGCAGGATCCATGTAAAGCTGTGGTGGTCCATTTTGATAACCAATGGGAATTAGAAACATGCTCCCATAAGAAAACAAGCAGGGGGAAATGTCAAAGCTCCAAAGTCAACATGAAGCTTAAAGGGATCAAATCAAAACATATCATTGATAAAAATCTTTGTTAAGGATAAGAAACAATATAATGCAGACTAAAAATGGTTATTTCACATTTAAGTGATAGTATAAAAAATGTGTCAGGGGAGTAAAGGTAATTGAGCTCGGATTATTAAAGTTTGGTGATATATTTTGACCCGTCTCACTGCCCATTTCTCACCAGTTCAGCAGCTATATAGATACAGTATAATAAACACACAGACAGACCGGGGTCAACAATACAAAAAAAAAGCTACATTTGAAAGTTTAAAATGTGACACGTTGGGAATAGGCCTTACACAAATCTATGTAATGAAAGAGTTTCTGATTATAACACCCACTAAGAAGGCATTATTCTCCATTGTCAAAAATGCCATTCAATTAGAATAGCTAATTGCTAATTGTATCCAAACCTTTTCCATTGTGGGTCGCATATCAAAGTGTGTAAGGTGTCGCTATCAGAGGTGGTCAGTAACAAAGTAAATTTACAGTCTTCAAGCCTTTTTGTTACGAACATACAGTATTACTTTTACTCCACTACGTTTGGAGGATGAATAGTATGTTCTACTAGCAAGTCACTTTTCACATAATACATTTTTTTTTACATTTTACTTTGAACACTTAACCTCTTAACCCCCACCTTAACCGGGTGCACTTTCACAGCTTTACCCAAAATCAAAAAGCTTCTCAACTGGAGCTTACAGCCTCATTTGAAAGCCAAGACCTACAGACCTCATCTGAGCTTCTTCCTTGTTGCGATTGTCATTTTTGGTTGCGTTTTCTGCATGTTTTTGTTGCTTAGTTGACATGTTTTGGTCACATTTTTGTGGCTTGGTCACATTACAAGAAAACGACCAAAACACAACAAAAAAAGAAATGAAAACGTGACAAAAAATGCTACAAAAATGACTAAAACGTGATAACAAAAGGAAGCTCAGGAGAGTTTTGTAGGTCTTAGCTTTCAAATAAGGCGTCACAATGGCCTATAGGCTGTGAGCTCACCAGTCGCCAGCTTTTAGATTTGGGTAAAGCAGGAGAAAATGTGCTTGGTTAAAGGCCATATAGCATTTTATTTTTTATTTTTTTCAATACAATGAAAGGGGAAGCTCCTAAATTCAAATGGTAGCTGTGATCTAAACTCTTTCGTAGCTTACATTACATATTTGTAGCATCCCAATTCTTCACGGGGACGAGTTTATAGGCACATTTCACAACCAGCAAGGCCACTTTTACGGAAACACTCACTATAGACCCACAATGTATTTTTTAATTTTTTTTTTTTTACCCCTGACTGAGTTTCAGCTATAGTGCCTTTGACTGGGCAACTTTAAATTTGCTTAGAGCAATATTTGACCAGCAGCGTCTGTACGTTTACTCAAGTAAAGGCGTAGCTTAGCGAGCGTAGCCCATTGGCGTAGCCTCGTCCGCTTCACGCAAGCCAGAATCGTTCGCACTTCCGCGTAGCTCCTCTGCGTTCACGTTATGTCTATTTAAAATATTTTTTTTAATAGCATAAAAAGTGAAAACACAAAAGCACCAAATCATAGAAACAATATATTCATGAAAAATGACTTCAAAGAGGGAGACTGGAGGAGTTTGTTGTACGTTTCCTTGTTTTGCGAAAGGATCAACCAATCACGGCACTTGCCGCGGATTCACCTTGTGCGGCAGGTGCGCGTCTGCGGCAGGTGCGTGTCACGAACTGCCTGATTTGCATTTGTAAATGTATAATTGTACAATTATGTTATACCCCCTGGCATACTATTTGTATACATGATATACTTATTGCAATAATAATAATAATTAAAAAAAAATCCCTGATTTGCTCCCACGTCTGTCCAATCTTCTACTTGGAATACATGAGGACCACATTACCACATTACACCGGTTTTAGAGTCGCTGCATTGGCTCCCCGTGTGTTTCAGGATCGATTTTAAAGTTCTTTTAATGTTTTTTAAATGTCTTAATGGTCTTGGTCCTTCTTATCTTTCAGAACAGCTTTTACCTTATGAACCTTCGCGGTCCCTTCGCTCCTCCGGCAGGGGTCTCCTAGTTATTCCTAAAGTCAACAGAAAGACTCACGGCGAGGCGTCTTTCCAATATTATGGCCCTCGCCTCTGGAACGACCTGAGGAGGAGCTCAGGACCACAGAGAACGTTCATGTATTTAAGAGCAGGCTCAAGACCCACCTTTTTAGCTTAGCTTTTAACTGACATCTATTTATTTAGTCCGAATTATATATTGTGTGTGTGTATGTGTGCGCATGCACCTGTTTGTTTGTTATCTGTAAAGCACTTTGTGATACCTTTCGGTATGAAAAGCACTTTATAAATAAAGTTTTATTTGATTTGAAGAAAATATAACTTTAGGCGTATTAATAACATTGTAAGAGCCATTTTAGAGGCCTTTTATGTATTTGTTCCACCAGCCACTATGCGGCGCTACACTTCCTGTTTGTGTGACCAGGTGAGCCTATTTAAGGGCTCAAGGGAGTGGCCTCAGGGTGGCAGAGTGAAGGCATACAGTTTTTGACCGTGGTTGTTAAATTGTTGAATTAAGGAAATAAAAGGATTCTTCATTTAACAAGAGTATTGGGCTCTTTCCACGCGTGCTTAACATCTTTTAACTTTGCCAGCCATAGTGGCCAGTGGTACAGGGCCGCTACAAACATCATTGTCCATGTACTACTACATTTAGATTTTTTTTTTTACATGCATAAAACACATTTTGCACTTTAAGGAGACATATCAGTTGTATTCTTATCTTATAATAGTGCTGCTTTAGAATGAACAATGAGAAGTTTTGAGTCCAATACTACTCTAGGCGCTTCGTCCGGGCTCCGTGGCAGTCTGAATAAATGCCGCTCGCTGCAAGTAGGTAGTTGGGCCGCAAAGCGCTCGGCGTGCGGTGTGAAAGAGGCCTTAATGAATTCAACTACTCTGCCCACCACTGGGACGTTGGTTATAATCGTGTAGAATTACTGAATAAAAAATACTATCACTTCTGGCAATGTGCACTAACTCACGAGGCCAGAGGGACACACTTTGGGCTGTCCCTGAAGCAACTAAATTGTTCTGGAAGGAACTGATAAATTAACCTCTTAAATCCCAGCTCAATCGAGCACATTTTGTCCAGTTCAGCATTGCCCAAATCTAAAAGCTGCTCGACCGGAGAGCTTACAGCCTCATTTGAAAGCTAAGGCCTAAGCTCTTGCGTCGTTTTTGTTGCATTTGTCATGTTTTTTTATGGCTTCATCAGATTCATGACACTAAAGAAAATGCGGCCAAAACTCTACACACACAAAACACTCAAACGTATAAGAGTATTGTAGGCTGTAGTTTTCAAATTAGGCATTGCACTGGCCTATAGGCTGTAAGCTCCAGTTGAGAAGCTTTTAGATTTGGGTAGAACTAGAGAAAATCTTCAGAAGCCCCTTATGAGACCAACAGGCCCGGTTAGAACCATGAAGCCATCATTCTGTGGACCCACCACTTGGAGGAGCCATAGGGGCTGGTGCAACGTGAATGGGACATCTCCAATAGCTGCCTCCACGACCCGGCAACGGACAAGTGGAAGATAATGGCTAGATGAACTGGAGAAAATGTGCTCAGTTAAGGCGGGACGGAGAGGTTACTATAAACGCTATTAAATGTAACTCCAAAACCATAAATGGGCCACTTTTACCTTTACCAAGTCCATTGTCGTAACTATGGTTACAGCCAAAAACATCTGCATTTTGACCAATATCTCCATTACTAGGGCAAGTCACATGAAACAAACTATTCTTCCGTCAGCATGTATCTACTAAGGGCTGATTATTTTCAACAAAAATGGTCTAAAAGTGGTGACAATATTCAAAATGGAGGCGTTTGATGTTGGTCAGATGACAGGACGGTCAACCGGAAGATCAATGTGGCAGGTTTGGGAATCCAAAATCACTTAAAACAACCATCCCCACAAGAGCAAACTCTAGTTGAACACAAGCCATTATCCTCCAGAAAACGGGATACACATGCTATATTCAGGTAAAAATAAAATAAGTTGTCCCAATTTATTTTCAGCCAAAAAAATAAATAAAGATTGTCAAACGGATAAGCTAAACATAAAGCATAGGCAATTACAATTAAGCAAGAGAATAAATTCTCGTAAATCGCAAAGTTAAAATTCTGGAAAACAGTCGCACCCCATCCAACAGTGTACAAAACTGCTAAGGGTAAAACGTTGAAAACTTGACTCATAAAAAGCACAGCAAAGTCAGATTTTAAGCATGTACCATTTAGTAAACGCATTATGAAGCTTAAAAAAGGGATAAAAGTTTATTTAAAAATTTTTTTTAAAATACATCTCGTTGGGACGAAATGTCAAAAATTAAAGTGCATCGTTGTCCAGGCGCCGGGTCCGTTGGTCAGTGAGAGTCTTCTGCTGCAGCCGCCAGACTCTGGACGACAGGAGAGCTGAGCAGAGGGCTCAGGGCGATCTTCATCAGCTTACTGCTCGAGTATTTGGTCTTCACCGCCTGGAGATGAGAGCGGGAAGGTTAGAGAGAAATACGGACGCAACTCTGAAACCATTTTTGTTAAACCACAAACAAAGACGTTCTATAGCCCCAAGCCAAATAAGTCCCTTTAGCGCACAGTCACCAAGCTAAACTCACTCCTGAACCCTTACCTCAACAGGCCAAAACAGACCATGGGAATGAAAATAGGCTGCCTTCATGTGACATCAAAACATTTTAAAAAGAGCCTAAAGTTTCAAATTGAGGTTGAGGGCAGGTAATTATATTGTGGCAACTGTCAAAATGCAGTCTTCATAATCCACAGAAACAAAACGGTCACATTGTTAAGCACTTATAAACTACAGTCAAATATGGTGTCAAAACACATTTGTGTGAAGTTACTAGGACTATCCACTACGCATCACGATCCAATACAATAATTATGGCAAGTAATTGTTTACAAAGTTTATAAACCAAAAGCCATTTGATGCGTTAAGGCCGTTACATTGTGTGTTAATGCACTTAAAGTTCTGTGCAACGATACTGAAAAACAGTGCAGTATAAAAATGCCTCCAAACACAAGTATTGCAAGCCAAGACGATATTTTGTCCCAGCCCTAGAAGTTAGCCAGTACTTTCAGCCATGAGGTTGATATGGCCGGTTTGTGAACCTGAGCAATTTGAATGAAATCTCCAGACAGCAGGAATTTTTTTTTAAAAACTGCACGTCTCCCATAGAGTTGTTTTTATGCGCGATATAGAATTGCAACTTATAATTTGCAGGTAGGAAATGTCATTAAAACAAAAAGTACACAAATCAGAAATGTTAGTTTCAACTTAAGGCCCTGACACCAGTTGAGCTAGAGCTCGGGAAACCCACTAAATTATCCAAGAGGGATACATTCCCTTAAAAGATTTAATACTGGTGCGTGTTATGCATCTCAAACACTTCACTTTGATCAAAGCTGCAATATTTTAAAGCCCAGGGGAGACGTTGTCATGTTTGGTTTTACAAATAGAGTTTGCTTGTTCCTCACAAAAGGGGTGTTCTGTGCCCTTAATCTATATAAAAATTTATTCCCAACAAACTCTACAGGCTGCAAATAGACTTACAGTGAACTTAGTCTTCCCATTGTTGACCTGGACCACGTTTTTGGCAATGAGCTGCACGATCGGCTTCAGGTGGGCCTCGTCATAAGTGGAGTAGTGCTGCTGCATGGGAGACTTGGGGGGGGGGGGACAAAGGGGCAGCATTAGGACAAGTCACTGAAATGCACTTCATGAACATGATGCCAAATGAGTTAAAAAAATAAAAAAACCACACGAGAAAGTGCGTTATAGCTAAAAATGGTGTCAAAAGATTTCTTCCAAGATTAATAGTTGCACATTTCAAAATAGAGTAAAATGGAGAATTGTACGAGTCGTCCATCACAATAAACGACCATTAAATGTTTGAAGTTATAATTTCAAAACTACACATTTGTAATTTCTTAAAATGTTTGACTGACTTTAAATACTTGCAACGGGAGCACTTTTGAAGGGTTAATAAAGAAAAGGGAGTTTATACAGACCCAGGACAGCCCCTCGAGCAGCAGCTGGGACAGGCACAGAGCCGCGGCCGCGATCTCAGACGGATGAAAGTGAACCATGTCGTAGTCCAACAGGGTCAGCTCCATCAGGTATTTGGCCAAAGTGTGTCTCTCCACGTCAGACTGGACAGAGAAGGTCCATGTTAGAGCAGTATGAGGGTCGATGCAAATATACTAAAGACAGTAAGGGAGCGAGAGACCACTCACACTGGCCACTTTAGAGGCCCTGCGGAGGAAGTGCAGGGGCAGAGGGCGTCCCAGCTGGAACTTGAGGCTCCTCAGAACCACCTGCTCCATCTCCAGGATCTGGGCCTTGCTGAAGGCGTTGTCTGTGATGTAGGCGAAGTCTCCCACCTCCGGAGCGTACATCTCCTCGTATTTACAGGCCACAAACATCGCAGTGACTCCGGCCAGCTGCAGCTTCCTGCGTGACACGGGCTGCACCTGAGGGTTAGAACATTGGGTTCCATTAGGACATAATGCACTGGTCCACTGCCTCCTCTTTAAGCCTCACCTGCAGAAACCTGTCGAGCACGGCCACAGTCAGATACAGCGTCTCCTGCAGCAGCTGGAACCTGGAGTGCACCTGGACGAGCCAGTCGATGAGCAGCGCCCTCATGCGGCCGTTGATGTCGTAGCCGGTCATGTAGTGGGGCTTCACGGCCTGCTGCAGCTCTAGCTCATGCAGATATCTGTAGATGTCTTTGACGTATACGGAGCACAGCTGAGGCTGGTCCCCATCCTGCTCGTCCACATCCTCCACTGTGAGCAGCGCTTCAGAGAAGGCCTGGCACAAGGCGCTCTCCTCCTTCATGGACACATCCAGCTGCTGCGAGACCTCAGGCAGCTCAGGGACCACCAGGGGCTGGACCTCAGGTTGTTTTTCAGGCCGCTTCGTCTTCAAGACTGCAGCAGGTTTGGATTTGGCTGCTCCCCTCTAAGAAAAAGTATACAATTATTCAAAGTTGACTTACAGTCCTGATTAAACACCGTGGTAAATTATGGACTTTGAAGGCAGCTGAATCCGCAGCCAGCAGAGGCTTTCATTTGGACAGTTCAGAGGTGACGCAGATGACATTCAGCATAACAAAAGCCAAATAAGTGTCAACCCCCCCCCCAAAAAATATAAATAATCCGCAAACCCAGACACTTTAAAAAAAAAAAAAATATTTGCATAGCACAAATGTCAAACCAATTGCTAACTCAAAGTTGACATGAAAGCAGGTTGCAAAATGATAAAAGTATACAAATAAAGTTGACATAATGTGCTTGCCCGCTATAGTCTATAGATCAATGTAGTAGTACATTAACTCGCCTTAGTGTTGACGGCTGTGGGGTTGAAGTTGGTGAGCTCTCCCAGAGCGGCTCTCCTCGGACCTGCTGCAGCCACTTTCCCCATCCGCACGGGGTTCTCACCGACCACAGACTGCTACAGTTACATGGAACAAAGTAAACACTTAAACCACACAGGGAACGGGGCACAGGCCTTTTAACATGGACATGACTTTAGGGAGTTATTCTCAGTCCCTTATGTGCATCGAGGCGTTAATGCTAGCAATGCTGCTAAGCTAGCGCTACCCAATGACAAAGTAGAAAACAAAGCTCGTGGAAATATATTCCGGATAAAGAAAAGGTTCACTTACCAGGGCGCTGACCTCCAGAGAAGCCATTTTACTACCCGCGGCAAAGATGTGCGAATAGAACTGAAACTACACCAGCAAACGCGTAAGACTCGAGTAAAAGGCGAAGCTTTCTACAGTAAATGCCTCATAAACAACATGAATCTACGGACGCCGAGCCTCAGTTCAAATACTGCGATCTGGAATCTGATTGGCTGCGGGATTTAAAAGGACGAAGCTGATTGGATGAAAATGTTGGCTTCCATAGCGTCGCGTGTGGACATTTAAGTAATTACAATCTAGATTATTTTTATTTTACTATTATCTTTACAAGACAAAACATTTTCAAATTGAAGGAAAACATTATTCGAATAATTCAAACAAAAAACAAAACCTAAAGCCAACAGAATATAATAGGCTACATTATTTTAGCATTTATTTACTTAGATATTTTTAATCATTGAAAAATACCTAAAAAGTGAACAAACATGGGTCTTAAGACTGTGAGCGCTCATTAGACCAGACTGCAACTTTACCGGGAGCAGGACGTTTCCAGCTCGTCTCCATGGAGATGTTGACTAAAGGCAGCCAAATATGAGTTAAACAGTTTAGGTGCAAAAACAGCTTTTTCTGTGTCGAGCTGGTCATGAGGAACATGTTTTGTATTGATGGCAACTGTGTAATCCAAACTGTTACGAAGTGTACCGTTAATAATAATAATAATCATGGCATACATTTATTTACTCTCTCCACAGTGGGTGGTGGTAAGGTACTACCTGCCCTGTGGCAGGTTAACTGAAGCGAGGCAGCCAATCAGCCCCATTGGCCCTTCCCACCATCAACTCACGCATTAGGCTACATCATCTGTAAATCCATTCGCATTTCACACTGTTGTTCTGTGTTTAAATTGTTGTTTTATATATAGGCCTTTTTTTTATTTTTATCTATTATTATGCATGTCCTTATAGTTTTTCGATTTTTATAGTTTACTATTTATCTACCAAGTTTTATGTTTTGCGTTTGTATTCCCAGTCTGTGAACCTGTTCAGTAATGGCAATAAATCCATTCTGATGATGATACAGGCGCTGGGTGAAGTGTCTTGCCAAAGGACACAGTGATAGTCTGCACCTGTGGGAGCTGGGATTCAAACCGCCAATCTCTCAGTTATTGGACGACCCGCTCTATCAACCGAGTGTTGTCCCAAAACCTGTATCTTTTGTGACGTTTCTGCCTTCTGTACCATGTGTCAATGTTCTATATCAGGAGCGTCCAAACGGTTTTCATTGGGGGCCACATATAAGTACTGTATACGTGATGGAGGACCACAGATTGGTGGTCAATGCAGTGGAAGAATCAATGGTTTTATCCTTGAAACCGCACCTTTGTTCAGGCTTGGAAGCTTAATCCTGCTCTTTCTCGCAATAAAATGTACTGGTTCTTATGAGTTACATGTAACCACTCTCTGGTGATGTTCCCCACATTAGGTCCCCGGGCCGCACTATACATCGCTTGATATCCAGTCTCTGTAATTAAATTAAAATAATGTTATGCAAATAAAAAGTGAGTAGCTATAAAAATGCATCATGTTCTGCAAATATCTATTATGTAAAGAGGGGAGGAGAATCCTTTATTCGGTAAAAAAGAATAACTGCCTCCACAGCCTCCAAACTGTTCTGTGACTGTGGCCCACAATATCACGACTGTGAAGCCAAACCAAAAAGACACAATCCTTCCTATTGTAGGAAAAGATTAATCCAACCGTGTTTGTCCACCTCCATATTTCTATTTAAGTAAAAACATGTGCAGAGACCTTGTCCAATGTAAGACAGAGCTGTCCTCATGCGACCATGTAGGCTTCAAATATGAGATCAAAATCCCTAAAATGCACGCGCGTCTGGTTGGGAAATTGTCTCCTTTGTAAAACATGTTTACCCAAGTTGACCTCATATTTCAGTCACAGCTGACACAATCCAAAACAGAGATTTATGAATGAAAACCCATGTACTCCCCCTGTCAGCACTATAGTAGTTACGTCTGGAGGCTTAGCCTAATCTGCTTTGTCTCCTCGAAAGACAAAGGGTGTGATTATTTCTGAGAATAGTGTCCGAATTGGATTAGAAATAAACATCGCTATCTGTATTTAAAATGTATATTTTAAGATTTGGGGGAGGTTTGCTATCTCTTACCATTTCACCGGAAACAAAGAAATCTTTAATTACGTCGCTGAAT
Source organism: Proterorhinus semilunaris (assembly GCA_021464625.1). Classification (NCBI taxonomy): domain Eukaryota; kingdom Metazoa; phylum Chordata; class Actinopteri; order Gobiiformes; family Gobiidae; genus Proterorhinus; species Proterorhinus semilunaris. The sequence continues at coordinate 36,331,739 of CM038346.1, forward strand.
CAACTTTCCTCTGCAGCAGGGGTAGGCAATGTCAGGCCCAGGGGCCAAATCCATGCCTCTAGCAAAGGTCCTCTGGTCCCCAAGATGATTTCAAAAAATATATATATAAGTACTCCTAAAATGCAGAAAATACTGTCAATATATTTTACTTTTTCTGGCAAAAAAACACATTAAGTCGTATATGATGTTCAACGCTGGCATTTGTCAAAAAATGGTGCTTTACTTGGGCTTTAATAGTGAGGTTAGGCCCTTGTGGCGACGTCAAAACAGGAAGCGACCTCCCTCTCTCCTTGTGCAGCTGAGATTTTTGCCTTTTTCTGCAAACAGCATTTGTGGTTTCTGTGTTCCACATTGTTTTTCTGGATACTTTTGTACGTCTTTGCCGTGTTTTTGTGGAGGTTTGGTGGATTTGTTTACTTTGAGAGTAAAGTGGTCCTGAAGAAAGCAGTTTTTTAAAGGTAAACAACTTATCAGCTAAACCCATTTGAGACCTACAAATGTCTTCTTCTGAGACACTGAAGAGGCACCAAGAGCCCCCACAGCTGCAGCACAGAGGAGGAGCTACAGGAAACAAAAAAGGACAAACGAGAGATGGTGAAAGACTGTTGTGAAGCGGAGGGAGGAGGAGGAAGGAGGAGGTGGAGCTGACCAGTGCAGGACACCACGCTCTGAAACAGGGACAAACCCAGGAGGCGCGGCACCGTTTCAGAGGATCAGAGGAGACGGAGGGCTGCCAGCCAGGTTTCTTCCGAGTGCTACAGTTTCCCCGACCTCCAAGGTCATGCGGGTCAGGTTGACACACAGTGGCAGCGCGGCTCAGCCGCAGCAGCTCAGGACTAACACCTGAACACTATTTCGTTGTACACTTGTACAATGACAATAAAGCACTTACTTAGTTACATGTGTTCTGACAATGAAGAAAATCGTCCCTCCATGATGCAACCTGCCCCTGCTCTATAGTTTTTACTTATCTCCAAAGCCATTTTCACACTAAAGTAATAAACGCACCCAATTTTCCAGTCCTATATTATTTTTTGTTTCCTTCCATAAAGATTTGGCAATATGCAGTGTTGCCAGTATAGATTACTAAAGTAATCATTCTTTTCTTTGGGATAAGAAAATAACCCATGTGTCCATGCTCACAGATCAGGGATCTCCAACCAGTCGCTCGGGAGCTATCAGTAGCTGTCCAGAACTTTCTTAGTCGCTCACCAAAGGCTTTCTACATTTCTACGTACGCTTGATAAGACACATTTTAGATGTATTTTCTTTTTGTTCTGAATATTTTGAAGAGAATCTGCTAACAAATTAGAGAAATAAAGTAAAGTATAAATGGTCTCAACTTATATTGTACTTTTCCACCTTCATTAGGCACTCAAAGTGCTTTACATCAAGGAACCACTCACCCATACACTCTTCCATACACCAGTGAACGCAGACACTGGAGGTAAGGTGGGTGAAGTGTCTTGCCCAAGAACACAACAGTGTGCGTCTTTAGGAGGCGGGATTCGACCTTGCGATCATGAGACGACCTGTTCTACCCTAGTGTGTACAACACTTTTTACATTTTCATCCATTTTGCTAAAGGTGCATTATGCAACTTTAAATGCAAACAAAAAACAAACACCTTTGATATTGGTGCGTAACTGACCTTTTTGTGGCTCAACGGGTTAGCATAGCGACTTTACTTTTCATAATTGTGGCCTCTATCAACGCTCCAGGATCAATTGTTTTGTAGGGTTTCTGGCGAGAGGGTCCGTCAGCAGTGAAAACCTACCAGAAACTCTAAAAACAATTGATCCTGGAGCATCATAGAGGCCACTCTGATGGAAAGTAAAGGCGCCCTGTTAACCACTACAGCTGCTGGGTCAGGGAAAGCCAAATACGCACACATAAAGTTCCATAATGCACCTTAAGATATCTTGGGTACAAACACTCCAGGGTGAACCTGCAAAATGGAAAATTATGACCGACTTCTTCCTGTATCCTTAAGGATGTGGCGTCTGGCTCTGGAAATTCCTGTCTCCTATAGACTTTCCACTGTGAAACTTTTTTGACTTTTTTTTTCTTTTCACCCCATTCTACATAATGGGGCTGGCTCCAAGAAAATCAAATTGCTAGCATGAACGAGTTTCAGCTAGCCTGCGCTGAACACTATGGGGAAAGCCTCGCTTCCTCAGTCCATTCTTACTTTTAGAGTCCGGGTAAACTCCTCCTAAGGCATATTCACCTTATTCCAGAAGTTCCTGTGGGAAATCCCCCATCTTGTATTAGTTTACATAGGACTACAGAAGTCAAAGAGAAAATCAGTTACTACACAGACACAGGGCCATTTTTAGGCCATGCAGAGAAACAGTGCAGTGTCTGTAAATGTCATAGTATTCTCAGTACCTTTTAACATGTGTTGTACCTTCAATTGTTTTTGTAAGCCCATCTAGGTACTGCAAATTAGCTTCTGCTATAAGCACTATGATACATCAGACTTATGTTGCATTTTGTCTAGGTTTGTGTATCGAATAAAAAAATTAAAATTAAAAAGTGTTGACTTGTTGGTGCAAATGAACATTTTACACAAATCAATCTACTGCACATCACTGTTAATGTTTAACCCTAAGACATTTTCATTTAGTTTTCTCTTAGTCTTTTGACTTAATGTCATTTCATTTTTGCCAAGATTTAGTCAACTAAAAAGACGTAAATTTGGAGTAAATCTTAAAATTACTTTAGTCAACTTTACATTAATATGTATTCATAATTAATATAATTCATAATCATAATTAATCAAGGCCCCCTGCTTCACGTTTGTTCTCCACATAAATAAAGCTCAGAGCTGTTCTTTAGGCAGTGAAATGATATGAGGAGCTTTCTTTTTGTCACATTTTAAAACAAATAAAATTAAACAAAAATCTCTGGAAATTGCAGTTATGGTTTTAGTCTCAATAACAGCTTATAATTTAGTTTTAGTCTCATTTTAGTCAGCAAGCATGACTAAATGAACTCTGCTGCACATCCCTCATTCTCCGCTTGGTGAACGGACTTCGGGCCCAACCTAAGGCATCGATAACCAGTACTTAGGAGAATAGTCAAGTTTCTATCTAAAATTCGAGACAAAATCAGCTCAGAGAAACCAAGAGTCACAAAGGAACTTTATGTGGTTTTCAAGTATTCAAAACTGTTAAATAAGTACAACATGATTTACATATCGGACAATATCCACACTGTCCCCATTTAAATTCTCTTTACAACGTCGCTAAACCCCGCCGCTAAAGTAACATCCGCAAGCTATTCACACATGAGACAGTTTCTTTTCTTTTGTTGATTTTTTTCTTTTCTTTTTAGCCTTATGGTAAAAAGAAACCGCACTGACGGCGGAGCTCACAGACAACACGGGTTTTTTTGGAGAGCGAGAGAAATGAAAAGTCGAGATTCGGGAAAACGCTGCTGGTGATATGAACAACTTCAACACAAACAAAGCACCGATTTGATCCCATTGAGAGGAGTAGAAAAACTAAAACGGAGTAATGTACAGACAACGCTGGAAATAAAGGGGATTACTTCACATGGGATCGGCTAATTGTCGGTTAGCCTCTCAACTGCCACCGTAACCGAGCACATTATCTCCAGTTCGGCTTTACCCCAATCTAAAAGCTTCTTGATCTGAGAGCTTACAGCCTATATGCCAGTGTAACGCCTCATTTTAAAGCTGAGGCCTAAGCTCTTTCCTCGTTTTGCTGTCACGTTTGTCATTTTCACCACGTTTGTCGTTTTTTCTTCACATTTTTGTCAAATTTTGGTAACAATTTCGAGACATTTGTGACGTTTATTCGTCATGTTTTTTGTTACGTTTTCGTTGCTTTTCCATCACACTTTCGTCCCGTTTTTGTCACCAAAAACGTGACAAAAATGTGGCAAAAACAACTAAAACTTGCCAACAAAATCAAGGAAAAAGCTTAGGTGAGTTTTGCCATAGCTTTCAAATTATGTGTTGCTATACTGGCGTAAAGGCTGTTAACTCTCAGGTCAAGAAGCTTTAAGAATCGGATAATGCCGAACTGGAGTAAATGGTTACGGTGGGGGTTAAATGCTCACAGTGGGTTCAGGAAGTGTTGGGAGCGCAACCTATTAAGAATATTTTCCCCTAATTTGAGTAATTCTGACAAACCAAATAAAAAAAATCTACCAAGGGAATAAGCATTTTCATACTTGAAGTTAGAAAACAAATCTATTATATACAAACAGATCCACGTTTAAGAGCAGTAAGATGTTGTTGTAGTTGAGTACAAAAATGCTTGTCATATCGGCAGAAAACTGTATTTAAAGTGATAGTCTGCAAGTTTGCAAAGTGAGGAGATATTTGAAAGTAAACAGCCTAATTCCTTCCCTCTTTAACCAGAAGAAATGAGAGCAGGAAAGGAATTTTCTAAAGTAAGCAATCAAGCTCCTCCCCCTCCCCTCCTGATTTGACCGGCAGGAAACGCTCGTCTCATTGGTCAACGCGGGAGGATACTAGACTCTTATTAGTCGCTGAGATCCGAGAAGTAGGGACTTAACAAAAAAGTAATGTATATATATATGTATATATATATATATATATATATATATATATTTATTAAATACATTACATCAAAATGTAAGACCAGGTGGTCAATTTTGCACGTCCAACAAAATTTGTAAAACATTTAGACTTCCAGACTGCCACTTTAAACGCACAAATCAAAGGCAACTACTAATTTGAGGATCTAGAATACCTTTTGTAGTGTTGGCTGATACACAATAATGAAATGTCAGAAATTCTGGAAGAAAATATATAAAATACAACTAAAATGTTCACAACAGTTTCAATCCGGTGTCAATCCCACTCACTTGCCATGAAACAGATAGGTACAGCTTAAACATAATTGTACATTTTCGGTACGAGACTTAATTCTGTAATACATTGAGTGATCAGGCGACTTCCTGAACCCACTGTATATCAACATATTTTCCATTTCGGATGGAAGCAAGTTTGCGTTTGGACTTTTGGAGGCTTTCTTACCCCATCAACCAAGATATTTTTTGTAAAAAAATATGACTCTACACGGGGGGTTTGTGTTCATTCATTGAGCCAAAAATGCATTTTTCTTAATTGGTCACACTTTTCCAGCATTAACTTTTCTAGTTTGTCACAAGGATGAGAATTTAGCACATTTTTCTGAGCGATCAACTAAAAGTCATCATTATACTCATCAAATTTTGACTTAGCACCAGTGAGTGTAATTTCAAACTAAAATGATTCTTCTCCCCCTTCCATTGCCCAGTTCTTTCTTCTGTAAATTACTGTGAACATAAAATCATCCAGACAAACTTGATTAAGTAAAGTTTCTAATCTGTAAAAAGCACCTTGCCATGTTGACATTATGCTCCTGCCTTTTCTAAATCACTTTTTTTATTGATTGATTCTCCTGCTATTGCTTTTGACTGTGCTTGATGCAAATGAATTAAAAACGGCAGCTGAATCAAACAGAGCCTCAATTTGGCTAGTTAAAGACCTGAATACGGAAAGACCAGGTTATTCCACGAGAAACCCAAAAGCGTTCCATCAAACTGCACTGTTGTCAGAATATGGGACGGTTTCTCCGATGGGCTTCAAGTCGGGACTCGCAGATCAATCATCCATGTGTGAAATTGTTGCTGCTTCTCGTTCAAAGAAGCTTTCCCCGATTCTACTTTTGTCAGGCTTGCGAACTCGAGATTTATTATACCCCTCCAATATAGAGTTAGAGCTAAAGGCAACCCAAGAATACAAATCAGAAGTAGCGTCTTGAAAGAGAAGCAAAAACCTTGATGATGGAATGATGGAATAATCTGGTCATTCAGTACATTCAGGCGGTTACTGACCTCATTCTTAAAAGCAAAGTACTGATGAACATGCAGTAATCCAAAATGGAGATGAATTTGATCCCAGACTTGAGCCAAAACTGTCGTAGTAATGAAAACATGGCAGCAGTATCTCAAACCACCCCAGTTTCTGCAACGCATTTTTTTTGGACCATCCTCGTGTCGTTTAGTGAATGATGTGCAGTACGGAGAAAAAAAAAAGCAAAGACAAGACACTGAACGAAAACATTTAACTGCCCGTCGTGAGAAAACAAAAGGGGATAGTCACCAAAACTGTACACTTTCTACAATATCTACGTCTGTTGTGTCAAAAAGAACAAGTGCATTCGCATAAAGGGAGAGCCGAACTTAAAACCCGATCCTCCGTTTATTCCGAGGAAATCCCAGACAAAAAAATTGCCCAAAATAGGGAAAGTTCTTATTTACGAGCTTGAGAAATGCAGAGGAGATTGTGCATGGATCTACATTATAATATTGGTAAGCAGAAAACTTGGCGGAGACGATTTCGAGAGATCATGATTCTAATTTACAGTTGATTTCCAAAGTGCCATCTGTTCTACACAGACAAATAAGCGCTGCCGAATGATTTTAAAGTTGTGGCGTGTTCTGTTAAACGAACGTCTATGAGAAACCATGGCTCGGCTTTACCTCCGCAGCGTTGTAGCATATTTCCAGACCATCTTTCAACCGCAAAATTCAGTTTCTTGAAGCAGATTCTTTGCCGTTAGTCGATATGACTTTAATATGTTGGTAGCACTTTGAAAGCACAGTAAAGAATGGTTAATGGGCTGGAAGTGGCATGAAGCCGAAAAAGTACATGGACACAACAAACTTTTACAAACAAAATTTTATGAAAATCGTGCTGCAAAATACATTATCCCTCGTTATCCCTAGTTGCCCATGTACATTTCCATCCCATTACCACGTTGTTACTGTGCAGTGAAGTATGACCAATATTTTTACTGGACTGATTTGGGTTACGTAAAATTTCTCATGCCCGCTTTCTCCAAACAGAGAATCCACGACTAGCTTCCTACTGCATGAAACAACACTCAGAGGCATTGAATAATAGGCCGACATTTACCAAATACAGCTTTCACGATAAACGGTAGAATAAGGTTCCAAGGATCCGTTTCAAGTCAACCTCTCCCTTTAGTAACAATGATTTTCCAGGAAGTCATTGAGTTTTTAATTTACTTCTTTTACATCAACACAACAGTTGATTAGCGAGTGATCTTTATTTACAGAGAAACGTGGAGCTTATGCGTTGAGCCGCAGCGACTGCTCTTCTCTCCTCGTGGAGGAGATATCTATGGTCATTGAGTCTTTGCCCACGATCAGACGGAGGCGTTTTGCAGGAGGAAGGGGAATGAAGTCATCCTCAAAATCATTGTCAAAGTAATCATCATCGTCGTCGTCCTCGTCATCGCCATCATCTTCATCATCTTCATCATCGTCGTCATCGTCGTCGTCGTCATCATCGTCGTCGTCCGCGGTGTCCTCATCTGACGAAGGTTCTTCCATCACGTTCTGCGGCCGATGTGCTCCGTTCCGCGACTCCACGCTCTGAGAAAAGTCCCCGTTAAAGGGCAGATGGTCTGCTTTAGTGGAGTGGGCCGCCCTGCGCGGATCGTCCGCACCCTTGAGCTGGATTTTTAGCTTTGTGGAGTTACTGTGCACCACCGGAGCGTAGCCGTTGTTCAGTCTAGACACGTATGAGCTGCCTTTGTCTTTGTCACGGTCTTTGCTGAGTTTGATGCTGATTTTACTGGAAGACGACGAGGCGGCACCCGCGTCCTTCGGGTCGTTGGTTCTGCTGCTGTTGCTGTCCCTCCGGCGACGCAGCGTGAGCTTGGGCAGCCCTGTGCTGTTTTCCAGAATGAGCTGCGCATCATAGCGTGTGATCCGCCGCTTCTTCTTGGTTTTGTCCGGGGAGTCGGACTTCCTCTTGTCCCTTCGCAGCGACTTCGAGATCCCGTTGTAATCCCGGTGTGCGTCCGTGTAGCTAAGCAAAACGTTACCGTTGCAGTCCGAGAAGCTCGGTTTGTGCCCTGCGGCCGACAGCGACATGAGAGTCTCCTCGTAAGAGTTCTCACATTTGATAGTTCTCTCTGATGGCAGCAGAGACGTCACACGTTTCGGTCGCGTGCATCTCCTGCTACACCCTGTGCCGACCTGCTGCAAGCTCACCCCCTGTTGGTGGGGTTGAAGATACTCGTCCATGTCCGAAGGTTCACTTTTAATCACGATCCCACCGGGAACAGAGCAAGTGGCATTGTCTAAACCCTCACTCTGACCGTCTTTGTTTTTGATGAGCGTCCGTGTCGACCTGCGAGTTCTATAAGTGGAGCTGCCCTCGCTGCTTTGTATGTGAGCTCCGCCGTTTTCCTTTGCGGCGTGCCGCGTGAGGCAGCCACGCTGGTTTGAAACGTGCTGTGAGATCTCCTGTCCGTCTTTCTCCTTTTTGACAGTTTTGTGACACAGCGTGGCTTTGCCAGCGTCCGTGAGCCCGCGGCTGTCCCTCCGCTGGCTACGCAGCTGGACTTTGCCAAGTGAGGGCCGCGTTTGGGAGGACTTGAGTCTCTTTGGTACCCTGTTATTGGTGACTCGACTTTGCTTGGAACATGAGGTAGAAAGGGATCTAGTCCGAGTCCTGTTTTTGTATTTAAGTCCAGACGAAGAGGAGGATGTCCTTTTTCTGGCAGCTACAAAGACAAAGCAAAAGTTAAAATGTTTCACAGACATTTTGATCACAAAAGAGCAGCAAAGGACCTCGGGTGGAACTATTTGGGGAAACAGCCACAGGGGAAGATTCAAAGATTACTCAAAAATGGACGAGTGGCTCCAAACACTGTGATGATTATTGGTCTGATAGTAAGAACAGGGTTTATACCGGTAGCAGCAAGTCTTTTTTATGCCGTTTTAGTGCCCAAATACTATATTTAAATGCAAAATGTGTCTTCGATCCGCTACATCGATCGGCGCACGGCTAGTTTGCATTGATCCTGGCCACATATCGATGTACATGATTTCTAATTAATAATTATTGATTGTATCGATATATTGGAGAAAAACAGTAAATTAAATTTAAATAAATAGATTTTTTTTAACCCGTTTTTGGTCACGTTGCACAATCATCGAGCGCTTGCAGCAGCCAGTGGGTGCAGAGGAATTAGGTCAGGAGCAACAATAACAGAAGCAAACCGTTTGCGTTCATCTAAGAAGCCGTTAACAGTGTTTATGTCCCCGTACAGATTCGGAGAAAGTAAAATTCAGTCTGTTAATTAGAGATGTAACAATATTGACGAAATTGCGATATTGCAGTAGTAAAAGTGTCTGGATATCGTCGTGGTATGATATTAAAAATGGCAGGTATCCAAGAATAAGCAGGCTCCCACAGAACAAAGCATTGTAAACTACATAGACCATGACCCTTAGCGCTGCGTCGTCACCAGAGCTGTTGTTGAGCCAATAGGAGTGCACGCTGCAGTGTTTTTGGTTAAAAACGTTTTTTTTTCAAAGACAGAACCTAATTTGATGCTTTTCAAGGAGATTTCAGTCACTCACTTTGAATGTACCGTGGAAATCCTGTGTAACTCAGCTAATAATGATACTTAATTCTCTGCAGTCGCAGTAAGAACTACTTTTCCCATTAGCCTTTGCGTGCCCCCCGGAAGTCCGGTTACACTGTAGCCTCTAGCCAATATACAGGTAAAACGCCAATCTACACAGCTAAATCGCGTACTTTCTATGAATGGGTTTGACATGTTGTGCTCCTCAACCAGGTGGTTCTACCGCGACACTTAATCGTGACCGTGTGCTTTGTTTTGAACGGGATCGGTGAGTGTCTCCATGCTTGTTGAACTTAGCCATTCACTGTTGTTGTTTTTATCTTTGCAACGATTGCACATATAAATATGTTTTGATTATGTGCCGTCATTTGTGTGTTTTGGCATAAACTCCGGTTACTGCCAAGTGCTAAAGTACCTACTACGATCTTCAATGAAGGTACTGGAATCATCTTCTGTACTTAGTAGTTGAAGTCCGTTTCGTCTCTCATCCAAAAGGCTTCAGCGGACTAAAGTCCAGCTCAGCCTGCAGCTTAGATAAAGACCACAGGGAGGAGTTGGGGTTGGCCCGGCTCCTCCCCTCTAATCAAATCTACTCTGAAGTAGAGCGTTTCTAACGACCAGCTCACTCCAGTATCGGTCAGTCTTGTCCTTTTCATAGATGATCACTGCCCATTATCTGTCCTATTCATAGCGGATCACTGCCAATTACCTGCCTATTGTTCTTTTGTTAGAGTCTCCTTGGACTGGATTAGGCAGCACTGGATTCCAGTGTACCACAAACCAGTGAACACACTGAGACAAAAATGGTTTATTCTATTCGATGCAGAGAAGAAGAATGCAAAGAACGAAACAAGTTTTACAGAAAAGACCATCAACACCGAAGAGAAAGCACAAGTGGCCCTCAGTCGGCGGTGCACCTCCACCTCAAAGCCTCCAACCACTCCTTTGAGGACGGGGAGGTCAACATTTTAGCTAAAGAAGAACGTTGGTTTGAAAGAGGAGTTAAAGAAGCTATTTTTGTCAGGAAAGAAAACCCCTCCATGAACCGGAATGGTGGGCTCAGATTTAATCTTCCGTCACTTTACTCCAATCTCCTTCGGGGAAAACTGACAGGGCACTCCCAGTCCAAGGAGACGACACCTCAGCCAACAAAAGAACAATAGGCAGGTAATTAGCAGTGATTAGCCATGAATAGGACAGATACTGGGCAGTGATCATCTTTGAAAAGGACAGGACTCACCGATACTGGAGTGAGCAGATCGTTACAGACGCTCTACTTCAAAGGTTGTTTATCCACAGTTGAGTAGTAGATATGATATGATAAGCTGCGGGCTGAGAGGGACTTTAGTCCGCAGACGAAGCCTTTTGGATGAGAGGCGAAACGTTCGAAGACTTCAACTACTGAGTACAGAAGATGACTCCAGTACCTTCATTGAAAATGAACAACTCCTGTACGACTGGGAGCTTACACAGATACTTACTACGATGAATTTTGTACATGTACCATGCCAGTGTGGTTAGCTTAGCTTTCCTCGGCTATGTTTTGACCGGTCTATTTATTTATAGAAATGCCTTTCGACTAATTTTGATACAGTCATTGGTGTTAAACGTGTGTTTAGATGCATTGATATTATGCATTTATCGGAGATTGCCACGCTGCCATGGTTTTATTTAAAGCTGTATTTGGGCATTGTTAATGTGTACTGACACATGCATGTTGTTATACAGGCCTGGTTTGCCACGTGTTCGTGAGGCAATCCAGTCTGTGGGAGAACCGTTAATGCCCTCTGGATTTCCCAAAGTTCCTCTGACTTCTTTGCGGCCACTCTCTTGTCCCTGTTGTTCCGCTGTTAGTGTCCCACCACCTCCATCGCGTGACGGTGTCACGTCAAAGAACTATGAACAATTGCGTTATGGACAATGGAGCTACGTATTAGATGAGCGTGTGGACTAAACTAGCCTGGCCTTTGCCATCCGTAAACTCCGGTCAAATATTTTTCCCTGCATGTACGTCTGGGTTTGATCTCAATGGCTGCGATTCAATCGGTTGAATTTCATCCTACCATTCAGCGAGCGGGGGAGGCGGGTGTTGTAGGTGACGTCAAGCATAGCTTGACTCGGCCGGGCGCATTACTTCACAACCAAACGCTAGCGGTTGGGTAAAATCAGACCCAATCGTTTCAAACTTTAAACAGAGTTCACCCCTCCCACTTGTAAACGGAGCTCAATTGAGAAAGTCCAGACCCTCTGTACGAAACAAGTACGAGGGTCTGGTAAAACCAGGCTAGGACTAAACTAAATGCGAACGCCGTTTGTACCGTGTTTACGTTACGGAAGGCACACGTGGAGACCAGACAGGTACAAATGAACTTGTCAAAGCTCAGGTAAGAACATATCTCAGAATGTAAAAACGGTGGCCTATTCCTTTAAAGCCGGTTCTTTAGCCGGTGCTTTAGCTGATGGTTTTCTCTTCATGGGTTGAAGTTTCTTTCATTTGACATTTCATTTGTGTCATGGCTCATCGTTACAGGTGAAAGGCGGACCCTGAAGCTACTGTAAAAAGTACCTGTGTGTGTTTTGTTGTTTTCCTGAGTCTCCGCGTCGGTGTGGGAGCCCACGGAGTGACTGTCCGAGCCGCCGCCTTTCTCTCCCAGTTTTTTAAGTCGGTTCAGCCGCTTGTCTGTCTCCCGAAGCCCGTACTTACTGTTGATGACCGGCCCCTCCACCGGCAAACCCTCCTGCGACTTGAACGCCCCTGTGGCGCGCCTACGTGAAAATACACAATGAAATGAAGTATTGTTTGGAATAGTTCTGAGGCTCAATTTAAGGTGAATATTTGCAGAATTGTTGCACCTCAGCTTTGATCAGTCACATTGTCCAACTCAAAATGATTTCTGCGTTTCACTTTATCACCAAGAGAAGTGCTAGGCTGTGTCCCAATGTTTGGTCAGAGTGCCCTCAGCTGGCTTCAGGGGTAATTACACAGGCTAAAAGCATACGAGTCCAACTGCATGCTAACAAATCAATGGCAGTGCGATGTTGTTAATGGAGAACAGAACATGATTGTCCATGTGAGTTACTTCTAAAATACACTTTGATAAGTTGCCAGATGTTTTTGAGTTGTTGTTGTTGTGTTGAAGAGTGTGTGAACTTCGGATCCGCACCTCTCACACGTGTAGCATTCGCAGAACTCGTTGTTTTCCCCGAAGAAGCCGTCCCCGTAGTAACAGGAGATTTCTTCCCCAGGCTCGATGTCCCTCAGAACCTTGACACATGCCGTGTCCCGACCCGTCGACACAAACTGAGCAAAATGGCACAAATGAGACGCGCTGAACACTTCACTTTCAATTATGCACTGTTGCTGTTAAACTTACCTTGCAGTTTGGTCGACAGTCTGAAAAAGCACAAAGAAAACGTTAAAACCAAATGACCACATTTATCATTTCTTCAAATTATTATTTTTCTTTGGTAGAAAGCGCCTGTTGTGATATTGGACTTTATAAAAACAAATTGAGCGTTTTATTCTTTTAAAAATGTTTTGAACTTCTTTGAATAATCTTTGAATCTTCAATGAAGACTATTTTAAGCATCGCAGTGGAAGCTCCTAAAAAGCTCCTCCTGAGGTCTTGCGTATCCAGGAAATGCTTTCCTCATCTCTCCATTTCTTGCTAAGCATAAAGCACTATACCCCTGCCTTAACCGAGTGCATGTTCTCCAGTTCAGCTTTTCCCAAATCTAAAAGCTCCTCGACTGTAGTTTACAGCCTATAGGCCAGTGTAACGCCTCAGTTGAAAGCTAAGACCTACAAAACTGAAGTTAACAGATCTTTTTCCTAGCGTTGCTGCCTTGTTGATCATCTCTTTCCTGCCACTATTTTGTTGAGTTTATTTTTTTAACTATCCTTTCTGGCACTTTTTAGAGAAATGAGCAGATAAGTAAAATAAACTATTGTACAATATTTTTATATTGTACAATATTAGTGAAATATATATATATTTTTTAACCAATTGCAAGTAAAAAATGTGATCTCCCGATTGAGTTAACATGCAGTTTAGAGATAATGTCATCTCCGGGACGTACAGAAATATGAAGGTCATCCGGAATACAGTGGGATGAAAATGTATGTGAACGCTTTGAAATTTCTCGCATTTCTGCCTAAATTGGTCATACAATGTGGTCTGATCTTCATCAAAATCATATGAATGAATAAACAGTCTCTGCTTAAACCAATACCACCCACACATTTACATTTTATCATATTTGTATTGGCTGTAACATGTAAACATTCACAGGCCAGAGAGGAAAAATTAAGTGAATATAGGAATCTGGGTTCAACTTTGGTTTGCGAAAGAGCTCTTGGATGCTCCACTGCACTACTGGATAAATATGCTGTGGACTGATGGACCCAAAGTTGAACAGTTTAAGAGGAACACACAACGTCATGGGTGGAGGACAAATGGAACAGCACATCAACATCAAAACCCTATGCTGATGTTGAAGTATAGAGCAGGGAAAATCACTGTGTGGGGCTGTTTTGTTGCCTCAGGGCCTGGACAATGTGCCAACATCAATAGAAAAAATAATTCACATAATTCAAGTTTATGAAGATATTTGGCAGAAAGACCTAAGACATTCACAACATGCGCGAAATAAGTAAGTGAACCCTTGTATTAAATAGCTGACCCTTTGTAGCAATAACTGCTTTCCTGTAGTTGCAGATTAGATGCTCAAACGATCAGGAATTCATCTTCCTCTTTACAAAACTGCTGCAGTTCAGCGAGATTCCTGGGTTCACTTACTTTTCCCTCCCTGTCCTGTGAATGTTTACATGGTACGGCCAATAAAAAATTTATAAAATGTAAATGTTTGGGCGGTATTAGTTTAAGCAGACACGGTTTATTCATTCTTATAATTTTGATGAAGATCAGACCACATTGTATGACCAATTTAGGCAGAAATGCGAGAAATTCCAAAGCGTTCACATTAGGGGTGTGTATCGCCTAGTCTCAGGCGATACGATACGCATCTCGATACGATGGTCGCGATACAATAAATCCCGATATTGAAGTCCACCTTCATTAGATTTGTATCAAATACATTTGATCTATCTTATGACATAAATGCTTTTCACTAATGTGCTTGTGACTGTGTTGTATGGTGATTATGTAACTTTGAACGGAAAACAGATTTCTTGGAAACCTAGTAATGAAACCAATTACTGGGGATGCACGTTTTCTAGTATTTCTATAGTTGGGAGTCCTTAGCGATCAGTAATAACTATTATGGGTTTCATCTATTAAAATATACAATAACTCAGACGGGGCATGACAACACGGGCATCACCGGGACTATAGCGCTCATCTCTTCGAAATCTTTGTGTTAGCAGTAGCACACAAACGAAGCAGAGGGGAAACTAGCAGCAGGCTCTTTTTAAACCCGTGTTGTAGTACTGCAGTGGCGAGACACGGGTTTGACATGAGCATGCTGTGTTTAGTTTCCGCTAGGCTTCGTTTAATTCCGTAATAAAATGCTACGAAGATGAATCCTCTCCAAACGCAGCGGCGACACACTCAGCAACACAGCTGGTGGCTCTCGTAATAATCCAGGTCTCGGTCTTTGCTGTAAATGCCAAAGTGGGGCCAAATGTAGAGTTTTAAAAGACCCCCGGAGGGTCTCATAGCTCTCCCTGTGTTTCTGTAACTCTCACTAGATTCTAGTGTTACTGAAGCGGGAGCATCTAGCGGGCGGGAGTAAAAGTGCAGGACCAAAGAGAGATGCTGCAATGAATATTTCCCCAAGAATAGATGTTTAAATATCGATACGGGCACTTTTTGTATCGATACAAGAATCGCGCAAGGTAATATCGCGATCTATCGGCGAATCGATATTTTTCAACACCCCTAGTTCACATACATTTTCATCCCACTGTAAGCAGTGTTTATCTTCCCTTTCTGTTCTTGATGTTTGCCCTAAGCCTGTACCGTGGTTGATGAAGGCGGCGGGCCCGAGCCACAGTTGAGCGCAGTTCTTCCTGGTGGAGTACATGACGCTGAAGTCGTTCTCTCCGTGCCGCAGCAGCTGGTTCTCCTCGCTCTCGGACAGCTCTGCGATGCAGCCGACCAGGTACTCCATCTTATCGTTCCTCTTCCTGCACAGCACCATACAAACAACATTAGAGTGAAGGTTACGGCAATCTCTACGCCACTTTTTTGGATCCATCCATCTCTGTCAGAAGTGCAAAGTTGGTAGATTGTACGAGCAGCAAAACCCGAGAGAAACGGTTTGTTAGAGAGGGTGTGTTATCAGAGTTTATACAGGCAGGACACATACGTAGTGCTTTCTAAAGTCAATTTAATGCCCAAATACTACCTCAAATACAGAAGATCATGCATATTTAATTTCTTCAAAAGCCTACTGGACACAACAGGTAACTTAAGAGTAATTTTGACAAATTTTGCAGTAAAAATGGTTGAACATTATTGGTTGGTCATTATTATCCATGAAATGTAGATTTAAGACTGGTTTGAATCCATTCCAATGCCATTTGGCTTTAATTATATATTTTTTTTTAATACCCAGCGGACACTTGGTAACCCTAAGCCTATAGAACAGAAATGATGAGAAAGAACACAACTCAGTTGTTTGAACACACTCAGGAGTTTCTATGCTTTTTAACAGATATTGACAAAAATGTTCACTTGAAAACGCTCGCGACCAAAAGAAAATGGTTCCGCGACCCACCAGTTGAGAACCATCATTTTGGTTATTTCGATTACAAAATGAATTGAGCAATGTCATAATTTTCCAATAAATTTAGATTTAATACCAATTTGATTTTGGTAGGTGTCTACCTGCTTTTTTCAGCCATTGGGGAAGATTCAAGTCGGGGTCGGCCAGCCAATATATTGGGCCGAAATTTGGGGAATTTAGAATATCGGCTATTGGCCGATCTAGCGCTGATAAAAGCCAAACATCTCCGGGACCGAAAGTGATAGAGACTTCCTGAGGAAATGAGGGCTTTAAAAGAAGTCCTTCAACAACTCCCTAGGCCTCAGGGGAAAAGAGAAACATTGTGATGAAAATTGGTTAGCTACAAGTTTCACTGAACCTCAGTGAATATGGACATGCTACATGTCATCTTGAAGCTCAGAACCTGGAGAATTTTTGATTGCTGCGGCTAGCAACAGCATGCTAATGCTAACTGCAGCTAATCAAGGCTGGGACAGAAACTATGATTAAATCACCTAAAATTATAAAATAAAATCGGTCACTGCTGGAGTGACCAAGTATTAAGTTTTTACAGGATTATAGACCAGACATTTGGAAAAATCGCCCAAAAATATCAGTCAAAAACATTGGTCGAGCATATCGGCATCAGCCAAATAAAAATACTAAATAATCTGTATCGGCCTAAAGAAGAACCCATATCAGTCACCCTCTAGATTTTAGATTACTCAAAGCTGCGCGAGTGGGCCGAAACACAGCTCTATGTGTTTGATGAGAGAACAATATTGTAACATGGTAAAAAAAAAGTTATCCTTTCTCTTTTAGGGAAAACATGTGTTTATGCCATATCGTCCCCTTAAAATTATAAAGGTTCTATCTGCATTCTGTCTTGTTCTGACATATTCAAGTTTAGACTACTCCTAAAAAAAATTAAAAACCTAATAAAAACTTAAAAATGCACAAAAATCTAAAGAATGGTATAGTGTACAGAATGGGTCCATGAACAATAATATGTAAATAACTAAATTTCACCGAAAATGTCAGTTATAACCCTACAATTCTAAGGGGACAATATGCTGACTCAGCTAATCCAAGTCCACACACACTCACCATTCTTTAGTTGCGACAATTTTAGCCCCGTTCTGCTCCGATGAGTATCTGTTACAGGGAAGGATCTCAAACCCGCTGTCCTGAGCAAACATCCGCAAGTAAACAAACACCTGCCGAGGATCAAGTTTGAATCAAGTGTTAGCCGACAATATTTGATGCCAGTTAATGCGTCGAATTTCTCGCATCTTACATGTTGTTTGAAGAGCTTTTCTTGAGCCTTGGTTTTGTGGAGGAACATGTTTCGGGCCCAGTCTCCAGAAGTCAACGCCCTGAATGCCTTTTCCAAGTTGTCGTGCTTTTTGAAGCGCTCGATGATCTCCTTCAGCTCCTCCTGTCTTCCTTTAACCGGACGAAACCTGCAGAATACGAGCAAAATTAGTCATTTATACCACTCACTGAGAGTATGATCATGTGGCTCAAAGCAATTCTTTATTAAGACTGTGCCACTTCAGAGAGACGATATGAACATGAAACTTTGATTACAAGTTCAGTTCACATTAAACACATTTACAGGAACAAGCTACTTTTTCTACAGATTGTTAATTACAAATATGGTGAATTTCAGACATTACTCTACTAAGTTTTGTTTCTTATTTAACCTCTTAACCCCTGCCTTAACCGAGCACATTGTCTCCAGTTGGGCTTTACCTAAATCTAATTGCTTCTTAACTCGAGTTGTGAACTTGCAGCCTATAGGCCGGAATAATACCTGATTGAAAGCCTAAGACCTACAAAACAGACAACCTCGTGTTGTTGCCGTGTTGACGTCACTTTTTCGTAGCTTTTTTGTCATGCTATTGTTTTTTGTGATTTATATTGCTTTTTAGTAATAATTTTGTCACGTTGTGTGTTACGGTTTTGTTGCTTTTTAATGACGTTTTAGAGACTCAAGTTATTTTTTAGTGGATTTTGCTTATTACTGACCTTTTCAGTTGCTTTTTATCCTTTTTTAGTGACTTTTTAGTGACATTTGAGTAGCTTTTTGACATTTCTTTGTTGCTTTAGAGTGACTTTGTAATTGTTTTGAGTGACTTTTGATTTTTAGTAACTTTTTATCTTTTGTGTGTGACTTTTTAGTAGTTTTTTTGTGACTTTTGCTTTTTAAAGACTTTTCGGTTGCCTTTTTAGTGACATTTTAGTTGCTTTACAGTGACTTTTTAGTAGTTTTTAGTGACTTTTTATCCTTTTTTGTTGTTTTTTGTAGTGACCTTTGCTTTAAAGTAACTTTTTAGTTGCTTTTGTGTGACTTTTGCTTTTAAATGACTTTTGTGACATATTTGTTGCTTTTTAGTTGTGTAAATTACTTGCTTTTAAGTGACTTTTGCATTTTAGTTGCTCTTTTGTAACTTTTTAGTGATTTTTGCTTTTTAATGACTTTTTAGATGATTTTTTTGTTGCTTTACAGTAACATTTTAGTTTTTTTTAGTGACTTTTTACTTATTAGTGACCTTTTCAGTTGCTTTGAAAGACTTTTCGGTTGCTTTTTGTGTGACTTTTGTTGCTTTTTAGTGATATTTGACTTGCTTTTAAGTGACTTTTGCATTTTAGTTGCTCTTTAGTTACTTCTATGCTGCTCATTTTTACTTTTAAGTGACTTTTTAGTGACATTTTTGTAGCTTTTTAATGATCTTTTCAGTTGCTTTTTAGTGACTTTTTAGTTGCTTTCGTCATTTTTTTGTCCATTTTTTGCAGGTTTTTTGTCGTATTTTCGTCTTGTTTCGTCTTTTTGTCACACATTTTTTTATTTGAGCAATTCCAAGTTCCAAGTTGTTAGACAAAAAGAAACACAATGATGCCCAAAAAGGAGTAGGCTAAAGCAAACAATGCTTATCTATGCCTACCACAATTTCACAAACTTTTTTTTACTAGCTTTTAGTTTGGGCAAAGCAGAAGGGGAGAAATGTGCTCGGTTCAGGTGGGGAGGTTAATCATTTTGCCTTGGACTCTCGGTACAAACCTGGTGTTCATCTTGTGGGTCTGAAAGCCCAGATAGGGGTCCAGGATGAGGCTGGTTGTCAGGTCATCGTTCTCACACAGCTCCTTCGCGGTCATACCTGAAGAGGGCACATAGCGACGCTCTGACTCTAAGCTGGCTGCACTGAACCCTGAAAGAGACAGACTCCGTCTTAGGAGCATTTCACTCACTTTAGGAATGACTATTTTAGTATTATGTTCTCTCCTGTTTTCAGGGTGTACCAAAAATCAGTTCATCAGCCCCTTTTAGACTATATTGTTTCATTATACAAATTGAAATAATGGAAAATAAAGTAATTCAGCTCTAAAAAAGTACAAATGTTACCATGTATGTTTTAATAAGAAAACAATGCGGTCAAAGCTCAGGCTAGTTTTGCATAATGTGGTGTATAGTATACTGACTACGGCTACATCTGCGGCTCCTCTGCAGGGCTTTGCTGTGGCGCAGAGGGGCTTTCTGGGTCTCGCTGGTCAACTTGGTCCCGTGCCGTCTGCCATTTAAGACCATGTTCTTGGATTCGCCCAGCCACTTCATGCCCCCAAGCCCCCTGGTCCGGGTGCATTTAGTCTCCGAGGTGAGGAAACGCACTCACGTAGAGTTCGAGTACACAGCCTGCAGACAGAGGAGCAGTGGGTACATTCAGAGTGTGAACTGAATTGAAGGACAAAAGGCTTATTGTTTCTAGGAGACTAAACAACATACAGTATAATCTGCAGGTGAGTTATGAACCAAGCTGTGAAGGTGATCTGAATGATAGAGTCCACTGTTTATCTCACTGTAGTGTGGAGCGGTGTTAAGAACCAACATTAGTCATGTGTATTTGCATCACCACTTTAATTGTTAATTTCACTGCAGTCAACATTAGTCTAGTAGCTTTAGGTAAGTAATTATGCCCAAGCTTAAAGTGACATGCTTGATAAAAGTCTAAAGACATGGTTGCCGCTCCTGAACAAACACATTTAAAGTTACTCTGAAGCAGCACTGATGAATATTATAATCACCGCTGGGGCAGAGGAGTAAACAAGGATAGTCAAACGTAGAGCTACAGCACCACCTCGCGGTAACCCAAAATAATGCATTTTAATGCCGCTAGGTGCAACAACAGCTGCATATTCTTGGATATGAATTATTCTAAGCATTTCACTCATATGATCTTGCCCATATCGTTATTGTGATTCACTCGTTACCAAATCCATGACAGAACAGCGCGTCACAAAAGCGAAAGCCGGTATGTGATCATTGATATATTCCCAATCTAACCGGTGGACACGGCACATACAATTTTTCCATTACAAACGAAAATGCATTTAGTCCAACAAACACTACACATAACCCCGGTGCAGTGCTAGTTTGGCTGGTGTTTAGCAGATCTGGCTGGTCTCCACCATCGGCTCGTCCACTCCTGACCACAGACCCACTGTGTGTGGTATTAGCATGCAGCCGACACCGGCTCAGAGCAGCGAACCACCACCACAAACACAAGCTTTCCCTTCACCAACCACCACACCGGGCCAATGCACTAACCAAACCTGAAAAGGAAGAGGAAGGAGTCATAAAGCAGCACCTAATGATACGTGTCTTCCAAAGGAGTGGCATTTAACAAAGTCTAAACTCCATATTTAAAGCGACGTGCTGCGGATATCAATAACACAGAAATAATGAATGCTGTTGATGCAGCAACGGACCAAATCATTTTAAACATATTGCCACTACAATCTTTCCTTGATTAATGATCCGAAAACAAACAACTGTCACCAACACTCACTTTGGCTTTGCTATCTCTTGGAAGCATCAAACTGAACTTCACTGGAAAGCTAACTTAGCTCGGATCACAGCGGTGCCGATTCACAAAATGTAGCAAGCAGAGAAACCATGGCGATTGAAATGTGGTTAAACATACACACAACTGTGGTTTATACACATTAAGGGGAAACTATCTCCTCCATATTCCAAACAAAATGTGCATGTACGTACCTGCAGAGCCCCGATCCCCACTATGCTAAGCTAAGCTACAGCTAACAGTCCTGAGTTAGCTTGAGCTGAGGATATGGATCCTTTGACAAATCTGTTAATCAAAAGTTACTCTGGCGCCACAAACTCACAAAACCACACCATACCCATCTAATATAGAAACAAAATACTTGATAACTTTGCGCAAGCGGTGTTATTTACAAAAGAAGCTATCTCTGACCTGAGAGCATTTTCACGCGTTAAATGCCTCAGGTCGACTAGCCAAACCCGACATCCACATTTGGATACTTACGATGGTGAACTGACAGTCGCAAAACAAGACAGTAGATCTCCAAAATAGTCCAGAATTATCATGCCAGCTTTAACAAAAATATCACAGGAAACATTTTTTTTAGACATTAGCATCAAAATTCAAGATGGCGGCCTAGCGCTGGAGTAAGGGAGAGAGAGGCGCAGCACGGCCGTCCCCAAGAAAATAGATCCAAAACACACGGCGAAATCTCACTCAGTTTCACAAAGGTGGTTACAAACACTCAGTCCATAATCAGTTAAGACGTCAAACCATGATAACGGTCGAAAGAGGAAAAGTGTTTGTAAATTAAGTCCCAAACCGTGGTGTTTAGTGTGCGCCAGGGCTCCGCGGATGGAGATGAAAGCAGCGCCGCGTAAACAAACCCTTCTTCCTTGAACATTCACGGCCGAAGAGTGGCTCCCGAGGACAAGGCGAAGGCAGCACCAACCTGCCCCTAAACTCCTGCATTTCTCTCGATTAAATAAGATAAGATAGGACTTAATTCTCACAATGGAAGTGAGGACTTCATTCCCACAATGGAGAAATTCATTTGTTACATCAGCTCTCTAGAACACCGAGGGGGTGCAAATAATCAGGGAACATGTGCAATCAAAGAAGAACAGGATAATGTGCAAACAAGTAAATATAGGTAGGCTATCTTATATACAATGAATAAAACACTTTAATAGGGGTAAAGCATATATAATTAATAAAAATTAGAACAGAATATGAAATATCAAAATGTAAACATTAGAAGTTTAGAGTCATAGTGCAAATGGTTGATGAAGTGCCATTAACATAGTGCTTTTGGCAGGTGGATTTGCATAGAAATAATTACACATTAGTTACTTTACAGTAGTGTTGTACAGTCTGAAAGCAGTGGGGATGAAGAACCTTTGGTAGCGCTCTGTCTTCCACTGAGGGTGTCTCACTCTTCCACTGAAGGAGCTGCTCAGCTCCTCTACAGTCTTCTCTGAAGGACCTCGGTCTCCTCAGAAGATTGAGGCAACTTTGGCCCTTCTTGGTGTTGTAGGACCAGTCCAGTTTATTGTTAAGGTGAACACCGAGGTTACAATATTACATTTTTTCCTGCTAGGTAATAGAGTAAATACACTAAGCTACCAACTGATTGAACTCATATCTAAGAAACATAACTCTTGTCAAAACATCAAACACTTCAACTAGAATATAGCTTTTAATACCCTATGGCAATGCCTGAAGTTGCAATGTTTGTTTGTTGATTAATAATAATTCTACCATTTAATTGTTATGCTCTACATTCAAGGATGTTTTACCATCAGAGATCAAATAAAGTTGTTGAATGTATAGCCCAACATAGTATCACAATAACACAAATTTACATGGAGAGAAATATATGAATCTGCTAATATTGGACTGTAGTGCTGCGGTGAGCACAACAAACATAGGAGGATGAGCACAGTATGACTAGAGTCAATAGAAATTTAAAGAAGCAGTTGGGAAGAGATTTATACTGTGAGAACCATATGTTTACATACACTTCATAAAAAGACACATTAGCATTTTTTTTCTCACTGTCAGACATAAAACCGGAATAAACCTTTATCTTTTTTAGGAAAATTAGAATTTAAAAAAATATGTATATTTGTGAAATTCCAGAAGAATGAGAGAGAGAATTTTCTACACAGTTTCGTATTACTTTTTACAAAACCAAAAGTGGTGGTTTTCCCGCTTCAGGTCGGTGGGGAGGAGAACCATGTGCCGATATTTTGCAAAAACACATTACTGCTTGGAGATTATTGATGAAAATTCATGCATTACTTTTGTCACTCTTTAGGAAGACAGAAACTATAAAGGCCTTTATAAAACCAAACAATCCAAAGTGGTGCTTGAAGATAGGCTGGCAGGCCACACCCACTTTCTTTCTGTTCTAGGCAAGGCAAGGCAAGGCAAGTTTATTTGTAGAGCACAATTCATACACAAGGCAATTCAAAGTGCTTCACAGTTGCATAAAATTATAAGAAAACAGATCAAATCAATCATTAAAACATCAACATAAAAATTTATCAATGACAGTAAAAGGCAAGAGTGCAGATAAAATACTTTCAGTTTTCATATGCTCGGGTAAAAAGAGCTGTTTTCAGCCTGGATTTGAACATTGTCAGAGTTGAGGCCTGTCTCACATCCTCATGAAGACTGTTCCAGATTTTAGCTGCATGAAACTGAAACGCAGCCTCACCGTGTTTAGTCCTGACTCTGGGAACCACCTAAAGTTTAAAATAAACAGAGGAGTTTATATGGTAGAGGCTAGCTTGAAGATAGGACAGTATGATTTAAGAAAAATACTTTATTGTTATTTGCAATCACAGGCTAATTCCATCCATCCATCAGTTTTCTTACGCTTTATCCGGGGGCCGGGTCGCATAGGCAGCAGTCTCAGCAGAGATGCCCAGACTTCCTGATCCACGCACACCTCCTCCAGCTGTTCTGGGGGGACCCCGAGGCGACACCAGGCCAGCTCGGAGATATAGTCCCACCAGCGTGTCCTGGGCCTTCCACGAGGCCTCCTCCCAATAGGACATGCCTGGAGCACCTCCCGAGGGAGGCGACCAAGAGGCATCCGGAACAGATGCCCTAGCCACCTCAGTTTGCTCGTTTCGACGTGGAGGAGCAGCGACTCGACTACGAGCTCCTCCCGAGTAACTGAGCTCCTCACTTGATCTCGAAGGGTGCGCCCAGCCACCCTGCGAAGGAAACTCATTTCGGCCGCTTGTATTTGCGATCTTGTCCTTTCGGTCATTACCCAAATCTCATGACCATAGGTGAGGGTGGAAATGTAGATCCCATCCCGGTCTGCCAATCCAGGGGCACTGTCCCCGACCACCACAAAATGTAGCAGAGGCGTTTCAAACAAGACAGTCCTGCAACATCCAGAGACTTAAGGTACTCAGGACGAACCTCATCCACCCCCAGATCCCTGCCACCGAGGAGCTTTCTAACCACCTCTGTGACTTCAGCTTGGGTGATGGACGAGCCCCCTTACGAGTCCCCAGCCTCTGCTTCCTCATTGGAAGATGTAACGGTGGGATTGAGGAGATCCTCGAAGTACTCCTTCCACCGCCCGACCACATCACCAGTTGAGGTCAGCAGCCCCCCACCCGCACTGTAAACAGTGTTGGTGAAGCACTGCTTCCCCCTCCTGAGGCGCCGGATGGTTTGCCAGAATCTCTTCGAGGCCGACCGAAAGTCCTCCTCCATGGCTTCTCCGAACTCCTCCCAGACCCGAGTTTTTGCCTCTGCGACTGCACGAGCTGCAGCACGCTTGGCCTGCCTCAAGGCCAGATAGGACTCCTTCTTCAGCTTGACGGCATCCCTTACTTCCGGGCGCCACCACCGGGTTCGGGGGTTGCCGCCGCGACAGGCACCAGAGACCTCACGGCCACAACTACGAGCAGCCGCATCGACAATGGAGGAGGAGAACATGGTCCACTCGGACTCCATGTCCCCAACCTCCCTCGGAATCTGGGTGAAGCCCTCCCGGAGGTGGGAGTTGAAGACCCTACTGACAGAGGGATCCACCAGACGTTCCCAACAGACCCTCACAACACGTTTGGGCCTGCCAGGTCTGACCGGCTTCTTCCCCTGCCAGCGGATCCAGCTCACCACCAGGTGGTGAGCTGGACAGTTCAGCCCCTCTGTTCACCTGAGTGTCCGAGACACACGGCCGGAGATCAGATGACACAACTAAAAAGTCGATCATCGACCTCCTGCCCAGGGTGTCCTGGTGCCACGTGCACTTATGGACATCCTTGTGCTCGAACATGGTGTTCGTTATGCACAAACCGTGACTAGCACAGAAGTCCAATAACAGAACACTATGGGGCTATGAGCAAACCCACCCCAGCCCGCCTCTCCCTGCAGGCAACTCCAGGAAAATGGAGCGTCCAGCCTCTCTCCAGGACTTGGGATCCGGAACCCAGGCTGTGCGTGGAGGTGAGCCCAACTATATCTTCCCCCCCAGCGAGGTGACATTCCATGTCCTGAATGCCAGAAGCTGCACACGCGGACCAGGTCAAGGCACCTACCTTTGACCGCCACCCAGTCCTCTCTGCACCCGACCCCTACGGATCCCTGTGCGGGTGGTGGGTCCACAGGAGGGCGGGCCCACGTCGTCCTTTCGGGCTGTGCCCGGCCGGGCCCTGTGGGCAGAGGCCACCAGACGCTCGCATTTGAGCCCTATCCCCAGGCCTGGCTGCGCCATACTGGGTGACGTCACGGTTCTTGTTCTTAAACTGTCCATAGAAGTCTTCTTAACTGCTCTTCGTCTGACCCGTCACCTAGGCTAGTTAATGAAGTTAATAGTACAGTATGAAAAGGTGTGAAGGTAAACTCACGACTGCTCACGAAAATGCCTAACATTATGCTGCAGCAAGGTGGTCTTTCAAGACAAATTGTTGGGGGAGGACCCTTTTAGTTGTATTTGATGTGCTGTAAGTTGGTACTTGGTAGTGTCTAGTTTTGATAAGGAAAAATGTTTACATTAGGAAAAATGATCTGCCCGCCACCGAGCAAACTTTCCTACTGCAATAAGGACAAGGTATTACTTCAATTTGTGATCAGTTAATTGCAATATTTTGAAATAAGAAAAAATGGTGAGTGCTTCTTAAGATCCTTTTGGTGTGAATAAAAGCTCGAACAAATCGGTCAGGTGCTCACTGGAGATAGGTGGGTGATTCCTTCTGCTTCTAAATGAAGTGCAAAAAAACTCCAGGACATTCCGATGATTTTTGTTGTTGTACTACAGTTAAATAACATTTTGATTTGATTGCAATCCTGCAACTTATTTTAGGTGCCATGTTGACAGCCACATTTCCATCATTCAGCTTTGGCAGCAGAAGGGGTTTATCACCGGGTATGACAGAGGAGTGAATGAATAATGCAGCATAAAGCTCTTTGGCTTTCCAGAGAGATACTGTATGAATTCTCCAAGATGGCCTGACTACATTCCTATATGGGCTTTATGCTTTAGATGCATGTTGGACTTGAGCATCAGCTCAAACTTTGAACTTGGGAAAATGCTGTTATTTTTAAGGATTAACTTGTTTTATTCTCAGTGAAAGCCTCCCACAAAATGCCTGAATTTAACTCGATCTATTTTAAAGTATGACTTTGCAGAATGTTTCCCATTCTTGGAATCTTTGCATCTAAATTCAGAGCAGTGAAGCAACTCGGTGACATAAACTTTGTGGGCGTAAACCTGGTCTTTGTTTGGAGTTTTCTCTGGAGCAAAACGAGTGGGAAGAACCAGCAGCTGCTATGGAAACTACAGCAATGCACCTTATGACCAAAGAATTTACATCATACAGTTTAATTTCATTATTTTGACACTGAGTCAAGGTCTCCACTGTTTTGAGACATAAAGAAAAGCAAAGCGAGCAAATTTAGTCATCTCAGGATCTGCCAGAACATTTTGGGAAAATGTGTGAATTATAGTAGGAGTAGGCTATATATTGTAGGCTATTTTAATTAGATTTTTTACAAAAAAGTAATCACATAATGTACATGGCGTCGTGGTTTGAGCTTATGCCTCACAGTATGCCTCACAGTAAACGGTAGTACAGCGGTTAGTGCTCGTGCTTCACAGCTAGAAGGTCTGAGGTTCGATTCTCACCTGGCCAGGGCCTTTCTGTGTGGAGTTTGCATGTTCTCCCCGTGTCTGCGTAGGTTTCCTCTGGTTTCCCCTACCACTAAAACATGTACAATAGGCCAGGATGAATGAGAGTGTGTTTGAGAGTGCGCACGGGGGACGACGGATGCAAATTAGCCCAAGGCTACAATCCGGTGTGGCTTGTTTACATGCATGAGACCCATGTATGTTCATTAACATACCCTGTCCTGACCAAATAAACCAATAAATAAGAATACCAGTGGGACTTTCCTGGCTGCTTAAAAAGTAGTCTAACAAGAAGTAAGGCTGCAAAAGTGTATTGCTGCTGACATTTTTACTTTTACAGCTAAAATAAACTCCAAACAAAAATGCATAGTAATTTAAAAATGTTCAAAGTTGAGTTTTTGTAATGATTTTACCTTTTTTTTTAATTTGTTTTTATGTTAGCCATGTTTTGGTCCTGATTTTCTGAAAAATATATATATACATATTTTAAGACTACTGAAAATGTAAAAGTGCCATCGCATATGATTATTTGACTAATCCAATGGAATATACATTCTCCAACTAAACTCAACAAAACTGAAATCATTGTTTTCGGCCCTTATCTGTTTCTGCAAATGAACTCTTTAAAGATAAAGTCACCTTGAGTCTCTCTCTCTAAAATATAAAATATCAGGTTAGAAATCTAGGAGTAATCATGGACATGGACTTTATCATCTGAAAAACATCACTAAGACCTGAGGAATAGTGTCAAAACCAGACTTAGAGAGACTCATCCATGCATTTGTCTCCAGCAAGTTAGACGACTGTAACGGCTGCTCACTGTTAGAGCTGCAGTACATCCAGAACAAGGAAATACCACCATATTATAATCAGAATCAGAATTGGTTTTATTGCCATGGTTATGAACAGGTTCACAACTAGGATTTTTTTTTTTTCGGTCGATCGTGCAACATGAAACATATACCTTTAGATAAATAATAAACTATAAAGACTTTAACCTATAAGACTATAAGGGAATGTGTAAGCAGATTAAATGCAAACTATGATAAAGACAACAACAATTTGACATCGAACAACAGCGTGCGTGTATTTACAGATGTTGTGTACAAGTCTTTTCATGGTTTAGCACCAAAGTCCATCTCTGACATGTTAGAGCCGTATGAACCATCTCGGGCCCTGAGAACTTCAGGGAGGGGTCTCCTGGTGGTTCCCAGAGTCAATAATAAACACGGTGAGGCTGTGTTTCAGTTTCATGCAGCTAAAATCTGAAACAGTCTTCATGAGGATGTGAGACAGGCCTCAACTCTGACAATGTTCAAATCCAGGCTGAAAACAGCTCTTTTTACCCGAGCAGATGAAAACTGAAAGTATTTTATCTGCACTCTTGTATTTAATGTGATTAATTAGGCTAATAAAATTTAATATTGATGCTTTATGGATTGCTTCTGCTTTATTGTAATTTGCTTTACCCAAATCTAAAAAGGTTCTTGACTGGAGCTTACAGGCGACAGTAACGTCTCATTTGAAAGCTAAGACCTACAAAACTGATCCTTACTTTTCCCCCCGCATTTTTAAAGGGTTTTTGTCATGTTGTTGTAGTTTTTTTGGTCATGTTTTGGTCACTTTCTCATTTTTTTCACTTTTTCGTGGCTTTCTTGTCTATTTTTCATCACTCTTTAGTCATGTTTTTATTGCATTGTTATTGTTGCTATTCCGGCACGTCTTTGTTGCTCTTTTGCCGCGTTTTTGTCACATTTTGGAAATGTTTTTGTAGTGTTTTAATCACTTTTTGTCGTGTTCTGGTCACGTTTTTGTAGCTTTTTCATCACTCTTTGTCGTGTATTTTTGTCGTTCTCTTTTTGCTTTCAGATTTGGGTAATGCCAAATGCACTCGGTTCAAGTGGAGGTTAAGGGGTTAAAGTAAAAAACATTAAAAAAAACACAAAACATAGGAAAACCTTTTTTTTTGCCGGAAGTACGGTCACAGTTTTGACGTCAAAGCCGGAAGTCCGACAGCTCGCGGTTGGAAGTTAGAAGCTTCGCGGGAAATCTCTAAAAACAAAGTGGATCCGACCTTCTCCTAAACAGAACGGGACTGCTTTTGAACTCAAGGATCAGTCACATATCAGTAACCAGTTAACATCTGCACTTTTCCGGACGATCGATATATTTATTTCCTCTGTGGCCGACACGTTAGGAGCAGATCGTTGTAACCTGTTGTTGCGTGAGCTAAAGAGGCTAACCGCGCAGCTCTCTGTCGTGTTGTGGGTCTGCTGCTGTTAGCTCGTTAAACGGCTTTCCGCAGAGTGGTGTTTGCCCGCTCCTGGCGTCTCCATCCACCGCCTAAAAGTAAAGAATTTCACCGTGTGACGATGGCGGAGAGACCCGAAGACCTGAACCTGCCCAACGCAGTCATCACACGGATTATTAAAGAGGCGGTGAGTAGTAACAACTGGCTACATGTGGGGGTTCGTACGAAAAGGGTGATGACCTGTTTCCTGTTTTGATTCTAGTGCAGTCTCCCTCTTTTCCAATGTTGACGTGTGAATTGTATACAAAGAAGTGATACAATAGTCAAATATAAAGCTAGGTTTACATAGAGATAATAATCTATAATATCTCCATGATCATGTTATCCATAGTCCTCGCCATAACCACATGTCTAGGTTACAGGTCCATAATGGCAAATTAACTGCTGCCAATGTGTACCCAGTGGTGGAAAATTTGTAGTAAAAGTACTATTACATGGCAAGCATTTTTACTCAATTACAAGTACTGCTGTAAAAATGTACTCAAGTACAAATTTACTTGGAAAAAATGTAATTAAGTACTAGTTACTTTTCAACACGATTTTAGTCACATCTTTGATCAGTCTTTTACACAAACGAAAGAATGACATTGCTTAAATCCAGTTATATCCATAAAATAGCCTTATTAGTCACTTCACAGTGAACTGATTTTAATGTTGTATGTCAAACTAGGATTATCTTTGTACAGATGAAGAAAAAAAAAAGACTAATA
Source organism: Proterorhinus semilunaris (assembly GCA_021464625.1). Taxonomy (NCBI): domain Eukaryota; kingdom Metazoa; phylum Chordata; class Actinopteri; order Gobiiformes; family Gobiidae; genus Proterorhinus; species Proterorhinus semilunaris. Next base: position 36,361,936 of record CM038346.1, read on the forward strand.
ATCAAATATCAAATATCATACAATAAAAGTGAGCCTTTAGTTACATGAGCCCCATTTTCCCACCTTACTAAACGGGCGTGCCAAAGCTTTTCTCCACCCACAGACAAAAGAGGCGGTCTCTGGAGTTTGGGGGGACCTGCGGGGGATGAGTGTGTGGGCCTTGATTGACCTCGACATTTGCATTGGCATAATAATAATAAGCAGACAGATTACGTGGGAGGGATTTGGCTATATTCCGCAGGTACCGGGGCAGGACAATGGGCAGCACCTGATGACGATGTGTGGAGCTGGTGCGGCTTATGACGTTCTGTGGCGGCCGTGGACACGTCTCCAGTCAGTCAGGAAATTCTAATTTAGTAGCAGAGTTTACCCTGAAGGGGGCGCAACCCATTCGTTTTCAGGCTAAAGTTAGGATTTGACACGTTTGCGCAATAATGTCAGGGACCAGTAGACAACACTATGAGACACCCATTAGGCCAGTTTATCAGTAAAAAAAAGTTGATTTGGTGTTTAGTTGCTCTTTAAACACACTGCCTCGCTCTCTTTGAGCTCAGAGGCGTGCGTGCGTGCATGGGTGGATCAGCGAAAGAGAAAGGCGACAAAACTCCTGACAATAAAATGCGTGTGCAGGACTGCGCTGTACTCAGTAAAGGACATAATTCCAGAGGTCGCAAATTACAATTGCATGACTAAAATTTTACTCAATTACACGTAAAAGTATAGGCTGAATATAGGCTAAATAAAATTACCCAAAAAGTGTACTCAATTACACTAACGTGAGTAATGTAATTCGTTACGTTCAACCACTGTGTGTACCTAATATAAACGTTTATTTTCAAGTCCATCACGCTATGTCCCTCTTTTATCACTTTTTGAGGTAACCCTATGGTGGTGGCCCAAAACCGCAAATAGATTTTTTTACTATGGTATGTGGAAAAAAATATACAAGAGCATACATAGTTTACGCACTATAAAGTATAATTGATAATGCCAAAACGCCACTACTTATTAGGGTTATTATGATGTTGAAGGCCCTAATAATGCCATACAGCAGTACGGCAATATTGCGATAATGATATTATTGCAATATTGTACCAAACCATTTCAGCATGACATGTTCCATTCAAATTAAGTCAGTCAGTGCTTTATTACACTCCTTTGTTTTTATTTTTCTGAAAAATACTGTTTTCACCGAACCCTTAGTTACATCGTATTGTATCGATCGAGATATCTGGCATGAATATCGAGATATGAAATGTAGTCGATATTGTTCGGCCCTATTGCGATATATTGTGGCATCACTAATATTGCGATATGATTTTTTTTGCAAGATAAAAATCGCCAAAAATATAGCGATTTTTGAACGGCGGTTGCAGCCCAACTACTTAACAAGATTTTTGTGATTTTATGTTGCCGTTTTGCCACAAATCATGTGTGCAAAGCGTTGGCATAAAGTCAAGAAAATGCATATATTTCTGTATTGCCTTGGTATGGGCACTACTGTAACCCTGTTTTTGTGTTCCTCAGCTCCCAGATGGAGTGAACGTGTCGAAAGAGGCCAGAAGAGCCATTTCCCAGGCGGCCAGCGTCTTCGTGCTGTACGCCACGTCTTGGTAAAGAACCCAACCAACAGATCTAAACAATCCTTCATTTCTCTTTAATGTTTTCACTAACCCCTTATTGTTCTTTGTTGTGATTTAGTGCCAACAACTTTGCGATGAAGGCCAAGAGGAAAACGCTGAACGCGGGGGACGTTTTGGCGGCGATGGAGGAGATGGAGTTTGAGCGATTCCTGGAGCCTCTCAGAGAAGCTTTAGAAGGTTTGTGCCACGTTAACGGCAATAGCGCAGTGGTCGTACAACAGCTGGAGGCAACTTTAGGACATTCAGGACCAGAGCCAATATCCTCTAGTGCAGTGGTTCCCAAACCTTTTGGAGCCGTGTACCCCCTGAAGCTTTGGGTGACGAGTCACGTACCCTAGTTTGACGCGAGTGAAAACACTGGGAATATCACATGTAATATTATGTTTATTTTCTCCATTATTACAGTGAACTCAAGCAGGTTTTCCACATTCCGTATTGGTTTGCTCGTCTGGGTGATTAAGGCCATTAAGAATATGTAAATAAATAAAAAAAATGTAAATGCCAGTTTTTTGTTATTTTGGAAACGAGGCTGTTGGTGTGAACGGGTAAAGCTGAGTGTTTTGCTTTGTCCCGGTGACCAGCTCATTCTGAACATCAGACTCTGGCCCCGCCCCCTCAGTCGTACTGTCAAACCACCGGTGCAGATTCAAATGCGCTGGTTTAAGCTTTTGTTAAAGCGAAGATAATGTTTATGCAGGACATTACAATCTTTGCTCGTGCCACCGCACATCCGCTCGTCAATGTAAATGTGTCAGAACAAGCTCATCCACGTCTGAATTATAAGACTCCTTCGCCTGTATAAGCGCGTTTCCCATGTGTACCACAGTTTGGGAACCCCTGCTCTAGTGCAGTGGTTCTCCAACTGTGGTACTGGGACTTCTTCAGGGTCGTGTGCACTTTTAGACTTTGATTGTAATTCGAGATCATTTCAATTAAGCTTATGTAATGCGTTTAGATTTGGTGCTTTTTCTGATTTGCACCCAGTTGATATGTAATGTCGTCCATTTTCGACCTATTTTCGATCCTTCGTAGTTGTAGGGAGGTCAAATACTTTTTACAGTTGTTGCCTAATCGGTATAATACGTTTGAAAACCACTGCTGATTTCTGGCTTGAGGGCAGGTCTGGCCTGGGCTCAGTCCCACAGCTACAGCCAAATCTACAACAACAGCCTGATTAATAATGTAGGAGACGTAATCCTTTATTTACTAGATAATTTTGACAAATATTAACTTTACATTTTGGTCTATACTTGTATTTTACCTCCCATATATTAAGTGTTTCCACAAATTGGAAATAAATTAGGCCCAAACGTAGAGTAAATGTGTAATGAAAAATATAGGCCTAGGCTACATTGCCTATATACAGAAGCCTCTATCTAACATTTTAATTGTCCTTTTAAAGTACCGATAAGGGTATCGCCTCGATAAGGAGAATCGATAAAAGTCCTGGTCGAGCCACAGAAAGTTCTGGCTCAGGATTTTTTTTCACTTAAAGCACTGTGTCTAATAAATGAGATTAAAAAGCAATCTTTCCAGAGCTTGGCACTGACTTTTTTGCTCACTGTCCTCGCCACAATTCACAACGTTATTGCTAATTTTAAACAAAATAACAGCCTAATAGATTTATATTTTGTATATTAATCTATATAATACAGTGTAAACCCAGTATTTCTAAAAGGGGGCACTGTGTATAATTTCAACCCTTAAAAAGAGAGCGAGTGTCTGTGGGACTTTCCTGAAAACTAATATTATTTGATGTGGATCTTAAAGTAACAGTTGTTTTTTTCTTTCCTACAGTTTATAAAAAGGGTCAGAAGGGAAAGAAGGAAGTGTCCGAGCAGAAACGCAAAGACAAAGAGAAGAAAGTGGACTCTGAAAACGACCGGAGCCGAGAGGAGGAGGAGGAAGAGGAGCGGATGGAGGAGGAGCCAGACGCCGAGGACGACGAGGCCGAGAACTGAAAGGCGTCTTTCTCGGTTTACAATATGGACTTTTACTGGAATTATCTGTGACGCCACGACATCGTCTTCCAAAACCATCCGTGGCTCTGACTCCAGAACAACGATGAGCCTAAAGCACAAAGAGTTCACACGTCTCTGTTAGTCAAATAGAACGTTCTCATTTTGATACACATTTTGCATCACAAACTAGTCTCACAATACCGTAGTACTCGACTGTGTTGGTGTGACTCTGACGTGTCGGCACTGATGTCAAATACAGCGCTTAGAAGATCTGTAGCGGTGTGGATTGTTAGTTCTGATATTTATACATTTGTATAAGATTGAAATAAATTTTGTAATACAACATTTAATTTTCTGTGGTTTTGAGAAAAGGTAAGGCAGATGCATCGGGGAGAGAGGACGCTGGCGTGGTCTGTTCGCCGCGTCTCCTCAAAACTAAAGCTGTGCCTCACTGTTACCTGCTTTTAAGTGTTAATGTGGTGTAGTTGTTTTTAAATGTAGCACTTTGAGATTCCTCTGAATGAAAAGTGCATTATAAATTAAATGTATTATTTTTTTATTATTATCACTGTAGGAAGGTCTAAACTAAAACATCCTATTTGAATAATGCGAAAAATGAATGGATTTTCACTTCCAGCCCCAGGCAAAAGACCAGAAGTGACTGTTGAACTCTAGGCCAGGGGCGTTCACGGTTAATTCATCTATCGCTCACCATCATCGGTTTAAAGCAGTACTACGTAACTTGTGCCCTTAGAGGCCGTAAGCGCCACTGCAGTTGTCGTAGAATGTTACGTTTGTTTATTCTCAAATGTCCGTGAGAGTAAATGCTCCGATAGTGTACATCCAATTACAAAATGGAGATAATTTTTTTTCACTCAAACTTGGCTGTAAATAGTGTTTAAGTGGTGCTAGCCCGCAGTTAGCTTTGCCCGTTAGCTTCTTCTTTGTGATTCCATTAGTGTGTATTGGTGACTCCGGGTCAGAGCTAGCCTGGCCTTTGCCATCCGTAAACTCCGGTCAAATACGAGGGTCTGGTAAAACCAGGCTAGGTCAGAGCAGGAAAATCTGCAAGTGTGGTTTTCTGGCCACAGACACCAGGGGGAGATGAAAGACCCCCCAATCATATCAACACTTGTATTACCCCCAGAGGGACTACGAAACGGATTTTTTATGGTAAACAAGTTACTTAATACTGCTTTTTAACAGATTAAAAGGAATAAGCCAAAGAGCTACAATCCAAGAGAATAGTGCATTTCTGCAATAAATTTGACTTACTACTTGTGTAAAGTAGAAAAGCTCATTGTGTTTAGTTGCCTTTAGCCATCGGTAACAGCAAACCAATACATTTTATAAACGACCATAACAGATTAACTTAAGACAAATGTATTTGCATATTTTAGGAAACAGTTTGCCCTCAATTTTAAAGAAATTAGAATGAAATAAAGCCTATATATACACTGCTCAAATTATTGCAGCTCTTACATTTAAGCCCTAAAAGACACGTGGACGCCATGCTTTAGTACTTTCATTTTAGAAAAATCCACTTCACTGTTCAAACGTTTTTGATCCCGTCAGTTGAGAATCATCCTCATGCCAAGCGGGTTGCTTACACTTGCTGAAGTTTGAGTTACTCAAGTCAGTCAACCCAAAAGCAAGCCCTAATGAGGTCATTAGCTGCACCCTTCAAGGCAAAGTCACACTTGAATCTGAAGTTAACTCCACAAACCCGTTTCTACATTTGACCTTTCAATTTAATACATTGAAATTCACATTTGATCACTTAAAGTTACAGTCTTGAAGTCTAAATGTTTTACAAATTTTGTAGGATGTGCAAAATTTACCACCTGGTCTTACATTTTGATAGAGCTACATCATTTTTTAAAGTCACTCCTTTCCAGATCTCTGCAACTAATAAGAGTCTCGCAGCTTTTCCTGTGAACCAACCTGGCAGGTCCAATCAGGAGTGGAGGAGCTAGATTGTTTAAAATATATCACTTTGCAAACTTGCACACCACCACTTTATAAGAATGAGTTTCACACAGGCGTTTCTTTAATACAAATTATTTTATTGTCCATTTACTCTGACGGGCACTCGACTTTGCCGCTGTTAATGTCATTGATGACGTCGTGTGGGTGGCGTCCGTCCACAGTGCAGCCAACGGACTGAGCTGTGCCCAGGATCTCCTTAATGGTTCCTGAGGGAGCAGAGGGCAAATTCAGAAATGCATCATGGGCACTTTGGAAAATAACCAAAGACACACATTTTTTATCATAGTGGAAGTTTTGTACAGAACTACAGGAAAGTTGTTCCAAACTTTACGGCACAGAGTTGACCATTGTTGTGGACCGCCCTGTTTCCTAAAGCTGGGTTTCTCTGAGCCTCCACTGGATTATACTCAGTCACTGCAGACAGGCATAGTGGCGGGAGGCTGACTGTTCTTGCCTGGCCTGCCAAACGACATGCCTTTTCATGACAGTCTGGGAGCATGATCTCAATTTCCCGGTGGGCGTGATTGACAGCTTGCATCAACCAATTAGAGCAACACCCCATCAAACGGGAATGAGGGGGAAAGTCAGTCTTCAAAAGTAAAGCCATTTTTGAGCAAAGTAATTAGGGACAATTACAGCTGAAGCAGTTATCCTAATTCTTGTATTGACAGACCTATGCAGGGAGAAACTTTACACGATTTAATGCCAGTAAGAATCCCTTATAAACACCCTGCGGAAAACCCTGGTACACATTGGAAAATAGGATTTAGTAAAGGGTCATTTACCGGACAGCTCTCTGGCAATAGAGCGATGCCTCATCTGGCGAGCCACACCCACGATCTCATCGAAGGTCACACTCCCGCTGTGCTTGACTGAAAAAACAAATCAATACGTTTTGGCCAATGTGATAAAATAAAGAGTACATTTTATGCATCCATGGACACTCACTGTTCTTGACTTTCTTCCTGTCACGAGGAGGCTCCTTCAGAGCCTTAATGATCAGCGCTGAAGCAGACGGCACCACCTCGATCTGGAAATACACTTAATTGGTCATTTATCCAAAATATTTAAAAATCATTGAAGTTTGCTTTGGACTTACAGCTGCCTGCCTGTTCTGGATGGTCAGCTTGACAGTGATCCTCAGGCCTTTCCAGTCACTGGTCGCTTTGGCAATGTCGTCACCAACTTTCTTGGGAGACTACAGAGAAAAGGGAAGGAAATGTGTATAGAGACATTCACAGACGTGGTCACAAAGCACTTCACGAGACAAAAGCAAGATGAGTGAATTCCGGTGCCCAAAGTGAACAGATTGCATACTTATGGCCGTGTGGCATTTTTAATCTAAGCGTTTTGTTCCAAACTTTACGGCACAGAGTTGACCATTGTTGTGGACCGCCCTGTTTCCTAAAGCCGGGTTTCTCTGAGCCTCCACTGGATTATACTCAGTCACTGCAGACGGGCATAGTGGCGGGAGGCTGACTGTTCAAATGGTCCAAGTTGAATTGAAAATGTATTCGTGGCTGCTAGACCCCCATGGACAACAAAACTGATTTCCTGCCTTTTTATTCTAAACAAATCCTATTAGCTGTGTACTCACCAGACCAAGGGGACCAATTTTGGGGGCCAGGGCTGAGGTTGCACCGACTTCTCCTCCTGTGCATCTCATGAAGACTGTAAGATAAGAGTGTTTGACAATACAGTAAGGCAGGGAAACAAAATACACCAGAATATAAGGGGGAATTCACTTGAATTTAGTTAATGAATATCCAGTCAAAAGTTTGGACTGTACAGAGGGGTTCATATAAATTCCCTTACAGGGCTTCCATCTGTGCATTTGTATCTGGCTATAAATGGGGTTTATGCACAGTGCAGCCGATGGACTGAGATGTTCCCAGGATCTCTCCATTACTGGGCACTTTGGAAAATCACCAGACACTTATCATTTTGGAAGCTGGAGGAAAAAAAATAAAAACAGAACTACAGGAAAGTTGTTCCAAACTTTACGGCACAGAGTTGACCATTGTTGTGGACCGCCCTGTTTCCTAAAGCCGGGTTTCTCTGAGCCTCCACTGGATTATACTCTGTCACTGCAGACGGGCATAGTGGCGGGAGGCTGACTGCCCTACAACTCATTTAGATGACTCAAATTACAAAACAAATTATTGCTTGTCTGTTTCAAAGAGCCATTTAATTGGAACAAGACACATCTCAACTATAAGTGATTTCTTAAGTCAACCTTAACACACCCTTCTTGCTATGGAAAGCCCTTTATCACTTTGTTTATAAACTGTTATACACAATAATACCACTAGCACATTGTATTGTCAACAGATCTGACTGAAAAAAATAAAAATCAAGAGAGTCTGTTTGCCTATATTGGCCTCTGCTCTTCATCGGCCCCTCTCCACTGCACCTGCCTTCCTCCACTACTCAATTTCAAGCAGTCAACATCCTGTATGATAAAATAAACTGACCGATCAGCTCCATGTGCCACAAGCAAAGGTTTCCCACAAGTTTTAGTCTTGGCTTGTAGGCAGAGTAGCCAAAATATTTACAAGAGAAACGATGTACAATTTCTCCAAAAGGTTACCCAAATAAAAAAAAACTTCAACCTGTAACCGAGTACTCAGTTTTTAGGTCAAAGATGCTCTATAAATTGTTTGAAAGTCTAAGATAAAACCCCCGTTGCCTGGATTGTGGGATTACAACTACTCTCCCCATGTCCCCGTTTAGCACTCTCTCATTGAATAGTGCAGCACAACGTTGATAAATCTTACAGAAGTGATACAGGTGTGGAATATTGTGATATTATTGCAGTATGTGACAGTCCAGTCAAAAAGAAACCACTACCGTTGCACCAAAATATCATGAGCTAGTACATTATACATTTCTACCCGAGGCATGGAACAATAGCTGGTACAGTCATTAAAAAAATTAAACTCTAGGTCGAATTTATGGTATTAGTACCTTGGGCTTAATGTAGTTTGCTAAAAAAAAAAAAAAAAAAAAAAGGAAAATGCCGTGCTTAACTAATGTGACGACCTGAAAGGGATAGGTCTTTTGTAGCGTCAATGGGACTAGCTACACCCGCTACGGTTAGCATCTGACACGTGGTTGCTGTCAACTCTCCTCAGACCTATTATTTTTTTAAACTCATCTACATCGTATTAGCGAAACGTTTATTTGGTCATACATGTACGAACTTTCTAAAGAACCCCTCATTACCATCTTAAATTCCTCTCTCGTGAACCCGGGGCCCACACACGGACGCGGTCTGCACGAAGCGACTCCATCTTGGCTGTGAGAAGATCGTCCTTTATTAGAACATTTGAAACGTACCAATCTTTGTCTCGTTGGGGTCGAATTTGGGAGGCATGGCGCCGCTGTTGAGCTCAGTTCAGCTGGGTTTGGTGAGGGTGTCGGATGAACCCGGTTTCGGGACGACCGATTACTGTTGCACCTTCACCGCTAAGGGGGAAAGAAAGACCGAGAGGAGAGACTTCAGGGTTTATATACGGGGCTGAAGCATCGCGAGAGTGGAGATACGAAAGTCTGAAATACAATTATTATTATATTATTATTATTATTACGTATTCATTCATATTTGCGTTTTTTAAGGATTGGACTAATTTCCCCATCCAATGTTTATAAAGTAAACACATTTTAACCTGTACAAAATTAAATCTGCAGTTCGTCTGTTGTCCACACGCGCCCCCTGAAAATCCACGATGGCGGAGGTGAGTGTATTTCCTACAATCATTTAATTCACTTCCGCTGGAAACTTATGTACAATCACAATTTCACTCCGCATCAAACACCAATATGGAATAACCGATATGTGTTGTGTAATAGAAAATCTTTGTTTCTGCAACATTGGATAGATAAAGGAGTGTGGTCCTTACGCCACCTAATGGACAGACAGGGTAATTGGTTATCATACGAGAACTTCATCTCCACTTACAACATAATATGCAAAATAATTGAATTAAAAAAAATATGCAAAGCTATTCCCAAATCTGTTAAACAATTAATTGAAAATACTGATTTGAGGAGTTTACCTCCTCCCAAATTGGCAACACTATATATCAACGAGCAAGATTTTATGGGAAAAGAGATACCAAACAAAACTTTGCGAACGTGTCTAAATGATCACTTTTATCCAATCAAATCTAACAGAAACTCAATTGTTCAAAATTTTTCAAACGAACAGATTACAAATATAAGAACTAAATATTTAAAATTTCCTGTTAGTCCAAAAACTAAGGAAGTTCATTTCAAAATTTTGAATGCGATATATCCATCCAGTGAGCTTCTCAGAGTAAGGTATGGTATAGATTATAACAATTGTACTTTCTGTGACTCAGACATTGAAACCACTGAACATCTGTTTTATCAATGTATGTACACAAGCACATTTTTTATGGACTGGTTCTCTTCGAAAATCCAGCTGCAGCAGGACTCTCTAACATTGGACAATATAATTTTTGGGATTTCCCTGAAGGACTCACAGACAGACTATGCTTTGAACAATTTATTAATCCTTTCGAAATATTTTATTCATTCTTGCAAATGGAAAAAAGTCATGCCTGTTTTCACAGTGTTTAAGAGACAACTTGAAGGAAACTATCTGATATCCTTAAAATGTATGAAATGTAAATCTGCACTATCTCTTCTTAACGCGTTTGACAATCTGAATGTTTTTGGAGAAGACCTGTAGCTGCTCAGTGGGAGTGTGTCTGTGTGTGTGAATGGATTTGTTTTAGTTTGTGTTATGTTTTAATTATTTAATTTTCATATTATTATTTTTTCTGTTTCTGTTGCTTTGATGTCTGGTGCCTTGAATTGTTAAATAAAAAAAATAAAAAAAACGTTAAAAAAAATTAACAAAAATAAATAAATAAATAAAAAATATTTAATTCACTTCCGATTATTTTTGTAGTTGCCCAATGGCACAAGGCTTAAAAAGGTGAAAAGAGTACAAATATTAAAAGTTAATGACATTGAATTTTGTCTCTTTTCAGTAACACTCTTTTTACACTACCTGCCAAATTTAGTGCAATATATTTTGCAATGTGTAATAACTTGTACCTATGGGTTATATACACTTTGGAATAATATGCATTTGTAGTTTGAAGGTACATATTGTAGTAAGACATAAGACCCTAACCTTAAAGGGATATTTCAGGATTTTTGACATAGGGCCTTTACATTTCCTAGTTATCCAGAGTGTTGTTGATGTCTGGAGATATTTTTTTTCTTAAATTCATGTAGTTCTTATATTTGAAGAGCTTAGTGGTGCCATGCTAATGCTAAGCTAACACATTTCTATGGTATCAGCAACCCTGCATTAACTCCACAGAGCACCTGAGGTAAATCACTTATAACGCCAGACTAACGATAAAAAACATTTTGCATTTAAAAGAACTTATATTTAAGCAGTATCAGCTTCGTGGTACGCTAACGCAGCGGCGGAGTGATCTGCGAGAAAATAGTCCCTCAAAATGCGGTAATTCATGTGATACAAGGTCAGTTATATTAAAAAAAATATTCTATTAACACAGACATTTATATGGGTAGTCTGGCGTTACAAGTGATTTACCTCAGGTGCACTGTGGAGTGGGTCCGTTTTTAACGCAGGGTTGCTGATATAATAATAATAATACATTTTATTTATAATGCACTTTACATTTGACGCCAAATCTCAAAGTGCTACAGTGGACATGATTAAAAACAAAAACAGAAACAAAACACTATACAATATAATACAACAGGTTAAAAGACGGGACTATAAAATAAGCTTGTATAAAAAGGTGGGTTTTAAGTCCTTTTTTAAATGTGTCCACCATTTGCGGGGCCCTGAGGTGGTCTGGGAGGGCGTTCCACAGGCGGGGAGCAGCGACTTCAAAGGCCCTGTCGCCCATTGTTTTGAGCCGTGTCCTGGGCATGACCAGACGGTGCTGTTGGCCTGACCGGGTCCTGGTTGATGTGTTAGGTGTGAGCAATTCGGTGAGGTAAGTGGGGGCCGCACCGTGCAGACAGTGATGGGTGTGAAGGAGGACCTTGTATTGTATGCGGGACTGAATGGGGAGCCAGTGCAGTGTGCGGAGGATGGGGGTGATGTGCTCGTGTTTTCGCACCCTCATCAGGACCCTGGCAGCGCTGTTCTGAACGTACTGGAGCCTATGGAGGCTCCTGCCAGGGACCCCAATGAGGAGTGCGTTACAGTAGTCCAGCCTGGAGGAGACAAAGGCATGGACGAGCTTCTCTGCAGCAGGAAGTGAAAGGAAGGGGCGCAGTTTGGAAATAAGCCAAGTCATTAAGCTTTAAACAATTTTGAGCCATCCAGTCCTTCACTTCCTGTAAACAATCAAACAAAACTTGAACATTGTTTGTGCCTGCCTTCAAAGGCAGATACATTTGCAGATCGTCTGCAAAACAATGAAAGTCAATTTTATATTTTCTGAAAATTGACCCAATGGGCAGCATATACATTGAAAACAATAGGGGGCCCAAAATGGAGCCCTGCGGCACACCACAGCTGAGTGGGGTAGCTCCAGAAGCGTAAGGACCCAGGTGGACGGCAAAAGATCGATTTTCAAGGTACGATCTAAACCAACTTAAGGCAGTACCTATAATGCCAACGTGATTTTTGAGGCGTGAAAGCAATATTTCATGGTTGACAGTGTCAAATGCTGCAGTTAAATCTAAAAGCACCAAAACAGTGGAGCAGCCTGAATCAACAGTTACAATAAGGTCATTAAAAACTCTTAAAGGACCTGTATCATGCTATTTTAAGCCATTCCAAAGTAAAGTATAGGCATTTATATGATATATTGTACCTCTACCACTACGGAGCACTCATTTTTGTGATAAATATTAGTATTTTCTGGAGGTATTTTTCCAACCCGGAAGACAAAACGCTTGGATTCAGTTAACTCCGCCCCCTCTCGCCGCTCATACAACTTTAGCAGTAGTAGAAATATATATATCACAGCAAAAAGTGAAGTTACTTCATGATGCTGTTATAAGGAGTTAACATGTGCAACACAGCTTCATGGCTAAATGGCTAACACACACACGCTAACATGCATTTTGATCGACTCACCTCTCTGATGTTTCCAGTATGGGATTTGCGCTGGTTATAAAAGTTAATCCACTTTGATTCTGGCCAAGGTTCATCAGCGACAGGCTCAGACAAACACTATTTTGACTGATAGTCGCTGAATCCCGGAGGGAAATTCCAACTTCTATGGCCTCTTCTTTAGGACGGTTGAATAAAGTCCAGTCCTCGCAGCCAAACGCGGTTTTCTCCGTGACATTATCGTGAGGTAAGAAAAAAGAACAGGTGTCCAGACTCCAGAGTAGGTTAGAAAAAGCTCCCTCTTCACAACTTTCGGTGCAACATGACATGACCATCTGTTCAGACCGGTCGGACGCTCAGGAGGAGCGTTTGTTTTCGGTACAGGGGCAGCGCAGCGTCAGGCACTTCCTCTTTTTTTTTTTTTTTTTCTTTTTTTTTTTTATTGATTTTTTCTTACGACAGAAATAATGAAAAAAATTGTTTTACAAATAAAAATCATGCCGTAAGGCATTAGATTACAGACGTCGAGCACTTCCGTTCCGCTGTGACGACACAACTGAACATGCCAGTCGTTTACCAGGAGAGGGCGGATCAGCTGCTCAGAGCGCAGGATTCAGGAGGATTACTGAGAACTGCGTGAATGAAGCCAAAAACCACTCTGGGGGTGTTTTTGATAAGGAAATAGCATAACAACATGGTTAAAAGCTCCAAAAAGTCGATTTTGCATGATATAGGACCTTTAAGAGTGCAGTCTCAGTGCTGTGACGTAACTTAAAGCCAGATTGAAATGTTTCTAAAATGCCATTTGCATCCAGATAAATTTGTATTTGAGCAAAAAACAGTTTTTCCAAGATTTTTGATAAGAAAGGCAATTTAGAAATTGGTCTGTAGTTTGCCAGGACTTCAGAGTCAAGGTTTTGCTTCTTAAGCAGAGGCTGAACAACAGCATGTTTAAAGGAACTTGGAACGCAGCCTGATGTCAGTGAGGAATTTATAATTGCCAGTATATGAGGCCCAATCGCGCCCAAAGCATCTTTGAGCAGTTTAGGAGGGAGACAATCAAGCGGACAATTAGAAGCTCTTAATTTATGCACAACATCAGAGAGGTCGCTAAGGGACACAGGTTAAAAATGCTCAAAAACCACAGAACACACAGAAGTTACAGAGGGATCAACCACTTTGAAAGAAGAGGTTGAGTCCCTAATAGCAGTTATCTTGTCAACAAAAAATGTCAGAAAATGTTCACACAATGTTTGTGAATGTACAGCATAGTCTGAGTCAATAGGATTCACAAGTCTATTTAAAACATTAAACAGAACTTGGGGTCTGTTACGATTTGTTGAAATCAAGTTTGACATGTACTCAGCTTTAGCACACTTCACAGCTTTATGATAATTTGATAAACAGTCTCGCAAAAAGCCCAAAGAAACATGAAGCCTGTCCTTTTTCCACCTCCTCTCTGCGCGTCTACATTAACGCCTAAGAGCACGAGTAGAGTCATTCAACCATGGCTCAGACACAGACTTAGATTTAAACATTTTCAAAGGAGCAAGCAGGTCTAAAATGGAGGAGCATGTAGAATTAAACATGCTAGTGGCCTCTTCAACAGAACAAGGTGATAAGTCCAGTGTGGGCCCAAGATGAGTAAAAGCATTTGAGAATTCTTCTGCTGTCGACGGGCTCATGACGCGCCGCATACGCGCCAAGGCGCACGGTTTAGCCGGAGCGCATGGAAGTGTTAGTGAAAACAAAACTGGCAAATGGTCCGATATCTGCGTACTACAAAGATTATCAATGCCTACATTTAAACCATGAGACAACACGAGATCAAGTGTATAGCCCTTTTCATGAGTAGGGCCATTAACCCACTGTGTAAGATTAAAAGAATTGATGGCACTTAAAAAGTCCTTTACCAGGGGGTTTGAGTTACAGCAAACATGTATGTTAAAATCACCCACTATTAAAAAATGATCATATTTAAGAACAGTTCCTGCTACAAAGTCGGAAAAGTCTGCAATGAAGTCTTTGTTAAACTTTGGAGGTCGATATACCAGCGCGCACAGGACAGGCACAGTGCTCTGTATTTCAATCAACTGCAATTCAAAGCTTGAGAAAGTTGTTGCTGGACATTGTCGGCATTTAAGACTGGATTTAAACACAGAGGCTAGCCCTCCACCCTTTCCAGAGGTATGGGGAGAGCTAAAAAACGAACCGCCAGGAGGTAGAAGTTCAGAGAAAGCTGAAGACTCACCAGGACGTAACCATGTCTCTGTCAAAAACATGATATCCAAATGCTGGGAAACGAAGAAATCGTTGAGTACGAAGGTCTTGTTTGCCAGCGACCTGACATTAAGCAGTGCCATGTGAAGTGTATCCACGTTTTTCGGTGAAGAAGTTCGTGCTAGCAAGCGAAGGTTTTCCTGGTTGACGCCGCGGTGGTTAGCGGCTCTGGGACGCCGGGTGCGGAGCCGCTCAGAGAATTGCGACGGCATCAGCTGATGCCCCTCCTGGATACCACTGGGCAATATGGGGACGAGACAACGCTCACTTCCCCGAGATGTAGCTGGGTTTCCATAGCCTCCTTTCTTTCCGGATCGAAGGTAAACTCTGATTTTAATCAAAATACCTCCACGCTTACTTCTTCTGCGGGAGCGTCTCCTCCGGGGCACACCAAAAGGTGTGCGCAGAACGCCCGGTAGAGACGCGAGAAGTGGCGGTGGAGGACATGAAGACTGTCTAGCTGTACAGTTCTTCAAGAAAGCTTCGTGAGATGCTCGAATGTTCAGCAATGTTTGACGGTCATACACAAGCATCGCAGATCCATTAGAACAGCAAAAACAGATCCATACAATGAGTATTATGCAAAATAGAGCAGGGAGACGGAGCACCGTGCACACTGCTGGCGCCATCTTCCACCTCGAGATGGATACCTCCCTCAGTGCAGACTGCTGTGTGTGTCCTTAGGCAAGACACTGGTGGATGCTTGGTGAACCTTGGCCAGAATCAACCATTGCAGCGGCACCACCTGCATCCGTATCTCCGGGGAAAAGTTCAGCTTCAGCACCACCTGCATCTATAGTAAATGATTCAGCCGAAGGAGCATTTTCATCAACTCCACCACAGGCCTTGAGCCCGACTGCTACACCCTCCAGAGATTTTTCTGAATCATTCCCATCTCCAAAGTCACCCATGGGATTTCCCAACCATTTTGAAGCCTTGATAAAACAAGGGAAGTATCATGCCCTTCTCCCACCTCCGCCTTTTTCACCAACCAAAGTCTCTCCAGCTCAGCCCCCTCTAACTGAAACATGGCTTGACAAAAACACTGGTAACGCAGTTTTGATTGAGTGTAGTCCATCAAATTCCAATTTTGTGTCTGAAACATGCCAAAACCAAAGGGGAGGGGGTGTCTGTGCAATATTCAGGGACAATATGTGACCAGTCACTAGAATCAACGACACAAGTCGGTTCTGGGGAAATTTGAGATTGTCACAGATTATGAAAGTGTAGTCCCCAAGCTTTCCAACGATTTGTAACACATGGAAATCTGATCATATTTGGAGGCCTTGTGGTGATATGAAGTGAACTGTTGGGAGTGACAATAGGGTTCATTTACATCTCATTTGGATAAGCCACACCCCCTGTCAAACTCTCTTGGTGTCAAAGCTGTGACAGAATAAGTAAGTAAGTAAGTCCTTTATTGTTATTGCACAAGTGTACAATGAAATAGTGTTCAGGTGTTAGTCCTGAGCTGCTGCTGCTGCGGCTGAGCCACGCTGCCACTGTGTGTCAACCTGACCTGCATGACCTTGGAGGTTGGGGGAACTGTAGCACTTGAAAGAAACCTGGCTGGCTGCCCTCTGTCTCCTCTGATCCTCTGAAACGGTGCACCGCCTCCTGGGTTTGTCCCTGTTTCAGAGCGTGGTGTCCTGCACTGGTCAGCTGTTTCCTGTAGATCCTTTTGTGACACCTCCTCTGTGCTGCAGGTGTGGGGGCTCTTGGTGCCTCTTCAGTGTTTCAGAAGAAGACATTTGTAGGTCTCAAATGGGTTTAGCTGAAAAGCTAGCATTTGTTTACCTTTAAAAAGCTGATTTCATTAGGACCATTTTAGACTCTCAAAGTAAACAAATCCACCAAACCTCCACATAAACACGGCAATGACGTACAAAAGTATCCAGAAAAACAGTGTGGAACACAGAAACCACAAATGCAGGTCCCAGAAAAAGGTAAAAAATTAAGTTGTACCAGGAGACGGGGAGTTTTCTTCCTGTTTTCACATCGCCATGTCTTATAAGCACATACGACATATAAAACTGTCATAATGTATGCTGTTGCTATGTTTTATTATGTACACAATGTCAAAAGTTTGAATATAAGTACCTGAAGTGCTGATAACTCTTGATCTGTGGGGGTCTTCGGAAATGGCAAGTCAAATGCTGCTGCCAGTCGTAGTTCTGGACTAAAACTTTGCCCTCTGCCGTTCCAACAAGCTGTGGTATATTGAGATGACTCACAGGAGAGCTGTTTTACACAACCTGATGACAAAAAAGAGAAGACAGGAAGAAGAAAATAATATCTTTAGTTAAATGTTTCAATGAAGCAAATCAGAAAACAGCAGTGAAGTCAGTAAAGTAAAGTAAAGTGAAAGTACCTCAGCGATCTCTGCCAAGGTGACTCCTGTCTTCATGTAGACTTGATCAGTCCAAAGCCACAGTCAGGGGCAAACGTAGTGTGGCCAGCAATAAGGAAGTTGATTTTCAATTTTATTGTGAAGCTGTTGTTCTGCCCTCTGCAGTTGTCACAATGAAGATCCACCTCTCCAACTTGTCGAAATTGGCAACTATGTCTCAGACAAAATTTCCATGACCTGTGGAGTCCCCCAGGAGTCAATCTTGGGACCCCCTTATTCAACTTGTACATGCTTCCATTGGGTCAGCTAATAAACAGCAACAATGTGTTGTACCACAACTACGCAGATGACACTCAGATCTACGTGTCACTGGCGGCAGGTGAACAGGGGTCTGTAGATACTCTCTGTCACTGCATCGAAGTTTGTGCAGTTTGTGGATGCAAAACAACTTTCTCCAACTAAACTCAGACAAAACTGAGTTAATTGTTTTTGGCCCACAAAGACAAAGTGTTATCAGTCACCTTGAGTCTCTCTCTCTAAAACCAAAAAATCAGGTTAGAAATCTAGGAGTAATCATAGACTCAGACCTGAACTTAAACAGCCACATTAAAGCAATAACATCATCAGCTTTTTACCATCTGAAAAACATTGCTAAGATCAGAGGAATAGTGTCAAAACCAGACTTAGAGAGACTCATTGTGGTGTTGTAAGAAAAGCGCTGTCACCACCGTTCCAGTAGAGGGCGCCTCATGCCCAGTGGTGTATATGTTGTATGCGCAGAGCAACGTGCCTTGGAGTCTTTAGCCATGCCGTTCAGCAGAACTACTGCAAATAAAGAAGCTGTTCAAGAAATGCTCTATTTCAATGTCGTTTCTCAGTAGAGGAGTTTCCCAGTTTTATATCTGGACACAACAGATTTTGGCGACGAGGATGGGATTTTCCTCTGGGTGAGAAGAGTTTTTTTTGTATTACAACGAAAACTCCGTCGAGACAAAAGAAATGAAACATGGCGACGGCATTCGGAAAAGGTGAAGACCTTAGCTTTGATGAAAACGAAGAAACCTTTGAAGCCTATTTGGAAAGGTTAATACAGTACTTCGTGGCAAATGATCTGGAAATGGACGATGAAAAAACAAGGGCAGTGTTTTTGACAGTGGTTGGTAAAAAGAACCACACATTGCTAATGGACTTGTGTGCACCGTCAAGGCCGTCGGAGAAGAAGCTAGAAGAGCTAATTGAGCTCATGAAGACACATTTTGTGCCGAAGACCAACTTTATTGCAGAAAGATACAAGTTCAATACAAGAAATCAGCGAGACAACGAATCTATAAGTGAGTACATGGCAAGCCTACGGAAGCTAGCAGCCACGTGTAAATTTGGGAATTTCCTAGATGACGCTCTCCGAGATAGATTTGTGTGCGGGGTCAACAGTAATGAGCTCCGTGACCGCTTGTTGGGTTCTGCTCACACAAAAGACCTAACGCTTGCAGCAGCATACGACATGGGACTGTCTTACGAGGTAACGAAGCATAATGCCCAGCAGTGGTCCCAGAAAACGTTCAAAGCTAACGCTATCTCTAAGACGAGCACAAGCAAGCAAGAAGAGCGAGGGAAACCATGTTACAGATGTGCGGGCCACGGACACACGCCATCTGACTGCAGATTCAGAGACGTTGAATGTCGGGTGTGTAAGAAGAAGGGACACATTGCAAAGGCCTGCAGGTCCCAACAAGATGGTAGAAAGAACAACCCAACAAAGTGGACAAAACACCTGGATGCCATGAAGCCATGTGACCGCGATCGACAGGATGAAGACCGCAAGATCCAGTCCGGGAGGACCAGACCGCCGGAAGATCATCCGGCAAACATCAACTCTTCAGAGAGGGAGGCTTCCACCCCACCGGCTGAGCCACAGCCTACAGCCAGGAAAGAGAAGGCCAAGCCCAAGCCAGGGTTTGCCACAGAGTACCGGGCAGGTAACATCAAAGATGTAGAGCTGTTTTCTGTAAAAGCAGACGGTGAGGACAGTGACTCTGAAGGAGACATTGTAAAACCTTATTATGTGTATATAAGGGTCAATGACAAACGTTTAAAAATGGAAGTAGACACAGGAGCAGCTGTATCTGTGATTTCTGAAAGTCTGTACAAACGTAGGTTCAGGAAGCAAAAGTTGATGCCTTCAAACTGTGTGCTGAGAACATACAGTAAGCAATCTCTGAGACTGAGAGGGAGTATTTCTGTTACTGCTAAATGTAATGGGATCACTCAGGTACTTAATCTACTTGTGGTTAAGGGTAACGGTCCAGCGTTATTGGGAAGAGACTGGATAAAAAGGTTAAAACTGAATTGGTCATTTGTGAACAGGTTAGCACCCCAGAGTTGTGAAGAACTTTGTGAAAAATACACAGAAGTATTTGAGCCAAGCCTGGGTAAAGTAAAAGGAATCAAAGCAAAACTACATGTAGTGCCAGGGGCCATTCCAAAGTTTTGTAAGCCTCGCACTGTGCCTTATGCTCTCAGAGAAGCAGTTGAAGTTCAGTTAAAGAAAATGGAAGCTGATGGAGTAATCACACCTGTCAATTATAGCGAATGGGCTGCACCTACAGTGAATATTCCAAAAGTGGATCAGACAGTCAGGATTTGTGGGGACTACAAAGTGTCTATCAACCCATGGCTTGAGATAGATCAGTACCCCATACCTAGACCACAGGATCTGTTTACAAAGCTTGCAGGTGGTGAGAGATTTACCAAACTGGACTTATCACAAGCTTACCAGCAAGTAGAGTTAGATGATGGTTCCAGACAGTACCTGACAATCAACACGCATAAGGGACTATACCAAGTGAACAGACTCCCATATGGTGTGGCCAGTGCCCCTGCAATATTCCAAAAGTTAATGGATCAAGTGCTACAGGGCATTGATGGTGTCATCTGCTATTTAGATGATATTCTGATTACGGGACAGGATACAGAAACTCACATGAGTCATTTGGAAGAGGTTCTAAAAAGATTAAAAGCTCACAACCTCAGAGTAAAAAGAGAGAAGTGTGCTTTTTTTCAGCACAGTGTGTCTTACTTGGGACATATTATTGATGCAGAGGGTATACACCCAATACAGGAGAAATGTGAGGCTATTGCTAATGCAGCCATTCCAACGAATACGACTGAACTTAAGTCATTCTTGTCACTTTTGAGTTACTATGGCAAGTTTATCCCTAACCTGTCGACCATAATCGCACCGATGACAACATTGTTACAAAAAGATGTAAAATGGGAGTGGTCAGTGCCATGTAAAAGGGCATTTGAGGGAGCTAAAAAGCAGCTGCTCTCGAGCAAAGTTCTTGTGCATTATGACCCAAATTTACCTCTCATACTAGCCTGCGATGCATCCCCTGTAGGGATAGGGGCGGTGATCTCACACAAAATGCCTGATGGCAGTGAAAAACCAATTGTTTTTGCTTCCCGCATGTTGACCAAAGCAGAGAAAAATTACTCACAAATTGAAAAGGAAGCATTGGGCTTGGTTTTTGGAGTAATCAAGTTTCATGAGTATCTGTTTGGTCGGAAGTTTACTTTGATAACAGACCACAAACCTTTACTGAAGATTTTAGGTCCAAAAACAGGGGTACCTCCTTTAGCTGCTGCTAGGATGCAGAGGTGGGCTCTCATATTGGCCGCGTATACCTATGAGATCCAGTATAAGCCCTCAGGACAACATGGTAATGCCGACGCTTTGTCCAGACTGCCAATGGCAGACACAAAGTTTCCAACGTCAAATCCAGTGTTCAGAGTTTCTTATTTAGACAGTTTACCAATAACTGCAAGGGAGGTAGCTCAGGAAACGGACAGGGACCCAGTGCTCTCAAAAGTTAAACATTATGTTATGACGGGTTGGCCTAAACATGTTCCTGATGACAATCTACAGCCTTTTGTAAAGCGCAAGTTTGACCTAACCTTGGAACATGAGTGTGTACATTGGGGTTTCAGAGTGGTTATCCCAGAAAAGCTGAAAAATGGGTTACTGTCAGAGTTGCATGAAAGCCACTGGGGAATTGTTAAGATGAAATCTCTGTCCAGAAGTTTATTTTGGTGGCCTACTCTTGATGATGATATTGAGAGAGAAGCAAATCAGTGTAACATTTGTAAACACCAGCGTAGCATGCCAGCCACCGCACCTGTACATACCTGGAAATGGGCTTCCGGTCCATGGGAGAGAATACATATTGATTTTGCAGAGGTCAATAAGCAAATGTTTTTGGTGGTAATGGACGCTTATGCGCGCTGGCCGGAAATAATCCACATGCAAACTACTACAGCCAACAAAACTATTGAGGTTTTGAGAAATTTGTTTGCAACCTATGGTTTACCGAAGGAGTTAGTGTCGGACAATGGGCCGCAATTTACTTCAAGTGAGTTTGAGACATTTCTTACCATGAATGCAGTGAAGCACATTAAAACTCCAGCTTATCATCCTGCATCTAATGGGTTGGCTGAAAGATTGGTTCAAAACTTCAAAAAATCTTTAGCCAAAAGTAAAGCAGTAGGTGGCATGACCTTACAGCATTGTATTGCTAACTTCTTGTACAGCTACCGAAACATGCCACATACCACAACAAAGAAAACGCCAGCAGAGCTGTTTTTAAAAAGACAGATTCGAACTAGGCTGTCACTGGTAAAACCAGATGTTCCTCAGTTTGTACCAGATAACATTCCTACCTCAGCTGATGCAAAGAAAAGGGTCAGATCTTTCTCTGTAGGTCAAAATGTGTTGGTGAGAAACTACAGGGGAGGAGAGAAGTGGGTTGATGGGCTTATTACGGAGGTTTTGGGTCCAGTGACGTATTTGGTTTCTGTACATGGAAAGAATGTAAAGAGACATGTAAACCAAATGTTGGATTCAAAGAGAAAGAATGGATCACCAGAACATTCTGAGGAAAGATGGGACTTTCATTTTGATCCAGGAGACAATATAACGGTGGACACTCCAGCTGAGCAGGAGCCTGAAGAAAACCAGGGCTTAGAGGAGCCTGCTCCAGTTCAAGCCAATGTTGCAAGTCCGGAACACAGGGCTCGGCCAAAAAGAAAGGCACGCCCACCTGATAGGTTGGACTTGTAATGACTGGTTAAACCACGTTATATGGTTTTGTTTTGTTTTTCTTAAAGTATTATGTTAACTTTCTAGCTACAGGGGAGGAGCTGTGGTGTTGTAAGAAAAGCGCTGTCACCACCGTTCCAGTAGAGGGCGCCTCATGCCCAGTGGTGTATATGTTGTATGCGCAGAGCAACGTGCCTTGGAGTCTTTAGCCATGCCGTTCAGCAGAACTACTGCAAATAAAGAAGCTGTTCAAGAAATGCTCTATTTCAATGTCGTTTCTCAGTAGAGGAGTTTCCCAGTTTTATATCTGGACACAACACTCATCCATGTGTAGTGGTACGCATTTCCGCTGGTTAGCCAATCACCGCTAGACCCTTTATTAGGTGCGCATCTCACCTGCTGTCGACCTTCTCCGCCTCTGACGTCACGTAGCTTAGCCCGGGGACAGTGCTGCTGCGTTTGGGCAGTGTCTCGTGCCAACCACGCTGTTCAGTTGCAGAAGGCGTAAGGCCGCGCAACTGAATTACGCTTTTGCCGTATGCGCCTTTGGTGAGTTTCCGTATGGGTTTTATTCATTACACCTAGTTCGATCTGTCCTAAACCCGTGTTTTGTAGCATGTTGGCGTCTTCCCGAGCTCACGCCTCTGCCGTGCGCGCGCTCTACCTGCTGTCCCCGTGGGCTGTGGCGTGGGGGTTGTTCTCTGCGGTGCGTGGCGCTGTGCAACGCGGTAACGTTGAGAGGACCGGGCAATTCGTGTGCGGAGTGCTTCACTTGACGGTATGTTTTCATAGTGCTTCCAGGAAACAAATGTATGTGTGTTCCTTCTAAAAACAAGTAAATATTTTCATAGGGTCCTGTTCCTACCTCCCTTTCCAATTACTGGTCATATGGTTGTGGCTGGTTCGATCTACTGGACGTTTGGATAAGGCAAGCGCACCGTTAAAGCTGCGTATGAACTGGACTGAATCGAGCTAAATTCGCTGGTCTCACGAACTACTCCTCCACAAGCAAGGTAACAAGGCTGCTGTAAGAACTGTTCCTATCCTGATCTCCACGGAGTGGAGCTTGGCCCTGAGTGCCACACTCTAGATAGGACTGTTAGAACTTTTGGTTATTTTATTCATGGTTTGAGTGTGTGTTGATATGAATGTGTGTGTGAATGCGGTTGTGCGTGAGTAACAAAAGATTTTAAATTAGATTTATAAATTGAGAACTATGTATTTTCTACAAAGCTAAAATAAATTCAATT
Source organism: Proterorhinus semilunaris (assembly GCA_021464625.1). Taxonomy (NCBI): domain Eukaryota; kingdom Metazoa; phylum Chordata; class Actinopteri; order Gobiiformes; family Gobiidae; genus Proterorhinus; species Proterorhinus semilunaris. Next base: position 36,385,585 of record CM038346.1, read on the forward strand.
TTATATCATAACTTTTGCTTGTCTGTCCACTTTCATGATCCTATTGAACCTGTGACCTTTTCAACGTATAATTGTGGTTCCTTTGGCCCTAATCCAAGGTGGCGTTGTTGGTAATTAATAAAGTAGCTAAATAGTAATTTTAAATAAAGCCTCGGCCGCGACACATGCATTTGTCTCCAGCAGGTTAGACTACTGTAACGGCTGCTCACTGGCCTTTCCAAACGAGCTGTTAGAGCCGCAGTACATCCAGAACGCTGCTGCTCGAGTCCTGACAAGAACCAGGAAATACGACCATATTAGTCCAGTGCTCCGGTCTCTGCACTGGCTTCCTGTCACTCAGAGAATAGAATTTAAAACAGCTCTGCTTGTGTACAAGTCTTTTCATGGTTTAGCACCAAAGTACATCTCTGACATGTTAGAGCCGTATGAACCATCTCGGGCCCTGAGAACTTCAGGGAGGGGTCTCCTGGTGGTTCCCAGAGTCAATAATAAACACGGTGAAGCTGCGTTTCAGTTTCATGCAGCTAAAATCTGGAACAGTCTTCATGAGGATGTGAGACAGGCCTCAACTCTGACAATGTTCAAATCCAGGCTGAAAACAGCTCTTTTTACCCGAGCAGATGAAAACTGAAAGTATTCTATCTGCATTCTTGCCTTTTACTGTAATTGCTAAGTTTTATGTTGATGTTTTATTGATTAATTTTTATCTATTTTCTGCAACTGTGAAGCACTTTGAATTGCCTTGTGTATGAATTGTGCTCTACAAATAAACTTGCCTTGCCTGCCTTGCCTCAAAGTGGATTAACTTTTATAACCAACGCGAGTGCCATAACGTAACACCCGATGATGGGACGCGGGGCTGAGCGAAGTCAATCAAAACGCGTGTTAGCTTGTGCGTTAGCTATTTATGAAACTGTGTTGCACATGTCAACTCCTTATAACTGCATTATGTGAAGTAACCTTTTGCAGTGATATTTATATTTATAATACTGCAAATATGGAATGAGAGGAGAGGGGCGGAGTTAACTGAATCGAAGTGTCTAAAAATACCCCTAGAAAATACTTATATTTCTCTCAAAAATTAGTACTCCATAGTGATAAAGGTACAATATATCATATAAATGCCTATAGTTTACTTTGGAATGGCTAAAATAGCATGATAAAGATCCTTTAAGGCTCGAATTGGAGGCTGTCCAATCCTCCGTCAGCCCAAAGAAATACTGTTCAGGACAGTTTGAAAGAATCCATAAACACGGAAGTCCGACAGCTGGGGCGTCCTGCGTGTCAATGACGTCATCACGTCACACTTCATTGTACTACATTTACCGTGAGTTTTCTTAGATTTGGGTCCCCATTGTGGTAATAAGCCGAATGCCCATCTCGACTGCGCATGCGTGGGTCAATCAGGCTCCTAATTTCGGCTACCAAGCAAACCACTCCACGCCATTGAAATGTGTAAGCGAGTTCAGGTAGCGGAGCGTCAACACTGAAGTATATTGAGCCATAACCGAGAACCGTAAGGCCTACGGGCATTGGTTTACAGACTATAAGTCTCAAGTGACATTTCTTGCAAATATTTATGTTGTCAATATCTTGAAAGCGAGGGAACAGTCAGGACGGCGGCTCCGTAGACAGGAGCGGACCATAGCGGACAGAGGAACGACGACCTGGGATCAGCCTGACACCGTCACTTTTTAAATCATTTGAATTTGTCTTAGAATCACAGGGAAAAGTTTCAAAACGGTGTTGATGTTAAATATTGTGGGTAAATTTCTGTCTGTCAAATTAGCGTCCGATTAGCTATGTTGTACACCAACAGATCAGTCGCTTCAAGGTTCAGACATGTTTATCTGACATAGTTATTCCAACTGTGTGAACAAGGACTGGTCGTCACTTTTGACAGCATCTCTTCATATGAACGGCAGTTTCTATCGTGTACGCAGCCCTGTTTGTAAAAATAGACTTTAAGCCAAAAGTCACCCACCTTTTTCAGCCGAAAGCGACTTCAAGAACATCAAGTTGTTCGACGGCTACCAGTTAAAAACAAATCCTAAAGACCTGAACGTACACAGTTTACTTATAGGTTATTGACCCCATATTATATCAACATTTCTTTATTTTAAACTCGTACTGAGTCACAAGAACAGAAATAACTGTATTTTTAAGAATCAGATTCAAGAAAATTAGGTGTTTTACACCTTAGAAAAAGTCTCAAGGGCTACTGGGCATGTCCCAAAGGGCACCTGGGTGCCCACGGGCACACGTGACCCCTGCTTTAAGCTAATATTGTAACAGGCTCCATGGCGACGACAAAAACGCTTTAAATCATCAACTTTCCAGCAGTTAAAACGGTCCAAATCAGAGCTTTCTTTGTGGCTTTACGCTAACTATCAGTATTGTTTGGTAGCCAAAAGAAATTCCATTACCCATAATGCAACGGGCGACCCGAGATGGGCATTCTGCTTAGCTTTTTGTTTTGGGGGTTTGATGTAAATATGTAAATGTTTCTATTTAGATTATACCACTGCGCCTGAGTGACCTGGCTGTCACACACACGCCCGTGGCAGTGAGTTTATTTTGTGTGACTGAATGATGTTATAAATGTATTGTTTGAAAAGGACAATGTACAATTTGGACAATAGGCTGCGTTCACGTTATAGAATTCTATTTCAGTGTGAGGGCAGGTGTCAATACAACTCTATGGGAGAGAAACAGTTTTTGAAAGAAATTTCCAAAAAGAAAATGACCAAATGTTTTCTCTGACCATCATGTGACAGTGATTGGATTCACAAACCTGACATGTGAATTTTATGGCTGAAAGTCCTTTCTACTTCCTTTCTATCAAGCACATGTTTTTGAATATTGTCTCCACTTCTGGACGCCTTTGTGAAGAAATAATTAGACACATGTTCATATCTGCTGAAATATATGACTTTGAACTTTGTGACAGCTTTTGTTTCATGTGACTTAGCCCAGGAATTACAGAGAAATTAGCAATGATTTAAGACTAGAAATCTGCATTTTGAGCATTACTATGGTTACAGCCATTGAATTTTCAGTTGCCCTCCACCTCAATGTTAAACTATAGGCTCTTTAGAATGTTGTGATGTCACGTGAACGCGACCTATTTGTAACTTGGGTTATTTTGGGGAGTTTTGTGGGGGTTCTGTGTTTTTTTTTTTGCTGTTCTGAAACCAAAACAAGAACTGAAAGGAATGTCCTCGTGTGTGTATTGGCCCAAGATATTCAAAATCCAATACCCTATGTTCCAGGAGGGAGACCTGGATGGCACACCAGAAAAAGAACCTAAGATAATACAAATATAATAGGGCCAATCCGTTACAGTGCAATGAGTAATGATGAACAATGAATTACTGTCCTACTTAAAAAAGTATTCTTATTAGCAGATAATCTGTCCAACACTGCTCCCTAGAACATTATTTCAAGGCAAAATTGCATAACATTTAGCAGATTTACACACAAAAGATATTTGTAATAACGTCGTACCTGGTCTTGATGCACATTGTGAACCTCCACACCCATCCATCCATCCATCCATTTTCTTCCACTTGTCCGTTGCCGGGTCGTGGGGCAGCTGTTGTAGCTGCCCAAATCACATGGCACCAGGCTCCTATGGCTCCTCCTGCAGGTGGTGGGTCCACAGAAGGAACCTCCACGCCCATAATATGCAAACATGTCATGCAAAATATGCAAAACATGTCATGTGCCTGGGTGTGTAGTATCGGGAGTTACAGTGGTGTGGAATTATTACTATACATATTTCTGTCATATTGGGCTTTAGTGATTATATATAAAACTGTGTTGATGTGATCTGTTTCATTTGAATTAGGCGGACATTTTAATACTGCCCCATTGTTGTATTTACGGTTGATCCACTGGGGGGCACTGTGTTGAAAGGAGGAGTCAGATTGCGCAGAAGTGACAATAAGACATTCCAAGAGCACTGATTGGTTAAAGCAGTGTTAATTTTGACAACATATTTTAACTTAGTTTTAGTCTTAGTCTTTTGACGAAAATGTAATTCAATTTTAGTCGAGTTTTAGTCAAAAAAATATCTTCAATTTTAGTCGAGTTGTAGTCGACTAAAATTGCAAGTTAATTTAGTCGACTAAATTTAAGACACATTTAGTCGACTTTGTATTAATAATATTCATTATAATCATATTTAATGGAGGTCCTGCTTCATGGAGCTGCTCCCTCATGAACAAAGCTCAGAGCTGCTCCTTTGGCAGAGAATTTACATGATATGAGGCTCTTTCAGACGATCAATAGAAGTTTGGATGATTTTAGTCTCTCCTTTTCATTTTTATTTAGTCTCATTTTAGTCGACTAAAAAATCTGGACATTTTAGTCATAGTTTTAGTCGCATGAAAAACTTTTAATTTAGTTTTAGTCCAATTTTAGTCGTCAGAAAAATAACTTTGACTAAAATTAAGACTAAATATTTTAGTCGACGAAATTAACACTGGGTTAAAGAAGGACACACCTACTCCTTTGTGTTATGTGTTGATCAAGGGGAGAGGCTCCCCCTCTCTTACCCTCCATCACCCGATCGGCCAGGATGTAGCTCAACATTACTTTGGTTTGTGCACGAAATATGGAGATGCTTGTTTTTATGTTTAAAAGTATGAAAATGAAAATGACAGAATAAACTACTACTACTACTACTACTACTACTACTACTACTACTACTACACTACTACTACTACTACTACTAATATAAGAATAAAACAATGATTTTTTATTTTAATAGGCCGAGTCTCCGTCCTTTTGTCCATATGGTAAAGAATATGTTTACGACAGTGGTTAAAGCAAAAGTCAAAGGATCCAAAGGCCACTGGTTTGAATCACGCTTCGACAGCTGCAGACTGTTGTTGTGTCCTTGGGCAAGACACTTCACCCACCTATGTATGAATGTGCTGTGTGTGTTTGGACATGTGGACTGGCATATGTGCTTTCTCTGTTGAGCCTCCAATTCACACATTAAACATGTCTAGATTGTAAAAGTTGTAGGCTGTTATTTGTCATGTTTACACTGCACTGATTTATGATCAGACGATCTCAAAATACACAGTCTGACTTTATATTTTCCACTAAATAGACTCCCTCCACAACATCACATATAAAATCACAGATCACCATTGTATCTAAGAAAAGTGCAGTACAGTCCAAATATTAGGGGGGGGGGGGGAAGACGGGAACCTCTGGATAACTCTTGATAAGACACATGATAAATGGCTTACGATAACTTCACGATATGCCGATATTGCAATAATTATATTGCACACAATTACCTATGATGGATGACTATTTTAAAGGAGTATTTGCAATTTTTAACCTTTAATCGTTGCTTTATAAACAACTAGAGGCTCCATCTTTTTATGCTTTAAGGCCTATTCATACTCCATAAGTACTTTGTTCTTGCACCCTGATCTGCAAGAACAAAATGAAGTCACTTTTGAATTGTAGCCGTTGAACATGATCAGCTACAAAACTTTTCTATGGCTACAGGGCAAAAATTACTTCATTTTGTTCTTGCCGCTCAGGGTGCAAAAACAAAGTTCTTATGCCTTGTGAAGTATGAATGAGCCTTTACATTTGTTTTCATGTTCAGACTCTGACCTTATTCTTGACCATGATTGGCTTCTGTTGACAGTGAAAACAGTGGAGCCTCATTAACATGCACGACGTCATGAAAAATATAGACATCACAATAGAAAGTATCGGCATCCTGCTGCAAAATATTGCGATATATCTCAATATCAATATATTGTTACACCCCATATGACGGATGATGTCCTCAAGAGAAGTGGGTAGAATATTCATTCTTTCATTCATTTTCAATCCTTTTAGTCAAGTGGAAGTCATGGTCCTCAATAACTACTTATTATAAGTAAGAGTAGAAAAAGTACTGATGATTCCCCTTTATATTTTTTTATACAGGGCGGATCAGTTACTGTTTGAGCATAAAAGTCTATAGGGTCATGTTTATTGTGGATGCTAATTTTTTATATTTTCAAAGAATACATTTTAAATGTTGGAAAAATAAGCAATTCTTTAGTTCAAATATAAAACTTTGACTATTTTCCACCTGTAGATATGAAGCTTGGTGGAAAGAGTACCCTATGGTTTTACTCATGGCTCATCTACTCTCTATAATTTTGCTCAAATAGATAGAAAAAGAGCTCACTCTAATATTTGGTTGTTCTGCCTTTAGCTTTGATTACAGCACACATTTGCTTTTCTCCAAGGTATTGATGATGAGAGTGTAACCACTGTGCAAAGCACACAGAGTCTCTTCCATATGCTCTGGACTGGAGTATGCCATCAGGGAAGAAGAAATGAGGAGTTTGGTTCCAAAACGCTATAAATCCATTTTGAGTAATTTGAGTAAAAATGTGTTTTCTTTAGCAAGAAAGTGGTATGATGAAAACCATAATTTTCTTTTCCAAACTCCTATACAGCATCTCAAGGTTGTAATAACAATAACATTTCAAATCTAGATTTTAATATTTCAAGATTTATTTGAAAAATCATATGATTTTTTTGTCAAAACGCTATAAATCCACTGCATCTTTTTTTGTAAACATAGCGTAGAGTCGTGGGCGGATGAAAACCACAATGTTCTGTTTCTAAACTCCCATAATAGGATTTCAGGATTGTAATAACAATAACACTTAAAACTCAGGTTTTGATATTTAAACATTTATTGTAAAAAACAGAAGATTTCTTCTCAAAACGCTATAAATCCATGCTTCACCAGGCATGTGCACCTACACACTCTTACCCTTACTCCCAATCTCGTCCTCCCACACTTTCCACACCAACAAATTCATCCTTGCACATTAAAGCCGAATTTCACTGCATGTTCTATCCTGTGAGTGACAAATTACCAGAGGTGGGAGTAAGTCACTAAATGCAAGTCTCGAGTTAAGTCGTGAAGGTCCAAGTTGATTGGTCATGGGGTCGAGTCAAGTCGAGTCATAGCTTTTGTCAAGTCAAATCTTTCTTTAGTCGGTAAGTCACAAAGGTCAGCGTTAAGCCTAATTCTTCTTTTCAAAATGTGTTTAATTTACTTTAAAATATAAAGTGCTTTCTCAAGATTTAGCGATTTTGAAAATGTAGCCTAAAATCAAACTTTCAAAAATCTAATTGATTTGGATTTAAAGTCTAATTAATATCGCCACAAAGTCTATCGCTCCAGTCTATGTACAACATTTTAAGGAAGGGGGCCCCCATTTTTTTTAAACAGTCTTTTAAACATGAGCTGCTTTTCCCTGCAGTCTGAAAGATAAATATAACATATTTTATGTTTTGTTAGTTTCTGGCAGTGTTTCTGTCAGTGGTTCCCCGTAATGCCCCAGCCCCTGCATACTCGGATTCGCCCCTGCTCAAAGTCGATTCCGCACAGCCTTCAGTCCCGCTGTCACTGGGCTCTGTGTGGTTGCGGAAAACAACAACTAAATGCTGTAACTTTAGTGAGAAAACACCGACAACGAAAAGCCCCCAAGATTTCTGTCAATAATCCAGCTCTTACGCATCGTCGTTCTGGAGCCGTCTGCGCCGCAGCTTCAGTCGTTGTTTCAAACGTTTTCCTGTCCTTAATAAATGTCTATGAATCTTCACCTCTTCACTCACTGTAGAAAACTTTTAATGCATCCAAAGAAACACACATTTCCTCCTGCCTTTTCCGCGCTGTATTGATTAGACGCGCTCCGCCGGGAAACCGAAAAAGCATGTGGCTAATTACCATATGTAAACATAGATGCGCCGCTTTTACGCAATGAATCCTGTTCTTTCAACAGTTATGCTCAAATAAATAATAACTATAAAGTCACAGCAAGTCATTGAGAGTCATTGGCCTCAAGTACAAGTTAAGTCTCAAGTCAAACAGCAAGTCCCAAGTCAAGTCAAGTCAAGTCTCGCTCTCCCAACAGACAGAAATAACTTCATCTTCAGTTCTAGTAAACATTTCGTTAATAACATTTAACTCATCCAATACGCTGCAAAAGGTGGCCTTGCAGACCGGGACTTTCGTCGGATGGTCTACACACAAGTTGTATTCGGTGGTGACGGCTCGTTTTTCTTTTCTCTATACATTACCTCACTGTTATCAAGACGTTTATAATGCCGGTTCCGCTCAGGGCGCCACCTCCACGACGAAGAATGGTGCGCTGTGATTGGTTGAGTGGATTTGTGTCGTTCTGCTAAGAAACGGAATGGGCGCTTATCGCTGTTTGGAAAGAAACGGAGGATGCAGGGCAATTTAATACGGCGGTTATCGCGTTTTGCGGAAAATTTCTTATTGGCTTTTCAATAATGGCCAAATACACTTCTGATTTTGGCGCTAACTCATTTTTTTTTTAAATGGCGCTTATAGCGTTTTGGAACCAAACTCCTCAAATCCACTGATGGAATAACCTGGTCATTCAGATGTTGGTCATCAGCTGATCTCACTCTTCGGGCACACAATGTTGCTGAATCTAGACCTGACCATCTGCTGGTCAGGCAAAAACTACTTCAAGAATTAAAACTACTTAAAAAGTAACTCAAGTACATATAAATACAACTGACCACTACCCGCTTCTGGGTCTGAACAACCATTTTTCGATCAAAGGACTTAGATATTTGTCAAAACTGCTAAATACAAAAATCACCAGCATTTCAAATGAACAATTGAAACTACGGCTTTGCCTTTAAATAAACGATATATAAGTTACTTGACTGAAAGATTTGAAATACCAAAGTGGTGTGTTTTTTGCTGTTGTGCTGCTGATTTGCTCATATGACCTCAAACAATTGATTCACTGTCAGGAGAGAAAACGCTAAAAGCTGTATTTGTCGAACACGGGGATGAGTGGGAGTCGAGTGGAGTGATGAGCTCCTCTTTTGCTCTGGAATAAAAACATTACAACACTGCAGGCAAAACTCGGTTTATTACAATTTTGGGCCAGTTTGCTCCTTTAATGTGTAAACCATTGCTTGGAAACAAATATTCGCCTCATGTTTCCACTATGAGGTGTTTGCTGATTGCTCTGAGACACAGCGATTTGGAAATTGTAACTTCAAAGGCCGTTTTCTTAAAATGCACTTTTCTCACAAGGACGATGACGACATCTGCATTTTTAAATTGTTTGCCCGTTGCTTGAGCACATTTTGCAAAACTTCGCTCATTGTTCCAAAACTCTACACACAAGTAAACATGACAAAACACTGGGAAATCACATCTGTGTCAAATTGAGTCACTGCAGATTTTCACTGTTTATTCAGAAGGTATATTTTCAGGAGGCACATTTTCAAACAACCAAAAAAGCAAATAGGCCTACTCAGTATTGTACATTGCAGTAACATGAATTCAGATAAAGCCAAAAAGAAAGAAATAAATACAGTAATATAAAAATTGTGCATACATGGGCTCATGCATTAAGGTATGGGTACATGTGTTTGAGGTATGGTAACAAAAGCTTCAAGTTGTGTTACTTTAGTCTAAGCATGGGTCTAGTGATCAAGCAACGGGCAAAAACTGTAATAGCTCTAGCAGACACCAAATTTTGCAGTCTTGAATGCATCAAGATTTTGAAGTTTTTTCAATATCTACCTGTGATTTATTGAGCGTTGAACTCTAAATAACATGCCGCAATTTTAAGTATTACAGACCCTCCCGGTGTATTTAAAAACTAAGCAAGATTTCCAAACTCTCTTCTGAAGAAATAAATGTTTGTATCTAATATGTCAACTAAACAAACCCACTTAAACCCGGCTCTATCCATTATTCTGCTTCCCGGCTGTGCTGCGACCCACCTCCACCCTTTCACCGCCTCTTCTGTCCACGGCTTCATCCTTTACTGGTCTCCCAAACCACCACAAGTGTCCAGGCTCCGGGGGGAAGACATCCCTAACTCTAACCTACCCATCCATACTAACTATAATCCAGGGTGCCCAAAGTGCGGCCCTCAGAGCAATTTTTGGTGGACCTCAAGCTTCTTGTTGATTTTGAACATATCACCAGAGATGGTAGTTTTTACTGCAAATGTAATGATTCTGCACAATTATACTGTAGCTTCGAACACAAATATTTCTCTGAGAGACAGAACTGCATTAAGCTTCCAAGTCTATATAAAGGTGTGAGACACGTGTTGAGCACCAGTTTGTGTCCCTCAATGCCATACAAACTTCAAAATGCGGCCCTCGATGGGAAAGGTTTAGACACCCCTGCTATAATCCGTATATCATTGTCTACTGTCGGGGTCTGATTGCCCAAATATTTATGTCAATAAATCTTTCTAATCGCTGCTTTTGTCTCTGTTTGAGTCTATCCAGGTTGAATGTATGTCTGTAACTCACAGTAAAAGTCACAAATTGATAATTCAATAAGCAGAGGTGGTCTGTCGTGAAGTCAGTTTACTAGCATCTGTACTTTAGTTCATAGGCTACTAGTATTTTTGTTGAAAATTTACTGCTTTTACTCCCACTACATTTAAAAGATAAATATAATACTTTCCACTCTTGTCGCTCTATTGTTGCATTTTCATCATATTTTTGCTGCTCTTTTGACACCTTTTCATCTCTTTTTATGTCACTTTTTAATGTGTTTTTTGTTGTGCTTTTTAGTTGCGTTTTCTTCTTTTTTTTTTTTTTTTGGTTCGCTTTTTCTTTAAGCGCCTTTAAGATTTGGGTAATGCCAAACTGGATAAAGTGTGGTCGGTCCGGGCTGGGGGTTATGACTTATTCCCTCCACTCCCCGAGGCGGTGTATTCCAGTGTGGGATGGCTCGGTGTATAGATTACAGGCTCGCCTCGTGTTCAAGCCATGCCGGTGTCCCAGTCTGGAGAACAGGCCGACGGGTTTGTGCAACCTCTGGATTTTATTCAAAGACAACACAGAGCTACGGGCCAATCGGTCCTTGACTTTCATCCATGACAGTTTGTCGAAAAGGACAGCCCAGTGCGAGTCTAGCAGCCCGAGCACTCGACCTCACAGCAGGACAACAAGTGACATAAAACTAAAGACTGTGATACGGGTTTTCTCCATATCCTCCAGTTCGGAATTACCCAAAATAAAAAAAAAACGTCTTGACTGGACCTTACAGACTTATAGGCCTGTTGTGGCATGTTACTGACCTGGTCCAAGGTAGAGGCAGAAACATTATGTAAACTTCCTACTTCCTGTGAATTATCACCACTGCTGTGCTGCTTTCCTGGAGTCCGGAGTATTGTATGTAGGTGGTGAGGTCAGAAACACCCGCTTTAACCTTTTGCTATGTTTTTTTTTTTTTTTACCATGCACCCACAGACGGGCGCGGGCCTCACACCGCCGTCCTTTGCACAAATGACTCCGCGGTGTTTTTAGGGACTGGGCGAGTGGGAGTGTGTGGAGTGGATGAGTGCAGCTCTCTTTCTTTCGGCAGCCCGTTTGAGGGGATTTTAGCTCGAGGCTGCGTGAGGCTGTGAGTGATCTGCGTCTGAACTGTACTTTCACCCGTAAAATGTTGTTGTGACTCAGAACAAAGCGCTTCAGGAATAGGACTCGACACCAGCGGGAGTCGGTGGGCGAGGAGTGCACGTCGGCAGCGCTGCTTTGAGTGTGGACCGGGGAGAAAAAACATCCAAGACCATGTACAGAGGAAAAGATGTACTTCGATGTCACAATACCAATGTCAGTTCAGCGAACAGTGAGCAGCAAGGTAAATATTCTTAAAGGAACAGGCCACCATTTTAAATACTGAGATCATTATGTTCTTACCTGAGCTTAGACAAGTTGATGCGTTCCTCTCTTCTATGTGGCCAAACGGAGAAGCGACCAAGCTGTTCCACGTTTTCTCTGTTTAAATACAGTCACATGAGCCTTTACACAAAATTAAACATATCGATTTTATAAGCGGATAAAAAGGGGCACTATATTGTGAGGCGCAATAACACCTGGAGTACTTCGACTAGGATCGATTTTAAAGTTCTTTTAATGGTTTTTAAATGTCTTAATGGTCTTGGTCCTTCTTATCTTTCAGAACTGCTTTTACCTTATGAACCTTCGCGGTCCCTTCGCTCCTCCGGCAGGGGTCTCCTAGTTATTCCTAAAGTCAACAGAAAGACTCACGGCGAGGCGTCTTTCCAATATTATGGCCCTCGCCTCTGGAACGACCTGCCGGAGGAGCTCAGGACCGCAGAGAACGTTCATGGTTTAAGAGCAGGCTCAAGACCCACCTTTTTGGCTTAGCTTCTAACTGACATCTACAGTGCCTTGCGAAAGTATTCGGCCCCCTTGAACTTTTTGACCTTTTGCCACATTTCAGTCTTCAAACATAAAGATATAAAACTGTATTTTTTTGTGAAGAACCAACAACAAGTGGGACACAATCATGAAGTGAAACGAAATTTATTGGATATTTCAAACATTTTTAACAAATAAACAACTGAAAAATTGGACGTGCAAAATTATTCAGTGCAGCAAACTCTCTCCAGAAGTTCAGTGAGGATCTCTGAATGATCCAATGTTGACCTAAATGACTAATGATGATAAATAGAACCCACCTGTGTGTAAACAAGTCTCCGTATAAATGCACCTGCTCTGTGATAGTCTCAGAGGTCAGTTTAAAGCGCAGAGAGCATCATGAAGAACAAGGAACACACCAGGCAGGTCCGAGATACTGTTGTGGAGAAGTTTAAAGCCGGATTTGGATACAAAAAGATTTCCCAAGCTTTAAACATCCCAAGGAGCACTGTGCAAGTGAAAATATTGAAATGGAAGGAGTATCAGACCACTGCAAATCTACAAAGACCCGGCCGTCCCTCTAAACTTTCAGCTCATACAAGGAGAAAACTGATCAGAGATGCTGCCAAGAGGCCCATGATCACTCTGGATGAACTGCAGAAATGTACAGCTGAGGTGGGAGACTCTGTCCATAGGACAACAATCAGTCGTATACTGCACGACTCTGGCCTTTATGGAAGAGTGGCAAGAAGAAAGCAATTTCTTAAAGATATCCATAAAAAGTGTTGTTTAAAGTTTGCCACAAGCCACCTGGGAGACACACCAAACATGTGGAAGAAGGTGCTCTGGTCAGATGAAACCAAAATCCAACTTTTTGGCAACAATGCAAAACGTTATGTTTGGCGTAAAAGCAACACAGCTCATCACCCTGAACACACCATCCCCACTGTCAAACATGGTGGTGGCAGCATCATGGTTTGGGCCTGCTTTTCTTCAGTAGGGACAGGGAAGATGGTTAAAATTGATGGGAAGATGGATGGAGCCAAATACAGGACCATTCTGGAAGAAAACCTGATGGAGTCTGCAAAAGACCTGAGACTGGGACGGAGATTTGTCTTCCAACAAGACAATGATCCAAAACATGAAGCAAAATCTACAATAGAGTGGTTCACAAATAAACATATCCAGGTGTTAGAATGGCCAAGTCAAAGTCCAGACCTGAATCCAATCGAGAATCTGTGGAAAGAACTGAAAACTGCTGTTCACAAACGCTGTCCATCCAACTTCACTGAGCTCGAGCTGTTTTGCAAGGACGAATGGGCAAATATTTCAGTCTCTCAATGTGCAAAACTGATGGAGACAAACCCCAAGGACTTACAGCAGTAATCGCAGCAAAAGGTGGCGCTACAAAGTATTAACTTAAGGGGCTGAATAATTTTGCACGTCCAATTTTTCAGTTGTTTATTTGTTAAAAATGTTTGAAATATCCAATAAATTTTGTTTCACTTCATGATTGTGTCCCACTTGTTGTTGGTTCTTCACAAAAAAATACAGTTTTATATCTTTATGTTTGAAGCCTGAAATGTGGCAAAAGGTCGAAAAGTTCAAGGGGGCCGAATACTTTCGCAAGGCACTGTATTTATTTAGTCCTAATGATATATTGTATATTATGTGTATATATATGTATGTGTATGTGTGTATATATGTATATATGGATGTTTGAGGGGCGCATTGTTTTAAATGTGGTAATCTGTAAAGCACTGTGTGATACTTTTAGGTATTTATAAATAAAGTTTGATTGATTAATTTTTACACAGGCTCTCAGGTCGACCGAAAGAGGAACTCGACCCGAGAGCAGCTCTTTTGTGTTAGTGTGAACCCAACCTCAGGACTTTAAGCCGGTCTAAACTGCTGCTCCAAGACTGGCTGAAACATCTCTTGGAATGGCTTCGGCGCACTCTGAAGCGGAGCGGGTGTGGTGTGAGGGCGGCCGAACTACTCGCACTTGCATGCCTCTTTTTTGCGTGAAGAAAGAATGAATACACGTAGCATGACAGGGCGTTTGAACTGCTGCTCTGACGAGGCAAAATGAATCAACTTTATATCATCAAAGTATATTTCTCTCCTGCCCCTTGTTCCCTTCCTGCGGCGCAGTAAAGCTTTCTTCTCCGTGAGCTGATTAAGTGCATTTCTCCTCAGCTTCACTGTGTTCAACCACAAGAGAGAAATGACCATAGCGTAACATCAGGCAAGCGCACGTGCATGTGTGCATGTGTGTGTCTCTGCGTTGACAGACTGATGCCCGTTGTCAAGGGAATAAGTGAGATGAACAGCTGATCGTTGTTTGGCCGATGGTCCGGCGTTTGGTGCGAACACAGACTGGACTGACTTTGAAGTGAATGCAGTTGAAAATAGGGCGGTCTCGGGTCGACCCACAGGGCGCTCCGACATGTGTGACTGTCCACTGGCTGGGCGTGCAATTTGACGGAATGTAAGTGTAAAGTCCCTCTCTTTGCTGATCTCAGACACTACTTGTTAGAGGATAACATTAAGTTGCTATTTATCACACCGGGTCAAGCTGTACAGTCGCACTCTCTCTGTCATAGCCTTGACTGTGGTGCTCAGGCGCCCACTCTCAGCCCCTGAATGTTTTGCTTGCATATCAGTTTGACGCTCGACAGGGTATTTATCCCTCTTCTGTGGAAGCATATTAAATGGTGGGACTAGCGCAATGTCTCGCACCGATGGTAAATAAACGCCTCCTGCATAAGACATCCTGACTGCGGCTTATTCTTCATCAATCCTCTTCCAATCATTGTTACTTCTCTAACACGAATCACTTTGACCAATGAGACGAGCTGTTCTTGTGAACTGGCCCGTCATTCTGGCAACGTCGTGAACACTATTTACTCATTGGTTTATTTGGTCGGGACAGTGCCGAGACCTGTGGGAGCCTGGTTCGTGTTCTCTCCTCTCAACATGTGGCCAGTGGACGGGGAGTGCATTAACAGCCGTGACTGACCTGGTTTGGGCGTAGTCTCTTCAGGGGCAGAGGAGTGAAGAGGCCGGACCGCAGATGGAGCGGTGTGGGGTCCCAGGGGAGGTCGGAGACAGTCAAGCGCGGATTCAAGTAAAAAGGTCACTCCGTCACTTCAGAACAGCAGTGAGCAATTCACATAAAACGATGATTGTTTGCGGATCAAAAAAATACTACTGTGGTTTGAAATGGGCCACAGTGGCTCTTTTGAGGTACTCTTTATCAAATCAGCAGCAAATATCCAAAATGAAAGTCAGCTCTCTTCACTAATAATTTAATCTGGAGCCTTTACAGACATTAATGTGCAAACCCAACCCCGGATGAAGTGGTTAGAACCTGTTTCGATGGATGGAAGTTATTTGCACTGTAATATCAATCTGTCTTTTGCCTGATTTGGAACTAGGTTAGGTTTTTACCATCTAAAGAACATAGCCAGAGTCCGCCCCATTCTCTCTCGGGCCAACACGGAGACGCTCATGCATGCTTTTATCACCAGTCGTATCGACTACTGTAATGCCCTGCTTTCTGGTCTTCCCAAAAAGAGTATCTCAGGTTTACAACTTTTACAAAATTCAGCAGCTCGTGTCCTGACGAAGACCAGGAGGCGGGACCACATTACACCGGTTTTAGAGTCGCTGCATTGGCTCCCCGTGTGTTTCAGGATCGATTTTAAAGTTCTTTTAATGGTTTTTAAATGTCTTAATGGTCTTGGTCCTTCTTATCTTTCAGAACAGCTTTTACCTTATGAGCCTTCGCGGTCCCTGCGCTCCTCCGGCAGGGGTCTCCTAGTTATTCCTAAAGTCAACAGAAAGACTTGGGATGAATCCCCCATTTTAATTCCCTTTTAATATTTTTATCCTAAAACCAGAACCTGGCTCTGCACTTTTGTCCACACTACACTGGTTGGTCAGACAGAACTCTGGGCGTTACATTAGTCTTGGTTACGTGCAGGGTCAGTATCTCTTCTTGGCGAACACGTCCATTCACTCTCTCATTCATACACCAGTGTACGCAGACACTGGAGGCAAGGAGGGTGAAGTGTCTTGCCCAAGGACACAATGACAATGTGCACCTTCAGGAGGCGGGATTCGAACCCCCGACCTTCCGATCATGAGACGACCCGCTCTAATAACATAATAATGTAAAAGTCATTTTTTCTGCAGCTAAACGTTAAGATGTGTGCAGTGCAGGTACACTGTGGTGAGGAGGGTCGTCCATGCGCTTTACCCGGACACTGTGAGGCTGAGTCAGCTCTGCAGAAGTCGTGATCGTCGCTGCTGCTCGAACAGAGTCCACAGCGGCTCATGCTGGCGACAGGGGAATTTCTCCATTGCCTCAGTGATTTTCCGCTCGTGCAGTACACTCGTGATGTGTTTAGGCTCCTGTTATGAGGACAATGCTGTGTTGAGAGATCACTGATAATGAGCACCTTGTTTATAGTTTATTCATAATGTCCTATACCTGTTATTTAGCTTACGGCCAGTGGAAAGGGGATGAGATAGTTAGTCGTAGTCCATGAACTGTTCCTAACAATGTTTCACTCTTTTTAGACTACTCTGGAACTGGGGAAAACGTTTTCCCCAGTTGGGAAATGCACATGAACGCTCGCTCAACTAGGGATACTCGGGTCAAGACGAGCTTCCCGACTTACGCGCCTGACTGCAAACATCAGCTGATTTGTTCTTTTATCTTATGTGAGATTTTTAGTTAGAGCTGGGGTACCTGACTTTGTGTTGTTGAAAAGTACATTTGTTTTTACCACCTCAGAGTGAGTTGTAAACGCAGCAAAAGACAGATCTTGTTAAATTGTCTTCTCCTAATTATTTATTGAGCGATAGATAGAAATACCACTCTAAATGAGTGTTCTATTTTTAGGGGTCGTCCCCCCTTTTCCACTTTTCCACTGCTCAAAGCTGTACACGGGCGTGAAATGTGCCTATAAACAATTTGCTTGAACAATTCGGACATGCAGGAGGGATTGTGAGTGCTAGAAGTGAGTTTAGGCCAAATAAAAAATGTCAAAGTTTGTGTGGTAAAAATCAGGTACCCCAGCTTTAAACACTGCTACTTTGAGTTTAGTGTGAGCTGTTGTCATCCTTGTAGTAACAAAATTGTGAGTGAAATGCCCGACATAGCATTAGCAAAAAGTACATTTATGTGATATTTTTGAAAACTAACAAACCACTGTTTAGGTTTTGAGATACAAAACAACACATTTTAAATGATTAGCTGAGCTAAGTGCTATTCAGTGATAAAAGTTTTTATTACATGAAAATCCACACTTCCTGACAAAAAACACCCACGTGAACACAAACCAACTGGGGGCAATGATGTCACATCCCAGGAAAACAAGCTCTCCAGTCCGAATGAACGCAGCATAATACTGTAGGTGAAAGAGTTGTTCTTCCTACGTAGTTTGGCTGCGGGGCCAATTATCAAACCCAGCTTAGAGTAATTCTAATGACCTTATGCAGTCCCAGTAGATCTGCTTTTCCATTATGTCTGCGACTGGCTCCCACTGGACTGGCAGTCAACACAGAGCGCTAACCTCTACACGGCTGAATGAATCGCTCACGTCTCCCTGCGTTCCCCTGTCCCCCGCCTCTCAGTAAGAACGTCCCGTCGGCACAGGCACAAAGTCGCAAGGTTACACAGCGGTAGGAGGGGACCACCGGTGGTTAATGCTCTCGCTTATGGAGTTAGCATGTTCTCCTCCTGGGTTTCCCCCATAAACCCAAAACATGTGCAACGGGTTAAAGCTAGAGTAACGGATTTGTCTTGAAGCAGTCACCTTAGTCAGTCCCGCCCACTTTGGTGGTGGTAGCACTTCCTGTGAGCGGGGATTTCCGTGGTCAATTATAGAGAGTGACGGAGAGTAGCCTCCTCGTCACTCTCTGACCCCGCGCGCCTCCCCTGGCCCGGGACAGTACTGGCGCTGGAAGCCCTGGGGCGCGCTCTCACTGTTTCCACTGACTGTTCCCCCGCAGGACGCGCTCATGTCCCGCGGCTGTGCATTCACAAACGGTCCCGCTGTTAAAGACTGGTTCTCCCCGCTGTAGTGCACACTCGTTTCCTACACGCCATCCCACCACTGCCACCAAATGTCACGGGTTCGATTCCCAACCTCACCGGATGAATGGCACTCTGTTTGGTCGCGCGATCCTCTAAAAAACCTGCCGCTGTTGCTGAGCACTAGTTTGTGATTCTTTGCTTGTGCTTTGGTGACAGTGTAATTATTTTACTAGCCCCCGCGTTCACCCGCTGTATTCACCTTATTCCAGAAGTTCGCATGGGCACCACCATGAATAAGCGAAGTCGTAATCTCAATTGGCGCAATCCATCTTTTCTTTTTTATGTGTCATGTACGATTGCTCTGCAGAAAATTCCTACTTTGTGAACCTGTGCAATGTCAATAAAACCAATTCTGATTCTGTCGGATTATTAACAAGGAAAAGCTTTCAGTTTCTATACATTTTGATGGTGAGGGAAATGTTTTACTTCAGTGCCAAGTACGAAGTACAGTTTCTTGAAGGCCGAGTGCGTTATTAGAAAAGATCCAACACATTACA
The DNA here is from genome assembly GCA_021464625.1 of Proterorhinus semilunaris. Classification (NCBI taxonomy): domain Eukaryota; kingdom Metazoa; phylum Chordata; class Actinopteri; order Gobiiformes; family Gobiidae; genus Proterorhinus; species Proterorhinus semilunaris. The sequence continues at coordinate 36,404,419 of CM038346.1, forward strand.
TATAAAGCATGTGATCATTGTCATCACCCCCACCCCAAAAGTCGACGTTTAGTTTAGCTTGTGTCACCAATATATTTGACCAAAAAGCACAGATACTCACCCTCGATATATTTTTGATGATCTGTTAATGTACCACAGTTTTTATGCCTGTAAAACAATCTTTATTCGTGCATGTTTTACATTTTTACTGGGAGACGGCGCTTTTATCCTGATTGACCTTTGACCGGAGGCGCTGCGCATGTACTCAACCGCTGTGCGATGCCTGGGCTCGGTTTGGTCGCATGAGTACTTATAGCTGTGGGATTAGCCTATTGTTCCGTGCCCGTTTTAATCCCAAATAATTCCGCCGCAGAGCTTCTTCACCCCCCCCCCCAATTTCCGCTCCAGTCTCGGTAATCACTAAGGATGTGTGACCTGTGTGATATGGACCCTGCGTTGTGTGTGGTGCTCTGACCCACGAAAAGAGACCTTGTGGAATTTGGGAAGCTAGCAACGCCAGAACCCATTTATTTCCTGGCAAAGGAGAATAAAATAAAGTGGCGTTAGCCCAACACATGTGTGCCCAACTTGGCCTTTCTCTTACGAGGTTCGGATCAGAGAAAACATAATTGTACATTACATACCTGGCAAAGGAGAATAAAATAAAGTGGCGTTAGCCCAACACATGTGTGCCCAACTTGGCCTAAGAACATAAAACGAAGGAAACAGAAAACACATAAGTACTAAATAATAACATGGATGACAATAAAACAATATAATAACATAAAAGACAAGATAAAACTACAGGGATACTAATTCTAATAACACGATGTCTTTAGATACTGAACTAACTACCTTTCTCTTACGAGGTTCGGATCAGAGAAAGGAGGAAAAGGCGGAGCCTACTATTTATACCAGCAAACCGGAAGTGCCAAAGTTGAGACAACGACTAAAACAAAGGACGTACATGGGCTAAACACACACTGCCAGGTACACACTAACACATATGCGTGTCATTCCACGCTACACCACGCAGTGGCGCACCAATCCTATTATCAGGATTTAACTAATCATTTACAACCTGTTACACACACCCCTCCAAAATTCTGCATAATAGGGGGCGCAAACCAAAACAAAGAAGATAGAGAAAGAAAAAAAACGAGCAAGAGTAACCCAAAACCGGACTGAACCACCCCACGGGATCACACGGAGTAGAGCCCTACCCCGCGCGGGTTATGAAGAGTGCCGTTTACACCCCTCGTACTATAGTGATACTCTAGAAGTTTTTATATATATCTATCTCCTAACTACAATCACCGCGGCAGACCCTTAACAAAAGAACAGCGGAACCAAAAGGGACTTTCTGCCTGGGAGTATACGCCTCACAAATGAAAGCACAGAACCTGTAGACTGTGAGGGATCCTTTTCCATCACTTCTTGTACTTCCATCTCACAGATCAAACGAGCAGGACGATTAATCATTCTACCCGCTCTAGTACGCACAGGCAGCAACTGCGCGTCAGCTACAGCGTCATACGTCATCGCACCCGCAGGTGCTATTTCTGATTGATCCTCAAGTAGGGTGTGGTCACCCACGCTCAGTGGCAGTTGAGAGAGCGCGCCACCAGATTCGACGCAAATGGAAGCACTATCACGTGGGTCTAACGCTACAGAATCCCCATCAGACTCAGCAAACGGGTCGGACACGGTTTCTTCATCCCCTAAGTTCACTCCTACACTCTGGTGAGAACCATTTTCAGTGTTCAAAAGCCAATTAATCGTCCTAGTCTCACTGTCCTGTTCCTCAACAGGAATTCCCGGTTCTTCGTTCACTAATGAGGGGCAATTAGATGCACGTGGGCTCTCTACATTGGACGAAAGGAAACTGACAGGGAGTAGAAGATTTCTATGTACCGTTTTGACTTTCTGAGTGTCCGGGTCTTTGATGGAATAAACATTTACGCCCGGTCTCACGGAAATAACTTCAAAAACCGTCGAAACCCATTTGTCCGCAACTTTCCGCTTCCCTCTCTCACCTCGATTTGCGAGTAAAACTTGATCACCCACGACGAGGGGCGCGCCCTTAGCCTTACGATTGTAATTTTCTGTCTGACGGGCCTGGGCTGCCCTACTGTTCTGAAGAGCTATGCGCGATGCTTCAGCTAAATCACGCCTCAAAGCCGCAATAAACTCATGGTGGTCGACGATAGGAGCACCCTCGAGCACATGTTGGAAAACAATATCGACGGGCAACCGGGGAACTCTCCCAAACATGAGGTAGAAAGGCGCAAATCCCGTAGTCTCGTGTTCCGTGCAATTGTAACAAAAAGTCAGCATTTGCAACATCTGAGGCCACTTCGCTTTCGACTGGGGGGGCAAGGCACGAATCATGTTCCCCAGAGTCCTGTTGAACCGTTCTGTAATGCCATTCCCCATAGGATGGTACGGCGTCGTGTGCGATTTCTGGACCCCAGAAAGCGTCAAAAGTTCTTTCATGAGAGTACTCTCAAAATTTGCACCTTGGTCCGAGTGAATGCGCTTTGGAAAGCCATACACACAGAAAAAGTCATTCCACAGCCGGCGGGCAACTTGTTTAGCCGACTGGTTCTTGCATGGAAACGCGTGCGCCATTTTTGAAAAATGGTCCGTGACGACCAAAACGTCGACACATTTCTTGTCCGTTTGCTCAGCCGTCCAAAAGTCGATGCAAACCAGCTCCATCGGCTCCGAGGTTTGGATACTTTCTAAGGGAGCACGTCCATGTGGCTCAGGGGTTTTACCAACGACACATCTGAAACACTTCCTCACGTGATTGATGACGTCCCTTTCCATCCCTATCCAGAAAAACCTTTGCCTGGCTAGAGATAGCGTCCGCGCTTGGCCCTGGTGACCCGCTGAGTCGTGGAGGCCGGTGAGGACTCGTTGTTTCAATGCGCTCGGCACAACGAACTGATGGAGCGTCACATTCATTTTGTTGTCTCTCTTGGACCGGAACAACAATCCATCCTTGATGGACAGCTTCGGCCAATGTTTAAGTAGATTCTTCACTCCACCTGGCTCACGTGCACGCTCACGATTGGAGGGTCTTTTTCGTCTTTGTACGTAATAGAAGACTCTACTCAGTGTGTTGTCCTGTTCTTGCATGGACACAAGCTGGCTCAGCGGGAGTGAAGCACTGTCAGTGATACATGCTAGTTGCGGGACCTCCGCACACGTGACATATAACGGACTGTCATTCCCTTCACTATGAACGCTTAACACCGCTTGGACTTCGTCGAGAGACAGCGAAGGCTGTGGGGAAAGCGAATTGGCGGAATCCCCAGACGGGTCTACGCGCTGGCAGTTGTTAGTGCACCTAAACGCGTCTTGGACTCTCTGGTCCGCTAACTCACTAACTTGGGCGAGCAGATGAGAATACGGTTCAGACACGAGACGGTGAGCCACGCAAGATTTAACAAAAGGCTCCCTACTCAGTGCGTCAGCAACTATATTCTTAGGGCCAGGGACATAGTTAAGATCGAAGCTATACGCCGCTAACTTCGCCACCCACCTCTGTTCGCAAGCGTCAAGTTTGGGCTTAGTCAAAATATAAGTCAGTGGATTATTGTCAGTCCAAACAGAAAAAGTCCTTCCCTTTAACCAATGGCCAAATTTGTCGCAAACAGCCCACTTAAGAGCTAAAAACTCCAGACGGTGAGCTGGGTAATTCAACTGTGCTTGGGACAATGTTTTACTGGCAAAAGCCACAGGCCTGGCGATCTTACTACCAGGTGACAGTTGCGAAAGAACAGCGCCTATCCCGTCAAAAGAAGCGTCAACAGCTAGGATAAAAGGAGCGTCAAAATCTGGATGAGCCAACGTAACACTGTGTATCAAATCATGTTTGAGGGTCTCGAACGCTTCCCTACAGTCGTCAGTCCAGTCCGTGGGGGTCAGTCTCACTAAACCTTTCTTGAACTTAAGCTTAGGAGGTCTACCCTTTTTCTTGGGAGTGGAGGAGGGTTCTGACACGAGACTAAACAGGGGCCTAGCCTTGGCTGAACAACCTTCGATAAAGTGATGGTAATACAAGGCCATGCCTAAAAAGGACCTAATCTTTTTAGCACTGGGGGTTTTACCGTCTGCCTCCATGAGGTCCGTCTCCCTAATATCGCCGATGGCCTGGACTTTACTGGGATCGGTTCTCATGCCTTCTTCGCAGACGATGTGGCCCAAAAACTTTACAGAACGCCGGAGGAAATGACATTTCTTGGGGGAAAGCTTAAGGTTATTTACAGCTAACCGTGAAAATACCATCTCCAAACGCTCTAGCGCAATCTGTTCAGACGGCGCAAACACCATCAAGTCATCTAGGTAACACAACAGGCTGGTAAAGTTTTTGTCACCGAAGATCGACATCATCTTGCGCATGAACGTGGCGGGGCTGTTGGTCAGTCCTTGAGGCATTCTGTTATACTCGTGCAGCCCGAACGGGGAGGAGAATGCGGTGTACCGCTTGTCGTCCTCGTGTAGCGGGACGTTGTAAAACCCCGAGGTAAGATCCATGGTGGAGAAGAACACATTGCCCCCAAGCGCAGCGAGCGCATCAGTCTGGTGGGGCAAGGGGTGTGCATCTTTAATAGTTCTTACATTAAGCCACCGAAAGTCATTACAGATGCGTAAATCACCATTGGGTTTCACGACGAGGACGAGAGGAGACGCATACTCGCTCTGTGACTTCTTGATGATCCCGACTTCCTCCATCTCGTTCAAAGCTGTCCTCAATTTTTCGTAATGACAAGGAGGGACACGCCTGTACGGAAGTCTGAACGGCTTGTCATCCATCAACCGGATTCTGTGTACAAAGTCTTTCGCCTCTCCACAATCCATCTTGTGCCTTGAGAATGTGGAGTCGTATCGTTCGATCAGGTTGAGTAGCTTGTTCTTCCACTCCAAGGACACTTCACAAGACGTGATATCAACTTCGGAGAGTCCCATGTCCATGAGAGTCTTGTTAATCTCTTCCTCAGTTTTCAAAACTGGCGTCTCCGCCGCGCGCTGGGTGTTTGACTGAACTCGTTGTGGCTCCGGTAGATCCTGTACTGACAAACTGGGCGAAACGTCCACGAGTTTGGCGTTTTTCTTCAGTACAATTGCTTTCTCCGTAGGATTAACTATTTTAACGGGAACCCACCCATCCCCATACAGAGTGGTGACAACCCTCCCCACCAAGATCTGCGCTGGTCTCGTCCTAGATCGAGTAGGTTCTACGATAACAGAGCTCCCTACCGCCGAAGCGTCTACAGATGGTAATTTAGCCCACACCAAATGTTCAGTCCAAGGCAGCAACGTGACACACCTTTTTAATTTTGCAGTCCCAAAATCCAAAGGCGAAGTGTCAGTACGGTGCACTGTATGGGACAACAGCGACAGCAGCTTGGGTAGCTCTTTGCCAAAAGCGCCCATCTTATTCGAGTCTATTGCTCCATTTTCGATCCGCATCATGAGCCATTTCAGAACGTTGCTCCCCAGGATCATGCTGTCGGACTGGCCTGGTACCACTAGAACTGGGACAATGACTTTGATACCGTACACTAAAACGGAGAGGTCGTACAGAGCAGTAGGCATTACCGGATGACCTCCGCAGCCCACGATGACATACTCATCCGCTCGCTTTCTGTCAATCTCCGGATAATCCCTCTTCAGCATTGCATCAGTCTGTTCGTTAATAGTGCACGCCATAGACCCACTGTCCACTAAGGCCTTGATGACATAACCATTGTCCATGATAACGTCCGTGTGGAATAACGAGTCTGTCTCTGAAAGTCTTTGTAGTACTTGTACAACCGGTGTCTTGCCCAACGGCACCTTGTCACCGTTATCTACACGGGCGGGCTCGAACTGTACTGCACTGTCCATGGCGGGAGGTGAAGAGTCCCCATCTGCGCTGTCCTCCCCTACACGCAGACTGACTAGTTTCCCTGAGGGAGAATTGTTAACGCCCCGGGGACATGCGCGGCTTATGTGTCCCTGTGCGTGGCATCGAAAACACAGTTTATGCTTCATACAATGTGTGTACGCGGTGTGAGACACATCTTTACAGACCGCACACGGCATGCTGTTTAAACCGTCCATTTTGGGATACCGTGCGTCTCTACGCGGTTTCCGAGCAACCTGGGCGCCATCTTGAGGTGGCGATAAAGCCCTTTCCAACATGGCGGCGAGTTTATCGAACATTGAGTGGTCAGTCACGTTAGCATTTGGGGGTACGTCAGCGGCAATGTCACCTTTATTCACAGTAACCGTGTTCATTACATCTATTTTCCTAGAGCTATGTTCTAAGTGGTACTCGTCCAGCACCTCCTGGACATCGCGAGCCGACCACTTATCAATAGTCTTAGACCGGAATGTGTAAGAAAGCTCTTTGTTCGGGCAGTGTCTTATGAATAAACGGGTGACGTCTTCCCCGGGAATATCGGAGAATTTCCCTAGCCCCGCAAGGCAGCTAACGGCAGTATCCGCCGCGTTGTTTAACCGTAACCAAAAATCATACGGATCCTCATTCACCATTGGACGGATGGAGTAGAAATCAGCGAGGGGGACCGAGGAGTACAACCCGGCGCCAAAGTGTTTACGCAAAAGACCGTAAATAACATCGGGTCCTTGTGTGGGATCCAGACCTCCATTTTTAATTCCCAATCTCACGACATTTCTAGCTTTTCCTTTTAAATGGATAAGGATTTCCTCCGTACTATTTTCGACGGAAACATTGCTTTTGCGGAGGTAAACCTTCATCAAGTCCTCCCATTCATCGATGGCTAACCCATCTGAACCATCCCCTCTAAACACTGGGGGCTCTTTGGCACCCTTTTCAACGAAAGTGACATTAGAAAAATTCAAACTACGATTAAACACGGAATCATTGGCCTGTGGAGGCGAATCTGGAGCCCTTGGAGACTCGGCAGAAGAGCCAGACAAGTTCAACCTGGACACAATATTATCGGCCAACATGTGACCTATCTGTTGCATCATTTCACCCATCTGGTTCATTCCCCCCACAGTTTCATCATCAACCACATGTCCCGTGCTGCACTTAGGCAGACCAAAACTCACATTGTTCATATTACGAGGCATAGCTCTGCCTCGGGCAATACTACTACCACCCACATCACTTAAAGGAAACGGGGGAGGGGACCTCAAGCCCCCGCGTCCCCTGCCGACCATGGCAGGCGTGCGCAGCTCCTCCGTCTCCATCTCCGCGGCGCGAAGAAGACGCCGGCGTTGATGATGTATTTTATGGCCCCGGTGGTCGAACGCCAAAAACCCCACGTGTGGTGATGGCGACTCCCAGCGGCGAGGCGGCGGTGGCACAGGAGAACGTCCTGGAGCCCTGGCGATGTGCTCCGTGGACCCGACGTCGTCTGGTCCGGTCCTAAACGGATGTCACGGCACCAATGTGACCTGTGTGATATGGACCCTGCGTTGTGTGTGGTGCTCTGACCCACGAAAAGAGACCTTGTGGAATTTGGGAAGCTAGCAACGCCAGAACCCATTTATTTCCTGGCAAAGGAGAATAAAATAAAGTGGCGTTAGCCCAACACATGTGTGCCCAACTTGGCCTTTCTCTTACGAGGTTCGGATCAGAGAAAACATAATTGTACATTACATACCTGGCAAAGGAGAATAAAATAAAGTGGCGTTAGCCCAACACATGTGTGCCCAACTTGGCCTAAGAACATAAAACGAAGGAAACAGAAAACACATAAGTACTAAATAATAACATGGATGACAATAAAACAATATAATAACATAAAAGACAAGATAAAACTACAGGGATACTAATTCTAATAACACGATGTCTTTAGATACTGAACTAACTACCTTTCTCTTACGAGGTTCGGATCAGAGAAAGGAGGAAAAGGCGGAGCCTACTATTTATACCAGCAAACCGGAAGTGCCAAAGTTGAGACAACGACTAAAACAAAGGACGTACATGGGCTAAACACACACTGCCAGGTACACACTAACACATATGCGTGTCATTCCACGCTACACCACGCAGTGGCGCACCAATCCTATTATCAGGATTTAACTAATCATTTACAACCTGTTACAGATGCACCGCACTTTGCAAAGGCAAGAGAGATAAAACGTCTTCTGTTACATCACTGGGCTTTCAGAGTACTCAACGAAGCCATCCACTAAGAACCGGACTGGGATCGCGTTCGCAGGGAGTCCCGGCTCAGGCCTGGACCTGCCCTGAACTGTACGTGAGCACTGTAAGCCCCTGTGCGGTGGGTTCATGAATGTTTTAGCGCCCGTTTCCCATGGATTGAATTTCTTATAATGAAATGGACAGAGTGACCGCTCACATTATGTAGGGCAGGTGTTTTCAAACGCCTGCAGACACAAACATGGAGCAGGGGCTCTGACAGAGACCCAGGGCCAGACGTGGACTTGGACTGGCACTGGAATTATAGGACTCTGGCTCAGACGATCTTTTCATCAGAAGGATGCTGGTTTGAATCCTGGCTCCTGTTGGTGTAGAGCCGATCTGTTACTGGTGCAGTTTTAAGGTCTGTTCAATCTGAGTTTGGAAAATAGTTGTACATGATGATACTGGCCCAGTCCAATGACTTCGAAATACTGTACAAGCAGCCAATAGAGATGAATGGGAATCACAGAGGCAAAGTAGCTCAATGTTTGCCAATTGCAATGCCACCATAGTTTACTCTCCAGTCCAGAAGAAAAGCCTGTCTCGAGATTCACCTTTTCTATGTTTATAATGCATTTGTATACTCGGATATAGGCTTGCCTGATCAATTGTGGGTTTGTTTTAGTACCTAAAATGTAATATTTCAAAAAGAGCTGTTCCTCCCTTTCATGCCACTTTCTGCCTCTGACACTTGTTACTCTGAGTTGAAGTTCAGGCTTTCAGAAGGAGCTCTGTCGTCGGGGGCTTCATGCCCCTGGTAAGTTCTCCCAAGGCAAACCGGTCCTAGCTGACGGGTCAGACAAAGAGCGCTTCAAAAGACCGATTATGTGACCCGGAAGCTCTGAAGGAGCATCTTGGGGGCTGCCCTCTCATGGACCCACCATCTGCGGGACAAGCCATAATAAGGTCCCACAACGGATAAGATGGAGAAGAGGATGGATGGATGTTAATGCTTCTGTTCAGAGTATGTAATTGCGTCTTGATCTGTAAGAAGAAATTGCAAACCTAACCACAGCTTAAAAAATGTCCACATTTTTCCATAGAGCACAGTAATTATATGTCTTAGGTTCACCAAAGGGACTGCTCTGACAAGCCCCAAGTCCCCACAGTTAATTATCAGTTTATCATGTCTGTGGCTGAAAAAACTTTATCAATCGCTCCTGTGCACGACTTCCCGGAGAGAGCAGGAGAGAAATTCCCTTGAGTTTTGTGTTTAATTTCAGAGTCAGGCAGATCCCAGTGAACCGCGTTAACCTTGGCAGACTGAAGAAACGCCGTCTGCAGCTTTATAAACCCGGGCCAAATGAACAGCTGGAGCAATTTATCAGCGCCTTGTTTGGAGTTTGTCACAAGTTTATTATGCAAATGGGATTTTCTGGGCGCCGAGAGTGGTTTTTGTGATCGATGGAGATTAAATAACGGGGAAACAATGTTCAACTGCTGAAAGGGCATTTGTTTTGTTCTACTTATCTTGTTGTGGGGGGCTGTGGAGTGTGCAGCTGCAGATGAGGGTACAGAGCACAAGGCGACCGACTGGTTAATGGTTATGGCCCGTCCGGGGTTCGATTCCCATCTTCTCCCAGTGTCTGGATTGAGTTACGTCTAGGTGTTTGTTTTTTGTTAATTAAAATAGTAACTAAACACAAAACTTTCACAGTCCAGAATGATCTGTCAAGTGGGCAGCACCCGCAGAACCCACGAGAGGGAAGGCAAGTTTATTTGTAGAGCACAATTCATACACAAGGCAATTCAAAGTGCTTTCACAGTTGCATAAAGTTACAAGAAAACAGATCAAATCAATAAAACATCAACATAAAAATTAATCAATCACAGTAAAAGGCAAGAGTGCAGATAAAATACTTTCAGTTTTCATATGCTCGGGTAAAAAGAGCTGTTTTCAGCCTGGATTTGAACATTGTCAGAGTTGAGGCCTGTCTCACATCCTCATGAAGACTGTTCCAGATTTTAGCTGCATGAAACTGAAACGCAGCCTCACCGTGTTTAGTCCTGACTCTGGGAACCACCAGGAGACCCCTCCCTGAAGTTCTCAGGGCCCGAGATGGTTCATACGGCTCTAACATGTCAGAGATGTACTTTGGTGCTAAACCATGAAACGACTTGTACACAAGCAGAGCTGTTTTAAATTCTATTCTCTGAGTGACAGGAAGCCAGTGCAGAGACCGGAGCACTGGACTAATATGGTCATATTTCCTGGTTCTTGTCAGGACTCGAGCAGCAGCGTTCTGGATGTTCTGCAGCTCTAACAGCTCGTTTAGAAAGGCCAGTGAGCAGCCGTTACAGTAGTCTAACCTGCTGGAGACAAATGCATGGATGAGTGTCTCCAAGTCTGGTTTTGACACTATTCCTCTGATCTTAATGTTTTTCAGATGGTAAAAAGCTGATGATGTTATTGCTTTGATGTGGCTGTTTAAGTTCAGGTCTGAGTCCATGATTACTCCTAGATTTCTAACCTGATTTTTTGGTTTTAGAGAGAGAGACTCAAGGTGACTGATAACACTTTGTCTTTGTGTCTGTGGGCCAAAAACAATGATCTCAGTTTTGTCTGAGTTTAGTTGGAGAAAGTTGTTTTGCATCCACAAACTGATCTGTTCGATGCAGTGAGAGCGATCTGTCTTTGTCAAAGAACAACACAAGAAAGTTTCAGGCCGCAGTAGTGCTGCCATTTACTCTCACTTTTCGGGCAACGCCCACCAAGACCAACAAGTCCGGACCCTCCACTGTGAAATGTAATTTGCATTTCTAATATTTGTTTTTAATTCTACATCTGTTAGTGATGCTTATGGCCTATTTCACCGGCCAGGAGACTAGTTACTCGAGTTGCTTCTGGCCAGGGAGACTCTGAGATGTCCCCTGGAGATAAGGCAAGTCTTCAGGTAGTCTGGGTGAAAACAAACATGTCTGAATTCAGCGGAGACTGCATGGAGACTTCGTCAAGTCCCCATGCAGTCTCCGTGTGCGCGCGGTTGTGTTGCGAATACTATTTGTCGTCCTCAACCTACGAGACGTTTCTGTGACATCCCTGCAATGTCTCCGAGACCTGTCGCATAGCTCTCCTTGGTATCCGACATACGAGCAATAGTCACTGTTGAAACATGCAAATATAAGGCAAAGGTTTAAATGCAAGAAATGAACATTACAAGATAAGAAACAATTACAAATAAAATAGCATTAAGAGATCATTGGGAAGGGAGTTCCACATGATTATTGTATACATTTCTATATTTAATTTTATATGTTTATTTGATAGGGACAGAACAAGAAGCATTGTTACAAATAACCGATGCCATGTGTGACCGTATGGTAGGTAGGGTACAAATAAATATACTTTAATTTAGATGATCAAATTAACAACGCCACCTGGAGAGATGGCTCCAGGACCAAACATGAACCGCTAGCAGCAACCAGCGACACATAACAACCCCCACAGTAAAGCAGCACAGGTTCGTGGACAGAAGAGCACAAGAGACAGTATCTTATGAAAATATAGTTTTCTTTATTTTAACAATTAGTAAAATCTTTTGTTATTAAATTGATTTTAAAACATTTTGTCACTTTCAGACAAACTTAAAATACATTTCAACGTAGGTAGTAACCGGAAAGCAACCGGGGATACAGCAGCGCTATACCTCAACGCCTTGGTCAGGGCAATCGAAGCTCCGCCGCGGCGCAATGGGCACACATCCAACCAGACCAGGAGATTTGTGCTGTTGTCTGATCATACGGCCCAGCACCTCGCTCTGTGTAGATTAAACCGTAATCCCTTGTTTCATCAGCCTCCGAGGGGCAAAGGGTTGGAGGCCGATCCCCCACCGGCAGGGCAGGGCAGGACAGGACGAGAGACCTGGGTTTAGGTTATAGAACTTGCATATTATGATCCACGAGAATTCTAGCTTGGCACGTCCCAAGATGGTCCTAAAGATTCTCAATGGGGTTAAAATCTGGACTCTGTGGTGAAGGGCCCGACCAATATGGATTTTTGGGGTCCGATATAAGTAATTAAATTGCCCGGTTAGAATCATGAGGCCGTCCTTCTGTGGACCCACCACCTGCAGGAGGAGCCATAGGGGCTGATGCTATGTGATTTGGGCAGCTCCAACAGCTGCCCCCACGACCCGACAACGGACAAGTGGAAGAAGATGGATGGATGGATGGAAATTGGACTAGGTAATTTTTTGAATCTCTTAGCCTAGTTAACATTTATTATCAGTGTAAAGGTTTCAATCATAGAACTATATAGAATTATATAGAGGTCGACGATGTGGGTTTTTCTGAGGCTGATGCCGATATGCACCAAGGATATTTTGGCCAATTAAAAAAAAAAAAGTCTCGTCTATAATCCTGTGTATGAAGCTTCTAAATGTGTCAGTCTTGAACGGTGACACTAGGGGGTTCAGTATGAGGGGCATAGGGCTGATTTATTCAGGGCACTCATATCCATATGGAGATGAAACCAGGTTCAAACATCAACCTGTTCAAATATAAATTCAAGCAAAAGATTTTTGTAAAGTATAGAGAAGAAGAAATGAGTTGCCACTAGGGGGCGCAATAGGATCAAATTGCTTTTTATTAATTAAGGAAGAATGTTTTTGCTCTCAACAGTTGTCATTCTATTGCTCAAAATTACAAATTGAGAATTAGGGTAGGAGAGCTATGGATCTGTTGAGAGGGATCCTCCCAACGGGCTCGTAAACCTCGACTTTTAACGCACCACACAGCATAGGAACATTATCTACAAAATCAGCTAGTTGCTAGTTTGTTGATGAGGGGCTACTGCCCTCTACTTACTTACATAATACATGTACATAATAATATTCATGGAGTATAATATGTATATTAATCTGTCTTTTTAACATAAAACTAGTGACTTTTGGTAATACTAACAATGTTAGGCGTGGTAACCGTCTGAAAGAAATGTAATGATCGCCTTTTGTTACTTGCTTTGTACTAGACTGTGTACTTGAAACTAGACCGTTGTTGTAATTGTGCTTCTTTCTGTTGATGTATGAACACTCAAACAGTGTTTTGTAAGTTATAGTTCTTTGTAAATAGTTTGTAAGTATGTAGCTTTATCAGAGTTGTTTTGTAATTAGTCGTTAGGTAATCAGTATTGCTCCGTTTTGGGGTCTGCTCGGATGCTGCGGGTGTGTAGGGTCTATTTTGTTTTGCTGTTGTTTCCTTGTTGCTAGTTTGTTCCTTTTTGTTGTTCCACTATGTTCTTGTGAAATAATGATTTTAATTGTATTGATTTTGGGGGCGGCGCTTATAAGCTTTTGCTTCGGCCCACTCCTTTTGCTGTGCAGTGTTTGCTGCTCAAATAAACAAATAAACTAAACTAGTAGGGAGCTTGTTTGAAAGACAAATATCAGCAGATTCCACAACAAAAAAACGGTAAGTCTGTAATAATACCTATAGTAAAAGATATTACTGCGCGGATGCCGAATTACTCCTGGTATTATTACTCCTTACAATATAGTTCCCCTTTTTATCCGCTTAGAAAATCCACATTGTTTAATTTTGTGTAATTATACTTTATAGTGTAACATTTTACGTAACCATATTAAAATAGGGAAAATGTAGCAGAGTTTGGTAGCTTCTATCTATCTACGCTAAAGTAAGAACATATCTCAGTATGTAAAAACGGTTCCTTTAAAGCTCTGACTTTGGCGCAGACTGACTTCCGTCAGTCTACCCCAAGGCAGCTGTGGCTACAATAGTAGCTTACTACCACCAAGTATGGAGTGAATGAATAGTGCAATGTAAAGTGTTTTTGAGTGTCCAGAAAAGCGCTATATAAAACTGATGCATTATTTTCCTTACATTTTCAGAGTGCTATTTTGAATTCTCGAGTACTGCATTCAAATGCAGCCCTCGATAATATTTTAGCTGCAGGCTCCTGGCATCTTCTGGTTTTCTCTTTGGCAGGTCCAGTCTCAACACACAGGTGTTGAAATAAAACGATTTATTGTGCCCAGATTCAAACACATTTGGACAGGGATATTTTCACGACTCCTTCTTTGAGCGAGTATTTTAGAGATTATTAATCATTATTATCACGGGTGGTATTCTGTTGAAAGTACTCTGTCTGGTCACTGCGATTTCAATGACCTGGGTTTGCTGTAGTTGTTCAGGAACATTATGTGCATGGCTCCGGGTAATAATGCTAAAATCAATACCAACACCAAATCCAGTGTCTCCAGCAGGTTAGACTATACTGTAACAGCGGCTCACTGTAAGAAGCTGCAGTACATCCAGAACGCTGCGGCTCGAGTCCTGACTAGAACCAGGAAATACAACCATATTAGTCCAGTGCTCAGGCCCCTGCACTGGCTTCATGTCGCTCAGAGAACAGACTTTAAAATAGCTCTGCTCGTGCGCAAGTCTCATGGTCTGCCACCAAACTACATCTCAGGGAGGGGTTTCCTGCTCATCCCCGAGTCAGGACTAAACACAGTGAGGCTTGTGACATAGCGGAAGCTAAAAATTTAATAAAAAAATAATGCATCGGTTTTATATAGCACTTTTCTGGACACTCAAAGACGCTTCACATTGCATTATTAATTCACTACATTCTTGGTGGTCGTAAGCTACTATTGTAGCCACAGCTGCCCTGGGTGGCCCCTCCGACCACCACCACTCACTCACTACATTCACTAGGCTTCCTGGTGTTCCCAAACGGTCTCCCATCCAAGTACCAACCAGGCCCTTCCTGCTTAGCTTCCAAGGTGTGACGGGATTGGCCAGAGCAAAGGCAGTATGACCCCGTCCAGGAGCGTTATACTTTTGAGAGATAACTGAAATTGGAACTGCTAAACGAACGGAAAAAAAATAAAAATAGCGACCAAATAGCTTTGATAACAGTACATATTCTCTGTGGCATTGTTTCAATAAACGTCTGTAATGTCAAAGGATCCAGTGTTGCATTCACTTTTCACTATAGGGCTGGGACAGAATATCATATCACAATACTTTGTGCTGCAATACCAAGTATCGACAGAATTTACAGCACATGTGTAAAGTTCTGCCTAAAGCAGACGCTCCATGACTTCCTTCTTCACCTGTCGGTCTGTGACAGACTGAAGAACAGTGAGGCCTCGGCCTTTTTACTGAATATAATGGCCACAATGTATTTAGTGTCCTGTTACTGTCACTCATGGTTTCTGACAGAAGTCTAACTGAAAAAAGCCCGGACTATAACAGCAGGTCCTATAAGGGCTCAGGTATTTTAGGGGCTACTGATTTAGAGTAAACTTTACTCTATGTCATTAATGAAACCTTACTCTTTTCAAAGCAAACTTTACTTTGTAAAGAGTAAGGGTTCATTAATCATTTAGAACAGAGCCGTTTTTTCCTATACGCAAACTACGCAAGGTGCGTAGGGCCCCCGCAGCCGTAAGGGCCCCGCATCTCAGTCAAACACCGGTGTTGTTTCACTGATTAATTGTTACAGCACAGGCTCTCTGACAGCGCTCACTCACTCTCCGCCTGCTTTGCCTCATATAACACTAAAGCGTGGCAGTCTGCTGAAGTGGATGAGCAGGAGAAACCGACCGCCTTCCCCCGTCACATCCGAGGCACGAGTGCTTCTCTCCGTCGCGTCCTCGCATGGCTGTCGGTCTCCCGGTGCTCGCTCCTGTGCGGCTGCATTTCACCCGTGTCCCGGGCGCTGCGCTCATGTTGTCTCTGCTCGGACTTGGGGCAGCATCGCCACACACTTATTTAAACTCTCTTCTTATTTTGTCTAGCGGAGTACCTGGACAGAGAGTAAAAAGCTGTTCTACGTGGCCTGGTCAAAGAGGAGTTGAATCCTCACGGTTCTCAAGAGCACAGTTACTGACAGTAACTCTGGTTCTCTGAATGTGCACAGTCTAAAACCAATTGGGCTACTCACGGGCTAATTCTCAGCGGTAAGACAGAAATAACCGTCAGGTGCAGTTTTCAGTTAGTTTTAAATCAGGGGTTCCCAAACTGTGGGTCAGGAACCAGGGGTGAGAGAATGGGACCATTTGCCATTTACCATTTTAAAAAATGGGGGAAATAGACTAATAGTAGTCCTAAACCCCAGTCTCACGGTGGCTCAGTGGTTAGTGGTTCTCACACAGAGGGGCGGGGGCTGAATTGAGGTCATTATGCTGTACTGCACAGTGGAACTGTTTTTGACCGTAAATGGATTCGCTCTTCGTCGAATAACCATGGGATGTGTACTGTAAGGCCCCCGTGTGGATTTTTCTCATTCCTTGGGCGCACAATGTTGCTGAACTTACACCTGACCAACTAATCTGATCAGAACAGTTAAATTGTGGTGACTTTTTTTTGTCAGGCAGTGTACATGTTAAATTATAAGTTACAAGTTACTTCATTGTTTCCAAAGGACCTTTCCTAAATAATTGCAGCCTTTGCTAATTGCATCTATTCAAATTGCTAGGTAAATTTAATGGTGATTCCTCCCGCACCCTTGATAGACTTTTTTTTACTCCCCGCTTTGTAACAATGATCCAACAACGGCGCACCTTGCAATTTCTCAACCGTAATGAAGCAGCTCCATAAAACTGTCCGCGAGGCATTTTGTCTAAGCCTGAATGATCTGCCTGACTCTGAAACATGACATGTGATGCTGTTTATCCGCTGCACTCTGGATAAAAATGATCATAACTAAATCTCTACAAATTACATCTCATATCTCTCCATTAGATTAATGTTCCCGCTTCCAAAAAATAAATAAAAATAAATAAAGTCTCTCTAAGCTCATTGTCCCCGGATCACGAGCCGGACCGGATTACACGGCGCATTTACAGACCCGCTCTGTCTCTCTCTTCCCTGTCTAAAACACTTTCCATAACGATCGACTTGAACTCAATCAGTTTCCACGGCGACATGGACACAATTATTCAAAGACAAACAGGCGCCGAAGGTAATTAGGGCTCGGGTCATCCGTTCCCGACACACAAACCTAAACATATGCATCAAAATGAACTGCTTTCAGAGTTTGAGAGTTTTTAGACTTTTTCACATTATTAGTAATAAGTTGGGATTTGTTTATGATTTATGTGTTTATGTGTTTACTTCCCACACACTTCTCTCTCTCTCTCTCTCTCTCTCTCTCTCTCTCTAATGGCAAGCTTCATCGGACAAGATGAAGGGCTAGGACCCGAAACGTCACTACTTTCGGTGTGAGCCATAAATCGGTGAGCAAGCTACAGTTGTGCGGATCTTTTTCTTCCATTTCCTTTGTACTTTTTGGATCCAGCACACTGGTTTAAAACGTCGGATGTGCGTGTCTCTCCTCCTCCATACTATGGTAAATACAACGTGTAAACTCGGAGATGACAAGAAAGCTCCGAGTTCAGATACCAGACGAAGACTGCAATGGCGGCCCCCAGTGGAGAAGTGTGGCTAATGGTAAAACTTTAACAAAACCATTGCAGGGAAGGGAACGTTACAGCCTTCGCTATAACGTGATGTTGTCACGGTCTGTCATGGTAGGGGGGTGAGGTGCGAGAGAACCAAAATGCAGAGCAGCTCAATGAAAAACTCAAATTCAATGGCACGTCCAAGTACAAAAAACGGCAGAGAAACAGAACAAGGGAACTCACACGAGTAACGGGAACCGAGGACATCCAAATAAGCACAACTCCGAGGAACAAGACTGACAGGTAACACACGACAATGACGACACTGATCCGACAAAGACAAGTGAGAACACAGGGGAATATATACACACACCAGGGACATGGGGAACAGGTGTAACACATTCGGGCGGGGCAGGTAATCAACAGGAGGAAGGGAAAGCAGGATGACACAGACTAAGACTAAGACTATTAAAATAAACACAAGACAGAGACACAGACTAGGACAGGGGAGAAACAAACCAAAACCAGGACAAAACTAATACCTAAAAACCCACATCATGACAGTTGTAACATGATTTGAATTCTATGTGTGAAAAAACATTCATAGTGTTCATTCATAGCATTCATTCATAGCATCTTATCAGCTAACTGTTGTAGCATTAGCCGTAGGAAAAATTCCAGCTAGCTTCCAGTGGTTCCCAAACTTTCAGGTTGTGACCCCCAAAATATCAATCCAAACAACTGAGGACCCCCACAGTAAAATACTATCAGTGTATTAGCATTCACATTCATTTTAATATGTACTTTTTACATTACATTACATTTCAAGTCTTTCACGAAGATGTAATACTTTAAAAAATGTCACAAGAGTTTCTCTTCAATTATTCTCGCAAACCCCCAGTTCCCAACCCCCACTTTGGGAACCCATGATCTAAAGGTGAACATTTGGGTCATTGGGCCAGACAGTTCACCTGCTTTACAGTTACACTGTGATCCTATTATTATATGCTCAAGCTAATTTTCAAGCTAGCTTCCAGTGGTTCCCAAACGTTTCAGGTTGTGACCCCCAAAATCATATCAATACAAACAACTGAGGACCCCCACATGTAGACATAGACAAATGGATGGGAATGATTGGAGTTAAACAACAAGTCGAAACGAGGACTAAATCTAGACTTAAATTGATGTAAGCCAGGGTTTATCTTGGACCATATTGGACTGAATCCACTTATTAACAACCACCTGCTTCATGTAAAGAGCTAATGCAAATGAACACTGGCATGTCGTCCTGAAGACCCGAGAGACATTTGTAGACTTAATTGTCTGTGTGGGAAAATATATCCTCTGCCCATCTAGGTCTTAACCCAGAATCTCAACTCAGAAGTTGTTTTTGTCTCTGGGGTTGTTAAACCAATTTCAAAGCGACAGGCACGAGGCGGGCCAAGTTAAATTAGGCCCATAACAAACATTATATTTAAATATATTCAAATACAGTTATGGAGAAGTAGATCTTTTCGGGAGACTAATACACAAAGGGGATAATTTATTTAGACTGCTACCAGCTTTTGAAATGGTGCTCCTTCTCAGTTCAGAATCAACGCTGAACATTCCGTCCAAATGAGGGGGGTGCGGGTGGGGGGATGTGTAGTTTATTTTAAGGACTTGTTGTTGCAGTTACTCAGGTCTAGGTTCAGCACCACTATGTGCCCAAAGAATGAGATCAGCTGACCACCTGAACATCCTGAATGGCCAGCCAGGTTATTTCATGAATGGGTTTGTTCTTCCAAGATGACAATGCCTAGATTAATTGGGCTCGCATTGTGAAAAAGTGGTTCATGGAGCGTTAGATGGATCGGCCGCCACAGAGTCCACATCTCAACCCCATTGAGAATTTTTTGGGATGTGCTGGGGAAGGCTTTGTCCAGAGGGTCACACTCTCCCATCATCAACACAAGATCTTGGTGAAATGTGAATGCAACACTGGATCTTTTGACAGCAGCTTATTGAAACAACGCCACAATTGAATGTGTGCTGTAATCAAACCAAATATTAGAGCTGCTTTGGGTTGAGCAGTGTAGTCTGGATTGGAGCTGGAGAAGGGTTCCTGTCCGGGTCCTCTGAATCATGGATCATGGGATCCTTTACATGAATTAAAGTGTTAAATGAATCTGAATATACAGTAGATTTTCTTCCTTCAGTTAATGGTTAAATGTCTGTTCAAATTTTACAACGGGACTGGGTGTGGTGCACTGCTTGGGGTTGCCTTTTATTATCCTTTTAAATGTATTAAACAAAGGGATAAAAAGTGTTCTAAAATACCATGTCCTCAGAAAAATCCCTTTTAGGCCCATTTAATCTACCATAGTGTTTGTAAATGTGGACACCGAGTGGACTTGGCTTCATATATGGTGAGTAGGAAAAAAAAAAAATGAAAAAAATAATAAACTCGGCCTGCCACCCTGCAAACTTTCCACCCCCTGCATTTCAGGAAGAGCCAATTATTCAGCGACCAAAAAATGATCGAATAAACCAATTTTCTGAAGATAAAGTAACCATTTATGTAGCCAGTATCTTGGCTTAGAGAAAACCCCTTTTTACAGCTCTGGGTTGGCAGTGGAGAGCACAGAGAGACAGTGGGAGGGGAGGAGTGCGATGATGAAGAGAGCGAGAACTGCGCGCTCAGAGCCAGAGGAGCGGCAGCAGCGGCGGCGGCGTCACAGCGGCAGCAGCTCATCTCCCGCGCACCGGGGCACAGCCTCCTGAACCGATTTATACAGGAGGAGCGGGACAAACTTCAGCGCCCCCACACCGAGTCTTCTCCTCCTCCAGTCCGGGCTGCTGCGGGCTAATAATACCGGTTGCAGGTTTTTTTTTTTTTTTTTTTTTTTTTTTTGGAGCGATGGAGCACGGGGTCAGTTTTGCGCTGCGCTGAAGCAAACCGCCGTGGAAATGTCCGAGGGACGAACGAGGCTCAGCGCTGCGGGGCCAGGAGCGCACTGTCCCGCGTAAACTCGGGTAAGAAAACACATGGGCGCATTTAGAAACGTGCATGTCCGAAGACTTTTACGCGCGCAGCGATAACTTAATTATTGATTTGCGTTTTATATTTATAGCTTTGAGTTAATGGAAACATGATGTTTTAAAAGTAGATAAATAGGGACCAAATGAACATATAAACATTGGCTATAGACTCACTTCAAATGGACATACTTCGGAGTTAAGACTTTAATGTCATGAGTGAATGTTTGCACTTTACTTGCACCTTTTTTCCCCAATGCGGTTTTGTACTGAAGATAACAAACAAACTGACCCTGGATCCTATTGCAGACATGACAAAATGAGAACTTAATTACATGGAGATCAGCTTTAAAAGCTTTTTCTTTTGGCCCACACACACAGACAGAAATGGGTCACAAAATATTCTAATGCGCATAGTTAGGACACACTATTGTACTGCAAAAAGGAAAGTGTTTCTTTTAAATGCATCAAATCTACACATTGATCATTTCTAAAACTGTGGAAACATTTGATTAAGCCGAGGAATTGAGTCAAATCTGAATAGGTCTAGATAGATAGATAGATAGATAGATAGATAGATAGATAGATAGATAGATAGATAGATACATACTTTATTGATCCTAGGGAAATTCATGTTTCAGCAGAAGCAATATACAAATAATAATCCACTAAAAGCACACACAAGTAAGCAACTGTCACTTATTACAAGACAAATTATACAGCCCAATGGCCTGAGGGACAAATGACTTCCTGAGCCGTTCCTAAGAGCAGGGCAGAGACAACAGCCGCTCACTAAAGCTGCTCCTCTGTCTGGTGAGGGTGGCATGCAGCGGGTGGTGGGGATTATCCAAGATGGACAAGAGCTTTCTGAGAACTCTCCTTTCCGCCACAGCAGTGAACGAGTCTAGTTCCTGTACTCCTCCTCCCCGCTCCTGACACACCCGACAATAGCTGTGTCATCAGGATATTTCTGTAGGTGACACAGCTCAGAGTTGTAGAGGTTGAACAGGACAGGAGAGAGCACAGTGCCCTGCGGAGCACCGGTGCTACAGACCAACCGTTTTAGAGGTGCAGCCCCTCAGCCGCACATGCTGAGGCCCCTTCAGCAAATTGGGCCAAATCATGGTGTAAAAACAAACACAAATAAATAAAACATGCAGCTGAATGTGCATCCATGTGCAAATTCATTTTTATGAATTTATGCCATAACAGATCAAACAACTGTAACACTTTTCAGTGACATTTCAATCCTTCATTTTGGCACAATTCCTTAAATGACTCTGTATATTTGTCGTTCTCTGTGAACTTTATTGAAAAAGTTGGACATTATCTAAATGGGTCTAGATGGCTGTGGAGTGCAACAGAAGAGAGACAGGTGGCCACCCTACGTCCATCAGGCAGCCCAAATGTGCAGATTGTGTTTTCATTGTTCATTTTGGAAAATCTCTCCAAAAAAATAATCAGTAAAGTGCATTCCGTGTTTCCTCTGTATGACTTAATACTGTGACTCAAAGCTGGTGAAAACAACACATAAAAGATGCTTGTTTTGTTTCCATAGCTTATGGTAATGCCAGTTCAGTTGTAGTGGAAAAAACACAAACACAATCACGACATTAGAAAGGGAAGAGTGCACATTAAAATACTTTCAGAGGGATGGTCACAGCTAACATCCTGGAATTGACCCTGGGACTGTTTTAAAGGCTCTGAGGACAGGAGGCCTGCTTTTTTTGTTTTTGTTTTTTTTAAACCACTAAGATTGCATGGTACAATCGCTCCACCTTAATCCAATCCTTGTGTAATGCCTGTGCCAAAATCTATTGTACGTGTCAGCTGGGCACATAAAAGATAAACTGTATTTTGTAGCGATTTGTTTTGTTTGCCATTAGTTAAGACAGGGTTATATTTTTTTACACCACAATTCGTACACAAGGCAACTCAAAGTGTCACACAGGCCGATACAAATCAATCCATCAAACCCCAATATGATCATGTGGTTTTGAAGTGGCGGCCCCGACAGCACATGTTTTCCATACAGTCTGCTGGGGTGATCCATAGATTTATTATTAGACGCGGGTCCTTAATAAGTCATGGCGATGTTGATGGACGCTGCTCATTGGGGCAAAAACCCTCCGGACTCTACAGTTTTATGAGTGCACCAGGGCGGTATAGTTCACAGAGGTCCATTTTCTGCTAAGAGGGCAGCTTTGAGGAAAAAGTATGACAGAAAAAGCACAAAAGCAGAGTTGTTAGTTCCAGCCTCACGGACTCTCACTCTCTCACCAGAGAGACCTTTCTGGTTAGTTTTTGCAGGGAGATTCTGAATCTGAGTGGGATGTTTGGGTTGTGAAGGAGCACCAGGACATGAAGACTCAAGACTTTAGAAACACCCCCAAAAGCAACGGTTCAGTGTCATGATCTTCAAAAATACATCAGCAGCTTGAACATTATTTTAATTAATCTGCAATATACAGTAACATATTTGACATTATATGACAATGAACTTTATTGTTTCATTAATAGATTGGTAGTTATTATTAGTACGTTTTTACTCAGACTGGCTGTCGTTTGATTCAGTGAGTCAGTGTAATGCAGTGGTTCTCAACCCACTATGATCCTTGGGTTCCAAGCTGAAACCCAAGTAAGAGTTGAATTACTTCTAGATCATGTAAAATACTATATTATCCCCACAAATGAATGTTGAACATTAAACAAACCTAAGCTGAAATTATGACCAAAACAGATTCAGCTGTTTCTACACTTAAATAGAAGCTAGAGGCTAAATATTGAAAGAAATGTCCTCTGGAAAAGGCTTGCAAAACGGTTCCGCAACCCACTTTTGGGTCCTGACGCAGCAGTTGAGTTTTCTTAATATCGCAGTGACATTGCCCGACATAAGACTCTGCTTAAGTCTCTAAGGATGGGACGATAATAAAATATCCATTATCTTGGCCAAAATAATTGCGATGAACGATATTATCACTATATTTGCCCATGGTTAAATAATAGTTATACTGAATGAGAACTACATAACTCAAAACTCATCTAAACTTTTTTTGTTTGCAGTAAATTACAAGTATAGAACGAAAACCAGCTACAATCGAGAGCAATTCATTGCTGGTTATATAAGGCACCATGATATGAATGCAAAAGAACCAAATAGAAAATTTGTGTCAGCAGTAGGGCTGAACGATATGGACACAATTTCATATCTCGATATTCATGCCAGATATCTCGATATCGATACGGTACGATATAACTATGGGTTAGGTGAAAACTAAGCATTTTTCAGAAAAATAAAATCATAATACAAAAGGGTGATTTTAATATTTTGAATGTTCATATCTCGATATAAATACGATAATGATATATTTTTCTTTTGCGATATTGATATCTTGAGTGTTCATATCTCGATATCGATACGATAACAATATATCTTTCAGCCCTAGTCAGCAGCACGTTGGTTTAATTATTTCAGAAGAAACAAAACAGCGGGGCCATGCGGTGCTACTAGCATCAAATGAATCAGTCGACTTTGCTGCCTAACAAACTTTGAGACTGAAGCACGTTTAATTCAGCATGTTATGTCACACTAAGTTTGTCTGTCTGTAGCTTTGTTCAGTGGAAGCTCTGCACACCTGAGTAGGCAACAGGTGCGTAGAAGAATAGAGTACTTAACTTGAAAAAAGGCTCCCGCACACTGACATGTTAACTTGGCTTTTATTGCAGCCTTTTTCTCAGGTTTAGCTGTCTGTAGCTTTGCAAATGATGCAGGTGGTTTAGTCTCAGATTGGTGGACCTGCAAGTTTGTAGCGTTAGCTCTCGGTTTCCTTTCTCTTTTCTTAGACATGTTCCTCATGTGGGAGTTTCGTCTTAGTTTTCTTTAGCGGTCAATCCAAAAAAATTGCACACCGCAGACTTTACTTTCTTCCGGGGAGTAAAGTCCGAGTAAAGTCTGAGTGTGGAGTTATTGACCGCCTCGTTCACTTGTCCACTGACAGCAGCGGAGGGCTCGCTGATTAGGGGAGCGGGCCCCCTTATGGTCCAACACCATCACGCACCAAGGCACTTTATAGCATAGGGCCCGCCGGTGGTCGTCCGGTGTATTTAGCGATTATCTTGTAGCGCGATGATCATGATTATTAAAGAATGTGGTGATCGATAATTACCGCAATTTTTTTTATCTAGCAATATTATTGTTTATTGTTCCACCCCTAGCGCACACCCGCCACCCGCACCTCCGACCGTCCCATTAGTATAACCTGTAGTGTTACACTAGTTACAGTGGAACTGTAGGGCGGTGCAACATCAGGACGCTTTTACAGCAGTTTCATAACTGAACGCATAGGTACACACACACAACAAAAAACACTTGTTAACCATAAAACAGCATTACTTTATTATTATTTTCTTATACAGTAGTATAAGATCCACATGTCCTACAGAACAACAGACCATGTGCATTGTCGTGCGAAAAATATAGCCTAGCATAATCTTCCAGCACGAATCAGGAAGTCAGAGGCTAAACTAGCACACGGTTAGCATTAGCGGCCCGCCCTGAGAAATGCTTCTCATAAACTCAAGTGAACAGTTGGGATGTGCCTGAGGGTCTGAGAGAGCTAGAAACACATTTAGGCAACAGCTCAGAGATTTGACAACTTTCAGTGAACTGGTAACTTGAGGAATCATGAATCATGATCGTTCACGAAGTGCACATCGCTACTGCAAAGGAAGAATATTTAGTCGCAGCCATTACTGATTTTGGTCTATTTAATTTGCTCTTTAGCCTCTCAAATCTATTTACTGAACAAAGGCTGCAGTTTCTCTGTTTCATGGCCTTGGTAAAAAAACTCCCACATCAGACAAAAATGCACATGGCAAAGTCAAGGCCCTGGACGTGTGTCTGTTCCACACGGTTCACAGACTGAGAGCTCGACAGAAACGGGCTGAAGGTCGGAACGCGCAGCGACCTCATGAATGATTCACCGCCGTTTCTGAAGGGGGTTTTCAAAGTCCATCACTCTCTTTACATTAGGTCCGGGCGGGAATTTATCTCAAGGAATATGATTTTGCCAGGGCAGTAACTGGAGTGTGTCGACAGGAAGAGCTTTGAGAAGAGAGTAAAACAGAGGATTGGACTTTTCGGGGAATCTGTCATCTTTGTTTCAATGCTGTCTGGAGTATTTAGCCTATTGCTAATGTTTTGGGTTGATGGGGTAAACCCACTAGAAGAGACCAGTCCAGACATGAGAGGAATATGCAAACGCCACAGAAATGCCCCATGTTGTCTGCAAATCCAACCCTTGACCTTATTGCTGTGAAGGGAGAGCGCTGTGCCTTCAAGCTGTTAAGATTTTTAGCCATTGCTCGTGTCGCCCTAAAATGTTTGAGTGTATATGGGTGATAATCTCACCCAGTGCAAGGACAAAGGATACGTATTTCCGAGATACTAACACTGATCCAACCATTTGATCATAAGCTGAAAACTAACAATAAATACCACTATTAATTGGATGAATAATGTTTTAAAGCTGAGGTTCCCAACCTTTCCCCCTGAAGCCCCCGCTGCGTCTGCTGTAGTCTGGCTGCACCGTCCCAGTCCAAAGCCGCGGCCCCACAAATGTATCAAAGCATAAGAAATATGTAATTGTAAAAGAAAAAAGAAAAGAAAACATATTAAATGGGCCTAAATACTGAAAAACTGAAATGTTTTTGTGCACCCGTTGCCCTTTCTCAGTCATACTCTGTTTGATGATTTTCAACCATTTAATTTGCTCAAATAATATCACTATGACCTGACCCTCTGACCTGACAAAGTTTTGGGCACCCCTGCAAACCCAGCGGCCCTCCATGGGGGTCTGCACAGTCGTCATTATTTATTCACTTCACAATGCTAGCAAGCTGCTATTGTAGCCACTGCTGCCTGACCAAGGCAACCAATCTGGGCCCTTCCAACTACCACCATTTACTCACTTACGCACTACATTCACCCGGGCAAGGTGAGAAAGGATTTTAACCATTCACTATACAACTCGCTCCACCGTCTGAGACACTTTCGCTCCACCTTTTTATATCATGGTTTTACAGCAGTGAAGTGATAATTGTAAGAGGAAAAGTAATAAAACAAACAAACAAGCAAACAAACATTCATGACATAGTAGGGGGGAGAGTTCCATATTTCTGCGACAGCACAGCAACTGTTTTGGTAAGTCTACCTCTTTGTGTGTGTCACATCTCGTTCCCATGTCCAATAATGAAGTGTAACATTTCGGACTATACTGTTGCCATCAACACAATACATGTTCCCAATGACTTGATACAGAAAGTGCTATTACTGCAGTGGGCAATCCAAGAATGGATTTGGATGAGGACCTGTTCAAATCTCAAATTCTGCTGACTTTAGTCACATCTCCACGGAGACGAGCTGGAGACGTACCCACTCCCGGTAAAGTCACAGTCAGGAGAGATGAGCCGCTCACACGTTTGTTTGTACGTTTATGAGGACTTCTCAATGATGAAAATATCTGTCATCAAATAAATGCATGTATTTCAATTTTATTTATTGGGTAAAATGTTATGCGGTGTGGCTTTAAATAATGTACAACATACAGGTCAAAATAATGAAAGAATGATACTGACAATCTCGCGGTCTAAGTGCATCTGTTACTATTGTCCCACATTTGTTTGACCTTTTCATTTAAGCTTGTGTTTTTTTCTACAAATGAAAAACAAACTGAGCTGCACTCAAACAACCGGATCTTCTTCTGTGTTTCAGAATCCACCACACTTTCCCCCCCTCCTCCTCCCCCCCGTCTCCCCGTGAAGCACGATGCCGATCATCAGCAACGCCAACCATGACTTCAGCACGTACTCCGTCAGCAGCGACGACAGCAGCCTGGACCGCTTCTTCACGGAGATCCCCGAGACCGAGACCATCAAGGGGGTCTACTACCAGCGGGCGCGGCGCCTCTGGGACCCCAAGGCGGCCTCGCGGGTGGACCACAGCCGGCAGGCACTCATCAACGTGGGGGGGAACCGCTACGCCTTCCCCTGGTCCACGCTGGAGAGGTTCCCCCAGAGCCGGCTGGGCAGGCTGCGGCTCTGCTCCACGCGTGAGGAGATCTGCAGGCTCTGTGACGACTACGACGAGGCCCGGAGGGAGTTCTTCTTCGATCGCAATCCAACCGCGTTCAGGTAAGAACAGGAGAAGTGAGGGGCAGAACGGCAGTCCTAGGAAGTAAAGTAACATGGAAACCTACTAATTTGACGGATCTTTAGGCTTTACTCTAGAGCAGAGGTCATGGATTAGCAGACCTCGTTTGGTAGGGCTGCACGATGAACCTTTATCAAATTGAGGTTTTAGCTACTGTGATTAAGTAACCGCAAGGGCCTGAGGTTTGTTTTTTCTGAAAGACATGTTCGCCTAGGGCTGGACGATCTGGCCACAAAATAAAATCAACATTTTTTTAAACTAATTTTGGACGATTACGATTTTAATCAATTTGATTGGAAATACATTTGTCCCGCTCATTCATATTTAGATTTATAATATAGCTTACAATTAGGCC
Organism: Proterorhinus semilunaris; assembly: GCA_021464625.1. Lineage (NCBI taxonomy): Eukaryota > Metazoa > Chordata > Actinopteri > Gobiiformes > Gobiidae > Proterorhinus > Proterorhinus semilunaris. The sequence continues at coordinate 36,432,543 of CM038346.1, forward strand.
CATTAAAAAAATGTCTGCTCTCAAAAGTAAAAATTCTTAATAGGCCATGCAGTTTTCAAAAGTGTTTTAGTTTTATCATGCCTTGAGCTCTGCTGTGATTGACCCTGTCTCCATGGAGACTTAAGAAGAAAACTCCACCGCGCACTCTTAAAACACAACACGCGGCCTTTGTGAAGCAGCAGAGATCGTCAGAAAGTCGCTGGCTTCTTCGCTGGTGTCATTTCGCTACAGAGCGTCTAAATTGGCCGCACGTGAGGAGGAAATGGAGTGGTGGACACGATTTTGCCATTTTCCACATGTGTTTGTGTTTAAAAGCATGAATTCGTTGAATCCATTCGATGCATCACCCAGCCCTATGTTCGCCAATCAGAATTATCGAGCCTCGCTTCCTTTGGCTGTTGGCCAATTCGAAGTGGCTTCAGGAGTCAAGTTTGTCTGTTCTGCAGTCACTGAAAACAAATTCCACGTGTGTCTTGCAAACATTTCGGATGCGGACCCGTCTGTATCTGAAGTTACCTTGGGTCCAAACTTTGGAGCCTTCAGTCCAGCGGCTGCGTCGTCTCTCTCTTTCCCTCGGGAGCAGGGTGACAACTAAATGTACAGCCAGAAAGTGAAAGAGCACCCGCTCAGCTCCTTGACACTTCAAACAGCTCAGAAATAGCTGATCTGCGACTCGCAAAACCTTTAAAACAGCAAAGTTCTTGAGTCTGGTTTGAACGACATTGTGCAACTTGGCAGCTATGTTTTGAACCACTCGTGCATCTTTGAGTCATCTTTGAATTTTCCCCAGAGGCAGGGCCCCCGAAGACTGTCTACATTTTTATTGTGGAAATAATATTCAAAATATTGTGAAAACGCTCAATACATATAATGAAATTCTGTTTATGTAGCGTAGCCTAGCTAAATTTACGTCGCCTACATTTATTTTTGAACTGTTCACGTGTGGGAAATATGCGTAGTTGTTAACGCCGTCTCTAAGGACCCTTCCCTTCAATAAGTAAGTGACATCAAATATGACTTATGCACAGGACCATGCACTAAGAGCACAATCTTCAATATGGAGCCTGATCAGCACAAGTTTAATGAGGGGCCCCAAGTCAAACTATGCGTAAGACTAGGGCTGGGTACCGTTAGGGCCTAGAGTTAGTTTACTTGTATATTCAGGAAGTGAAACTTAGATCAAAATGTCCTTTTCTAACCAACAAGGAGTAAGATAGTGATGAAGATGTGTTTGACAATAATACCAATAATAATATAATCTCCATAATGTAACTCTTCCTATTTGTTGAATTCTCCCCAGTGTGATCCTGAACTTCCTGGCGGCCGGTAAGCTGCGTCTCCTGCGTGAGCTTTGTGCGGTCTCGCTCCACGATGAGCTGGATTACTGGGGCGTCGACCCGGCGCACATGGAGCGCTGCTGCAGGCGCAAAATGATCACGCGCGTGGATGAGAAGCTGGAGCGGGAGCGCAAAGATGACGAGTGGCGGCAAAAGAGGCTCCTGCAGCAGAGCAAGAGTCTGGAGACGGGCCAGGGCTACCACCGTGTGGTGTGGATGTTGCGGGAGATCATGGAGAACCCGCACTCGGGGCTGGCCGGGAAGATCTTCGCCTGCCTGTCCGTGCTCATGGTGGCGGTGACGGTGGTGAGCCTGTGCATCAGCACCATGCCCGACCTGAGGGAGGAGGAGAAGAAGGTGAGGGAGGGTATACTACAGCTGCTATGCTGGGCATGTGGCCTTAACCTGGGAGTCATGACGGGCGGCACGGTGGCGCAGCGGTTAGCGCTTGTGCTTTACAGCTAAAAGGTCCAGGTTTGATTCCCACATGGACGGGGCCTTTCTGTGTGGAGTTTGCATTTTCTCCCCGTGTCTGCGTAGGTTTCCTCCGGGTACTCTGGTTTCTCGTATCACTAAAAACATGTACAATAGGCCAGGATGAATGAGAGTGTGTTTGAGAGTGCGCATGGGGGATGACAGATGGAAATTAGCCCAAGGCTACAATCCAGAGTGGCTTGTTCACTAACATGCACTGTCCCAACAAATAAACCAATAAACATTATTTTACTTTACAGCACAGCAACATAGTCGTGGAATAGGCATTCACTGTGGCTTAGATTGTTCAGTGAGTTGTCTCATCATTAGGACCAGGCAAATAATAGTAGCGAGTAAATTTCCTGCTCCCCAACATCAGTTCCTTTAAAGCCTTCCTTTTAAAGAGTAAACTTCATTTGGCACCATATAAGTCTACATTGAGCTCACTGATGGGCACACATACACTGTATAGAACACTCTATTGACGTGAAGGGAAAATGGTATGAGCACGAACCTAAGACTGTTCTGTGGGACACGCCAATCCACACAGACCGGAAGTTTGCAGCACATAGGCCTGACATAGTGCTGAAGAATAAGAAGGGCAAAACCTGCCCCCTCATTGACATGGCTGTGCCTCTAGGCATCAACACCTCTGCCAAAACTTCTGAGAAGATCAGCAGATACAAAGATCTTGAAATCGAGGTTGAGAGAATGTGGGGACTTTAAACAGCAACTATTCCAGTGATTGTGGGAGCCCTTGGAACCATCAAGAAGGGAATGAATAAATATATAGAACAAATACCAGGCAACATCGACAGCTATGAACTCCAAAACACAACCCTCCTTAGCACAGCACACATCCTCTGCCTATGAAATGAACTCTGCCGATATCCTAAGGTCCACAGAGAGGACTTGGATTCTGGAAGATAAAAGACTGGAACTTGTAATGGACTTTACATTTAACACCAAATACTACAAGTGGATAACAGAATTAAAAACAACACAGTATAATGGTAATACAATGGGTGAGTAGCATGGCCCCTTTACGTTTGATCACAGTGGCCTCTACAACGCTCCAGGATCAGTTTTGTAGGATTTCTGGTGAGCAGTGAAATCCTACAGACGCCATGGTTACCAGCCATACAGCCGCTGGGACATTGAAGTACGCACAAATAAAAGGTTTTTTTTTTTGTCCACATAAAAAGTTGCGTAATGCACCTTTAAGCGCAAAGGAGTCTGGGCCATGGCCATGCCTGAAGCAAGGCAAGGCAAGTTTATTTGTAGAGCACGATTCATACACAAGGCAATTCAAAGTGCCAAATTGGTTAGATGTGGTAACAATATTCCTCACCTTCACTGCTAAAAAATAATCCACTAGATTAGTTAAAAGGTCTCAAATTGAGCAGGATCATTTCAATTTGAGGCGTTTCGACTAGTTAAGATTTAGATTTGTTCACTTGTTCCGAGATCTTTTAAACAATGACTTGTTTCAATACATTTTGTCTTTATTTCAGATGAATTTCTTTGTCAATGGGATATGCAAATTTCTCTTATCCCGTTGGCAGTTTTACTTTCTTATTTCAAGGAACTAGATAAACTTGGAACCAGTCTGAAATGTCAGCAAACAAGCAACGACTTCTTGGTCCAAAAGATTAATATTCTCAATTCATTTAACCCCATGCTTTATATTAACTTTTTGTTGTGCTGTGTATTGATTCGTGAACTATGATTGTTGTTGTTGCGTACATGACGGCGACAATATTGTTTCCTGGAAGTTGAGAAACGAGTTCATAAACTCAATCGTGTGCAGAATTGGGTTGTTGGAAAAAGCAGCTAACCGTCTAAACTTGGATAAGTAACATTTTTCTTTACTGAATGCAAACCCAGAGAACACAGCTGAATCTAGGCCCTGGCGAGTAGTGCCACTGCTCTGCACAATCAAAGGCACAGGTCTGTTTTATGTGCGTCTGCTGCTGGTCAGAGCACCTTCTGTCTCGGCTTTGTTTGAACACATGAAAAATGACCTCCGCGCCCCCTGGCTTTTGTGTGCAGACTGTATTGTGCAGCGCGACAATACAAAAAGTGAAATTAAAGAACTTGGCTTAAGATGCAAAAGGCTTAAGTCTTTATCTACACACAACACCCGCTGCAAAACCTAATGAGCTCTTTTGCTCATTGTGTAACTTTGAAGCCAAATCTGGACTTTCTATTCTCTAACACAATGGTTCCCAAACGGTGTGCCGCGGCACACTAGTGTGCCGTGAGGCAAGTCCTGGTGTGCCGTGGGATTTAGTGACAACCATACATTATTATTGCAATATACAACTACACAAAAATAATTATTTTTTAATTGACTATATCAGTACTTTGTATGCACTTATTTAATAATACAGAGGCAAACTCTATACCTAAAAACAATTCTTTAAGAAAAAAAAAAAGAGAGAACGCAATATTTCGCTGTTCCCGCGGTTGCGCAGGCGGGAATTCTAAGACTGTGACAAAGGCTGTAGGACAACATTATAACAGAGAAACAGCGAGAGACAAAATGAAGCGCTTTCTTGTGCAGAGCAAACCACCAACCACTAGTGCAGAGACTGCCGACAACCCACCACCGAAAATTCTCAGCAGAAGGTATCATGAAAGTTACCTGTCTTATGGCTTCAGTTGGACCGGGATGTCAACAGTCCTCAGCCCGAGTGCGTCCTCTGTCGGGAGAAGTTAGCTAATGCTAACATGGTTCCAAGCAAGCTGAAGAGGCACTTGGAGTGCTAACACGTGTTATAAAGGCTATTTTGCACAATAGGTGTGCCTTCAGATTTTTACTTGTCCTTTGGTGTGCCTTGTGTGCAAAAAGTTTGGGAATCACTGCTCTAACATTAATCTCTCATTCATTTCTATGAGTTAAGAATGAGCATTTCAGAGTAACCAACTGACCAAATAATCCTTTCTTTGTGTGGGAAAGAGGACAGAACTGACAGTAACAGGAAGGACAGGTGACGTCGAGGGAATTTAACCCAAAACACGGAATATATTTACTCTAGACATGCTCTAAACTTTAGCCTTATCCAAAAAGATGGCTAAATAATAGTTTCATGTTGATTCACGGAGGAATTGTATCACTCTCTGAGTGCAGTATCTGAAGAGTCTGTGCGTGGGATTACCTGTGATTCTGAAAGCTTTGTGGGTGAGACGTGTGGACTAAATGCCCTGAATAGGTTACATTCTGTCTGTGAAAATTCAAATGACTTGGATCACCTTTTCCGTTTGTGGGAAGTTGTACAAAGATTATGGCTGGACTTTCAACAATGGATTGTCTCTGGGTGAAGGCTATACATATCTCACTTTGCATGTAATGAGTCTGTCAGATATTAGTTTCACAGTTTCAGTTGAATAACAGAAGTGAATGCACTTTGTAACAATATTCAAATTTTCCGAGTTTCACCTGTACTCAAGGGCCTATCTCACTGGCCTGAAGACAAGCTGGAGACTAGTTGGAAATTCAAATTGCCGCCAGTCACGAGGTGTTTCCGAGACGTCCCCTGGAGATAAGGTGAGTCTCCACGTCGTCTCAGTGAAAATGAACAGGTTCAGTTACAGACGTTGTGGAGGTCTCCACAACGTCTCTGCAACTCCCTCCGGTGAGATAGACCCTTTAGTATCGCATTACTCTAATCTGATTACTTTTTCAGTAAGGAGTGATCTAACACATTACAATTTCCAGGCCAGTAATCAGATTAAAGTTACTTTTCTAAGTCTCTGTGAGTTACTATTCGGTCTTTATCCTTAGGAAAAATATAGACTTATTTTTTCTTGCATCTTGTGGCGTGATGGAACTTACGCAACAAGTCCCGTTTTTAGCATGAAGACAACTCATGACATCAACGTAGAGAACAATCGAGGCGTTATTGGAAGTGTAGATGCAGAAAAGAGACGTATCTTCATCTTTCTCCTCAAGTACTGACTGTTGTATTTTGAGGCAGTGGAGGTGCTGAATGCTGACTGAGTAACTTGTAATCTAACTTAGTTACCTTTAAAATCAAGTAATCAGTAAAGTAACTCATTTCAAACTACATTTCAAAGGTGTAATCAGTAATCAGATTACTTTTAAGTAAGCTGTGGCAACACTGTTCATTGGAGGAAAGAGCTGAACGTGCTGGAGGCTCCTAAACGGCAGGATGCAGGACTTTGGCTTTTCGCTCTTTACGGAGACGCTGATGTCTTTTCCTTTCCTTGCCAGTGAAGTAGAGTGGCGTCAGCTTTAAACAGGAAAATAACTACATGAATAAATGAAAAAATCAAAAAATGTGGATAAAAATAGCCTTGCTGCTCATGAATTCTAACCTAATTTCAGGATGTTACTGTAAGTGGCCATTCACAATCAATACTACACGTGAAAACTCAGCTCAGTACGTGCCATGAAACGTTGTTTTTTTGGTGGCCAGAGAGATCAAGTTCTCTTAAAGCGAACCGAGCTCACGGCAGGATGGATGTGTTTGTGTAAAAAAAAACGGATCGAGTTTCCCTTGGAGGAAATGGAGGATGGGGTTCCCTTAAGTGTCTTCTATCAATAGCGCTAATCAAGACGCATTTCAACAACCGCGACAAAACATGTGCTTGTGTTCAGAGCGTGCGTCTGTGGGAGGAGCAGAGATGAAGAGGTCTCTATTGTTAGTTCATGATGAAGATGGATAGGTTTTTGGAATGAGTTCAGCATCAGAGGAAGAGCTCCAGGTTTTGGAGATAGAGTTTACAGATTGAGATGGTTTGGAGGAGGGATAGAACGTAGTAAACATGTGCAAAAGGAGGCTTCATTCCCACTACATGTTTTAATTCAGTTTTAGTCATAGAAATCACAGAAATGTTTCAGCTTTCTGGGCCTGTTCCTACAAATGCGGACATTTGTTTGTAAATTGAACCTTCCATCCCCACACAGATGAATAGGGGAGCTACGGTCCCCATAGTAACGAATGTGAGGTATGTTTTGTTCATCTCATGGCATTCACATAATTACTGTGGTTTCTTTGTCAGTCTAAACCTTTTTCATTGTGAGACGCATATTTAAGTGTCGGAGGGCCACAGATTGGTGGTCAATGCATTGAAAATTTCAACTGAGTGCGTTTAGCAACGTTTTATCTCATGACTGACACCTTTGTTTAGGTTTGGAACCTTAAAACCAGCTAATTTCCAGACAATGGGCTACTACTTTTTTCATACTCCTTGAACCTTGCGGCTTGTACAAATTAACTGTATAGATTTTTATGGTCATACTGAATGTTGTATCATGTTATCAATAACAAAGCACCAAAAACACTCGGCTATTTCTTATGAAAGAACACAGGTTATTGCACCTGTGAGAAAGGTGCAATAAAAGCGCCAAATCCAAACACACAGTTGTATGTTCACTGTCTTCCTCTACAGACAGAGGTGTCTGCAGTGTTTGTTAGCAGGATGCCCTCCCGCGACTGGCTTTGGGTGCAATAAAAATGTGTTTCATTCTCACTGCTGAAATATTAAGCAAATGGCGGGTTAAATTCATCAAAAGCCTTGAGCGATTCACCACGAACCCAGCTCAAACCTTTAGGAAACTCCCGATGGCCGGGGCCGTGCACACAGACTCCCCGAGGAGGGTGGCTCTAAACACAGCCTCACTCCCGAGGAGTCGCCGCTGTGCGGGCAGTGTTTCAGTTTGACTGAACATGCGGGTTTAAAGAATAATACTTAATTGAATTGATGAACTTTTAAAGGGACTAGATGCGAGTTGGCCATTTTATACTCACTACTGCCACCTCAGGTCATACGTGTAACTGCACCTTCTATATTAAGCTCGGGCATGACGGCACTTCGGACCCGAAGTAACAACTTTTTAAGTGACAGGATTTTAGAGGCAGTTGTGGTGAACAGGTCTGGGCTCATTCTACACATTAGGACATGGCTGGAACATGTAGGGGGAGGAAAATACATAATTTTAACTTTTTTTCTTTTTTGTCAATACATTTTTTGTTGCGGCTTATATTCAGGTGCGCTCAATTGTCCGGAATTTACGGTAATTCCCACAATAAATAATTGTGTACAATTATGAAACTTGTAAAAAGTATAATCTCTGACGATATGTGCCAATTCAACAAGAAGCCACAAAAAATTGGTCTGCAGGTCGCATTTGGCACCTGGGCCGCACTTTGGACAGGCTTGTTATCAGATGATGTTTAGTGGTCACCGGATGTGTATCTGACCGCACAAAAATCAGAAACTTAACTGCAATTGAGTTAGCATTTAGCTCAGAGGACACGTTTAGACACTGATTTGTATCCCGTAAAATCTCCTACATTCATTAATGATTTCTAACAAGGCTTTGACCTAAATGTGTTTGATGGGTTGACAACAGAAACATCTGGACTGATCATAATTTGCGATGATTAGTGGCTAATGCTAACGTCTCATACTTTGAGCAGGCTAATGGACTTTGAAAAGACTCGCGAACTAGCCGACTCGCTAACTGTCAGCGTACACTAGGATCAAACGCCACTCCTTTTTATTTCCATGGTTTTAGCCCTAGTCTTCTCAAGAAACTGCTTTGTAATTTTAGTCTAATTTTAGACAAAACATGTATTTAAATTTAGCTATCATGCTACTCATTCAGTCGCCTTTACATGAATGTTATTGTTTTCAAACGTATTTCAGTGTCAAAAAGGTTAAAAAAAATCTATAATAAAGCTTTTTCAATGAAACTCATGGATGGTATTGTGTCTCAGGGCTCTTTGAATCACTGACATTAATCTCAGTTGTCCGGTAAGCCCAGTTAAGGTAAAAAACGACTGAAAAAGGACGTTCCACATTATTAAGCAGATCGCCATTTTCAACCAAAATAGGAAAGAAAAAGGATCTCTCTGCTGATTAAAAGCGTGAAATAGTTGAATGCCTTGGACTAGGTATGAAAACCTTTGATATTTCATGAAAGATTAAGCGTAATCATCGTACTGTTCAGAGATTTGTGGCCGATTCAGAGCAGACGCATGGGGGTTTGTGCAGCTAAAGGCACAATGAGGACAGTTTCTGCCAGACAAATACTGTACATCAGATTAAGAGAACAGCTGCTACAAAGCAGCAAACAGGTATTTGAAGCTGCTGGTGCCTCTGGAGTCTCCCGAACATCAAGGTGTAGGGCCCTCCAGAGGCTGCAGTTGTGCATAAACCTTCTATCCGGCCTCCCCTAAACTATCCAGCCTCCCCTAAACTGTTAGTTGAAGCTGACGAGCAGAAACGGCTGCAGTGGGCTCAGAAATACATGAAAACTCATTTTCAAACATGAGTCCCGTGTAACCCTGGATGGTCAGATGGATGGAGTAGTGGATGGTTGGTGAATGCCCACCATGTCCCAACAAGGCTATGATGTCAGTAAGGAGGGGGCGGTGTCATGTTTTGGGCCAGAATCATGGGGAGAGAGCTGGCCCCTATAGGATCCCTGAAGGTGTGAAAATGACCTCTGGGCATAAAAGAAGATAAACTAATGATTTGGACCCCATCCTGCCCTGACCTCAACCCTGTTGTCTAAACAGCATCGGTGGAAGGCTATTCTGACATCCTGCTAAGAAATCCAAGCAGAAACTCTCCAAAACCTCACAAGTTCAGTGGATTCAAAAATTTGGATTAGTCAACCTATAAAAAGAAGGTCCTGCATTTTGAGTTGTTTATTATATTTGTTTAAAATCTGAGAAAGAGGTGTAGTTGCAGTTTTGGCTTTGATGAAATGTTTGCAAATCATATGAAATGAAATATGTGCTGAGCGTGAGTAGATTTAAAATGTAATATTTGGGTATTAAAGCTGCATTATGCAACTTTGTATGCGGAAAAAAAAATAGATTTTTGTGCATATTTGATCTTGTCAATACTGTATGAGTGGTCAGCATGGTGCCTTCAATATCAGCTTTTTCCCCCACATATAAAGTTGCATAATGCACCTTTAAAAAGTTATTAAAAAGCATTACATTTAGCATGTGTAATACCTCAGTTGAAAGCCAAGACCTTCTGGTTTCATGTGATCTTGAGAAGTGAAACAACTTACATCACATTACATACTATTACTTTGACAAACAAGCACTTCCTAGATGGCGATCAGAGCGTAGATTTATGGTCATGACGTTAGTTGGTGTGAGAGTTAGAGGAGAGGGTGGGGTACAGGGCTCTGTGCTTGCTCTGTATTCGCCCAACAGGCAAATCAATCTTCTCGGGCCTCTTGTGTAAAGTGGAATTGGCACTTCTCCGTTCAATCAAAGCGTTGAATCGGCTCCGCTCATTCAGACCTGACATTTACCAGCTTCCTCCCCTGAGTCTGCGCTCACATCTCCGTCTGCGTCAAATGGAAACGAGAAACATACTGAGGAGGAGGAAAAAAATAAAACTGCATTTGTTCAGCTGAAAATGGACATCAGCAATTCTTTTTTTTTATGTGAGGACCCTACCTTTTTCTATGTCGGCCTTTTGACACTGATGAAGCCCCATAGATTTACTCACCCTGCTTTAGTTATATACAGAAAAGATAAATGCTGACCAGTGGACAAAGACCAAACACACATTCAAATCAGCCAAAACAATGTCTTTGTGCAAGAAACAAGTCCAATATCTAAAGGCGTTTCCCTTATGAGGCAGGAGTAGGAGAAAATAGTCCATTCTAAAGACAAAACACCTTGCTACAAACAGACTGATGTAGTGAAGATTGCAGTGAACAGTGCATTGGGGAAACCAAGCAGCCTCTTTTCAAAGGAATGGCTCTGCTCTTGCTCCCCTTTTTTGCGCAGCTGTTTCAATAAAGATATACAGAGAAAAAAATTGTCAGTGGAGAAATGGAGAAGTGGGGAAAGCACAGTGGCTGAGCAGTTACCGCTATTGACTGACATCAAGAAGGTGCTGGGTTCGATTCCCAGACTGTGCGGGACTTTCTGTGTGGAGTTTGCATGTTTCTCTCCCGTGTCTAGATGGGTGTCCTCCAGGTGCTCTGGTTCCCCCATCAACCAAAAACATGCACAACAGAGCAATCCTCCAGTCAGGTAATTCTGAGCCTTAGTCTGGCTCCACATCTGGAAATAGGCTTTAGGCGCCCACTGCTTCTCACGAGTCGCTCCAGCGGCATCAAGAAGAAGATCATCTTTATTTATATAGCACCTTTCACATGGTCACAAAGCGCTTTACATGAGAGCATTTTTTACATTCACTCCATACTCAGTGACAGTAAACTACGTTAGTAGCTTCAGTTTCCCCTGGGGGAGACTGACAGAAGCACGTCACAACTACACACGTCTGCGCCAACGGTCCCTCTGACCAACACCATACATTCACACACACCATTCATCCTGGCCTATTGTACATGTTTTTTTTGTGGTAGGGGAAACCAGAGGAAACCTACGCAGACACAGGGAGAACATGCAAACTCCACACAGAAAGGCCCCATCCAGGTGGGAATTGAACCCAGGACCTTTTAGCTGTGAAGCGAGAGCACTAACCGCTGTGCTACCGTGCCGCCCGGAGGATCCTTTGATACCGTGCCGCCATCAAAGGATGGGTCAAATGCAGAGGACTCATTCCCCTACTGGGACAGTAAAATGTCTGGAGACATAGGCATTTATGGGAACAGCCACCGCGAACAGCCACCGGTGAAGACTGATCAAAGATGCGGGTCTGGGTCAAGTAATGGGACAAGTAAACCCAGGTTAACCTGTGTTTACCCGTCACATTTACTAGACTACAAGAGCAGAGACTCGTAAAAGGCTGGGGAGCTATTGAATAGAATTTAAAACAGCTCTGCCTGTGACAAGTCTCCTCACAGTCTGGCACCAAAATACATCTTTGACATGTTAGAGCCACATGAGCCGTCTTGGGCTCTGAGAACTTCAGGGAGGGCAGATCCTTGCGTCTGACAATAAAGTATTTATCTATCCTGGTGGTTCCCAGAGTCACAGTGAGGCAGCATTTCAGTTTTACGCTGCTACAATTATTGTTTTATGGATTGATTTGATCTGCTTTCTTGTAATTGTATAACTGTGTAGCACTCTGAATTGCCTTGTGTATGACATGTGGTCTACACATAAACTTATGTTGCCATTTGCAGAAACAGTCCGACGCTATATGAGCCTGATCTCGTGCCTTTGTCTGGGTCGTGTTTCGGTGCCACAGTGAGACTGGATGTACATCTCTTTCTCTCAGGACATTGGACACAGTCTGTGTTTAATTTACGGTGGAATAAATAAAGTTTTTAGTGTGACCTGATGGAGTTTATAAAAGCCTATAATGCTAAAAGATTAACATGAGGCAGCGCGATGTGAATGAGGAACAGATGTGATCCCGCAAAAGGAGAACAGCGCTCAGTGCTGCTCGTAATAAAGCATGCCTCAGTTGACTCCCTCTCGCCGGTGGAGCAGGCTCATAGCGCAAAAGCTCAGGCATGATGACCGCATCATTTGGAGCAACGCTGTCCTTGCTCCAGACGGAAAATCTGGCCTATATTTGGGCTTTTTTTACTGGGTACTTGTGGAAACAAATATCAACTTTCACTTGAGCTTTTGTTGGTGGAGAATAAGACACTGAACAGCTCTTAATGTTGATGTATAATGACAAATAAAGCAAAGACAGCGCCTTTACCAGCAGCAAACATTTCCTGATTTGTACCTTTTCCTTGTGAGCCATTTGGTCCTGATTTTTCACAAATGTAACATTTCGCGTGTGGCCCCATTCTGGACCTCTGCTATAATCCTCTCCATCTCTCTCTCATCAGGGCGAGTGCTCTCAGAAGTGCCACCTCATGTTCGTGGTGGAGTCCATCTGCGTGGCCTGGTTCACCTTCGAGTTCCTCCTGCGCTTCATCAACACCAAGAGCAAACTGGACTTCCTGCGCGGCCCGCTCAACATCATCGACGCCGTGGCCATCCTGCCGTACTATATCTCGCTGGTGGTGGACCTCCGCGAGCAAACGGCGGAGGAGCAGCACCTGGGCGTCGCCACCACAGGGCGGGGCTACCTGGACAAGCTCAGCCTCGTCCTGCGCCTGCTGCGAGCGCTGAGGATCCTCTACGTGATGCGGCTGGCGCGGCACTCCCTGGGGCTGCAGGTACATCGGCCATGGTCCTCGTGAGGGGATCACCTAGACATGCACGAAGACTACGTTCTCCACACACATCCAGACGCCGCTCAGCATAAAAAAAACTACAAAAAGAACAAAAAGTTCCTTTGACTGCACCATGTCCAGTTTAGAAAAAAGTTAAGGCGAGATACGACAGTGAAAATGCTGATTATACTCACTGTGGTCAAACTCACTCTTTACAATGCTTATTTTATGATGTGTTGTCGACTCGTATCACATTTATCTTTTCACAAATACTGACATGTTTGGCGACAGACAAGACTCTGAAATCCTGGGATCTCCAACTTTTTTCACTCAATTAGCTACTTTTATAATAATAATAATGCATCAGTTTTATATAGCACTTTTCTGGACACTCAAAGACACTTCACATTGCACTATTCATTCACTCCATACTTGGTGGTGGTAAGCTACAGCTGCCCTGGGGTAGACTGACGGAAGCAAGGCAGCCAATCTGCGCCATCGGCCCCTCCGACCACCACCAACCACTCACATCATTTATCCTAGCCTATTGTGCATGTTTTTGGTGGAAGGGGAAACCTACGCAGACACGGGGAGAACATGCAAACTCCACACAGAAAGGCCCCGTCCAGGTGGGAATCGAACCCCGGACCTTCTAGCTGTGAAGCGGAGGCGCTAACCTCTGCGCTACCGTGCCGGTTTTATGTTACAAAAATGACAGTGTGCTACCACTAGTGTGCTGCATATTTAACCTCTCAACCCCCGCCCGAACCGAGCACCTTTTCTCCAGTTTGACCTATAGGCTGTGAGCTCCAGTCGAGAAGCTTTTAGATGTGGGTGATGCCAAACTGGAGAAAATGTGCTCGGTTCAGGCGGGGGTTAAGAGAGATTAAAGTGATACGATGATCATACGATGCTAACGTTATATGAACGTTTCTCCAAACCAGATATCATTAAAAACAAGTCACATAACCTTTTGTTGAAAGCTGTGACCAAACGTAACGTTCACGTCACGGATACAGTGGTTCTGTTACAGTTTTAACATTAGCGCCGCTCCTCCACTGGGAGCCGCCATTACTTTCATTTGAACTCGTAGCAGTCGGAGGTCTACGAGTTGACAAGTTGTTAGGCAAAATATTTTCCAAGTGGGAGGTGGGAAATTTACCAGTTGCCATAAGACGGGCTTTATGGTTAAAGAGGGGAGAAATTTGATTTATTGAGTTTATGTTACTCTATCTCTCCCCACTTTGCAAACTTACAGACTATCACTTTAAGCAAAAAACTTATATAACCTCTTTATATTTTGCCTAAAGGTTTACAGAATGTTATCAATATGTGAATACTACAAAAATAGGATTCATAAAGTGTTTGACGAACGGTAGCCTTTGGGCACAAGGATATAGACGCTCATGTGCATATGTTACAAAGATTTAAGTGCCATTACGCCCCAAAAATATTTAAAACACAGTGGCAATATTTTCCCTTTAGTAGCTCCTACAGACTCCAAACTTCCCAGTCTTAATTAAATGTTTCCCCCTTCCATAAGTGAAGAGTGAAAGTAGAAATTTGTGAAAAGACACACTTTTTTCCCACCCAAAATTATTGTTAGCATTATTTTTGAGTTATCCTGAAAGTTATTGTATATATTCTTATAAACTACGCATCCCTGTGAAGAATTGGGATGTAGGAAATGTGTTATGAATGTTGGGATTGAGTTTGGACATAACTAACAATTCAAAATGTACATACAATGATAAAAAAACAAAAACACAAAAAAAAACAAAAAAAAAACAATCAGGTATATAAGGCCTGTATATTTAGAAATTTTAATTCTGGATTTTCTTTTCTTTTTTTTTTAAATCTATTTCATTCCTGCCTGATTTATTGAGTTGCAACCTCTTAACCCCCACCTTAACCAAGCACATTCTCGGCATTACCGATATCTAGACACAAAAAAGTGTCCAAATAGTGGCAAAAACGAGACGTAAACAGGGATGAAAACACAACAAAAAAGCATGAAAAAAGTGACAAAAATGCAACAAAAAGTGACCAAAACACTTTTGTTGTGTTTTGTCGTGTACAAAAACGCAACAAAACTGTAACGAAAAAAGTTACAAACAATGCAACAAAAAAGTTACATACACATAACAAAAAAAAAGAGAAAAAAAGAGTCAATTTTAGTCATTCAAAGAAAATAAAAACATCCATTTAAACCTTGCTCTATGCATCATTTAGATTTCAATATTAAAACGTATCAGCAGTAGCCATTTTTATGCATGCCTTATTTCAATTCCAGAACACTTGCCAGTAATGTAAAGTTCCGAGTGTCTGTTGACCCTTGACCCTGACGTGGTGTGCGCAGACGCTGGGCCTGACGATGCAGCGGAGCATGCGCGAGTTCGGTCTGCTCCTGCTCTTCGTGTGCGTGGCCATGATGCTGTTCTCGCCGCTGGTGCACCTGGCGGAGAGCGAGCTGACCCCCTTCACCGCCTCGCCCCACCACCACACCTTCAGCAGCATCCCGGCGTCCTACTGGTGGGCCATCATCTCCATGACGACGGTGGGCTACGGGGACATGGTGCCGCGGAGCGTCCCGGGCCAGATCGTGGCGCTGACGAGCATCCTGAGCGGGATCCTCATCATGGCGTTCCCGGCCACGTCCATCTTCCACACCTTCTCGCGCTCGTACCAGGAGCTGAAGGCGGACTACGAGCGGCTGTGGAAGGAGGAGGAGCGGGGGGAGGGGGCGTGGAACGAGAGCGTCCAAGGTGGCTCGGATCAAGAGCAGCTCCTGTCGGACGGCGGAGGGGGCCGGAACGCCACGCTTCCGTCGACAGCGTTTTAGCGCTTTCGCTTTTCAACTATGCTTTTTCAATACGGCTCCAGATTAAAGCCACAGTGCGGAACATTCCGGGTTACACAGGAGCGACTAAACTAAACGTACTCCAGAAACAAAGCCCTTTCTGCAGTTTGTTTCGAAATAAAGCATTTAGGAAAGGGCCTCATGTGTTTAAAGGGGTGGTATTGTGCTTTTTACCATACAGTGTTCTCTCATGAAGAAAAGACCTGGAGCTCGCGCACCTTTGAGCAATTTTTGAATCTAACTCGAGACTCAAAGATTATAATCTTTGTAGGTATATTTAGCATGACAGTGACAGCTCCTCCCGAGGTCCTATGTATCCAGGAAATGCTAAATGGTCTCAACTTATATAGCCACCTACATTAGGCACTCAAAGCGCTTTACAGCAAGGAACCTCTCACCCATTCATACACCAGTGTACGCAGACACTGGAGGCAAGGTGGGTGAAGTGTCTTGCCCAAGGACACAACGACAGCATGCACCTTCAGGAGGCGGGATTCGAACCCCCGACCTTTCGATCATGAGAGGACCCGCTCTACCATCTGCACCACCATCGAAATGCTTTCCTCACTCCTCCATCTCTTGCTAAACTTAATCCTGTGACTGCAGAGTAAATGCTCGCCATAGCTTCACTACAGCCACACAGGCCGCGTGGCCTTTTTTTCATTTTCTTTATTGAACCAGTCGCACAGTAAAGGAGAGTAAGAGGAGAGAGGGGATGGGAGGAGCTTATTGGTAGATCACTTGATAATCAGGAAGTAAAACTACTGAATATTTTGTTTCAGCTGTTTTGGGGCAATATTGCATTTTCTAGTCCAGTGGTTCCCAACCTGGTGAGGCGGCCTCCCCATGGGGTCAGAGGGTTGGGTCATAAGTTCTATTATCGGAGCAAATCAAATGGGGAAAAATCATCAAATATGACAATACTGGTACAGAAAACACTGCAATGTCAGAATCTTTGTTTGAAATCAATTCCATTTGGCAATTATTTTTATGTCATGAAACATTTGTGGGCCACGATTTTTTGAACTGGGGGGGGGGACATGGCCTGATTACAACATGCACAAAGGGGGGGTCTTCAAGGAAAAAAGGTTGGGAACCACAGTTCTTGTCAACAAAGTGATGAAGATGGGTTTGACGTTACAGTATAAACAAATGTCTGCAAAAAGCACAATACCCCCTTTTTAAACCTCATATTGGGCTTCCTGTGTGCAGTCATCTTGGAATGGAACCAGGAACCTCCTTTCTGTGCCGAGAGTGCTTACCCGCCTACCGCTCTGCCACTGTGCCCGAGGACGATGGATGTTTGCGTTGCTGGAACGGGCAACGAGTCAGTCCTTTAACCGACAAGCTTCTTTGTCCCTGTACCAAGCCATTTCCCAGATCGGAATGAACCTGGACTCAAGCGACAACTGGCTCTTGACACTTGAAAAAAACATTGTAAACTAACAACTATATTATTGCTGCATTACTGTCTTCTTCTTGGCAATAACTTTTATACTGCATAACTTAATGTAAATCTGTCCAAAGCTACTGGAAGGCGCCGAAACATGTAAATCAACAAAAGCATTAACTATCTGTGTGCTACATTCACTCATGAAACTATACTTCCTCATGTGGCGTTTGTTTAGTTCAGTGTTTTGTCTCTTGTATGTGTAGGCGACATCTGTCAAATGTATCCGCTCTCTTGTGTCTTCCACTGTGAAACAAGATGTAATAAAACAATTTATAGACGTTAATTCACACACAGCAGTCTACATGTACTGTTTTACTCCGTTAGGAAATGAGTTGTGCCAAAAGGAAGGCCCCTAGTCATTAAAAACAATGCTCCGCAAATGTATAATGTATCGGCTTTACAAAGTATGGCACCAAAGCTGCTTGTTGAGCTTAATTCGATTTAAAATGTTCACATTTCACTCGTTCTTCTATTTTCGGAGAATGGGGAGCAGACAGCATCATGGAGTCCAATAACACACCAGACAGGTCTGGGATAAAGATACTGAGAAGTATAAAGCTGGGTTAAGTTATAAAAAGTTTTCCAAAGCTTTAAACATCTCTCAAAGTACAGTTAAATACACCATCCAGGAATGTAAAGAGTGTGGCATCACTGCAAACCTACCAAGACCCGGCCGTCCTCCTAAACTTACTGACCGAACAAGGACAGCACTGACCAGAGCTGTTACCAAGAAGCCTATGATGACCCTGGATGAACTGCAGAGAGTGGGGGAAACTGTACACAGGACAACTATTAGTTGTACACTGCACAAATCTGGCCTTATGGAAGAGTGGCTAGAATAAGCTATTTTTGAAAGAAAACCATTAGAAGTCCCGTTTTCTGTGTGCCAGAAGCCACCATGTGGCCTCCACGTGGCTTCTAGCAAACAGAAAACGGGACTTCTGATGGTTTTCTTTTAAAAATGCCACTTGGCCTTTGCTGGGAGAGGTTAAATGCTAACAACATTTACATTTACAAAGAGCAGACAGGTACGCATCAACTTGTCCAAGCGAAGGTAAGAACATAATATGTCTCAGTATGTAAACATGGTGGCCTATTCCTTTAAAGCCTTTAGGCCTGGAATAGCACAACTATGAGTCTGTTATTAGTTCATTATTTTATCTGGACGGCCCAAAAGCACTCAATTCAAACCAGGAAGCTGCGTTAGCTTCATGCTACATATGCTAGCCTTAGCTTTGAGTGCTGTTTTTTAGCTTCTACTAAACAATTTGCAGTGAAAAAAAACGTATGGCTCATCTTTATTTGTGTGTGATAAATATGTTTATAATTCGCCAGAAAACGTCTATTAAGAGGGAAACGTTGTCATTCCCATGAGAGCTTTTCTTCCCCCTGGTCTGGGCCAAGCCCCCTTGTATGACGCGTTGACGCCTGTGTCTAGTTGGTGCAGCTCGGAATTCTACTGTAGTTACAATGGTAACCTTTAAAATGTTGAATTTTGGACTTGGTTTGTGGTCAATATGTCTATAACGGCTATCTATCGTCTTCTCCCACTGCACATATGAACTAAAGTCAAAGGCGTCCAAAAGTGAAGACAGTATTCAAAATGATGTTCCTGATATTGGATAAAAGAACTTTCAGCCGTAAGACGAATGTTCCAGGTTTTACTCACTTCCGAATAATGATCAGGCAAAACATTTGGAGATTTCTTTCCAAAACGGTGTTTTTCCCCTATCGGAGTCATATCGGCTTCTGCTCCACGACGATTTAGAATGATGTGAGCGCAACATATAGGGCTCTTCTACCATCCGGGTACTTTCAGAGCGCCGCAGATGTGGAGGTGAAAACAATGGCGGCATTAAACAGCGTTTTTGCCTGTGAGTGACAGATTGTGTTCAATAGTTTTAGTTTTTCTCAGTAAATCCGGCCTAAAAGCTGTTGTGCGGTCGGATGTTCCATTTTGTTGGAACTACAGCTTCAATCTTGTAAACTGAGTCCGTTTTATGATTAGAATCGACGTCTGCAGATCTAAACTCATTGTGTGGATTATGTTTTAAAGTTTAACGTAACCGTGCCGGACACATCAGGCTCTAAATTCTACCATTGACTTTGCTTTAAACATAAAATACATTGTTAATCAAATGTTTAATGTTTAATGTCATGACATGTGTTAGCTAAGTCATGCTTTAGCTAAATCTAAAGCCGAATAAAGTGGACAGAATGTCGCCTAAAAGCTTTCAAAACATTTTCCCGTCAGCATTACGTTTAACTTAGATCATGATTATTTCCCGTAAGGCGAAACATAAATGCGTGAAATTCTACACAAAGTTACGATGGATTAGCGACGCGTACTAGGCGAACCGTAGAGCCTTATTGTTCTTTTCCATTTTAGTCGAGGAAACGTTTGTTAACAAAGCTCAAATGATATAGGTCTCTTTCAAACTGTCTCACTGAAGTTCACATGTTTTTTAGTCCCTTCTTCTACAAATCTATCTGGACATTTTAGCCATAGTTCTAGTCTCATTAACTATAAATGTACTTTTAATCCAGTATTAGTAAAAAAACAGAGCCGTGGGAAGACATTTTAGTTAGGGAGTGCTGAGGGGTAAAGTTTACACCAAAACCACTTTTTCTGTGCATATTTCCTATTTAATAATATTGCCTGCAGTTTTCAAACTATCCACCAAGGGGTGCTGCAGCGCCCTCAGCACCCTGGGTTCCCACGGCCTTGAGTAAAAATGTTCCTTTTGACTATATCGGGATTTTTACAGGACTTTGCCATTTTTGCAACAATTTTTGCAACAAAACTAGCACCTACATTTGACTCTTACGCTCCACAAAGTGCTAAATAAAAGCGATGCAACACGATTGTTTGTGCGTTCAGACCGTTAAACACATATTTAGCGAATTGCAGGGGTACGGAGCAGAGAGTAGACAAATCAGTGTCTTTTGGGGCACTCTCGCTCGTGAAGCCTCGCTGAGTGTTTGAATGCTTCGCTGGAGTGGACGTTACATAACCAGGCACTCAGACTCCCACAATGCCGAGCGTGTGGGAGGCGAGGAGCAGCCACTGACCTCCTTATCGTTATTTTTTTTTTTCTCCACATCTGCAACTCAATATCATCATCATCATCCCTGGCTTTTAGTACAGCCTTTTAAAGTACAGCCGAGAAATGCGTGTGACCTTTTCCGTGACCCCCGAGATCATTATGACACTACAACTACTACGGTGATTACTTCAACTGCACTTTTTCGATCGTGACTGCATTTTAAGTATGGAGGCGACTCAGGCGAGGCATTTGTGTGTGGCCCCTAACTTAAAGGGACTATACATGATTTTTCTCATTTGTTTTGTCCACTTGAGTATATTGTAAACAGACATTTTGGGGGGAAACGCTTTGCATCGAATCATAAAGCATTTGCCTGCAAGTGCAGGTGAGTTTTGTAGCATTTCTGTGAAAGTGACCTTGAAAAGTGAGCCTCCAAGTTGTGAAACGTGCCTATAAACTCGTCCCTGTCAAGGATTGGGATGCTACAAATGTGTTAGGAAAGTGAGGAATTATTTTTGACCACGACTAAAGCCGCATTTACTGTATGCTCTCCATTCAAAACGAATAAGGATGGAGCTTTTCTGTCTGTGATTCTGTCCGTCAGTCGCTTTGTTGATCCAGATTCATCGCAACGGAGCAGCGCACAAGCAAAATTATAGTTACTTTCGTAACTGCAGTTCTTCGAGTGTGGGCGTGCCCACCCACGGGCTTCGCTATGGGTAATCTCTCCTGGCGCAGCCAGGGCATTGAGACAGATAAAAAGACTAACCGCGCCAATCCAGCCTAAGGCATGGCACATGCCCGCGAAACCTATGGCCTATAAAAGGCCCATGGCCCCAACATACTCCCTTCTTCGAACCAGCTCACAGAGGGAGGCGGTCCAGCTGGGCCTGCCGGTAGGTGGGCACGCCCACACTCGAAGAACTGCAGTTACGAATGTAACTATAATTTCTTCTTCGTGTGGGCTAAGCCCACCTACGGGCTTCGCTATGGGTGAAAACCGAGGCGAAGGCCGTAGGGAAAAATGTACTCCCAGCTGGACAGGCTCACAAGATTGGCGCGGAAAGAAAAGAGCAAAACAGCGCGTACTCCAGGTACAGGCCACAAGCCCCCACTCATGCTGAAACAGCCTCACAGAGGCGTAGGGAGCAGATCCACCCCCTGACCCAGCAGAGGTTGGGTCAACCGGTGTGAAAAGAAGGACTAAAAAGTCCCATAGTCCCCTGGTTCAGGCGACGGGACCCCTGTCCCTGCCTAACACCGAGACGGCCACCGAGTCAGTGCACATATCCATAAGATATGAGTGCAAGAAAGTGGATGCTGAGGACCAAGAGGCGGCCTGACAGATGTCACTCACAGTGACTCCTCGACACAAAGCCACCGACTCTTGGCACCACGCGGTGAAGAGCCGCCAGCGGGACCTGTAGGCCTTCACCGTCGAAGGAGCCCTGGCCTGCTGGATAGTGGAAACCACTGCCGAGGAGAGGCCTAACTCGGTCAGTTTCCCCCTCTCAGCATCCAGACCATGAGCCTCCTGCCCAGAATCGGACGGGAGCACAGGGCGCCCCCCGCCTGAGACAGTGCATCGGGGGCGTCGGGGAGGGGCCAAGGATCCCTGACCGCCATCTGCACCAAGTCCGGATACCATCTGGCACTGGGGCAGTCTGGGGACACCACTAAAATGTGAAGGCCCTGCAAAATCACCCTGCGGAGGAGAGGGGAGAGGAGACGGAGCGGTGGGAAGGCATACAGGAGGCCTGTCGGCCACCGCCTGTGAGCCATGGCGTCTACCCCGAGAGGCGGCTGGTCTGACGACCTGAGCGAGAACCAGAGTGGGCACTGTGCGTTCTCTGCACTGGCGAAAAGGTCGGCCACGGGTTGACCGAACCGGTGCCAGACCTGGGATACGATCTCGGGTGACAGGCTCCACTCGTCGCGCAATGGGCCACCTCGAGACATCCTGTCTGCCCGGACATTGAGAACCCCGGGCACATGGCGTGCTCTCAGGGAGGCTAGGCGGGTGTCCGCCCATAGCAGAATCTCCGCCGCCTTCCGGTGTAGGGGAGGAGATCTGGACCCCCCCTGCCTGTTCAGGTAGGCCACGACCGTTGTGTTGTCCGACCTGACCGAAACATGTTTTCTCTGTAGATCCGGAAGGAAGTGAAGCAATACATTCTGCACTGCTCATCTCCATGAGGTTGATGTGAGCTGGCGGTGACTGCCAGGCCCCGCCCACAGCGGATTGGCCGAGAGTCCCGCCCCAACCGGCGAGTGATGCATCCGTGAACACCTTCACGTGGTGCACGACGCCGCCCATGCTCACTCCCTGTAGGAGTCGACCGGGGGCCAGTCAGAACTGGAGGTCTTCCCGAGCCGCTGGGGAGAGCGAGACCACTGCCCGCCTGTCCCGCCTCGGGTGAAGGCGGAGGCGGCAGAACCACCTCTGAAGTTTCCGCATATGCAAGAGCCCCAGGCGCACCACCGGGTGGGCTGCGGCCATCATGCCCAAGACAGACCTCACTCTGTGGGACTGGACCCATGGAGTGGCCATCAGGTTCCGAGCTAGGTCCAGGAGCGTGCTCCGCCTCTCCCTGAAGAGCCGAGCAATCATGCTCTGTGTGTCCAGTTCCAGCCCCAGGTACATGACCTGTTGGGCTGGGTGGAGAACACTCTTCTCCTGATTGACCACAAAGCCTAGCTTCGAAATGTGCTGCAGGACCATAGCCGTGTGCTCCCTGGCCTCCTGCTGAGAGGACGCGAGCACTAACCAGTCGTCGATGTAGGTCAGAATACGGAGACCTAGGCGACGGAGAGGCTCCAGAGCCGCCTCCACGCATTTGGAAAAGGTGCGTGGAGCGAGGGAGTAACCGAACGGGAGACGGTTGTATTGGAAACATCGGTCCCCGATGGCAAATCTGAGGAACCGCCTGTGCCTGTGTAGAATGGGGATGTGGAAATAGGCGTCTCTGAGGTCGATAGACGTCATCCAATCCCCAGGGCGGAAACTTTCCAAGAGGTGCTTGACCGCCAACATGCGGAACCCCCTGGTGGCCACATGACTGTTGAGGACCCGCAGATCCAGAATGGGTCTTACTCCTCCCTTCTTGGGAAGAAGTAAGGGGAGTAAAAACCCACCATCGCATCCTCCGGGCGCCGCTCCGAAATGGCGCCGCGGCGCAGGAGCGAGGAAACCTCCTCTAGCAAGGTGTCGGTCCCAGAGGGACACACCAGCCGAGTGCGAAGGACCCCATTGAATGGGGGAGGACGGCGAGCGAACTGCAGAGCGTAGCCGCTCCTCAACGTCCTGGTCAGCCAGTAATATACCGCGCTGCGACTGGGGAAGCTGAAAAGCCGCCGCCGTCAAGCTGAATGCGCCTCCGCGGTGTGAGCGCGGGGCGTATGCGTAGTGTGGCGTGCGAAGAAGCATGCTCTTTCGGGAAGGCGTAACGGGCCTTATGGCCTTTATTGACAAATTTAACATTAGCAGCAGAAGCGGCAGAGGGGCGGCTAGGAGCAGCTCTCCTCTGCTGACGCTGATCATCCCGTCTCACGAAGCCAGAGCCCTGAGAAGTAGACGGGGCTTGACGATCCGCGGAGCCGCGAGTCGACTCCGCCTCTCTGGATCCCCAGGGGGCGGGCCGTCTTCGCTCCGAGCGCCAGCGGCGAAAACTACGTTGTCC
The DNA here is from genome assembly GCA_021464625.1 of Proterorhinus semilunaris. Taxonomy (NCBI): domain Eukaryota; kingdom Metazoa; phylum Chordata; class Actinopteri; order Gobiiformes; family Gobiidae; genus Proterorhinus; species Proterorhinus semilunaris. Next base: position 36,456,486 of record CM038346.1, read on the forward strand.
ACGTTCACGACGAGGCTGGAGACGAGGAGCGAGCTGCTGTGAGCTCCTGGACGCAGCCTCCAGGCGATTGATGATGACCTGGATATCAGGGCCGAAGAGGGAAGACGTGGACAAGGGAAGCCCCAGCACGCCTTTCTGGTCCCGCTCCGCGAGGGAAGAAAGACCGAGCCACAGGTGTCTCATTCCCAGCTGTGCGTTGCACATCGTGCGGCCGCCATTAATGGCAACAGCCTGACACATTTTCATCAGGACTTCAGCAGAGTCCTGGACCTCAGCAATATCCTCCGGGGAAAGCTCAGATCGTTTGTGGCAGAGCTTGTCAATGGAGCCAAGCAGAAGAGCCATGTTGTTAGCTAACGCAAACACCTGGTTCGTGTTTGCATAACAGCGGTCGAGAAAAGCCGCCATCCTCCTGTCTCTGTCAGACGGGAGAGCCGGCCTACCTCCGGGCCAGGGGGTAGAGGTTGGGTGCAAGCAGAGCCTCAGGGTGTCCTCGATGGTCGGGACCCCGGAGACGGCAGGCCAGCCATCCACACTGGAATACTCCAGATATCCTCTAGCCGGACCTTTCGCGGTAAGAGGCGTATCCCAATCATGCTGGACAAGCCTGACGAAGGATGGGACAGGTGGGCAAAGTGTCGCTGCGACGCTAGACCCAGGACGAAATCCCGTGGAGCCGGAGCGGGCTGCGGAGGGAGCGGCAGCTCAGTCCGGACCGCTGCGACAGCGAAGAGGTGAGGGAGAAGATCCATCGGTTCGCGGCGGGAGCTTCTACGTCCAGATACTGTAGACATGGAGTCTCCATCACGAGTCTCCCTCTCCGCGGAGCTCCAAGAGTCACTACGGCTACCGGTGTCCTCCTCCGCTTCAGCCCAGTCCAGATGGGCCTGAGCGGGGGAAAGATTATCCTGAGTAGGTCCCGCGTCGGTGTCCGCACGGACGGGAGACACCGGACCATGAAGGCGGCACGGCGCTCGGACTCCTCTCTGGGGAGAGCGGCGCAGGCCGAGCAAGAGGCACGCTGGACCTGATGCTGCCAGCCCAGGCAGATAAAGCAGCGATCGTGCTTATCCTCCGGGAGCAGCGGGGTCCGGCAGGAATGGCAAGGGTAGAGCCCGACGCCGGAGGGCGACAGTTCTCGGGCTGGATCCATCTTCGAAGATTCTTCAAAAGCGGTGAGTAGAACTATCTCAGTGCTGAGAGAGAAGAAGGGAGTATGTTGGGGCCATGGGCCTTTTATAGGCCATAGGTTTCGCGGGCATGTGCCATGCCTTAGGCTGGATTGGCCCGGCTAGTCTTTTTATCTGCGCCAGGAGAGATTACCCATAGCGAAGCCCGTAGGTGGGCTTAGCCCACACGAAGAAGAACCGCTGGGACACGCAACTTTAAAAAAAAGTGATTTCAACCATTTGCAAGCAAGTGTGGCGTAAAAAACATGGCGCCATATTGTTTTGGTCCCAGCTCTTCGTCTCCTGTTTGGGTACATTTTACAGCGCCCCTTGGTGGTAACTTTTGAGACCGTATGCTGAACATTATCAACGTGTGGAAGCATAAAGCAGTGACAGTAGCTACGCTTGGAACACACTGATCTATTTACGCAAGAAATAGAAGCATAAATGAGCGTCAACATTTTTATTGAGTGGCTTTGTCTTTCATTGTTTGTAATAATAATGATAATAATAATAATGAAAAAGTCAGGTATAGGGCCTTTAAACCTTTTGTCAGGCTTTGGTCATTACATGGGGTAATAATGGTGGAGAAAATATATTGTGTGTCTATGTTTTTATAATCATAATAACTTTATCATCAGCGTTTGTGGTAGGGGTGTGACAATATATAGATTTTTTGATATATCGCAATAATCTGCAGCACAATACAATACCAATACTTTTTATTCTGATATCGATTTTGATGACGCCATGCATAATGATGTCATGTATATCATTTGAGCAGTAGTGCTCCACTGGGGCTAATAATGGTCAGAAACAGGAAAGTAGCCTATACAACGTAGCATTTTTCACACTAGCCTCAGGCTGACCCAAAGTACTTAACACTAAAAATATCCAGAGTTTTGAAAGATTCATTTATGAAGCCACGGTGGCGTCCAAGCATCGCTGAAATAGTTTGAACATTACCACAATTTGGATAAAATATTTAGACGCCGCCAAAGATAGACTCATCGCTGCTTCCTTTATTCCACATCTCATGCACAGTAAGTTCATTCTTCAGGTGGTAATTCTGACCTATAGCAAATAATCAGTCAACATTTATTTCTATAGCACTTTACACCAACAGACCAAAGTGCTTTAACTAAAAACCCAGGGGAAAAAATATTCCGTATAAAATGACATCTCTGCTCAGAGATGACTTCCCTATCCACGCACACTTCCTCCAGCTGTTCTGGGGATCCCAGGCCAGATCAGAGACATGGTCCCTCCAGCGTGTCCTGGAGCTTCCACGAGGCTTCCTCCTGAGGGAGGCGACTAGGAGGAATCTGAAATAGATGCCAGAGCCACCTCAGTTCCTTCTCTCAACATCAAGTAGCAGCTCTACTCCGAGCTCCTCCAGGGAGCGAAACTCGAAATAAACTCCTTTCGACCGCTTATATCCATGATCGTGTCCTTTCGGTCATGACCCAGATCTCATGACCATAGGTGAGGGTATGAATGTAGACAGACCAGTAAATCGAGAGCTTATGATCATATTAAGTTGAAATGAACAAAACATCAATCAGCCCCACACATTGTGACAACCTGCATTAAGATGGAAAAAGGAAGAGTCTAGATGGATGTTCTGTTTATCAGCTATGGACTCAAACAAAAATCAAAGAAAAGTGACAACCAGCCATGATTATGTGACATAAAGCTATGTTACATAATCATTACGTAGGTAAATGAAAAATCAATACATAAATATATAATAAAATAAATAAACAAACGCATCCACGCTTCCATTCACTTTGCCTGAGGCTGGTGTCACTCTGCCGAGAAGAGGGCGCCCTCTGCTGGACGAGGCCTGCAGGTCCCGCTGTGCTCAGAGTCACTGTTGGTGGAGTTTCTAACTGAACAGTCATTAAGCATTCATTCTAGACAATAGAAATAAGTTTGGATGATTTCGGAATCTGTCCTTTATGCACGTTCAATAGCTGATGTATTCGCTTCAATAGCATTTTCCACCTTTCTCTCCTAAAAAAAATTCAAAATCATTGCCCATTTCCTAGATTATTATTATTATCGGTTTATATTACTGGACAACCTTTTGTGACCGATTACGAATATATATATAGCTTTTATTTCCACCAAATATTATACAGTATTAGTGGTATTTGGAAATGTTTTGTCAACTCCGCTCGGTAAAATGTAGAGATCGTAAAAACATGTCAGTCGTTTCTTTAGATAGAGAAAAGAAAACAAAGTACATCCAATAATGGAGTAAACAGACTTGTTTATTGTTTAGATATCACAATAAAACAAAGCAATCTCCAGCTTAGATCACGTCTCATACAGCATTTATCCATAAAGGTTATTGTTGATAATAAATTAATACATTACAATACTGTGAGGTCAATACTGTGAGCCTAATACTGTAATAACACTGTTCCACGAGATTTCCAAAATTACAATAGCAGCGATAAATAGGTCGTTTCGCCAGCATTTTACATCCTGAATGAAGATTAATATTAGGAGCTTTTGCGTAAACTTTTAAGTGGCCATTATAAGCTAAACGGACATTCATGAAGGTTTGGTTTCATTCATTCATGTTTGACAATACACATGCTCAAAATGCTTTAACATACTGTAGCGCTCTTACTCCATACACTACACCTTCGTCTCATAATTTTAGAGCTCAAATTGTTTTTATTTCAACAGCATAGGCCAATTAACATTAAAAGAAAATGACATTTATCTCTTTTCGAAATGTAAAGGCGGTCGTCTTCAAAAAAAAAAATTCCCCCGTGAGCTAAAATTGGAAAGAAAATTTGGTGGGGAAGGAAGAGCAGCAACACGCCTCTACAGCAGGATCTCCGACCAGTAGCTCTCCAGACCTTTCTAAGTAGCTCACCAAAGACGTTCCTACACACGTTTAATGACTCACACTCAATGGCCGCTGGTTGCCGCCATTGCTGTAATACCTCCACCTAAGGGTGGCAGAACAAGCTAGTTTTCCATTAGAAAGCATTGCACTTTACACACATTTCAAACAACTATAAAACCTGGTTTATAATTCTTTAACATTTTCTACAGTACAGCTAGATATTCCTTCTTACTTTTATCAGTCACATTGGGTCACACTTCTATAACTCTGAATACAGGCCATTTTTTTGACCGCTGCATTAATAAATCAGCGGCGCAAATACACTACAATGCCATTCAGTCACGGTGGCCTCAGTGTGGTGCCCCTGGGAGCGCTTGACGCGTTATGAGCGTGTAGGAAGCGAGCTGTTTGCAAACTCTCCTGGGTAAACTCCTTCCCCTGCGCTACAGTTATCAAGGCCTGCCGAAGCCCAAACCTAAAACTTTAAAACCCCACAGAACCTAAAAGTGCAACACACACACAGGACACTGTATTTTTAGAGACACAGACAAGAGTTGAGGCGTGAATGTATTTTAGTCAGAATAAGCCGACTGTAGGAGCTGTAATGACCTTCACTGGCAGCAGATGTTGAGGTGGAGCTGGACCCACAGATAAACCGACTGAAGGATGGAGGCGTCTTTGAGAAGGGAGAAGAACGGAGGGTTGTGATTGGCTGAGGGCTCCTGGGGCCGGTTCTCCACTACGCTGCGTCTGATCGAAAGAATGGAGCTGAAGGGTAGGCCTGCTTTTAACAGCAGCAGGCGAGCGACCTGAGACAATCTGAGGGGAAACAGAGAGGCAGGGAGTCTCACTTTTATAAATATTTCCAAAACTTGGTCAACCCTCCACACGGCTGATCACATTCATAATTGAGTAAAAGTACAGATAATACTGGTCAAACATTACTCCACTAAAAGTAAAAGTTGCCCAGTCAAATCGTTACTTAAGTGAAAGTGCTGAAGTATTTGCAGTAGAAAATACTTTACGTTACATCAAACTTCAGACCCAGGCAGTCAATTATACGCAATCTATTAGATTTCTAAAACATTTAAACTTACATACTCACTTTAAGTCTAAAGTACAAATCAGTTTAAATAAGTGTTAGGAAAAAACATGAAAATGGTGCCCTAATTCCTCTTTGTATATGTTTATACAACAACAAGATGGGGACAAACCCTATTCCTTGTTGTGAGTCATTGGCAATGACTGTACATCTGCACAGCGCCACCTACTGCTCTGGAGTGTGCATTATTAGAATTTTAAATGACCAAAGCAAATGGAAATTGGCTTTTTACTTTGGAATCTTTATAGACATATATTGGAGTATTAAGTATTATATTTATCTTTTAAATGTAGTGGAGTAAAAGTTATAAGTTCTCACACAAGTAAAGTACAGTTCCTGATTTTACTTTGTTACTGACCACCTCTGCCAGTGACAGTCTGCACAATGTTCTCCAAACCTGAGGTCGGGGCACGATCGGACCAGGAAGACCAGCTCCAGTTGGATTGAGTCTGGATCCGTTAGTCTCAGGACCTCGGCCACGTGAAGGAGGATGTGAGTGACCCACGCGGAGCCACTTCCCTGTCACAGACATAGACACTAAAGAGTATTACTGCTGAATCAACTCTTAAATAAACATATAAGGCCTAAACAAAACACAGTAATTCAAAGCATTTGCTCACGTTTAATGAACAAACTAATAACTATTTCATAAAACTATGTAAAAAGCCCAAATTCTTCCCATTTGTAATATAGAGTAAAGTTTCTGGGCCCGATCTTGTGTTTGTAAACACAGACTATAGCATAGACATTGGCGCTTAGGAGGAGCACACAGTGAGATCTTCCAGCTCCAACCCTGATGCATTTAGTGGGCTGTGCGTGGGCTGGATAAACATCCATCCATCCATCTTCTTTCACTTTTCCGTTGCCGAGTCGTGGGAGCAGCTGTCGAGCTGCCCAAATCACAAAGCACCAACCCCACTGGATAAACACCCATGGCAAAATTTTGTAAAATTCCTCCAACCAGAATCTGGCCTCAGTGATAGAGCTTACAAAAGCCAATAATGCCAAAGGAAAAAATGTGAGCCCACAAACTAGTGTTGTCACCATACGGAAATTTCAAACTCGATTTCCATACTGAAAATAAAACTCGATTCTCGATACCGATTTCGATACCACAGTAAAAAAAAAAAAAAAAAGATCCCCTTTTAAATATCATATTTGCTGCAGGAAACTCTTGTCTCTTTCCTTCTGCACTGTTTTGTCTACATTGCAGAATACTCAACATTATATTAGCTTATTAGGATTTTCCATGTTCTTGAGACATTAAGTGATAACGGGTCTAATTTGTTATGTCTGATTAAACCTAGCCAAATGCTTATACTGTATTTGGCGATTTAACCTACAATATAAAGTGTTACAGACTGGATTTGGCCCAGGCCCATGACCTTCAGGTTAAACACTGTCCGTTTCTGCCTTCATGAACAGTAGTCACTGCTGTCACATTTAGGAGCAGAACAGTGCATTCATTCAAAGCACAATGTTAAAACTGGCGTTTAAAATTCCTCTAAATAGATTCACGAGTTAAATACAAATAAGTAACATGTAACTATACAGTTGACATTGGTAAAATTTCATTTTGTTGATATTTGTTAGGAGAAAAAACGGCTTAATAGCCAATGCTAACTGATACATGTAAACCAATAGATGTCGCTAAGCTAACATTAGCCACAATCGCAAATTCTTATAATTCTTTCTATAAAAACGCCTGCTCCTTTCAACCTGGTACTGCATCCGTAATCAGATTCTGCACTTCAACAATGGATGCATTTAGTTTTAGAATTGTATTCAGGGTTTAAGTGAGTACTTTTGAGCTCTAATTTAAGTTTTGATCGTAGCGCAGCAGGTTCCTTACGGCACTCTGGGAGCGAGCAGGAGAGGAAGGGGCCGGAGGAAACACAGAAAGTATCGATACCTGCTCAAATGAATATCTAGCTTCGATACCACTTTTAGTATCGAGGAATCGATTTTTGGACAGCTGCGCTCTCAGTGCTGCTTGTAATAAACCCCCACCTCAGTCGACGACTTAGAGCAACAGCTGCTCACATGCAAGATGACGTTTGGCGCCATGCTGTCCTTGCCCCAGGCGGAAGATCGGGCCGTCTGTCTTTCAAGTGACGCGTGAGAGATACGCGAGTGCGTAACGTCAAAACATATGATGTTTTTAATGGGAGTGACACGGTTTAGGAAAGTAATCTTCAAAAATGTCCAAATGTTTTCCCTGATATTTATTCGTCCACGGCTTCTGGACGCCTTTATGAGACAGTCCTTTGACCTTAGTCCATATGTGCTGAGAGAGAAGATGTTGAACTTTGTATCACATTGATAGGTCCAACCATGAGAAAGATATTAGCATAAACCATGTCCAAAATTCGGCGTTTGTTACCATAGTTACCACAATACTGAGGCGCTACAAGACTGGTAGACTGTGGCTGCTTCAAAACTCACCCGTTGAGTGAAGAAGGCGTCCATTTTGTTGGCATCCTCCTTCACCCTGCCAGCTCCTCGCGCCTGATCAGTTTGGTTCCGCCTCCTGGTCTTCAGGAGGTTTTTAAAGTAACGCAGCGCCACGTCTCGATGAAGCCGTCCCAGGACCCACTGCACCAGAGAAGCCATAGAGGGATCATCGTACTGTCATACTGTCACAGCGGGTCAAAGGCAGAAACATTCGAAACAAAGTGGTGTGGGTTTGAACTCATATCATGTTATGTGTAACACTGCATCAATGCTACATCAATCTACCCTTAGTTTAGAGCAAAGGCCTGTGGTGTTTGTCTTTCCTTCTGCTTTTCAACATAACAATGGAAATAAGACACAGGACGTTGCACCCTCAGTATCAACTCACCAGGGAGTAAAGCGGGCAGCATAAGAAGGCCAAAAAATGAAGAACAGTTCATGCTTGAAATTGCTGTCCCCCTTCAGATTAGCCTCCGTCATAATTCACTCTCACAGCGTTATCGTTCTAACGCCACTGACCTGGGAGCAGCTGGGCTTGAGGTCGCTGAGAGGCTCCAGTTCCAGATCCAGAAAGTCCAGCAGAGAATCTACGACCAGGAGAGACCCATCCAACCACCGCTCCGTCCACAGTCCACATGTTTGCTCCTGGGCCAGAGACATAGAAACAAGCTGATTAAGGTCTACTGTTCAGTTATATTTCACACGATTGTTAAGCACAAATAGTGCAGCTGTTTCCCAATCGTTTAAAAAAAATTATATAAAAAATGATAGTGAGTCACCAGGTCTGAGCAGGGCTCTGCATGTAGTACTGAGAAACAGCATTGGCAACATTGTGTCATCTTACATACAGTACGCCTTCTGCTATTTAGGAGCCAACATTTATTTTTATTCAGGTAAATCCTAATAATAATATTAACAGTAATCAATTAATTGCATTCTTTTTTAAGTACGGTCAGTATTAATTGATAATCAAGGCAAAAAAAGAAAAAAAAAGAAAGTAATGGAATACTTCCTCTTTTTTTAGCCTTGAAAAAAGAAAAAGAAAGTTTCCCTTATAAACCGGAAATTGAACCAGTATATTCCGGACCTTTACCCTTTTTTCCCCCCAAATTGGACCTTAACTACTTTTAATTCAAACTCTTTTATACAAATAATTTATTCATTGATTTTCTAGGTTTTTTTCTACAGTTTTTCTAGGTGTTGTATCTACCTGGATGATTGAGATCAATCTTTGTAGGAATTTAACCAGTTTGGCCAGTTTTGCCTGGTGACTGTGCATGTCTTCATGAGGATGTGAGACAGGCCTCAACTCTGACAATGTTCAAATCCAGGCTGAAAACAGCTCTTTTTACCCAAGCAGATGAAAACTGAAAGTATTTTATCTGCACTCTTGCCTTTTACTGTAATTGATTAACTTTATGTTGATGTTTTATTGATTGATTTTCTCTGTTTTCTTTGAATTGCCGTGTGCATGAATTGTGCCCTCCTGGAACTGCCACCTTAACGTGGTGGAGGAGTTTGAGTGCCCGAATGATCCTGGAGCTCTGTTGTCGGGGGCTTCGTGCCCCTGGTAGGGTCTCCCAGGGCAAACAGGTCCTAGGTGACGGGTCAGAGAAAGAGCGGTTCAGAAGATGAGAGACCAACAGGCCCGGTTAGAACCATGAGGCCGTCCTTCTGTGGACCCACCACCTGCAGGGGGAGCCATAGGGGCTGGTGCAATGTGATTTGAGCAGCTCCAACAGCTGCCCCCACAATCCGGCAACGGACAAGTGGAAGAAGATGGATGGATGGATGAATTGTGCTCTACAAATAAACTTGCCTTGCGCTGGAGTATATCACCACGTAATCTACCATCTTTGGCCCTTTGAAGAAGAGCAATGGATGATTCTCAAAACGTCGGTTAACTATTATGTAAAAACATTTCCAGTTGAATTGATTTAGCCTTCTGTGTTATAGTTTCTATAGTTTACTATTTATCGCTACCAAGTTTTATGTTACACGTTTGCACTGAAGAAAATTCCTAGTTGTGAATCTTTTCACTGACAATGGCAACAAAACCTATTCTGAATCTGATTTCTCATGTTCAAAAACTATGGGCAAAATCCGTGCCTTCTGAATGGATAAGAGCATTTGTCTTCATTATTCTTCAAGAAAAGTAATGAGTAATTTGACTTTTAGTTCTACCCAAAGAATTTAGTTCTACCCAGAGAATGAGATCAGCTGACTATCAGAACATCCTGAATGACCTTGTTATTCCATTAGTAGATTTCTTCTTCCCTGACGGCACGGACATATTCCAAATGAAAATGCCAGGATGTATCTGGCTCACATTGTCAAAGTGCGGTTCAGGGAGCATGAGATGGATCTCAAGCTCACAGAGCATGTCTGGCAGTGTATTCATCATATTAAGTTTGTTTCACGTTAGAGTTTTTGGTGACGCTCTTTGTAAACTGACCTTGAGTTTGCTGCGGATTCCACCGGTGAGACTGCAGTACCCACAATCCCTCAGTGCATCGAGTGACATCAAACAGCTCTGTCTCTCCTGCTCGGCCATGTCGTGTCTCAGCACAAACTCCCTGAAAAGTAGTTGATCAAAAGCCGTTGAAGAGATTCATTTAACCGTCTCCGCTCGTATCTGTATCACATAGACGTTACCTGAACTGCTCCTCACACACGAGCTGAGCCTTCAACACAGACGGGACGTTACTGTGCTGCCCTCTGACAAACTCCTGAACAGCCTCGACATATCTGGAGAAAGAAGTCCATATATAAATACCGTAGATTTCGGAGAAAGGTGCAGTTGTGGGCAGAGGGAGGGCGGCAGGGACGGCAGTGATAAAGGTGTAAAAAGGCAGAAATGGCCAGTGTAGCCGACCTCAATGTGGAAGTGTAGAGGCCAACGCACCAGAACTCAGCGCGCCGCGTCACTTCAGAGGCTTTTCTCAAACTGGGCGGAGCTTTACACACGTGATTTATACATTTATCATAAATAAAAGAAGACATGTATGTCCGTGTTGTAAAAGAGAGAGCAAACCTGGCTCTTTTTTGTAGGTTAATAGCGAGTTTGCGACAGACACGAGTTTCACATGTTTCCCCTGATGCCTGAGCCCTGACGATGGTTTCTCTGTGTTTTCCAACCTCGGTGTGAGTTCTCTCATAGAAAATAAAGGCGTTTCGGTGTACGTTGGGGCGAGCAAAGCCCTTCCACATATAGGCTAAAGTGAGCCTTCATCATTTTAAAAGTTACTCATCTACCGTTCCTCAGCCAAGAGCAGCGTCGATTAGAGGTCCCGTCTCACGTTTACTGCTAGAGACGCTTCTAGTGTGTACTATGATACGAAACAGTGCAGTCTTTTACCTGCAGAGGAAGGAGTCCATGTGAGTGGAGACGGTCCGGCTGCCCTGCTCTGTCCCAGTGCAGCTCACCCTCAGCAGGGACGACTCCAGTACCTGCAGCACAGAGTCAGCCAGGGCACGTGACGTCACTCTCATACCAAAAGTAGAACTCGCAACTCGTAAAACAATGTCAATTCTCAGGCATTCGGGTAAATTCAGTCCTGTAAAACTAAAAGATAGCTTACATTTTAAAAGTTTCTTATCAAAGGAGCATGACTGAGGGAATAACAAGGCCCGGCCGATGTATCGTGCTGGTATTTGGGTATTTTACAATTTAGCTATCGCCCGATATGACCCAATAAAAGGTTGATATCTCCGTAACTGAAATTGACATTGAAAGATACAGTACCTTAACCTTAAGTTTGTACACCTAGTTTATATATTTTATGGTGTAGAATTGCATATAATTTTGGAACCATAAGAGATAGATAGATGCATTGAGTTGCCTTGTGTACGAAATGTGCGGTATAAATAAAGTTGCCTTGTCTGCCTGGAGACTTTTTTTAATTTTGGCCTTTTGGAACCTCTGGGTACATCACGATTCAATATGATACACGATACATGGCTCACGATAACAATAACCTTACGATATGTGGTATGCAATAATTGATACCTATTTTTAACCATACTACATGTAACATATTATTCATGATTTACGATTATTATTATACAATCATCAACATTTGTGCATTGTACCCCTTTTGCTTAAATAATTAAGTGAATAAATTATCCCTGACTTACACACTGAAAACAAGTCATTGATCTTCACTTCATTTACATTTAAATAAACAGTCCAACAGTCCTATTTGAAAAGGATTAAATCAACCACAAATTAATCTTATTTATGATTAGAAAAACGATCATTGAAAGTAATATGTTTGTGTGACAGAGTTTGGTCCAAGTGCTTAAAATTGTAGTGCTTTATTTGCCTCTATTGACTGTGAAAACATTGGAACACTGCTACTTCATTAATATGCATGATGTCGATCTTTAATATGCATCAAAAGTATCGCTATTGGAATAAAAAGTATCATCACACAAAATATTATCAATATATAGTCACACCTCTATTTTGTCCTCTGCATTTGACCCATCTTTCAAAATCAGTTAACCCAGAGTTAAACCTGTGAAGATGGGCCAGATCCTGACTGGTGAGGTCTGTATGTCTTCACTGTGTCTGGATGGTTTACCTCCGGGTACCGACCTAAACTAATCCTCCACTACTGATCACAGACCTGCAGGACGTCTGATGCCAGGGGGCTGTGACAGTATGACATGTCCAGGGTATGTCTGAAGCTCTTGGACCAAGACTCCTCCTCGATCTTTAGCGCCCGCTCCAGCCACTCCTGCGTGGTGCTCTGGAGGCAACACACATGACTCCTTTTAGATCAACATTCAGTTACACATCCAGGATTAACGTCAGGACTTTTACCTGTGTGTTGTTCAGATACTGCTCCGTTAGTGTTTGCAGGACGTCAGAGGGCAGTAATGGGCCCAGAGAGTCGGTGTCCACTTTCCCCTGCAGCTCCACCAGGATGTTCCTGAGACCACAGAGGACAGCCCTTATTTTAGTGCAGCGTTCAGCCTCAGCTTCGTCACCAACGCCACAACTTTCACCAATACGTTTTAGTCTATTTCAAAAGTGCATAATCTTCACTTTGATCGTTTCTCCTGGTCATAGGGAGAACACAAAACTGATTTTTAAAGCATGGGTGCTTTTTGCAGGTACTCATCTCAGACACTGGATCTTTATCACTATCTTACTATGTTAGAAAATGCAATACTAAAATCTAAAGCCACTAAGAATACTCAAAGATACTTGAAACATGCTCAAAAACTCTAAAAAGTCCATTTTGCATAATAAAAGTTCTGCACTCATAGGCCTGTCACGATAATTACTATGACAACATACAGTAAATGACAGGAAAACAATATATTTTTAGGCTCAATCATTATCGTCAGTACATTTATTTACATTTTTCCTTCATTCTTATCCTATTTTCATCATACTTGAACAATTGAAGTAAATATGTGATATATCGGCCGGAAGATTTAAGGGTCAGGCCCTAATCTAATATTTTGTAAATATATCAACGCTCAGATACTTAAAAGAATGTTTCTAGGCCCCATACGCAGGATCTGTCCCCTTTAAAGGCTTCTCAAAGTGCTTCGGTGGAGCAATACTCATTCGTTTCACATCCCGCACACGTTGATGAAAGCCGCAGAACAGAACAAACTAACGGCGACGATTTGTTCCTCTCTTCAGTCCTCCTACCTGTATCTGTGGTTGGCCCAGTGCAGCAGACAGTAGAGGGCGCAGTCGTTCAGAGGGGAGGCGGCGAACTGCTCCAGACGGGAGGAGAAGCAGCGGTGGTACAGCGTCACGTACGTGTTTAAAATGTCCATGTCCTCAGGGTAACACGGAGCCACCGTCCGCTCGAGGTACAACACGTCCAGCTTTATCTGCTCGCCCATACGGCACAGCTGCGGGACAAGAGGACGCCTACGTTTTATATCACTTATGAAAATGTGTGGACAATAGGTTTAAGTCATCCAGCAACGCTTTGTTGACACGAGTCTAAAACAAAAGCTGCCTTTCAGTGACACATGGTTTGTAGTCGAGGTCATTTGTACTAGGGCTGGGCAATTTATTGAAATGGGATCAAAATCTCCACTCTGGTTAATCTCCATAATTGTTATGGGACTTTATAATCGCTGGCGTTACAGCTTTTTCTTTGGCCAGAACAGGTCTAGTTTTGAAATTTGGATGAAACAATGTTTAAAAGTGAGGTTTGTATAAAAGGTATGTCTGTATTTAGTTTTACTCTAAAATAATAACATCAAATTGAAAATCAAGATCAATCATGATGAGAAAAATCAACAGAGAATCACTTCCTGGAGCGGGGAGGCACCACTCCATGACATCACCGAGCAATTTAAAGAACCTATACCTGACTTTGTTTTTCTTTTTGCCCCATTAAGTGTGTTGTAATAAAAAGCCCGATGTGTGAAGTTTGCATTGTATTATGATCTGTTGTGTAAATAGTACATAGTCATAAAGAGCTACTTATGTTTCAATGATACTTGTGCAACTTCGGCACAATATTTCAGCTTATTTCTTTTTTTAATGACTCGAGTTTCCTCTACATACTGTACGATATTTACCAAAATATTATAAAACTATGTTCAGCATGTTCAGAGCCATGTGGAGTGGGACATATTTTTTATTTGTTTATTTAGGCTAATTATAGAGCTGTATATTTTTTATGTAATGGACCCGTTTCATAATAATAATTTAAATAAACAGGAATACATTGTGCACTGATACATAATCTTTGATCAGGATCTGTCCCGTTTAACCTGTGCCTCTACTGCCGAAAGGGGAGAGATGCCAGTCAATTCTGTCGTTTTCAGGGGAGGAAATCCGTGTTGTGAAGTTTGTGCAGGTCGTTAAGCGTACAGAAGCGCAAAAATAACACTGCGCAAATGAAAAAATGAAATACCTATCTTAATCTTGGAGGCTTTCTAGTGGCTAAACGGCGTATAGCTGCATATCCCGAGATACGCAGGCATAAACCGGCTACTTGCTGGTTGGAGTTACTAACCTCTTCAGTAACATCCACAGAGTCTGAATCCAAACTCTTGTCCTTGGAGTCTCCATCAGCTTCCATAACTTTGACCTCATTTGTAGTTCCATCCTGTTACAGAGAGAGAGAGAGAGAGAGAGAGAGAGAGAGAGAGAGAGAGAGATAAGTTGTCAATAAGTTGTGTATAAAAGATAAAAGTACACAAACATACTACAGCTATACCAATCTGGCATTTTTTCAAAAAGAGGATTTTTCCGGAAAGATGATTTTCTTGGACATTTCATTGGTTATTTGTTTCACTGTTCTGATGCCTTGAGGCAACTCCTGATATCGGTCTTTACAAAACAACTTGATAAGAAGAGAGCTAACCTGACACAGAAGATTACAGGCTGGCAGTAAAGTATCACACCTGTAGGGGGCGCTGTGAGAGTCGTGCCTGGACCATGTTCTCCAGCAGCTCATTGTGGTTTTGGAGGGCTCTTTGCGGACGCCAGACCGGGACGTGCTCCGAGTCCAGACCGCTCCAGCGTCGGTCCATGTCCTCCTGCTTCAGCACGCACTGCACGGCTGCCCGCAGAGCCGCTCCGCTGAAGTCCGGGCCGAAGCTGTTCTGGACCTCTAGGCGGATGTTGGTCCAGAGCTGCTCCAGGTCTCGGCTCAACTGGGTCTGGTCCAGCTCAGGGAGACGTTCTGAGGTCGTCATCATCTCCTCCTCACGCTGCACCAGCTCCCTGCACAGCGTCTCCAGAGGCTGCTCCTGCTCCATCTGCGCCTGGCACTCCAGCTCCACTGAAACATGTTGGTGTAAGTTCTCAGTCGTGCAGGAGTTTTCCATATGTGACAGTGAGAGTGTTTTAGCAGGGTTGTTTTTCCACCCATCCACAATATCTTTGTCATGCACAAGTTATACTAGTAGACTGTCATTCCTCACTCTTCCCCATTTCTGTGACGGCAGCTTAGTCTCCTCCTACAGAGCACGTTCCATAAAATGACAAAAAAGGCGGGAAACTCAGCCCCCAAAGCTAAAACCTTTAAAATAAATGTAACAAAATCCAGCACGGTTGAAAATATGACACACTTTTCAGGGTTGTCACCGGAGGAAACTGTATTTTTTTTTTAGAAACAATAAAAGTCTTAACGCCAGTTGTTTTTGGCAGGTGTGAAGTCCCCATTGGTTTCCATGAACAAGCAAACCTTCTGGAGTCACCCACAAATGTTGCCACTTATTTCACTGTGGGAAATACCTGGTCAATTATTTTTAAACGGAAACAACAACAAAATTATAATGAAAATCTAAACTAAAACAAACAAGTATAAACTTCGTAATGTTCATTGTGTCTACTTGTGTTACAGTATAACTTTCAGGGTTCATTTTGTCAGATTTTATATGATGTGGCTGAAACATGTAAAGGTAAAGATTTCAACATCTCTAACCCTAGTGTCTGACAAAATGAGGCGTGAAAGTTATACTAAAACAAACAAGATATTTTTCTACAGATAAATGATGGTTACAAATGGAACCTTTGTCCTCCATTATCATCCTTATGTTCATGGTAAAAGCTATGGTAAATACTACAGGAAGAAAACAAGTTGTCACATGTTCCAGATACTTTTTTTTTTAAGACATTTTGCTTCTCAACTGTTCTTGTGGCCATGATCCTTAGGCTCATTCATACTTCATAAGACGTTCTTACACCGAGAGCTGCAAGAACAAAATGAAGTCATTTTTGCCCTGTAGGCTACAGGCTGTAGCCATGGAAACGTTTTATAATTTAAGATTCAGTAGCCTCCTCCAGCCAAGAGCATAAACAAGATCTGAATATGACACTGACTACAGTGTTTACAAAAGGTACTTTCTGCTCACTGCATTTTCAGATTATGGAGTAACGTAGCAATTCATTTTAAACCAACTCTCTAAATACTGTAGGCTACTTTCAATTTCAAACTACTACTTTTACTCCATTAGTTAGTAAATCAACCATTCATTTTTTAACTGAAGCTAGTCCCCTTTTGCCGGCCCCTTCTGCAGCTCAGAGATAACAGGGCACAGGGACGAACACCCTTTTGAATAAACACATAAACAAAGAGCATGTTTTATATCGATGCAGGAGGAAACTGCATGAAACCGACCCAGACACAGCCAGACTTTGTTCCGCTGAGAAAGGGCTTTTGTAACATGGCAACAGGACCCTGGAGCGGCATACAAACTCCACTGAGTGCTAGTAGTAAGGTGCAATAAAAAGGCCTGTGAATGTTTCCTAATCAACTTAATATCATCATCTATTAGTGCACAGGCGATGTGTATGCAATGCTGACCTGCAGTGGTTTTATTTTTAATATCTTTCTTATTCTTTTTCTTCTTCTTCTTCTTTTCCACGGTCGTGTCTCCTTCCCTCCTACCTAAAAAGGAGAAATGATGAAGCAGTTAGTGACAAAGGTAGCAGGGAATAGATGTGTATAAAGGGAGCAGACAAAGGACCAGACTCACCCATTTTGAACTTCACTTTGAATTCCCCAAAAATCGGCATCTCGAGCTGTAGGGACTGAACCAGGGCTAAACAAGGGCTAACCTGTGTCGAAAACAGGTCTAAGCTAGGACTAACATGTGACTAAAACCAGGGATAAACCGACAGGACGTACGGCCTCAGCCTCCTTCCGTTTCTGCATCTTTTCCTCCCGAATATTTCTCTTTCAGTTTCGGTTTGAGTCTGTTATGGTTTGAGTCCGCAGCATCAGTTGAGGACGCCATCTGCTGGTGATACCGGGAATCGACGGGTGTTCAGCCCAAAACGGCTTCGAGACATTTCCCTTTTCTTTCAACTGTTACTTATTTCAGCAGCCTCGTTGTGATTGTTATATTTTCCTGCTCATTTAATAATACGAATTCTAATTTTTTTTTATTATTTATTAAAGAGAAATGTTCTAGATGTAAATGCATGCGGCATTAGCCTAATATGGTTGTATTTATTGGCAATACCATAAAGCTACGTAGGCTAAATGCAATGTTGGCTAAACATCATTAGCTTCATGCGATATACATTTACAGTTGGAGCACGCGTTTCTATTTTGCAAATTATAGAAAATATTCAAGTTTTAACGTTAAATAAATGCATGACAAAAGGCTGCTGAAATACGTGGATTTTGTGAAAGAAAAGAGAAGACTTCGCTCTCGAATGTCTTGAATCTCGACATGGGTGCACGTTTCGACGTAACACCTGTAGAAATGTCCCACGTCATTCTTGTATTCGTTTCTGTTCTATCTCGATTCTTTTGCCTTCTTATTTTATATTACACCAGTAAGTCTGACACAGAGAGGGACCGAAATGTAGAATATACATCCCGAGATGGCTCGATAGATGAATTAGGCTACTCAGTAGGAGTACGACAGTACAACAATAATGAGCCAAATTGCCATCCCGGAGCCATGCTGAAATTTCTACAAAAATAAATAAATAAATACAAGTTTGTAAAGTACAACATTTGGCAAATTAATTCGGCAGATCACAAAAATTAGAAATTAATTAAAATTGTATTACTTATTTATTTACAATTTGCTTGAAAATTGTTGCAAACGAAAGGAGGCAATGCAAGTTCAGTCGTACAATTTGGAAAAACTTTACTTAGCTATACTAAATACTATTTACTTAGACTTAGCTATACTAAAACAAAACCAAATGTTGGGTACTGAAACGTGTGATGGTGCACTTTTAATTTCTGAAGATTTCCTGACAACAAAACGGCAACTGAACATGTATAATTTTGGTATTTTCGATGAACTTAGAGCCTACAGCAACAATTGTTGAGCTATGTAGTACATTTTCCAAGAAATTTAGATTCAGTGTCAGTTTGAATCCAATTTAATGCTTTGTAATGACATTTATGGCCTTGATTTTGGCACAATTCATTTAATGACCCCGTTGAATGAACCTAGACCTGACCAACTGCAGCAGCCCCAGATCAAAACAGTTAGTTGCATCCAAGTGACCATCCAACAATGTTTGGTCAACCTTGGACTGTCAATGGGTCAGGCAGTGAACTTTAGATATTATTGTGCCAGTTGGGATCCATAATGCTTCTTAATTATAAACAGCCTCACGTTTAGCTCACTTAACCTTATGAGACTGTTAATGCTTTTAGTTCACAGCAGGAACAGTAGAAAAATATATTCATTATTCACTGCATATAGAATATCGATTACTATATGTTCAGATGAAAAATCAGCGGAATAGATACAGACGTCACCTTTGGAATTGCCCATATATGATCATGTTCGAAGCAGCCATAGGGTAAAAACAAAGACGAGAAATAACAAAACTTTCTCCCATTTCTCCACTATAAATACAAAATGGAGAATGCTAACCAGGAAGCTAATGTTAGCTTCATGCTACATATTCTAACATTAGAAATGAGTGCTGTGTTTTTGCTTCTACTGAACAATTTGCTGCGAATAAATCTTCATGTGGACCTGACTTTATGGCTTGACTTAATCTGTGTGTGATAAATGTTTCTAGTCCACTAGAAAAGGGCTAAAAGGAGAGACAAGTGTGATTCCCAGGAGTGATTTTCCCTAGTATGACACGTTGCCGTCTGTATGATGGAATAAACCAGCACTAAACCAAGTCTACATTAGTCCTATCCCAAAGGGTTACAACATATAAAGCCTGAGAAAGAAACACAACTCCACAGGCAGTGTTATATTCATTTTTATTGGTTAGGTCATCCAGCTACCTCAACCTTCAAGTATTAAATTAAAATCCTTTAAATATCGTCTCCAAATCACAACTGAAGCAGAAAAAAAAAAAAAACTGAGAAAAAACAGACTTCTAAAAATGCTATATATTTCATACAACGCACAAACTCAAAATCAGTCACTATAGAACAACTGGACTCTATATAACGGTGCAAATAGGGCAAAACGCACTCAGTCTGAAGCTCTCAGGGGTCCATCCAGGCCTGGGGTTTGATCGGGACTCGAGGGGGGAGTGAGTGACCAAGAGAGGGGGGGGGGGGGGAGGGGAGGACAAAATTGGCATCTTGTCGTTTTGTTTTTTAAAATCCAAAAGTGTTTTCTCCGCTGTAAGCCACGTATAAAAAGCCGTCCTCATCTTTCTCCTTCTCGTACAGCTGCCCCATCGTGATGCTGCGGGAGAGACAAGGGAAAGATCGTACTCAGAACCATTTAAGACAAAGGTGACGGTCATTAAGACAGGCCTGGTGCATTCGGGATACCTGTGTGAAATAAAGGTTTTTGGAATGAGGTTACGTGGTTACGTTTAGAGACAAAAAGGCACAGGATTGCATGAAAAGAACATCAGTCGTACTGTCATTCTCTGGCGTTTTATTCAGTGTTTGACAGCACGTTTATGGCTGGTGTACACGGTGAGAATTTTAGATGTCACATTGCACGACATGGAGACTGTGAAATCGTGAGCTGCACTTGTCTCCACTGTGCGATGGTTCAAAGTTTTGTCGTAGTAGTTTCAGGCGTCAGACGGCGTGTGTTTAGCTGAGGCGAGTGTCGCATGCTAATGGTGTTCCGCAGTAAAGTGCAGGGAAAAACGGAGTGGGACTCATGCCTGGCCTCTCTTGCTTATGACTCTGGCGCTGGTGCGGTGTTGACGGGACACGGACAGAGATCCTATTTACAGCGAGAGGATGGCTCACTCTGTGATTAGGCTGATGTCGGTCGTAGCTGGTCTTTGGTCGTACGACGGTTCTATTATAAATCTTTGTCCCTG
Organism: Proterorhinus semilunaris; assembly: GCA_021464625.1. Lineage (NCBI taxonomy): Eukaryota > Metazoa > Chordata > Actinopteri > Gobiiformes > Gobiidae > Proterorhinus > Proterorhinus semilunaris. The sequence goes on from CM038346.1 coordinate 36,476,798, forward strand.
ACTCACTGTACCACCTAAGACCTGCAATTTTAAGCTATGACTTAAGATTTTCCTCACAACGAGCGATCGTCCATCCCAGACGGCAAAATCGTGCAGCGTATACCCAGCTTTAGTCTTTTGGACGAAAATACTCTTTAGACACATTTTAGTCATTTCTAAATGTGATAGTTTTAGTCAAGGCCGTGGGAACCCAGGGGGCTGAGGGCGCTGCAGCACCCCCTGGTGGATAGTTTGCAAATTGCAGGCAATATTATTAAATAGGAAATATGCACAGAAAAAGTGATTTTGGGGTAAACTTTATCCCTCAGCACCCCCTAATTAAAAATTCTTCCCACGGCTCTGGTTTTAGTCCAGTTTTAGTCGACACAAACTCAACAGCACTTGACATGACACGCAGATCGGGTCTGACAAACAATTACTAACTCTTAACACTTTCGTCAATGAAAACTCACAAACGTCTCGTCATGTTTTAGTCACCAAAGAGCTATTTTCAGTTTATCACCGTCAGGAAGAAAGGGCCGTTAACAAAATAACACTACAACTTTTTATAAATCAGTCCATCTTCCTCTTGCTTCTTTGTTCACATTAACAGATTTTTGTTTTTACCCTAAACTTTTGCATGTCATTGTATTTATCAAAGGTCTTTAAGGCAAATCACTTACAGTAACTCTCTGTCTCTAAAAGCCACGTGGGGAACGGGCACAATAATGTAATATTCATGTGCATTAAAAGACGCCCCTCAGACTCAAGACCAGACCAAACCGCAGGAGAAACTTTTACAAGTGAAGGTTTTATGTTTCTACAGGCTTTATACAGACAGCAATTTTAATTCCTAAACAACATATTTTAATGCACAAATGTGTCTAAAACTGACAGATATTTGCAGAAAAACATCCAAGTGTGCTTTTTTCTTTTTATTTAAGGCCTTATTTTCAGCGTCTAACCACCTGTTCTTTACCGAGTTGTTCCCCTCAGGTAAAACGGTGATACAAAAACGTGTATTTGGCTTATTTAGGAGATTAAAGAAGAAAATATGGAAACAAGCAAGTCTTCAAAACTGCCATTTCAGACTTGCACAATAAGCTGTTGCCTGTGACATGTTTCGCATAAAGTCTTTTGGTCAGAGATTGTGAGTAATTGTCATCTGTGTGACTTCTTCTATCTGTGCTGATAAATGCGTGGTTCATCCTGAGCTGACCACATTTCTCCCAGTTCTCACATATTCCCCTTCCCCCGACTGTTTTAGAAGCAACGATGAGAAGTCCAAAACAATAAGTCCAAGGTTTGTTTTTTACTGTGTCATTTAACAGAGCAATAACACAGAGCTACACAGAAAGACATTGATGTAACCGAATGTATTATCGAACCACACTTTTTATATTGTATAACTTGAAGTATTAGGGTATTAGTCTTTGTACAGGTTTTTGGTAGAATTTTGAACACATCTTAGGGGTTTTCTCGGCCAAACTTTCAAAAACCTAATTTCATTTTGCAGCCTTTTTCAGTAATACTATGTTGTAGTAGTAAACGTTGGGCTGGACAATGTGAGAAAACATTATAAATATTGCGCTAATGATATTATTGCAAAATCTTACCAAACCATTTCAACACGGTATGTTTGTTTATAATCAAAACGTGTCAAAGCAAGACTTTAAAAAGCTATATCAGGCAATAAGCTAAAATAAGGAAAATCATGACTATAACTGAACTTATCCACAATTTGAAGCCCCATGCGTTCTTGTTTTAAGCTGTGTTCATAAAAATGTGTAAATCTCAGTTAGATGGAAGTCTTCAGCAAAATATTATGGCCTCTTGCTTCACCTAATGAAGCCTAGGCGTTAATTCAAACTGGTAGACTAATTTCAGCATCACCGACCTCCAGCCAATGATCACTTCCGAGAGGACACACCTCCACCTCAGCCATCAGCGTAAGAGCCGCACCTCCATAGCAGCCAATCATCGCCCTCGGTCCTGCTTTTAAGCCCCAGCAATCATGGTTCGTTCGCTTCCCAGCTGCGCTGCGACCCACCTCCACCCCTTCTCCGCCTTTTCCGTCCACGGCTTCTACCTGCTGCATCTTCACGGGTCTTCCGTGCCACCACCAGTGTCCAGGCTCCGGGGGAAGACATCCCTAACTCCACGCTGTTCACCTACACTGACTTATACATCGATGTCTACCGCCGGGGTCTGATCGCCAAAACTAACACTCATGTCAATGAATCTTCCCAATCGCTGCTTTCGTCGTTGAGTCTATCCAGGTTGAAATGTTGCAATATCAATCATTTTTCCAACTATCATTGTGCGTACCTGGACTGGGGCACTGTCTTGTCGACGAACAGGAAGATGGCCTTCTCCGACGGCAGCTGGATCCTCTTCCTGATGATCCACATGAACTGAGCCACAGTGATGTCAGAGGGGACCAGGTACTTCCTCTTGTCGATGTCCACAATCTGAGAGCCGCACACTTTCTCCACGATCACCTGCGGCAGCGTCAGAGACAAACCGGGTGAACAACACAAAACATAAACAATACACAGCACATTGAATAATATAGCTCCGCAATTTGCTCATTCATTACGGTTCCGGTCCAGCTGCCGCTTGAGTAAAACAAGCAAATGGGGCACTGTTGTCAAAGAAAGTTTAATGGTGGGACTTGGCCCGTCCTTGCACTGCAGCTTGCACTTTCTGTCACTCACTGTTGCTGCATTAGCCTATTGGTTTAATCTGTACATCTCTGCAAATATAAGTGTTTTGCACATTTATCCTTCAAACTAGGGGTGGGCAATATTGACAAAAATCAACATCTCAATAGTTTTGGTGGACTTTCTCGATAAAGATAATGAAGGAATATTTTTTTTAGATTGCTTCCAAAGGGTGATTGTCTTAATAAACTGCTGCTAAATCTTATCTTCATTGTATGATTTTCTCGCACATAGTGTACTGTTTTACTATAATAGCTGCATAAAAAAGCAGTCATGGCTTTTGCCAACAAAAAAAAAAAAAACACTTCTCACCATTGTCCAATTTGACAGAAATATCATATTTTAAGTTTTGAAAACATCAGAATCCCTCCATGGTTTGGCCCCTCCCCCTTTGGAGGAATTCATTAAAGTAGTACTAAGTAACTCATGCCCCTAGAGGGCATAAGCGCCACTGCAGGTGTCGTTTGTTTACTCATTAATTGTCCGTGAGAGTAAATACTACGCTGACAGAAAAGACAAAGGGAGAGAGGGATGTTGTACATCCAATTACACAATGGTAATATTTTTTTTCACTCAAACTTGGCTGTAAATACTGTTTAAGTGGCGCTAGCCCGCAGTAAGCTTTGTCCGTTAGCTTCTTCTTCGTGGTTCCATTAGTGTGTATTGGTGACTCCGACCCGGTTGCAGTCAAGTTGCAATTGTGGTTTTCTGGCCAGCGACACCAGGGGGAGATGAAAGACCCCCCAATCATCCCATTAACACTTGTATTACCCCCAGAGGGACTACGGAAAGGATTTATTAAGGTAAGACGTTACTTAGTACTGCTTTAAACAAAAAGACAGTAATCTTAGAACCAGATCAGCCACTAGAGGGGACTGTGCGGTTCCATTCAGACCAATCGCCGCAGGACAAAACACCATATCTGTGAAAGGGTGCACAAGCTGGAATAGTCTCCAATGACTATTCGAGAGTCTTCCACCTGTACATTATTTCAAATAAGAGCTTAAACTATGGTTAAAAGCGAATCAATATTATATATTTAATCATATTCCTCACGTCAAGTAACAAGTGCGTGCTGGACCTGAACTGGAAATGACTGTACAGGTTAGCTTGATTTTAACGTTATGTCAATTTCCTTGTCTCAAATTGAGCAGCGAAACAGTCGTCCAGGAGTATTCATTATTGTAGAGGTTTTTCAAAGTCATCGACAGAATAGGGCAAACATTTTAATCTCAGTTAAGGTAAAAAGACCTCGCTAATATCTTGTGGCTTCTTGGATTAACCTTACATTGTGTAATAATATGTAAACACAGAAACAAGGAAACACACAAGCATGAACCTATGCACAAACAATGCAAGCTTAATTGGAGTAATGCCAAGTCAGCATTTTGCTTCCATTTTGCACTATCAGGCTCCGTTACAGAGAATATACTTCTCATCTTTTTGTGTTATTTATTGCAGTAGTTTCCAAAGTGAGGAAGGAGCCCTTTGGGGGGGCCTCAGAGGATCAGAGCCCCCCTCCCAAAGGTTGCCTACACATTCGGCAAAATTGAGATCACAAAGATACTAACTGCTCATCTATTCTGCCTTTTCTCACTTTTTTAGACAGGAATTACTGTTGCCTCAGTATCAATGCAACAGTATGATGCATTGATACTGTTGATTATGGCTCAGCTTGTAAAAACCCCAAATTGAAAATCTAAAATCTAAAATGTGAATATGTTGAAAATGGACGGCAAGGCAACTTTATTTATACCGCGCATTTCGTACACAAGGCAACTCAATGCGCCTGTAAGCCATAATCGTCAAAATTATAACAAATAAAGGCTTGATATGTGTCACTTTGCATGTCATGAGTCTATATATATTCGTTTAACATTTTAAGTTGAATTACAGAAATAAATGAACTTTTTCATGATATTCTAATTATATGACGAGCACCTTTATATAGTGCTTCCCAAATTAGTTTCCTGGGGTTATAACAGGGCTAAAAGCTCCAAAAGAATGATTGTGCCTAATAAAATGACTATAATTGTTTCCAAAGTGCAGCAGCAGCAGTAAACATGTAATACTCACCGGGACCCGGTCAGGGTATTTGTTGCGGATCTTTGCTGACTCTATGCATCGATGTTCTGGAAGAAACACAAACAAAAACAGATTTTCAAATCGCACTCAGGCCTTCTCTCCACAACATTTATTACAGAGAGAGAGAGAGAGGGCGAGCGGTGGATGGGCAGGGATCGATGCTAAGTGCAGATGGGGCGGTGGATCAGACCTCGGAGAGAGCGCTGAGGCTGTGGAGAAACCACCAGACAGAAGCTAACGCATCACTCACAGGCACAGCTTCTCTGTCCAAAATAATAATATTATCACAATATTCAAGACTGACATCAAACATTTTTAAATCCCATAATGTGCAATGGTTAAAAAATATTTAAATGTTGATGATGTGTCCTCTTAATGTGAGTCTAATTACTGCGCGCTGATGAAAAATGAAAGTAAAGTTGAAATAAACCCTAATGCTGCCAGCCGCGTGCCTTGTTTTACAGAACTCTCCTCACTTTTATTTCTAGTTGATGAAGATTCAAAATGATAGGAAAAAAACAAAAATCTGACAAAAGATTAATCTTACAATAAAAGCATTAGCTGAAGCCAAATGAGTGTCACAACATGCTGTGTCATCATCTCCATGCCATCTAAAGCAGTGGTTCTCAAACATCCCTTCACATCAAGTACCTCCTCTCATCAAGTACAGCCCTTCTGAGCGCCATCAGCCCTAGATCAAGGTCAAATCCGGACCAATACCGGGTGTAAACACTCCAAAGTAAAAACCTAATTTGACCATGCGTGATTGTCATTTTAAAAGTCTCCAAATGCACACTCCAAAACAGTAGGTGGCGCTGCGCAGATGTTCTGTCAATGCTGTTAAGTCGCATCAAAGAGAAGATTTTGGTCACAATTCTTTGAGTTTTTCAAGCTGCAAATTTATTACTCATACCAGTTGTCTTCACTGATTTGTACTTTCTACTTTGAATATGGAAGTGTTTTCTAAAACAAACTGTTTTATTTTCACTCATTTGACCAGTAGTATCTGTACTTGTACTCAACTGATGAAATAAAGCACTTTGGCCACCTCTGAGTTTATCCCGGGTTCAGCTGTTATTTACTGTTGGAAGGGAAGTGGGTCATGTTTATGTGAAAACAGGTCCTGGAAAGTTTACAGATGGAAGTTGCTGAGTCATTTGTAACAAATCATAAACCCTTTAGCAATGCATTTAAGTTCAGTGTTTTCCTTGTTTTGGCAGAGTTTAAACCCACTGTATTTAGTTAGGTAGTGGAGTATAAAGTGTTATATTTATCTTTCAAATGTAGAAGAGTAAAAGTTCAATAAAGTTAAATAAGAATCTCCACTTCAATACAATACTTGAGTGAATTTACTTTGTTACTGACCACCTGTGGTTAAACATTTTCCTTCGCTGACCCTGCGCCTCCTGTTCGCTCTTTGTTTTTGGGTTTTTTCTGGTGGTCTGAGATTGGCCCGGGAGCTTAACACCCTGTTAGCTCCTCCAATGTCAACATAAGAAGCACAATAACACACAGACAGAAATAAATGTTTGTTTACGGCTAAATATACATAAAGGCTAATCCACGAGGTGCTGGGAAATAAAGAAGGCCATAAAATGTTTACGGATTAACTGGTGTTTTTCAAATAATTAAATAAAGGATTTTTAGGGCAAGCTAGTCATAATGCTATTATGCTATATTGCTGTTCTTTCCAAAGTTTGCCCGTGCCTTTTACATGTATTTGGTCATTGCCTTCTGGTGGTCTGACATTAGTTTTTGCTTATTTAAAATAGTGTTTTCACTATTACCTCCATAACATTTAAAACCTGCTTACAAACTAACTTTAATTGTTAACATAGTCTTTTGATATGATTCATTTCATTATAAAATTTTAAAAGACAGAATACTTTTATGTAATTTCTTAATTTTATTGCTTGAAACAATATCACAACTCCCAGGTCAGCACCAAGTCTCACTTTCGGAGTTTCTGTCCGAAATTAGCCAGAGTACACAAACTTCACAGTGGCAGTAATGGTGGAGTACTGCTGGAAGTAGCTTTGTTTTCCCACTAAATATAGCCTGCATTTACCTGAATATTTATTCAAATACAAATTTAATAGTAAGTTGGAAAAGCACTGCTAGAATTCATAGCAGTAGCAGTATTAGTAAAAAAAAAAAAAAGAGTAGAAGTGCAGACCATGACAACTATGTAGCTATGTTTTTAGCCAAATGTAGCCTGCATTAGCCTGACAAAGCAATGTTGCTAGTCAAGAAATAATCAATTCAACCACGTCTAGTGTCATGAATTGTTTTCAAGAGGGCAGTAAAATTTAGGTGGAGGCAGCTTCCGGGCCTTCACCAAACAAAACAAGTTTCTATGCCTTGTAGTTACGCCTAGGCCTCATTTTTCTTGACCCAGACTGAAACCGCTAACCCGAGACCCCACTGTTAGCATTTAGGCGTTGATAATATGAGTTTAATAACGCTGTCATTGCGATACTAGGCGAACAACACCAGCACAGAGGAGGCGTAGCAGCTTTTTGGGTCAATATCCACTTTTAGGTCGACGCTCGAAGCGAGGACAAAGGCGCTGGGTTTCACGGCTAATTGCACGAAAGCGAGACTTAAATGGCGATTGCGTAAGCCCACGTTGTTATTTTTATTATTTAGCTAACATCTGGGCTAACTGCGCCCAGTTAAAAGGCGAGATGGAGATATGCACCCAAACAAAAAGCTGCGAAGGACGGGCCACAATCGTGAATTTACCGAGGTTTGAGGAAAAATAACCACGCGTAACGGTCAAATAAGAAAAGATTAGACTATAGTAGGACTTTAAAATGTGTTTACACGCGCTGATGATGTATTCTGATGTTGTATTGAACTAAATATCGACGTCCATCTTCGCCTTACCCAAGGAGTGATCCTCTTTGAACATCCATTTCATGTTTCCCCAAGCTTTTGTCGCTCGATGCAGGTGACTTTTGGACGCGACCAAGCGCTTCGTGGAGATGACGGGGAGTGTAAACGATCGCTTTGCGAGGTCTAACTGCCGTATTTTGTGGGGATTTCTTCTTGCGAAGGACGGTGAACGATGCCCACGGCGCACAACAACAACAACAGCAGCAGCAGCTGAGAGCTCTGCCTCCGCGATTACCACACCGTTGGAATGTGCCATTTTGCAGCCGAGGGGGATTCAAGCACACAATTTAGTGACATTGTTGAATATATTTTGTTATATCTTGAGCTTGCGATTTAAGTTGATGAACAGCAGTATATCGTGGGATAATAATTGTAGTACTGTGTAATTTTGTGCAACGTTTATCGCGAAAGTTATCGTTTCTAATTGGGCTCCCCCCCTTCTGCGGCTGAACCAAGTTGTACATAAACAGAGCTCAGGCCTTGCGCTTATATGGTGTAATAACGTTGCAATTCGCGTGTAATATGTGTAATAATATGCATTTTCATTCTTTATTGATGAATGTATCTTCAAAAGACATATAGTATGAACAATAGGCGAAGCAGTGAAAACAATTTAAGTGCTGAAACGTCATGAATTTAAAGTGCATGTGAAAAGTTTGACCCGAACATCGTTAACACAAACATAATTAAGATTTTGCTGAAAATGTATTTGTGATGTTTACCATTTCACCTATTTTTGAAGTTGGGCACAAGATGTGACCGAAGTCCTCGGCGTGGGTCAGGGGCTCCCTGGTCATTCCGAAGATGACTTATTCGGCCCCTCAATAATAATAATAATAATAATAGACAATATTATTATTATAATAATATAGTTATTATAATATAGTCAACTAGGACCATGGCAAACAGATCCTAGTTGACGGGTCAAACAAAAAGGGGTTCAGAAGCCCCTTATGAGAGACCAACAGGCCCAGTTTGACTCATGAGGCCATCCTTCTGTGGACCCACCAACTGCAGGAGGAGCCATAGGGGCTGGTGCAATGTGACTTGGACAAGTGGAAAAAGATGGATGGATGGATGGATAATTGACTATATTCAAAATAATGTTTTCTATTTTGATATTACATACAGATTACATACAGATTTAAAGTGGTACAATGTGACAATTATAGGCTATAATACAAATTCCAATCAAACTACCTTTTTTAATGTAGCCTACTTGTTTGGTAGACCCTCCTGCAGTGCCTCTGAGGCCCCCCACTTTGGGAACTACTGGATTAGGGGGAAAAAAAGAAACTTTTTCAGAAAATTGCCACTTCACTGATAAACTCTAAAACTATGATACCTCCCCCACTATCCCATCAAACTAAATAATGAAACAAAGCACTATTAGCATTTACTTCCATTTGAGCAGAATTATTACATATGCCGGTCTCTGATAAGGCTACATTCTTTCAGATGCTTCGAGTGACAGTGTTGATAGGCTTCTTGTCTTTAGAAGCTGGAAGGTCTGTGGTTCGAATCCAACTTTGTCTAATGTCATTGTGTCCTTGAGCAACACACTTCACCCACTTTGTTTATATGTGGATATAGTGTCAGTAAGTGGTTGATGGTGGTTGCAGATTGGCAGCCACATTTCAGAGATGCCGTGGCCACACATCACTTTCTTATCATGGATTATTCAAAGTGCTGTACCACACCATGTGTTCTCTATGGGCTCGAGTGTGGGGTCTGGGCCGTCTGTTCCCTATGACTGCAAAGTTAAGTAAGTTCCCAGGGCTGTTGGTCTAGAAAATCAAAGCTCTCGATTTACTGGTTAAGCTACATCAGGGATCTCCAACCAACCCTATAGCTCGGCAGAGGCGTTAAACATTTTTCTTTCATTCTGTTGAATATTGGCTACAAACTCTCCGAGGTGAACTCCTCCTAAGTCTCATAGTTACACAAGTGTCTTCGAAGCAAACGTAGCTCTCTGATGGTTTTATGTTTGTATATAAGTAGCTCACCTTGTAAAAAAGGTTGCAGACCCCTGATCTACATTCATACTCTCACCTACTGTATGGTCACGTGATATGGGTAATTATTTTGTATGGTTATCTAATTGAGCTATCGTGGCAGCGTAGTTTCCCTTGTGGATTAATAAAGTCTGTCTAATTTGAAAAGAGTTTCCTTTACAGAGTGGCTGATCTTTAGAGACAGAGTGAGGAGCTCAGTCACCTGAGAGGAGCTCGGAGTAGAGCTGCTGAGGTAGCTTGGGCAACTGTTCCTGGGACTCCTGGTCACCTCAGTGACTTCCAGGGAGTTTACATAATATCGCCATGACATTCTATGGCCATGTAATGGCGCATGTGCTGTTGTTTTTATCACGTTACTGCGGCATGGAGTTCGCTCTATATTGGCTGGCGCATTGTTCTTTGTACACATTCCAACTTCATCTTGAGCAACACTGTTGTTGCGCCAGATGGAAGATCTATGACTCTGTGCCTAGTGTCAGCTCAGGATCCCCCAGAACAGCTGGAGGAAATGAGTGTCGACAGGGAAGTCTGAGCATCTCTGGCCTGGATGACAGGTTTATAAATAAATATATCTTATATAAAAGACCAAACATGTTCAGCAAAATGCATCTTGGACATGCTTTGGTTCTTTTAGACCTGGGGGGTCAAACTCATTTTAGGTCGTGGGCCAAAATGCAGCCGCATATAATGTAAACAGGAAAATACTATTGAGAACATTTTTCCAATAAATGAATAATACCGAACTGTGATTTGATCAAAGCTCCAACTCGACTATAGCCTAATCAATAACAATGGTTTGTATTGCACTTTACAAGCCTGTGTCACAAGTTTTTTTTTTAAAGTACTACATAGTAGTAATTATTGATTGACTCTACACTCAGTGGTGGTCGTAAGATGTTATTGAAGCCACACGTGTCCAGCAGAGGGCACTTACGTCAGTGCCCTCTGCTGGACACGTGTGAAAATCTTTTTTTTATTTTTTTTAAAGCTTTCCGCTAGTGGCTGGAATGAGCATTCTGGTTATTCTTTAAAAAATCATAACTCCCCACAGGAATGGGCTACAGACTTACATTATTATATTTTTTTCTTTCACATAGTTACATACTACTGTAATTTATGCTCTACGGGGCAGGGGCCGGATTAAATAATCTCCCTGTGGGCCGTATGTTTGACACCCCTGTTTTAGACACAAATAAATGTGTGTGCGTGTGTGTGTGTATGTAAAGTAAGTAAGTATGTAAGAGATATTGTATCAAGTTAAATCAGCATGAAATAGTCTAACTGTAGGTTTTAAACAACTCTTTATTTGTAAAACACAGTAATTAAAACAAATATATGGATCCACAGAACAAATAACGTTAAATAAATACATGTCTTGTCAGTTTGTCCCTGTAGAGCCCTCAGGTGGAGCTTTGAGCTGGTTGTTCGGGGGCAGAGGTTTGCCGATGTGGTGTCCCGTGCTGATGCCGTGGGGCTGAGTCTCCAACTCCATCACCACCTCGGGGCGCAACCTGAACCCGCCCGGAAAACTCAAATTGAAGAGCCCAGAGGAGGCGAACTTCAGCGGCGTCTCCGACATCAGCCCCTTCAGCCTCTGCTCCCAGCTCTTCAGCATGGCCACCCGCACCGGCTCGGGGCAGTACTCCGGGCTCCAGAAGATCTGAGGGGCAAGCACCTGGAAGCCGCAGAAATGAAGGACCCCGTTCTGGAAAAAGAGGAAATTGATTTTTTTTTAAGATTTACGTGTTCGTAACGCACAGCAGAGAAGATCATCAATGCCTTTTCCTCGCCATTCCTTATATCTACCATCTCGTCTACTAAAATATCTTGCCATAATTTATATAATAGAGGTCACCTGACCTGTTGCTTTTAGACGGGCCAAGGTCCAGACTAAAAACTAGAAGAGAGCTGATGCTGGCCCTAAACTTTGAAAGTCAGAGCTGCCTCTTACAGTCACTGTTAAAAACGCACTTCCCATTGGCTTTTAATTCAAGGCGGAGCAAATTTTATTTATTAAGCAGCAGGTTTACCACAGGTTTATTTTTTGTATTTCTTACAGTGTTTTAGTATTTGATTCCTGCTTTATTGTTCCATTTATTATGTTTCTGTGTGTGTGTTATTTTATAAACCGCTTCCAGTGCTGCGCATAACATGAAACAAAACAGTGCAACCTATTTACAGTTTAAAAATGAATAAGAAGCCGTTAAGTATTTCATACGCAATAATGAAATAATATAAAGATAAAAGACTTTTTAGCGACCCAGCGGCTATATGGATAGTTAGAGATCTACCTGGGACAATAAAGTACACCGTAACCATAATCTACTACGCACTAATACCATGTTTTTTATCACGTAAAAGTTCCACAATGCACCTCTAAACTACCAAGAAGCTTGGCAGCTTAAGTACGTTTGACTAAACCTTTTGACGGAAAACTCTTGTGTGAATGAGAGCTTATTCAAACGCAGAGGAAGTGTACGTATATGGGTGGGTCGATGCTGAGGTTAAAGCAGCCGGGAAATGGGTGGGAGGCTCACAGGAAGCGCCCAAAGTGAAGTTGAACAGTTGCGATTCTGACCTGCAGCGGCCACAGAGTCACGTTGATGTCTCCGTTGATGCCGTCAGGAAGAAACATGGACTCCATCGATCCAGTGGTGAAGGACAGCATGGCCTTCTTATCCTGCAGGACAAATAAACTGCAGTCAGCGAACAGAAAGACAAAATAAAAATGCAATTAAAGCATTACAGATACTCAGGCTTTTTACACTGTAATGGCAGGTTATAACGTTACACTTGGCCAGACTCTCCCCGCATGAAAGACATGCTGAGTTTCTATTGAAGTGCCGGCCTCCTGCTCCGCCAGACGAGGACTCTGCTGATGGCCTCATCCCACCTAAGACAATAGGCCATAGGCGTGTCCTGAATCAAAGGCCTTCCTGTGTCTTGCTCTAAATGGCCAGCCCTCTAAACATCACAAAACGTGATGTTTACATAATCATCCGAGGCGCCAACTGTGCGCCTGCATTTACATCTGCGCAGCACGACTCCCATGCCCATGCTGTGACTGTCTTTCATGCTTGTACCTATTTAGCGGGGCCAACAGTTTGGCTCCCCAGAGCTGATGTACACTCGGCCTGTGTGTGTCGGCTCTCCGCACGTGTGTTAAATAAAACTTACACCTTTGGATAAGACAAATACCTTTCCCTTATTGTGGTAAGAAATTCCATGACAACGCCAAGCCATATTTCACTATTTCCCCCCAAAGATTGTTAAATAAATATGTAAAATGATTAACGGTTTGCATAGTACTTTCATTGTGCTCATTAGAAAATACTCCCTTTGAAGCTTTTTAAATCACGCCTTGTTAGCTGAAGCAAAAAGTAATCTAGAAATAAGTTAAACTTTCTTACAATACGTGAAAAAGGGAACTCCTGATTTGAACTAACTGTTCTAAACCGGTCAGTGCTCCAGTTGGTCAGATCTAGGTTCAGCAACACTCTCTCGGTGGCACGGTAGCACAGCAGTTAGTGCTCTCGCTTCACAGCTAGAAGGTCCTGGGTTCAATTCCCACCTGGACGGGGCCTTTCTGTGTGGAGTTTGCATGTTCTCCCCGTGTCTGCGTAGGTTTCCTCCGGGTACTCCAGTTTCCCCTACCACTAAAAACATGTACAAATTTGTATTCACAATTACAAATATTCCCTATGCACATGGTGTCCCCTGTCTCTCCCGTGGGAGTTCCTGCTTCAGATGGTGGGTCCTTGGTGTTACTGTCTTCAGCCCTGTCCACGGAGAAGAACTGAAGTTCCAACAGAGACTGGACGTCCTGCGGTCTTGGCCCGTCTGCTGAGGGACTCCTTCGGCCCTGGGTCTCTATAGCCTGTCCGTCCATGGGAGTAGATCTCTCCTTCTGTGGTTCTCCCCAAGGGTTCTCTTTTCTCCCACTGGGTTTTTGAGTTTTTCCCAAGGTGTTGGAGAGTCTAAGGACGGGGGACACCCACGCGGCTCATCACCACCTGCTGCCGATACTTATTTGGACATTACATTTGCCTGGATACTTCATTTGCCTGAACTTTACATTGTCTTGTTTGTTGTTTTGTTTCATTGCGTTGATGTTTGTACAGTCCTGTGAGGCAACTCCTGTTGTGATATTGGGCTATATAAAACCATTTATTGATTATTTGATTGATTGATTGGCATGTGGTCGGGCAGTGAATATTTGCCCTTAATTTGAGTAGCAGTAGTAGGTGTTGAAGAGCCGCCAAACCCTGAGTAGGCTTTAGTCATGGCGCCATAAGAATACATGCAATTTTTAACATACTTATTATGTATTATTATTATAGTGTCTACTGAACCGATCTTTGGTCTTACTGACAATCGTGCCTTGACGCCTGGGTTTCGATCCAGATCAGCGCTACAAAACAAACCTGTAGCCAATAAGGTCCATTGTATACTCTCAGGAAACAGCCAAACGAAAAATACTCAAACACCTTCGATTTTGGCCAGTCTCCTGTTTCTTGCACTTTTCTAAAAGGAGGATTATCCAGTCTTGTCAGGAAAAAGGGCTTTGATTTGTTAAAGGTCCTATATCATGCAAAATCGACTTTTTGGAGCTTTTAACCATGTTGTTATGCTATTTCCTTCTCAAAAACACCCCCAGAGTGGTTTTTGGCTTCATTCACGCAGTTCTCAGTAATCCTCCTGAATCCTGCGCTCTGAGCAGCTGATCCGCCCTCTCCTGGTAAACGACTGGCATGTTCAGTTGTGTCGTCACAGCGGAACGGAAGTGCTCGACATCTGTAATCTAATGCCTTACGGCATGATTTTTATTTGTAAAACAGTTTTTTTCATTATTTCTGTCGTAAGAAAAAATAAATAAAAAAAAAAAATAAAAAAAAAGTGCCTGACGCTGCGCTGCCCCTGTACCGAAAACAAACGCACCCCCTGAGCGTCCGAACGGTCTGAACAGATGTCATGTCATGTTGCACCGAAAGTTGTGAAGAAGGAGCTTTTTCTAACCTACTCTGGAGTCTGGACACCTGTTCATTTTTCTTACCTCACGATAATGTCACGGAGAAAACCGCGTTTGGCTGCGAGGACTGGACTTTATTCAACCTTCCCAAAGAAGAGGCCATAGAAGTTGGCATTTCCCTCCGGGATTCAGCGACTATCAGCCAAAATAGTGTTTGTCTGAGCCTGTCGCTGATGGATGTTTGATGAACCTTGGCCAGAATCAAAGTGGATTAACTTTTATGACCAGCGCAAATCCCATACTGGAAACATCAGAGAGGTGAGTCGATCAAAATGCATGTTAGCGTGTGTGTTAGCGTGTGTGTTAGCCATTTAGCCATGAAGCTGTGTTGCACATGTTAACTCCTTATAACAGCATGAAGTAACTTCACTTTTTGCTGTGATATATATATTTCTACTACTGCTAAAGTTGTATGAGCGGCGAGAGGGGGCGGAGTTAACTGAATCCAAGCGTTTTGTCTTCCGGGTTGGAAAAATACCTCCAGAAAATACTTATATTTATCACAAAAATGAGTGCTCCGTAGTGGTAGAGGTACAATATATCATATAAAGGCCTATACTTTACTTTGGAATGGCTTAAAATAGCATGATACAGGTCCTTTAAGTTAGTAAGTCCACGGGGTTCTATTCCCTCAGTTTTAAAAAGTCTGTACATATCCAAGTAACTTTGACACTTAGTAAAAAAAATAAAAATAAATCCGCCATTGGAACAAGTATTTTTGCTCATACCTCATAACAAATTAAAATGAGTATTCTTAAAGTGATAGTCCGTGAGTTTGAACGTTGACGTAACATGACATTTGATGTAACATAAGTAATATTACATATTTTTACCTTAAGTCCCTCCCCTTTGCTGATCTCAGACATTCACATCAGAATCCCCGGTGCCATTGCTTTGACCAATGAAATGAGCTGTTCCTGTGGACCAGCCTGACAATCACGTGCACAACGGGGAACAAGGAACGAGGGGCTTTCAGGTCCAATGAGGAGGGGAGGGAGGTGGGAGCTTCATCGTTTACTTTTGAAATCTCTCTCTCTTCCCATTTTGCAATCTTACAGACTATCACTTTAATTTGAGCAATGTATTTGGGTGCTGTATGTAACACCAAACACGCTACGTTTGTTGTTTTGTTTCTTTTAAACGAGCTAGCCCCTTAAAGATACATTATGCTCCAGGATCAATGGTTTTGTAGGTTTTCTGATGAGTGAAAACCTTCCAAATAATTGATCCTGGAGCGTCCTAGAGACCACTGTGATGGAAAGTCAAGGCGCCATGCTGACCACTCGTGCAGCCACTGGGTCACTACAACAACAAATACCCACAAATATCAACTTTTGTTTCCACATAAAAAAGTTGTATATTGCTTTAAAATAATGATTTTTCTGAAAATGTAAATATAGATAATAGATTTTATAGGAAGAGAACCTTGATGCGTCTTTTTCCTTCACAAATGTGAAATAGTCCTCACTTTACTTTGGTATTACAGTATACACGACACGACAGGGTCAAAGCTTAAAATAATATTCATATTTGAGGTGAAGCATGATACTGTAGGATGACACCAGTTGAGGACCACCAAAGCGGGGCCCCCAAAGGTTGTTTACACATCAAACAGCTAAAAGATATCAATTTGGAAATTACATTTGGACTTGGCTGGCCAAACTAATTCCAATTCTTAAAAGTCGTGTAAGTTATTCGAACCTTGAAAATGCCGTTGTCGTACATCTTCTCCATAGAAAAAGCGAAGCCCCCGGTGAACACTCGGTCGAACCAGCCCTTCATGATGGCGGGAACACTGAACCAGTACAGAGGAAACTGCAACACACAAGAGGAATATGCTGACGATCCAAACAAGCTCTACTTTTAAGGACATTTTCTTAAGCAGCCATCCGATTTGAGATGCTTTGTATGGTCCAAAACAGAGGAGCTAATGGAGGAGCATTGTTTTGGCCTTTCATGGAACTATTATTGTTCCTTTTACACATTCATATTCCCAAACCTGCCCTGCTGCTGATATTTTTATTTTTTTTACTGAATAATACCGGACTAAAATTCAATTAAATAGTTAAATAGAGTTGAATACATTTATTTTAAATGTACTCGACTAAATGTACAGGTACGTGAAAAATGTGTTGACTTAACTAAAGTGTGACTAAAACCAAACTAAGCTATGTTGTCGGATGAATCGGGCTGACCTGGAATATGATGAGGTCGGCCTCCGTGACCTTCCTCTGCTCCTCCGTGATGTCATCGCTGAGAGTCTTCGCCTCCCAGGCCGCGGCGATCTCCTCCCCATAACGGAAGTGCTCAGAGTTCTTCAGCTCGCCTAAGGGACCAACATAATGGGATGTGTGATGATGCGAGTGTTTTGTGGTAGCGTAGTTCCCGCACGCCAAGCACCGCGCGCCAGACCAGCAGCAGGTATGACCAAGAAAACAAAGGGAAAAGCTCAAGACTCAAGGAATATAGTCAAACAAAGTTACATGGCAAATAATACTGTTACAGGAACCGATCACACACAAAAAAAAACTGTAGCTGCATTTTTATAGCAGAAGTCAGAGGTAACGGGTTATCACAATCAAACTGTCAGATAATTAAAGGGAAAAGGGGGGAGAACTACAATGTCACAGACCAATTATGAGCCAGTAGCTTTTATTACTGTGTCAATGGATGGAGAGACACTTTACAGGACAAGATCAAACATGGCCAGTCCATCTATGTAGCTGCCATATCCAATCATCCACAGGAACCAAGCCAGAGTGCTTTTGTTGACATTGTAGGCAGATAAAACGAGTCGCAAACGCACTATAAAAGGCCCCAGTTTAATACTGTTCGTCCTCTAGCAATGTGTAAAGTTCCGCATCCCGTTGACCCCGGTGCCGACGCTTGGGTGCTCTGGCCGAGACAGGTATATAATTAGATATCATTGCGATGTTTACTTAATATTGTTGCTGGTCCCTTCCTGGGAGCGAGTCATGGCGCACCTGACCAGATTTTTCTTTTGTAGTAAACAATGAAAGATAAGCCACAAAAAGAAAATGTTAGCTGCATTCCAAACTCATTCCTAACTTTCCTAACATATTTGTAGCATCCCAATTCGTCATAGGGACGAGTTTACAGGTCACTTTTCAGGGTCACTTTTCAGGGTCACTTTTCAGGGTCACTTTCACAGGAATGCTACAAAACTGCAAGTTCATGAAATTGTTCCGAATGCTTTATAATTACAGGCACAATGTTTTTCCCACAAACGTCTGCGTTTACAATATGCTAAAGGAGGATAAAGTAAATTTTGTTCCATTACGAGAAATCTGCTGTGGTGCCTTTAAGAATATGCGTAATCTGTAACTATTCATTCATTTTTATAGGTTTCATTGCCCTGCTCATGGCAGTAGCACCAGCGCTGCCCATCGCTGTCCTGACTTTCTGCTACACCTGATGTGTCCGGCTGGGATTTGGGGCTGTCCTACAGTTGACGGGGACTTGTTGGAGTCCCCGGAGAGTAAATCTGTACATGCATAAATCTCTGTAAAGATTTACAATTTTTTATTTATTTATTTATTGGTTTATTTGGTCGGGACAGTGCATGTTAATGAACATACATGGGTCTCATGCATGTAAACAAGCCACACCAGATTGTAGCCGTGGGCTAATTTCCATCCGTCGTTCTCCATGCGCACTCTCAAACACACTCTCATTCATCCTGGCCTATTGTACATGTTTTTAGTGGTAGGGGAAACCGGAGTACCCGGAGGAAACCTACGCAGACACGGGGAGAACATGCAAACTCCACACAGAAAGGCCCCGTCCAGGTGGGAATTGAACCCGGACCTTCTAGCAAAGTAGCTCTTTGATGTTTTTGTTGCAGGGTAAAAAAAAACACTGTGAGCTTATGTGGCCACACCAGTGTGACCCTTTGGTCGTGATATTTTTGTTTTTAATTTAGAGAGGCTTTCCTGTATTCTGGTTTGATTTTTAAACAATATTTTGAGCTCTTTTCATTGTCAAAAATGTAGGTTTTTTTTTGTGGCAAAAATTCTTATATGTTATTATGTTATTATGAGATTATTGCGACTGTCTATTGAATAATTTATTTGAATTTTTTTACAGTCTTTGCTGCAAATAAAGGACAACAAAGTTATGCTATGATAGTGATTGTAACAACTGTTAATTTACAAACTCATTGGTTTAAAGGCAGCTCAATCCTCTGGGGGACCCCTTT
This sequence comes from Proterorhinus semilunaris, assembly GCA_021464625.1. Classification (NCBI taxonomy): domain Eukaryota; kingdom Metazoa; phylum Chordata; class Actinopteri; order Gobiiformes; family Gobiidae; genus Proterorhinus; species Proterorhinus semilunaris. The sequence continues at coordinate 36,495,746 of CM038346.1, forward strand.
AATTTGGGCCCCCTATACATTTTCCTGGTTTGCCCATCTCATAGCGACAGCCCTGCCCAAATGCATGCTATTGCTCTACACCTTGACATTTATTGTTGTTATTAAATTTAACACAGTCACATAAATAAAATATAAACCAAACTGTTATTAAAATAGCGAGGAATAATATCCTTCCAACATGATGAGAACTGCAGTTTCTTCCTATAAATCATTTCCAGGTCAGAAGTTGACCTCCTCACCTTTGATGTCTTGCCGTGTGGCGCTGGCTTTGAAGTCCATGGCGTAGAGGTCGGACACGGTCACGGCCCAGCCATCTTTCTCCAGCTCCTTCACCGCCGCATCCTTCACCGCTGCGTTGAACGAATTCGAGCTTTGGTGAGCGTAGACGATCAGCACCGACTTGGCTGAAAACACACGCTTTGGTCAGAGGGTCGTTGGTGCGCAAAGGTAAAGGGAAAGATGAAGCCCGAGGATTTGTTTTGGCAACTTCTGAAAGAGACCACAGGACTTTAAAATCTGTTTACATGTCTTTCTGTGGTGATACAACGGCGCCAAAAAGCAAGCTTAATATCATTGTAATTGAGTCAAGAGTTTAAAATAAACCTATCTCATTGCCATGTTGTTGGATAAATTCCTCGTCCAGACTTACATGAGCCTGACTTAATCTCCCTTATCATTGGACTATCACTGGCGGCCGCAATTTATTGTCTGAAGTGTTTGTCATAAAACATATTTAACAATTGAAACCATGTCATACACCATGTCATACATCACTTGAACGTGGACAAGTACAGTATGAGATACAGTTGAGTTTTATATGTGGCCCGAGTGAGGATCCCCACGTATGCGGACAGTTAGCAAGTCGGCTAGTCCGTAATACATTTCAAAGTCTGTTAACCTAATTAGCCGTTAGCATTAGCCACCAAACATCACAAATTATGTATGATCCAAATGTTTTCAGCTGTTGCCAACCCATTGACCACATTTAGGTGACGTCAAGCCAAGTTAGAAATCATTAATGAATGTACAGGCCTTTTTAGATATGACTTTAGATACAAATTAGCATCTAAAAGTGACCTCTGAGCTAAATTGCCATAATAACCACGGTCACGGGGGAAATCATGGCGGATTTACAGACTCCTCCTACCCTGCTCTGATTAGGGAATGTTCCTAAAAAGGGCGTGTGGGCGGGATCCTCACTGTCGACTCGGTCCATGCAGAGCAGGTTCGGTCGTAGCCGCGCCCGCGCCATTAGCTCTAATGCTAACAGCCTGTCAATCAAAGTACAGCCCTTATTAGTATACCAGATTTCTAAAATGTTTCTTGCGAAAACAAGCCTGGTCCCTTTGATTGTGCCTACCCCAGTGTTATCACAGGAGGAATATCTAGCTGTAGAAAGTTTAGGAAAAGTAGAGACCAGGCTTTAAAGTTGTTTTTAACGTGTCTAAAGTGCAATGTGTTCGAATGGTATACTAGCTTGTTCTGCCGCCCCTCTATAGAGGTACTGCAGCAATGGTGGACAATGTCGGCCCCCAGTGTCGAGGTCGTAAAGCAGCGTGAGCAGCAGCCATTGGGTCGGATACACATCCAATGGCCACTAGACTTCATCTTATCAGATGTTAAGGATAGAGAAACCACAAACACAAACGACATAGCCTAAATGTCATGAAAAGGACAAAACATACCTCCCCATACATTATTGGCCCTGTCTTCACTATTCTATTCAGGGATGGAACGTTCCATTTAAATCGGGTCCTTTAATCTGGGCTCATTCCACACATTAGGACATCACTGGAGCAAGTAGGAGGTAGAAAAAAGTAAAGTAAATAATCAAGCGCCTCCCCCTCCTCCTGGGGGAGGATACTAGACTCTGATTAGTTTCTCAAGATCCGGGAAGGAGGGAATTAATATAATACATATTTATTATTACTTACTTAAGAAGAACATCTTTATTTATATAGCGCCTTTCACAGACATGGTCACAAAGCGCTTCACATGAGAATTTTACATTCACTCCACACTCAGTGGTGGTAAACTACGTTAGTAGCTTCAGTTTCCCCTGGGGGAGACTGACGGAAGCGCTGTCGTGACTGCACACATCTGCGCCAACGGTCACTCTGACCACCTCCATGCATTAACTCACACACATCATTCATCCTGGCCTGTTGTACATGTTTTTAGTGGTAGGGGAAAACGGAGTACCCGGAGGAAACCTATGCAGACACGGAGAGAACATGCAAACTCCACACAGAAAGGCCCCGTCCAGGTGGGAATCGAACCTTCTAGCAAAGTAGCTAACCGCTGCGCTACCTTGCAGCTAATTTACATCAAAATGCAAGACCAGGTGGTAGATTGTGCACATTTTATAAAATACAATTTATTTACAGACTTCCAGACTATCCCTTTAATCGTGACTAAAACAAAATCAAAATATGTTGTTAAAATTAACCCTCGTTCATAGTGTAGCGCACGTTAAACACGTCCAGGAGCATTAACATTTGAGAGAAGACTGAAATATGAACCGCTCTTTGTTCTACACTGCAGGTCTAACAGGTTGTATTGCATAATGAGACGCCACACAGTCAGGATGTTGCGTTGATGTAAGAAATATTGCATTGTTTAAATAACTTTCATCCATTCAACCTGCCGTTTTGGTTGCAAATAATCGTGTACAGTTCTTGTTTAAAAAATTGGGCTGCGCAGCAAGGTACAAAGAGGAAAGTGTTGGAGCTCAAAGTCGGGACGCAGAAGTCAAACAAGTCACATGTGCACTAGCTGCTCTACCAATGAGTCACGCAGCTGTGCTCACCTTTGGATTCCTCTTTTGTTTATATAATACAACAAAAACCGTAACGATCTCAATGCAGCTATACGTGTAAGACATTTTAGATTCTTAAGTCATGATCTCAGATAGAAATGGGGCTGTGCGTCGGGACGATAATTTGCACTCAAAAGATAGAAGCACTCCAGCGCTACTGACCTACAGGCGTCACACTGTTGATGCATCCTGCAACATACAGGGGATACTATTATTATAGGTCGACACTGGAGGGTAAACAGCCATGGCAAGCTTATTTGGCTATAGCACATTCAAAGAGTTTCACAGAACATGAAGAATGTGTTTCGGTGAATACAATTAGCCTACACTTAGAAGGCCAATATATAAAAAAAAAAGAAATATTAGGAAATTAGAATGAGAGAGACTGCAGGGAGGGGGTTGGGAGTCTTTTTTCAGGCTGTCTGTCTTTCCTATAAACACCTGGACATAGATACAATTTAAATTTAAATGTGGAATTGTAAGCAAAGGCCATTTTAACAATACCTTGAAGCTTTTTTCAATATCTAATTCATAGTCTGATTTAATGAGTTCTGAACCTAAAAAAATTAGGCAACACTGATATATTTTGTAAATTTAACGGTAAAAAAAAACCTGCAGTTGCCAAGGTTACTGCCAATATTACGGTATAAAACTGCTCATAGAGTTACCAGCTTTATACCATAGAACTTTTGTCTAAAACTGTATAAATTATATAAAAAAAAATGAAACTGTACAAACTGTATAAATACAGCAGTTTTTATTACAAGGATTCTCTATTTTTTACAGTAAAAATCTGGCATGGGGTTGTAAATTGTTAACTAACTATTAACCAAGTAAACCTGTAATATTTACAGAGAATTTGTGTAACATATGCAGTTCTTTCTCAGATTTCAGAACACAGTTATTCACTGTAAAATTAACAATAATTTGCCGTCAACCTATTTACATAATTTACAGACTTTTCTGACAGTGTAGTTTATTAAAAGATTAAAGAAGATATCCAAAACCTCCTCTTAACAAATCTTTGCAACTTAAACGTTAACAAAATAAGACATACATTTACACCGTGGCTCTAACAGAGCAGGACATAGCCAATTTTGACCATTATTTTCAAACACAAAAAAGCCCTTTAAAAACATTGAATAACAGAAAAGTCGAAGTGTAGTATCCAAAGCCTAATGGCACCGTTTCCAGCCTGGATTTGAACAGTATCATCGTCGCGGTGCATAAAAACCTCTCAAAGTCCTGTCTTTAGACGGAGAAATGCTTTATCTTGAATCGCACTGGCAAAGGCATGAAGTCCATTGCAAACTATTGGACCTACAGCGGGAGAAAAGTACAGAATGACAGGTTTGACTCACCCATTGTGCGTGCAGGGTAGCTCCGTTCGCCTGCTGCTCCTCCCGATGTCTGCGCGTTTATACAGCCGGAGGTTTGGGCTTCGCGTGACAGCTCTTGGACAGCTCTGCCTCGAGTTCCGATGTGGCTGATTTTTTTCCCCTCGTCTATGCGCCAGGCTCAGGAATGTGCACGACCGGTTTGGCCCCAGAGAGCGGAGTTGGCAGGCTGCAGGTCTATCATACTATTACACTGGAGTTTTTTTTTTTATGACTGTTACTTGATTATCGTCTTAAATGACAAGGCGTGATTATTTACTTCATATTGTTCGTCATCTTCATATTGGTATTTTATCGTTTCTAAAATGTTCTAAAACGTTTCTTTACATTCAAATTGAAACTTTTGCTGAACATTACTGATATAGCCTAAATATGGGGGAGCTGGGAATTAGATATAAAAAAAATATCACTCGGAAAAAAAACTGTAAAGTTTGGAGTCTGTGGGATCTTTTTTATTAGACCGTGTTAGCAAACCTACATGAGACCAATATCATCCGACCATCCGACCAGCAGCAAAAAAGGGCGTTTTGGTTTGTAAGCGGGTACACCCCCTTCAAAAACAGAAACACCCCCTTCTTATTCGCTTTTGAATTTAAACTTCCTGATGGGTATTTCAAAATAAGATATTGTAATCCGTAATAGTCTAAATAAATTTGTGTTAAATGCAGTTGCCTGATGACAGAACTTTTATTTTCATCTTACATAGCAAATATTAAATTGTGAGTTTAATCTAAAATTAGACCACGACCAAGTGGGCTAGAGATTGTTCCCGTTTGTTGCGTAGTTTACCCTCTATACACGGAGTTAATTAATTCATGCTATAAACGCGAAGATTATGGAGGTGTCATCTGGCTCGTCATGATCAATACAGCTAATCGCACTCCTTTAGGCTCTATACATTCCAGTAGTAAAAAGTACTCACACACCATTACTCCTTGCCTCATTTATAAAGACCCCAAAAGACTCGAAGACAAACTGTTAACATTATAAACTACAATGAACTTTATTAACAGAACATTCGTAATAGTTAATGGACAGTGCTTGATTCTATTTCATATGTAGTGAAGCCCTTTAGGCTTTCGCTGATGCATAATCTCTCGGAAGCTCCGCTTCCCGCCTGTGAAGATCAAACGATCTAACCGCTCCAATCACCCTATGAGCCTGGCACATCCCAGGTCCTGTAAAAGGGAACCTAGCCCAACACTCTGTTCCTTTTTTCTCAGCTCTTATGCTCTTGAGAAGAATTAATCTACAATCAAGATTGAAGACGGACAAGATTTACCGCAGAAGATTGCAGCTTGAAGATTTTGTCACCTTCCGGTGTCATCATTCTCCTTCGAGACCGGCATGACCTCCTCTTCCACCACACAGATGAGGACTTTTCCCCACGCGTTTCACGCTCCCAGGGGAGGTGCGCGAACGCCGCCGAGGCCTTAAGAAGCAGACCTCTCGGTTTTGCGCGGACGGAACTTGGCAACTTCCGATACAGGTCCCTGGTGCCCGGTCCAGGTGGACCATCCTCGCTTCAGGTCCCAGCCCGCGTTAGCCCGCTGACTAAATGGTCTTCCTCTCTGCTGACGTCCAGTGAAGGATTGGCCGAGTGCTGTGGCATTGCAGGACGGTATTGGGGCATTCCCTTGCCGTCCTCTCTTCCCGGGACTAGAGTGGAGTCATCCTTTCCCTCTGAGCAGCACTAGCCTGTTGTGGGTAGCTTATCGACACTCAGGGGAACGGAGAAGCGTCCTCCCCTGATCCTGTTGCTTTCTGCCTCCTCACTCTTCGGTCCCGGTTTACAATTTGAAGTCCATCACTGAATCCTGCCCTGCTGGATCGGCACCTTCGGCCGCAGAGTCATGCGCTGTATGAGTGTCAGCGAAGAGAGTTCTGAGACGCTACTCTTTGGCTGTATGTGCCGGATGCTATGGAAGGGCTTTTGTGTCAAAATTCTTGACAAGCTCCACTTATCCACAGCTATGACAGGTTCAAGCGTGGAGCAGGAGCTTGATAACAGCGCCTTGAGGCCGCCCTTTTCCGCTCATGTGCCATTACAGCACGCCATATGTGCCGGATTCTATGGAAGGGCTTTTGTGTCAAAATTCTTGACAAGCTCCGCTCATCCTCTGTTATGTCAGGTTCGAGCGTGGAGCAGCAGCAGACAGCGATGTGCTGGATTGGTCGCCTGTCAGAGTAAAGAGTACGCTTCTGTCCCTATCTCCTCAGCGATGATTGGCCGACTGTTGGTGCAGCGCCTTCCATGGCTCCGCTCCCAACCTTGCCGGCGGCTGTCGGACCTGGGAGAGGTAGGCCGCGATGGAATCTTCCCTCAGTAGTAGAGCCCTGCATTTGAGCCCGAGGCCCGAGGGGCCCGAAGGCCCGCGGGCCGGGCTTCGGGCCCATTACCGCATCATTGCGTCGGACACGGGCCGGGCTCGGGCTTGGTTTTTTCCCCCTGCCAATGCGTTGTGCTGCTATTTTTTAACCAACTTAAATGGCGACATTAAATGCAGCACCCGCTCTCCTCTCTCCCTGCCCACCTGCTCTCTCACACCTCGTCTTGTCTTGACCCGCCAACTCAACACAAACATGTACCTGCCTTCCCCGTGGACCGTGGCGTGGGAGTTTTCCTCGCCGTGCGTACAGCTCTGCAAAGCGGTCGTATTGAGAGAGAGGACCGGGCGGTTCGCGTGCGGATGTGCTTCTATCGATGTCCTCTCGCCCCGTCGTTAATTATAATACATCCATGGTCTTGACCGGCCACCTCTTGCCACAAACATGTACCTGCCTTCCCCGTGGACCGTGGCGTGGGAGTTTTCCTCGCCGTGCGTACAGCTCTGCAGAGCGGTCGTATTGAGGGAGAGGACCGGGCGGTCCGCGTGCGGATGTGCTTCTATCGATGCTATGTCCTCTCGCCCCGTCGTTAATTATAATACATCCATGGTCTTGACCCGCCACCTCTTGCCACAAACATGTACCTGCCGTCCATGTGGGCTGTGGCGTGGAGGGTTTTCCCGCATGGGCAAACCTCTGCAAAGCGGTATGGAGAGAGAGGACGGAGCGGTTCGCGTGCGGAGTGCTTCTATCGACGGTATGTGTTCGCAGTGTTTCCAGGAAACAAATGCATGCGTGTTCCTCCCAACAATAAAAAATAAACACTGTGCTTAATGTTACGTTTAGATAGAAGTGTTTATTTATTCATACAATACAGGTCAACTGTTGCAGCGCTGTTTAATCACGCATTTGGAAAATATTGGAAAGGGAGCGAGAGAGAGAGAGAGAGAGGGAAGAGCCGGGCCGCGGGCCGGGCTCGGGCCTGATAATTCTGAAAGTCTGTCGGGCCGGGCCGGGCTCGGACCCGAACCTCACGGGCCCGGGCCGGGCTCGGGCCCAGAAATCAGGCCCGTGCAGGGCTCTACTCAGTAGCATCACCGAGCAGCGTCGGCTGAGGGGCTCCTTATTGGCCACGCTGCCGATGCTCGCCCTCGAACATATTTACCTGCTTAGTTCAACCTCTGACACAGTTCTATCGGGTTTGGAAGGGTGCAGGGCTCCTGTCAGTGCCGTGGCTGGACAGGGCGCTATGGAGGGGCTACGCACTGCAGTTCTCTCGAAGGCCCCCACCCTTCTGTTCTGCGGTGTGTTCGAGACGAGACTGCGAGGCCCGGACGACACGGCGGCTCTCCAAGGGGAGGTGAGCTCTCTGCTTCAGTGCGGAGCTATAGTGGAGGTGGATCCGCTCAGGGCAGGGACAGGGTTTTATTCGCCCTACTTCCTTGTCCCCAAGAAAAACGGCGGTGTCCGGCCAATTTTGGACCTGCGTGTCCTTCATGGGTGTGTCGCCAAATGGCCGTTTCGCATGTTTTGCAGTTTTGTTAAATTCAATCTTTTAAAAATACTATCCATATTATCTTTATCTTGTGGTATATCAGCCGTATAAAGCTTTTCATAAAAGTCTCGAAATGCCCCTGCAATTAGCTCTGGGTGTGTAATTTCTTTTCTTGTTGTGGGATGCTTTATTGTTGGCACTACACGACTAGCCTGTGTTTTTTTAAGTTGGAAAGCCAATAGACGGCTTGCGCGGTTTCCCATCTCATAATATTTTTGCTCTGTAAAGCGCATTGATCCCTCCGCTTTATATGTAAGTATTTATCAAGAGCATTTCTTTGATCCTTGAGTTGTAGTAATACATTTTTGATAGTAGTTTGTCCCTACTATCTTTATGTAATTGCTCTAATCTTCTAATTTCATTCTCTAGTTCTACCCGTTTTGCTAACATTTGTTTTTTGAGTTGTACCGCCAGCTGCTTTGGATGATTTTTAATGTTGAAACAATATTAATATAGTAGTTCGTTACCGTTAGCTAACGTAGCTAACCGTTAGCCTCGCCAGTGCTATTCATCAACTTTTTAATTTTTATTATTCAAATCGATGAATAATCAAATAACAAAGTTATCATCGTGTTTGTCTTACATAAGAGAGTAAAATAAGAAATACTTACGGCCATATCGCGATCGCAACCATATCACCGTATGCTGCTTTCGGCACTTCTACTTTACTTTGACCATTGAATTTGACGGAAGTCAAGTAGAGGAAATTACCTTTTGCAAACCCTCTTTGATTGGTTGGTGAAAATGTACCGCCACCCCCACTAAGGCGGTTCGGTAGCTCATCCAAAACGCCCCCACAGCTGGCCCGACACTCCTCCCTGAGAAACAAAAATGGAAAGAAAATCTGTAGCCTCCTTCCTGAGGGGAGATGGTATGGTATGGTTTTATTTAACCCCTTAACTGCCAGTCATGGTTGGATGGTGGAGTGAGGAAAAATAAAACCCAAAATGCAGGACTGCAACAGCACTGGTGATGTTTAATAAATTATGAAAACCAAAATAACAAAATCCAGAGAAAACAAAACTCAAACAAACCGGGGCTGACGTAGACAATGACACGACAAAGGACAAGGGAAACACAGGGGTATACATACATGAGGAAATGGTTTACAGGTGAAACACATCAGGGCAGGCAATAAACACAAGGGAAGAAAAGCAAGATCACACAGACCAAAAAGACAAAATAAAACACCAAGGACAGATAAACACAAAGCAAAGCAAACCAGGGTAACTAAAGCCCAAATCGTGACACTGCCACCCTAGGGTTAGCAATTATTTATATCCAAGTCTCAAAGCGTATTGACTGGAGAGCTTACAGTCTATATGCCAGTGTGACACTGTACCTTTCTTTGTTTGTTTATTTGGTAGGGACAGTTAATGAACATGCCACACCGTATTGTAGCCTTGGGCTAATTTCCATCTGTCGTCCCCCTTGCGCACTCCCAAACACACTCACATTCATCCTGGCCTATTGTACATGTTTTTAGTGGTAGGGGAAACCGGAGTACCCGGAGGAAACCTACACAGACACGGGGAGAACATGCAAACTCCACACAGAAAGGCCCCGTCCTTGGTGGGAATCGAACCCGGACCTTCTAGCTGTAAAGTACAAGCGCTAACCACTGTGCTACCGTGCCGCTTGTATCTAATACCTAATTTGAAAGCCAAGACCTTCTAGTTTCTAAAAATATGTGTGAGATCTGTGTGAGTGAAACACAACTTACGTTAAATTTGCCGTTCTTAACCCTAATTATATCCTGATTAGAGTTAACTAACCCTAGCCCCCTGATCAGGGGAGACGGCAGTTCAGGGGTTAAACAGGGACAGTGCATAATTTAACACTGACCAAAAGGAAAGATGCATTGAGAGGGGTGAATAGTCCGTGTCCAGGGTGATAATCTGTGATCTGCTCCAGATCTCAACATCTACAGTAAAGCAAACAGAAAGAGTCAGGTGTAAACAGAGGAGGCATCGTTCCTAGATCGGCATCTCGTCCACACGAGCCTGTTGCGGCTTGTAGGGACCGCTGCACACTCTTTGGATCTCAAGCTCTTCTCTGTAGACCGGGGTCTCCAAGTAAATTTCCATGGGGGCCAAAATATATCGGGACTTTATTGCTGGGGTCCATAAACTAAAGCTCCGGTAAAATATATTTTGATTGGGAAAATACTATTGAGGAACCTTCTGTCAATTAATGAATAATGAGCCGGACAGTAGCCTCATAAAAACGGCTTATACTTGTATTTCACTTTACAAGCCTGTGTCTCAAGTTTGTGCTACACTGAAGTCATTATTTATTCACTCCACACTCTGTGGTGGCAAGCTGCTATTGTAGTCACAGGGGCAGACTGTCCATTTCTCACGTGTTGTTTATATCCAGATCTCTCATTATCTCTGTGCCCTCTGCTCGACACGTGTGGAATAATTTTCTTTTATTTCTATTTAAGATGCCCCCTAGTGGCTGGAATGAGCATTCTGGTAATTTCTTTAAAAAAATGCAAAAAAGACTTCCTTCCTTTTTTTGTATTTTTTTTTTTTTTTTGACATACTCAGGAATTTATGCCCCTACAAGTCGTCGGAGACCCCTGCTGTAGACTGTGTAGAACAATTAGTTGAGTTTTTACTTTGGAGGCAACGTGATTCTGGGACCGTGCGGGCCTTTATGTGTCTGGATGGGTTTCCTCCATCTGCTCCGGTTTTCCCCATCAACCAAAAACATGCACAATAGGTGAATCCTCCAGCAAGGGGATTCTGACCATTTGCTCTACATCTGGAGATACTTTTTCTTACAAGTTAATCGACTGGCACCGAAGGATGGGTCAAAATGAATGCAGAGAACACATTTCCTTGTACAGTTGTATAATGACAATAAAGCACAGACTTTCTCGAAGCACAAAGGGTTATCTTTTATCAGAGAAAGATACAAATCTTAGAAACGCCTTTAGCTAGCTAAGCCTGTTCCAAAGAATGTGTTCTTCTGTAGCCAACAGTTTACCGAGTGATGAATAAATGGTGAAGCAAGGCCCTATTCTAAAGTATGGCAACGTACGTTTTGTCCGTTTCATGGCATTTACATAATTTTCATCTATGGCGTCTCCTTCATTAACATCTTAAAAGATGATGTTTAGCGGCCATTGGAGGCGTGTCCGACCACGCAAAAAGCAGAAACTTTACAGAATATGATTTAACATTTAGCTCAAAGGAATTCATATCAAAGTTAAACTCTAGGAAGGTCTGAACACTGATGAATGATTTCTAACTAGGCTTTGACCTCCCCTATATGTTGTTGATGGGTTGACACAGCTGAAAAAATATCTGGCTTTTATTGCATAATTTGCAATGTACAATGGGTAATGCACGGCTATAGGAAAAATACATTGAACTGTTGTCTTTTTTGCATTGACACCAAGGAGAATAACACAGGACTTACAGGAGTAACCATTGCCAACGCATGCCAGAGCGGTATCTGCTGTGGTGTTGCGGAAAGGTGAGACAGGTTTGGAGCAGACAATGGCTTTGACACCAAACACCTGGCAGCGCAAAGGAGGTGGAGGACACAGGAGCGAAGGAGGTCCGGGACGCAGGGAGGGGACAGGAGAGTCAGGTGACAGGCAGGTGTGTTTCAGGGTCAAACGACACTCCGGAACCACTGTTTGTGTTAAAGGATTCATAGGCTTGAAGTGCCTCTTTGTCTTTAAGGCCACACGTTCAAGGCTACGATTCGCTTTGCTTCAGCTGAAATGTCGTGAAGCTTAAAACAATAATGGTTTATGCAGGTAGCAGGAGGATCCATTTAGTGCTTTTTGATTCCATTACAGTGTCCGCAGGTGCAATATTTTCAATGCCACTAACACAGCCTGGCATTGAATAGTGGACTGAGGAGAAATCTGGCTAAGTAAGACGTTAAGTTTTCTGTGAACTGCATTCATAGACCTACACATTTCTTCTTCACATTTCTTCACCCCACACCTGCAGCACAGTGGAAGCGTCACAGGTGCAAGAGGAAACAAAAAAGGGATTAACAAGGAGGTATCCGGGCAAGACTTACAGCACATGCCTTCTGTCCCTGAAAAAGGTCCATGTCACTATAAACTCACCCCTGTAAAGAATCGTGTTCGTGAAGGAATGTTGGGAATAAGTTTGGACACAATTATCTCTTTGATGCTTGTAAACAAACAAACAAACAAAACAATAAATCAGGTATAGGGCCCTTGGACTTAAATTTGGCACCATTTATTTCTATGGCAATGTTTAATCTCTAACTTTCCATCCCAAACTCTTTTGGTTTTGGTTAAGAATCTGTAAAGCACAGAATATCAGCCACATTATCTCATGTTTAGACAGAACTTCAGACTCCTGATGGAAATACAAATTAAGTACTGAAACTTAATTTGTTTATTTATATCAAATAGTGGAGGGAAATAAAAAATCTTAACATTACATAATGTGTTTTGGTTTATATATTTATAAAACACATTCACTTCTATCCAGTGTAGTAGGTCATGTGTGTCCCAGATCCTCTGAGTCCTGGTCGACCATGACAGATGTGGACAGGACTGTGGTAGATCTACTTTTACTTTAGAGAAAACAGTTACTATAGTAACTGTTGAAGAAATGAACCTCATGAGCTTCTTCTGTAACATCTGTCCACATCAGTCCTGCTGCACCACGACTCAGAGGAACTGGGTCAAACATGACTCTACAGCAGATACAAATGACAAGGGTTTGTTTATTTTATTTATTATACATAATATAAAAATATATAAAGAGTTTCACCTCTTAAACTTGTTAATAACACTTAGTTTTTTGAATGTACTTCTTATATCCATCAGAAGTCTGAAGTTCTGTCTAAAGCAGACTCTCCATGACTTCCTTCTTCACCTGTAGGTCTGTGACTGAAGAGCAATGAGGCCTCAGCCTTTTTACTGGAAACAAAGAGCCCATTATATTTAGCGTCATGTTTCTGTCACTCATGGTGTCTGACCTGTAGTTAACACTGAAGAGTGTCATTCACATTTACACTGAGAAGATGTGAACTATATAAACACCAAACAGTGTCAAATTAACACTGGAGCATTTACTGTGTATGGTAGTTTATGGTCTATGCTACCATTTTATTGTGAGACAGAGTCAGCTATAAGGTTCCAAGCCTTATAGCCGTGGAGAAATAAGGCGTGGAGAACATTTTAAATCGCCCTTAGGGCTGGGTATCGTTAAACCGACCGAAAAGCTCTGGTAGGGGGCGGTATCGAAAAACAAAAATTCTTTCAGTGCCAAGTTTCGGTACCTTACTCTCCAGACGTCAATATATGACCCGCAGTGAGTCTAAAAAAATCAACATGAGTGTGCACAGATATTAATGAGCCGCTTCAGCGAAAAATGCAGCTGTTTTCAGAGTTAAAGCAAGGCTATAACTTAGAACAACTTTTGTAATTATTAGAGATGGGTCGGTGGCAGGTCTGAGCCAGGACTAAACCAGGACTTAGACTACACCAGTTATAAACCAGGACTTAGAATACACCAGTTATAAACCAGGACTAAACCAGGACTGAATAAAAAATAGAGTTCTTAGACAGAGAAGAGCACAACACAGCAGTGACAACAAGAAAGACATTCTCACCTTTAGCGACAGACCCATGGAGGTTTATGCTGCAGTGACGGTAGTATCAAAGATTGTTTGTGGAAAAGTGAGCGCTCTCTCCATATTAGACATTTTTGGTACAGTTTTGGTAAATGATTAGTGACAGAGTGAGTGCTCTCACTGTGTAAACCTCTTTGACGTCTGAAATAGTTTTGCTTTGCCATTGAAAACGCTGTAACGCTGCTGAGGCCTGGGTTGCTTTCTGCTTTTTAGGACACCCTGAATGATACTTTTTTATTCACATGTTATGTTAATCGAATTAAATTAACATTGGTAAAGTTTTTATATCCAGCCCTGTGTGTTATTTCATACCTGACTGTTTTGGTTACTACTCCAGCCTTCCTCAGGGGTGTCACGTGAGGTTGCCCTACCATGTCTGGTCAGCTGAGTTTTTGGTTCTGCCTTCCTGCTTGTAGTAGCAGGTTGACAGCACCATCTGCAGTCCGACTTCTTCAGAACTGTGTCCCAGGTGTGAGAAAGTTGGTACTCGATGGCTTCTCTGACCCAACAGTGGTATTTGTTGCTCTCTGTGCCCATCACATGGGCATTGTCCCGGTCCATGAGGCGGTTCTCCTAGCAGTATTCTGATATGGCCGACTGCTACAACAAGCAGGAAGGCAGGGTGAAAAACGGTTTAAATCAAGTGACACCTCTGCCTGGTATGAAGTAACCCACAGGTCTGGCTATAGAACCATATTGTCATCATTAGAAGACCTAATGAACCTCATTGGACTACCAAGTTTGGAACATGTTATTGTCCCCGCAGATGGGAGGAACTTTTGACTTTGAAGCAGCCCAGACAGGGTTTCCGCGAGGCATTAAAAAGCATTGAAGGTCAATAAATGAATTATGACTCAATTAAGGCCTTCAAAGTGACTAAACAGCATTGAATTTAATTACATTTGGCATTACTTTTTTGTAGAAAATATAACTTTTAACTTGAGAGACAAAATCCACTCAATGAACATGAGTCTACATCAGCTACAATTAACCGTTTTTTGTAGGTAAGTAAGTGCTTTATTTGTCATTGTACAATGAAATAATGTTCAGGTGTTACTCCTGAGCTGCTGTGACTGAGCCGCCACTGTGGGCCAACCTGAGCAGCATGTGTTTGGAGGTAGGGGAAACCAGCACCCGGAGGAAACCTGGCTGGCTGCCTTCAGTCTCTTCTGATCCTCTGAAACAGTGCAGCGCCTCCTGGGTTTGTTCATGTTTCAAAGCGTGGTGTCCTGCACAGGTCAGCTCCTCCTCCTCCTTCCTCCAGCTCCCTCCATTCCTTTCACCATCTTCTGGGAAGAGCTTAGCAGATCATCTGTTTATTCTCCAGGGAACATTTTGTTTAAATAATGTCAATTATAAAATGTAGAACCAAACTTGAAGTTGTTACTTTAAAATATTTGTCTAAATCATTCATTCTTCCACCGAGCAGAAGACTGAATGACTTCTTCACCTGTTGGTCTGTGACAGACTGTAGTGCATGTTACTGTCACTCATGGTGTCTGACCTGAAGAGTAACTGAAGAGAGTCAAATTAGCACTGGGGCAGTTGTACTCTGTGTACAGTGTACACAGAGTACAAGTAAATCCTGGTGAAGCCGTGACCCATGTAGGGTTAAAGTGTGTATTGTGGAAATCCTCTATAAATGTCTTGTCCAAAACCACCACAACAACATTAACTACAGTATATGTAGTATATACTTGAAAATTCAGGAGTTGTGCAGCACCCTGGTTTGCCTTCAAGGTGGAACCTTCTGCACTTTTTAGGTCTTCAAAAAACCTAAAAGAAACACTGTGACTTCTGGAGACAAAAGTCGTGGCAGCAACGCAAATATGTGCAGCCACCCGAACCCCCTAGGACAGTGGTTCTTAGCCTTGTTGGAGGTACTGAACCCCACCAGTTTCATATGCACATTCACCCAACCCTTGTTAATTGGAAAAGCGGGGCGTGTTATCACAAATCATGAGTTGGGTGTGTCTTGACCTCTGCCGAACCCCTGAGACTGACTCACCGAATCCCTGGGTTTAGATTGAACCCAGGTTAAGAACCACTGTCCTAGGCCATCTCGACTTACTGCACGTTTCCTGATCTGAAAAGGGACAGACATGGGGAGCGTTTTCATACTTTTTCTGTATAAATATTGAAAGAAATGTTCCTGACTACAGCTGGTTACCGCTAAACGATACTGGTCCGGTATGGTATTGGACAAACAAGTTACACAATTTTAAAGAAAAATAAATGAAACACAATGTGAAAAAAATAGCAATAAAGTGGCTACATTGGGGAACATTTTTATAAAAGAATTGCTCAGGTATGGGTATCGAAAACCAAGTATTGTTAAAGTACTGGTATCTAATATTATTTAGTACCCAGCCCCGCTCCACCGGTTGAGAGATCTCTGGATCAGAAGAGCAGCAGGAAGTGTTCTTTTTCTGATAAAAGATTCTTCATCTACTTTTCGCGCACGTCATACCTCCACGTGGGAGTGAGATGGCCTTTATCTGCACGGTCTGTCATCGTTTTGTAACACACTCACGCGATCAGATATGAGGCCAGGCTCCACTCGTATTTTAGTCAGTCGACCTCATTGCTGCAGGGCTCATTCTGGTGAGACATTACCATTTGTGTTTGACAATTTGTCATTCCTTTCATTTCTAGTCACTGAAACATCACACAATTGTAACCAGTCACTTAGTTTCATTGTTTGTTTTTTAGCAAATGATGGGACTTCTTCTTGAATGCGTAAAGTTTGGGTTCATTAGATTGGAAAGGAAAAATATCAAGGCTTTGCACTTCTAATAATTGAATTAATTAACTGTTTTCATTCTAACCATTTAAAACAATTTCCCCTTTTAAGATACAGTAGCTGTCTGCTGCTTTTCAGTTCAAACATATAACAATGGAGAAATATTCAATAGAATGAAAATTAATTAAATAGGCTTGCTTCTGTGGACAATGGTCCACTAATGTGTAATGGTAAATGGTAAATGGTCTCAACTTATATAGCGCTTTTCCACCTGCATTAGGCACTCAAAGCGCTTTACAGCAAGGAACCTCTCACCCATTCATACACCAATGTATGCAGACACTGGAGGCAAGGTGGGTGAAGTGTCTTGCCCAAGGACACAACGACAGCGTACACCTTCAGGAGGCGGGATTCGAACCCCTGACCTTCCGATCATGAGACGACCCTCTCTACCATCTGCGCCACCGTCACATGTGTTCATGTGTTCATTTCGTGAACAGATGTTGCCATTAATGTGCTGCATTTATGATTTAAAAGTTAAGGGCAGGAACAATAAGCTTTAGCTTCTGCCTGTGCCTGGTCATTTATTGTGTCTCATGTTTTGAATGATTTGTTTGAATGATCTACAAATGACCACACCGAAATAAATGAAAAATAATATAGGCTTTATCAAGTAACAAAGTACCTTTGTCCATCTTTTTTTGGTCAAGTTTTGTCATTAACCATAAAGTAGGAGTGCAAGTTGTTGAAATATTCTTCTGTTCTTTGGTTCCTCAAACTAAATAATAACACTTTCGTTAGCTCTTATGTGGCTTCTTTCGCTGTATTGTATCATGAGCTTGGATCTTGTTTTCATGGCAAAAATAAACAACTAAATTGAACCAAAACGTTTTTGAAAGCCCTGTACTGGAGGCAGATGGCTCTTTGTTTCTTGCTTATAATCCTGTGGATGACGCTTCTAAACTGTAACATGTGTCCGTGTTAAACAGTGACAGCAGGGGGCGCTTTATTAGGGGCAGAGGGCTGATTTATTCATTACTTATTCACATTCATGCCCTGGAAAAAGTAATCGTTGTGCTTCCTTGAATATATTCAGTGTTCGTTTGTGGATGTGTTGAAAAAGAAATGCCTTCCATCAGTTAAAACTTTTCTCGCACCCTCTTTCATCGTTCGTAAAACCAAACACAATCGGCTACATATTATACTCCAAACCGGAATACAAATTTGAGGGCAAACTCAAAGAAGCTGATTGTCCAAATGAACTCATTTAGACTGTATTTTATTTACATTTATCCCAAGGCACTTCACTTTGATAGACATACTGCAGGCCAGACACCGGGAGACTGCAGCTGCGGCGTGAACAATTATACACATTGTTTGCGAGCTATACTTCGGGCATTTTTTTTGTCGTAATGCTGCTGGTATGATTTGGATACAAATATAAATACTTTTGGAACATTTCAAAAGACACACAGAGTCACAGCGCTATTCTGTTTTTCAGACCCATCTTTAACATTCGTCCATCCGCGATCAATTTGGCAGAAATGTCTGACAATTCCTTGAAGAACAGAGTCACGTATGAGGCGAGAAAAAGGTGCATCCCCAAAACGCATTTGCGTGACATAAAGCGTTCATTTCGTCCGTAACTGACCATTTACGATAGTCGTAAAAGGTCTGTAGTGTTTGTAAAAAAAAAAAGTTTGTAGGATCTCTCCGTGTTTAAAAGGTCTTTTCGGAGCAACAATCCGTAACATTGTTGTAACAGAACTCCAGCATTTCTGGAGCGATGTGCAGTTCCGCCAGTAGAGGGAGCCCTCGCAACGTTGCAGAACTCCAAAAGTCTGTTCTCACAGCCTGAAGTAGCAAGTGGTCAAGTGGACTGGCTTCATTATATATATTTTTTACAATCTGGAAAGGTCTCTGTGTTTCCGACGGTCACAGTCAGTACTTTTGCCAGTTCGTTTGCCTTAGTTGCAAAGAAGAAAGAAAAGTGGCAATAGTATAAGCTGACATCTTTCTCAACAGTGGGAACCATTTTAAGAATAGACTGCTTAGATTTATGTCTGGTGGTGGCGATTATTGGAGTTTAAGTGTGAAATTCTTATGTTTGTGATATGACACTCTTTGTGAAATATAGGAAGAGCGGGAACTGGTACTCGCTCTGGCCCTTATGTACAGTATGGCTGCACAGTTCGGGAATGTTTGCCTTTTCTGATGTCACATTCTATTTTCACTGAGGGAAACTACATGGGTCATTTGTTTCAGAGAAAATATTTATAAAAACTTCATAAACCTGCAGGGAGAACTACCAAGTACAGATGACGGCTTAAGAACCTTGGTCTATGATGGAAAACTCCTGTATGCACTGCACTCTTTGAATTCTTGTTGAGAACTTTCTACTTTTACTCCACTCCATTTGAAAGCTAAATGCAATACTTATTTCTACTCCACTGCATACATCTATAAAGACTCCACAGTAAAAAGTTAAAGCTGCCCTCAGGAATGTATTTTTGTCAGTAGGTGTCAGTAGCTTTGCATCACACACTCACACACACCTGACTTTCCCCCCTCACCCACGCCCCTCACACTGCCTTTGTGATACGTTCAAAGACAGAAGGGATGTATCAATAATTTTGTGTGCATTGCAACACACATTGTCAGCAGAATAAATAAAACATCTACCAAAGTAAACATTTGGATACTTAGACTTAGATGAAAGCTGCAGTTCAGCAAATAAATATGTGTTTTTTAATTGTATTTAGAACATTAATGTTCCATTTAGAACTAAATTTACAGTGCAGAGTTTTTATTTCCCGCAACCCTTGAACACCTCCCACACTTCCCTGTGTGTACTTTATTAAAACAAAAACCTGATGGCTATGAGGATTTCCGCTGTATCAGAACAGGTCATTCAGATGTTTCTTTTATGAATGTCTGTCATAATGTCTGTGTAGACTCTCAGTCACACAGGAGTTGCCCATCTTTGCAATGAAAGTTCTTGGGTCATCTTCTGTACTCTGAAGTGTCGACACTTCAACTACAGACTACAGAAGATGACCCAAGAACCTTCATTCTGTCATAATGCTAAACTGTGACTGTGTTAGCCGCTAATGCTAAACTCTGACTGTGTTTGCCGCTTATGCTAAACTCTGACTATGTTAGACGCTAATGCTGCTAAACTCTGACTGTGTTAGCTGCTTATGCTAAACTCTGACTGTGTTAGCTGCTAATGCTGAACTCTGACTGTGTTAGCCGCTTATGCTAAACTCAGCCTGTGTTAGCTGCTGATGCTAAACTCTGACTGTGTTAGCCGCTAATGCTAAACTCTGACTGTGTTAGCTGTTAGCCGCCAATGCTAAACTTTGACTGTGTTAGAATTTAGAAAGTCTTTCCGCTTTCCAACCCAGTTACGCCATGATCCTGCCCCCCACATTCTAACTCTAACCAAATCCTTTTTCCTAACCCTAACCTTAATTCCTAACCTTAAACATGTGTAAAACGACAATATTAACTTAATAAAGGCAACTGAAAAATCTGCATTTGAGTTGCGGAATCATTCAGAAGAGCCAAGTTGTATAAAAAAAAAAAAATACTACTATGAAGGTAAGCTACATGCAAATGTTATGCTAACACAGGCTAAAGCTGCGCTAACAGCGGCTAAATGCTAATATCAGCAAAATCCCTTTTTAGCACCACGGTATGATGTTGTGAAATATTAAATCCGTATGAACTGCGTGTCAATAGTGAGGGCTGTCCACTCTCTCGTTGCCAGTCAGAGGCCAGCAGTCTGTTCACGTCACATCCGACACGGGTTAGCGCGCTTTGGCCACAGCCAGAGGTCGGTCCAAAAACCTATACCTGGTCAGACCGGTTTGGCACTGGCCTTTGTTATGGAAAAACATTTGCAACCCCTGCAGTGTTTTAGTTAACATGGTGAGGGGGAGGTGAGGGGTGTGTTGGGGGTGTGCTGTGAGGTGAGGGAGGTGCGGCGCTCGTCGGATAAAGTTAGCTCGCTGTTTGAAGGTGCCGCATCTAGCCATGCAATGTGGGAATGCAAAATGTAGTTGCTGAGGGCAGCTTTAAGCCTTATAATGCACAATTCAGGACAGTGGACAGCACTACAAAAAGTAATGTAGACATATGGAACATTTTCTGGAACTCTGTAAATTTGTCCTTGAATTATTTCCTGAAATTAGTTATTTAAATCAGGGGCAAATGTACTTGTTCATGACTCTAGATTACTTTCTTGCTGTGTGCCAAATCACACAACAATTAAGAAGGTTTGTCCCTGCCCTGTTGCCGTACAGGTGAATAACTGGGGCGCGGTCTTCATATTCTAAAAGCTGCAACGTCATTTATCATAACACCCGTATAAACTGTTTTGTACTTTGTACACTTTTTTACATCGTTTTTCCCCCAGCGAATACTT